>JABYQG010000002.1:2542338-3813507 GCA_022606255.1 Trametes meyenii | reverse complement strand
CAAGGTGGGAACAACTTCGGCGTTTAGAAGCTAGCGCTTGCGACGATGCTATTTTTAAGTATATGCCGGTCCACCGGACTTAAGCATCAGTCAGCAACCGGCCGCCTACCGGCGGCGGCCCGATCCGATATCGGACTTAAGCATAGTCACAAGGGCAATATCCCGAGTCATCGGGTCTGCGCCCTTGCCGCGTGATCAATGGAAGTCACCGAAATGAGCCCTGATGACCGTATAAAGGCGAATGGGCTGGGCTGAGGAAGTCACCCCCCATAGGCCATTTCGCCCAACACCATCACATCGCATCGTCGCAACTGCTCGCTTCGCTCGCAGTGCTCCCCTCCCTAACTCTACTACAAGCGATTTCATCCCCTGCGTCTTCACCCCCTTTCCACAATGGCATCTACCTCCAACGCCATCCACTTCGCTACCGCCACCGCGAGGGCCTTAAGCCCGAGCATGGCCGCGCTCGCCGACTCTCGTTTCAACGAGAGCGACGGTGCGATCGTCCGCCGTCAGGCGTTCGAAAAGGCCACGTCGGTCAATGAGCTGGTGGGCTGTGTCCCCAGCGCATACCGAGAGCTCTTGGCACGGAGATCCGGCGGATCTACGAGCAAGCTGAAAAGCTGGTCAATGCCAAGAAGTCGCTCGCTTCCTGGAAGCAGCGACTGAGCCGCCCTCCTCCCTTCGTGTGAAGGGCCCTAAACTCCAAGCGAGCAAGGAGTTCAGGGAAGGAGACTCGAGCGCGCAGTTCGCTGCCGCTCAAGTGAAGGTTGACTCCGCGGTCACTGCAGCGGAGAAAGCCTTCCTCGACGCCGCCATTGAGGCTAAAAAGGCGGAGGTCGAGTTCCTTGGGAAGGGCCTCATTTCAACACTCTCTGGGCACGTGTCGCTGACATCGTGACCACGACGTGGCAGCAGGTTCGCCTGTCTCGCCAGGTTGCCCAATTCCAGTACAAGAAGGGCAATCTAATCGTCGAGCACCTTGGTGAAGGGTGCACTGTAGAGATGTTGGGATTGAACGACGACCCTGCCGCCGTCAAGGAGATGGAGAACCTGATCTCCGACGCACTCCCTTGGTGGCCCGCGTCCAGCACCTCGTCGAGGGAAAGGCACGGGCCATGGCGAAGAAGGTCGAGAAAAAGAAGGAGGCCGTCAAGGCCGCCGACGACGCCATGCAGTGGACGAGACCAAGCCTGGTCCTTCGGTCCAGTCCGCCATCGACAAGGCTGTCAATGCAAAAATCAAACCCATCACGGCCCAGATGAACAAGGTAAGCCTCCGCCCCAGCTCGCGGCGAGCCTTATCTAATGCCCTCTTAGCTGCAGGTCTCAGCGAAGGCAAGGGTCGAGCGGGTCCATCAGCCGCCGGCAAAAAACAGGCGCAAGCCAACGTCAAGAAGAAGGCGAGTCCTTCTTCGAACACGCAGAAGCCGGCCGCCAAGGCCAAAGGTCCCAAACCCGCCAAGGGCAAGGGACAACAGTCCAAGAGCGCGGACGTCAAGGGCAAGGGAAAGGCCAAGCAGTAAGTAATTACATCTTCGGTCGCCCTTCGACGCTACCCGACAAAATCTTAACCATGACCTCCCACCAGGCAATAGAATACGTACTGCTTCATACGCCTCTTAGAGTAGTCGAGGCGGCCCAATATAAATCATTTGTACATCTTTCACCGGGAGTGTCTATCCCAGATAAAATAGCCTACGAGTTAAGTGTTGGACTTAAATATATGTTCCGTCCCCGTCATCGAAAGGAGGTAATCTTGAGGCATGGGAAGATTTTGAACGCCGCATAAAGTGGCGAATCTTCTTTCGTTTAAAGATGGCCCGGACCGTCCATTTGATCCAGATTATGAGGTTAAAAAGCCAAAAAGTGACCGGCTTCCAACCCTACCGCTATGGATAGAACGTGGCCTCCAAAGGGGCAAGCGCTTCGTTTTAGAAACGATCGCTAAAATCCCTGAGGATGTGAAGGAAAGCGTACCAAGTAAAGCGCTCGCGCCAAACCCTTCGGCCATATTATCCTATCTGAAAGCTAACGACTACGTCGTGACGCTCACAGATAAAAACCTTGGGCTTGCGGTGTCTGAGCGCACCTGGATCATTGAACAAACTAAGAAAATGCTTTCTAATCCCATAGATTACACGCCGATCACAAGGCGCGAAGCAGACTTAATCTTAGACAAAAAGCAGGCGGAGATTTCGGAAATAGCCCAGCTAGTGGAGCTGCAACCGGAACTGTCCGAACTCGGACTCGATGACTTTCTGAGAAGCAAGTTCATCGATAAGAGTGCAGGCGAAGAGCACGAATACCCCCAGTTCTACGGTATCCCAAAGATACACAAGAACCCACCGGGGTTCAGACCCATCGTCCCGTGCCACAGCGTCTTAATGGGACCTGCCGCCAAATATGCTTCAAAAGAACTTAAAAGCTTAATTAAAGCCTCGCCAACCGTTATTCACGGTACCAAAGACTTGGTGCAAAAATTAAGCCGACTATCACTGCCCGTTCCCCCGCACGACGAGACCTGGTTCTTCGTCACGGGTGACGTAGTAGCGTTTTACCCGAACGTTCCACTTGAACAATGTGTAGACATTGTCGACCAAATGTGGCTAGACCACACGTTCGGAGATAAAATGATACAATACAGTTGGACTGAAGCCGAGCATGGCGCCTATAATGGGATTATAGGTATGCAAATGAGGGCGCGACATTCGGCGTTCAGACGCGCAATGATAGTGAGCAGCAAAGAGCTGGTCTGCCAGTACGACGGACAGCACTACCTTCAAAACCGAGGCCTCGCTATGGGCGTGGCAGAAGCGCCGGACATGGCTAACTTGTTCGGATGTTATTTTGAAAACCGTGCGAAAGTCCTAGAACACCCATCCATTGCTTTTTATGGGCGTTACATCGATGACTGTTTCGGAATAGTCCGGGCTCGAAATAGCGAAAGAGCCCTTGCCATTCTCAACGATCTAGTCAAATTCGATGGCTGTCAGATTTTGTGGGAAGTATCTAAATGGAGATGCAATTTCCTTGACGCGACCTTCTTCTTCGACGAGAACAGGCGACTTCAATGGAAACCATACCGTAAAGAGAAAAACCACATGGAGAGAATTCCATGGATATCTGGTCATCCCCTCGACGTTAAACGAGGCACCTTCATTGGTGAGATGTCACGGTTAGCTACACTTAATAGCCTTCTTCCGGGTTATGTGGAGAGCATTCAGGATTTGGTAGCCCTGTATGTAAAGCGTGGTTATCCGCAAACACTGGTTCATCAGTGGGTCAAAAAATACTTCGTCGAACGCTGGGAAAAGCGGCTGGCGGAAAAAGCCGCACCTCGGGAAACCGAGGGCGATAGCGAGGGCGTTCTCGTTTTGAAAACCCACTATAACACAGCATGGAACTATTTCTCCGCTACAGAACTTGGAGAACAAATAATGGGATATTGGAAGGAATGGCACACCCGTGCCGACCTTGGCCTTAATACCGGAATTGACGGGAACTGGCCACGCCCATCGAGGTTGATAGGCTCACTCGACGTCCGTCCGGAGCTGGCTAGCCCAGTTCCGGATGGAGCCGGCGGGGAAGTCTGGATTCCCGATATGCGGAAAATCAATATTCTAAACCGTCGAATGATTGTGAGTCGCAAACGCACTCGCAACCTTTTCGACTTAACAAATCTTTGGAAAAAACTAGTTCTCCAAAAGCTAGACGAGAAAATCTCACGGCCTGCAGAAGCAATGCAGGTCGAAAGCACCGACGACAGACCGAAAGGCTGGCACCCCGTCGGCGGCGAGTTCGGCGATCTAGTCCCCTCGGACGACGACGCAGATCTTGAGATAAATGCAGCTATCGACGATGCGCTGGACCGCGCGTTTGCAGACCCGCATACACAGTACGTGATAGAACATCGCGGAAACATCCATCGTCGCTCGCCTAGCCCAGATAAACCACTGTTTTAGATGCCGAACAGGTGTCGAAAGGTTCTCGAACAGGTCTTTAGATTCTTGTCCGGGATACATGTAAGACGCAGTCGGGTTTCCCTCTGATGTAGTCGAGGGTCTAAGTGTTCGTACCGCCTTAACCGGCGGAGGTTACACGGCACGGCAAATAAGCAATATCCAATGGGTTTCTGCCCGCCAATGGTATGCCGTCTGTATTGGGAGTTAATTGTTGACGCTATTATGGCGCTCGACGTTAACGCAAGTTGAAATAACCAAACAGCGAAACAAACCGGTTGGTTGCTAGGCGCGATGAGATGTCGACCGCTGGACTTACCCAAGTCGAACCCACTGACCTATCGACTCTTATTAGGTGCCCTAGATACTCTTATTAGGCGGCTAAAACACGAAGTTTACAAGTTCTGTAACACCGATTAATGCTTAGGGACCCCACCGCCCCCGGGGTCCCGCTAACCCTAACTCTAACCGTTAGTAACTTATAACTATTTATAAGCATTAAACGGATGCTAAACTAGCATTTGGCTTAGCTAACCCGAACCCTAAGCCCTAACCCGAACCCTAACCCTAACCTAACCCTAACGGTACGTCTTGCGACTTTATCTTATTATTCTAAGGTCCCTGCACGTGACCGTGCGAACCTTAATGGTTAGGCGCTCTCGAAAGATAAGCAGTTTATCTCCGAGATCACCTTGTTATCTAAGCGCGCGCTTAGACCAAGGGGTGGGAACAACTTCGGCGTTTAGAAGCTAGCGCTTGCGACGATGCTATTTTTAAGTATATGCCGGTCCACCGGACTTAAGGGCATCAGTCAGCAACCGGGCCGCCTACCGGCGGCGGCCCGGATCCGATATCGGACTTAAGCATTAGTCACAAGGGCAATATCCCGAGTCATCGGGGTCTGCGCCCTTGCCGCGTGATCAATGGAAGTCACCGAAATGAGCCCTGATGAGCCGTATAAAGGCGAAATGGGCTGGGGCTGAGGAAGTCCTCACCCCCCATAGGCCATTTCGCCCAACACCATCACATCGCATCGTCGCAACTGCTCGCTTCGCTCGCAGTTGCTCCCCTCCCTACCCTAACCCTAACGGTACGCCGTGCGACTTTCATCTTATTATGCTAAGGTCCCGGTCACGTGCTCGTGCGAAAGCATTGCCTTAAAGGGTAGAGGCTGATAAGATAAGATAGCAGTCATCTCATCTATCATCATCTAGATAAGATAAGCGAACGCAGCGCTTATCGCTAGAGTTAGGATCACGGGGACACCAGCGCTAAGCTGATGATGACATATATGCCGGTCGCCGGACTTAACGCATCAGTCAGCTCACCGGGCCGCCTACCGGCGGCGGCCCGGGTCCGATATCGGACTTAAGCATTAGTCAACAAGGGTTCTCCGAGATCTCGGAGTTCGTACACCTTTGTCGTGTGATCAATGGATTACCGAAATGAGCCCTGATGAGCCGTATAAAGGCGAAATGGGCTGGGCGAGGATTAGTTCCTCACCCCCATAGGCACATTTCGCCCACTCGCACCGTTGCATCGTCGCAATCCTCGCTTCGCTCGGATTGCTCCTCCTCCCTAACTCTATAACAAGCAACCTCATCCCTGTCTCCTCACCCCCCCTTTTCCACCACAATGGCCTCTACCTCCCAGACCATCCACTTCGCTTCCGCCACCGCGAGGGCCTTAAGCCCGAGCTTGGCCGCCGTCGCTGACTCTCGTTATAACGAGACAGACGGTGCTATCATTCGCCGTCAGGCCTATGATAAGGCCACCTCTATCAACGAGCTCGTGGGCTGTGTCCCGAGCGCGTATAGAGAAGCCCTTGGCGCAGAGATCCGGCGGATCTATGAGCAGGCTGAAAAGCTGGTCAACGCCAAGAAGTCGCTTGCCTCCTTGGAGGCAGCGACGGTGCAACCCCAACCCCTTAAAGTTAAGGGCCCTACTCTCCAAGCGAGCAAGGAGTTTAGGGAAGGAGACTCGAGCGCGCAGTTCGCTGCCGCTCAAGCGAAGGTCGACTCGGCGGTCACTGCAGCCGAGAAAGCCTTCCTCGACGCCGCCATCGAGGCTAAGAAGGCGGAAGTCGAGTTCCTTGGAAGGGGGCTCAACTTCAACATTCTCTGGGCACGTGTCGCTGACATCGTGTCCACGACGTGGCAGCAGGTTCGCCTGTCTCGCCAGGTTGCGTCCTTCCGTTACAAGAAGGGCGACGCCATCGTCGAGCAGCTCGGTGAGGGCTGCAAGGTAGAGATGTTGGGGCTTGAGGACGACCCAGCCGCCGTCAAGGAGATGGAGAACTTGATCTCCGATGCCCTCCCCTTGGTCGCCCGCGTGCAACACCTCGTCGAAGGTAAAGCCCGGGCGATGGCGAAGAAGGTCGAGAAGAAGAAAGAGGCCGTCAAAGCCTCTGAAGACGCCATGCAGGTGGACGAGACGAAGCCTGGACCCTCAGTCCAGTCCGCCATCGACAAGGCTGTCAACGCCAAAATCAAGCCGATCACGGCCCAAATGAATAAGGTAAGCATGTACCCCAGCTCGCGACGTGCCTTATCTAATGCCCTTAAAGCTGCAGGTCTCAGCCAAGGGCAAGGGTCGTGCCGGACCATCAGCCGCCGGCCAGAAACAGGCGAAAGCCAACGTCAAGAAGAAGGCGAGTCCCTCTTCGAACACGCAAAAGCCGGCCGCCAAGGCCAAAGGCCCCAAGCCCGGCAAGGGCAAAGGGCAACAGTCCAAGAAGTCGGACCCGAAGGGCAAGGGAAAGGCAAAGGCGTAAGTAATTACACCTATGGTCGTCCTTCTACATTACCCGACAAAATACTTACTATGACCGCCTCCCAGGCAATAGAATATGTACTGCTTCAAACGCCTCTTAGAGTAGTAGAAGCCGCCCAATATAAAAGCTTTGTACATCTTTCACCCGGCGTGTCAATCCCAGATAAAATAGCCTACGAGTTAAGTGTTGGACTTAAATATATGTTCCGTCCGCGTCATCGAAGAGAGGTAATCTCTGAGGCATGGGAAGATTTTGAACGCCGCCTTAAGTGGCGTATCTTCTTTTCGTTTAAAGATGGCCCGGACCGTCCATTTGATCCAGACTATGAGGTAAAAAAGCCAAAAAGTGACCGGCTTCCTACCCTACCGCTATGGATAGAACGTGGCATCCAAAGGGGCAAGCGCTTCGTGTTAGACACGATCGCTAAAATCCCTGAGGACGTGAAGGAAAGCGTACCAAGTAAAGCGCTCGCGCCGAACCCTTCTGCCATATTATCCTATCTGAAAGATAACGACTACGTCGTGACTCTCACAGATAAAAACCTTGGGCTTGCGGTGTCTGAGCGCACCTGGATCATTGCACAAACTAAGAAAATGCTTTCTAATCCCATAGATTACACGCCGATCACAAGGCGCGAAGCAGATTTAATCTTAGATAAGAAGCAAGCAGAGATTTCGGAAATAGCCCAGCTAGTGGAGCTGCAACCGGAACTGTCCGAACTCGGACTCGATGACTTTCTGAGAAGCAAGTTTATCGATAAGAGTGCAGGCGAAGAGCACGAATACCCCCAGTTCTATGGGATCCCTAAGATCCACAAGAACCCGCCGGGGTTCCGACCCATCGTCCCGTGCCATAGCGTCTTAATGGGACCTGCTGCTAAATATGCTTCTAAAGAACTTAAAAGCTTAATAAAAGCCTCGCCAACCGTTATCCACGGTACCAAAGACTTGGTGTTAAAATTAAGCCGACTATCATTACCCGTACCCCCGCACGACGAGACCTGGTTCTTCGTCACGGGTGACGTAGTAGCATTCTACCCGAACGTTCCACTAGAACAATGTGTAGACATTGTCGACCAAATGTGGCTAGACCACACGTTCGGTGACAGAATGATGCAATACAGCTGGACAGAAGCCGAGCATGGCGCTTATAACGGGATTATAGGCATGCAAATGCGAGCGCGACATTCGGCGTTCAGGCGCGCAATGATAGTGAGCAGCAAAGAGCTGGTCTGCCAGTACGACGGACAGCACTACCTTCAAAACCGAGGCCTCGCTATGGGCGTGGCAGAAGCGCCGGACATGGCTAACTTGTTCGGATGTCATTTTGAAAACCGTGCGAAAGTCCTAGATCACCCATCCATTGCTTTTTATGGGCGATACATCGATGATTGCTTCGGAATAGTTCGGGCTCGAAATAGCGAAAGAGCCCTTAATATTCTCAACGATTTAATTAAATTCGATGGCTGTCAGATTTTGTGGGAAGTATCTAAATGGCGATGCAATTTCCTCGACGCTACCTTCTTCTTCGACGAGAACAGGAAGCTTCAATGGAAACCATACCGTAAAGAGAAAAACCACATGGAAAGAATTCCATGGATATCTGGTCATCCCCTCGACGTAAAGCGAGGCACCTTCATAGGTGAGATGTCACGTTTAGCCACGCTTAATAGCCTTTATCCGGGTTATATGGAGAGCATTCAGGATTTGGTAGCCCTGTATGTTAAGCGCGGTTATCCGCAAACACTGATTAATCAGTGGGTCAAGAAATACTTCGTCGAACGCTGGGAAAAGCGGCTGGCGGAAAAAGCCGCACCTCGGGAAACCGAGGGCGAAAGCGAGGGCGTTCTCGTCTTGAAAACCCACTATAATACAGCATGGAATTACTTCTCCGCTACAGAACTTGGAGAACAAATCTTAGGATATTGGAAGGAATGGCACTCGCGTGCCGACCTTGGCCTTAATACCGGAATTGACGGGAACTGGCCACGCCCATCGAGATTGATAGGCTCACTCGACGTCCGTCCGGAGCTGGCTAGTCCAGTTCCGGATGGAGCCGGCGGGGAAGTCTGGATTCCCGATATGCGTAAAATCAATATTCTTAATCGTCGAATGATTGTGAGTCGCAAACGCACTCGCAACCTTTTCGACCTTACAAATCTTTGGAAAAAACTTGTTCTCCAAAAGCTTGATGAGAAAATCTCACAACCGCCAGAAGCAATGGCAGTTGACGCCGTCGACGACACTCCGAAAGGGTGGCACCCCGTCGGCGGCGAGTTCGGCGATCCAGCGCTTTTAAGCGACGACGACGCAGATCTCGAGAATAATGCAGCTATCGACGACTTATTTGATCGCGCTTTCACCGACCCACACAGGCAGTACGTGATAGATCACCGCGAAAACATTCATCGCCGCTCATCAAGCCCAGATAAACCACTGTTCTAGGCGCCGAACAGGTGCCGATAAAGGTATTCGAACAGGTCTTCAGATTCGTGTCTGAGATACGTGTAAAGCGCAATCCGGTTCCCCGCTGATGTAGTCGCGGGTCTAAGCGATCGTACGGCCGAAAGGCTAAGGGTTTCGCGGCAGGGTGTAAGCGATAACCAATGGGTTTCTGCCCGCCAACGGTATGCCGTCTGTATTGGGAGTAGATCGTTGGCGCTACTATGGCGCTCGACGTTTACGTCCGTTGAAATAACCAAACAGCGAAACAAACCTGAGGTCGCTCCGCGGTACGATATGTCGACCTCTGGACTTACCCAAGTCGAACTCACTGACCTGACGACTCTTATTAGGTACCCCAAGGTACTCTTATTAGACACCAAGAACACGAAGTTTACAAGTTCTGTAACACCGATTAATGCTTAGGGACCCCACCGCCCCCGGGGTCCCGCTAAACCTAACCCTAACCGTTAGTAAATTATAATTATTTATAAGCATTACGGACGCTAACTGGTACATGGCTTAGCTAACCCGAACCCTAAGCCCTAACCCGAACCCTAACCCTACCCTAACCCTAACGGTACGCCGTGCGACTTTCATCTTATTATGCTAAGGTCCCGGTCACGTGCTCGTGCGAAAGCATTGCCTTAAAGGGTAGAGGCTGATAAGATAAGATAGCAGTCATCTCATCTATCATCATCTAGATAAGATAAGCGAACGCAGCGCTTATCGCTAGAGTTAGGATCACGGGGACACCAGCGCTAAGCTGATGATGACATATATGCCGGTCGCCGGACTTAACGCATCAGTCAGCTCACCGGGCCGCCTACCGGCGGCGGCCCGGGTCCGATATCGGACTTAAGCATTAGTCAACAAGGGTTCTCCGAGATCTCGGAGTTCGTACACCTTTGTCGTGTGATCAATGGATTACCGAAATGAGCCCTGATGAGCCGTATAAAGGCGAAATGGGCTGGGCGAGGATTAGTTCCTCACCCCCATAGGCACATTTCGCCCACTCGCACCGTTGCATCGTCGCAATCCTCGCTTCGCTCGGATTGCTCCTCCTCCCTAACCCTAAGCCTCGCCAACCGTTATCCACGGTACCAAAGACTTGGTGCAAAAATTAAGCCGACTATCACTGCCCGTTCCCCCGCACGACGAGACCTGGTTCTTTGTCACGGGTGACGTAGTAGCGTTTTACCCGAACGTTCCACTTGAACAATGTGTAGACATTGTCGACCAAATGTGGCTAGACCACACGTTCGGAGATAAAATAATACAATACAGCTGGACTGAAGCCGAGCATGGCGCCTATAATGGGATTATAGGTATGCAAATGAGGGCGCGACATTCGGCGTTCAGACGCGCAATGATAGTGAGCAGCAAAGAGCTGGTCTGCCAGTACGACGGACAGCACTACCTTCAAAACCGAGGCCTCGCTATGGGCGTGGCAGAAGCGCCGGACATGGCTAACTTGTTCGGATGTTATTTTGAAAACCGTGCGAAAGTCCTAGAACACCCATCCATTGCTTTTTATGGGCGTTACATCGACGACTGCTTCGGAATTGTCCGGGCCCGAAATAGCGAAAGGGCCCTCGCGATTCTTAACGACTTGGTCAAGTTCGATGGCTGTCAGATTTTGTGGGAAGTATCTAAATGGAGATGCAATTTCCTTGACGCGACCTTCTTCTTCGACGAGAACAGGCGACTTCAATGGAAACCATACCGTAAAGAGAAAAACCACATGGAGAGAATTCCATGGATATCTGGTCATCCCCTCGACGTAAAGCGAGGCACCTTCATCGGTGAGATGTCACGGCTAGCTACGCTTAATAGCCTTCTTCCGGGTTATGTGGAGAGCATTCAGGATTTGGTAGCCCTGTATGTAAAGCGTGGTTATCCGCAAACACTGGTTCATCAGTGGGTCAAAAAATACTTCGTCGAACGCTGGGAAAAGCGGCTGGCGGATAAAGCCGCACCTCGGGAAACCGAGGGCGATAGCGAGGGCGTTCTCGTTTTGAAAACCCACTATAACACAGCATGGAATTATTTCTCCGCTACAGAACTTGGAGAACAAATAATGGGATATTGGAAGGAATGGCACACTCGTGCCGACCTTGGCCTTAATACCGGAATTGACGGGAACTGGCCACGCCCATCGAGGTTGATAGGCTCACTCGACGTCCGTCCGGAGCTGGCTAGTCCAGTTCCGGATGGAGCCGGCGGGGAAGTCTGGATTCCCGATATGCGGAAAATCAATATTTTAAATCGTCGAATGATTGTGAGTCGCAAACGCACTCGCAACCTTTTCGACTTAACAAATCTTTGGAAAAAACTAGTTCTCCAAAAGCTAGACGAGAAAATCTCACGGCCTACAGAAGCAATGCAGGTCGAAAGCACCGACGACAGACCGAAAGGCTGGCACCCCGTCGGCGGCGAGTTCGGCGATCTAGTCCCTTCGGACGACGACGCAGATCTTGAGATAAATGCAGCTATCGACGATGCGATGGACCGCGCGTTTGCAGACCCGCATACACAGTACGTGATAGAACATCGCGGAAACATCCATCGTCGCTCGCCTAGCCCAGATAAACCACTGTTTTAGATGCCGAACAGGTGTCGAAAGGTTCTCGAACAGGTCTTTAGATTCTTGTCCGGGATACATGTAAGACGCAGTCGGGTTTCCCTCTGATGTAGTCGAGGGTCTAAGTGCTCGCACCGCCTTAACCGGCGGAGGTTGCACGGCACGGCAAATAAGCAATATCCAATGGGTTTCTGCCCGCCAATGGTATGCCGTCTGTATTGGGAGTTAATTGTTGACGCTACTATGGCGTTCGACGTTAACGCAAGTTGAAATAACCAAGCAGCGAAACAAACCGGTTGGTTGCTAGGCGCGATGAAATGTCGACCGCTGGACTCACCCAAGTCGAACCCACTGACCTATCGACTCTTATTAGGTGCCCTAGATACTCTTATTAGGCGCTAAAAACACGAAGTTTACAAGTTCTGTAACACCGATTAATGCTTAGGGACCCCACCGCCCCCGGGGTCCCGCTAACCCTAACTTTAACCGTTAGTAACTTATAACTATTTATAAGCATTAAAACGGATGCTAACTAGCATTTGGCTTAGCTAACCCGAACCCTAAGCCCTAACCCGAACCCTAACCCTAACCTAACCCTAACGGTACGTCTTGCGACTTTATCTTACTATTCTAAGGTCCCTGCACGTGACCGTGCGAACCTTAATGGTTAGGCGCTCTCGAAAGATAAGCAGTTTATCTCCGAGATCACCTTGTTATCTAAGCGCGCGCTTAGACCAAGGGGTGGGAACAACTTCGGCGTTTAGAAGCTAGCGCTTGCGACGATGCTATTTTTAAGTATATGCCGGTCCACCGGACTTAAGGGCATCAGTCAGCAACCGGGCCGCCTACCGGCGGCGGCCCGGATCCGATATCGGACTTAAGCATTAGTCACAAGGGCAATATCCCGAGTCATCGGGGTCTGCGCCCTTGCCGCGTGATCAACGGAAGTCACCGAAATGAGCCCTGATGAGCCGTATAAAGGCGAAATGGGCTGGGGCTGAGGAAGTCCTCACCCCCCATTGGCCATTTCGCCCATACCATCACAATCGCATCGTCGCAACTGCTCGCTTCGCTCGCAGTTGCTCCCCTTCCTAACCCTAACCCTAACCCTAACGGTACGCCGTGCGACTTTCATCTTATTATGCTAAGGTCCCGGTCACGTGCTCGTGCGAAAAGCATTGCCTTAAAGGGTAGAGGCTGATAAGATAAGATAGCAGTCATCTCATCTATCATCATCTAGATAAGATAAGCGTACACAGCGCTTATCGCTAGAGTTAGGGGATCTCGGGGATGCCAGCGCTTAGCTGATGATGACACATATGCCGGTCGCCGGATTTAAGCATCAGTCAGCTCACCCGGGCCGCCTACCGGCGGCGCCCCGGGGTCCGATATCGGACTTAAGCATTAGTCAACAAGGGTTCTCCGAGATCTCGGAGTTCGCGTGCCCTTGTCGTGTGATCAATGGATTACCGAAATGAGCCCTGATGAGCCGTATAAAGGCGAAATGGGCTGGGCGAGGATTAGTTCCTCACCCCCATAGGCACATTTCGCCCACTCGCACCGTTGCATCGTCGCAATCCTCGCTTCGCTCGGATTGCTCCCCTCCCTAACCCTAAGGGGAGGTGGAGGAGGCAGCGGCGGTGGCGGCGGGGTCGGTTGGGTCTGTGGGACCCGCGTCGACTGGGGTCGTCGCGCCGCTCGGGTGCACGAGGTGTCGTCGGCGTTGTCGACCTCGTTGAAGGGGATGCTCGAGTGCGCGAGCGGTTGGTTCCCTGACGACACGCCACAGAGCATGTAGTACAACATGCCGGCGAACCAGTAGCACTGGCGGTGGTTCAGGATGTACTTGGACGACACCGCGTGTATGGCCGCCATGGCCACGCACAGCTGGATGATGGACGGGGGGGCACGGAGGATGGTGCCATCGGCGGCGACGATGGGGAAGTCAGTCCTGAAGACATACATGTTGTTAGATGATATCAAAGAGAGTTGAAATTGCAACGCACCTGAAAATCTCAACCGCGTTCCCCACCTTCACAAACTCGTTGTACGCGCTCAGTGGGTAGAAGGTGAATGTGTCGTACGTGTCAATGGCGTGGACACTGCCCACCGCCGCGTACGACAACCCCAGTATGGTGCCGAGAATCGGTAGCTAAATATGTGTTGGCTGTTGCAAAACATATAGTGAATGTCAGAGGACTTACGAGAATACCTTGTCAAAGTGGTATTATTCCACTCTGCCTCTTCTTTCTTGCATAGCAAGTACAAAAGAAGCTAATCCGACCATATGAGAATTGAGCATAGATTTGTGAATGGCACCAAAAGGGTTAATGTGGTACCTGATGGCACAGATTGCAGCAATGGGGCCTTGCCCATGTGAGTAATCTACATCACCCATGCATGAGCCTATGATAGACAGATCGACTGCAGAGGACAACAACAACACACCTTGCCCCAGCCTCCACACGAACACCCACCCACTCGTGAAGATATCCGAATTGTGAAAGAGGCAGTACTCCTACAAAACCCGTCAGCATACCACACATCTATAGCTGAGTATACTCACCTCCTCGCTGGCCGACCTCGATCGGCTCCCCTCCATAACCGGGGTTGAGAACAGTCACCTGCGCCGGTGCACAGTACCGCTCTGGCTAGGCATGCGCACCAAGGCCAGTCGCAAAGACAGCGACCAGTCAGAGAGGGGCCTGCTCGTCGATCGCGGACGAAGGGAGGAAGACGTGAGCACGTTCGCATTCGCACGTCGGTCAGCTACTTGCAGCCTCACCTCTGTCGCCGGATTCGCGTGCTGGCCTTGGTCGGGATCAGGAAAGGCGGTGGGCGCCGATACGAAACGGGCGTGCAGCAGCACGTGTCGATGTGCGATCGACGCGACAGTGGGCGGTGGCTTCGGGCGAGGAGACGAGGGAGAGCGGGGCAGGGTAGCTCGCTCGAGGTGCTGTGCGAGTTCATACGCGAGCGTGAGTAAGAGACCCACCGAAATCGCCCGACGGTCAGCCGTATACACAATGCGAGCTAATTTCGAGTTCCATTCTCGCGTCGCGCAACGGCATTCTAGAAGATAAATTGAACCCACGGGACCGAGCGAGCACTCGATAAGAAAACACTGCGCCCAAGGTGCACCCAAGCCCCGGCGCAACGCGAACCTCGCGCGTCCGCCGGCGCACCCCGTGGTCGACGCCAAAGACGGCTCGTATAGGGCACCGCGCCGGCTGAGCGGTGCCCGAAGCGCAAAGTTAAAGCGCGGCGAAGAGCGGGAGCGGGAGCCGGCAACTTACCTGCGTCGAGCTCGCACGTCCATTCGTGCGCGTCTTCGTCTTCGCGTCCGCGTCCGCGTTCTCGTCAGCTTTGGTGCGCGCGATAGACCTTACGAGGGACTTCGCTTCCCGCGCTGAGTTCGTGCTCTGCGTCAGCGAACTTGGCACGCGGGCCCGACGACGAGGTGTGGCCGTCATCGCCGCCCTCGATTACGAATGGGGTGCTGCAAGGATCCAGCGCGGATCCCCGCACGCGCAGGGCCCAGCGGTGCGGCCGGGCCAACGCCCGTGCTCGAGAGGCGGTGGTCGGGGCGGCCGCCGAACCGTGGTCGACCGCACCTGAGCGGCGCCCGAAAGGGAAACGCGCGCCCCGACGCCGTCGTCGGGTGGCTGTTCCGAAACGGGCTGGCTGGGCGCAAGAGGGCGGGGCGGGAGCGCATTTGGCTGCGCGGGACCGGCAGATAGACCGGCACGGGAACGGGCGTGGTTGCTGACAGAGGGTTTGGTAAGTATGTGTGCCGAAGAAGGCAGAAGAACAGAATATGTCTGGGGGGACGTACTGCGGGAGAGGGCGGCGCTCGGATCCCGTGAAGGAGGGGAGAGATAGGGTGGAGGAGCACAGCGTGGGGGAGGGGGAGTACGGAAGACGGGAGGGGAGAAGAGACGCGTTACGAGAGGACGCGAGGGGAGCGATTGGCGGGGAATGGACGAGGGCAGGACGCGGCGTAAGAGGAGCAAGTCGCCGAAAGCGCAAGCGAAAATTTGGGCCAATGAGATGGGGGCGAGGGGGCCGGGTGACCAGTGGGGGCTGCCGCGGAGGAGGCACGGAGGTAGGAGCGGGGGCTCAACGGCTGGAGGGGGATGGGGGCTGGTGACGTGCAGGGGTTCTCGGAGATGGCCTGGTGGCGAAGGGGTCACGTTGGAATAGAGAGTGGGCCCATGAGGCGACACGAGGGGCACTACGGTCTTCTGCGGTGGACACGCTGCTCGCGCAGGGACCGGGAGCAGGTCCGAGAGAGGACGGTGGGAGCGGGAGAGGGCGGATTTGAGTGGGCGCAGACGGGAAATGACAGGGTCCGAGGGAGAGGCTAGTCGCCGAGTTCATTATACAGCGCGATCGGGCGCCTGAGCGGCGGATGATGCGTCCGGGGTGCGCTGCGAGGAGGACGAGCTCGCGGGTGGGAGAGGGCGAGGAGGAGAGGGAGAGAGAGGGGGAATCAGCGAGTGAAACGTGGAGACGAGAAGCGGGTCCTGTAGTCGTCGTCGATTGCCGAAGATTGCACCGAAGCGTCGCCGTAAGCCACGACGGGCGAGAGACGACCGCAGCCGGCCGTCGACGCCCGCGCGCGGCGAGTCCGTGCCAAAGCGGACTCGCGGGGGGCGCGCGCGGGGGGCGGCGGGGGCGGGGGCGGAGAGCGCGAGGCGGAGGCGGAGGAGGAGGAGGAGGAGGAGGAGAGGAAGCGAGTCGCGCGGGCGCTCGCGGGTTTGCCGGCGGGAGATGGGCGTCTAGATTGAGTGGACGCAGAGGCTGATCTACGACGCCGGATTGGGCAGAGCGGATCCGGGCGGACGGACGGAGCGGCGCCTGAAAGCGGCCAAGCGAGCGAGAGCAGCGCAAGGCTCGCCGACGCTGCGTCTCTCGCTCGTCCTCCTCGCGCTTTCTCTTCTACCCTTAAAACTCTCCCTTCCTTCGCGTCCTAGTCCCTGCGTTTTCCTGAGATTCCCTCTAGATGTCCTGTCCCTGTCTACCCTGACTCTCTCCCCCGCCCCCGACCGCGCCCCACTCGCCTACGCTCGCCAACCATCCCCGCCTCGCGATCACGCTAGCCTTACGTCCTAGCCGGCAACGCCATGCCCCACTCTCCTCAACCCGTCCCTGACTCTCTCCAAAACACCCTCCTCCACCCCCCACACCACACCCTCGACCACGACGACTCCAGACCGTCGTCCCCCTCCCAAGGCCCGCCTCTCCCCAAGAAGAAACACGTCTGCTCCGTCTGCAACCGTGCCTTCACCACCTCTGGCCACCTCTCCAGGCACACCCGCATCCACACCGGCGAGCGCAACCACAAATGTCCCTTTCCCGGCTGCGAGACCCGCTGCTCTCGCCAGGACAACCTCCAGCAGCAGTCAGTCCCCTCTCTCTATTCGTAATTGCCCCCTCCTCGGCTTTCCCCAGCCCTGTCACTTTGTCTCCATCCCGTCCACGCCTCCCTCTCTCCCCGTCCCTGACCCCCGCCGTCCCCTCTCGCCTTCCCGTTCCCGCCCTCTCTATCCGCCCGTTCTCAGATCCGTTTGGCTCACAACCTTGCTCTACAGCTATCGCATCCACCTCTCCCCCGGTTCACGCAGGAACTCGGGCTCGGCCACCCGTGCCGCCATGAGTCGTGCCAGTGCCTCTGAACGCCCGCGCTCGTCCCGCAGGCGCTCCAACAACTCTACAGATCACACCTCCCCCTCCCCCCCCACTCCCCTCCCCTCCCCGCCCCTCGACCCTCCTCCGCTCGCTCAGGCCTACCAATCCGCCCTCGCCCATTCTCCCTCCCATCCGTCGGCCGCCCCCGTCCTCCCCGAGCCTCCAGACACACCCCCGCCCCTCGCCCCCGCCTATCCCACATTACCGCCGCCGTCAGCGCCCGTCTATTCCCAACACTCTCTCCCCGGGCGCGACGCCGGTCGATCTTCCACCTCCACCCCAGATGCGGCATACCCCTCTCCCGTTTCGTATGCCCACCCGTCCCTGGCGCCCGCTCCTTACGCCCAGTACGAAGACCCGTCGTACCCGTCTTCCCAGGATAGTCGTACTTCCTCTTTTGGACGTACCGCCGAAGACCCGCGCTGGACGTACCCACAACAGCCACAACAGCCCCAGCACCAGCAGCAGTCTTATCCGACTTCCGAGTCCGACCGCTACTCTCCCGTGTCTCCCGCGGCCAACGCCCAATACGCAGATCCCGCGTCACCCGTCGAGGCATACAACGCCAGCGCGCCGCGCTCGCACGGCAGCTACCATGTCTCACAGCAACCGCAGGAGAGCTACTTTGGGCACTACCAGCAGCGCCAGACGGCCAGCGCGCTTGGCTCGGCCACGAGCCCCGCGCCGCTCGCGTCCTCCCAGCCGAGCTCCCACCGACACTCTATTGCGCACATCTCGAACCCGATCCGACAGCACTCACCCACTTCGACGACCTCCGCGTCGCCCGTCGTGAGCCACCCGCCGACGCCCGGGTACGGCGGCTACATGGCGTCCTCGATCGGCAGTTACGCCGAATCCCCGCCCGGTTCCGTGAGCCCTGTCGCGCCCGCATCCCAACTCCCGTCGGGCATGGTCGCCACCTACGGCTCGTACGAAACTAATTCACTCGCGTCCGCCGGATACACGCACCCGCCGCAACCGCAACCGCAAGCACAGGCTCCGGCCCCAGTGCAGGCCCAGACCCTGCCCCATCCGAGCTCGCAGGCGGGGTATGCTCGCACGCTGCCAAGCCTCTCGCCGGTGCATGCGCGGGGCGACGGGCAGGCGCAGTCGTCCTTGGCTACGCACTTCAACTACGGCGCGACGCCGTCGTACCATACCGTGCCCAGCAACGGCGCGAGCACCCGCCGCACATCCCCGCCGCCCGTGCTCGCACCGATCCAAGGCTCCCGCGTCACCCGCCGCGACTCGGCCGGAGTGCCGACCATGCGCTATGCGTCCCCGGCGCAGACGCAGGCACAGCCCGCCATGCAATCGCTCGCAACCGTGGGCCGAAGCTCCGGGCACGCGTACACCTACCCGCCGACCTCCCACTCTCATTCGCATTCTCACTCCCACTCCCACTCCCAGGCGCACCCACAAAGCCCCCCGGGGTACCAGGCTCCGTCCTCGTACGCGTCCAGCGGAACAGGAACAGGATCCGGGTCGGCGCAGGCCTCAGGGAACACCAGCACGCCGGCGTTCTACTACGCGCACGCGCGGGACGCGTCTCCGGAGGCCGCGGAGCAGTACCTAGAGCTGCACCAGCCACAGCCGCAGCGCGTCGTGGCAGGGCCCGCGCACGCCCACGCGGCGCACGGGCACCAGTACATGCAGACCGGGGCGGCGCTCACGCACGCGCACGCGCACTCGGGGCACTCGGGGCACTCGGCGTGGCGCACGGATGACTACCGCGAACGCAACAGTCTGGTGCAGTGAGCGGGCGGCGCCCGTCTGCACCGGTGAGTGCGTTTGAGGGGGGCTGGGTGACCCCCTGTGTGTGCGTGTACGCCCGCCGGCCCATCAGCGCGGGGCGCGTCGTCGGTCGTGGCTTGTGGGTGTCCTAGGGGCGCGCTACGCTTCGCGATCTCATCTCTCCGTTCTTCGGTTCTCGCTGCTCGGCGGTATTCATCTCATCTGCGGCTCTCCACTTGATTTCCGCGCGGGCCCACCGCTAGCTACCGCTTCCGTGCAGGGCCCTGCTTCTCTTCTCTCCTCTTGTCTATGCTCGTCATTGCTGTCCATCGCCCCCGCATTGCACATATTATCTTCCCACCCTAGTACGCTACAACTCTCTCGTCGTCCATCTTGCTCTGCCCAAGTAGTACCCTATTAGCGCCTACACATATGCCGCCGAATCCGCTTCGGCCGGATATTTATTCCCGCTCACTGTACAAGATCCCCTGCACATAGCCATAGTCCTCGCATACCTAGTTTCAGTCTGTGTTCCTCGCATCGCATAGCATAGTCCACATCCCGTCCTCGTAGTCCCAGGATCCAGGATCTAACCTCTGGTGCTGCACCCGCCAGCTCCAGCGTACGTACATACCATCGTCCCTGTCTCGCCATCTCTCCGCCGCCGCTTGCTTGTATATATCCCCTCCCGCATGTGTACATGTCTGTTGTGTATTGTGTAGCACTTGTTGGCCCGCCGCGCCTGCGATAATAGAGCAGCCGACTAATAGACCCGGGAAGGGCCCAGCCCCGTGTCCGAGCCCGAGTCGATGTTTTCCGGAAAGTGTGCGAAGCCAAACCCTCGAGGCGGGTGCGTCCCGCTCCGTTGGCATGCGGGGTCGCGTGGGAGGCGCCCAATCCTCCGCGCCAACCTAGACGCCTGCCTTTTTGGGCGTGCGATGGCTCATCTAAGCGGAAATTTGAAGCAAGCGCCCGTCACCGCCTGCACATCGATTCCTCTCCACTCTCTTCCTCCTCCTCCTCCCCTCATCTTCCCCTTCCTCGCCACCGCGCGCTCGCTCACCCACAGGCCTTTCATTTTACCCTAACGACCGCACGACACGATGGCCCCCTCCGCTTCAAAACAAAAGCGCCTCGCCGAAAAGGCCGCAAAGCAGGCCGCCAAGGGCAAGGGCGCAGACACCTCCACCGCGACCGGCACCTCCACCCCCTCCGGCTCTGTCAACGGCTCGTCCGTCAACACCCCGCTCACCAACACCTCCGCCGCGACGAGCCACGAGGACCTCTCCGCCATGGCCAAGCTCCAAATTGCCACCGATCGGTACGTTCTCGCTTACGATTCGCATTCGCACCCCGCGCGCAGGGTCGGCGTGTGTGCGGATGTGGACATGCAGGGGTCGGTCCCTAACCCTGCGTGCGACCCTGCAGGAGTGCGGCGGGCGTGCTCGTCTCCGACCCCAAGGGTCGCGACATCAAGATCGATTCGTACACACTCTCCTTCCACGGCCGGCTCCTCATCGAGGGCGCCGAGGTCTCGCTCAACTACGGACAGCGGTATGGTCTCCTCGGTGAAAACGGTTCCGGCAAGGTACGTCCGCCCCATCCGTCTGCGCGCACCCCGCGTACGCTGCTCACCATCCCGCGCAGTCCACGCTGCTGCAATCGATCGCGGAGCGCGACATCGAGATCCCAGAGCACATCGACATCTACCTCGTCCGCGGCGAAGCCGAGCCGTCGGAAGTCAACGCGATCGACTACATCGTCGCGTCCGCCAAGGAGAAGGTGACGAAGCTCGAGCAGCGCATCGAGGAGCTCTCCGTCGCGGACGACGTCGATGAAGTGCAGCTCGACCACCTCTACGAGGAGCTCGAGGAGATGGACCCGTCCACGTTTGAGGCCAAGGCGGGCTCGATCCTCCACGGTCTCGGCTTCTCGCAACAGATGATGCAGCGGCCGACGAAGGACATGTCCGGTGGGTGGCGGATGCGTGTCGCGCTCGCGCGCGCGCTGTTCGTGAAGCCTCACCTGCTGTTGCTCGACGAGCCGACGAACCATCTCGATCTCGAGGCCGTCGTGTGGCTGGAAGCGTACCTCTCGATGTACAACCACATCCTCGTCATCACGTCGCACTCGCAAGACTTTATGGACTCGGTCTGCACGAACATCATGGACCTCACCCCGAAGAAGAAGCTCGTGTACTACGGTGGTAACTACTCGACGTACGTCCGGACAAAGTCCGAGAACGAGGTGAACCAGATGAAGGCGTACAACAAGCAACAGGAGGAAATCGCACACATCAAGAAGTACGTCCCTGCCTTCGTCTTCCCCGCCGGTCGCCTGCATGTACTGACCCTCGCGCGCGCTTCCCCGCAGGTTCATCGCGTCCGCGGGTACCTATGCAAATCTTGTGAAGCAAGCCAAGTCGAAGCAGAAGATCATCGACAAGATGGAGGCCGCCGGCCTCATCGAGAAGATCGAGATACCGAAGCCGCTTCGGTTCAACTTTGAGGACGTCGCGAAGCTTCCGCCGCCCATCCTGGCCTTCAACGAGGTCGCGTTCTCATACTCGGGCAAGAAGGAGGATTACCTCTACAAGGGCCTCTCTTTCGGTATCGAGTGCGTTTCCCCTCCCGCACTCACTCCGTCCCTACTCGCACTGACGTCCCGCGCAGCATGGATTCTCGCATCGCGATCGTGGGCCAGAACGGAACGGGCAAGTCGACGCTGCTCAACCTGATCACAGGCGCGCTGCAGCCGTGCGAGGGCACGATCTCGCGGCACGTCGGGCTGAAGCTCGCCAAGTACTCGCAGCACTCGGCAGACCAGCTCCCGTACGACAAGTCGCCGATCGAGCACCTGCAGTCGCTTTACCACGAGAAGTTCCCGGACAAGGACATCCAGGCGTGGCGTGCGCAAACGGGCCGATTCGGCCTCACAGGCGCGCACCAGACGTCGGCGATCAAGCAACTCTCGGATGGGCTCCGGAACCGCGTCGTGTTCGCACAGCTCGCGATGGAGCACCCGCACATCCTCCTGCTCGACGAGCCGACGAACCACTTGGACATGGCGTCGATCGACGCGCTCGCGCGCGCGATCAAGGAATATGCGGGTGGTGTCGTCATCGTCTCGCACGACTTCCGTGAGCATCTGTCATCAGTCTGTGTCCTGCTTATTATTCACGTTTGCGTACAGGTCTCATCTCACAAGTCGCGGAGGAGCTCTGGGAGGTCAAGGACCGTAAGATCAAGAACTTGACCAAGGAGGACATTACAATCGTCGACTACAAGAAGCTGCTCGTCAAGAACAGTACGTGTCACTCATTCACTCGCCGTGGCATTCCGCCTTTAACTGCTGTTCAGGTATGGCTGCCCTCGAGAAGGCGAAGCTGTTCAGCAAGACGACAGGCAAGGCCAAGGTGTAAGCGCGCCGTGCCGCGAACACCTCCGTCACTTCGTCCCGCCCCCCGCGACGCCCATTGTACACTCTGCATCCGTTCGTCCACCGCACACGACCCGGAACCCTCTGTAGCAGCCATCCCCGCCGTTTGTTTCCGTAGTAGCCAGTAGCACTAGTCGCGCCGTGTGAGCGGCCCCGCAGCCGCGACACGCCTGTAGAAGAATTGTGTCCGCACCACGCCCCACATTGCATGCATTGTTACGATACGCATACACTCTTGTTGTATCCCGAAGCAATTCCATCTATATAGAGCGTACTCCCGTTGATACCCACACGCGTTTCGCGGACGTCGAGGACACTGTTCTCGTGAGATGCACATGCTGTCTTTCTACCCAGGTCCCGAGTTGAATTACGCTCGACGGCCAGATACCTCGAGTTCACGTCGACTTGCCATTGTGAGCTCAACCGCGCCGTGCACACATTGAGCCGAGTGCCTTACATTCCCTACCGCACCGACAGTCCTCGCGCTCGAACACGGCTAGACGCTATCCTATGCCCCGGGATCACGGCGTCCCTTAGTTCGCGGCCTCCAGCCGAAACGGTGGAAATTAAGGCTACATCGATCCATATAGTACACAGCGTACACTCAAAGGCACCAAACGACACAAAGGCTAGAGGAAATAATCCGCCGGCGGGCGTTTTGCCGGTATGGAGCGCACGTCCTACACCCAGCTGTCAGCATTCAGCAGGGCGAAAAAAGCTACAAAGGACCCACCGCGGGCGCGTGTCCAAACACCTTGTACTCCTGCGCGAGATGCTCGTCGAGCTCCAATATAGACGCGACGTTGCCGCAGCGATAACAGTAATTGGGCGCGCTCCAGACGGTGACGATGGTGCGGTCGAACATGAGCTTGTAGCCCTCCATGGCGAGCTGGTGGGCGCGGGCGACGAGGTCGAGCGCGTTGCGGTGGGCGAAGATCTTGGTGATGTCGGCGCCGAAGAGGTAGCCTGCGCCGCGGGGGGAGAGGCCCCAGCCGGTGATGTCTGCGCGTGTGAGGACGCGCGGGGCGGGAAGACGAAGGGGAAGGGCTTACCGTCGGGGTCGGACCAGAGGAGGTCGCACATGGCGCCGTCGTGGGGGACCTCCTGCTTCCTATCGATGGTGCGAATCTAGGAGGCGCGGTCAGGGCGCGTGCGCGCAGCGGGCGCACAAGGCGAGACGGACCTGGTCGATGCCCTGGAGGCTGGGGCTGAGGCCGCCGTGGACGCAAAAGACGCGGCCGTCGACGATGGCGCCGAGGGCGAGGTAGTCGAAGACCTCGCAACACCAGCGCCAGACGTTGCTGCTGCCGTACTTGCGCTGGCACTCGTCGTAGAAGCCGTAGACCTGGGTGATCTGGCGGGACTCGTGGTTTCCGCGGATGAGGGTGATGCGCTCGGGGTAGCGGACTTTGAAGGCGAGGAGGAGGAGGAAGGTCTCGACGGAGTAGAAGCCACGGTCGACAAAGTCGCCTTGGGGGAGGGGCGTGAGATGGGTTAGCAGCCACGGGTGGAGAGGGAAGCGCACCCATGAAGAGGTAGTTTGTGTGTGGGCAGGGGCCGCCGACGGCGAAGAGCTGCATCATGTCCCAGAACTGGCCGTGTATGTCGCCACATATCTCGAAGACGGGTCAGACGGTGAGCACGCGTAGGAGAGGGGCGTGCATACAGTGACGGGGGAGTCGACGGTCTGGACGTTTGCCTCTTCGATGAGGATTTCGCGGGCCTTTATGCAGAGACGCTTGACCTGTTCCTCGGAGATGGGCTCGCAGCGGAGCAGCTGCTCGATCTGTCTGTCCGCGCGCGCGCTCAGCGACTCGCTCTCTCCGCGCAGGGCAGCACGCACCGGTCCAGGTCGCTCGCCATCCTGAGCGGGTTAGGTCGCAGACGGAGCGAGGAGAGACGCGTGCGAGGCGCCCGTGCTCGATCGCGTCGCATGGCGGGCGCCTGTTCTCGCCCCTTGCTCCTCGTCGACGATGGCCGTGTCTCTCGCGTGCGTCCGTCGCTGCGCCCGCCCTGCTCCTCGTCGAGCGTATGTGACCGCCGCCGCCGCCGCCGCCGACGACGAGCGGCGGCCGCTGAGCGAGTACGTCCAGCCGCTCATCCGCACGTTCAGGCCCGAGCACCTCTCCGAGGCCGACCACGTCCACTTCCCCGTCGACCAGCACTACTGCTACCTCTGGGACGCCCTCTCCCCCGCCCGCCCCTCCGACCGCCCCCCGAGCCCCCGCGCGGCGTCCTCCAAGGAGCACAGGCCGTTCGCCTCCTTCCGCTTCAACGACCACCAGCCCTTCCCCGCCGGCCTCGGCGGCTTCTTCTACTACTACACCCCCCCAGGCCCCGCGCCCCCCGCCGCTGGCGAGCTCCGCTTCCGCAAGACCTACGACAACAACCCCTACGGATGGCAGGGCGGCGTAGACCTCCCCAGCGCACACGGCCTCCCCTGGCGCATACAGCTCCCCACCCTCGCCGCCTTCCACCAGCACGCCCCCATCCGCAACGTCCTCCTCCGCGACCGCCTCGTCTCCCCCGAAGACCTCGACGTCGCCGCCCAGATGGGCGAAGAACGCGCGAGCCGCAGAGAGACCGCCCCCCTCATCCACTCCTTCCACCAGCCCTTTTTCCTCGACTTTGGCTCCTCCATACACTGGTGGCACTTCATGGGTCCCGACCGCATCCACTTCACCCGCCCCATGGCTAACATCCTCTCCATCAAGCACGGCCCACACCGCCTCCCCTCTCCCTGGCTAGGTGCGCACCCTCCTCGCGTTTCCCTCTCCTCTGCTTCGTGCTGACCTCCCGCGTAGGCGGCGCCATCTGCGCCTTTATCCCATCTCAACGCCGCTTCCAGACCCCCACCCCCAAACGCATCATCAGCGTCCGCATCCTCCGCCTCCTTCCTCCCTCTGCACCCTCTTCCTCACACGACACTCGCGTCCCCGCCTCCTCGCTCGACACCACCACATCCCCCCCAGACGCGGACTCCCCAGACTCCATCGACTCCTCCCTCTTCGCCTCCCCGGCCCCCTCCTCCGAACCAGTCGTCATCCCCAACCCCGCTTTCCCCGCCCACCTCCGCGGGCTCGTCCCCACGCCCCCGCGCGCCGGCGACGTCATCCGCCGCGGCAAGCTCCCCTGGTCCCTCGACCTCGACGCCTGCGAGCCCTGGCGCGCCGACGGCTTCCGCGTCCTCTTCGACAACAGGTCTCTCCCCCGCCTTCGTGAGGGCCGCCTCCGCGGTCCCCCGAAGGTCTCAGAAAACGAAATAGACGAGGACGAGAGGGAGAGAGAGGATGGTGAGGAAGGGGAAGAGGGCCAGGGGGCGCGGTAGCATCTTAGATTAATAATGTCGCTCTTGAGCTTTAATATTCGACAAGCTCGCACTCTATCTCACAGGGCTCATATTTGCACCCAGCGCCGCGCATATCAACTATGCGTGTCACGGCATTTTGCACATTGTCCCCTCCCCGAACGGTTAAGCCGCACCCACAAAGACTCCGCCGCAACTCGTCGGCGGTCCTCGATCGCACTGACAATATATTCCAACGTTCATTCGGAACATGCGTAGTACACATCCCTCCAACCATGCCGACCGAGCCCACCCAGCTCGGACGCATCCAAAAAGTGGGCCAACCGGAATGCGCTTCGCCTAACATTCCAACCATGTCCGCGTGCGGTTCGTACGTCGCTGGTCATATCCGGTAAGACGACAAAACTGAAGCTGCGGTGTTAGACGGTTGGCCGGGCGGAGCCTTACGTCTCTCTCGTGTAGTTGATTCTGCAGTACCCAGTCTGATAGGCCAGCAGTATAAGATGTCGAATAGCATGGAAAAAAGGCGCGACGATGCTGGCGATAAATGTCGCTTCAGTCTCTGTGATCATCCCATTCGCCGTTGTTGGTGTCCCAATAAGCACTGTGTAGCCCGAAAAGTGAGTAGAGCGCGAAATGCGATCAAACATGGCGACGCACGGCGGTAGATCAAGGAAAGGCAGCTGCGTCGTGGCCGACTCTTGTCTCACAATCGGCGTGACGCTGCCCGATGAGATGACTACGGGAATCCTGACTTCGACGTCGTTCCCGATGCCGGGGAACGGTACGTTGAGGGAGAGGAAATACTGCACGAATGGTCATGTCTAACTATGTCACAACAGTCCTGAAGCTTTCACAGACGGACCTCGCACCGCATGATGTCAATCGCAAACGAAGGCGGACAGTCTAGTTGAATCGTCGACCGAAACGTCGATTCCTGAACCCACCTCCCTTTACCGTCCGACGCCTCGCGCCCCGTGCCGAGCACTGGGACCCACTTGGGCGGGGCCACGTCCACAACCAAAGGCACGTCCGCTTTCTGCCTGAACACCACGACTTCGTCCGTACGCGCCTCGGTGTGCGCCAACGTGCGAAAGAGGATGTGACGATAGAGCCTGAATGTAAACTGGCTAAAGGCGCAAGGGACGGGCGGGAAGATGACTTGGTCTGCGGCTTGCGAATCTGCCTCGGCGCGAGAAACCGGCGCGGTGATAGACTTGACATGGATGACATACGGGATCGCGACCAGGATGGGGAGGCTGGGGGTATCGGGGACCGACAGCTTGACGCGCCCTAACGTGTACACATCGGAGCCTTCCAACTGCAATCTCGAATAGACGACGTACGTGGACCTCTACTGTAGAACGGCGGCCCCACAACCCCCGCCTTATCTTCTCCTTCCGCCACCCGACCTTCCAGCTCTGCTCTAACCCAGAGGCTAGCGCGCCGATCTTCGCTTGTGTGTAAAGGGCGTTGCCGTCGCAGGGCACGATCGCGATCGCTCTGTGAATACGACGATTGAATTGGAGCGCGCCCGGGCGGACGCCGACAACCGTGAAAGAATAGCAGACAGAGGCCTTCCCGCGATATGTGTTGTGCTCAAAGGACGGCGGGAGGTAGGGCGGTAGGGGGAGGTGAAAGGGGATACGGAGCAGGTCAGAGTCAGGGGGAGGATACACCGTCCCCCGCGTCCATAACAAGACATCTTCCCTGAGCAAAGTCATGCTCTCTCTGTATGTCGACTTCCCGCGTTTCAGTCGCCTTGACGTGCGTTGAGCGGAACGGCATCGACGTATAAGCATCAAAGTAGAACATACGTCTTCGCAGACCCCCTAAGCTTCACGTAGATCTCCTGTACACCGTCCTCTTGAAGGAGGCGATAATTGACCACAATTTCCCCATCTATAGGACACCCAGAGACGTAGATATTGTGATGAAGGCGTAAGGAAATCGCCTGATCGCCCGAAGTTGACATAGCTTAAGCAAGGAAAGCCGGCAGTAGGGCTTTATACACACAGCGAACCGAGCAGTAAGCGGCACCCGATGGCAAGGGCCGTAGAGCAAACGGTCGTCCTTAAGGCGGTCGCCTAGTCTCAGATCGACTGCGCTGCCACGGTGTATTCGACTCGGGGCAAGCCGTTTGATGCGCCAGTATAGGAACGCTATCATGGCAGAACATCACAAAGCCTCAGTATTCGAGTCATTAGTTTGGTCCCCAAGTATATCTAGCACCCTCCGCAATTCATACATCGCTGAAACACGAGAGGCGGAGACTTGGGAAGCGCGCGAAGTGAGTGAGAGTAGCAGCGATCGAAACGAGCGCTACAGTCGTTTGCAAAAGAAACTGCAGTGTCGCGCGTTGCGAAAAGTTATTTGCACCTATTTGCTGATTCCAAATAAAACCCGATATAGTAAGCAAACGGCGTCTGATCAAGAGATGGCTATAACGAATGCAGATTCGTCGCATACAACCCATGTCCCAGCGGTACTCATTACCTACATAGCGTAGTTTTTATACCCAATGGATGTCGAAAGATCATTCGTTAGCTGCATATCTGGGGAAATACAAAGTGTAGTAGGTAACAGCGGCGAGGTCCGCTCGTGGAAATCTCTTGATCAGACGCTGGCAACCTACTATATCGGGCTTTCTTTGGCATCAGCAAATAGGTGTAAATAACTTTTCGCGACGTGCGACACTGCAGTTTCTTTTGCAAACCACTGTAACTATGCTTTCGGCTTGGCACGCCTCTGGAGGCTGTGCTACGCAAATAGAGACAATATAGGCAACTCCTGTAGTTGATCACTAGCATGCAACCACAGAAAATTCGCATCGAAACAGGTAAGAGACTCATTTATCGTACAGAAAAGAGAAAAATCGTATACGTACAGATCTTGCTGTTGGGCACCTGACAGAAACCGCGCAACCGTAGAACATGCACTAGCCCTTCTTCGAGTCCTCCCAATCGGCATCATTATCGTCATGCCAGTAATCCCTGTACAAGCGTTCAATCAGAACGTTTCCAGAAACGTAAGACGATATCACTCACGGTGGTAAGTCGAGGAACTCTGTGAGTGCCTCGGACGCCGGTGCTCCTGAGCGGTCTCGTATAATCGGAACGTCAATTCCCGAAGTGACGGTGACAGGCATGACGACCTCCACGTTGTTCCCGACTCCTGGGAAAGGTACTTGCACTACCAGGCGATACTTACGCGTCGTCAGTAAAGACGCGATCGCAGTGGGCTTCCAGATGCAGCGTACCTCGCACTTGACGCTATCGATCGCAAACGAAGGCGGGCAGTCCAGCCGTATTGTTGTCTTGAACATAGCGCGCTGGACCCACGACCCCTTCGAGCTTCCGGAATCGAGAGGAACCCATTCTTTCTCTGGGACGTCTGCGTTAACCACTGCTGATGATTGCTTCGAGAATACGACGACGTCCGAAACGCTCTTCTCATGGTATATCTTCTGCGCGCTGACGAAGGACTTCCGCTCGAGTTTGAACTCAAGTTTGTTGTATGCATCCGGGACGGGTGGGAAAACCGGTTTGTCCGAGTTGCTCCCTTCTGCCTTGCGATGCGCCGAGGGTGGTGTGGTGCTCTGAACCTTGATGATAACAGGAACGGGCGTGAAGAGCGGCAAAACAGGCTCATCAGGGATGGACAACTAACATTCAGTCAGCGTTCTGCGCTCGACACGCAAATTCAAGTCAACAGTGCTGTACGGTTACTCGACGCACCTGGACTTGAACAGTCGAGTAATCGCCCCACAAGCCGCGTCTGATCTTCTCTTCCTTGCTTTCCGTTCGCCACTGTGATATCTGCCCGTCTCCCAATGCGGAAAGTCTTTCGCGTACACTGAGACCAACGAGGTCTTTAGGCACGAGCGCCAGGGTTACGCGCGCCCGACGATTGACGTGGAGCGCGCCGGGGCGTACGCCGACCGCAGTGACAGCGTAACGTATCGACCCCGATCCGTTCTTCATCAAGCTACTGTACTTGAACGATGGGGGCGCATCTAGCGGAACCTCCAGACGAAACGGAACCCGGACGGTGCGCGAACCCGAAGGGTATTGCGCTGAACCGCGCGACCAGAGCGATTGAGAGGCCTCGTCGGGAACAAGGGGGACCCGCTCCACCATTACCGTAGTATTGATGACGTACGATCTATTTTTCATCGAGTCAGGCTCTGCGGTGTTGGTACATATAGGAGGGTGTGGCTCACGTGAAAGCATATCCCCTCAATTTGACGTGTACCTCCTGGATGTTATCCTGTTGCAGTTGCTCCAAGTTGAGCTCGACCTTGCCTTCCACCCAATGGCCAGATACGTAAAGCGCGGGTGGGAGGTGAACGGATATGCCGGATGGCTTTGAGAGTAGCATTGCGTAGTAAGGGTCCTTTGGGGCTGAATCTAGAAGTCAAGGAATAGACAGGTGTCCAGTATGACGGGAACGCTCAATGCACCTTTGAAGATATATCTCCTACTGGCTCCGGGGGCGGTCGGAGCAGCGTCAGCTGGTAATGGAGGCCCTTGTTCTCCGGCGGGAGTAGTATGTGCTGCGGCCGCAGAGTTTGTGGTGTCGGTTGCCTCTCAAAGGGCGGCGTCGACTTGAACGCCCGTATAGTAGGACGAGTTGTTGTCGGGAGCAAGTTGAACCTAAATCACCAGCACCCGCAGCATGAGCTTGGCATAGGTAAAGTTCACGATTGGCACGGATGGCTGTTTCGGGACCCACACCCCTACTGAACTAGCTTTACTTCGTAGCGCTTCAAGGGCGTAGAATGCCGTCTTCAATAAGAGGTGACGTACAAGTCGATTCCCGGCGTTTCATTTCACTGCGGTGAACGACGTCAATGCCGGACATGATGGTGGCGGGCATGCGCAGGCTGATTGCCCGAGTTACCCATCCAAGAAACAACGCCCAAGCTCGGAGCGAGGAACGTAGGGGAAATTAATCGGGCTCGGGAACGCACCCATTCGTCGCAGATGCCGAACGCAGCGCACTAGATACAAGCCCTTGATCAATGGTAGGGCTTAGTTAGGTTCACGGTGGAGACGTGATCCACACCGAACTTCGAGCGCTTCCCATATTCCTGCGCAAGTGGCCCCTGTGCTGGTATTGACAGCGCATCCGCCTTCGAACAGGGTCATGATCTCAACGGGGGCTCTCTCCACCCGGTGAACATCGAGCTTGATAGCGTTGTGCCTCGATAGAGCGGATGAGCGTAGGAGCATTATGCGCACTTCCCGAACACGAAGGAACGCAACCATACCCTACACGGACGGTCAAGCACGTTGCACGAGTCAGTCATTCGAACTTGAGGTCCCTGGGGTGCAGCTTGCGTATGAACGCCGGAACTGACGGCGTAGTGATCCCACATACAGCGCCCGATCCCCCTCTCTAGAGACCAGCGCTATCGACACTCGACATCGCTGTCAACGCGACACAACTTTTTGAGGGGATTGGAGTGAAGGATATATGAATCGCGCCAGCTCACGAACTTGCACCGTAGAACGATAGCACGGCCAATGACTACGAGCATCAACGTCGTCGCATCGCGGAAAGACGGCGGGAGGACCTGAGAGAACCATCGAGTGCAAGACATCGTGCATCAGAGCTAGTGCGCCACACCGCCGGAGGCCGAACCAGGGTTACATAAAGCGGTTGCGGAAAATCGAAGACGTACGTTTGCGCAAAACCGTGCAATACCGCTGAAAGGGATCTACCATCCCGCTCATGCCGTTATTCTCCGTTGGGTGGAACGCAAACGCAACCTCGCCCGGATCGAGACCTTCAGAGGCGTGGTGAGTGCGCAGAAGATGAGCTGCAATGCCGAGATTTGTCGGAGACGACCGTTATCGGACCATCCACCGGAGCCCTAAGGCTACTGTCTTGTTTTATTCTGCTCGATACTCGACTAAGCGAAGTACCAGGGGGAAGTACGTGCGCCACAGAACTTCGATTTGCATCCCATGCGCACAAGTACGTCATATAGGGGGTTCTCTCGACCTGAAAGGGGTTTGGTATGCTGGTGCCAGCAACGCCCTCCGAAGTGACCCGAATTAGAGCACGGGGGTCCATGGGCCACAGTTTTGTTGGACATCTAGGCAGGCGCGTGAGATGGATTGGTTTGGCTGCAAGATGACGTACCATACCGAACATTATATTCGAGGCACTTGATTGGACGTTGTGCGAGCGTCGCCGGGGGAAAATATACACAAGAGCTGTTCGGCCTGATGCGCCAAGGGTCGGCGCCGCCGCGGGCGCGGGGCACAGCTGGGTGGAGACCTGGAGTGCCTGGCCGATCGTTTGTCGAGAATCGCCTCGATAGCTGTGTTCACGCGGTACTCGCCGCTCAGCGGAGACTGCACCTTGACCTCGATATTTGAATAATCTCTCTACGGCTGTGACTAGATCCACAAGTATATGTATGAGTATTCGGCGTAGGATTAAACCAGAATACTAACCAACGCTAACTACCAAGAGGATTCGACGCCTGTCACCATGGAACGGATCTCTACGGTCTCGCCACGCGCCAGCTCCGTTTCCGAGTAGCGCTGCGATCCCCCTGCCGCGCCCCCAACCGTGACGGAATGCACCTGCCTCAAACCTTCTCCTTAACGTCAGGGATGGTGGAGCCACCGAGAAATTCGGTTCCCGGATGTATATGAACCACACGCTTGAACATCAATAATCATGTTAGCTCGCCGAGTTCCTCTATCCTCGCCCAACCTCCCGCGACCAAAGTAGACAGGCATGGACTCATTACCCCTCGAGATTTTGCAGCACATTTTCAACCTCGCATGCGTCGACGGTGGTTTTACGGGCTGTTCTTTATCGCGTACTTCCAGAGCCATTCGTTCGGCTTCGCGCACCACCCGCTTCCATTCAGTTTCTCTGCTCGCCGAGCCAAACCACCTCCGGGCGTTCTTGTCGTTGTACGCGAATCAAGCTCAACACGTCCACGGAGACCGCGCGCGAGTGAAGCACGTCCATCTAACCTTTCCACTCGAGCCTGAGTCGGCGTCATGCGATGAACGCTCGCAATGCACCATCTCGGGTGTGCATGCCTTGTTGCATGCTGTTGCGAACGACCTCCATACCCTGCTCTTGCATGTCGAGAACCTCCGCAGCACAGGAAATCCCTTACCCATCCTCGTCGCTCCCCTCCCATCCTTACGGGAGCTCACAACGGTGGGCATCGCGGACCCTCGCGCTCTAGTCGACGACACTCTAAGCCCCACCCCCCTCTTCCCCGCCACGACACGAGTGCACTGCGTGCTCTCCGGACCAAAGGGCATGCCCTTCAATCCAAGCCTTGCGCCATGGACGATGCACGCGCCCCGTGCGACGCACATCCGCCTCACGAATGTACCGAGCATGGCGTATCTACTCGCAGGGGAACTCCTGGCAGCGGCCGACGTGACGTCAACGACCGCGGCAAGAAGCGCGCTCGGGAGCGTCGATCGTGGAAACGACGCAGATGTGGCAAGGTTGTGCACGCACCTGCGATATATTGTGCTGCAGCCTGTTGCAGGGTATTCGGGGTGTGGGTACGTGGCGAAGATGCTAGCGGCGTGCTCGTCGTCGAAGGATGGTGCTCCGCGGATTGTCTTCGTAGAACCTAGTGAGGACATCAAGCTGGACGCGGCCGCAGAATGGTCACGATCGACAACAACGACAATCACGGAGTGGACGCGCCGCATAGAAGGGGGCGAGGGGTGTTGGGGATGTGTTCAGGACTGCGAGCGGGACCAAGAACTGACGGTGGACTGCAGCGTGGATATTTGGGATAGCCCGACGCTTGTAGATTGCACTGTACGATGATCATAATGACCACAGAACGGCGCCCAGTAGGCCCAAAGCCAAGTAGCAGCCCTGCAGCGGGCCGGGTTCAACGATACCCAGCGTGAGTTCAAGAGCACAGAGTGCGAAGTAAATCATGGAACTTTGACCAAAAACGCGCTCTGGACCGGAAGAAATCAGAGTAGACTATACGAGAGAGCCTAGCGAGCACAGTGAGCGACGACGCAGGCCCATGAATATAAGCGACCAGTTGGTTCCAGGAGAGCAGCAACGAGACGCCAAAAGCGACACGGCGCTTAGTCTCTCGGGCCCCGGTCCGCTCCTCCGCGTCACGCCATTAGGTCACAACTATACAGCTCATTCCCACGACAGCCACCGCGCCAGAATTTGTGGGTTTGGCGTCGGAGACGAGTCCAACGACGACCGTAAACAGCCCTCAAGTCCTCAAGACATCCATCCAAAAGCATGAGGTCCGTTCACGGCGCCCTCGGGAATGCCTCAGCTAGTGTTGACGACGTGCATGCAGCGGAAGCAAGCTCTCAGTGTCAAGCGTGCGGGGCTCTATCAAGGAGCTCCTCGCCGAGTCCACCGGCGAGAAGAGGCGCAACTTTGTCGAGACCGTCGAGCTCCAGATTGGCCTCAAGAACTACGACCCCCAGCGTGACAAGCGTTTCTCTGGCACCGTCAAGTCCGTATACCCTGCTTCCCTGCGACACCCGCGATTCTACTGCTAACAAGCACGCGAATCGCACAGGCTCCCCCACGTCCCCCGCCCCCGCATGTCCATCTGCATTCTCGCTGATGCTGCCGACATCGACCGCGCCAAGCAGATTGACCTCGAGTATATGTCTGTTGATGACTTGAAGAAGTGCGTCCATAACGTCCCTAGTCATATGCGGGTGCTCTCTTAACATGCCCTGATCAGGCTCAACAAGAACAAGAAGCTCGTTAAGAAGCTTGCCAAGAAGTACGATGCGTTCTTGGCCTCTGAGGCCCTCATCAAGCAGATCCCCCGTCTCCTTGGTCCCGGTCTCTCCAAGGGTATGTTTCATATTCTCGCTAGATTCTTGTAGGCGTTGTACTGACGCCTTTCTGTAGCGGGCAAGTTCCCCACGCCCGTCTCTCACTCCGAGGACCTCAACAACAAGATCACCGAGGTTCGCTCGACGATCAAGTTCCAGCTGAAGAAGGTTCTCTGCTTGGGTGTCGCCGTCGGCCACGTCCAGATGACCGACGACCAGGTCCTCGCCAACGTCATGCTGAGTGCGTATACACGTAGCTTATAGCATGGCCAAGCGCTCACCCGAAATCCCACAGGCATCAACTTCCTCGTCTCGCTGCTCAAGAAGAACTGGCAAAACGTCAAGTCGCTCCACATCAAGTCGACGATGGGCAAGCCCATCCGTCTGTACTAAGCGCGCGGCGTATTGAAAGCTAGACGGGATGAACAAGGTCGACGCCGTCCACCGCGCAGGCTGCGATGCACAACAAGAAGCCCCGCACGCTTGGACCAACGGCTTCAGAGAGGGCTGGGAGCCGATTGGGAGCTGACGCATGTCTTGTGCTCGTGCGGCGGTGTCTGTACTTTGTTTTTGTTTCTTCTCGCTTTCGTTCGTTTGTACGCTGTCCGGCGGGGCATGCTGGGATGTATTATGGTACCATGCTTACACGCGCTATGTAGCAATGACCTTCCATGACGCACTCTATCCTTCGTAAACCCTTAAGTCTTGGGTGAGAATACATTTCCCTGGCTTGCTAGGATCATCGAGGCAAGCACCACCAAATTTGTTGTAGGTGTTCTTGGCGATATCTCGATGACCTATATGTCTCTGACCGTTGTTTCGTAGTTATCGGCAACTCCGTTGAGGCTTCCCAGAATCAGAAGATGTTTGGCGTTACTCCAATCCGCATGTTTGTTTAACATATCGCAGATTCCTCAATGCCTCCACGGTACCACGACCACCGCACCTCCTTCATTCTGGTGCTCCACCGCACTAGCGGCTGTTCAGGCTATGCTCATCAGAAACTTGAGGCCGTGACCGTCCCGTCTCCGTGAAACAAGACCGTATCGATATCCGCAGTAGTAAGTTTGCGAAGACATTTTGGCACTACAGGCTGACAGTGCACAGGGACGCGAATATTTGACTTGGGTGTCAGCCAGTTGGAATTCCAGCGCACTGGTGATATGTCAACAACAGGTACGTCATATTACGCTTTGATTTGGTGCGCTCGTTGCATTGACAAAGATTCCCGTCAGCATGCGACTTGAAGATACCACCGTAGGCGCATAGGATGATTTGCCTGATGACGGTTCCCGTTCAACTGCGACACTGCGATGTAATGGGTGCGGGATAACATTTTCACTTATGCTAACGGACCTCGGATCCCGCACGTTTCTGGCGTGGATCGATTTCCCGGCACGATTGCGGATTCTCCTCACATCAAATACTCCAGATCTCCTTCAGCGCCATCGCCGCAGAAGCAACCGACGCCACCGCACCGAAGCCTTATGACGCTTTTTAGTGGCCGGGCATCGTGTTCAGCTCAACGCCGCACCAGCGGGACCGGTTCCCCCTAGGGAGTAACAGAAAGTAAGACAAGATTGACTCTCCGAATTCGACATGTACTCCAGGTACAAAAACACTGGACGAGGTGCTGGCAACGATACTACAGTGTCCAGCATACTATCGACATGTCCGACATTTCTCTCTGCGACAACTTCGTTTTCGACCTCGCGGACGTTTTCCACTGGCCTCCGCCTCCTGGAGAAGTTGTTACCAAAGGCATACTCCGGCGGATGCAGCGCAGCCTCCCAGCCTTCGAGTACGAAAGAGGGCACATCGACGAAGAAGAATGCTGCGCCCTCTTAGCGTCCCAGCTCGCGATCCCTGTGAAACACGTTGCCGATACCTTTCAAGCGACGCGAGAGGTAACCCCGTCTGTGGATGAGCGGATGCTACATCTTCTGCACCGACTGAAAGAACGTCCGGGCGTCCGTCTACACTGTGTATACAACACCCCCGCCCCGAACTGGGAGTTTCTCCGCCGCACAATCTCGGGCGACATCTGGGAACTCTTCACCAACACACTCATCTCAGCCAACATAGGCCAACGCATGCCAAGCCTCGCATTTTACCAGACTCTTCTTGGGTCCTCCGTTATAGACCCCCGTCGCACCGCCCTCATCAGCAGCTCTCTAGAGAACGTCGTGTCCGCGCGATCCATGGGTATGACCGGGGTACTCTACTCTTCCCCAGACGAGCTCACTGGTACTCTTCGGCCTCTCACACGCGACTCCGTACGAGACGGGCAAAATTACCTCCGCGAGCACGCTGGGCAGATGTGGTCGGAGACGGACACCGGCATTGAGGTCCGGGAGAACTTTGCACAGCTCCTTATGCTTGAACTGACTCGGGACCCGTCTCTGGTCACTTTACCGCGGCCGGAACGTCGATGGAAGTTCTTTGTGGGTACGTCTCCCTGTGTCTTTCTCTTGGCCGCGGCACGTAGTTAATGCATACCCTAGGTGCCGGTGTGCTCACCACTAAAGACTTTCCTGCCGATGTGGACACGACCTCTATTGCACATTCAATCCTGGGTCCAAAATACTCGTCAGACATTAGGGACAGACTCATGGACGAAATCCTCACGCTGCGAAGCGAAGACGGCATAGTGCTAACTTACTTCGACCGTACTCGCCCCCGTACCGGTACGTTCCTCAATTCGATATTTCTTATTGCATGCTACGCTCGGACAAGCCTGACAAAAGTGCAGACCCCGTCGTATGCGTCAACACGTTGACGTTTTTCTCCGCCAATGGTCGCGGCGACGAACTCCCGGAGACGTTTGGCTGGGTATACCACACCCTGCTCCACCGCGCGTACACCTCAGGCACGCTATATTACCACGGCCCGGACCCGTTCCTCTACTTCCTCTCCCGCCTTTGCGTCGTCGCTCCAGAGCCCCTACGCATAGAACTCGTGACCCTCTTCAAAGAGCGTATCACAGAACAGTTCGGGGCGCCCGGCGATGCGCTCGCCCTCTCAATGCGCATAGTTGCGGCAGCGTCTGTGGGCCTCTGCGACCGACGAGACTACGACCGGCTTCTAGCAATGCAAGAGGACGATGGGGCTTGGCCGACGGGGTGGATGTACAAGTACGGCGCAAGCGGGATCTTGATTGGGAATCGAGGTCTTACGACGGCAATGGCGGTGTCGGCTATACAGCAATTTAGAGGGCTTCAAGGTGAGCCGCCTGGGTCGTTCTGACTGGGTGCGTTCAGCGCATGATCTTCTCGTAGGCGGTTTGCCAGTGCGGGGGGAGGGTGTTTCGGAGTGGCAATAATTGGGGGCGCTATAATGCGGGGAACGAATATCATGAGGAAAAGTAGGCGGAGTTCCGAAACTGTCAATGGCAGGCGACCAATCGGGCCTGCACAGCGACCGGGACCCTTGCCCTTGCCCTTTCCAGTCTTGCAGCCCGCCCCAAGGTGATGTGTGGTAGACCTGGCGAAATGCATTGCAAGTGTGTATGGCAAATTACCATTTACGCTAACGACGATTTCAGTTTGAAACCTGTTTGACAACTTGGCGAATCCCCTCTTTCGCGTTGGTATGAGATATCGTCTCGCGAAGTTTCGACTTTTTGTTGGATGGCACGATGGCCTATTCACTGAATGCGTCGTAGGCTTCAGCTAGGCCTGTTAGTTCCACCGTGAGCCCAGCGACGCGATGCATTTCCCGGGGGACTGTTCTATCTGGTGGTCAAGCTGGCGTCTGAGCGCTGACGCCAAGTTCGTACGTTGGCAGATGCACCGATAATGGGCATTGGCCTGGCGTTTGTATGATAATAGGACGACTTCGCCCGGCCACCGACTCCGCCGCCTTGCGACCGACGTCGGTACCTGTCGATGCGGTTCGATAGGTTCCGCCCCTGGTCAACTCAGCTTCATCCGGTCTTTCTGCGCTTTACGAACAAACGTGAGCGCTCAAACACCCGAAACGCCGCCTCTTCCTGAAAATCCCCCGGTGTTTCTTGCGGAGCTTGACAGGGATTTCTGTCCGGCTTCCCAGCATCATCCGCCATGCGCGACCGCCGTCGGGTTCTGCGCTCGGTACAACATACAACGGGGATGGGAGTAAAGCGTTCCTCCTGCTTCTTCCGGCCACCCGACGACAACCCTGTAATCCAAATGCCCAATGTGCTCCTCGTGTACCCCGGCGGTCCTGACGCTGTATCATGGCCCTGACTTCTCGTACCTCTCTAAGGAGCATATAAGGCTCGCGGCACCCGTTCCTTACTGTCTCCTCAGGCCTAGCCGTCCCAAACGCCGGTCAAATCGTCACCCGCCCTCACAATGACGGCTATCCACCTCACGGCGCTCCTCGTCCTCTCATTCGCCCTCGGCGTGCGTTCTTTCCTCGCCCAGAGCATCCCGCTCAACTGGACAACGCTCTCCGTATGTGCGGTCGACAACCCTGCCCGCATCCTCGCGGGAGATGCCACGACCCAGGTCGCAAACAACACCCCTGCGTCATGCGTCGCTACGTGTGCCGCTGACGGCTTCGGCTACGCGGGCGTCGAGTTCGGGAACGAGTGCCACTGCGGTACTGGGCTCGTCGACGCACTCCAGACAGCGCCTGCCACGGACTGCAATATGGCCTGCACCGGCGACGGCGACTTCGCATGCGGAGGTGCATGGCGTATTCAGGTGCGCTCTAGCCACCAGACTGCCGTCCCTGTTACCTATTCTTCCTGGAACGGCGTCCCTGCAGCGCGTAACTAACAGCGTCTTCATAAACAGGTCTACAGCTTCCCCGCGCTGCGCCCGGGCAGCTGGGCGTACCAGGGTTGTATCGCCGACGCCCCCACCACACCCGCGTTTAGTACCTTCACGACGCACACCTTCGCCACGACGCTCGATTTCGTCAATCAGTGCCTGCAGGCGTGTTCGCGCGACGGCCTCACGTTCGCCGGAGTCGAAGACGCCAGCGTGTGTCAGTGCAGCGGTGCCGCGCCGGTCACTGGAGCGCAGAGGGTCGACGAGGCCGAATGTACTTCGCTTTGTCCTCTCCCTGGAGATGCTGGCTTCGAGTTTTGTGGTGGGGTGGAAAGGTTGGGCGTGTACAAGCTCGTGGGGTGAGCTGTCACAAGGCGAGGTGATCAAAATGCAGAGCTCCGTCGTGTATGGCACCGGATGGGTCCATGGTCTCAGGGTGTATAGCCAAATCAAGTGCCGGGCTTGTCCGTGTGTGTAACTAATGTGATACGACAACTTGTATAGCGTGCATAAAACCCAAAGCGAGGTAAACTACATATCCGAGCTAGATGTACAAAGATACAGCAGAGAGCTACAATCGCATACAAAACCTATTCGTCGTCCTCTTCGATATCCGCGTCGACGTCGAAGTCCTCCCTCTCCTCGCTCACCTTGTCTCTACCCCTCACCCTTCGCCTACCCCCGTTCGCCATATATGACACCTCGCCCGCCCGCACACCCGCTCGCTCGCGCTCAGTCACGACACGCTTGACAGGGTCCCACTCCGCGATGCTCTGGAAGAATCGGCGCTTGCGCTTCCCACTCGGCAGTCCCGACCGCGCGCTCGTCCACGCCTCATGCCCGTGCTCGTGCCCACATCCCTCGTCATCGTCCTCGTCGTGGCCGGGCGGGATGGCCGGAACGTCGAAGTACTGCGAAGTGACGATGCTCATGCGCTTTTTGCCATTCCGAATGCGTCGTGATGTGCGCCGGCCGCGGCGCGAGGACGAATCGGATTCAGGCTCGGACTCGGTCTGCGACTCGTCCGAATGCCCCTGCGCATTGTATACAAAGCGCGCATGCTCTGCGTCATTTCATACGGTTAGCTACGATCGATGCCCCGTCAAAGAGCGCACGTACGTGCGAGTCTCTCGTCCATGTCGTCGATAGGCCCGTGTGCACGGATGCCAGGCAGGCCAAGTTGCTCTTCAAGACCCTCTCGAGGAACGTCTTGCATCTGCACAGACGGCGCAGGCCGCAGCTCCGATAAAAACTGGAGGATGGTCTCTCTACCCAGCAAACAGCCCGTCAATGAGCTGTCAGGATGGGAAGGGCCCTCAACAGAGCATCCACTCACCTGTTCTTGTCCAACGCCCCACCACGGAAATTCAAGTCTTCCAGATTGCTCTCTAGCACCTCGAGCCGGTACCGCGGGCCGAACCACTCAAAGTACTCATTCCATGGCAGGTTCGGGTTGATGTCTTTCTCGATCCCGAGCGCGCAGGCGGTCTCGTACGTCCATGCGCGCGCGACGTTCTTCACGGTATACCCGCCTCCACCGAGGAGCATAAGCGGGATGTTCTTGGAGCGGACGTATTGCACGCAATGCGCGTGACCGTGCATAGTCAGGTTGAGGCCGCCGAGCTTGTCACCTGAAAGTGAATCCGCGCCGCACTGGAGCACGATCGCCGAGGGGCGGAAGACGTCAATAATTTTGTCAATCACCTATGAGAGCGGCGGTCAGTGGATAGAGTGTGAGATGCGCGTCGAGAAATATACCGGTTCGAATATGCTCTTGTACGACTCATCTGTGACGCCGTCCCGCAAGGGCACGTTAACAGCGTAACCGCGTCCCGGCCCACGGCCTCTGTCCTCGATATGTCCGGTCCCAGGGAAGAATTCGCCAAACTTGTGGAACGAGGCTGTCATAACGCGGTCGCTAGTGTAGAATGCCTCTTCCACTCCGTCGCCATGATGACAGTCGATATCAATGTAAAGCACCCGCGGCACGTAGCGGAGCATTTCGAGGATGCCCAGGACAATGTCGTTAATGTAGCAGAAACCGGACGCTTCTCGCTTCTTGGCATGGTGAAGGCCGCCTGCCCAGTTTATGGCAATGTCGGCCTGACCTTCCATAAGGCGTTTTGCGGCAGCTAAAAATTGGGTGCACTGAGTACCGCCCTCTGTAATGCGTGATCGAAGAACGTACCTATAGAACCGCCCGCGCTAATGGACGAGAACTCGAACACGCCTTCGAACGGAGGGTTATCGTCGCCGACGAGGAAACGCGTGCCCTGGTAGGTGAGCCTGCGAGCATTTTCCGGAGTGACTTTGGCGAGGAATTCGATGTATTCGTCAGTGTGAAAGCGCGTCAGGGTTTCTGCGCTCGCGCGTTTGGCTCGCTGGAAGGACATCAGCCCCGGTAGCGGCGTAGTTGAACAAGAGACACGTACGAGAACATGCATATTTGGTAGCATCTCATAAGCGGAGACGAGCTCATGCGTTATGCGCATACGTTGGGGCTTCATAGCATGGGTAACGCCGTACGTGTACGAACCCACGTCGGCTGGAACCATAGACGATGGGTTCTGTAGTCTGTCGTGCGGCGCAAAAAGAGACCTTACCGTCATAGTAGTATGCAACCCGTCTTTTAGACATGCTGATCCGGCTCTTAAGCCCTCTGATCCTCCGCCTCAACCGCTATCTCGAGATGCCGTGGGTCTTCAGTTGCGTCCAAGAGCAGGAACCACTTCGATATCAGAGCAACAGTAGAGTCCAGGTGGGGGAGTTTGAGCAGATATTCCAATGTACAGGGCACTGAAGGGCCTTTATAGGCGACAATGCAGAACAAATGCACTGCGAAGCAAGCGAGAACTAGAGGAGGACTGGGCGGAGGCGGGAGAGGTCGACTCGAGTGGCGTTCGGTGAGCGGTCGGTTAGGCGCCCATGCTCCCTATGTCATTTTGCCGCCGATCGCGATCAGATCTCGATCGCCTCCGGTCCGCCTTTCCGCCTCCTGCAAAGGGGCGGGAGTCTGGACCGCACTCCTTCGTATTCATCTCTTTCCCCGGCGTAGCTCAATGTTCGGCACTATGGTTTCACTTGGTCAACACGTATCTCGAATTGGCCTAAAGCGTCGCGAATGAGAGCTCCCCGAGCTATAATGTTACTTAAAAGCATAAATCCGGTTCGTAAGGGCAAGAAAACATGGTATCGCCGCTACACTAGGTACGCGAAACCAAAATACATATTATTGTATGCCGAGGGAGCGGCCGCTCGCAAGGTTGCAAACTGTAAACTGTAGAACAGGTTGGCGCGACACCGCGTGTACAACCAGAGTACAGCAAGTCCGAAGGGTACAACAAGCGCCGTACAAAAGTCGGTATAGCGATCGAAGAGGCTCCCCCGCCAACGAAGAGTCCGCGGAGCTGTACCAGCACCCTAATCTTGGGTATATGGCGGGGGCAGCAACGAGCCATTGTCGTACAACCTCAACCCGGAGTCGATGTCTTGCACCGGCTCCACGCCAGATTCAGAGCCCACCCGCGAACTCCTGCTCGAGAAGAGCGATCCCAAGAGAGCCTGTGCGCGCATATGCATCCCCGGGGGCGCGTGCCATGTCCCTGGGGGGACCACGGCCGCCTTGGGCACCAGCGGCACGTCTGCGTGAGAGGTCGCCGAGGGGGAGGTGTGGGAAGCGCTCGAGGGCGATGGGGGAGGCGGCTGGACAGAGCTGGGAGACGTTGAGGCAAAGTCCGCGTGCAACAGCGTGAGTGTCGAGCTTGAGGGCGCCGCGGAGTACCCTGACCGTCTGCGAGGATCTAATGGACGCCGTGGCTCGTCGTGAGAGTCGAGCTGATCCTCGTAAGGCGTGGGACCTCCTGCAGGGGCCCGGCGGATGAACGGCGAGTCGTGCGCAAGAGTGACAGGCGCAGCAGCGCGGGACACCATGTTGGACCCATCGAAGGGGTAGGCCAGCGCCTGTTTCGTGTTCGCAGTCGTCGATGGAGAATGACCTCGCATGACGAACTGATCTTGTGCAAAGTTGAACGGCACGGCTTCTATACGACAAGATCATAGTCAGATTAACGCCAACACCGATGCCGACTAGAACACGTCACGCACTATTATCCTCCCTGAGCTGCCGCCGGCGACGCAGACAAATCAGAAGCCCGACGAGTACGATCAGGATGAACGCCCCTCCCACCGCGCCGCCAATAATGGCACCGACATGCGAAGAGGAGGACGGTGGAGGCTCAATCTTTGCACCGTGTACAGTAGTCGCAGTCGCAGAGACCGCGAGAGGCACCGTCACAGTAGAGACAACGCTTGCCGAGCCGTTGCTATAGGAGTACAGAAGTTGTGTGGAGACTGAAGAGCTGCCTGATACAGTAGACGCAGAGGTTGGGGAAGACGCGCTGCCAGATCCGGAAGCGGAGGAGGTCAGGGTCTGCGAGCCTTGCGACTGGGTAGACGATTGCGAATGCACTTGTGCTTGGGCCTGCGCCTGAGCTTGTGATTGCGATTGCGATTGCGACTGCGAGGTCGCTTGTGAGGGAGGTGACTGAGTCACAGTGTGAGTGGTAGTGAGCGTCGGTGACGAAGGAGTGGTGGGCGATGGCGCCGTAGATTGGGGGGTGGTAGCAGCGGCCGGTGGAGATGCCACGACGGCAGGAGCAGCAGACGGGTCGACGAGGAAGTAATCCAAAAAGAAAGCGTTCGGGCTCGTACCGTCGGTGTTGGTAATGACGATCTCATGGTCGCCGTGCTGGAGGTTCCCGATGGAGAAGAACGTGACGTTGTACAAGGTCGTTCCAGACGGCGTGAACGGGGCGTCGTAGGACCCGACGAGTTTGTTGTCGATCGTATAGGTCGTCTTGGGCTGCCCGTAGGAATCAGAGGGTCCGAGTGTACCGACCACCTGAATTCCGCTACCTGGCGATATAGCGAGCGTAAGCCCGCGCGCTCTCGAAAAATTGAAGAGCTTTACTCACCTGTGAACGCGAGCGAGGCCGTAATGCCTGCGATTTTCGCTTGATGCCTCGTCCCGTCTACCTCCACCGAGACTCCCGGCTGCCAATCCCAGCCCGACTGGTACTGGACGATCGGATTACTGTCGTCGACCAGGACAGTTGACATACTCGCGCATAGACCCTATGGGTCCTGGCGCTGCTCACGCGGGGTATCGAGTAGGACGAAACAGAGCCGCAGCGTATCGCGGGCGGAACGGTTATGTAGGGCTATATCAGCGCAGGCATGATCGTTACCGGTCACGCATTCTGACGCATCTGTTAAGAAGCAGCCCTAGGTGAGGCCGCGTGCGCTATTTGATGCACTTACAGGGGCAGTCGATGGTGTTGATCCCAGGGAGGAGACGGCGTCATCGGCCGATGTTGACAAAAACGGAAGTCGCCGCGATTCCACAGGACTCCATCCAAGGTTCAACGAATTCTAGAGGAGGACATTGCATGGGAAGCGACGACGACAGCTTATCCTCATCGCATGTGCCAATCGGTGGAGGGTAGCTGAAAACGCGGCTACTTGGGAACGACTCGTCTTGCCCGTCAGCAAGATGAGACCGCTCAAATGTGGCATCTTTCACGTACCTGTACAAATGGCAAAAATAGCAGCCATTAAGTCTTGGCGGTCAAGCCACCCCAGGAACGACCCTTACACAGTGTCTGCCAAATTGAACGTGGAGCAAGATTGGACGCAATTTCCCGCGTTCACCAATATTCTCTTGTTCACGACGACTATACACCACTCCATCACTGTCAGCTTTGTCACGCTGCAAAGGCAAGCAGTTCCGGGTAACCCAACGATGCGGACCTGATTTTGCATAGAAACGTTGACTGGTATGCTTGTGCGTTGGTATGATAACCGGGGCGAGGCCTAGAGCCCGAGGAAAGGAATCTCGGGGATCACTGATAATCCACCGAAAACGCATGTTCGTGGATGAGAAGGCACACGAGTATGCTTCCGGCCTATCAGAGGAGAGACACAACTACCCCACGACTGTGGCACGTTGTTCAGGCTCGTCGCAGGATCAAGGACGCTCCTTCGGTCGGTCGGTGGCGGTTTTTGCGGTTTTTTTGAACGATGTAGTGTCGTTTACACGCGACACGTGCGATCGAGCGAGCATGGGGGCTCATACAACCAGCAGCAGATTTGACAAGTCGTTGCGCGAGCCTCCCGCGGGGGAGAAAGATGCAAAAACGATGAGCAAGGCCGAGAACCGTCGACGTCAGGATACAAGTTGTGCAACGCGCGTCTATCGAGGGCGCCGCCGTGCCAGGACGGCCGCCGGCAACGATGACCGGGACCGCCGAGTAACGACAGAACATCTAGTCAACGGACACCTTGCCAAGTGCCCAGGCCCTTAAGTACCAACCACCCAAAGACACAGGCCTTTTGAAAGCTACTCTCCTTCATAGCAGGTATGGCTAGCGAAAGGATAGACAATGTACAGCACTCAGGCCAACTTTCGGTCACAGTGAGGTAGAAACGTTGAGTCTAAGGCGGGCACAAAAACACGTCCGAGAGGGTTCTATCACCGACAGTCAGATGCTGGGGCCACCACATGCATGTCTCGTCTGTCGGACAGCAAAAGGAACCGGCCTCGCAGTCCGCGTACCTGCCTGTACCACACCGCACGGGGTCTCTGTCGGTTACCGCCACCCGGAATCGTCAATCGTAGAAGATATGCGCCTCCTGGACTCGTTCGTGCACGGGTTCATGGCTTGACGCCGGGTCGTACATAACTTATAAGTGAACTAATAGATTAATACCGCATTATGCGAGGCTAACCGAATACAACGTAGTATACTGCGAAGAACCTGTAAGCATCCAGCCGAGGGGGGGGCGCGCAACACGTCGGGAAATGCGCTCACCATACGATTTATTCCTGCGTATATGGCGGGGGTAATAACACATCGTCATACAGCCTGACTCCCGAATCGGCCTCGCGCACAACCGGGACGCCCGCTGCCTCAGAGCCGGGCTGTGGAGCCCGCGAGAAGAAAGACCGAATGAGCGACTGCGCGCGGGAATGCGTCCCAGGCGGTGCGTGCCAAATCCCCGGTGGTGGCGCGGCGGTAGGCGTTACTAGCGCAGTGGCGGAGAACGTGGCTGAAACGGGCGTCGGGAGGACGCTCGAGGTGGCCGACGATGATGGCGCGGATGTGGCGCCGGGATCCGTACTGCCGCTCTTCTCTGTCGATGGGGTCGAAAGGAGCGCAGTGGACGCGTACGGGGTGGTAGGAGATGTGGCGGGTCTTGCAGGGGTCAGAGGCTGGGTCGAAACCGAGGATCTAGTTGCAAAAGTAGACGGTGGACTTATGACGCTTCTCGGAACCGACTCAGAAGGAGGGAGAGCGGGTGATTGAGTACCCCCGGCGCTGACCGGGGACAGGGAGGCACTTGCACTATAGTCGGTGAAGGAACGGCTGGTGTATTTGCTGGGATCGATGTCGGAAGTTGATGTTCCTGGAGAGGCAGGCTGCTGTTGGGAGTAGGGGTCCACTTCTACGCATAGCAATATGTGAGAGGCGTCAGCAGCAGAAAACACTGGATAACGCACCACTAACGGCCCGACGACGACGCCGGCGGGAAAGACAGAAGAGGAGAACAACCAATGCGCCGAGCGCAACTATTCCACCAACCGTCCCTCCCACAATTGCGCCAATATTAGATCGGGAAGACCGAGAGGAAGAACTAGCGTCTGTAGTAGACGCAGGAAGGTGCGATGCCAAAGCTGTAGAAGACTCGCTGGAAGTCGGGGATGAAGGCGATAGTGTACCAGAAGTGGAGCTAGATGGAGGGGCTGAGCCGATAAGGAAGTAGTCGAGCCAGAAGACGTTGGGAGTCGTCCCGTTCGTGTTGTTGATGCGTATTACATGCGATCCCTCGGAGAGAGTGCCAGACGAGAAGAACGTGACATTATATCTCGTAGCTCCGTCCGCAGTGAAGGGTGCGTCGTATGTGCCGACGACTTGACCGTCGATCGAGTAGGTTGTCGAGGGTTGCCCGTATGTACTGGAAGGGCCCAGTGTACCTACGACCCGTACTCCAGTGCCTAATCGCGTAACGAACACCGTGAGCCAACACCCATGGTGAACGAGTTGAAACGATCCACTTACCCGTGAACGTGAGCCAGGCGGTCAACCCGGTAGTCCCCGCACCGTGCCGTGTAGCATCCACCTCTGCAACTCCTTGGTCCCATATCCACCCAGGCTGATACTGAACACGCGGATCGGTGTCGTCCACTAGGGCAGATGAAGAAGACGCCATCCCGGTCGAGGAGCCGTTCAGGCGTCGACTGCTGGGGCGTCGGCGACGGAGACGTCAAGAGCTTAGAGAAGCAGAGATCAGCGTCGAGGCGTGTAAAGTCTATATGCAGATCTGCATCAGCGCAGGTCTTTGGGGTACCTGGCCAGTGATTGGAGGGCCGGATGCATCTGTCAAGGAGGCTGGGTGAGAACTCTACATGCGTGCTAGCAGATGACGAACTGACCGGGAGAATTAGGCCGCCCCGCTGCCGCCGCTGTGCCGCTGGGGACTCGGAGTGCCCAGCGTCCTGCACATGTGAACGCCACGCAGAGGCCGAAATCATGCACTGTGGGATCAGACTAACGGGCCATGGCATCAGAAGAGACATGTGCGACCTCATTCTACGATACCGAGGCCTGCTGTCTTCCTAAAGAAGTATTAGCACAATAATATTATGCTGGACCGCAGGTGCCGGATGCACACAGAAGGCGTCGACAAATGAGACCAAGCGAAGGAACAGACTCGAGAGAGGATCGCGTTTGGGTGGAGGTATTTCTCGGTACGCACGTTCTTGGACTGGACCAGAACATTGACCGTCGAGACGATGGCGACTCGGAGGAGGTCCGGCCGATTCCGAAGAGAGCCACTCGTCGTCGGTCGTCAAGGGAGCGCCGAAACAAGCGCCGTATCGCGATACCGATCATACCATCCGGCGAGTTGGTACGCGGCGACCCTCGGTGACTCGTACACTGGCATAACTTCAGCCAACCTTTTAGGCCACCGGGGCCCCTCATTCTTGTTTGTACGATGGAGGTAAGATAACTTCGTTGTACGTAAAAGCATACTCCAACTCATGCAATGACACTGATAATCGTACACTCTCCACTGGCACCTCGGAGTAAAGCTTCCTACCACGGGATCTCCTCCCCATTGTGACGCAAGAATTTTCCGCTGTCTGCGGGAGTGACCGAGTTGATGACTTTCAGGATATTAGCTACGCTTTCCTTGGGCTCGAGCAGTCCATTTTGTCCACCCATGTCTGTGTAAATGTTTGAGTGCATACATCAGTCGACGGTACCGATACAATCCCACCTGTCTTAACCCAACCAGGGCACAACGTGATTATCATCAGGTCAGGCCGCTCGAGCTTCTGCTTGACCGTCTGTACAAACATGACGGCGGGAATGAGCGAGTGACAGTCAGTAGAAGCTGAACGAGTATAGCCTACCAGCATGTTCAACGCAGCCTTGCTCATAGCGTAAGAAACGTGCCGAACCCCAACGGTGTCCACGCTGCTCATGCTTCCCGTAGTGCTCGAAATATGGAGAATAGTCTTCCTGCGCCCCTTCTCAAGGAACGGGAGCGCGACTGAGGAAAGCAGCGCGGGACCAACTGCGTTCGTGCGCACGACCTGCAGCAGCTCTTCGGGATCGACAGAGAAGGGCACATCCCAGCTAGGCTGCGTCACACTCGATGTGATTGTTGGGTACCCGTATACGAGACTCGGAACATACTATAGCGGCATTGTTGATGAGGACGTCCAGCCCCGTGTTTCCCAGGATGGCGTCCAGGTCCTTGGCTGACGCGCGAACGGAGTCGAAGTCGCTGACATCCAGCTGGACGATGTACAGAGTGCCTTTAGCACCGGCCTTCAGGCCACTCAGCGCTGCCGCCTTCTCGGGGGCACGGCATGCCGCGACGACCAAGTTGTCGGTGCTTGTGAGGAGCTGCCTCACAATCTCGAGACCGATTCCCCGGGAAGACCTAACGGAACGAAGGGTGAGTAGAAAGAGCGTATACTGTTTATACAAAGCTGACGAACCCGGTAACTAGCCAAGTGGTGATACTGGAAGACGGCTTAGACATGGAAGAGCAGTGACTACTCAAGAAAAAGCAGATGCAAGTGATGCTGGTCCGTCTTCAACCCAGGGCCTTTTATACGACAACGGTAAAAGCCGCGAGACGTCCATGTAGGTACGGAACCTCTAGCGTTTACAACGCTTGGAGGCCGCATCCCAGTACCGTATCCTGGAGCTGAAGTGACTAGTGCCGCTATCAAGCCAGGTATGCGTCAGTCCTCGGCTTGTGTGAGTCATAGGAGGAATCGATGTACGGCACGGGTCCGTGTACGGTGCGAACTTGTGTAAGAACTTCTCGTAAGTTTGAGTTCGAGTCTGACTTGGTAAAGTTACTGGTACGTCGACGATTGAGTTAGCACATAATGCTTTGTTCCTTGCACAAAAGAAAGTGACTTTCAGCTTTCAAAAAATAAAAGTACGGGACAGTTCATACCGACCAGCGATGCTGCCAATAGACACAGTCAACTAGACGGTCATGTATGCGAGTCCACCACCTCGATGCCTCTTCGGAAATCCAGGATTCCACAACATCCAAATTACGTAGCGAGCCATTCTGATGATGGTCAACACGTTCCCATCGAGAATTACATTCAAATGGCATACCCTGGGAGTGTCGTTCATAGCATATTGCCTCGCGACTAGGAATCCGAATAAAGCCGAGATGCGCTCAGAACTTTGCTACGCTCGTGCAAGAACGTGCTCTAAAGAAGCGAAGCCCGAAACTTGCCCATTGGTCTGGAAAACCACATGCGCCGCGGAACATAGTCAAGCTCCGAACATAAGCCACAAGCAGTACTGTGCGCAGAGTATTCAGATCCCGAGCGGCGAGTCAGGAGGCTCGATTTCTTCCCTGTGGTTTCGATCTCACAGAGTAAAATTTTCAGCACCCTAAGTTGCGACAGGCCCGGAGCGCAGGGTAGCGAAATAGGAGACAGGCGATCGCACTTACCACTCTGCAGCAAGGCCCCAACTCAGAGGCAGGGAGGCTGCGCATCGCTGCGTTGACGCGTCAAATGTGGTCTAGAAGTATGTTGCGTCTACCGCCGGGGCCGGGGAGGCTGAACGAGCACTCTAGAACTTTCAAAGGCGTCAGCCCTACGAGATCCTTGGACGGAGTAAAATATCATACCGGGAATGCTGCTGACACAATAGCGTTGACGGGGATGAATAGTAGTGTGAAGGACCAAAGGAGAATCCGATACTAGTCTGGGTCTGGGTCAGGTTCCCAACCACGTCATCAGTCTTGATCGAAGTCTCTGAAATTTTGAGCCACCTGATTGCAACCACCATGAACTCAAGAGATAATGTCGGACGGCTTCGTGGTACGTGCATGTTCCACTATTCTCCTGTCCTGGAAGGCCTTCGAGGATTGAGTTCAAATTTGTATATAGCTTCTGTTACCATAAACCCATGGATTGTAAGTTTAGAAGTACTTCGGGGCGTCTGCAGATTGAACTCGTTCATATCTTACCCCATCTACACAATGGTCTGGGATCGATAAGCCTCCGTTCGACAGTAAGCAAGCGCACTGCGGTGTCGGAGCTGACGGCGAACTAGCAATGTCGACCACCTGTTCAGCGGCGGACCGCGCGAGTATATCTGTGGTTTGAGTGTCGTTCTTTAGCCTTCTTTCCATATGATTGAGGCCCCCTTTGAACCACATCAGTCATCGATGCGAGACGATATCAAAAGTAAACTCGGAGACCCACCGTCAACACTGGACCCGCCCTCTCCTCAACTGGCGGTCTCTGGCGGTCCGCGTAATCTATTTGGTTGGAAGCGCGGTCAAGGGAGAATGTTGGTGTCGCCCGCAATTCGGGTCGCTCGGTGCCGCGGGTAGAATCCAAAAGCGGGTGCGCGTGCACGAATGCGAGCCTCTCGATCGCGGTCAAACCCGCTGTCAGAGAAACTCACAAGGGTCCTGACGTTGTCTACGACCATCAAGGGGTTAAGACAAGGATAAGTATAATGCAAGAGTTTTCGGATGCCAGTTGCACCTTTGTATATCTGCGCATGCACGTCACCGCGTGGCGAAGGCGAACCGAGGAGGACCTGACGGCGCGCTTGAGACCAACTTCTACCCTTCATCACGCCTTGTGCTGGGTGCGGACGAGGCCATTTTCCTGAGTGAGTAGGTGGTTAATAGTATACAGCTCCTCGTATCCGGTGACAGATACACAACGAAGGAGTCCGACTACTGACAGAGGTCCCAGAAGCATTATGTTCAAGTGGAAGAGTACCAGTGCGGGCGCTTCACTGAAGCCGGCAGTGCACCGCCACCCAGTCGCCACGCCCCGATGGATCGGGTGCGGTCTGGGGACTCCAAGGATGGTGCGGCACTCTTCCGTTCTCCACGACCACTTTGTTCTTCTCCCTCTAACCCCTCCGCCATGGTGGACGGCGAACGACCACAACAAATGAAGCCGCATCCAGAAATGCCTGATACGTCGTGGGATGTTCTGTCCAAACTTGGGCGATCGACTCGGATCGCTCACCGTCTTCGCTAGGCGCTTTCTCCTACCTACAAATGCTCCGGCGGAGGACAACCACAAACTGCAGGCAACCAGCAAAGTCTCGTCAACATCGCTCCGCCTTTGCGCCCACTCTTCCCCGCTCCAGGCCCCCAAGACTGCCCCAAGTCCGCGCTGAGCGGACTCTTTCATCACCCCGCCCATCAAGGTAAGACGTTGATCCTTATCCACGCTCACGATTGGTGCAACCACCGACACTGGCGCGCGCTGCAGTCGGTCGGGAGTCGAACCTCTTTCCTCCAGAACCGTCTCGTCTTTTTGCAATTTCACTCGTTGCTGTCGCTGATACAATGTCGTGATCCCACGCAGCCACCGAGTCACGCCGTCGCGACCCTCTCAAATCCGATATATTGCGTGTGAGAGCGGGTCCGTCGCTGCTGTGTATTCTTCCCGTCGCCCGACACCTCGTCCCCCGCCTCTTGCCCCTCGCACCGCCCGATTTGTCGGTGGTTCTGAAGCACCTACCTGGAGTAGTCTTTGACCCGACCTGCGTTCTAGAATTTGCTGCGGTACCGAACTAGCCTCTCTGCAAGCGTCGACTCGCCCTGACTATCACTTTTCATAAAAAGCTGCGTTCTCTAGGTCTGTGGCCGCTTCAACGCTTTACCCTCAACCACCACCTACAATGGCTGCTCCCTACAACTACCAGCAGTTCTACTACCCAACACCTTATCTATACCCATACTATCACCAGCCACACATCTCGCCCTTCATCCCGCCAGCAAATCTGCCACCGTCGCCTCAGTTTCTCCCACGTGACGAACGTCGCGTGCACTGGGAGGATGAGCACTACACCCGTCAGCGACGTCCTTCTTGGCATGGTGGCCTGGTTCCCCCTCCTAACCCGGCCCCATTCCCCTCTCCACCAGTTCTTGTGACGCCTCTGCCACCTATGGTCCCTCTTGCTCCTCAGCCTCAGCCATATCCTGCGCACTACCGCCGTCTGTCCGACAGCATCCTCCCTCAGCCGGCTTGGGTGACCTTCCCAACTATGGTGCAGCCTGTCGCTTTCCAGCAGCCCTCACCGCCCTCCCCCGCAATCCATCCTCTGCTGAATGGAGAGAATGCTGCAGGACCCATGCTACTTTTCGATCTGTCGCTCAATACCTTCGGCCCACAGCGGGTAAAGACGCTGAGCGACACTTCTGGCACACCTCTCAGCCTGGACGAGCTTCGCGAGCCCGCGACGTACCCCACGGTTCGGCGTATGACCATCACCTGCGACCTTATCCCCAACTGGCCTATCGTCCTGGAACCCCAGACAACCTCTCGTGAGCGGTCGCGCGAGCAGTCGCCTTTTCTCGGGGTCCCCCCCACCACCACCGAGGACGTGCCGATCACGGTCTTCGACGTGCTGATGGCCATCCACCGCACCGTGCAGCGGCAGATCACGCACGTCGACTGGGCACGGCTCACGGAAAGCCAGATGCGCGCCGTCTCAGCTGCGTACACTCGGCGCTGCCGGACGTTCCCGTCCGCGGCGGCATTCGAGGAGGCCCAAGGCGTGCGCCGCGTCGACTACCTGCACGACCAGTACATGTTCCGCGGGCTCGTACGCGAGAACGCAAGGGACGGGTTCGCAAAGATGAAGCTCATCGTGGGGCGCGCTGCGCGGTAGCCGCCCTTGTGGTTTCGCTGCTCCGGGGCTTCGTGTGTGCCGGTAGGGCTCACAGCTCCCGCAGCGTTCGCTTCCACGTCAGTGGGTTGATGGACACTTACGGATAGGTTCTAACTCTTGTCGTGACAGAATGTCAGAGTGACCCTCTTCTGGCATTGTTGCGTGGACGCCCTTGTACTGCGGTACTTACTATCACGCCGACTTCACTCCTGGGTTTCCGGTGATCCGGACGCCGAGGCGGGCTTGTTTTGCTTTCGGTTACGTACTATAGTGCACAGTACTTGCTAGCAGTTGACATCCCTTCGAGGTTTGGAGGATGCGGTTCGTTCTAACTTATATCTCTATCACTACTTACCATATTACGACGTATACCACACTGACACGAATTTGGGTTTGCGGCTGGAAGTGGTCCTTTATATGCTCTGGCTGTTGCACGAACACGATTCCGATTCCACCTGGAATCGGTCTTGATACTGAAAGCTGGCTGTGTCACGTGGTATCTGCTGTACCCGATGTTTTCCGTCTCGTTCGCAGCAGACGTACGGTTCCGTCCGCATAGTTTCCCTTTATATGCGTCTATTGTCATTGTGGCGAGGGTCCAGTGGTGCTGCAGGCGCCTAATGCACAGAATTTTCTCCTCTCTCGCGCTCACGACGCCCCCAAGCATTCTCAGAGCTCGAACCGTTACTATACGGCCTACTATACTAGCTCGATTAGTCTTTTGCTTCCGCAGCCTTCACTTGGGCTTGTTTTCCACAACCTCGGCTTCACATTCGATCCCTCCACTCGCCAGGCCCCTTTATTCAAATGGTCAATCTCCCGCAAGGCCTTAACACGCAACCAGGCGCGCCTCAACCTGCCGAGTAGGACAGCAACCCCCAACAGCGGCAAGAGTCTGCACCGCCGCCTGCAATCCCTCTCGGGAATGCGGATCCAGGACCGCCGGTGTCGCCTCCGGCCGCTCAACAGGCCCAACCGCAGGGTCTACTGCAGCCCGCGCCGACGGCCCCTGCGTTGGTAGGGCGAGAGGAAGTCATCGACAAGATCAGGGCGTTCGCCATTGCCTTCGGCAGCTGCGCCGAAGGCACCAAAGTGAAGAAGTTGCCGGACATTGTACGGGGCTTCCACGCAGACGTGCTCAGCATAGGTGAGCATATCGTTCCTACTCACGCACTGCGAGTCTCGCTCGTCCGGGAAGAGGAATGGAAACACGTTCACCCCGTATCTCGTCCGCGTGGGGCGGGTACGCCGTGCCCGCCCACTATCGTCACCATGTCATCGTAGCGCGATGCGTGGGTATGCTGCCGGCGTACCCACTCGTCCTCGTCCTCGTCCGTCTTGCTCGCATCGTATAGTGTTCATTCCGGAGTCCGCGACGGCCACCGTGAGGGTAGGTGCAGCAGACGTAGCTGGACCGGGGACGAGGCTGGGTCCATTATGCCTGCTCTCATCTCTCGTCATTCCGCTCGAGTGGGGCCCTTCATGGACCGCTGACAATATGTACATAACTTGATCTTCGCGCTCGGTCCTCGCCAATACATCTAGTCGTTCCTTTCTGATCGCCTAGGAGCGTTCTCGTATTATGTCATGACACGAGCTATCCGCTGCATTCTGCCTATTGAGCATGGATGTCGTGTGATCACCAGGTGTGTTTTCCCTCGCTAGTACTATACTCTTCTGTCAATCTGCTAATATTTTCTCATGTCCTCTACCGTCAATCTCCCCCCAAACTAATCGAATTCTCTGTGGCTGCGGGCGCCATCCCGTGGTGCGACTTAGTCGCTTGTTCCGACTATTGCATCCTCCGGATGTGGTCGCTGTTGTATGAGTGGCCGATCGAGTCCACATCATTGTCGCTATTTTTTTTGCCACGATTGAGGGTTATCAGACGGGCTTCTCAGTGATTTTGGCTTATTTGTTGTGCACTTGTGCGGTTTTGAGATGCATTGTGCGCTGTGTAGCGGTACGGCATACAGAGCCTTGCACGGTACTTAATTTGGAACAAGAGTGCACTTCATGCAGTCTCTAGATCTTGAAGGCTCCGAGCGCATTAAGGCGGAACTTGACCTGTCAGTATCTCTCCTTGGTTGTTGCCATTAATATTGTACATTGTTATGAGCCTTTTCATAAATGAAGACGGTGGAATCGGACCGGGCGTGCGCAGCATCGCCGTTCACCCCCAAGTATCACGACGGGCAAAACTTTTATGCGAATGAAGTGAAATCGTGAAGAAATAGGCCTGACTTGTTTTCACTTCAGGACGATTTTCGAAGAAAATCTCGCGATGGGAAATGAGAAATGACGACGGATTTTCCTGACCGTATCCGTTGTCCAGATCTAATGGAATGCCTCAAGCGGAGATACACCTCGTATGTTCTACTTGTCATGGACATGTCGGAGGGGAGGAAATGTGGTATATTTCGTGCATATCTCGTCTAAATCGCAAATATATATGGTTTCATCATTGACGAGCTTTCCCTACTATATCCGGCGTGTCTCCTGATACCCTATACCGTACGTTTCCTTCACAGGCATATGTGCGCGTCATGCTGTTTGTGACCATGGTTTCACAAGGTACGAAACGCATACAAAATTGATGTTTCAACACGGACAATCCTTTGAATATCCGGCTCGTTTGTAGTGCACCGATATAAAGAGTTTTCCCTAACAGGATATGTCGTCAGTCTCAAAGTCGGATACGAAAATGACATTCGGGCTGACCCATGGTATTCTAGGGCAAAGAAATTCCGGAGACATGAAGAATATCCCCTCATGTGATACCCTAGGGAAACATGGTGAATATGTGAACTATGTGATCATGATAAACGATGGAGAAATGACCCATATCCTACTTTTTTGGGGGCCCCTGAGGGCCCCGGGGATCCCTTTGTAGTGTTTTGTCGCGCCGGAGGGCATCGACAACCTTCTCTCGCTCCAGACGCCCCAGTACGCCAGCCCCTGACGCCCTGAAACACCAGCTCCCGGTGCCTCAGCACACCAGCTCCCGACGCCCCGGTATACTAGCTCCCAACACCAGCTCCCAGAGTCCTGAGTCCGAGGACTGGCGTCCATTCACGACAATCGGTGCTCCCGCCTTCAGCTCAATAGTGCGTGGCTTAATAATGCGTTCTGTCAGTGAGATTTTTATGGGGGAGCACTGTTAACTTACTAAATGCGCTATCTCGCCAGCGGAAGAGGTGGCTCGGCGTCGTATTTGAAAGCCTTTTTGCAACTCCGGAGGAGGTGCCGATAGGCTCGCGTGTCTGGCGGTGCCCCTCTGGTATCGCAGAGTGTCAGCGGGAATGCTCGAGAGTACGAGTACGTCCGGCGTGCTAACGGGGATGTCAAAGACACCAGCGGGGATGCCAAAGGGCGGAGTGGGGAGATCAAAGAGCCATTGGGCATCTTCCGGAACGCCCCGCTCCGCCCTCGCGCTCATCGCAGAGACGTCGTCCGGCGCGCCGACGAGTGTGTCGGCGCTCTCGCGCTCCCTTAGGATGCCCCTCCGGCACGCCCGAGAGCGCTTAGGTATCTCTTGCGAGGCTTCTGCGACGCCTCTGGATGCCCCCGCGCTCGTCGAAGATATGCCGCCCGGGGCGCCAGTGACGCGGCCCGCGCCCCCCGCCGCGCTCGCCCCCCCCCCAGGGCGCCACCCTCTGGGCGTCAAGGTGCTCGCCTGCGCCCCCCCGCTGCCCCCGTGCGCTCCTAGGACGCCTCTCCGGCACGCCCGAGAGCGCTTAGATATCTCTTGCGAGGCTTCTGCGACGCCTCTGGACGCCCCCGCGCTCGTCGAAGATATGCCGCCCGGGCGCCAGTGACGCGCCCCCCGCCCCTGCTGCGCCCACGCGCTCCTAGGACGCCTCTCCGGCACGCTGGAGAGCGCATAAGTATCCTTTTCAGGGTCTCTGCGACGCCTCTGGAGGCCCTCGCGCTCGTCGAGGATATGCCGCCCAGGACGCCAACGCGCCCCTCGCCGCTCCCGCGCCTCCCTAGGTATATCCTGTAGGGTCTCCGCAACGCCTCTGGACGCCCCCGCGCTTGCCGAGGATTGCTGCCCGGGGCGCCAACGCGCCCCTCGCCCCCCCAGGACGCTTCCCTCAGGGCGTCAACGCGCCCGTGCCCGCCCCCTGCTGCCCCCACATGCTCCTAGGACGCCTCTCCGACATGCTAGAGAGCGCCTAGGCATCTCTTGCGGGGCTTCCGTGACGCCTCCGTATGCCCCCGCGCTCGTCGAGGATATGCCGTCCGGGGCGTTAACGTGCTCTCCCGTGTTCTACGCCGCTCTCGCGCTCTCCCAGGACGTCCGTCCGGCACGCGGCAGAGCGTCTTGGGATCTCTGATGGGGCTTTCGGGATGCGTTTGCCCGCGGTCTATTTGCGCTCGACCGCAGAGCCCCCCCCCCGGTATGCTGAAAGGCTCGAAAGCAGGTGTCAAAGGGTTTACAAACATCTCACACGAGGCTCCGGGACGCCGCCAGCCGCTCTCTCCCTCCCCGGGAGGCCTCCGCGGGGGCGTCAACGCGCTCGCGCGCGCGCCTTGCTACTCTCACGCGCTCCTGGGACACCTCTCCGACACACTAGAGAGCGCCTAGGCATCTCTTGCGGGGATTCCGCGACGCCTCCGGACGCCCCCGCGCTCGTCGAGGATATGCCGCCTGGGGCGCCAACGCGCCCCCCGCCGCCCCCACGCTCTCCTAGGACGCCCCTCCGACCCGTTGGAGAGCGCCTAGGCATCTCTTGCGGGGCTCCGGGGGCGCTTCCGTTCGCCCACTCAGCTGCCGATCAGGCCCTGCTCGTTGGCCCCAAAGCCTTGCACCTCGCATAACGAGCTCCTTCACCAGACCCTCTAGTCCCCTGTAGCACTCTTCGAGGCCGAAGTATCGGTTTCAAAGAGTGCCCGGCGGCTTCGGGCTTCAACTCGGACCATATAGAACGTTCACTCACCTGGATTACGATGCTCCCTGGAAACTAGAGACCTGCGCCGGCCTAAACTTAAGCCTAGTTGGAGACCTCGAGCAGAATGCTATTGTCGGGCCAGTACACATGAAATACGGAACATGAGGTGCGGACATGAGAGATCGATGCGGGAGCTGAAGATGACACAGGTGATGGGAGACGGAGGAAAGCCGATGCCCTGCGGAGGGCGCAGCCACAAATGATGAGACGCGGCGTGCCGTACAGATGCAGACTAAGAGTGTGATGGATGTAGACGTAGGGTGTCCCTGGGCCTACGGGGTAGTGTGGTGAGTCGTAAGTTTATACCGCGCTGTTCCGTACAATCGGCTGGTGTATGTCTGGCAGACATGTCCTACGTCTAGTAATGGAGTAATGCTGAGCTTTCGAATTATCGACTCCTGCCATTGGCCCACTCACCCGGTCCAAAGATCTCACTACTATACATTCTTGGCCTATGTTCTCAGGGATATAGGTCATGCTCGCAAAGTGCGCGACGATGTCGTTTGCCCGTATCAGGCACAGTTCTTGCTTGAACGAATTGTAGTAAAGCTTCGTCTGCAGGTCTGGGAACCGTCGATATGGGTCTAGCGATTGGTGTGCCTCACTTAAAGGTAGATATTCCTTAACGATCAGGAACGCTTCAACTTCGGTTGCGTCCCCTTCGACACGGCAATGGTAGAAAATGTCGGAGATTTGACCTGCCAGGATAGCCTTGCCGTGCCTGGTTTGTGAGTCACGGAAGAGAATGAATGAATTGCGATTACTGCTTCCTTGTGTTGCAAAGGTGACACCCTCTTTGCCAAGACGTTGAATAAATTGGGCATCGGGAGGTAGTCGAGGTGTACCACGTGCACTCCGACCGCGAATGGATTGGAATGGCCGTGTGACCGTCAGGTTGATCAGTCTTAGCAATGCGTCGTAAATGCCGTCAGGAAGTGGTACTTGCTTGGCCTCGTCGTAGAGGAGAGGAGTTTGCCGTACCGAGGAAGTCAGAACGTCCATCACCCGAGTTCCGCGAAGAGCGTCGCCGATCGCAGCATCGATGGATTTTGCCATGTCCGTGTAGACCTCCACATCAGGCCACTCCAGGGTACTGAGCAATGACCGAAGCATTCCAGCCTTGTAGAAGTAGCGCATGAACGTGAGCGGCATATCCCCTATACCAATTCTATCAGTATTGCTCGGCGGAAATTTGGGGAACATGAGCTATAACCTGGTTTGTTGTTTGTATTTAACCGCTGTAGGACACCGTTGTATCGTTCGAAAGGGAACGCCCACCACCCGTGCACTGGTCCGAAGAGGTCTAGACACTGCGGTAGATGGAGAGAGAGGTGGTGATTGGGAACAAGGGAGTGGTTGAAGAGCGATCGAAGGCTCTGTAGATATCGTTGCATATACTGGTCGTACAAGGCAGCGCGAGGCCTATCCATGGACCGGCGTGTAGCGAGATCAACAGCGACAGCGAGAGAAATGAAGTTGTCGAGTACTTCTCGTTCTTCTATGCTAGCGCCTGCCGTCCCCCACAGGCGCACTAGGGTCATTACGAGGCTTACCGTGCCGATCGTCCTCCAGTGGTCTGCCTTCAGTTTACCGTGGCTTGGGCTGCCAAAGTTCCGAGGAGGGGTCTCTAACCAGGAAGGAAGGGAGGTTTTGGTAATGTCCTTCCGAACCTCTTGTAGAACTTCTCCCGTGAAAACGTTGCAGTACTTTTGAAATTCTTTCGGAACGTCGTCGGAAGAAGGTAAGCGGAAATAGGCTGTACTATCTTCCATGGTGGGTGGGAGGCGGACGCGCTCCGCGTCACAGCCAATGGAATGATACTAAAATTCACTCAGCCACGATACCTGTAATGAGAATAGAGGAAGAAACGCACCCATTTCACGAGAGCAGTGGCATACTCGCTTTTAGTAAGCTTTGCACCAGGCGCTGCAACGTTGTTGAATTCTGCGACGGCCGCGAGGTAGTCTCGTCGAATTTTCACCAACGCAGACTCCGCACACGCTACAATAGCGCTGAAAATGCGATCCAGCTGTGCCTTTTGTTGCGTCGGGGTATGGACAACGGCACCTTTGCTAGTCGTCTTCTCTCCAACCGTATCGATACCAAAGACTTGCATACAGTGGTGCTTGAACTCGCCAAGGAACAAGTTGTGCATGGTATCAACCAAGGCGTACTGTGTGGGGTCCCAGTAGTCCAGATGCAATAGCTCAGACCAGCGAAGTCCATGACGAGCAAAGTGGGAGTTCCTCTCCGCCTTGGTGGGCGCGTCGCGCCATTCGCAGGCGAGCTGTACATGCTCGTCCCAGGAGCGGGCCTTCGGCCATGTCGTTCGATTCACGTTGTTTATGTCGTCAGATGAGAGTGGGCAGAAGGAGCAGAAATGTTTCGAAGAATAATGAGCAAAACCGGCGACCTTCCGGAGCGCCGGAAGGTCACACACGAGAGGTATCACGGCAGCGCGAACAAGACGACCAGCCGATCGATCCGCCGTGCGTTCCAAGTAGACCCCCACCTTCCACAGTTCGAGTAGCTCGTCTACAAGGGGGCACAGGAAATGATTGAGCTGATCGACCTGAGGCTCTTTGGGTCCAGGAATGACGCCGGCAAGATATATGTTTTCGGGGCGAAACCGGAGGTAGGGAGGGAGGTTGAGACACGCCATATATATAACACCGACCGAGTGGGACTTCCCAGCTTTCTTGTTTCCGTATGGGTTGAACCAGTCGACGAACAAGCTGAAGACGAGGTGGACTGCGCCATCTTGCTTGACAGAGAACAGTGTGTGCCCATCCGGGCTGACAAAAGCGTGAATACCCGGGGCGTCCATGATGTCGTTCCATGGCTGAGGTCCGTCGCTAGCAGGGGGGTGGCTGCTCCATGCTTTCTTCAACAGTTTCTCCATCCCTGGACGAGCAAGGAGATCCGCCAGCCAGGACTTCAAACTGCGATATGGATACGTCCGTAGTGCAGTCCAGACCGGGGACCCATCCCGAGTCGTCCGTTCGACGAGCCGCTCCTGACATACAGCCTTATCAGTCTGTCGGGAACCGCATATGTGGGGATATGGATCGTTCGGGCTCGACGGGTTGGGCGCATATATAGCGGAACATGTTCTACAACATGCAAATTTCACGACTTCGGGATCGAGATGGAGAAGAGACTCCACAGACCGAATATCACGAGGAATCATACGAAGGATGGATTGTTCTGCCGCGGTTAATGCCGACTGCCCCAGACGTGTACTGCCAACGGTGAAGGCACCGTATACGACCACCTTGATCGTAGCCAAAACGATCGTAGCGTAAGGTCGCGAAACGGCGGCAATGGAATGCAAGATAGAGACCATGAAGAGGGCAGCCATAACGAAGAGAGGCATCTTGCTATTCCGCTCCCTCGCCTTAAGGAAAAGAGCTGGATGTACGGTTAGCTCGATACAGAAGATATAGCGAGGGCTTGGTGAATCTTACGTTGGGGAACCACCGTTGGATCTGATTCTGCTCCCTGGAGGCTCAGTAAGCCGACGTGTGCTTTCTCGACCTCCCACGAGCGTGTAACGATGCCAGGGAGACGCTCTATATGGCGTCGGAGAAAGCGAGCGAGGGCATTTCGCTCACCGTCGGCTTCTTTGTCGTGTAGTGGCTCGAACGCTTCAACTCTCCGTAGCTCTGCTGCGACCCAATTAGAGAACGAGACGTACTCGGCGGTCTTCGCATCGCGCAAGTCAAGAGGTGGGACAGGGTCGAGCGCAGTCTGGGGTTGGAGTACGAATACAAGCCTAAGGTCGTGGGGAACTCTGGCAGCTCGGCGGTCCATGGTAGACTGGATGTCTCTGAGTGTATGCATACGCGCGGAAATGGAATCGCCCTTGTTGAGGCATAAGTGAGATGTGGGTGTTTATTCTACGGTCTAAAATCTCACCTTGATATCGAGGTGTTCCAGGCACCGGGTGACATCCTCGTCTTGCGCCTCCAAGTGCTAAAGTATGCATGCATCAAAATCATTTGTACTGACGATACTGAGACAGTGCCTACCGTCTTTGCCGTGGATATAGGACGGCTCGGGCTCGGTCGCGCCGGCCATTGATCGCGTGTTCGCACTGGAAGAGACGATGTACCGATAGGACCGGGGACCTTCGCAGCAAGAGTAGTCAGAAATATAGCATCTCCCGTGGACGGTTCTTGAGCCTTAACGGCGAGGCTGGACGCCGATTGTGGGGTTGGAATGCTCCCGGCGTGACGTCTCTTCGAATCCTTGAGGGCGTGGGCTTTGATAGTCCTATGATCTGCCGGCTGGCCGGGAGACTGGATTCCATCTTCGTCCGTCCATTCGAGCAGGCGGCACATAGAGCACATGCATATCCCTGGTGAGGACATGCCACGAAGCGGTACCTCTGGAGTATGATCAATGGCGCGACTTAGAGTCAGGGAGTGGAGGTCTAGGGTAAGGTCGTGGTAGGAGGATATACAAATGGGAATCGATAAGGTCAGCCACTGGTTCACTCATCATTTCATCAAGCGCTCCGAGCACCTCTAACACTGGTAAATTACGCCAGATGGACATGGTCATGTATTAACGGTTATAGGGACAAACTAGAGTTACAAAGATGAGGAGCGCATAATGGATTCCCAAACAGGATACTCTGACTCGAAGACAGGATCTTTTGACTTGCCAAGGGGTGAGAGTGCGTAGTAGAGCATTGGGACTAGAAGCAATAATACAATACAACGCATCGACACGATGCGCACGCTTCGCAAGTTGGGCGCTGGAAACCGTGCGGGGAATATCCGGGTGCTCAAACCGTCCATGAGCATTGTCATGCGCGTCGACAACCAGTAGAGAGGGGCATATAGCCACTGTGCACGAATCCCATCAGTTGAGCTGAGAACAGAGGGACACGTCATGCACTCACAGACGGCGTAGAATGGATTATCAAAAGAATGGACGGGTGACTATGCATCCCGGAAGCGCTCTGAAGGGATGCGGTAGGTCCGTGGGAAGTGGCCGTGGCGTTCGCGGTGTCCATATGCTCACAAGCCCGCCCGGGCGTCGAATGGCAAAGGGAGTCAAGAGGAGTTTCATGACCCAGAATGTCAGAGGATCTTCGCTCCGATGCGTAGCCACTATGCAGCTCGTCGTACAAAACGGCCGGGACGGAAGGTAACTCTGATAACGCGCGCTGCCATCTGTCAAGCCGACTGACTGCGACGGCGAGCCTCGCTTTGAGCAGGGAATTGTCCAACTGTGTTCGCCTGAGGGACCTCTGTAACGTCTTCATTGAAACCAATGAAGTCTCGTTCGGTACTACAAACCCCACCGGTCCCTTGTCTGAGTCCGCATATTAGCTGGGCATACCAACCACTCGTAGTAATACGTGTACTCACCGAGTGGAGATACAAAGGTTCGAATACTCCGGACATTTGAGTTCGTGCGATCGAGCTTCTCAAGTAGACACGATTTGAACGCGGGGGGCGCGTACTCGAGCTGTAGGCATGATATTAGCAGTAAACACGCTTCATACAGTATCCACGTATTTACCTTAGACGCCAACGTCTGAGCTAAACAGAGCATAGACGTGCTGGCTGCGTGGATAGCGTCGAGCTCTTCCATGAATTCCTCGAGACCATCACCAATTCCGAGAGATCCAGCGGAGTTTGTGAGTCTGCAAAGATATGAGTTGGCCGCCGTTGTGGAAAATCCCATATAAATTACCGTGGATTATCAAGGGTGGAAACGTCCTTCAACGGCCCAAACTCTTGTTCGCCAGCCGAGTCTTGAAGGGTTGTCGTTGAGCCCTCAGGGCTTCCATAATCGGGCAGTGGCTCGAAGTTAAGTAAAGGGATAGAGTCCATTTCCTCAATAGGAATCACCAGAGAAGATGCGGCGGAGATAGACATCTCAAGGACACAAAAATATGCGAACTGTGAGGGCCACAGAGGGAGTGCTTTGGAGGACGATGGAGGATGTCAGAAGACGGGAGGACGAGTGGCAGTCAAGAGGTGATTTAGGGAGGGATACAAAGGGAGTGGCTCGCACCTCATGCCCGGTACATCTGGCCTCTGGTCTCACACAGGCGCCTCGTCTGTTCTGTCTCCCTTGCCCATCGACTAAGCAATCCACGTCCCGCCGAATCCCGCTGTGCCATCGACACCCAATGCCCGTGCATGCTCAACGTTCCCACGACTGTGCCGGACCCTGTTCATACGTCAGTGCGTCGGGTGGGTGACCAGTTGGATCAGAGATTGAGGTCGCGAGCGGGTTTTTTGGGAGGAGGGCTAAGGGAAGATACCTACTAGACGTTGAGTGTCTGCAGCAGATATTAGATCGCTGAATTTAAAATGCATGGTCTACGATACTAACGATAGGAAGATCTGGCTGCAGCTACCCTTGTGTCAGGTCAATGATAGCCTACTAGAGGTGCAGAAAAGAGCTTATACGCACCACTTGGCCGAGGCCCTAGGCCCGACGTAGGTAAGAAGCATTGCAGCTATGTGCACCCCCGCGCCGGCGTCATGACGGGAGTCCCGCGACCTTGATCATATCGGTGAGAGGTTGAACTAGGGGAGAGGGGCGTATACATAACACGAGATCATCGCGCGGACGAGCACGGACACCGGCCTTGGTGCTTCCGCTTCGGTCGGGCTGACTGGCCCGGAACGCGCGTCTTTCATTTCCCCAAATCCCTCGCGCGTTTATACACATAAGTTCCCACTTTGTGCCTGCCCGTCTCCTGTCATAAATTCTCGCTCGTGGTTGTCTGCTGGCGCTACCCTAGATCTTTTACAGCAAATTTTTGCTTCGCTTTGGTGCTTCTCAAGAGATGGTACTCCTCAAATATCAAGAATATGCTCGTTGCAGTGGCGTGCATAGGGGAGGGATCACCTCTGTGGCCTTCAGCCCAGATGGAAAATACTTGGCGACAGGAGGAATGGACGGTAAACTATGTCTTTGGTATCTAGAAACAGCGGAACTCGCGCATCAGTATAAGACCCCCGCGACTGCTATTCTCTCCCTTGCCTGGACCCAGGTAATGCCGGACGCTGTTCTATGTGGACTGCAAAATGGGAGTGTGGCCCTACTTCGGGTAACCCTTGTATGTGTTCACATATATATTGACTCATGTGCTTATCGAACGTCGTTCAGGAGAAGCTACTGGTGAGCGGTTTCTGGGCCCATAGGTATCCTGTGGAGTGCCTTGCCGTCTCTGGTGAAAGGCTGGTTACTGGCGCGCATAGCGAAATTGCCGTTTGGAAGTGGAGCTCAGCTGGTGAGTACACATAATCCAATTGAGACTGCATCTATAACTCATAGTGTCCGTAATTCCGTACAGAAAGCAAGTATAAACGCGAGATAGATTTAGATGAGCCACCGAAGACGTCCCAAAACGAATCCCAGCCCATACTAGTGACTAGTCTCCATTGGACATCGTCGGAGAAACATCCTTGCCTGTTATTTATCACCTACATGAATCACGGAATCCAGTGGGTCTTCAAAGAACGGATCAGTTTCTTGTCAGCTTATGCAGTACTTAGGCTACTCAATGCGGCGGATTGGACGAGCCTCCGCGCTGTGGCGCTTAACGGCCGTATGTACGTGTGAATATGTTATATGTAGGATTGGAACGGCGGCTCAGATCTGATTCTGCCTCTGCCTTGGTAGAGGAAGTGCCAGCGTGGCGCCAGACGGTAAGGTGTATGCGGTATCAAATCTGTCTAGCGGTTTCGATGTCTACTCTATGGCGTCCGACGCTCCTCTCTGCTCGTTCACCCACAAGACAGGGGAGCCCTACCCCGTGCCCATCCTTTTCATCCATGGAGGCCGCGCGTTGATGGGCGGAAGTACAGTGGGGGAAGTCGACATCTGGGCTGTAGATTTGCAACGCAAGATGCACAGTCTTCCCCTTCATCGTGAGTTCGTGGCCATTTACCATCGCCCTCTATGTCCTGACTTGTCACAGATCACAAAAAGGTTCTTGCAATTGCTGTACGTATTGCTGTGATATACCTAACCGTACAAAAATTCACTGAGAACAGGCACATTATTCGGAAGACATCCACCGCCTATTCATCGCTACGGGCATCTTCAACGAATCTGGTCATTCAGATTGCGTCATATGGTCGGCCCAGAGCCTTGGTAAGTCAATGAATCTATCTTCGCTTCTGCGCTCACCGAGATTATAGGGCCTTCCACCACTTCGGAGACCGACTCGCAAGCAGCCTCCCAGGCAGATGGTAGCAGCTATGCCTTGTCATCGCAAGAAGGCGGCAGCCCCGACGGCGGTTGGACAGTGAGTGAGCAAGTACGTCACGGGGGCGCTCATATTCTTATGACAATCCAGGAATATATCAACTACCGCTGGTTCGTAGCCGTGATCGCGCTTTTCGTGTTCGGGCGCATGCTCAGTAGCATGGGCGAGGACCTCTAAATGGCGGTGAGACGAGCCCGAACTGCGGACTTTCGTCACGCAACGTGTACCACACGTTCCCGCAACCCGGGACAGTGGATACTGCTCGCCGGACCTTCCTCGCATATCCCGACCGGGGCGTTGCCATTCCATCTCACCCCGTCTCCAGAACGCACCCATGTTACTTAATTTCCCGCCTTGATAATATTTGCTCATCCAGGCGCAGAGACCAGCAACCTGTGTTTTATCACGACATCACAATCTAGAAATGATTACCTTCATCGGAGTTTTTTTGATAATCTTGTCCAAGTTCCTTGCTACAACGCATTCAGCAGCTATTACTGCCTCCGGGATGACCAGCCGCTGCAAGTACGCTCGATGAAAGAACACACAAAGGAGTCCTCGTGCCGGGATCCTCGTGCCCGGAGCTCGTGAAGTCGATGGCGATCTGAGTGGCACGTCTTACTGCTATATATTGAGGAGCGGCGCGCATATGCTCCCTCACCTCTTTCTCTTCCCCAGCACTTCAAGCCCTACCTACATCAATCAATCTTCCCTATGTCTGCTACGAACTTTAATCCCCCAGATCCCGCCAACGTCAACGCACACCCGGTGAGTACTAATTGGTAAATGACAGCCCACTTCGTTGACGAGGCGCTACTCCGCAGAGTACGGCGCAGACGACAGCCGGTCTGAACAAAGGCGTAGGTGTCCTTACCGAAAGGATCGCCTTCGCCACTGCTATCTCCGGGGCTGTCGACACGCTGGTTGGGGCGGCACGTTTCATTGTCTTTTGGTTCTACGACGTTATCCGTATCGTCGCCGACCTCAGCAAAGTCCCTGTGGCACTGGTCCTTCTCTTCTACATCTCTACCTTCCTCTTCCGCGGCATCATCGGCGTTACACTCCCCGGCTCACTTTCCGTCTGTCGCCTCGTCCCTGGGTTACCTGTCTGTTCCGCCCAAGTTTCCCCTATCACGGTTGGGGAGGGTAGCGTGTCTTCTACTGTTGGACGAGTCGATTTCCCGAGTCTGATGGACCTACAAACGCGCACGCTAGACCGTCTATTATCGCAATCGGCCACGGGCTCACAGCTCTCGCTGAGTGTGAAGCAGGCAGAGCTTGCAGTCAGAGACCTGACTGTCCTCGTCAAAGCCAGCAATCTCACGCGCAAGGAACAGCTGGCCACCGCTCTTGAGGACTTCTCTCGTGATGCCAGAGCTACCGGGCGTGGGCTGCAAAAGCTCTACAGTGCCGTCGATAAGTGAGTACGTCCCTACCCGTCCCCCAAAAACCGTTGTTGACGAGTATCTCCTTCCAGCATTCTAGCCTTCAACGAATACGCCACGCGCAAGATCTCAGCGGCCCAGGCCACAACGCTGACCATCAGCGATTCGAGCGTTGAAGAGGCTCTGGGGCGCACATTCCATTCTTCCCTCAGTGTACTATCTGTCGAAGTCGCCCGCGTCATTCTGGAAATCACACGCTTCACCGGGCTGTTGGACGCTCTCGACGAACGCCTCGCAGCCATCCACGCTCTCTGCGAAGTCAACAACGTCCTCACGACCACTGCCAAAGACGCTCTCTTGGCTGAACTGTGGACGGTACTCGGTGGTAACCGTGCCAAGGTATTCGAGCTCAACCAGCAGCTCATGGTTCTGGAGAATGTCAGCCACTATCGCAGTCTCGCAGCGGCGCACGTCGCGGCGACTACCGAAACTCTAGCGACCATCGAAGCCGACCTCGCCGAGCTCCGTGTCAAGCTCGCCGCCCCTGGAATTGTAGAAGACGTTCCTGTCGAGGTCCATATCACGAGCATCGAGAGAAGCGCGCGGCGTTTGAAGGAGGAGAAGCTGCGCATCGACGGTGGTTGGGAGACTCGGGCCCACCCCTACAGCCACATGGACTTGGACGCGCTGGAAGGCTCTACAGGAGGCTACGAGTACGGCGTAGAGGTTGTTGCTCGCCAGCTGAACGGTTGATCCGTTTTCACCCCTCGCCTACCCTCCAACAGGTCAAGATGCCTCAAGCTATAAGTCGCATCCGTTATCCTCCATATCCATCCCCGTTTCCCACCTTCCTCCCCAACATTGTCATCGCCCCCGCCCTCATCCCGATTTCACCCCAATTTTGGTCTAGCCCCCGCCTCCGCTGTGGCTCTGGTCCGGTTCCGGCCCTGGTTATACTAATTACCGTCTTCCTACCTATCTTCGTCCCCCATCCTACCCTTGTGTCCGTCTCGTCTTTCGCTCTCCGCCACTGCTCCACCTATCGTTCTACTTAATATCCCCCAACCGTGCTACTTATGCTTCACGACCTCATTCTTTTTACTTCATGTTCCTTCCACATATCTTAGGGCGACGACCGTGACGACTACGGCCGATGCCCTCGGAACCCTACCTCGGCCCCCTGTTCCTCATTCATTGTTCATCATGCCAGACCTTAGCTCTGTGAGCTTTTCATACGTCAGCACTGGTCTACCACTGTGCATCCGAATACTTGAATGGCAGCATTTGGTTGGGCCCCCCCAGTCTCAACTGATCTCATGGTCAGAAACTCTGCCGACGCGATGCTCTCGCGATGCATGCCCGTTCATCGGGTAGTACAGACTGTGGCCACAGATCCCGGCCCATAAAACCTTAGTTCCTAGAGGGACGCGAGAGGCCTAGGGCCCGCCGCCGCCGCGTTGACCCCGGACCAAGTTGTTCTCTCTACCCCGAACTTCAGAAAGCCGCAAGCCGCTCGTCGTCGGTGTCCCCAAGTAATTATGTCACTGTTAGCACGCTCCGTATATTCAGGCAAATAAAATGCCGTCACACCAAGGTGGCTTAAAGGTTCTTTGTTTCGGACCAGACCGTGAGTGGCGTTATGTTCGTGCTTTAAAGCTTTGCTAAATATCCACACCTCCCTCGACTACTTCTCAACATCCGCCCACGCCAACGTCCTCTAACTTGCTGTTACACGCTCACGCGCACGCTTGGTATCAGCAATGTCGGGCATTAACCAAACGTGAGCACCTCCCGTTACAGATCCTACCAGCCTCATTTATAACTCCGAACCTCGGTCGTTCACGCAGCGAGCCAAGCAACCCCGAGAAACCTCTGTTCGCAAACGATATGCTATACAGCTATGTTGTTAAATGGAACAAGGCGTTCAGAGTGCCCGAGAGCTCCGGCCGCATCGTAATTGGCTGTTTGGGGAGCGGAAAATGTCAGTATTTTGCCTTCTCTTTCGCCACTATATCTCAGTGTAGGCTGCATAATACCTTGCAGATGGCCTCATTGTCGCTGGAACCGATGCGCCGCAGGATCCGTCCGGTAACCACCGCAGCATCTTGAACGCTTACATCGATGGACAGATGCAGTTCAGCTGTGCGGAAGAACACAACAGTGTCACCTTGGACTGCAGGGATGTCGTAGTCACGTTCCGCTTCTCGGACGTCCTACGTTTCTTCGACTTAGTGCGCGTTTTGACGGATGTCAAGACTCACCTGGCCGTTCTCGACGCAGCGTACTCTAGCAAGATGCAGACGCTCTACCAGTTGCATTGCACTCCTCCCCGTCCCGACGACACTCCTCTCATCGGTATCTCCGAGGCAGATGCTTCTGTGAACGCCCGCCAGACTGTAGATGCTAGCGTCTACACTGAGCCTCCCCCCGCTCACGGAGCCAGTCCTGTCACTGGTGGGGTGAGCGACCAAACTACTCCCGACGATTCTGGTACTCCCCCGGCAACTAAGGACGATGAGGAAACTGACACTGCCGGCCTTCAAGCTGCACACCTGCCCGGTTCCTTCCCCATTGATATCGGCGTTTCAGACACAGGCTTCTTCGACTTGGGTGAAGTCCCCAACGCTGCCTAGGACGTACTGGAGAACGTGAAAAGTAAGTCTCACAACCGCATCCCTACCAGCTCCGGCTTTGAACTCAATCGGATCCTGCGCTAGGCTAGATGACGCGTCCACATCCTCTATCATGGTCATTGTCGGAGTTGATACTGCCAGTTTGTATACTGCCCGTTGCAATATAGCTGCCGTTCGTGAGATATCCTAAAGTGTTAGAACTTGGCAAGCCAACATCAAGTTTCACCGAGTCTGTCCGCAGCGAGAAGCGCTCACGGGCGCGATACACACATGATAACACAGCCGCAAATGTGAGCGCCCGCCGTGCGCCGTTCTGCCAGCAGTCTCCCTCTCTCTCCCTGTCGTGCAACTACTCCCTTACGTTTGCGTACCCAATGGTCTCCCTGTCTCACCGCCGTGACGGTCTGGTCGATCGATAGCGCCCTCGAAAGAGGGACTCCGGCGGCCATGACTCGAGCCGTGTGATAGAGGCTCGCTGGCTTTGCTCGTTTTACTGTTTTCCCTACAACGTCGGCGACGCCTTTTGTCTCACCGCCGTGACGGTCTGGTCGATCGATAGCGCCCTCAAAAGAGGGACTCCGGCGGCCATGACTCGAGCCGTGCAGCAAGGGTTTGTGACGCTGGCCTCCGTAGGTCTGGTCGACCGCGGCTTGTCCGAATACGTCTATAGCAGCAATTCCATCGGGAAGGGGGAACGGGTGAATATTATGTAGAGTGAGTCAATACCTCGTCCTTGCCATGTTACAATTTCCATTGCTTTTGCGACACGCGACTACCAGAAATCGCGTTTTCCTTGCACCTGAAGACCCACATGACGTATAGCACTGAGCGATAATTCCTCTCTTTATCATTCCTTTCATTCCTCGGCACCCGTCCATCGACGTCGTCAGGATCGTAAGAACGGGAAGCGCTTTGGTAGTGCTTTGTATTCGAAAGGGAGTTGCGGCGAGATACCACACATGCCGGTACAACACAGTGCATCTCTTTATCCTTGCGCGAAAAGGCGGTTCGAGCAGTTCGACGACGAGCATACATAAAGTCAGGTTAGCAGAAGAGTGAGCATACAGTTACCCCAACCCCCGTTTTCTATTCCGTGGACCTACGTTCCTATGTCCATGCTATCTATTCCGCCGTCGAAGAAACGGTGCCTCACCGTATCATTCGTCGAAGTGACTCGAGCCTCCCCTTCAGTTATTCTAGGCTTACCGTACGACGTTTGGTGCGAGGTTTGTGACTTATGCCGTATTTTGCCTGCTACCGTTTGATTTCAGTTATGTTTTGAGCAGATATACCAATTATTGTCCCCGACTGATCTACTCAGTCTCTATCGTGCCTCCAAGGGCATGCATGCAGCGCTGGGCGCCGACCGCCAGCCCTGGAAGCTGGCACGACGGAATGTGGAGGGTTTACCGGGGCTTCCGTTTTGGCTCTCGGAGACGCAATATGCCTCCCTCTGCTTTGACAGATTTTGCCACCGATGTTTGAAGGCAAACAAGGGTTGTATCACCCTTTGGCATTACGGCGTACGCTATTGTGGCCACTGCTACAAGATTAGGTGCGAGTCTTGCCGTCCTCGGAATTGGTGGGTGCAAAGAATGCTGACGGGGTTACCGTTGCTTGTAGAATGACTGAACGGCATCCTCTAAACGATTTCCCGGAGGGTCCTTACTTGGAGGATTTCATACCACAGCCGCGGTCCTTATTTCCGGCGTACTATCAGGTTGGACGGAAAGGTAAGGCTTGTTCGGATCAAGCTTATCACGGTTACTGAAGACAGCCTTAGAGCACCTTGCGTACCATATCCCGCATATCAACCAACTTCGGCGAGCTGTGGAGGCTGCAGACGGCGACTCCGCCAAAAAAGCCGTGATGCTGGCGCGTCAAAATGTAATTGGGAGGATACGTCAGGTACGTGGCTACGTGATTGCGGAAAGGTTCCGCAAACTGAACGTTACTCTTCAGGAGGCCCGGGCTTGTATCCAGTGGGAACAAGCTACCAAAGAGGCTATAAGGGCTCAACGCCATCAGGAGTGAGTACCTCGTCTCCTCGCAGTCATATTTCTTCGCGTTGAGCACCGTTCCGCAGTATCTTTTCTTGACTTGACCGACTGGGTTACGGTGAGGAATTTGACTACTTGGGCCCGGAACAACAGGAGCTCACAGGTGTCGCGCTTTCGCTGGTGAACGCTACCGAGCCCCTATCTGAAACCGGTTAGCTCGTAGTGTCCCTTATTCCAATGATTTACTGACGCCTGTTCCTTGTCAGAGTGGAAGGCAATCTCGCCAACCCTTGTAGCATTCTTTGAGTTTAGGAGGTCCCTACGTATCAGACAGAAGAAACGGAAGGAGATATCATTCCGCCTCTTTGCCCTCCAAGATGCTATACTCCAATGGTCCAAGGCTGCGTCCCATGGGGGTCTAGTTCCCTTACTCTCGGATCTCTCTGGTCTAGCCTCGGTCTCCCGCTCTGTGGTCCTTTCTTTGAATCCATACGCTCCCCTCCCGTCATTTGGCGAAATGCTCCCCGACTTAGTGCAGAGTTGGAAAAAGGGGCGGCTAGAGGAACTAACAGCAATTTTGAACCCACTGGGTACAAACACCCTCACTCTGGCCGAACAGGAGACGATTATTTCCCTCCCCAGCTCTTTGTTTTTCTGCGTGGACTGCAGCGAACTCGTCTCAGCCCGGGGTGCGTCTCGGCACGTCTGCTGTATCAAGTTCAACCCCCTCTTTCATGATTTAATTGACGTACCGGGTTTTATCCGCCCTCTCCCGAATGTCGACGGAGATCTATACGAGCACGGGAGGATCTTGTCTTGCGGAGGATATACGCCCTGGTCGGCATCTAACCTGAGGAGCTGCACCGGCGTCGTCACCACGGTGCTCCAGGCCTGCGGCGTTGGTTTCATCTCAGAAGATGTCGACTGGCGGAAGGTCGACAGCGTTCGTGTTGCGTGCCTGGTCTGCTCAACCCATCCCCACGCGGCGCTGGTCATGGGGTGGCGCAGAGCGGTAAGTTATCAGCACAATTGCCACTGCTTGTAATTGAAATACTTCAAATAAAGGTTCACCACTCGTTCAGCCATCATCACGGTACCGCCGCGTGGAAGGCCGTGGCCACCCGTGTCGCGACGAGAGCCCGGTTCCTCGAGCGCGCGCGACTCGGCCTCACCACTGCTGAAAACGAGGGCCGCGCCCGCTGGGTATGTCGTCGGTGTAATGAATGGCCACTATCAGATGAAGAGCGGCCTTTCTGCACGCAAGATCTGATGATCCATATGGACTGGCGGTATGTATTACTACACTAGTCGGATCTATCTTACATTGACACTGTTTGATTTAGGCATGCCATCACTCATCCCGGACCTGCTGACTGCTATAAGTCGTCAGATTCTCCACAGCTTATGCACCCGGAAGTTCTTGTCGTCGCCTCAGAGTGCTTCGAGAGATCCTTGGACGAGATGAGCCCCAATGGCGAGCTGTTGCGAACACAGAATCGTGCTATTTCGGTGCGCTTGCCGCTCAATGAGTCCGTGATATAAGCATCCGCCGCCGTCTGTCCCATTATTGTAGACTTTGTAGTGTTATGAGCGGCTACCGCCGCTAGAATGCTAATGCATGACGACATCTTAATACCGAAAATTGCGCTCAACTTGGAACGAAATCACCGTCGACGCAGGAAGGCCACAATGTGCTAAATCAGGCTTGGGCGGGAAGCGAGCGTTATTAATATTCTGCAGCTCCGGGAGCCAACAACTAGTGAAAAAGTTGGATATTGTACGCCGAGCGGGTATCTGCCCGGACTGGTCAGGCTAGCGCGACATCGCAAGAGGGCAACCACTGGGTCCCCAGTACTCCTTACACTTCCTTGCAGACGATTTTTCTGGCTCGGTGCGTACTAGTATAGACGACGTACGGTTTGTGAAGGGAGTCGGACAGCCGCGGCGGCGTATCATGTACTTACAGCTTGGCCCCAGAGGCTGCTTAGCACCCAAGCTACCGGCCGCCGGCCCGCTCCTCTCCGCCGGTCAGTAGAATCAGCGGCCGTGTGGCGGTTACGCCTGGCTTGCGCCTGACATACATGTTCACCGCTCGACTCCTTATCATCACACCCTGCGTTTGTGGCCATGGAGAGAGGGTTACCGAAGCCAGAGCTCCACGTACAAGTGGAATCGTGTAATCGTAGGGTGACACGGGCACGAGGTGGCACACGGGCGTTACCCCCCTGCTTCGTATGCTCGGGCGGTTCAGTCAAAGGAGATTCATGTCGCTTTCGTGGTAAGTGCATATCGTCGTCGTCACTACTGGCCTTTTCTTGAAACAAACTAGGTTTTAGAATGTTCTCAGAGCAGGGAGATTGCTTTTTTATCAGTTCTTCAAAGACTGAGTCGCAGATCCCAGCGGCGGGGCCTGTAGTGTATCCTGACGTTTTTCATACTCCACCGGAAATTACTGTCGTAGAAGAAATAAGGGTAAGGAACATCGGGTGCGTCTTCGTTTTAAATTACTGACTCTATGAAAGGTCGCGCTGGCAAGCTCACTCCAACCGATCCTCGAACGTGTACGAGAGCACCACAGCTCACGAGATCTGATTCGCCGGCCCCCGCAATATTGCGACCGTATAACTTGTGGTGCGCCGACCTCCCTCAGAGTCACCCGCTAATTGGTAACGGTGCTGCATAGACGTTTGCTCGGCGTCGATAGCATTCAATTCCTTCATATGTGTACACTGTGGATTTGAAATATGCCACCTTTGTCGGCGTGAAGGTGGATCGTCGGTGTCTCACAGCTGTGTCACCAGCGGGGATCCTAATGTAAGTATCTACGTCTATAGGATTGAGCTTGTGATTATCATGACACTTTCCACTTTTAGTCGCATCGGTATCGCCCGTTGTCCAGAATCCCTGAAGCTCACGTCGACGCTGTCTTAGCGGACCTCCAATCATGCAACCGAGAGTGCCCTCTAACAGAGTCTCTACCTGACACTTACGACTCGCAACGTCTAAGACTTCTTGCCCACAGCGCTCATGCGATCCCTAGAATCTTGCGTGGGCAGGATCACGTCTTCCGACGGCTATGGTCGCTTCATATACCTGTGCTAGTTCATGAGATGGGTAATCTCCTGCAAGCGCGATGGGCGCCCGAGGACCTTGCTGCATGCTACCCACACGAAGACGTCCTCATGATTGACAGTCGTAGCGGAACAACGGTATCGCAGAAGGTAAAAGCTGCTCATTTTTTTTCCGAGTTCGTACGGACCGACTTCGTTTGTGGTGCCATCAAGTTGAAGGTAGGTGTTATCTTCGTTTGCATCTTACTCGCCATGCTCACGGTCCACTAGGACTGGCCACCATCGGTGTCCTTTGCAGACAAATTCAAGCGTCACCACGAAGCGTTCATGAATGCGGTCCCGATGCCATCGTACACGCGCAATAACGGCCTCCGTAATCTCGCAGCTCATTATCCAGAACCGCCCCACCCTTATCGATCACTCAAACCAGACCTCGGTGTGTGCAGGCTCATTACACTCGCGTCCATGGCTGATTGGTGCTAGGTCCCAAGATGTATCTCGCGACCAGGGACATTGACGGCGTCGGTTCCACTCCATTGCACTTAGATGTTACCAGCGCCGTCAACATCTTAGTCTACGCCTCGGACGGAAAGCCCTCGGGCGCTCTTTGGCATATCTTTCTGCCCGAAGATTTAGATGCTCTTCGCGAATACCTACGCTCGCTCTCGCAAGATACACCACACATGGACCTCATTCAAGCGCGTACGGTATACCTGACTCCTTCGATGTTGGACGACCTTGCTCTGCGCGGGATCCGGCCTTTCCGAGTGCAACAACAATGCGGAGAGGCTATCTTTATCCCTGCGGGGTGCGCCCACCAAGTAAGCATTCGAAATCGCTCATCGCAGGTCTAGCTAATGGCCGAGAGACGTCTTTTAGGTGAGCAACTCGTCGGCTTGTATTAAGATTGCATGTGACTTTCTATGTGTGGAGGGAATTCGACTCAGCGCACAAGTCGCGGAACAGTTCCATCAATCACGTCAAGAGAATATCTTAGAGCTGGACTCAATGCTTTGGCACGCGTGGATCTCCCTACAGAGAATGCTGGAAAGCCTTCCCCCTGTGCCTGCAACGAACAAGACACGGATACAACGGAAGCGTCACAAGCAGCGACATACTGCTCGTGGTCAAGACGATCAAGCACGACGTAACCAAGCTCGCAGAACTGGCTTCCCAACGAGCCCAATGGGCGACAACGTTCTCCGATGCCCCGATGTCGCATGCGCTACACAAAGTAGGACATTTCCGGCCCTGGACGGCCTCTTTAACCACTTGTACATCTCGTGACCGTCGTCTAACGTCACTGCTTGACCATCTGACAGGCAAGCTAAACATAATGTACTCGTGCCTCGATCTGAAAGAAGTCGCTTTGAGTCGCTAGCGCCTGAGGCATTCAAAGCGTTGTACATGGAGGTATTTGTAATGCTTGTATGTGCACGCCTTCATGGAATTTACACACACTGACGCATCTTTGCCGTAACCCTCAGCCTACAAGCGCTCCGTAAAAGGGAGTACTCGGCCTAAGCTCCTTATTTGGGTTGATAGCGACGCTTGCTAGATATGCAGGAGTGCTCCGCAAGTTGACGCACTCCGTACATAGACTTGGCGCGTAGTGCCTAAATATTTAGTACATCTAGGAAATTCCCCATCGTCAACTACGGGAAAACCTGGGCAACGACGACGATCCGAGGGATGTTCTCGTGTCAAACACTGTAGTAACCCGGAGTGGTCAGGCTGGACCCTGCCTTCGTTGCTCGTACTCTTCGTCATCTTCCCTACAACACCCCTCTAGCACCTCTAGGATCCCATGAAGTTGGAGCCCTTCACCAGTCTCGCCGTCGGTGAGGATCACCCCTTCCACAGGTCCCCAGAGCTCTTCCACGTGTTCCGTTATCCAACGTAGCACCTCGAGATTTCGGCGGTGCTTGAAGCGCTCCCGGTCCTGAACATCACGGAATAGAATTCGCATCCTGCACCCAGTATGCAAGTTGGTACCGATCATCGTGCGATCGTTCTGAGGAAAGGTCAAGTTGAACGCGGTAAGTGCATGCCTTCAGCTTTACAGACATACCACGCGCGAGGATTTCCAACGAGAGGGTTCGTTGACAAGATCCATGTCAAACCAATCGGAGGTCGCCATGTTGCGAGCGCGCAGAAACACTTGTTCGTAATCAACCGATTGCATCGTTTTGGGCGACTTGAAAACTCACATGTGTTAGAGCTAGAAGCTCTATAGATCGACAATTCTGCCCTTCCCCATCGCAACAAACCACGGTCCTGGAAGGGATATGGAGGAAAGTAGGTGCGTAACGCAGACACCACCGTAGTGAAGCTGCAACGGGATCAGTATGCAGTAAAAAGGGAGATTTTTCTCTGCGCACATCAGCTGTAGCTCCTCGTGTTCGGCGGCGCCTTGATCTCCGTATGTAGCGTAAGGCATTTGGTAGGTTTGGTAGTTGGAAGTGTTAGTTGACGGTTCCGGTGACGCGCGCCCCTGTTTAAATAATTCATCAACATGCTCAAAAGGTCTTCCCGCAACATTAAGAAAGCCTATAGTAGACGAATGGATAACATGCATCTCTGCTCTTAATGTTACTATTTCGGAGGCGTCGCAACCTAGGGCACCAAAAGAAAACAAAGCCTGCACGCTACAAGTTAGGCTCTTGAGGCGTCTTTTGTGTGCACGCATAATGAGCTCTAATGGCTCTGCACTGCTTCCCGACCTCTCCTAACACTGAATGGCCTCCCAACGAGATGGAGGCTAGGAGCCAAGGCCACAGACGAACCTGCCGCTAGTACTTCAACCGGGTACCTACTATACTAGTAGTAGTGCTACCACCGCGCGGCGACAGCCGACAGGCCCCAGCGCGACACTGCTGCTCCGAACTAGTGGCTGTGGCTATGCTCTACACCAAACATGGCACGCAACCAAGGCGCCCACGCGACACATCCGTCCCGTCCCACCGTGAACCTATCCCGGCTGGCCCCTGTTCGAAAAGCATTCAAGTCAGTATTCATCCGATGCCCGAAAAAGGTACGCAAGGTACGCTCACGCTTGAATCACTGGCTCAATGTGTTCACCATAAGGCCAACCAAGTCGTTGCTCAGGCTTGTGCAAATTCAAAACAATTCTACTATATCTAACCGCAGGCACAATTGTCGGAAGAAATTTACGAGTATCCGGACACGAGCCAATTCCCGTCGCATCCGGAGGGTACTCCGGACATCACCGAGCCTTCCGGGAGGGCCTTTGGATGCAAGATAAATCCCCATAAGCCATCCGAGTCCATATCGTTACTATGTGAAGGCCGTCCGGAGGCCCGTCCTGATGCCATCAGGATGTTTTGGGATTGCTGACGGATACCGTCCGGACGGCAGACTGCCATCCGAGCCTCTAAATCAATCCGGATGCATCAGGACGCACTTTTATTTTTTCCGACACATTACGAAGTTAGAGGGGTTCTGGTGAGTCCTGTATTGACTAGAAGTTTGAAGTTCTGCCAGATCTGTAACCTCTCATGCCATCGTGAATCCGCTGCAGAAATAGTTCTTAAAACAGGCCGTCGGCGCTCTCGGAGCGTCGCGTCACCATCTATGTCATTATGTTGTTCGGCCAGATGCTCGCTTTGCTGCCGTCGCTATGGTAATATCTTTGCAGCTCATCCATTGTTTTCGCTTGAGATTGTAATACCAGCAATTGATGTCCGCGCCTATTCTTTTGAATGCGTTGATAGTCCCTCTGGTACTTTCGATGGTTCAACATGGTTCAGCGACCACAAAACATCCGACGCGATGTCGGAGACGTCCCGACTTGCGAAACAACGGGCACTAAGCCCGCACAATTTCAAGGGGGAGAACAATGGGCGATGTCGGTGTTGTCTGTAAGTCTCAAACTACGCTTTCCGGTTCCCAACGCCCGAATATATCTGACTCGCTAATAGGGGGAAACGTTCAACGTGCCCTACTTACGAACCAAGTAGCGAAAGAAATGCTTTACCGGGTTCAGTGGCACATTATTGTGGCGTAAGGCACTATGTCGCGCGTACGCCAAGCATTTATACAAGAGTCGTGCGCGGCCGTAGCTGTAATCTGACATCCTCTTCTCACTCCCTCTCCACCGCTATGCAGGACCTTGACGATTATACCTTCTCCGCCAGTGGTCCGAATCAACACCCGGACGTTAGCTATCTGGAATTCACAACCCCCGCCTGCCCCCTAATCGTACCCGGAGCGCAGCCCACTATAACCCGTGTTTTTCATCCAGAGTACGTCCCCATATATTACGTTCAAGCGCGAATGTGACTGATGTTTGGGGCAGTACACTGGTCGTCAAGGATGAGAACGATCCTAGAGATGCATGGCATGATAACAGCATCTCTGGTCGTGCAAGCTGGTCTCGGTCCAGTTCTCCAGCTCCCCTGTCCCGCTCTTCCTCAGTAGTGTCACGCTCTGCTATGCGTTCGTCATCTCGGAAGGGCGATTCCGCTTCCCCGCCTGCTCAATGGGCGCCGACTCGTAGCTCATCGGTCATCAACAGATCCCCCCCTCCAGTCGTCTCCCCGAGTATGCCTCGTTCATCTGCTGCCAATTTCGCACCGAACAACTTTGAGGACTTTCTTCCTCCTCGCCAACCTGAGAGGGGGATCCTCACACGCTCGGCATCTCGCTCGCAGCTATCTAGAGGCCTTTCCATGTCTAGGGGTCTTTCCACATCGTCCCTTGAGCCCGCCACTCTTAGCGTTGGCTCCTCTGTAGCCACTATTGCAGAGCTCCCTGGTATGGCGGTGAGTGCTCTGTTGGTATACTCTCCCGAAGTAACACGTTAATCTGTATGCATTTGATAGGGCGAGTACTATCGGCATCAGCGGAAATGCCAGCAGACTGATCAAGAGAAGAGCGCAGCAGAAAAAAGCCGGGCTAAAGGAAAAGGAGGGGAGTCCCAACACCAACACTTTACGTTCTGGTATGAGTCCGAGGGCAAGGAGCCCCTCACGTCGGCCCCCAACCTCACTGCGCAGAGAAACCTCACGCTTGGTGATATTTTTCGACATCAATACGGGAAAAGGCGAGTCCAGATGTGGATCTGGGCCCTTGGCGATGATGGAGCCGCTCATTGGATGCCTGCCTCCGTCGGAGACAGGCGAGAGGTGGATCAGCGTCTCTTGTCTGTGACCGACGCCTTACGACCGTCCTGGGTGACGGAGGAGTGGTATCGGAAGAGGTCGGGGGGCAAAAAGGGTTCTCGGAGGCCATATTAGTAGACAAGAGGTACTGGATTACGTGCAGCCAGCGGCATTGTATCGAAGTTTGTAGTAGGATAAATCAGAGTCCCCTAAATAGCAGCAAATTAGAGCTCACTTGTTCTCGAGAATAGCTACGTTGATTGGGGTTGGCTCCGTAGGTCTGAACAGTCAAATTGCGCACCGTGTTGTCCGGACGAGCTTGGGGATTTGGCCGACGTTCGTTGACGCACCATTCTCGAGCTCTGCGATCAGTGAGATATATGCACATTTTCGGGTAGTGAATAGATGGGTGAATCAGAGTGAGCCTCGAAGCGAGCCCTAGCAAACTGCAGTTCACCGTACTGCATGTGAACGTGGTCGGCCAATCGTTGCCTCGTGCTACCCTCGAAAATTAACGCCTGCGCCGCGTGCTCGAGCGCTTCCAAGTTCTATCACGTATTTAGTCCTCAGCTTTCGGCAACTGTGGTACCATATTCTCCGGGAGCGACCTTGTCTGGGTCTGTGCATGTATTCCTGGTATTAGAATGACCGCTACTGCGGATGCAAATGATCCTTTTGATCATCGGAGGTTCGTCTTCGAGGAGCCGCCTGCTACACAGTCTGGTAAGCATCACTTTCTTGATACATATGAGCACTTTAAAGATCCAGTTTTCAGGTCAGAAACAAGTCCGATTTGTCAACCTTCGCCCCAGAACCTCGCCGTCCAAGAAGACTGCCTCGAGCATGATGGCGCTGACGAACAAACACCCGTCTGTGGCGCGCGGGTGGCTTACATGGCGGACACTGCGTTCCGTCATTCTGCCCTTGCTGCTGGTCATGGTCTACACCACCTGTAGTCAACAGATCAACGATTCGCGTTTCTTTGTCCACTCTCTCATACCCCGCATCTCGCACCTCTACGCCAACTCTGTGCGCCTCTTATCGTCAACTCCTGTACCCGAACAGGCATCACTCTCGACACTCGTTAAAGAGCATATCGATAGCTCTATTCAGCGCGCGCTTCAGGAATTATACACCCCTCGCGATTTTGCTCTCAGTCTCGATGGTGCGCGTATCGCTACTGGCTTAACTCCCGAACATTCCTTCAAGAACCCCGCCGACTGCATCCTGCACGAGAACCTCCACGGGGGTCGATGTTGGGCACTCAAAGGGACTCGTGGTCAAGTTGGTATCGCAACACTGTCGCCAATCCACCCAACAAACGTTACCATCGACCACGCCCCACGCGAAGTAGTCGACGACATCAGTCAAGCCCCTCGCCGAGTCGTTGTATGGGGCGTGGTAGATGGACAGTTCAACCATGCACGGTATGCAGAATATCGTCCTCTCTTCGAATCGGCGCACGAAAGGGGGAGCCCGTTGGAAACCGATGGTCAAACCCTTGTCGCGCTCTCCGTGTTCGAATACAACATCCACTCTTCTCGTCACGTCCAGACGTTTCCCGTCTTCGACCATGTACTACAATCGGGGATGACGTTCGGCGTCTTCGTGTTTGAATTTGAAAGTAATTGGGGTGGTACCGGCACATGCATCTATCGTGTCCGCCTGCATGGTTCTGTTGTAAGGTGAGCCGAGCCGTCTATTATCGTCGGTCTATAGGTTTAACATAGCTAATGACAACATGTAGTCCCGCCAAGCTCGGATTAGAATAGGCATTCCGTATCTCTCTCTACATCCACTTGTTGTACTTAACATGATTCACGTTCGCGATCTGAGCGCCAACCCTCGGCCTGTTGCGGGACCATGATGACACGTCACCCGGTGGCGCATACGACCATACTACGCTTAACCCCATTTGACGCTCAAAGCGTACGGCCTATTACAATGGTATCAAAGTCAACAACGAGTCTTCTGCAATGAGTTCTCTGGCCGGTACGCCGTAAGGAGGGGCAAATCGATTGTTTGGCAATTGCCCGCCATGGTTGCCCGATCGTACGTTCTTTGTCAAGTTGTTTCGTGCTGCAACAGCTAGTGTTAACTTTCACTGACCCGGCCGTTTGTAACTTTGGTCGTGTTTCGTGTTGTCAGTAGCACCCTATGCATTGTCACCGACGACGTAGATAAAACAGCGGATGAAAACTCGAGGTCGTCAATACCTCCGAATTTCCACATCGCATCTCAACCACGCCACCCACCTCAGAACCGACAAGTTCACGACCGTTCCAATTACTCCGATGTCCGACAGGGCAAGTTCCCCGCTGCCGACAGACCTATCGCTCATCACGGCGGCCAGAGAGGCTGGTACCACCACTCCTCTGAATACCCCTCCGGCGCAAAACCCACTCCCGAACCCACTCCCGAACCCACTCCTGAACCCCCCTCTTTCTCCCCCGTCGCCATCACGTCCCGCTGCCGGCATTAAATGAACCTTTAACGGCCGGCAAGTTGCTCAAGACGTCTATCTTAACCAGAAGTCCCGGAAGGCGACTGCAGAGGTACGTAGTAAAAGTTCGTCTAACTCGTACAACATCTTAAATTACCTATCAAGTCCCACGCGCAACCTTTGGAACTCATCCATACCAGGGCTATCGAAATATATGCCGAAGCCCGAGCAGCCAAACTACAAGTGAGCGGGTCCTTCCCTCATCCTGATATGCCGGCCCCATGTTGACGTGTTGTAGGCCCTGGCAGAAGACGTGTCTAGTGCTCTCCGGACGTACAAGGGGGGGGAATCAAACACGCAGGAGGTGCGCAGTCAGCCGTTGCGTAGTGGTCGGTCTGCGAAATCACCCTCCGTGGAGCCACACATAGAGCGGGTCGTTCCGTATCAAACCCCGGGGTCTCCAGCGGATCTGCCCCAGATACAGCCCCAGAAGCAGCCTATTGTTGCCCCGGGATCGCAGGTCCAGGTCCCGCGCGACTGGCCCTACCGACAACGGTCCCCGTACCATGCGCCCCTGGCCGCGCCGCCTTCGGCTGGCCCTCAGCAGAACGCCACACCTGACGGACCTCGGGACCTTAATCAGCAAGGATGAGGAGTACGCAGGACTGAGACTATAGTACAAGCCCCTCCAGCTGTTCAGCCACTGCCCCCCCCTCAGCGCAACGACGTCAATCAAGGGGCGCAGGACCATACTATACGGGATTGGCGCTACCAACAGCAAGTCCAGTACCATCCTGCGCCAAATTACCAGCAGCAACCAACGGTATATCGCCAACCGAGTTATCAGCTTCAGCCTCCGTATCCCCCCCAGCTGCCTCAAGCGCAACCTCCTCAGGCACATCCATTCCAGCTCCCTTATCCACCGCAGGCGCATCAACAGCCCCAGCCTCAGCATCACCAGCCTCAGCCACAAAATCGGCCCCAACCTGAGACACCTCCAGTTTACCATGTCCAGGCCCCCTACAACCCACCGCCCCCGGCACAGTTTGTACTGCGGCCGGGCCACCCCATGGCTTCAGAACCCGCCTACGGATATCCACCAGCACCTGCGCGCGTCCAACAGACTCCGAGTCAGACCGGGGGCGGTACTCCACAGGGATTTGTTACTGATGCAAGCGGCCGTGGGACATCCGCTGGGCATCGTTCTCCACCCAAGACCGTGCTCAACGCCGATCACTATGCTAACATCCACAAGGATGACCCAATGAACGGTGCGCAAGATGGCGGCGGTGTAGGGGGCTTATCGGATACTGTCGATTTGCCGAACATGGTGGGTCAAGCCCATGAATATTCGGGCTATTACATCTAACCCATGAAATTCTCGTAGACGGCGGAGGAAGCTGAGCGAGTGTGGAGCTCACTGGCGAGCGACGAAGACCGGGAGTTGTTTATTAGGTTATGGTGTGCGCGGCATCAACACAATCTGCCCTCTCAGAGCCCTGTTCTCGACATGGTAAGTTTGGTCACTGTGCTTCTTGCTAAACACTTACCCACATGCACATGCATGTCTAGGACACAGACATGTCCGAATCAACTCCAAGGGTGCCGTCCCAAGCGGCGACTGTGGAAGCTGTACCGAGGAGCAACGGTCAAGGTATACTACCTACGAGACCTTCGATGTCAGACAAACAGCCAGATGTCGTACGTTTTCTTCTTGTGTGCGATTAATTAATCTCAACTGAATCCAAATCCTCAGAGCCGTCTTTCCGACGTAAGGGTAAGTATGCGTGCCTCCCAACGTACTACACCCACTACATCGAAGGGAAAGGTACGTACAACTCATGTTCTATCAGACGGCAGCAGTACTTACGGTCCTTAGGGGCGCGAGCATGAACCGGGTGCTGGGCCTTCCGGGCTAATGCAGGCAGCCAGCGACTCTCCAAATCGTACCGCCCAGGGCAATTTAGCGGTCAAACTTTTAGACAATTTCCACGGTCTGACTGAGCGCATGGATGCCACGGAGCGCCTCCAGTGAGCATCCTATTCTCCGCTTTCGCCGCACTACTAAACCAAACCACAGACAATCCATCCTCAACACTGTCCAGGACATGAATCAGACCCTAGCCGGACTAGGTTCCTCCACGGCCTTTCCGACCCGTCCAAATCCATCATCTGGCCTCCGAAGCTCTACTCCCTCTCGCCCCGGGCCCCGGCGATCCTCGCGCAAAAGCTATTCTAAGTCTGCGCGAGTCTCTATCAGTCAAGTAGAGCGGGAGGATTTCACGGAGGAAATCAATATGGTGACCTCGGGCGACGAAAGCGGCGAGGATCGTTCGAACCCGACTCCCAACTCCTCGCCCGTGAGTGAGGAAGCCGAGAAGAAACATTTGACACGATTGCAGGCGAGTTTACGTATTCGACAATAATACTGAGTATCTATCCTCACCGTTACTAGGCAATCGTTGGACGCCATCTAGAAGCAAAGTTACTGAAGATCAAGAAGTTGGATGATCTCCCGAAGAGATTCCCCTCCCTCACAGATGAAGAACTTACCCAATACGACGCGGTCGTCGGAAGCTTCATCAATGAGTCAAACTTCAGAATCGACTTCACACGAGGCTGGAACCGGTGTTCCTTCAACCGCGAGGCACGCCAGTACGCCATCGACCACTTCCTTGAGTGCACGAAAGGCGGTGCATATTGCGGCTCGACGATCCCGAAGCGGTACCTCAACGAGTATCAAGTGGGGATGGCACTAGATTCCCACATGGCTTACATGCGCGCTCAGTACAAGAGGTTGGTCAACCCGGACGCAGACAAAGACAAGAAAGACAAGACTCGGAAGGCGGCCAATACTCGCAGGAATACGGTAGGTCTTAGCAGCACCTGTCTTCAATTTGTTACAATGCTAGCGCTAACTCATTGGCAAGCTCTATATCTCCAGGTTGGACGCACTCGAGAGGCGCAAGTTACAGCGCCACTATCGCCTCTTCGATAAGGTTAAGGCGGAACATATGAGCGGCGACGAAGCTGTCATGGATGCTACCGGGCTTCGGAAGCAGCGTCCCTACTCCTTCAAGATTGTTGACGCTGACTGGGCAAGCGCTGCTTGGAAGAGGTTCATGCGCTCTCTGGATGCCATGAACATCGAAGATCATGAGGATACGGGAGGGAACGGGCCTCGTGTACGTATCGAACAGATTCCGCCGCTAGTGGAGAAGCGGAAGCCTCCCAAAGGTCTGCCGCGCAACTGCTACGATGCCGATTGGATCGCCAAACAAAAACCCCATGCCATTCTGGCCTTGGAGATCCAGGATTACGACTACGATTTTTCTATGTCCACATAGGCCCGGGGATACCCTACGTCTACATCCATCACACTCTTAGTCTGCATCTGTACGGCACGCCACGTCTCATCATTTGTGGCTGCGCCCTCCGCAGGGCATCGGCTTTCCTCCGTCTCCCATCACCTGTGTCATCTTCAGCTCCCGCATCGATCTCTCATGTCCGCACCTCATGTTCCGTATTTCATGTGTACTGGCCCGACAATAGCATTCTGCTCGAGGTCTCCAACTAGGCTTAAGTTTAGGCCGGCGCAGGTCTCTAGTTTCCAGGGAGCATCGTAATCCAGGTGAGTGAACGTTCTATATGGTCCGAGTTGAAGCCCGAAGCCGCCGGGCACTCTTTGAAACCGATACTTCGGCCTCGAAGAGTGCTACAGGGGACTAGAGGGTCTGGTGAAGGAGCTCGTTATGCGAGGTGCAAGGCTTTGGGGCCAACGAGCAGGGCCTGATCGGCAGCTGAGTGGGCGAACGGAAGCGCCCCCGGAGCCCCGCAAGAGATGCCTAGGCGCTCTCCAACGGGTCGGAGGGGCGTCCTAGGAGAGCGTGGGGGCGGCGGGGGGCGCGTTGGCGCCCCAGGCGGCATATCCTCGACGAGCGCGGGGGCGTCCGGAGGCGTCGCGGAATCCCCGCAAGAGATGCCTAGGCGCTCTCTAGTGTGTCGGAGAGGTGTCCCAGGAGCGCGTGAGAGTAGCAAGGCGCGCGTGCGAGCGCGTTGACGCCCCCGCGGAGGCCTCCCGGGGAGGGAGAGAGCGGCTGGCGGCGTCCCGGAGCCTCGTGTGAGATGTTTGTAAACCCTTTGACACCTGCTTTCGAGCCTTTCAGCATACCGGGGGGGGGCTCTGCGGTCGAGCGCAAATAGACCGCGGGCAAACGCATCCCGAAAGCCCCATCAGAGATCCCAAGACGCTCTGCCGCGTGCCGGACGGACGTCCTGGGAGAGCGCGAGAGCGGCGTAGAACACGGGAGAGCACGTTAACGCCCCGGACGGCATATCCTCGACGAGCGCGGGGGCATACGGAGGCGTCACGGAAGCCCCGCAAGAGATGCCTAGGCGCTCTCTAGCATGTCGGAGAGGCGTCCTAGGAGCATGTGGGGGCAGCAGGGGGCGGGCACGGGCGCGTTGACGCCCTGAGGGAAGCGTCCTGGGGGGGCGAGGGGCGCGTTGGCGCCCCGGGCAGCAATCCTCGGCAAGCGCGGGGGCGTCCAGAGGCGTTGCGGAGACCCTACAGGATATACCTAGGGAGGCGCGGGAGCGGCGAGGGGCGCGTTGGCGTCCTGGGCGGCATATCCTCGACGAGCGCGAGGGCCTCCAGAGGCGTCGCAGAGACCCTGAAAAGGATACTTATGCGCTCTCCAGCGTGCCGGAGAGGCGTCCTAGGAGCGCGTGGGCGCAGCAGGGGCGGGGGGCGCGTCACTGGCGCCCGGGCGGCATATCTTCGACGAGCGCGGGGGCGTCCAGAGGCGTCGCAGAAGCCTCGCAAGAGATATCTAAGCGCTCTCGGGCGTGCCGGAGAGGCGTCCTAGGAGCGCACGGGGGCAGCGGGGGGGCGCAGGCGAGCACCTTGACGCCCAGAGGGTGGCGCCCTGGGGGGGGGCGAGCGCGGCGGGGGGCGCGGGCCGCGTCACTGGCGCCCCGGGCGGCATATCTTCGACGAGCGCGGGGGCATCCAGAGGCGTCGCAGAAGCCTCGCAAGAGATACCTAAGCGCTCTCGGGCGTGCCGGAGGGGCATCCTAAGGGAGCGCGAGAGCGCCGACACACTCGTCGGCGCGCCGGACGACGTCTCTGCGATGAGCGCGAGGGCGGAGCGGGGCGTTCCGGAAGATGCCCAATGGCTCTTTGATCTCCCCACTCCGCCCTTTGGCATCCCCGCTGGTGTCTTTGACATCCCCGTTAGCACGCCGGACGTACTCGTACTCTCGAGCATTCCCGCTGACACTCTGCGATACCAGAGGGGCACCGCCAGACACGCGAGCCTATCGGCACCTCCTCCGGAGTTGCAAAAAGGCTTTCAAATACGACGCCGAGCCACCTCTTCCGCTGGCGAGATAGCGCATTTAGTAAGTTAACAGTGCTCCCCCATAAAAATCTCACTGACAGAACGCATTATTAAGCCACGCACTATTGAGCTGAAGGCGGGAGCACCGATTGTCGTGAATGGACGCCAGTCCTCGGACTCAGGACTCTGGGAGCTGGTGTTGGGAGCTAGTATACCGGGGCGTCGGGAGCTGGTGTGCTGAGGCACCGGGAGCTGGTGTTTCAGGGCGTCAGGGGCTGGCGTACTGGGGCGTCTGGAGCGAGAGAAGGTTGTCGATGCCCTCCGGCGCGACAAAACACTACAAAGGGATCCCCGGGGCCCTCAGGGGCCCCCAAAAAAGTAGGATATGGGTCATTTCTCCATCGTTTATCATGATCACATAGTTCACATATTCACCATGTTTCCCTAGGGTATCACATGAGGGGATATTCTTCATGTCTCCGGAATTTCTTTGCCCTAGAATACCATGGGTCAGCCCGAATGTCATTTTCGTATCCGACTTTGAGACTGACGACATATCCTGTTAGGGAAAACTCTTTATATCGGTGCACTACAAACGAGCCGGATATTCAAAGGATTGTCCGTGTTGAAACATCAATTTTGTATGCGTTTCGTACCTTGTGAAACCATGGTCACAAACAGCATGACGCGCACATATGCCTGTGAAGGAAACGTACGGTATAGGGTATCAGGAGACACGCCGGATATAGTAGGGAAAGCTCGTCAATGATGAAACCATATATATTTGCGATTTAGACGAGATATGCACGAAATATACCACATTTCCTCCCCTCCGACATGTCCATGACAAGTAGAACATACGAGGTGTATCTCCGCTTGAGGCATTCCATTAGATCTGGACAACGGATACGGTCAGGAAAATCCGTCGTCATTTCTCATTTCCCATCGCGAGATTTTCTTCGAAAATCGTCCTGAAGTGAAAACAAGTCAGGCCTATTTCTTCACGATTTCACTTCATTCGCATAAAAGTTTTGCCCGTCGTGTATCTCGGTCTTGTGTCAGCCTAGATACAGGGACACCCATTCTCTCCCTCGGATACTCGGCAATGCACGTGTCGGGCGATATCACGCTGTGTAGATCAAATTTTATACCAATCAGACGAAGCAGTTTCGGGTACAGCCCGCCTAGCTCAATCGGATAGAGCGTCAGACTCTTACTAGGCGGAATCTGAAGGCTGCGAGTTCGACCCTCGCGGTGGGCTAGTATCATTTTTGCTTCTAGTTCATCATACTCCTTAAGTTATAAACTGCGTTGTTCATAGCCCCGGACTGGGTCTGCAACGTAACGTAGTTAGCGAACTTTTGGGGATTATGCTTACGGCTGGGAACATGAGCACATGAGCGCGTTGGAGGTGACGTCGATGGATAGGGTTAGGAGTTGTGCGCAGGTCGGGGCTCCGTCTGAGGCTCGAGCTCGCATAAACGTTCAGGGCATTCCTTTGCTCGTTCTCTCCTTCACACCCTCTATCTGCTATAACCCTTCTGCCATGCCCCCTCTCCATCGAGTCACCTCCCTTTCCCTCGCTCTCGCCTCCCCTCTCAAACCCAGGCTCGTCCCCCGCCGCTCTCTCTTCCGCTACAGAATGGCTAGCACCACGGTCGTACGTACGTCTACCTCTCACTCACGCCAAGACACTCAGGTGCACGCACGCTGTAGTTTGGTTTGAAGGAGGCGTCGCTCGTGCGCACACAGGGCTTCATCGATGGGAAATGGGTCGACGCGAAGGAGGGCGGGGTGATCAAGGTTACGAGTGAGTCTCCTCACAGCCACTATAGCACATACAGCTGTGCTGAGCGTGTCGCAGACCCCGCAACGACGGAAGAGCTCGGAACGGTCCCTGAGATGGGTCTTGAGGAAACGAAGGAAGCTATCGAGGCCGCGTCCAGAGCTTTTAAGACCTGGAGCAAGACTACCGCCAAGGTGGTCTGCGTGCTTCTGCCATATTCTTGACATGCTCATGGTGGTCTTGTGCAGCAACGGCATGACATACTGAAGAAGTTCTACGCGCTTATGCAAGAACATCAAGATGACCTCGCGCGCCTCATCGTAAGCCCTACTCAAAGTCTGCGGAAATGACTGCATAGCTAAATGCCTTGCTAGACTTTGGAGAACGGAAAGCCCTTAGCGGAAGCCAAGGTACTTTTTACTCGATACGCATTCAGTTCGAACACCTCGCTGATCTAGGACAGGGTGAGCACGCATACAGTGCATCATTCATCGAGGTAAGCAGTTGTCAAGTATCGCCAAGAGGGACGTAAATGAACGTTACTGTAGTGGTTCGGTAAGGCACGCCCCCGCAAACCATTAGCCATCTCTAACGTGGTCCCACCCATATAGCCGAAGAGGCCGTTCGTACATATGGCGGTGCGTCCTACTATGTCCCCTACATGAACTTCGTTCTGAGTTTTTCCTCATTGCAGAGGTCATTCCCTCATCCTTCACTCAACTTCGCAACGTGGTCATCAAGCAGCCCATTGGTGAGTGCCGGCAACCCCTCTCACCTGCTTGTCTGTGCTTAGCTTGTTATAGGTGTCGTGTATGCGATCCTTACTTAGTACAGTGGCTATTTGCATGGATTGACACGCGTCCGTCTTTTATAGCTCGATTCTGACGCCATGGAACTTCCCTTCGGCCATGATTACGCGCAAGCTTGGCGCCGCTCTCGCCGCAGGGTGCACTGCAGTGATCAAGCCCCCGCCAGAGACCCCCTTCTCGGCACTTGCGCTCGTTGAGGTAATATCTGGCAAGACGCTACCCTATGCATGTTCTTATATACGCTATGATCTAGCTTGCGACCCGTGCGGGTGTCCCTCCCGGCGTGATCAACGTCGTGACCACTCAGGCAAACGTCAGCGAAGTGGGCCGCGAGATGTGCGAGAACACTGCCGTAAAGAAGGTATCTTTCACGGGAAGCACGCCCGTGGCGAAGCTTCTGTATGGTCTTGCCGCAAGCACCCTGAAGAAGTGAGCGCGACATGTGCCTTTCGTATTCCAATTTAACGCGAGCTTCTTTTTAGGGTATCTATCGAGGCTGGTGGAAACGCTCCCTTCATCGTTTTCGACGACGCGGACATCGATGCCGCCGTCGAAGGCGCCATCATATGCAAGTTCCGTGGGACCGGCCAGACCTGCGTTTGCGCCAACAGGATATACGTGCAGTCGTCCGTCTACGCCGACTTCGCTTCGCGCCTCGCAGAAAAGGTCGCAGCATTCAACGTAGGCAACGGTCTTGACAAGGAGACGTGAGTCCATCGCTTATGCTCAAATCTCTGCCTCGCCCTTACATCCATGTTAATGCAGCACCCATGGGCCCCTCATCCACGAGCGCGCCGTCGAGAAAGTCGAGCGGCACGTCGAGGACGCGCTCGCGCACGGCGCACAGCTCGTGCACGGCGGGAAGCGCCTCCCGGGCGCGGGGTCGTTCTTCGCACCAACGGTGCTCTCGGACGTGCCCGCGGACGCTCTCGTGAACAAGGAAGAGACGTTCGGGCCGCTCGCCGCGCTCACGCGTTTCGAGACCGAGGAGGAGGTCATCAAGCTTGCGAACGACACGTCTGCGGGGCTTGCGGGCTACTTCTTCTCTCGCGACATCGGCCGTGTGTGGCGTGTCGCAGAGGCGCTAGAGGTCGGCATGGTGGGGACGAACACGGGCGTGATCAGCCAGGCGGTCATCCCGTTCGGTGGTATCAAGGAAAGCGGGCTCGGTGAGTGTTGTCTGCGACTACATGCTGATGCATACTCATCGTTGAGCAGGCCGTGAGGGTGGACATGGTATTGAGGAGTACATGAACACCAAATTCATCGCGTTTGGTGGTCTCTGAAGATTCGTGAACGCGAAGAGAAGTTGTTAAAAGCAGATGCTTCATCCATTGTATAGGTCTACTTACCCACTCTGTCGTGTCTATGTAGCGTTATGCCCTTGAAAGCCATGTTCACTCATGTCATCATTAATTGGAACGGGTCCTTGAATCCCGCTTGGTAGGCGCTGTACTCACCGAAATGAGCGCCCACGGTTCGGCAACCCTTGTTTTCTCCCGGCGGCCTACACAGAGAATGTCGGGTAACTCATTACATACACCACGGGGAAGTATCCATTCTGTGTCGCCGGGTCAAACATGCGGCTAACGCGACTACAGAGTCCGCGAGCGGGTGTTCGGCTACGGCCTACCTACTCGCTTCCACGCGCCGCAACGTTGTCCCTTCGCGGGACACGATGATATACCAGATCTGCCAGCGCACCCTCCGCGTAGAGTACAATGGACCCGCAGCTGAGATCAATGTCTCCCGCGGGCCCTCATCGGGCTGTCAAACGTCAACTCCGTGACAACCTTGTCCACGATGTTGGACGCTCTGGTTTCTGTGTCGGATAGTGAAGTCGGGGTATAAGACGGCCACGCGCGAAGTCGCTGCCCAGTACCCTCTCGCGGAGTCGCTGATCTGAGTTCACATTTTTCTATCCCCTTCCGGATTCCCTTGGTGTTGGTTCTAGTCCAGTCAAGGTTAGTCTTCACGCCATCGCCCTCTACCATAATCACTCACGCCGATGGATTCGCATTTAGCATGGGTATCAATAAAGACAATGTGATGGACGTTGCTGTGAAATCCCTTCGTGTAGCGAAGATGGTAGTGGGCCTGGTGCCCGCTTCAGTCCCCTTACTCGGTCCTGCTATCGACACCGCGCTGAATATCGCAGAATTTGCGGAAGTCGGTTTCGGTGCTCCCTTGTAAACCCGACTTCAGCCTACTAAATCTCCCCTTCTTATGTAGGAAGTCACGGACTCGCGGGACAAGTGTCGGGTATTGGCGACACGCGCCGTACAATTTACTCATGGCATATATGAGCGGTTGAACGACCCCGCGTCGACTGTGGATGTTACGAGCACGGCGACCCACGTAGCAACGCTGTTGTGGTCAGTTACCGTCGACACGTGTCTCGTGCGCAGCTCATTCTTCATCCAGTGCACTGCAGGATATTGAGTCCCTCATGAAACGTCGGGCTAAGATGTCGTGGACAAAAGTGCTGCTTCGCAAAGACAAACTGAAGAAGGAAGCGGAAGAACTGAATGTCCAGCTCGACGACGCGTTTCGTCTGTTCACTGTACTGTTCATATCCGCTGCCCTCCAAATGTACAACATTTGTTGACCGTCTGACTTCCTGTAGGCCCAGAGTGCTATTGCCACAGAACAAGCACTCGTACAGAGCAACGCCATGCAAGGACAGCTCCTTCGACACGCGGAAGACGCAGAGCACGTGTCAGCGGAACTACTTAATCGTACCGGCCAGCTCGTCAGACTGATGCAGTCTGTGAGCATCAGTACCAGCGAAGGCGGAATGGTCGGTGCATATTCCTAATGGAGTCAAGCGTTTCTCACTCCAGCAGGCTTTGTTTTGGAAAGAGGAACTTGACTTCGAGCGCGATATAAACTCCGACAGCCCTGGAAAGCACTGCGCGGCACGATGGCAGGCCAGTATCCGTAAGACCGGGCAGGTGGTCTTCGTTAAGACATACCGACGCCAGGATGACGCATTTTGGGCAGTCATCGAACGTTCGAAGCAGATGATGTGAGTTATCGGGCTGCACTTTCTTGATGAGGTCTCCATCTTATATGATGGATGGCAGGCACCCTCACATCATGCAGATATTGGGCTATTCTCGACAGAACTCGGAGCACGCATTTATGGTGCTCGAAGCGGGGGCAGGTATGACGTCTCTCAACCGCCATATTCCAATTTATTTGGGTTGTTGACGGGGTGACGGTGTTGTATGCGTTCAGGGCATCAACCCTTCGCGAAATATGCCCAAAATCTACACGGAGTCGAGAAATATACCTGGACCGTCGATCTGGTGCGTGTGTCCCTAATCACCAACCAGCGACGCGCTGAAGGTTACAATCCCAACAGACAAAACAATTACAAGTAAGTAGTCCGCAGCGGGACTCGGTTCTCCATAGGCTGACCCTTTGCTGCTGTAAGTCTGCCTTTGAATACATGGCCGAATTGGGGCTGGCCAAAGGCTCGACCTCCGACTTCCAGTACCCGTATAGCGGCGAAGACGGAACCGATATATTCGGAAACCATGTTGTCATGGATGCCCGAAATCTTTTTGTGGGTCCAGGAGGAACGGTCCGATGGGACGTATACGAATGGAAATATGATCTAGTGCCAACTATGGTAGACTTCGGGGAAGGTGTAAGTTATTCGAGGCCGACGAATCCTTCTTTCGCATCTCACTCATGTTCTCACCATGTTATTGTAGACGATCGAGATTACCGAACGGGAAGAGGCTATTAAAGGTAAGCACGCACGTCCACTGCATTCGAGCCTAATCACCCTTATTCGCCGTCGGCAGCCCTCACCCTAGCCAAACTGGAGCGTCACTTGAAGTCGCCGCGGCCCATCGAACGTGCCGCCGCGCTCCTCATTTTATGGGATAGGTTGATGGAGTTTGTCGACTTCGACCGCGACGACGAGCAAAACTTTGCCATCGAAGAGGAATTGCCCTGGGTCGGTTCGTGCATCCAGACGCTGTCCTTCCTGCCGTTCACGCCAGAGGGACGGCCTGTCGACTTCGAGGACGACACTATCGACTGGAACCGAACATTTGGCGTCCCGCACTTCCTCGATTTTGATGAGGAGGAGGACGACATGGAGTATGCTATGGGCCCTCCGGATCACATATACATCCAACAAGCCGGACACTGGGGGGTGGACGAGGAGGCAGACACCTTCAGCGGACCCAGTTATATCGCAGATATGGACACCGAAGGAGACGCAGACGATACAGAAGATATGGAAGATATAATAGAAGATGCGGAAGATGCGGAAGATGCGGAAGATATGGTAGACGTAGAAGACACCGTATATACTACAGTTACGGAAAATATGGAAGATGAGAAATGGCGTCGGTGAGTATACAGCCGGACCGTCGCGTAATAATACTCGAGTCGGATCTTTAACAATTATTTTCCACTAGCCATACCGTGATCGACATGGACTACGGCGTCCTCTTCCGCACCCTGCAAAAAATCGAGGAGACGACCAAGTGTCGCAGCTTCTTCCTCACACAAGCTGTAGATCTCGACATTCCCCGCTACATCGATGAAGAAGACGATGAGCATGGCCCGATCTCAGTCGGTGAGTAGCCACCATCGAGGCTCCGTCCTGGGTTATGTAGCTGAACGGCCCCTAGTAAACGCCCTGCACTTCATCACGACAAGCTACTTGGTGAGCCTCGGGCCCAACCCCGTCGGGCGACCCCCAAAGCGCATGTACTTCTACGAGCGCCTGCACGATGAGCAGAGCGATAAAGATCTCGACACACCATGGGGATACTGGTCCGCTTCGCCGACGCCCATCAACACATTTCCGCGCGGGAGTCACCACCCGGAGGAGCACCGTGCGTACAGGCAACGGCCTGAGTTCGAGGTGACGTACCTCGGCTTCTCCGACCGGTCCAAATTCGTATGGCAGCAATGCGTTGAGGGTTTCGTCTTCCGCACCGAGGTGATGTACGCGCCATCCTACACTCCCTTTCGCGTGCATCTCGGCTGATTTTTTTACTAGTGTTGTTGTGTCCAGCTACCGCCCGACGGCAGACGAACGGCTGCTTCTGCACGAGCTGCACAAGTGTCTCGTGCAGGCATCCCAGAACAACCGGCGGATATCGGAGCAGGTGCGCACGAGCGTGCGCCGCAAGCGTGCAGAGCTTGAGGACGCAGATGAACACGGACACTCGGCACGCAGGCAGAGAATCGAGTAATGTATGTCGAGGGTCTTTAAGTATCGATCGCTAGGATGGTACGTACCATAAATGACGTGGGCGGACGTGTAAATTAGCGAAGTATGACATGTGAACGGCGGCTGCAAGAGACTCCGGAGGAAGAACTTGTGTTATTTCTTCCCGTGTCCCTTGCTTTTCCCATGTCGCCTACCCGTATTACCTTCATCAGGGACGTCGAGAAACCCGCCAATTTCGAGCGCATTACGCGCGGCCTGGTTGATATGCTTGAACCGGTCGGGACCCAAATGTATCCCACCGAAATAACGCGTCACTATGACCAAGACGTTGTCCACTTCCTACGAGTAGATACAGTTACTACTAGTGATCAAGTGGTTGAGGAAACACAACATACTAGGATTTGTAATAGGTGCGCGAGCCGCCCGCCCGCCGCAGTCTCCCCATCATCGTCGTTGTCTACCAAGTGTTAATAGATGAGGAAGGCTTCTGGATTTGCAGTTTACCTTGGTGGAGCACATTGCCGACCCGACAACGCCACGCGTTTATAATCGGGTGGGCCGCACGAGCTATCCGCCGATCCGACATGAGATGGGCAAGTATGAGCGGGACCTACACAGATGATTCAGCACATCGCGCATGAAACTCAAACGCTGCCCTACCTGCGACGGATCCGTTATACGACATGCGCGTCCAACGAACCCGCTCTTGCGGTCGAGAATAGGTTCCGCCTCAATTATAGTGACCCCAGGTGGCATTTGTGCAGGGACGGCCGGCGGTTCAAGTCCGGATCGTGCACTCCTCTTCCCTTCGCCATCTTGCGCAACATTCCCATCCTGTTGAGAGTCGGGGTTGCGTCCACGCTCGTCCTCGCGCATCAGCTCGCCCGCTTTCTTCTCGCTGAGCCGCTCGCCAAGCCACTCGGCACAACGCTCCTTGACCCACTCCAGTCCGTCGAAAACGCAGACGCTATCTGGCGTCCATTCGACGGCGCCCCTGGAGATGAACGTTCGAAGTATCATCCCAAAAAGCGGTGCGTCAACGCCGTACGGTCCGATGTAACGCGAGAGGAGCTGCAGTTGAGGCGGCGAAGAGGCGGGGTACGTGGGCGGCAGGGACACGAGTATGTGAATTTCGTGAGAGTGCTCTTCGTCCTGATCTAATAGAGGTGCATCTATGCTGTACCACTGTTATTACTTGAGCTCTGGTTAAGGTCTCACGGAGGACATACCTAAGAGTGACTTCGTATCGTAGGGCACCTAGTTCAGCGTGGTTAGGGCCGTGAGGATCCCGATCGGGAGGAGATTGGCTTCCAGATCGATTTGAGGGTTTCCATATTTTCACCGCATCCTCACCGTAGATACTCTGCAATACTGTGAAGATGGTAGAGTCGTTTATCGAGTCCCACGAGTTAAGTCGTGAACGCAGGGCGTTGTCGAGAGAGGGTTAAAAGACATGAGGTCTATCTGGGATTTGTCGCCAGGAACGAAGGGCGCGCACCGCCAAGTTCAGACGCGATGTCTCCGCGCACTGGATCGGGGTCCAAGGAGAGTTGTTCAATGAGCTCCTGCACGGTATCCGGGGTGTTTGTCATCTATTCCAACTGATGGCTGGGAGGGTCGAAAGACAGTGTTATTCCAATGTGCCGCACTAGATTAATTGCAATTCAAGATAGACGAAGGTGTAACAAAGGCGGATTCGAAGCTGCAGCTGATGAGTTGAGAGAAGGAGTTTGGTATAGAATTTGCTCAGCCAAGCCTGCCAGTGTGTCCGGATAGATCTAGATCGGGTCCAGTCGTCAAGTAAGCGCTTGTGCATTCCCCGCACTTTCTACTTGACCTCCACCATCCGCCTAAATTGGGACCCCACCTCCTCGCGCCCAAAAGACAAGAACACAATGGCGGCAACGACGAAGAAGTCCTTCGTAGCGGAAGGCTCTGCCCACAGAGAGTACAAGTACTCCCAAGAAATATCCCAGATGATGTTCGTCTTCGGTGAAGTGCAGGAGCCCAACCCTGAGACCGTGAATCTTGTTGAGGACATCGTTCGCAGTCAGCTCATCGAGCTCGTGAGTTCACGTTCAATCTTCTGAGTGCTCATATTCTGACTCTACATAGATCCTACAAGCCCGCGCTCTCGCAACACGCCGAGGGGCACGATATCTTTCCGCGGAGGACCTTATCTTCCTCATCCGACACGACCGTGCGAAGGTCAACCGACTACGGACATACCTGTCATGGAAGGACGTTCGCAAGCATGCGAAAGACTCTGGAGGAGACGGTGGTGGAGGTGTTGAGGTGGAAACACTCGAAGACGGAGCTGATGGTAGGATCCATTTCAACCGCGGCCAAACTAAGAACCTAACCCGCCCTCTCCTTGTTCAGACAAACTCGCGGCGAAAGCACAGAAGATTACTATCAAGCTTCCCTGGGAGATCACCACAATATTTTCGGATGTGCTCCCGACCGACGACGAAGAAGACGAGGATGATATCGAGGCGCATGAGGCCTCCATCCAGCGGCTCAAGGAGGCAGACGACGCGACGCGCGAGATGACCCGCGAAGAGTACCAACACTACTCAGATTGCCGGCAGGCTTCGTTCACGTATCGCAAAGCGAAGCGCTTCCGCGAGTTCCTCAACCTACCTCCCGCGCTCGACCTGAAGCAGGGTGACGACACAGTCGACATTGTCGGCTTCCTCGCATTCGAGATGGTTCGCGCTCTCACAGTCGCCGGCCTTGAGGTCAAGAAATCGCTTGAGGACGCATACCTGCGTGGAGACGGCCCACACCACCCCGGCTCGTCGCCCGTGCTTGGGAAGCGCAAGGCGCAGCTCGGGCTCGGTGCAGATGCGAAGCGCATGCGCCGTGAGGAGAGCCCCGAGCACGACGCGGACCAGCCGCTCCCGGCGAGCACCCTATTTCTACAGCCGCCCGAAGCCCGCACTGCCCTCCGTCCAGAACATATACAAGACGCGTTCGCGCGCATGCAGGGCGACTGGGCGCAGCGCCGCTCAGCGGGCATGCGTAACTGGCGGGGTGGGCTCATTCGGACTACTGTTAGTCTCATCTAGGGCTTTGCGCGTCTTGTTGCTTTCGTCGTTTTGTCTTCGTTTGCTCTCGTATACCGTAGCTATTTGTATGTACCAGTCCATACCCGTTTGTCTCTAACGTACAACAGGACCCATTCTGTCTGTGACATCGTCCCTTTTGTTGCATGCTTCCGTCCTTCCGCGAACGCTAAAATAGCAGCGACGCCGCTACGTCCAGATTTCCTCCAGCTGCGTCGAGCGAGTTGATCGCTGCTTCTCGTGTTGCGCCCAGATTCATGAGTGTCTGAATCGCCTCCTCCGGATGCCGGCTTTGTGGCTGCACTGGCGCAGGTTGCGAGCCCGGTGCGCCACGCCCTTTGCCCGCGCCCGCTGGCGCAGGGGCACTACCCAGAGTGTGTCCACTCCCTGGGAAATGGCTCCCCGACTGCTGAGGCGCGCTTGAGGGACCCGCCACAGAGGACTCAAGCTCCCCGGGGGCGGCCTCCTGCCCGTCGTTGAGGTTACGCGCCTTTTCGGGGAGCTCATGCTCAGCGAGAAAGCGGACCTCACGGCCCTTGATGCGGAGGACGCCCTTTTCGAGATCGATGCACGCCTGGTGCGCCTTGAGCATGTCGAGCCCGAAGAGTAGATCGACGTCGCGGCCTTCCATGATCGTGAACGAGCACGGTAAGAACAGGTCCGCGAGCTTGAGCTGCGCAGAGTGCACGCGTCCGAGGATCCGCGCTGTGCCCACACCGCGCGCGATGCCTGCGAAGCGGCGGTCGACGAGGCGCATTAGCCCGCACGCCTCCGCGCACTCGGGACTCACTGTTAGAACAAACAGTGAGCACTTGGCAGAGAGTATCATGAAGAGACGCACTGATGGTCGACTGAGCGCCACTGTCCACGAACGCCTTGACTGGGTGGCCGTTCACCTCGATTGGAATACTACGGCAATCAATACCGAGCATCCAGATGAAGGGTCTTGCATACACAACTCACTAGAGCATCGTTACACGACCGAACACCTCTGGCGAGTATTCGAGAGCGTGCTCCAGGTTCTCGAGCACGGCCTGCTGCTGGATCGCTTCTTCGATCTTCCGCTGCGCCTCGATGTCGAACGGGTCCGCTTCGAGTAGCTGGCGTTCATTCTCCGCTTCCGCCTGCCGTGCATGAGTCTGTCTGAGGAGCTCCGCAAAACGCGCTGGGTCGTTCTGCGCTGCATGCGCGATCTCGGGATTCGTCTAAGCAAACATCATTAAGCCCAGTCACGAGTTACGAGTAAAGCGACGCAGTCACATACTATTCGAAGCTGGTTCATGAGCGCGGGGTCGCCGAGGAGCTGCAGGCGCATCATCTCCGCATCCTGCTCTACCGATCTGCAATAGACACAATCCCCCACAGCACGCGCCGCTCAGAAACGACCACCCGAAACACAAGGAAGGGCGAACGCGACATACCGGCCCGCCACATTGACCTTTCGCCGGAGAAGGAGCATTGCGTGGTCGCCGACGCCGCTCTCGCGCATCGTCGCCTTCGGGTTGCCCAAATCGCGCCCCTCGTGCGAGAGGCTCTGTTCCGCGACGGGAATCCCGGACTATGCGGTGCGCGCCTTAGTACCTGCGTGCACGAACGAGCGGGAGGCAAAAGTAGGCCGGGAGGTGACGTACCTCAGCCTCAAGGAGGGCCATGACGTTCTCGAGCTCCATGTTCGGGTCGATCTCGACAACAAACGACTGACCAAGCTCGGTGACGAAAGTGAGCTCCATAGTGAACAACTGCCGAGTGCGAGATCGCCTTGGGGGAAAGACGGGGTCGAGTGAAAGGCGGGTGGCTGATCGGCGCAGACGAGGTTGTTCCAGATTATGACAAGATGATTCGTGGCGGAAGTACGTCGGCACCTTTCAGCTAAACCCAGAGAACAATACAACAGGTCGCAGTGGTCAGAATATGTGAGTAGAGGAAGCAGGGAGCAAAGGACAAAGACCGAGCCGTCAGAAAGTGGAAGAGAGCTGGATTCAAAGGCGCGCGCGCGTCCCCGAGCTTATATAGCAGGTGCTATGGATCGAGCTTGCGTACACCCGTCTACGCGTCCATCCCCGCTTTGTAACCCGTCCCCGCTGCGTAAGCCCAGTTTTGAATGTTTTCCGAGGAACGTTCGATAATTTGGCAAAGAGAACAAGTAAGAAAGCAATCATGGCCCGCCTGCGTTCGAAAATATGGAGGTACAAGTACACGGGTATCGCGCAACAGAACAGACTACATGTCGACTACATCCGAACCAGCGGGATTATCCACGCGTTGCGCGTCGCCCACCAGTCAAATGGCTCCGCGCAAAGGACGAGCTATATGTGATTATTAGAAAACAGCGTAGTGCACGGCGAATCGTGGTCCGAGTACTCACAAACGCGACCCGCCAGCGCGGGCGTTCGACATCAGCGCGCTCTCGAGAGCGGAACCAGAGAGGTCCGCATCTACAGTTCAGCCTTACATTAAGACACATCCCGCGCCTTAAATATAAAATAATGCGGGCTTACCACTAATATCGCTGAAGCTAGACGCCTCGCTCACCGTTCCATTATTCACCGCGTTGAGGCCCTCAGCGGCTTGTCTCAAGCTCTGCACATGCGTCTGCCCGACCGCGCGTCCGGGCGAAAGCGCAGCTGGGCTCGAACTCTTCTCAGGAGTGCTCAAGTGTCTTGGTACGGGCACCGGCGACGTTACTCGTTGTGGCGATTGCAAACTAGCTTGCGTTGGCGAACGCGAGAGCGATTGCGAAGTAGAGAGGGAATGCGACGGGGAGCGCGTGGGGTGATGGTGCGTACTTGAACGCGCGTCGTAGCTGGGGTGCCTGGCGTGTGAGTGGTGGTGTGCGTGTAAGTGCTGCTGGGCGCGCCTAGGTACGTTCTGGGGAGAGGATGGGATAGATGGGATGGAGCCGTGCGGGGAATCTACGCTTGCGCTCGAAAGGCTCTGGTTCTCATGGCTCCTGGACCCCGAAGGACTGAGCGACGAAAGCGACGCGCCGGACGTACTGGCCCCTGAAAGGGGGCGTGCTCTTCCACGTTGCTTTCCGTTTACCCTCGAAGACGGATCTGCGACTAGTCCGAGCGAGTCTTTCGTCATAAGCCGCGTGAGATCTTGCAGCTTGCGCGTGAGCGCCTCTTCCCTCTCGGCCTCGTCCTTCTGTACCTCCTCCTCGTCATCGGACTCGCTCAGGTCGGCGCCATCACCCTCTGAAGACGACCCAGCGCGTGACGAGGCGGGAGACAGGGGCTGCAGCGGTGAACGCACCTTCTTCGGACCCTGAAGGGTCAGTGTCGAAGAGGACGATATCTTCTTGGTCGGGCGAGAGGGGAATGCTGCACCGGAAAGTGGGCTTTGTCTGGGATCCGCAGATATGGGCGAACGGAGCTGGTTGTGAGCTCGAACACTCTTGAGCGAGCTTAGTCGTGCGCGCACACCCATGGGGCGCAGGGTGCTCGTTCCGGGTACGGTGCCAGATGTCGAACCTAGTCCATTGGTCGCTGAGGATGACGAACCCATGCGTGCGTGTACCGAGTCACGGTGCGGGAGGGCTGGACGAGTAGGGTCGGGGAGGCGCGGAAAGTACTCGCCTGGTGCATTAGTACGTGAGGGTGAGGGGGCAGAGGGAAAAGGGACCACAGGGCTACGGATAGACAGGCCGCCAAGACCCTGGAGGCCGCGCAAATCCTCTTCATAACGAACCTGTGCACGGTAGAGGAGGTAGGGGAGAGGGACTTGTAGATGGCTCGCGAGACCCTTCCCTGCGCGTACACCGCGTCAGTAAGTTCGTCGTAGACACGTCGAGTACTGCGGTTTGTAGAGGTGAGAGCCGCACGGTATGGCTGGCTGGCCCACGGGTTACCTCGTACGGGCGCGCAAGAGTGGAAGTGGACAAGGTGCGTGGATGGGTCAAGGTAGAAATGAGATACTCCACTTCCACCCCACATGTTATACACGTTCCGCAGATATTAAGGGTTCGAATTGTCCTGCATAGAAGAAACCGTATATCGAACAGCGGGATCTGCACTCACAATCCGTACCAGCACCTTCTATCGCGCGGCTCCTCGAAATGACTTCCCAGAGGATCTGCTCCTTCTCGGAATTCCATTCTACCTAGACTTGCGGAAGACAGAGTGAGAATGCAAAACACAGTCTGCTAATATTCAAGCCAATGCGCACTCGAGGAGGGTCCGAGGGCGCATCCTCAGGACGGTTGAAGGGTAGCCGGATTACAACTCGAACCGCGGGCGGTGAAGGCATTGTATACTGATCAGGTAGAGTGGTTGCAGTCCGGTCCGCCTCAGATGCCCAGCGTGGTATTCAAAGCAAATTGCGGGATATGCATGTGCTGTAGTCGTGGTAGTTGACCGTGGCGGCCGAGGAGGGAGAGTTGGCCGCAGTGGCGGGAGACGGCTCGGCACTGGCAGCCGCCCGTGACGACCCGGACCATAAATCATATCATCCGGCCCGTTGGAAACTTGGACCTCTACTACCAAACCTCTACGTATAACGTTGCCTCTGCTCAGGTCCCACTAATCCACTTCGTCGCCTTTCACGAGTACTGGAATGAGTGATAGCCACTGGGTCGAGCCTACTTCTATATGGATGTAGTACGCTCGGTATGTGCCAGGCCTTTGATAACTAGGCAAGTTCTAGCAGTACGTGTCTAGTATGCTCTTAATACTTGGCCGCCGCTGGCTCATTAGTTATTTATATTAGCAGAGCCCAGCCGATTATTCACTCAAGTAGGCTACGGTTGGGTAATATGAACTAATCATAATAAATCTTCCTGAGACCCCAGTGCAGTTGCAACAGCGTGCGGGCACCTCTAGTACTCCGATTAATGGCGCTTTGACTCCACTACCGCGGTTTCACCGGGGAAGTACACAAACCCACACCGTGGCATGCGAAATTCATTCAATGTTCGACAGGCAGTCCTGACAAAGTCCACCGCTACAAAACGCACACCGTAGGGTCGAGAGGTCAACCGACTCGAGTCACCGTGCCATGCTCTGCGTCGATGACCAACGACCGTGTGCCATATACCAATGTCTCAACGTCAAGCTACGCAATATCGCCGGCGCCCTCCGCTTGTGACCTATAAGGCCGAAGAGGGTCGTTGATACTGCAGAACTATTAACGGGGCTATGTAGGGTTGCGGTGATATGCCGTAGCTACTATTGCTATCTGGGTCTAGTTCCGACCAAACGCAAGCACAGGCCCAAAAGCTTCGTGCTGAAGGCTGGTGGATTTTACTCTGACTGGTTCCTTGTCGCCTCTCTGGAACCATCAACTCAAGAATCATGATCCAGTGACGCGTCATGAACACTTGTGAGTACCCCGCTAGCGCGGACGTGTACCGCTGCTACGGCAATTGTAACGCTCATTTCATTCATTCGTGCGGAGGATTCATTCTCACTAGTATGAGCACTAATCGCGAATTCGTTCGAATCACAATGCCCCGCAACGCGCGGGTATTATCCACCTCATTTATGCTGATGGATGCTCTGCGCTTTCCAGCTCGAAATCGCCTGCCAGAGCTTGAGGGTTTTCCGCTGCTGGGGGCGATGCTGCCCCCCGACATGGTATTAAGGTCGGTAGCCTGTGGTATGACATCCGCAATCACAGTGATATACCTCCGTTCGACAGTTGTGATGTGAACTCAATCTCGTAGTTACATGACCGATGTATAAAACCGTTCGACATTTACTCACAATCTTCTTGGCTTCTAATAGCGCATACAGACACAAGTAACTTGTGGCGGTAGGTATGTGCACGCGTTTGTCCGGCTATAATCATCGCTGATCCTATTCAAGAAAGCGGTTAGCATGCGGTTTCTCGACACGAACACGGGTCAGTTCGTCTGGGTCGACGATCCACGGAAAGAACGCTACGCTATCCTCTCCCACACATGGCGCTCCGAAGAGAGCGGTGGAGAGCAATCCTATGAAGACGTCCGTGGAATCCAAGTCCACTCATCGGCGACCCAAGCACGACGTAGCTCACGCATACTGTGCGCCTTCCGACGCACACTTACACACCCTGCCCCGGTCGCCTCCGAGGTACTCTCCCACCCAGACTTATCGGAGAAGATCAAACGCATATGCGGGGTCGCACGCAACGCGGGGTACAAGCTCGTCTGGATAGACTCGTGTTGTATCGACAAATCAAGCAGTGCGGAGCTATCTGGGGCCCTCAACTCAATGTACGAATGGTACCGCCACGCGGATGTCTGCTACGCCCACCTCGCCGACGTACCCGAAGGCGATGACCCCACTGACGAACGATCTGCGTTCTGGAAGAGCAGGTGGCATAGGCGCGGCTGGACGCTCCAGGAGCTCGTTGCTCCGAGGCGAGTCGTGTTCCTAACCCAGTCATGGAGCTTTCTGCAGACAAAGATGGGCCTAGCCTCGACGCTGGAGAAGATCACTCGCATTGACTGTTCTGTATTAACTGGTAGGGCCAGCCTCGACTCGGTCAGCGTCTCCCGAAGGCTGTCGTGGGCCGCCCATCGGTATACTACAAGGGTCGAGGACAAGGCGTACTCCCTCATTGGCATTTTCGGTGTCCACTTGTTCTCGATATACGGCGAAGGTCGCAATGCCTTCTTTCGACTTTAGCAAGAGATCATCACGTCTATCCCGGATCAAAGCATCTTCGTATGGGGCCGCAACTGTATCTGATAGGTCTTGACGAAGTCGATGACGACTTCGAGAACTCGGTCTGGGAGCCTGAGGCCGCCGGTCTCCTTGCACCATCCTCGTGGTATTTTTCTCGTACCCTGAACGTCCGGCCTCTGTCATCAACAGATTTTGCCTATCGCGTTGGACAGAGCTACCAGGAGCTTCCCTCACTACAATGCGTATTCACCTCCCAGGGCGTTCGCATTCAACTCCTTTACTTCGATCTTACCCCTTTGCCCCAAATATCCCACGCCGTATTCAACGCATATCACAGCTACCCGGATATCTGCACTAGCTGTCGGCGTAGAGGCCTCGCCCGCTGCTTAGCACTTCTACGCTGTGAAGCCGACACTGACGACGGCTCAGTTGTTGCGCTTCCCTTGTGCACTAGCGGCGTGTCGCACGGGGAAGGTTTAATCACCGCTACTCACGTATCGTGCAGCCAACAATTTCACGACCAACCGTTTCGCGTCGTTTGTCTAACACAGAGGTGTTTGCAGGAACTTCGGGGGCGACTACCGCCAGTCGTCCGAAAGGTATTCATTCGGATGTCCACGTCGCCGTCTACTCCGGGCTATGCCCCAGAAATCACTCGGGAAGTCGTCGAGGATCCAGTCTCTATCCGTATTGCGCCTACGTGCCTAGAAGAACTACAGGTCCTAGGATACACTATTTCCCCTCTGCGAGTTACTTTCGACCGCCCGATAATCAGCGTACAAAATCTCCTCGCTACTACCACCCTTTCCTTGCCATTCAGATCCCAAAAAACGGGTGGACCGTGCATACGTCAAGACATCCATATCGGATTAGTCCTTCCAGGCGGCGCCAGTGAGCACCACGCCGACCTTGTCTCTGCCTGGCGTCTAGAGATGGCACACTTTACAGTCCAACATCTCTTTCACATACCCACCGCACCCAGCAGCCTCGTATCATTCAGCAGCTCCCGCCCGTATATATCACATGAATCTCCTCTGGCTGACAGTGGCCACGCGACGCGCCGCGCCGACTGGGCATCTGGCCCAGGACTAGTCAAGCAAGCTCAAGCCGAATTTGTTCTGCACGCTGACTCAGGCTGGGAACTTGAAGAGACTTTCAACGTGCGGCTTCTGCGCATCACTCTGGAGCCGGACAAGACGTCTGAAATGGACTCCGAGAGGAGGGTGTGCCATTCTCTGCGACTTTCCATCGAACTTTCAGAGCCATATCAGCACGATAGAAGATACGAATTTGCTCGCATCAGGTCCCGCACGCATTTCGCATCCCGAAGCGACAATAACGGAGGAGAGAGTATGAAACTTTCCGACCTCTTTGACGAGGGTCAAACGACGTCAGCGTACCCAGACGGAGACACTCACCCGACCACTTCGGTAGAGTGGGCCCCGGTAGGCAGCACACATCCCCGATTCGAGCGTGCGTGTATGTTTACAGATGGTGGATTGACATTTCGCAGGCCACGTTGAATGCCCTCGGTATCACGGATGCTCGTCCCACCACTAGGCTACTGCTATTGCGTAATATCCGTGAGACGGTTTTCGACGAACGTCCACACCTCTATCCGAAACCGCCTGACAAAATGATATTCCTCCCTGAGGCAGACGGAAGGCGCTGTGACGTCGACGATACAAATCGGACCTTAACGGTACCCTTTGCCGTTCAAGTGGTAGATAGGGACTTCGCATCAAGCCCAGTTACGCATTGGGGAAATCTACTCGCTACGGTTGCGGCGCCACAGGACCTCGCTATCTCTAATAGTATGCTGCTAGTCACATTCAAGAGCGAAGCATGCTTACTGAATATGATCCTCTTGAAAGCTTCGGTAATGTCGTTGCAAGGCTCCGTAACCTGTACTTCAGTCGATGAGTATTCAAAGGCGTGGAGTGCCTGTTCTTAATGCCCCGCCAACACAACGAATGTCGGCGTAAATGTGCTCTTCGAGATACTTAGTAAGCCGCTCAGCTCTTGACTTGGGCGATTGAAAATTGGCTAGTTCTAGCCTAACTACTGATACAGGTATATACTTATAACAACAGCCCCTCTCACACCTCTGCCTCTCTGAACTGCATGTCTGTCTCAATCGACTTCTGTTCGACATCTGCATCACTTGCATCGCGTTTGGTACGGATCGCCCAGTCCTCGTCCAGGGTGGAGTGCAGCGGGAGACCCTTCATGAGCAAGGATGATAAGAAGCCCAGCGCCGCGATGCCTAGGAGAACCTCCCAGAGCACCTTCAAGCTCCCTGCAAACGCATCTTGCACGGCGCGCTTCAGTGGTCCCTGCAGCCCTGGGACCCGAGGGATTAGCGCGTACGCGATCGATGCGCCTTGTGGGAATCCAACAAGGAACTCGGCGGGGACGCGGTGCTGTAACTCATTCTGTAGGACTGTGTCTCCAATCGTGACTCCCCAAACCTGAAGCAGTATGCGATTAAACGAGAACGATTGTACGTGTGGACGGCAACGCACCGTGGCAAACGATCGCACAAACATGAGGAAGGCGAGTGCGTGAGCGTTTTCCGATACAGGTATGGGGGCCTGTACGGGAAATGGTGCGGTGGACCATTCGAAGCTGGCCGGACCATCGTGAGTGCCACCTCAGAGACGACATACGACATATCACGAATGCACTTACCCTGTACCTACACCCACAATGACGCTGAAACCGACCGCGTGTCCCACGTTATCTTGTGTCTTCAAAGTCGTGAACAAACCTAGTCCGATAAGGACTAGGCACCACCCAATCCACATCTGCGGCCGATACCTCTGTGTACGGGTGACCTGGCTGCCGGCGACGATCGACGCTGGCGCGAGCACGGCCGTGCCAAGCGAAAGCACACCGGACCTCGTCGGTGATGCGTCTTTGCACCCTTGGTAGTAAACGGGCATGTAGTCTGGTGTGGGACAAGTTGACGAGTCAGAAAAGGACCAGTTAGGGCGCAGACAGTGGGACTCAAACGTACAGACGATGGCCAGAGCAATGAGTGCGATAAAGAAAGTTTGCAGATACCTGTTTACAATTAATTATCAACACTTCGTATGTTGGCGACATTCCTGTGAGCGCATACCCCGATAGACTTGTCCTATTAGACATAAGCGAGAATGGCACCTGAGAGCAGACGCCGCGTCACACCATGCAGTCGAAAGTCTAGGGAATAGTGATCGTACCAGAGGGTCCGTGGCCCACTTTGCCTCCCAAATGAGAAAGATTCCAAGGACGACGAGACCGACGATGAGGAGGGCGAGGACGCGCGCCGAATTCCACGGAGCGACGATGCCTCCCCATGTCAGAGCAATTGTGCATAAGGTCGTTCCACCGATGACTAAGATATTCCCACTATGCAAAACAATCAGGTGCAGTTCCGTAGCAACGGGAATGGTGTACATACATCCAATCCAATCTTGCTATCTTTTCTTTGAACGATCCCGGAGGCGTTGGGAGGCGCATGAAGAAAAGCACCGACAGTGCTGCGAGGCCGCAGACGGGGAGATTCAAATCTGTATGTAGACGTCAACGTCGAGGAGAGGGCGACCATGGAGGTTTAGGACATACAGAAAAGCCATCTCCATTGACCCTCCGCCGCGAGCGCGCCTCCGACAACCGGTCCAACAACGCCAGCAATGCACCACACCCTAGTATCATCATATATGAATACCACCCAGACATTTCCCTATGGCAGAAAACGTACACTCCGAACAGGCCAGCATACATGCCGCGTTCTTGCAGAGTGACCAAGTCGGCCAAGATTATAGCAGAGACAGATTGGATACCACCCCCGCCGAGACCTTGGACTGTCCGCCCGGCGATGAGCATCGCCATACTTTTGGCGCCCCCACAGATGCCACTCCCCAGCGCAAAGAGCGCGATGCAGCTCAGCAACGCCACCCGCCTCCCGAAAATCTGCGCGACGCCCCCGCTCATGGGAAGGAACGCCGTGGACGAGAGCGTGTACGCCGAGCCGACCCAGACAAAGTCCGACGCGTGAAGGTCATGCGCGATCGTCGGCAGCGCGGTCGACACGCCGGACTGGTCGAGTGCGGATAGGAAGAGCGTGACGCAGATGGAGGCGAAGATGCACCAGAACACGCCGTCCTTCTTTGTGCGCGGGGGCGGCGCTGCACGGACCTGGGTGGTGGCTGCGTCCTTTTCCGCCTCAATTGACGATGTCATGGTTAGAGGCTACTTTGCGGTTGTAAGTATCAAGTCCGTCTGAGTACAAGGCCATCTGGACACTGACTGGGCAACGCGCCGATGCGTTGGGGAGTTGGGAGGAAGGAGGGTTGAGGAGGTATGCCGACGACCAAGAAAGCTCAGAGAACCTATCCAAGGAAGCAACCGGAGAACATCAGGGTTCTTCAGATACTTAAAGAATCCGACACATCCAATCGCGAATGGGTACCGGGATGGAGTGTGACTGGAGCTCGCGGTATCTGGAGTCCTGATCGAATATGTGAGCCTCCTTGTTCAGTGCACCCTCGGTGTTCGCAGGAGCGAACACGTCACAACGCGCGGTAGACGAGCGCGCGCTGGAACCACCACACCTGATAGAAGCGGGGACAGTCCGAACTATATTCCGCTTTAGGAACGAGTTGCAGGGTTGCAGTGTGCGCTGCATCGATCCATGCAGGTGCCGAGGGTTCGAGCGGCAGCTGAAGTCATGGACTGGACGAACCGCCAACACAGAAGTGTCGTCGAAGGGGGAGTGCCTGATGTTCCAGTTGCATCATACGTTGAAGAATACGGCTTTCATTTCGAACGGAGAGCATCGGAGGTTTCCCGGGCGTGGACGTACGAGAGAACCAGGGAGGTCGCACACCCGACATTGCATTAGGTCCAATATTATCGTGAAGAGGGCTCAGCGCACTATTCCCACCGCAGACCGTGCATTCTCTGTCGGGCGGCTGATACAGCCTCGGGATGCCGTACTCATCTCCGGAGACTTCTTTGCGCGAAGCGCGGGGGGGCCAACGGTGCGCGAACGTGCCCAGCCTGTGGACGAAACGCAATGATGGCTATATCACGAGAACTTCATCGGCCGCGGGAACATCAGGAACGCACCAAGTCGAGACATGTCGGCGAACTAGGCACTACTTTTCCACCACGGCCTGTGGAGTGGGTGCAGCGCGAAGTAGAGTAGCACCAGTCGTTTGTATGGCCCTCGACAGCGAAGCTGTGCGCGTGCGAGCAGTCCCTAGTAGTTACCGCCATGTTGTCCTTGATCTTCCGCTTCAAGCTTCAGGCGCGTTCGCACATTATATCCATTCACCGGCCCGCGAATGGCCATAGGTCGCGTCTCCGCCCAGGTGTCTCTGGGACAAGATTAGGTTCGATAGGTGGGTGCTGCGCCAATCCCAGGGACCTTGTCAGCGGACGATTGTGTTTGCGAAATCTGCAGGAAGCCGCTCGGAGGAATCGTGTCATTGGGGCTCGCGTTCTACCCTGTCCAAGTGGATGAGGATCAACGTCGCGGCCGTCGTGCGTGCGTCGGACGTGAGCAAACATAGCTCCCTGTGTATGTCCGAGGGCGGACACTGCGCCACGAGGCGAAGAGCGAGAAGACGAAGGTTCGCTTTGCTGCATCACGAAGAGCTGACAGAAAGCGGATCTGATTTGTCGCTACTCTTGTAAACGTCGCTGTTACAATGGGTCATGGCGATGTCGTTGAAACATGACACGAGTGCTGAAAATAGGGAGATCGGGGCGAAGATACTTAGGGATGGAACGCACCTATAGTCACTTGGTTTGGCCACTCCTCATGGCATCGGAAGACACCCTTGATACGCCGCGAGCGAAGTATCGTTCACCATCCGTCCAACCATCGACACGGACGGCGTACGCCATGAGATAACATTCGATATATGAACGATACCAGTGTATAGCAGAATTGGCGTTTCCCACAGGAAAGTCCGTTAGAGAGTAGTGACCTTGTTTAAGGAGTATTAGTAAGCCCAAATAGCACCGTTTATCCCGAGATAGTAGTAGTAGAAATTAGAATGAGCCGAACCTTCTCTCTCGCAAGAGGACTGTAGCGGCGAGATGAGAGAGACGAAAATATTCGCTGGTGGCTACGACAGGCGCTTCAATCGGCGCTTCACGGTACCCCCGGGCGCCTCCGAAACTCACGTTGCTTGGGTGACTTGGAACTTCAAGTTGTCTGCTCTGCTAGTACTACACGAATTACAACTCTACACTGAGATGCTTTGCTGCTGCTTGAAATAACGAAGCTGCTCGGTCTCTTTGATCATATACACCTCCACGCTACACCAGGTTACTAGCAATACAAGCAAATCGTCCAATGCTACACCTTCGAACACTGCAACCAGACTTTCGTTCACCGCCAAATGGGCCGCTGCCAATCTATCCTCATGCCACCGCAGGAATGACTCCAGGGAGGAATGCCGGCCCGTTCTTGTGCTTTTCGTACCACTCCACGTCGTGTGCGAGCAACACATGCACCTTCGGGACCTTCAACAACGAGCCCACGCGCCGAATGTGCTCAATCGCGTCGTCCTTGCTCGCGTGCGCGCAGAGCATCTTGCCCCCCGGCCCCAGCATGAACGCGACCTCCCGCTCGCCCGTGAGCAGCCGCGTGTCGTGCGCGGTGTCCCCACCGAGGTAGATCCACGCGCCGGTCGCGTTCGTGCGCGCGAGCACGTTCACGTGTCCCGCGAGGTGCCCGATCGCGTCGACGAGGTACAGGCTCCCGTCGCCAAAGTAGTCGTGCGCGCGCGGGAACGGCCCGATCGACAGGCTGAAGTCCTCCGCGGCGAGGAAGCGCGTGCGCTCGGCCGGGACGGTCGCGGCGAGGATGTCGGACGCGGGGTTGCCCGGGAAGCCGCCCTCGAGCAGCTCGCGGCTCCCGGGGCCGAGTACGAACGTGGCGTTCGGGAAGGGGGAGGTCTCGCCGATGCTGGTGTGCGCGGTCAGTTACACACGCGTAAGGTTGTGTCAGTCCCTGCGTTCTGAAGACTTACTGGTCCCAGTGCAGGTGGCTGAGAATGATCGTCTGCACCTCCTTCGGGTCGACGCCGCCCTTGGCGAGCGACTCGTCGACGCTCTGCGGAACGTCGATTGGCATCCATTTGGCGATGATCCCCTGCACGGAGGGCGGGTAGCTCTCCTTGTCGCGACGCAGGCCGAGGTCGAAGACCAGGTGAGCGCCAGTGCCGGAGTGTTTCAGAGAGAACGCGAGCGACGGGCAGACGTTGACTTCCTCGGGCGTGGCTCCTTTCACAAAGAGCTGGAGAGGGAGATGGATGATGCCCGCCTCGAGCGCAGAGACGTCGATGTATGGCTGGTCGGCCGCGGGCGCCGGCAGGGAGTAGTCAAACTGAGGCTGCGCCATGTCTACTAAGCCCAAAGAAGAGCACAGATGTTCGCGCCCGGTCGGCGTTGGAGTTGGATGCTTTTGTAGAGGGAGGGAGTAGGGGATAGCATAAGCTACGGTGACGCACTCCGGATCCACATACGCGGCGCAACGGCCGCTGGCTTTCGAAGCTGGAGCTTCTGGTGCGCCGCTGTGCAGCAGCTCTCTGTTCGGGGTGGTTACTCGTCGCAAACTTATCCAAGGCTTTGCTGACTGTGGCACATACCCGCGCCTCTACTTAGCGCGCAGCGGCTGCCTTCTATGATGTTATCACAGAAGCGCAGGGACCATGTGCCTCGTACGCGGGCGCTGTGCCCACGTCCGTGGCCGGACAACGCTCACAGTGTTCCGGTCGCCTCCAGAGCGTCGTCGACCTGCCAGACTTTGCGTTTGATGCACTCTGGGACGGCGGAGAGCGCGGGTGCCTTGGGAAGCGGGGGGACGTGCCTTGCCCGTTCCCACCTTCATTGCGCGCGAGTCGCCCTCTCGGACCTCCCCAGCTCGCGCTGGCAGCGACTCCGACTTCGGTTTCGGCATGACAGCCTGAGCCACGCCAACAAGTTAGCGCCGACCGCCGCGGCGGGGCAGGTTTCTCCGCATGACCGCAACGCACGCCGGCGATCCCATGAGATGGGAGCGGCGCGAGAGTATTTGATATGCGCAACCCCCCAGGAAACGCGCTGGGCGTATATATCCCCGCTGCCGCTCGGTCGACCGCCGCTCTGATTGTGTCGGCCATCTGCATACTGTGGTCTCGCTAGCACTCACGCGCGTGCGCCCCCCGCGAATCCCCCCCCGATCGACCGCTTCGCCGCAATGTCGTCCGCCACCGCTGGCCTCTCCGTGGACGCGTTCTTCAAGTCGCTCCTCGAGTCCTTCGCCTGCCAGATTATCGGCTTTACGATCGCTACGACGTGAGTCGCCTCGTGGCCCGCTTCTGGAGCCGCCTATCGTGCTGAAACCCCCTCCCAGTATCTATGGGATCACGGTGCTGCAGACGTTCATGTACTTTAGGAAGTACACCAAGGACAGGCTGTACCTGAAGCTCATGGTGAGTAGTGGCACTCGCCTGTCCGTCCGCCCTTGGTGCATGTTTAACGAGTTTACCGCAGGTCGGAGTCCTTTAGTAAGAGCCTTGGAAACGTACGATGGCGGTTGTCCTGACGTCTCCGCAGCGTACTGGACACCCTCGGCACCATCCTCGTCTCACACTCGTTATACACGTATTTCGTACTCAACTTTAGGAATCCGGCAAAGGATATCAACCTGATCTGGTACGTCTATCAATAACCGGCGCCGTGGTGGCCGCGATTTGACTGTCTTTGCAGGAGTTTCTCCGTAAGTGGATTTTAGGAAACGTAGACGTTCGTTCCGTGCTAAGCTTTGTCGCGGCTTAGTTGGAGAACGGTGTCACTGTAAGTGGTGTACTTTTGCGCTCACGGCAGTCTTACCGAAGGAATCCTAGGCTCTGATCACGGTGCTTGTGCAATGGTAATATTTCGTGTTGAAGCGCTCAGCACAGTGCACTGACGCGTTGAATGTTATCTTAGCTACTTCGCTGAGTGCCTATGGCGCTGTGAGTACTACCCTTCAAGTTCGTGCATGCCGGGATGCTAAACGTTGTACAGTCAGTCGCGGTAACAAGATCCTCGTCGCTGCCATCGTAAGTGAGCCACCAGCGTCCGAGAGGAATTTAACTTACGAGATTCGTCCAGGTCTTCTGTGCCCTCGCTTCTTTCGGTACGTGAACAGCGTTCTACCAGCGTAGATTCACAGTTGACTGAACTATCCTCAGGTCTTGGCCTCGGTGCGTTAGTCACGATGGTTTGTCATCGCATTACTCACATCTAGCACACCATCCACAGAAACGACCGCCCACCTGTACGTACCCACGTGCACCTCTAGCTGTCCTTAATCCCCTTTACTGACATCGCCCCCGCACGCCCCAGGTTCATCGTCAAGGCCGCCTCGTCGCTCGGCTCCCGCGAAGTGCTCATCGTCGGCGGCCTCGTCCAGGGCTTCGCCGCGCTCTGCGACATCCTCATCACCACAGGACTGTGCTACTACCTGCAGACCGGCCGCTCCGGCATCAAGAGGTGCGCCTCCGTCTCACGTTGACCCAACCCCACGTCGGTCGCTCACTCTCCCGCGACGCAGCACCGACAATCTCGTGGACCGCCTCCTGATCTACGCGATCAACCGCGGCGCCCTCACCACGTACGTGTGAACGCTCCCTCCCCTGCTTCGGGAGACAGTCGCTGACGTGCTTTGTGCAGCGTCGTGCAGATTTGCTTCCTCGTCCTGGTGCGTTTTGTGCCATTTCGTTGACACAGCCGAGGTGTTAAGACCTTCGGGTGTTCCGCAGAATGTATCCGCACCCGGACACGCGTACTTTATTCCCTTCCACATGATCGTTAGCAAGCGTACGTCGCGTCTCTCGAGCCTCTCCGCCCGCCCATTCACTCATTTCATGCCCCAGTCTACGTGAACGCGCTGCTCGCTACGTGAGCCCCCTCCAGTTCTCTCAACACAAACCTGTGCAGCTCACGCGCGTCGCCCAGACTTAACGTGCGCAGCTCGCTCGCGTACACCGGGAACGAGGTCGAGGTCGACCAGACCTCGATCATGTTCAACACCGTGCGGCCGTCCGCGTTCGAGAAGACGAGCACCGAGATCGAGTCCAAGACGCTCGCGCAGCAGTCCACGAGCGCGTTCAAGGCCTCCCCGGGCAACTCCCTCACGCACCAGGTACAGTGCCATCCATAGCATCCGCTCCGCTCCGCAGGGAGTTAACTTTAGGGGACGCACCGGCAGCTCCACACGAAGCCGTCCAATGGTACGATGACGGTCATGGCGGTCTGAGTTCGCGCAGCCCAGCACGATCCCACTGCAAGCGCTCGTAACCTAGACCATCCGGAGCCCCCCATGTCCTTACGATGGATACAGTCTGGGTGCTAGCTAGTCTAGCCGGATTCCCACCTTCCCGCCCCGGGCCCGAAACTACCACTGTGTCGCTCGCTCTCGCGCACGATATTCTCCCTCCCCCCGCCTCGCCTCAAACGCCCCCGGCTCCGGTTCGGAAGCGTATGCCGCAACCTAGTTGTTTATGCTGTAATTTGTCCTGTGCTGCCCTGGTCCTCGGAATGTACTTTACGTCCCCGTTGTGTCCATTCTGGATCGCCCGAGTGAGACCCGGCGTTGATCGTCGTCGCGCGGCCGCCGCCGCCACAAAGCTGTCGGAAATTGAAACCACGTCTTCCTCCGCCGTGTCCGTTCCCGGTCCCCGGACAACATCTGGCAGTGATGATGGACGTTCTTGATATGTTTTGAGGAGACAAGAGACTTTGGCATTGGGGCGTGGGCTGGAAAGTGCCAGTAGCCGTCACCCCATTTCCCTGCGTGGTTCGCAGTTTTTCAAGAGTACTGTATCGCCCAATCGCGGGCGTGCCGCCAGCAACGGTGTCTTCCCAAGTCCGGGCTGCGACCTGCTGCGATTCGGACGATCGGCTTGACACTGACAGGATCTCCGCGTCTTGCCAAGTTAGCTCGAGATGCTGGGACCGGAGCCAAGTACTTCAGGGTCATCGCACCAAAAGAGGCGATACATGATGTCGATGTACATACACCTACTGCACCCAGCGCTCCGCAGAAGGCTGCGGCATATATGCGTAGGAAACCCGTCACACAGCCTCTGCTCTGCTCCCATCGTCTTCCGGACCGGCCCAGGGAGAGATCAGGAAGAGAGGTCTTGGCCAGGGACGGCGGAGGGAGGCTTGTTGGAAGATCTGGAGGGCATGATGGCAGCAATGGGAGCGAGGAAGCGGCTGAGCCTGGCTGAGCTCGTCGTCGTGCAAAGTCGTTCGCACTTCGAAGATATCGAAGCAGCGGGCGCTAGCGACGGGAGTAGGTCAGCATCCGCACATCGGAGCATTGCATCTGGACCCCTGGCACCCCCGCCTCTCCCTGTGACAACGGGTTTTTTTTTTTGCCTTTTGGCTCCTCCGGGAATGCCGTAAGGTCGAGTGCGCGTTGTTCGTCGTCCACGTCCGAGCCGGCCGTGTGTCCTCGACACGCGCGCTGCGTAGAAGCTAGAAGCAGGCCGCATCCCCTAACATGACGTTTATATATCGTTCCCCGCCCGTTCATCCCGCGCCCTCTCTGCCGCAACGACCTCGCCATGGCGTCGCTCTTCCAGAGTCTCCCCGCCGTGTCCACCGTGCTCCTCTGCGCGGGCATTCTTGCCGCGGGCTACGTGCTGCGGCAGGCCCTGCACATCTACCGGTCCCCGCTATGCCTCCTGCGAGGTCCACCAGACGCCCACATCCTGTTCGGCAACATCCAACAGGTGGCGAAAGTGATAGACTCGCGCGTACTAGAACAGTGGATCGAAAACTACGGATACAATTGCCTTACGCGCTGGTTCCTTTCCGTAAGTGCTTGGAGTATCACTATACCTCAAGGGTTCTTGAGTAATGCATATCCAGATTCCGTGCTTATGGACAGCGGACCCTCGTACGCTCAACCATATTTTAACACACTCTTATGACTACCCCAAACCTTGGGAAGGGGGGAGTCATGCCGTACGACTGCTTGGCCCCAGTAAGTCCTCTTAACTCAGTTCCGAGGCATGGCTTATAAACCATCTGTGCAGGTATGCTAATTACTGAAGGTACATATCGGATGCGAGTGTCAGCCGTATCTTGTATATGAATACTCAGTGAACTCTTTCCAGGCGATGCTCACAGGAAACAGGTGGGTTTGCCACTTTCCCTTAATCTACACTCACTGATCTGACAACGTCCTTTTACAGAGACGAGTTTTGGTATGCCTCATCCTGAACGGCAACTGCCGATCCACCTGACCAGCCCCATATAGAATCCTGCTTTCGGCCCAGCACAAATCCGAGAACTCACTGACATCTTCATCGAAAAGACGACGGCGGTATGCGCAACCTACGCCCAGATGCAAACGTCCCGATGCTGACATGTCACCTCACCAGCTCCGAGACCTGTGGAGAGCACAAGCGATCGCTCAAGGCGGCTGCCTACGAACAAACGTGATCGAGAGCCTAGGCAAGAGCACGCTCGACATCATCGGCATCGCGGGCTTCAATTATCGATTCGATGCGCTGAATCCAAAGGAGAAGCCGAACGAACTGAACGAGGCGTTCTACGCCATGTTCAAGACGCCGCCGCCGATGACGTTCAAGCGTATATTCGGCGACCTCTTCCCGTTCCTCAACTTCTCTGTGAGCGTCACTCTTCGCGACGACCGAGACCCTGCCTCTCAGTATGCAAACAATGCGCATATATAGCCCGACGAGCGGTCAAAAAAGGTCGCCGAATCGCGGGCGGTCATGCGTCGCATCGGCATGCAGCTCATCAACGACAAGAAAGCAGAGATAACGCGTTTGACAGCTGAGAATGCGGGCGGCGTCGAGAAGAAGAACATGGGCGGTCGTGACCTGCTCACGCTCCTCATCAAGGCGAACATGGCGGTAGACATCCCCGACAGCCAACGCCTAAGCGACGAGGAGGTCCTGTCTCGTGCGTCTTTCGACCGTCCCTGACCCCACGCACAGCTGACAATTCTTCTCAGAGGTTGTGACGTACGCCCCATGACACCCTAAAGACAACTTTCCGGCGCTGACAATATCCCGCACAGGTTCCTCGTCGCCGGACAAGAGACGATGAACATGGCGACGACATGGACGCTCTACGCGCTCACGCAGGCGCCCACCGTGCAGCGCAAGCTCCGCGAGGAGCTCCTCGCGGTGCCGACCGCCTCGCCGACGATGGACGAGCTCGCGGCGCTGCCCTACCTCGACGCGGTCGTCCGCGAGGCGCTGCGCATGTACCCGCCCGTCGCGACGACGCTCCGCATGGCGAACCGCGACGACGTCCTCCCCGTCACCGCGCCCTTCGTCGACCGGCACGGGAACACACAGACCGAAGTCCGGTGCGTGTCGAGCACCTTATTTCCACCCCGTACGGGTGTATGCGTGAGGCGCGGCGCTGACACGGATGTACGTACGCCCCGCCCCACACAGCATCGCCAAGGGCAACCGCATCGTCGTGCCCATCGCCGCGCTCAACCGTCTCAAGTCCGTCTGGGGCGACGACGCCGCCGAGTTCAAGTACGCGTCCGCTCTAGCCATCTTCTCCCCCTGCTGACAGTCCCCCCAATCGCCTCGCGCAGGCCCGAAAGGTGGGAGCACCCGCCCGCCGAAGCGTCCAACCTCCCCGGCATCTGGGCGCACATCCTCACCTTCCTCGGCGGGCCGCGCGCCTGCATCGCCACGCGTTTCTCCGTCATCGAGTACGTCGCGTCTCCTCCCCCCGCGCACGGCATTAGTCCGCTCCGAGCGTCTGACCCCCTCCCCATACGCAGGCTGAAATCGTTCCTCTTCTCGCTCGTGCGCGAGTTCGAGTTCGAGCTCGCCGTCCCCGCGGCGGACATCGTCCCCGTCGGGACGCTCATCCAGCGCCCGAACGTGCGCAGCGAGCTCGACAAGGGCGCGCAGCTCCCGCTGCTCATCCGACCGCACGCGCGCGACTAGTAGTGAGTAGGTGCAAGGATCTTAGGCGCGACGAGCGACTCGTCGTCGTGACGTCGTCCGTTGGTGGCTTGATCGAGGAGAAGGGATGGCATGGGAAGGCCGGCGGCGGAAGGGCGAGAGGTCGATTGACGGGTACCGTGTACGGAGTGCTCGTTGGTCCGGCCGGTGTTCATACTTGGCGCATCGCATGTAACGATTATTTTTTTTTCCATTTCAACTGGTGGTGCCGTTGAACACCGATGTCCGATGCGCGACGTGCGACGTGCGATGCAAACGATCTACCAGCCTGAGGGGCGCTTGCACCGAACGGTGTGGGTGCCATTGGACTGCTTGGCTGCTTCGTAAAATCCCATAACAAGACGCTAAATATCGTAACTGCGCGTTTACCCGCAGCATCGACTCCGTAGCTGGGTCCGACCGGACTCATAAGCTTCCAGCAGGGAAATCCTGTGGTCAAGGCAAGGCAAGTGCTAGTTCTCTCTCTCTCTCTCTCATGTCGAACTTTACGCCTCCCCCGGCGGCCTGCTCACTAATATTTCATATCCGGTCGGGCGACGATCGTTCACCGCGAGGTGCCACCTCCATGCGTCGTGCGGAGCTCAGAGCAAGAGAACGAAGTCTATCCCCGATCGGACGTGCGCAGTTTGAGTTCCCCAGTAGACTCGAACGCGCGAGGCTAGCGTCCAGTCGCCGAACGACTGTGTTTCAACTTTCGAGCTAGGTAGTCTCAAGACATTCAATAGCGACACGTTGGACGATTGCGTACACCGAACACAAATACAGCGCGCATACAGTAAGCACAAGCAGTCACTAGTCAGTCCTACAACACACCGATACCCCGCCCGCTCCGGATCCGTCGTCCGCGCGCGGAGCTCAACGCCGAACGCATACTGTACACTGTTACAGTACGTGTACACGCCGTCGTGAAGACTGTGGCGCACCACGCAGTACAGAGTACCCCTCGGTATTCAGACCCTGCCCCGGATGAGGTCCGCAGCCTTCTCCGCGACCGCGACGACCGGCGCGCACGGGTGGCCCGACACCTGGTCCGGGAACACCGACGCGTCCGCGACGCGCAGACCCGCGACTCCGTGCACGCGCAGCTGCGCGTCCACCACGCTGTCCGCCGCGCTCGCGCCCATCTTCGCGGACGACGTCTGTACCCGTCACCGTCACCGTCGCCGGCGTAGTCATCGTCAGCAAACATTCACAAACGCCGCATCACACCACGCCACGCCGCGCTCGGGCTCGCGAACTCCGGAGAGACAGAGACTCACCGGGTGCCACGCGGACTGGCCGCGCTTGCGGATGAACGTCTTGATCTCCTCGTCGGTGATCTGCGCCGCGCGGGATAGGGGTGTGGTCAGACAGGCGCGGTAATGTAAACTGTCGTTAGTAGGACGCCGGGGACTAACCTTGTCCGGATCGGCGTCGCCCGGCCAGAAGAGCTCGTCCGCGGGCCGGATGTCGAGGGCGTCCTTGAGCGGGGCCGTGTTCGCGATGCGGAGGAGCAGCCGCACGGACTTGATCATTACATTCCAGTCGCTCTCTGTCGATAGGTAGCTGAGAAAGGGCGCACGCGTGCGTGTGAGCAACGCCACGCAGGATGTATAGCCCGTATGGCGTACTTGGCGTTAATGATAGGATGATCATACACGCTCGCAGAGCGCAGCTCGATGTGGCCGGCGCTCTCGGGTTTGAGGAGAATGGAACCCTGTGAACGAGCGTCAGAACACGCGTGGGAGGGATATGCTGGCTGGGCTGTACTGTGGTGAGGCCATAGGTGCCTTTCGGGGGGTCGCGCTGGCCGTTGTCGACAGCAAACAGCGGGGTGAACGCGAACTCGATGTCCGGGGCACCCGGGCCTGACGAACGGTCGTGGACGGGAAGATCAGGCCCGTAAGGCAAGCTGCAATAAAATGTCAGTTAGTGCGGACAGGTGAGATAGTCAAATCACACTGACTTCTTGTCGTCAGAGCGCACGAAGACGCCAACTTGGGTAGCGAGCGAAGACATGGGCCCGGTGCCGACTGTCATCCACTGGACGAACGCGAACAGGCCCTTCAACGGGTTCCGGATGTAGTCGTCCCACGTATAGCCAGGCTTTGCGCGGAACGGCAATGCCCCAGCAGAGAAATGCTAGATGCAACAGCATTCAGCCGAGCTAAATCTCGAGCATTGCAAGGACTCAACTTACGTCCAGCAGGTTTTGCCCAACTGCAGGAAGCTCGCGCACGACGTCGATGCCGTGCTTGGAGAGCTGCTCAGACGGACCGACGCCCGAAAGCAAGAGCAGGTGGGGTGTGCCCACGGTCCCAGCTGAGACGATCACTTCCTTGCGTGCTCCGATGACATAGCGAGGGCCGGTTTTCGCGTTCGAGACGACCACGCCGATGGCTTTCGGTGACCCCTCTTCATTCGCAAACAGGATCTTCTCCGTCGTAGCGGAGACCCTGACTGTGAGATTCGGCCGCTTCAGCACGTCGGCGGTTAGATATCCGGTGGCGGTCGAGCTCCCTGGTAAGGACTCGCATGAGTGCATGTAGAATTGAGTTCGATCTCCGACATACTTTCATGCTTCCTGTCGATGCAGGCGACGAATGGGCCAACACCGAGTGTGCCTTCGGAGGTGTTGAGATCACTGATAGGGGTGTGAGAACGGGATCGACGCGGTGAGGCAAACTGACAGAGTGGACGCACTTCTTTACCGGGATGCCGAGAGACTCCGCTGCTTGGATGACTTTTGCGGTAATGGGCTAGGATCGCCTTTAGCATATATGCACTATGTGAGCATATTGCGACCCTTACAGCTGTAGGGACATGGGTGGTGATCCATGGGCCGTCGCTCCCATGAAGAGAGGCATCGACGGAATGCGCTGCGTGTGGGGTATATTGCTCAGCGCGCCGGATGTATCTTATGGGGAGGTCAGCGGCAGTTTGGCGTGTTCAATACCATACTTGCTTTCTCATGGACTCGTACCCCCATCCTTGTGCACCCAGTTTCTCCCATGCGTCGAAGTCTGGTGAATGTATGAGCGTCTATTCTTCTTTCGACGATGAATGGAGACTACTAACCTTCTGGCGCACAGTGATGGTATATCATTGCGTTCATGGAACTATTAAAAATGTGATGTGAGTTCAAGCTTCATAAGCCCTGGCGTGCCACAAGGTTTTACCTCGATCCACCCAAGAGTTTGCCTCGAGGCCAGTAAATGCTCCGTCCATCAAGCTCTTGCTGGGGTCTACGACCGTCGCATGTTTTCACATTTGAATGTGGAATTGTAAGCTCAATCTTACGTAGTTTCGTACGCCCAGTCCGATGGGCTATGGAACAACTGCGCAAAGCCCATAGGCATGCGGGCAAGGAGATTGCCTTGATGGCTACCGGGCACTGTAAGGCCGTACCCCTGGTTCGTCTTGCCCCGCACTTGCGTACCTTTTGCCTGCCTCAAGCAACAAGACTGTAACGGAGGGGTCCTCGGACAATCTTGAGGCGAGAACACATCCAGCAGTCCCTAGTGTTCATAGTTCAGCGTGCATAAACTGGAAACCAAACGCGAGGAAACTGACCACCGCCAATAATGACGTAGTCGAACGACTTGGCGCTGGAAGCAGCCTGTGCTGGGTCCTCGCCTGGCTTGAGTGGCGTGCCGACGGCAGACAGCTCCTTGAAGCTCGCAGACTTGGACTGGAAGTTACCCATAGCGCTTGTACCCTGAGTGTCGACGAAATTGGAGGCCTCGGCGACAAGAGGAACAGCGAGACGATAGAGTCAACGCAGGCGAGGACGAGGGCGGCGCCGAGGAGGGCTTAAGAGTACCTGCGTGGTGGGCGTGAGCCTGAGAACGGCTGTGTCATTCGGCGAAGATGCAGGCGGCTCGGTGCGGCTTCTCGCTCGAGGCTTCCGCATGCGCTGTCTGATTGATTCGAGCGGTCCTCCAGGCTCCAGGGCAAATGGATAACTTGAGCGATACTCCGACTAGACATTCTTGAGCGAGTCACAGCAAGTACCGTGTCCAACAGTGGCCGGGGACCGTCGGGTGCTGCGAGCACTGCCAGTGGTCCAAGTCCAAGGCAACTCAGTAGAGCCCCGGAGCGGAGGAAGCACCGCCACACTCCCCCGCGACCACTGGCTTCGGAGTGTTCGGGGTCCAACGCTGCCCTAAAGCGCTCGGACCTGGTCGGGATCTGGCATCGGACTTGTCGTTCGCCGTCGTCTTTGCGCAAGGCTCCGTCTCCGAGATATGTGCACCCACCGCGTCCCCTCCTCATTTTGGCTTGCGAATCGCCTCCCTTTGGCTGGCGTTCATAACAACTTGCCTCCTACTTGACCTCTTGACCAGTAGCCAACGCGCCATGGATTCCAAGTTATCTGCCTCGCCGAGCTCGCCCCAGTCTGCTAGCGGTGTCTCGGGACTGGGATATAATCTCTACACACTCTACTTGTTCACCAAGTCCGACATGAAGACAATTCTCTTCCCAATTGTGCGTCTTCTATCTACTTTGGCCAAGCATGCCCTCAAATAATGCCCTAAAGACCTTATTCGCCTGGTATTCGTCTCCAAACGCATGTCTCGCTTCCGTGGCAAGCGCGTTTTTCTGGACTTGGCTACATCTGCTTCAATTCTGCGTATCTAATCAAGTTTTGTCTCCTGGAGAAGACGCCAGCAATAAGCCATGGCGGCCCATCCCTTCAGGAAGAATCACATTAGACCAGGCCACCACCCTGCGATGGCTCCTTCTACCTACATGCCTCCTCTTGTCAGCAATGCACCGCCTAACAGCTGTGGGCATGATTTTTGCGCTTGGAGTCCTCCTTCATAACGAGATGAAACTGGATTCCCATTGGTTCACCCGGAACGTACTGAACGCGCTCGGGTACGCCGTGTTCGATTCTGGCGCGACTGCGATAGCGCAGAAGGGTAAGCAATGCACGAAGACCATGCCTCTATCACAACGCACACTGAGCACCCACGGTCCTAGGTCTGATCAGCGCACTTCCGCCTACGGCCATCTTGGCGCATTATCTCAGTATCGGTATCATCTTGACGACTATCCATGCCCAAGACTTCCAGGATGAGGCTGGTGACCGAGTCGAGAAGCGCCATACAATTCCCATCGTCATGCCGCACCTCGGCCGCCTTTCTATGCCAGTTGGCTTGATGCTGTGGTCCATTGCCCTTGCGTTCAAGTGGAGCCATTCCCTCGCGCTCTCATTGACCGTACTCTTCCTGGGCGCGGTTGTTGGCGGGCGGTTCTACTTCCTCCGCACTCCGCAGTCTGACAAGGCTTCGTACGTTTTGTACAACGTGAGTCCTTTTCCTGCTGTTCTCCGAGACTTCGATAGTTCTGAACACGCACAGGTATGGCTCGGTCTAGCTAGAATAGCACCCATTCACTGACGATCCTCCTGACACACCCCTGGGGAAGCGAACCGAAGAGAATGAGCTCATCCCGTCTTGATACATCACCCCCGCGCGAAGTCGAAGGCCGTCGTAGAAGTGTAGCACACCCTGACACGACTGCTCCCGCGTACTTTCAGCACACCTTCGCTCTCACTCGGAACAGCGCTGCTTAAGGCTCTCCATACGCGGCTCATGCTCGCGGATTGGCCAAGATCCGAAATGCACGCGCTCATCTTGTTCCCCAGGCGCGGTCTGTGAGCCTCTGTGCCGCATATGGCATGGCCTCGCATTCTCCGGCGCCGCGGGTGTTCTTGTGCGATCCGGAAATAGCCTCTGTCGCCGGAGAAGCTGATACCAATGCAGAAGCCCGCCCCGCAGTGATATCAACTCTGTTGTGGGCGGCCGGGCGGGACGGGCTCGTTCCGAAGGAGAGACCCCAGAGCGGGCCTCCGGCAAGTTTCTTTGTCCTGGGGTGGGGTGGGGGGACTGTGGACACAATGGCCGCCGCCATCCCAATCTGATCGTTCATCTTACGCGTCTCAATGCGGTGCGGTGGGAGCTGCACAGGGTCCTATGAGCCCAGAAGGGCTCCCTCTCCCTTGGGTACCCGCCGCGGTAGTACAAGCCGCGCATCGCCCGCGCACTGCGTAATACGTCACGTCCCGCATCATCACGCCCTGCAGCAGTTCCCGGGTCCCGCGCGCGGGCGCAGGCTCAGAACGTTCAGAAGCCATCGCCAAGCGACGAGCGTGGCCAGATTCCGGTGGGCTGTCCGGGAGGGCCCGCGCGTGCAGAGTTTGACCGCATTCCTCCAGCGCGTACTTACACGTTAGCGTTGCGCCGTTGCACCCTCGCTCTCTGCGTATCCTATAAATCGCGCGCGCTCGCGACGCTCCGCGCAACGACTCGCGCATTTCATAAGCCCGGCGTCCTGTGACCCCTCTGGTACATACGTACTTCTGAGTAGAAGCACCCGCCCCACCCTTTCGCCTCCACACCTCCGTCCTCTAATCGGAGGGCCCCTCTACTACCAGTTGCAACTCCAGCCCAACCCGCCACGATATCGATCCCCATGTCCATGCTGAGCACGGCGGACTCCCTCCCGCTCGCCGTCGGGGTGCTCACGCTCTCGCTCGTCCTCCTCGCGATCGCGTACCCCGACCGGTACGTCGCGACGCGCGCGCTGCGGGGCGTGCCGGGCCCGCGGGGGCTGCCCATCGTCGGGAACCTGCTGCACGTGCTGCCGTGGACGGGCCGCACGCTCGAGTGGCTCAAGTTCCTCGTGGACACGTATGGCCCGCTCTGCACGTTCACGCTCCCAAAGTGGGGGCGCGGCATCCTCATCAACCGCCCGGAGTGGCTCGCGCACATCAAGCAATGTGAGTGGGCGCCGCGGACGTTGGTTTGTGCTGCTGGTTACCGAGGCTAACGACTTGGCGCGTTGTAGATGATATGCAGCGGTACTCGCGCGGGCCGAAGGAGGTCGCTATCTTCACCGAGTTTCCTGGCAAGAAAACTCCGATCGCGTCTGAAGGCCCTGAATGGCGCCATGCCCGCAAAGCGATGCTGTATGTCGCCTTGTCGATTTATAGCCTCTCTGCCGCCGGTTAACACGAAGAATAGGCCCATATTCACTGTAAAATCGTTCACTGAACATGTCTCCTTGGCGATGAATGAGGTGAGATTGTTCTCAATACTACCCACGAGCGGCCTGTTTCTGAACCTGTTTTTCAGATCATACCCGCAACACGTGCTCTGTTGCTCGACGCGAGCAAGAAGGGCATTCCCATTGACTGGAATGGTGAGTAGCCTAAACGTTAGGGGCGTTATTTTATACTACGACTAATACGGGTATCATCAGATTTGGCTGGCCGCATTGCGCTGACCATCTTCACCCGTTCGGCAATGGATCTTGACGTAGGGCTCATCACCCCAGACGTCAGCTGCCTTCAGCGCAACGATCCACTCTGCGATGCGCTGGGTGTTCTTAACACTGTCTCGTCAAGGTAGATGGCCTGGTTAAATCCCTCCAACGGAGAGTCTTACACTATTCTTGCAGACGCTTGCTGAACCCCTTTTGGCAATGGACCGAACTGGTGTGTCAATCTGTCGACATTCACTTCTAGGGAGCATCAGCGACTTAACATTTCCTGCTTGCAGTTCACCGGTGACCGCAAGCGCTTCCTTCATGCGCGCTCCTACGTCCGCAACCTCGTCGAAAACATCATCAGCACGCGCGAAGCCCAGGCATCGCAAAAATCCAAAGAGACCTCCGACCAGCACGCGGATTGGCTGTCCGCCATGCTCAAGGACCCGACTTTCAACGACCCCGCCCTCATCCGGGACACCCTCGTCGCGCTTCTCTTCGCGGGGCGGGACAACACCCAGAACGCGTTCGCGTGGTCGCTCTACTCGCTCATGGGCTCACGAGAGTGGATCGACCGGATGCGCGCTGAGGCCAAAGCGAACAGGAAGCCTAGCCGCGAGATGGAATACGGAGACCTCTCGGTAGGATGATGCTCTCTCCGGGCTCTCAACTGAGACACCCACTCACATGCCGCGTATTGGCAGCGGTACCACGTACACCTCGCCGTGTTCTACGAGACGGTCCGGCTCTGGCCTGGGGTGCCCAAGAACGGCCGTCTAGCTCTCTGCGACGACGTCCTTCCCGCGATCCCTGAGCACAACCTGCCTGAGGTCAAGGTCGAGAAGGGTGACTTCCTCTTCTGGTCCGACTACCATATGATGCGTAACGAAGCAGTAAGCCCCCTTCTCTTGCGGAGCGTGGAGTATACTGAGATCTGCGCCGCCAGGTATGGGGACCGATGGCGAACGTGTTCGACCCGAGCCGACACCTCGACGAGGACGGGTTCTTCGTCAGGCCCGCTGCGCCGAACTTCAACGGGTTCGGACAGGGCCCGCGATTCTGGTGCGTGTCCCCCCCCTGGCCTCTCACGACGGCGTCGCAACGCGGCATGCTGATCGCGCGCACTTCAGCCCCGCCGCGCAGCTCGCGGCTTACGAGTTCGTTGCGTGCTGGGCGGGCTTCTGGCCGTCCTTCGACTTCGAGCACTTTGACGGCCCGAACCCGGCGGGCGGCATGTACGAGCGACCGCGGATGACTGAGGCTTTCACACCGTCGCTTTCGGGGCCGTTCATGGTGAAGGTCCGACTCCGTGAGGGCGAGGACGCTGTTGCGCTCTAACTTTCTTTGAATTTCCGATTCTTGTTGTCATCCTGGTTCTCGTGCTGTATACCCCACCCACCCTCGCTTACTGCCTTCGTATTCCTCTGTACCAATATGATCATGTATCCAGACGCCCAAACCAGTTCCTCGACATGTAACCATTGTACCCATTTTGATCGTAATCTGAATACATATTGCGGTTAGACTCAACCTCTGACAGAAGTCTAACCCGCCGCTGCAGGGTCGCTACGTGTTGCATTGCAGTTCGGCTTTACGGACTCCATGTCAATAGGCGGGCCGCAGTAAGCACACTGCCATGCGTGTCTCCCATCGCTTCGGATTCGGTGTCAAACAGCAGACATATGTCGTCTTTCCGGTGGCTTTAGCATGCTCGTACGTACTACGTACCACTGCTCTGGGAGAGTACAAAGTGGGAGGGCAGAGCCTTTGTGGCGTCGGTCTTTGCCGCCGACCGCGGTCGTGATCGTAGGCGCCGGACGAACGGCTTGTCTTCTGCGCCCACGAGTCGTTCGGGGGCCTATCGCAGCCAGTCGCGCAGGTCCCGGCACCGGCTGCTTCTTTCGAGGGGCGTACCTGGCAATTTGGCGGCTGAAATGTGCACTCCAGGGACGGGTTGGCCTCATGACAAACAGAAGATCGGAGCAGCCGACGGTGGGAGGGGACGAACGAGGCGCCGAAGTTGCTACGTCGGAGAGCACGGTGCGTTCTGTTCCTGATGAGCATCCCCTCGAACACCTTCGCGAAGTGCAATGTGCTCGCGCAAAGATGCAGCGTGTGGCTGGAGGTGGCTGGGCGCAGTCCACATCGCAGTCTCCATCCTGACAGGTCACATTGGGGTGCGTATACTTTGACAGTCTTCTCCCGCTCGTTGCCAAACTTCCTGCGGTTGATTACTCCTCACCCGCCGTAGCGACATTATCAGCTGCAAATGCGGCCAATCACAGCCATAGTCGGCGCTTTTCTGGGCCAAACAAGGGAACAAAGAGCACCAATTGCAGAGGTGCGCCCATCCAACGCCGACCGGTCGAAGACCAGCTGCGCCTACGCGCTGTCATTTCGGCGCGGAGCATGCTAGGGTCACACACGCACCGCTTGTCTACCGAGCCGTACCAATTTGCGGAGGCCGCGGGGCATTTCTCTCGATTGAGGTAGCACACACTGCCAAACCTCTCATCGAAACCGGTGTTCCACTTATAGACATGTCTTGACAAGGTGCATTCTCTGATACCCTAGCGGCTGATGTTCCCCCTCCGGTTGGTCCCAAGATGATCATGCTCAACACGCTTCCAGATTCGAGGTGCGGGGTATCCTTGGCTCTCCGCGATTCCCGCGAGAATCCGAGGAAGCGTACGGCATCCCGTCGCTGTGCCAGGCCTTCCGGGAAAAGGACCACCACCCTGCATTGCAGACGCCCACGGTCCCGAACGCCTTCCTGCGGTCTAGGGATCCTCAGCGCGCGGCATGCGACGTGTGAGTCATCAGCCTTCTATCCATCTTCTCCCTGCTCGGAGGCGGTGTGCGGAGCACAATGCTCATCAGCGCATGACGCTCCTTGTGCTATCCATTCTTCGGAGGACTATAATCGGGTACATTTACTCTTGGAGGCAACAGAGCTCGCGCCGTCGCGTCATACGATCGCGTACGACAATGCGGAACGTACTGCGCACTTCTCCCCTGCATCTCCGGATTTGTCTTGAAATGGTCTAGGGCCTTCAACGATCAGGCGTTCTGACAGGCGCTCGCCCGGACAACCTGCCGTAATGCGCGTGTATCCGTCTCCGTCGCGGGATCTACGATAGGCTCGACTAACGCTCGACAAGCGGTATCTGTGTCCGACACCATTGTCGAACCCTCGGATTGCTGCGTTCGTACTGCCGTTGCAGAGCGACTTTACGCAATCCTCACGCGCCGTCACGTCGGAACGTGGTGCCAGTATTTTCAACGCTGGTACGATGGCAAGTGCTAGCTTCAGTCGGCAGCCGGGTTGATAGAAGACCGATATCACCTAGTACAGTTGTACGCACACCCCCAAAGATGTGCGCCCACGAAGCCTCGGGCGGAGAGAGTCTGACTGTATCCTGGACAGAACCTGTGCATGCATCCCTATGCATCCCCGCGTGCGCATCGAACCTTTTCGCCGTCTTGGAGAGCCTCTGCCAATCCTGTACGTAGTCGATCCGGCCCAAGACCGGTTGTCATCAGCGGAGCGGAGAGAAGGCGATGGTGTCGGGCGCGAGGCAGCAGCGCCTCGCTCTCTCGTGCTTCTTCTATCCCGGAGCAGGACCCCGGTCTCTGTGTTGTCACTCCGCCATGACATATTCTCACATTTTGGACTGGACGCGGGCGCACAGCTGCTCTCACCGCACTCCACCGCTTGATGCCGTATATACATGCTCAGGATCTCGGTAAGATATGATTCCGCCCGCGCTCACGCTTTCGGCTCGTACAGGCCTTCTAGTGCCCGAACTAGTCTAATATAACGCAACGCTCCATCGTTGGCCGACGTTAACCGGCGCTCACACTCTTGTGTCTCTTCGACCACGTATCACCCAAGGCCCGCAGCCATGCAGAGCTCGAAGACCTCATCCTCCTCCGTCAACACGCTGCTCGCGCCTTTCCTGCGTCAGTTCCAGAAGGGCCTCCTAGGACAAGTCTCGTCGTCCATCCCGCTACTCACAACGCTCACGCAGTACTATGTCAACCAACCATCCAAACGCATGCGGCCATGTCTTATACTGCTAATGTGTCAAGCGACGAACGGTCTCGGTTCAGAATGGCACGTCAAGCTGCTAGAGGCCCAAGCCTCCACCATCGACTGTGAGCCCAGTTCTCGTCGTGTATATAGCGCCCAACTGATCCCGTCGGAGCCAGCTTCCGAACCACTGTCCGAGAACGTCCTCCCCTCCCAAATATGCCTCGCACAAATCATCGAGATGCTCCACGTAGCCTCGGTAAGCAACCTCCCCGCCGGCCTTGTCGGCCTCATTACTCATGTCCTTCGTAGCTACTGCATGACGACGTGATCGACGACGCGGATACGCGACGAGGCGCACCCTCCGTGCCCGCCGTGTTCGGCAACCATCGCACGATCCTCGGGGGCGACTACCTCCTCGGCCGCGCGATGGCGCTCGCTGCGAGCCTCGGTTGCACAGAAGTCACCGCGCTCGTCGCGAACGCGGTCTGCACCCTCGTCGAGGGCGAGCTAGTGCAGTTGGGCGACATTCGTAGTCTAGACGCGCAAGGCCGCGCGCTCGACACCACAAGTGTCCTTCGGCACGTCGTCGCGGTGCCGCAGGACGACCCGGAGCTCTCGGGATGGTGGGAGGAGTACCTGCAGAAGACGTACATGAAGACCGCGAGCCTTTTCGCGCACGCACTACAGTGTGGGGTGCTGTTGGGCGGTGTTGGTACGCACGAGCGATGGAAGGTGATCGCGGGATCGTATGGCGAGCGCCTAGGGATGGCCTTCCAGGTATGCTTCTCTTATTCTAGCAAAACTAGATGTCCTCATGCATGATCCGCGTACTGCAGTTGATTGACGATCTACTCGACTTCGAGGGCGACGCACAGAAGCTAGGGAAGCCCGCCAACGCGGATCTCAGCCTCGGCATCGCCACCGCCCCAGTATTCTTCGCTGTACAAGAGGATGCTTCTCTTAGACCACTTGTGCTTCGACGTTTCAATAAGCCTGGAGACGTAGAGAAAGTTCGTACCTCTTTGAATATCCGAAGAAGTGTATACTTATGAGCCCGTTGCAGATGGCACAGGGCGTGAGGAGATCGCAAGCACTCGCACGTACACGTGAGCTCGCTGAATATTACGCCCGATGGGCGCAAGAGGCACTTGAAATGCTCCCAGACAGCATGGCGAGAAGAGCCTTGCACGAACTGACTGCGGCGGTCCTGACACGCCAAAGTTGAAGTGGAAGACCATGTATATACCCCTGCAACTTGTGTTCGTTTGTATCCTACGGATGTATTAAATGTATCTAAATGTATTTGGTAGAACGAGGTGTAGTATATAGTACCGTGGCCATCACGGTCAAAGCCAAAATTCCCGTGCAGGTGCAATACTAGTAGCATGCCATTTTAACGCCTTCCTAGAAATTTATACGCGACCAACACGAGGTAACAGGATTCAAAATGTGTCCTCGAATGGGCCAGACTGGGAAGCGTACACATTGGATGGCGTTGCAGTCTGAGCACTAGCGGTGAGGACGTCGTGGTGGTAGCAGACATGTCGTCGAGACTCGAGAAGGGGTATACCTCAGTACACGTACACGGCCCGAGATTGAGGCTGAAAACTTTGAAGCTGACCGGCGAGTTTTAATTAAGTACGAACGTCCTTGCGAGGGCCGCCTGTCCACTGTCCGTAAAATGCGACCAAGCCCCCACACACGGTGCTAACACAATGATGGAGTAAGCCATAGCCTTAAACCAACCCAAAAGCCCTGAGTAACGGTGAAAAGTCCATGATCTTATCTTATCTTAATCTTATCTATGCCACTACCATCGCCGTGGCTACTGGCTTACCGTTTCATTTGATCATAGTTGAAGACTTACCACCACCGGCAACGATCGATATACATAAGCGTTCAATAGCCACAACAGCTGTTCGGACATGTCAAATACAAGATATATACCTGTGGTCTATATCGAGAGATACTTTTTGGTACACAAGCTATGAACACATCCGCACATTATCAGTGGAAATTTGTGCTAACGTACTGATGGTTAGTATGCAACCGCTTAGAATCGCGCGCGGTACTATATATGCCAATAGAACGACGGACATACTAGGTCTTTCATCGACTATGATCCTTCTGGATCCGTTCAGGTGAAGTACTCACAGGCTTGGCTTGGAGTCTGATATCCCCGGCCTCCCCGACTCCGACTACTTGGCGTGGCCTCGCTACAAATCACGCCGGTGCTGGCACTGCTGTGGCCCTGCTCTGCCTGCGGATACGTATCGCCCCCATTCATCTGAAACGGAGACCAACGGTTGGCAAGAGGCGCCTTTGAAGCGCCATGCGAATAGCACGATGCGCCAAAATCTCATGTCAGTCCGAGTCTATCAAGGGCCCCATCGGGGCTCGTTTCGCCTAAGCCGCTCCGTTTAAAACGGTAAACGACCCTGGCACACGAGCCGAAGCCGCGTGCACCGACCCTTCGCAAGTGTACCCTACTACTAAGGCGACTGGCGTCAAACTTCATCATGTCTGTCCTTCTGACTGGTGACTCTCTGGTCTTGGCTGTGGGCGTACTGTGTCTTTCGGCGACCCTGCTTGTAGTCGCCTACCCAGATCGCTACGTCAGGACCCGCCCGCTTAATGGAATCCCTGGTCCTCGCGGTGCCCCTCTGATAGGCAACTTCGTGCAGGCGCTCCAATGGCAGGGGCGCAGTTTAGGATGGCTGAAGCACTTGTCAGACACTTACGGTCCCCTCTGCACCTTCACGCTCCCCATATACGGAAGGGGCATTTTAATTGAGCGTCCAGAATGGATCGCGCACGTCCGACAACGTATGCCTACCTTTTAGTAGAGGCCTCACTTATTGGGTGTGTGGCCGCTGAGCTGAACGCCGCACAGATGACATGCAAAAGTACGCTCATGGCGCAAACGAAATCGCCTTAATGACGGAGTTTCCTGGGAGGAGAGCGCCAATCGCCTCAGTAGGTGCTGAGTGGCGTTTATCGCGCAAGGCGATACTGTCAGTAGCACTCCCTGTGCTCCCCTTTGCACGTAGGCTATGGCTGACACGTAACAATTCGCTAGGCCTATATTCACCACGAAAGCATTCACTGACCACGTATCTCAAGCCATAAATCGTGTAAAACACGCTAAACTCACTATCGTCTCAAGGTTCTTCTGACTTGGCTCAATTCATAACAGGTCATTCCAAACACTCGGCGGCTCTTGCAGGATGTTAGCAAGAACGGCTCGGTTATCGACTGGAATGGTCAGTGCCCTTCTTTCTTTCATACTTTCAGGCTCACAGCGCTCCGCCAGACCTCGCGGGGCGAATAACGCTTTCAATTTTCACCATATCTTCCATGAACTTTGACTCCGGAATAATTCGGCCCACGATCGAGTGCTTAGATAACATAGACCCTCTGTTTGAGGCCATAGCTGTTTTGAACCACATCTCGTCAAGGTTTGACAGAAATTCGATATTGGTAACTAAAACAACAATTAATGTACTTACAGGCGGCTCATGAACCCTCTGTGGAGGGTAACAGAAGTAGTCAGTATCTTACTCTCTTCCTGGGACTGGTCTCATTGAGAATAATAGTTCACCGGGGATCGCTCCCGGTTCAACAGGGCGCGTACCCACGTTCAAAGTCTCGTCGATACCATCATCCGAACCCGGCGCACGCAACTAAGCGAAAAGCCGGATGAGTTCTCGAGCGACTGGCTATCCAAATTGCTCAGGGACGCAACCTTTGACGACCCAGTTCTCTTACGAGATATCCTCGTCGTCCTACTTTTCGCTGGGGCCGACAACACGCAGAATGCGTTCGCGTGGTCACTTTACTGCCTCACGAGTGCCTCGGGGTGGGCGCAGAAGATGCGTTTAGAAGCAATGAAGAATCAGAATGCCGAAGAGGGTGTGCGGTACGGCGACCTAGGGGTAAATACACGCCAATTGGTATGATTAGGCAACCATGCTGATGCCGATATATTCACGCAGCTGTATCACGTCCACCTGGCTGTGTTCTATGAAACCATTCGCCTGTGGCCTGGAATTCCTAAGAACGGTCGCGTGGCTCTATTCGACGACGTATTGCCCGCAATCCCCGCTCAAGGTCTTCCGTCTGTTGAGATACAGAAGGACGACTTCATCTTCTGGTCCGACTACCACGTAATGCGAGACGAGACGGTATGCCGCATTATCTGCGTGGTATCACTCGAGCTGTTTACTGAGGTATTTGTTGTAGGTCTGGGGCCCCGACGCGAATGAATTCAATCCCGGCAGGCATCTGGACGCCGAGGGGCACTTCGTGCGACCCACAGCCCCGCGCTTCATTGGTTTCGGAGGGCCAGGTCCTCGACTTTGGTATGTTACATAGTATCCTGACGGTATACACCAAGGAAACTCACAAGCATTGGCGGCGCAGCCCCGCCATGCAGCTGGTTACGTATGAGTTTGTGGCATGCTGGGCCGGGATACTACCGTATTTCGACTTCGAGCGCCTTACCCATGACCCACATAGCGGCCGCGAGATTGAGGAGCCCGCGATCGCTGAGGCCTTCACGCCGTCCATGGCAGGCCCTTTCAAGATCAGAGTTAAGACACGGGGGATCAACTTCGAGGATGCGACTGTTATTCCAGAAGTGGTATGAACTCGCCACAGGTGATCGTAGACCATTCTCTTTTCTTGACTGCGTAAATACAAGTACTACCTTAATAATAGCCCACGCCGGTTACTTATTACAAGGACTATCCCCACGTTCACTCCAAGGTTGGGGGCGGATTGCCACTGCCCACAATGACCCAAGCACCCTCACTGGTAACATCGTCAATCGTCAAGAAGACCGTAGCGGGACCGGGCGGGAACACGCGGCCGTTAGGAGGAGTGGTGAAAGTGAGCGACTTGCGATCTTTCGAAATAGTGGCTTCCAAAAAGACGAGGCGAGCGCTCGAATGGAAAGCGTGACTCGAGAACCCGAGGTCCATCAGCGACACTGAAAGCATGCATGAGACTGGTAGTTCCGCGGAGAACGAACAGGGGCATCCTACCTTGCACCTTTGCCCCCGGGCGGGTGAGCGCAAGCGGGAGTTCAATCGGGACGGTGAACGTCTTGCCGAACCCTAGCTTCTTCGGGGTGCTCACGATCTTCGGGCGGTCAACGAACATGAATGGTGGATCGAGCGTCTGCACCCTGAACTCGCTCGGGAACTTGATGCCCGGCCCCACAGTCGTGTTCGCGTTCGGGTTGCTCCCGGCGATGAGGAAATTGCCCTGCGGTGTCAGCGTGATACTGGAGTGGTATACGCGCGCGATCCCGGACGAGGGCATGCCCGCGTTGCTAATGCGTCGCCCTAGAGGTGCGTCGGGGGTGTACAGTGACGGCACCATCACTGCGTGGTCCGAGTTCGAGTTCCCAATCGGGTCTTGCACCTGGTGGATGGCGGCGAAGCCGGAGCGCGCACCGTTAGCGATGAGGATCTGCCCGTTAGGGATGTGGACGAGCTCAGGCATCGTGCGCGGCTCGAGCATGTGCTCGACTTGCCAGCCTCGAGCGATGCCTTCTTCATCGAGTCGGATGCGCGAGCATTGCGTCGTGGCTGGAGTTTGCGAGGAAAGCTGTAGAGGGTCGAGTGGGTCGGTCTGTGTTCCTCCGCAAACGAGTACTTCGGGGATGTAGTCGGGTGGCGAGAGCGGGAGGAGAATGGCAGAGCCGTCGATGGGATTCGTCACGCGAACGTTGTTCGGGATGTCGGGGAGGATGCGCTCAGTGTTGGCCTCGATGTCATAAATGATCGACTGGTTGTTCGCGACCATGAACACCTTCCCATCGGGCAGCGCAAAGATCCTATGACATCACGAGTCCTTAGTAAGGTCCGCACATATTACCCACAGTGAGAATGCGCGCACGCACCGCGGAAACAGGTTAGCCGGGAGGCTGCGTGCGAGGAAGGCAGACGGGCGCGGCGTGCTCTCCTTCGGCGGGAAGAACTCGAAGCTGTTGGCTGGGTGCTCGTTGTAGAAGTTCTCATTCACGTGCGTGCCTCCAACGATGAGCAGGCTCCCGTCGAAGATACGGATCGAGGACGGGTACCAGCGGCTCTCGAGCAGGTGCAGAGTCTTTGGATCTTCGAAGAGCGTGCAGCCCTCCCCGGTCGGCGACGCGCAAGGTTCGAAAATACGAATGCCCTGTTGCCCTGCTTCAATGTCTGGGTTCCCTGGGAAGCCACGCGGGTCGCCTCCAACGCTAGCCTGTGAACGAGGAATTTGTTAGCCTGCCGTTTTGAATTAGACATCGAAAGAGGTGGGTATTACCATCGTGCCATTGCTGAGCAGTGCACCGCTAGCACAGAACGAATTCGTAAGCACATCAAGCGGCTGGACTGTGCTTGTCTCAAGGTTCCACAGCGCACCCCACGCGGAGTGGCCGTCGATTTGTAGAGGATCGTCGGACGCACGGTCGAAGAAGACGACAAGAGTCGGGGAGACGACGATCGCCTCGAGCGCAACAATACCCGAGCGCACCTCCTTGAGGTCGAACCGCCAACCAGGGACGGCTGGAGCGGCGGCCGCCAAGGATGTGAAGAAGGGGAGGAGTGGGAGCGCAGACCACTTCATTGCGAGCGGCGTGGAGTCTTGACCCGTGGCGAGTTGGGTGTGGGGGTGGCGCGGGATACCCAGGCCGCCGTGCAGGAACCTCGCGCGCAGGCTTATATAGCGGAAGGCGGCCAACAGGGCGGCCGTCGGTACTCCCGCGCGTGAGTGCTGGGGAGCCGTGGGTGAGAGGATATTTCATGTCGGCACGGTGCCGGGCACTAAGAATCAGCGAGCACATTGGCGGTCTGGGAAAGCCCTTGGCAGACTGAGTGGGAGTCCCTTAGCCGTGCCGGGCACCTCTACTTAAAGATCAGTCTGAGCGGCACCGTGGTCAGTTCGGGATAATAATGGGCGGTCGCGACCTTGTATGCGTGCGAGCTTCCGCGGGCAACATAGTCAGAAGCGACGGTAGGAATGGAGAGAAGCTCTGTGATATTTCCGGGTGCCTTGGATGACACAGGCTCGCTGCTTAAAACGTATCGAGGACGTGTCATCCAAGGCCCGCATTATTCAGTAGCTAGATGAACTCAACTCAATCATGCGGAGAGTTCTAACCATAGGGGTCCGTACTAGGGGAGATCGGAACGCCCGACAATAATCTCCTAACTTCTGTAGCACTCACCGTATGCGTACCGATTTAAACAGGGTCAAACAGGCTGAGGTGAGTATGATACTATACGACAAGTGTCCAGAACGAACAGGATGGCGAACCGAATCGAAAATAGTTGGCCTATAGATGTGCATTGAACATACCCGGCCCGAAGCAAAAATGCCTCGCTCGTTAAGCCGCGATGGACCCACAGCTTAAAGCTTCGCCTTCTCGTTCCCACGTTCTTCGACCACGGGGTTAAAGAGCGTACCAATGCCTGCGCCAAGCCATACGTTGACGTCGTCGCCGTTCTTAAGGTATACCGGCGGCTTCTTTACGAACCCGACGCCCTTGGGGGTGCCCGTCATGATGATAGAACCGGGGAGGAGAGTCGTGCCCTGCGAGAGGAACGCGATGGTCTGACGGACATTGAAAATTTGGTCACTGGAGGGCAATCAATGAGCACATTTATATACAAGCAAGCGAATTTCCTGAAACGAACGCAGTGGTACCGTCTTGAACGGTCTTTCCGTTGACAACGGTCTTCAAAGGTAGATTCTGAGGGTCACCAACAGCGTGCGCAGCAACGAGGCAAGGCCCAATAGGCGTGGTGTTGTCTTCCCAAAAGATTATCATATGTCCGTCTCATGAACATGATAATCAAAATCAACAAACCATAGCCTTTGGAGAAGTTCCACTGAGATACCGCCATTTGGTGGTACCGGAATGAAATCTATATAGGGTTGAGTAAGACGTATTCGTAGGTTGGCAAGTTTTACTGACATCATTTCCAACAGTGTATGCGAGAACATAGTCGAGCGCGTCTGTTTCAGAAACGTTCTTTGCAGCTTTACCGATGACGACCGTGAGCTCGACTTCGTAGTCAGGAAGATGCTTCTCTACGGGTTGACTATGTTTGGGAATCGTGATAGGAGCCTCGGGGCCGATAAGGGACGTCACCGGTTTGTAGAAGAGGACAGGGTATCTAGTGAGTGGGTTAGTTAAGTGATTCCGGGAAACAAGCACGCAATGCTTACGCGGGTTTCGCAAGGTTAGCCTCTGCCTATCAGAGGAATCGGTGAGATTGTAGTGACGCGCAACAATTCACATACAGCGTGGTCGGCGTAGTTGAGACCAAGGCAGCGAACAAGTCCCACTTCGTCACGCGAAAGAGGCGCGAGGAGCTCTTTGACGGTAAGCACATTCTTGGTTACCTCTGCGTGGGGGTCGAGAGCGGAGCCGACAATTTCATAGGCTTTGACGGGCTTCTTTTGATGAATTGAAAGGCCGACTAACCACATACTATGTTAATGCAGAACTAACGTCGTGCGTACGAGCGACTACGCACTGTCAAGCTTGGCATCCACAGGCTCTCCGATATGCACCTGGGCGGTCTCCGCCGCCACAAAACGGATTAGACGGGTCCATTGCTGAGCCAGATATGTGAGCACTATGAGAATCGTTATTTGGCTTGACGCTGCACTCACTGTCCTGATGGGCGACATGGTGGTGGAGCGGGGGAGAGCTGGGAACGCGGGACATGTTCGTGCGGCGGCCGTAGGGAGCGTCGCTCGCTTCGAATCACCACACGGAGCTCCGGCTCGCGCGGAACGCGTCTCCCGCGGTCACCTGACGGAAACGCGCTTGTCGCGCACCCCTTTTACGTAACCCCAAATTGAGGTTCGACTGTCCTCGCTTCGATCCCGCTCAACGACAACAACGGCCGCGACGCCCCTTCTCCGCTTTCTCCAACGACCACGACCACGCTCGCGACCTCGGCAACATCTGCTTGCCTTTACTTGTCCTGTTACCTCTTGCAAACCTATGTGTTGACCGTAGTGACCTCGCCTCGCAGCCGTAATGGATCCCTTACACCCCGATGCGAACGTGGCGCCCATGCATGATATCCTTCAAGATGCTTTAGACGAAGTGAGGCTACTCGCGGTGGAAACAAGACAACCGCTGACACGATGTAGCTTGTTTCTAGCCGGACATCTCTTTCAGAAAAAGGTGACGCGTTGGTGGCAATAGAGCACGTCCTCGCGGAAACGTGTGACCCAAGAGTGGAGGGACTGTTGGGCTACTTCAACGCGTTACAGGATACATTCCAATGCAATGGTGAGCAATCCAAAACCCAGCATACAAGTGGGTCATAATGTTAATTCTGCGGCTAGTCTCGTCGCGTATCATCGCATGGGTAGCCATTACCACAACTCAACTGGAAGCTTGTTTGAACAGGGGTTCAACAGATCGTAAGCATGTCCTGCGTCCTATTGAGCGATCGACGTTGATATACTAGTAGGTGAGAAAAAGTCGGAGACATTGACACTGGCGGCACAGCTCACGCAAGCGATGGCCATTGTGCAAGGTGTGGCGCTCACTCATAAGGCTAGCAAACAGTACCTCGGCAGGAGATATTCTCTGGAGGTGTGTTCTCCAAACACTAGAACGTCTAATTTTGTTGATTCTAGAAAAACAGGTTCTACTCGATCTCCTCATGGTTTCCCGTCACTTAAACTCCACGTCAACACCGTTCAGCACTCCGACCTCACCGAAAGCCGGCGCACCATCAGCCCCACCGTGCAGGCCAACCGACATTCCGCTCGCCTCAGTGGTCATTGATACTTTGCTTTGCATCCTTGTTGACTCTGTTCCCGCTCTTCGCGTGTTTGAGGCCTTGAACGGTGTGCAGGTTATTGTGAAAATCCTGAAGCGGGCAGGCACTCCGCGTGAAGTCCGGTACGTTGATGAAATATCACATACTTCACTCTTATGCTCACGTAACGTGCTAAGAATGAAGTGTCTTGAGTTTCTTTACTTCTATCTCTTGGATGAAACGACTGTCCCAGAGGACTCACATGATCTGTCCGTATCTGCTTTCACCACTCCAGAAACAACGCCTGTCCACTCTCCCGTGCCTCCGCACCGTTCATACCCGTCCGTGTCGGTCTCTTCGGAAGCGTCATATACTACAGCAACTTCGTCACGTTCGTCATCCGCGTCATCAGCATTCTCGATCGCTTCTACCTCGACCGCGGCGACCTCGCGATCCTTACATGAAATGACAGCCTCACAGAATGCTGAACTACGTCCGCCCAAGCCCTCCGCACAGACGCCTTCACCACCCGTCCCCCCTTCGCGCAAGTCTGTCATACCCGGATTAGTCCCTTCGCAACGCATCGTCACGCCTCCCTCAGGTTCAAATGCGCTGAACGCATTGGGTCGCGGTCAACCGCGCTCCCTCCTGATGCTCCGCAAAGAGGTAGACTTTATCCCGCTCAGCCCCAAGAAGCCCGAGATCGCCCACCTCGGACACCGAGCGAGCGGGCTACGGCCCAAACTCAGCGGGCTCGGCAACGTCGGCACCAAGCTCCGCAACGCAGCGGACGTCCTCTCTTCCGAAGAAACGGAGGGCGAAGAGCCCGCCGCGCGCAGCGCAGCCCCAAGCACCCCGCGCACGCGCCCTAGCACGCACTCGCGCGGCTTCTCCGTATCCTCCGCATCGTCACTATCGTCGCTCTCCTCTACGTCCACCACGTCCACCACCGCCGAAGAGCCCAAGCCCTCCACGCCCCGGGCGGCCCGCGCAGTGCTCGACAATACGCGCAAGAGCAAGGAATTCCAGACGCCGCGCCCCGCTTCCAAGCTCCACCGCCGCACGCAGAGCCTCGCGGACGTGATGACCGAATCGCCCGCGCGCCTGCCTGGGCCTGCAACGGAGCTCGGCGCGGGTTTGAAGGTCGGCCCACGAAGCGCGAGCTCGCCGACGGCGGCGGCAGTCGGGAGCACGAAGGTCGGCCCGCGGACGATGGAGGAGAAGAAGGAGATCTTGGGGAGCATGCTCGGAAACGTGGACGCACTCGTCGAGGGCGTGCGTAAGGCCGGAATATGGGGCTTGAACTGAACGAGGGGAGGTGCCGATTCAGTAGTAGGGACGGGGTAAGGAATCAGGATGAGTTTGGGGAAAGGACTTTTTCTTATGTCTGTATGCTTTCGTCGCAACGCTATCGTTATGGTATGTCGGTATGTTATGTTGATCTCCAAAGCATTCTCGCATCGAAGACGTCTACTAGTACAGCTTGCAGCCATATCTAAGAAGATCCCTCGTTTGAGGGCACGCTTGCGCATACAGCGGAGGGAGATTATATTCTACAATAGGCGATACAACTGCTTGCTACATCAAAGAGACGACAAGGAACGCGCATCCCCCATCCCAGCCCGAGCTTATACCATAAAATACCGCGATAAAACATCCCACCTCGCCCCCCCACGACGCAGCACGCAGCCCCAGACCCGGGCCTCTCGAGCTCGTCGCAGCCTCTATGAAAAAAAGGAGAAAAAGATCGCTCTTGATCGTCCGCGACGCGCGCCGCCGGTGACACCGCTACTGCTTACATGCGCTCGCCATACCGGCTCGGCCCCGCCAAACGGTACTCCATCCCTCCACCTCCGCCGCCTGCACCCGCACTGCCCCCGCCACCGCCGTGGAACTGCTGCCGCAAGATCTGGTCCATCATCGCGAGCTCGTCCGGGCTGAAGTCGAGCGGCATCGACTGCCCCAGCGCGCCCACAGCAGGTAAGTGCGGCCCACGCGGCTGTTGTTGCTGCTGCTGCTGCTGCTGTTGTCTCTGTTGCTGCTGCTGCGAGTGTGCCTGCTGCTGCTGCTGCTGTTGCTGCATGTACGGCGCAGGGGGTGCGTCCAGATCGGGGAAGGACGCCTCCGCGCCCACGGGCACCGGCAGCTCGGGGATGCCGAATGCCATGTATGGACGGTTCGAGAGCGGTTGTCCACCCATGATGCCGAGGTCCATGCCCGTGAGAGCAAAGTCCATATCGACGTCCTCCGTCATGCTGTTCATACCGCTGCCGCCACCACTGCCGCCACCGCCGACCCCACCCGCGTACGCACCGAGAGCCGCACGGGCGGCAGCGGAAGGCCCGCCCGGTCCGCTCGCGCTCGTCGGCGAGGTGGGCGAAAGCGGGAAGCCCTCGTGCGGGTGCCAGTCCGAAAGGGACGAAGAGGTGGACGCGGAGCCGGACATGGAGCGGCACTGGTCGCGGAGCGTGTCGAGGTTCGAGATCGTCGTGTTGAGGTTGAGGATCTCCGTGTCGGGCTGCATGTTCGCGCCGGCGGCGCCACCCGCGTACTGCGCGTAGTCGCCGGGGACGTGCGCGTGTGCGTGCGCGGAATCGTGCACGGGGTTGTGCGGGAGGAGGTCCTTGGGCTCGAGCGTGCGCAGGAGGAGACGTGGCTTGAGCTGTTCTTGGAGCACGGTCGAGAGGATGCTCGCGACGTGGTTCGCGCAGTCGAAGGACTTGCCGCAGATGAGCAGGTAGCGGATGCACTGCTCGGCCTGCGTGAGGGCGCTTGTGAGAGCGACGCGCCCAAGGCGCGGGCCGGACGTCGCCTGCACGGCGGAGAGGATGAAGGATGTGCCCGCGCAGAAGATGACCTGCATGAGTGTGATGGGCAGGTAGCGTACCGAGTACTTCTCGTTCCAGATCCCGAGCAGCAGCATGATGTTGTCGCCTGCACGGTTGCACAGCTGCGGTGGCGTGCGCGTATGAGATAAGGGTAGCGAAGGAGGAGAAACGGAACGGAGGGCGCACCTTCACATGATCGATTTCGGGGCCTGAACCGCCCGACTTCGATCGTCTGTAGAACGGTCGGTGAAGGAGCAGCAGCAGCCACCAGTACGTGAGATGAAGCATCAGCCTATGAGGAAGCGCATTGGGTCGGCTAGCGGCGGTGAGGTCGACCTCGGGCGAGAGCGAGTCCTTCCAGTTATTGAGTTGGATGCTAGAAACATGTGAGAACCCCGCGCGCCGTCCCGTAATGAGAAAACACCTACTCCATCTCGCTAACGATCTGCAGCGCGCCCTCGCGTCTCGATCCCGGACCCAGGCTATTGCTGCAAGCGCACACTCGTGCATCAGCCTCCTGTCAACCAACTGCCTCGCGCGCCGCACACTCACACGAAATCCATGATCCGCCGCGCGATGAGCATCAGCTCGCAAGTCTTTTCGAACGTCCGCACAACGTGGCTCGGCTGGGGAGGCATCTTGCACGGCGCCCAGTACCACGGCGCCTGGTCGATTTCGCTATTCACCCACGGCAGGGGCAGCTGGCGGTCCTTGCGCGGCGGGAGGACGCAGCACTCGCGACCGACGTACAGCGACCATAGTACGTCCTGCGAGAACGTCGACCAGTACGCCCAATTGCGATCGAGCATATCTTCGTGCGAGATGAGCCCGGACTTGACCCATGGCGAGCAGTCGATGTTGAGGCCCACTGCGCGACGTCGACAGTTAGTAGCCAGCCAATCGTGAGGGACCGGGGTGGTACTTACGAGCCTGGCTCATGCGGCCGGCCATACCTGCGGCGCCCGCCGACGGTCAGTGGCACGATCTCCCACACGCCGCCAGAAAGACTTACCAAAATAGAGGTAGCCCAGGCTCTGCTCGCCTGCGGCAGAATGGAACGCGGCGAGAACACCAAGCGCCGTGATGAGGGGGATAGTGGGCCGTTGGCACTCCGCCTCGATGTAGCTTTTCGCCTTGCGCGCATACATGCGCCGGTAACGGATGTCCTTGATCAGCGTGTCGTCCGAGTACGCCGTCGCGAGTGCCAGCACCGCGTTGTGCAGCATGGGGCTATAGTGTGCCGATTTCAACGGGGGAGCGTTTGGTGGGGCGCTCAACGACCGGTGCATATCGCGCAGGAAGAGTTCGGGGACTATTCGAAGACCCCATGACGAGAAGAACTTGAAGAGAATCTCTAGAAGTCGGTCATGTTCGGCGCGGGTGAGAGGAACGTCAGGCGGTAGATGGCGGGACCAGTCGAAGTACGTCGATACGGGAACGGTGGCGGGGGAGGGTTCGGGTGAGGCGGACGCCTTGGCGTCCACGGAAGGTGAGGATCGTTGAGGGGCAAGGCGGAAAACGGCAGTGGGTCCATGGTACTCTAAGTCGCCATCTGATAGCTGTAAAGGGGTTGAGCGACGTGATTAGGCTGATGACAAGAGGGACCAAAGGGTATTATGAATCTCCGTGCCAAGTGTCTTCGTGACAGGGAGAATGGACAAGATTCGTGCTGGGTGAGGGCAAGAGGAAAACATACCACGAGATGTCGGGTGGGAGAGATGAGGTGGTCAATGTCGGACTCATTGTTGGAACTGCCGCCGTCATCGTTAGTTGTTTCGTCTGAGGCAGATGCGCGCGTCGAAGAGGCGGTCTGAGCAGACGGCGAGGAGCTACCGGCAACGTCGGAGGAGCTAGATTGAGCGGGGCCACCGTGGTTTCTCCTGCAAAATTCTAGGTCGGCCTGGAGGTCTTTGACCTTGGCTTCTAGGGCGCGGATGTAATTCTCGAGGGATTCAAAGTGCTGCTGGGTGCGGGCTTTCTTGGCAGTCTCTTTGCCCCATGTACACTACGAGCGGCAGGAACACGAAAAAAATCGACGATAAAAAATAGCCACGGCGAACGGACGGTGGGGTTAGTTATACGACGAGTGATGCCGAGAGCGCGGGGTCGGATGGGTTGATTAAAAGAAAGGGGTAAGCCAACGGCCATGTAAACTCATGGAGGAGGGCGAGTAGACGTACCTCCGAAGCGCGGCCGGCTTTTTCGCAGGGCCCACAGACGGGAGTTCTGCCGTCACATTTGCTTTTCCTAGGGTGGTAGTTGAGGGAGCGGGAAGGAGAGGGGATTTGGGGCGGGGCGTACCGTTTCCTGCAGTGGCTACAGGCCTGTTTTGCATAAGTCCCGCGCCCTGATGTGCCGAGGGTTCCATCAGGCTTTGCACGTTGCTTGCCGTCCTTCATGGCGGTGTGGGAGAGGGAGGGAGGAGATACGGAGCGGACGGAGAAGAATCGGAATGAGGAGTAAGACCAGGGAGATGGGGAGTACGGAATTAGGGGAGGAACGGAGATAGCAGCGACATATAAAGCAGGCACAGGACCGGACGAGGAAAGCGCAAGAGCGAAGCAAGAACGAAAGAGAGAGTCTCAGAGAGAGAGCGGGAAAGAGAGAGAAAGGCGGAGAGTTAATAATTGCAAGACTGAGGCTGCGCGTGCCGTTCCCCGCAGAGCCGTGATTATCCATTTGCGTCCCAAAGCGTCCGACGCCCATCCTCGTTCTCCCGCTCCGAACGGCCGATCCCCCGCCCCCAAACCCGATCCCCCCTACTCGTCGCGGCATTCCCCGACATCCCTCCCGGCCCAGGCCCCCGCACCGCCACCCCGCGCCGGCTGAGACCACGGACCCCGGCCATCAGCCAGGACCCCAGCCCCGCCCCGCCCGCTCCGGCGCCAGGCTCCCCGGCGCGGCTCAAATTGTCTGCTAATGGCGCAAACTCGAGTCTTCGAATTCTCTGCCCTGGCGGCGGGCACTCGACTCGAGCTCTTTTCCTCCGCTCCCCTCCTTCCCCCCTCTCCTCCCTCCCACACCGTGCAGCGCTCGCCATGGCCGCCGCGCAGGGCATCTCCCCCACGCCCTCCGAGTCCTGGGCCTCCGCCGTCGACACCAAGGAGATCCCCGACGATGTCCTCGAAAAGGGCTCCGACTCCCATTCCGTCCGCAAGAGGCCCGTTTGGAAGCGTGTCTTTGCCGGAACAGCCGCCCCGACAAATGAAACAAAGCGCGCCATGAAGAGCCGCCACTTGACCATGATCGGTGCGTCTCCGAGCCCTCACGCGCCCACAAGTCAAAATGTTTATCGGAATCCCAGCCATTGGCGGCACCATCGGCACCGGTATATTCCTTAGCGCAGGCTCGGTCCGTCCCTCTTCCGTAACACTGCACACCCCTCCGTCTTGACCCATCCACTGCACAGGCAATTGCCACAGCAGGTCCGGGCAGTGCTCTCCTCTCCTACTTTGTCGTCGGCCTCTTCTGCTATGCCGTCGTCATTTCTTTGTAGGTCACGCGATACACTGCCCACTCTTTTTCCTAACGGACCGCCCTCAGGGGAGAGATGGCTGCATATATCCCGGTATCGGGCTCCTTCGCTACGTTCGGGGCTCGTTTCTTCTCACCCGCACTCGGCTTCACATTAGGTACGCGAATATGACTCGCGCCGAATCCCTCTACTCACGCTGGATTTTATCAAGGGTGGAACTATTGGTTGCAATGGTCAGGACATATTTCTATTTGCTCTTTGGTATCATCTTTACTCAAAGCGGAAACCATCTACCTTGCAGGAGCTTTTCGATCCGTGGGTTCACACATGCGTCCGTCTAAGTCTCACATCGGTTCTCACAGTCTGCTTTTGCAGCAAGCGAGTTGACTGCTGCCGCGGTTATCCTCCAGGTTAGTGCTAATACTATCCTAGTGTTCGTTGGTTGCTGATACGGCACGAACAACAGTACTGGGACTCGAGGATTCAGGCGTGGCAATGGGCCCTCATCATCATCGCACCCATATTCTTGATGCAGCTGATTCACGTGCGTGTGTACGGTCAGTCCAAACCCTCTATAGCAAGACGCGCTTGAATTTATCTTGCTCATCCCTGTCATAATGCAGGCGAGTCCGAGTACTGGTTTGCTATGATCAAGGTGGTCATGATTGTACTCTTCATCATCGTTGGCCTCATCTTCGACTGGGGAGGAGTTCGTGGGCACCCAGGACCCGTACGTCCCTCCTCCACCTGTACCCCGAAACGCGCTCACGAGCTCTTAATTTTTACTCATGCTTCTCACCTGACGAGATAGGGTCTTTCCAATTTCCACAACGGCCAAGCATTCGTAGGGGGCTTTAGCGCGTTCGCACAGACATTCGTATTCGCGTTCTATTCATACGGCGGTGTGGAGCTCGTGTCTCTCGCTGCTGGAGAGAGTGAGACTCCCCACAAGTCCGTCCCACGGGCCATCAGAGCGACGTTCTTCCGTATCGTCATATTCTACATTCTGACCATCCTGACGATCGGCTTGAACATCAACTATCAAGACTCCACTCTTCTCACCGCGGCCTCCGGTGCGCTTCCTCGCTCTTCATAAACGCAAACCCTGCTAACTCTGTACGCTGGCGACCTAGACTCTGAGGTCACCGCGTCACCTCTGACGGTGGTCTTCCAGCGCGCCGGGTTCGGGGCGGCCGCACATGTGATCAACGCCGTCCTTCTTACGGCCGTCCTGTCCGCGACGAACTCCTGCTTCTACGCCAGCTCGCGCATGCTTCTCTCTCTCGCCCGCGCAGGCCACGCCCCCCGCATCTTCGGGTGGGTAAATGGCCGCGGCGTTCCCATCCCCGCCCTCTTGTAAGTCGCACCCTCCTTCCCTTCCCTTCCTCTTCTCCTCTCTCTTCCTCTGCGTGCGCTCCCACACTCACCGCCCCGGGCCCAGCCTCTCCCTCGCCGTGTCCTTCGTGACGTTCCTCACGACGATCTGGGGCGAAGGCGTCGTCTTCACCTGGCTGCTCAACCTCACCGGCATCTCCTCCCTGCTCGTATGGGGCACCATCGGCGTCATCTCTCTGCGCTTCCGCGCCGCGTGGCGCGCGCAGGGCCGCACGCTGCTCGACCTCCCGTACCGCCAGCCGCTCTTCCCCGTGCTCCCACTGACGACGGTCGTGCTCGCCGTGCTCATGTTCGTCGCGCAGGGCTACTCGTCCGCCATCCAGACGCCGTTCAACGCGCAAAACGTCGTCGCGACGTACATCGGCGTCGCGGTCTACATCGTGTGCTACATCGGGTACTCGCTGTACGAGTGGCTGTGGCTGAGGGAGCGCAGGCACATGGTCCCGCTGCTGGAGGTCGATCTCGACACGGACGCGGTGTGGCAGCAGGGCGTCGGGGAGCGTTTGCACAAAGAGGAGGCGGAGGCCCGCGCACAACGTGATACGGACGAGCTGGCTCAGGGAAAACGTACGAAGGTCCTTCTCCGGCGGGTTTGGAGGTATTTTGTATAAACAGCCACCTTTGCTCATGAGCGACGTAACCCGTCTATTCGCGGGTGAAGATCTCGGGGAAACCGGTTGTATGCTTTATATCTACGGCTGCCTGCAGAAGAGACGATGACATTATTAGGCACGACGAGACGTAACGTAACTTAATGTCCCTTCCAGACAAAACTACTGTAGCGTAGACTAGACCTGTAACCTGCGCCCCATCGGCGCCGTGCGATACCACTACCCTTGACGATATGCTTTCCAGACCCTCATGGTATCCGCCAAGTATCTTTACCTCCGATTCTTACTTTCCCACTCACGCCGCAACGCCCCTTAGACGCCTCAGCGTGCCCATCATCTTCAACCACGACGTGATCGACGACAGCACCGTCTTCCCCTTCGGCCCGATCCACTCCTCCAGCCCTCCCCCGTCTGGCGCCAGCCCCGCCCTCAGCGCGCCCAGATACTTCTCCGCCGTCGGGCTCTTGACAGCCGTGAGCCTTACCAGCTCCCCTACGAGCTCCGCGTCGTCCGCGCAGTTCCCGCGCGCCTCAAGAGCGTCGTACACGCCCAAGAACGTTTGCCCGCGCCCGTTCACAGTGAGCAAGTGCGGCATCACGAGGAAGCGGTACGCGCGCGATATGAACACCACGCGCGGGTGCGCGCACGCGTCCGCCGGCGCGATCGACGGGTGCGAGATGTCCAACCCGATGCGCGGGGTGCGGAAGATCCGCGGTCTCGCGTTGGCGTCACCGTCTGGATCGGTGGTCGTCGGCGTTTGGCTCGCGGGGCGGGCGTCGGGGCGGCGGCGGAACCACATCGTCGACAGGCGCCGCGAGTTGGCAACGGTTTGCTGAGGGTGTGGAGGCGGGAACGCGGCGATGTCGCCGTCCCAGTTGACGCCCACAAGCTCGATGATCTCGCTCGCGCCGCTCAGGCGGAGCAGCTCGTCGACGAGGAGGGACGGGCCCGAGATCACCTTCTGGTCGCTCACGCGCCGGATAGAGCGTAGCAGGACGCCGCCTCGCAGGACGACGTTGCTAGAGGAGGAAGAGGCCCCGCCGACGTCCTGGCTTTGGGATCGGGGAAAGTACTTGGATACTAGGCTGGCGACTGGTGGGGGGAGCCCGATGGTGAGGTCAAGGCCCTTTCGCGTGCCGCCTCTGTACCCCGCTTGACCTACTACCGCTTCCGCAGTAGGCTCGTTTGTGCGTCGCGGAGGTCGGTGGAAATACCTTCTGGGCAATGCCGGTTGAGTTATACGAAAGACTGGAAAGTTGTAAGAGACGAACCATCGTCCGGCCTGGCTTTGTTCCGCGCTGGCATGCGTGAAGGGGTCCTCGTGCGACCCTGACTTGTACAAGTAGAACTCTAGCTCCAAGACGTCCAGCTGTTCGGTTTTGTCCCCTGTCGTTATCTCAATTCGGTAGTTATGGAGGATTTCAGAGGCGATTTCTTCAAAACGAGCCGAAATAGTGTCCTCGGCGTCGAGCGCGCTGAAGTCGAGGAGCTCCATGAGCTCCTTGTTTACCGCGGGTTCATTCGGAGCCGTCTGCTGAGGTGGCAGTGCGGATTTGCGTTTACGGGGCGAGGGGAGGACGGCAGGCTCACTTAGGGCGTGTTTGATGTCGAATGTTGAAAAGTCAGACCCGGAGGCCGTTCGACGATGTTTTGCCAAATGATCGGGTGAAGATGATTGTGTCAAATCGTCATCGTACGGGCCCACTTGACAACCTACGCCATGTTCGTAATCTGCTGCTGGGTCGTAGTCGCGTTTGCGCTTGCTGCACAATGGATTGAAACAGACGAAAATTTAACACAACGTGCCGTGGCGCAAATTCATGGCTTACCTTGCTGCCATGTTTCTTTAGGCCCTCCGAGTACCTAGTAACACGGCAGGTAACTCCGAGCTGCCCGCGACAGAGCTGAAACGTCCTCGATGCAGGTGCAGATTGCTCTGAATGAGAAGAAACCAAACAAGAGGGGTGAATAGAGCCGATAGTGTTCAATGTTGAACGGACCGCACTGGGCGCCCGACGCAGACCGTGAAACGGTGGTGTAGGTTCAGTTCTAACCTTCCTGACGGATCGGGTAAGTCGCTTACCCAAACGAGATGCCTTAAGTAAATGTGACCTGTCTGTCACAATGTATCGACCCGCGTGACTTTCCGACAGTTTGAGTCCCACGCCTGGCGCTCGGAGCGATTATCGCCTTCTCTTGATCCTTGTCACTTACGACGACTGACAAGGATAATCCGCTCTGACATTGTGGGTACCTAACTCAGCATCATTTTTGGGTGAGTATTTGCATGGAGGAGTTATCCAGACACGTTCGCCGATCAGCAGTGCAGGTGACGTAGCTGGGTTTTCAAGCGAAAACTGATTGACCCGGCAATAGAACCAGCGATGACCCCATCGCTGAGAAAATACTGCCGTGTAAGTACGGCCTTCCATTCTTCAATGGAATCACGCTTTCAGTTCTCACATACTCACGCTTGGTGGGGATATTGCAACGACGGCTTTCTCCAAGGAAGATTCGCAGTTCAACCTCATGATGCGCACAACCCAAACATCTTCACCGCTACAACAAAAAACATGGGAGCGCCAAGGTAAAGAGCACATTCTGCGTGCCTCCTGATGCTCATTCGCCCTGAAGTGCGGCTTCTCGCACCTAGATTGGTCCCACGCTGCTTAGGTCGTGTCCAAGCGGCCGACGACCCACGGCGCCCTCCACTTCTGCCGGATACCCCAAAGCGCATTATCTGAGGCATCCTTGCGAGCAAACGGTGCCCAAGCAGCACTCTTGCCCACAGTAGGCTCCTCCGCGTACGTCAGTAAGAACGCTAGGACGTTCGTTCATTCCGATGACAAGCCCCGGGCCCAGTAGCGCTCTGGGCGAGTAGCTGAGTCACCAAGTCGGCTAGCACAACAAACGTTCTATACGGTGCGTCTCAAACATATATAAGAGATGTGCCGCTGCTGTGGAATTGCTAGTGCGCGTCCGGTACTTCCCGATACGCCACTACCACGCCGCTTCTGGTTTCTTCGGGCATGAAGCAGACCACATTCGTCCTCCTCGCCGTCTTCGCGTGTCTCGCGCTCTCTGCGCCTTCGGCCCCGGGCTGGAGGTTCGACCTCAAGGCGGAGCGTTCGGGTATCGTTGCTCTTGAGTCTATCGTCGTCTCCCCGACACTGGTCGTGTTCTTCGACCGTGCCTCCAACGACCCGCTGCAAATCAACAATCATTCGGCATGGGGTGCTCTCTGGAATCTCCGGACCAGTACCGCTCGGCCGCTCGACGTCCTCACGAACTCCTTCTGTGCCAGCGGCGCTCTCCTCAGCAACGGCTCCATGGCAGGTCGCCAGATTCCTCAAACATCATCGTGACACTGACATCCTGGTTTGCCTGCGTAGGCTAGTGTCGGCGGCGACCCTGATGGCTTCCCAGGAAACCCGGGTATAAGGCCCGGACAGCAAGCCATCCGCATCTTCGAGCCGTGCGCGTCCGCGAACGGCGACGGATGCACGCTCTTCGAGGATCCGGTCAACCTGCACTTGTTCGAGAAACGCTGGTACCCGTCGTCCATTCGCATATTCGACGGGAGTCTCCTCATTGTGGGTGGCATGCACGAGGACACACCCTTCGTCAACACAGATCCGGCGCTCAGCTTCGAGTTCTTCCCCCCGAAGGATAGCGCTCCTCGTCCCTCCGAGTTCTTGAAGCGGAGTCTTCCTGCCAACCTCTTCCCACGGTGCGTGTGCGCGTTCTCTAAGAATCATATGCCTCAGCCATATTGATATTGCTTCGCTTCACTGGTAGCATCTTCGCGTTGCCCGATGGGAAGGTGTTCATGGTCGCGAACAACCAATCGATCATCTATGACATCGAGGCAAACACCGAGCGCATCCTCCCCGATATTCCTAACGGCGTACGTGTGACGAACCCTATCGACGGATCTGCGATTCTCCTCCCGCTCTCTCCACCTGATTTCATCCCAGAGGTGCTTGTCTGTGGCGGTACACAGACCGACATCTTCGATCCTGCTCAGCTGTCCTCACAGACTCCCGCGACTTCTCAATGCTCGCGCATACGCCTCGACGAGGAGGGCATCACCCGGGGCTGGGAGGTTGAGCACATGCTCGAGGGCCGCACAATGCCCGAGCTCGTGCATCTCCCGAACGGACAGGTTCTCATCGCTAACGGCGGGCGGACCGGCTTTGCAGCTATCCGTCATGTGCAGGACCCGATCGGCAACTCCAACGCGGACCATCCTGTCCTTACACCGTCCCTGTACACACCCGGCGCGCCGCTCGGGCGGCGGATCAGCAACGCTGGGATGCCCTCGTCTGAGGTCCCCCGCATGTACCACTCGAGCATCACACTCACGCCACAGGGCAACTTCCTCGTCGGAGGGAGCAACCCAAACGCGAATACGACTGTCGGACCAGGCATCAGGTTTCCGAGCGAGTTTAGGATTGAGACCCTCGACCCTCCCTTCATGTTCGTCGACCGCCCGAAGATTCTCAGGACCCCGCAGAAGCTAGCATTCAACACGCGCGTCGCCGTCCCAATCTCGGTCCCGCCTGCCCTAGCCAGCGCGGGTGCGAAGGTCCAAGGTAAAGTGTTTTGACTCGCTATGGGCGGCACTATTCTCATACGACGTGTGTGCCTTCAGTGTCACTCGTGGATCTCGGGTTCTCGAGCCACGCTTTCCACTCGGGCGCTCGCCTTGTGTTCATGGACGCGCAAATTTCCACAGACCGTAAGACGCTCACTTTTACCACCCCTCCCAACGGACGTGTCTATCCTCCGGGGCCGGCGACTGTATTCTTGACGATCGACGATGTCACGAGTGAGGGTGCTTGGGTTATGATGGGGAGTGGGAACTCGCCACCGACTTTAGAGTGACGATTTGAGTCCCCGAGTATGAAATAGGGTACGAATTTGGTGCTTCTAGTAGGGAATGTAGTAGGCTTAGTTCTGAGCTTCCGACCGAGAGTCGCGGAGTACCGTTCAACTCACGGGAGCGTGACCCTTCTGTCACAATATATTGACCCGCGTGATACCATGACGTTTTGGGTCCCACGCCCAGCGCTTTGGGGTGGTTGCCGTCTTTCATCCGACCACCTTGTTTAAGTTGTGTTTTAGGCTTTAGCCGTATGTGACCATACATCCTAACTGTTTCACTGAATGCCGTCTCTCTGTCGATGTCCGCGCAAATAAGCTACTCAGACACGTGGGCAAGTGCAGAATGCGGTGACTCTTCAGCCGTGGCTGGATTTCCAAGGGAAACCTAGCTGACCCTGTGGTTAGACCGTTTGTAACCGCATTGATGAGGAAGAATTTACGTGTACGTTCTAGTCTTTCACTTATGAATAGGCCCATACTCACAGTTCTCACGTACTCGTGCTGGTGGGGATACCCTGGCGACGACTTGATCCATGAAAAATTCACAGTTCGACCTCATGACGCCTACAGCCCAATAGTTTGCACCATTACAACAAAAAACCTGGGAGCGCCAAGATAAAGCGCGCATTCTGCGTACCCCCTCAACCCCTATTCGTTCTGGGACCCGCTTCTTGCACCCGTAGGACGGGGATGAGTCTCACGCTTCTTGAGTCGTGTCAAAGCGGCTATTCACCAACGGCGCCCACCACCTCTGCCGGATACCCCTGCACGCATCATATGAGGAGCCCTTACGGGATCAAACTATCCAGGCGATGCGCTTGCCCAAACCCGACTGCTTAGCGTACCTCAGAAGGGCCTCGAGGCCGCCCGCTCACTCCGCTGAATGGCTTAGCTATTCTCTCGGCCAGTAGCTGAGTCACTGAGTCGGCGACGATGATCAGTCATCCATACGCATACGGTGCGTCTCTCCAGCGTATATAAGAGATTCACCCTTGCTCATGAATTATCAGTGCGCATCTGGTATCTCCGGGATACGCCAGAGCCACACCTTTGGTTCATTCAGCCATGAAGCACTCCACGCTCTCCCTCCTCACCGCCTTCGTGTCTCTCACTCTAGCCGCGCCTTCGGCTCCAGGCTGGAGGTTCGACCTCAAGGAGGAACGCTCGGGCATCGTCGCGCTCGAGTCAATCGTCGTCTCTCCGACCCTTGTCGTGTTCTTCGACCGCGCCTCAGACGACCCGCTACAGATCAACAACCACTCGGCATGGGGCGCTCTCTGGAATCTCGAGACCAGCACCGTCAGGCCGCTTGACGTCCTCACTAACTCTTTCTGTGCTAGCGGTGCTCTCTTGAGCAACGGTTCCATGGTAGGTCGCCAGATACCGCGTACAAATAACAATGCTGACTACATTGACTGTATGCTCAGGCAAGCGTCGGGGGCGACCCAAATGGCTTCCCGGGAAACCCGGACATCAGGCCTGGCCAGCAAGCCATCCGCATCTTCGAGCCGTGCGCGTCCGCAAACGGCGACGGTTGCACACTCTTCGAGGACCCCGTCAACCTGCACCTACTGGAGAAACGCTGGTACCCGTCATCCATTCGCATTTTCGACGGCAGCCTCCTGATTGTAGGCGGCATGCACGAGGACACGCCTTTCTTGAACACGGACCCGGCACTCAGCTTTGAGTTCTTCCCCCGAAAGGAGGACGTCCCTCGTCCCTCAGAGTTCCTGAAGCGGAGCCTCCCTGCGAACCTCTTCCCACGGTGCGTGCGCGCGTTCTCATACGAGCACATGGTCTTACCTATTGACGGCGCGCCGCCTCGCTTGCAGTATCTTCGCGTTGCCGGACGGAAAGGTGTTCATGGTCGCGAACAACCAGTCGATCATATATGACATTGAGGCGAACACCGAGCGCATCCTCCCCGACATCCCGAACAACGTGCGCGTAACGAACCCCATCGACGGGTCTGCGATCCTCCTCCCGCTCTCTCCACCCGACTTTATTCCAGAAGTGCTTGTCTGCGGCGGCACGCAGACCAACATCTTCGACCCCACGCAGCTGTCCTCGCAAACCCCCGCGACCTCGCAATGCTCGCGCATCCGCCTCGACGAGGAGGGCATCGCCCGTGGCTGGGAAGTCGAGCATATGCTCGAGGGCCGCACGATGCCTGAGCTCGTGCATCTCCCTAACGGGCAGGTCCTCATCGCCAACGGGGCGCGCTCTGGCTTCGCCGCCATCCACCAGGTGCAAGACGCGATCGGGAACTCCAACGCAGACCACGCCGTCCTCACCCCCTCCCTGTATACGCCTGCCGCTCCGCTCGGACGACGCATCAGCAACGTCGGGATGCCCTCGTCTGGGATCGCGCGCGTGTATCATTCGAGCATCACGCTCACCCCCCAAGGCAACTTCCTCATCGGGGGGAGCAACCCGAATTCGAACACGACGGTCGGCGCGGGGATCAAGTTCCCGAGCGAGTTCCGCATCCAAACGCTCGACCCTCCCTTCATGTTCGTCGACCGCCCGAAGATCCTCAGCGCGCCAAAGAAACTCGCGTTCAACTCGCGCGTCACCGTTCCGATCTCGGTCCCGCTCGCCCTGACCCGCCCGGGAGCGAAGGTGCAAGGTAGGATGACTTTATTCGCTAATTGTGGAGCCGCCGGTCTGATGCATACCTTCAGTGTCGCTCATGGATCTCGGTTTCTCGAGCCACGCTTTCCACTCGAGTGCACGCCTCGTGTTTATGGATGCGCGGATCTCGGCGGACCGAAAGTCACTCACCTTTACGACTCCTCCCAACGGACGCGTCTTCCCGCCAGGACCAGCGACCGTGTTCTTGACGATCGACGACGTTACGAGCGAGGGTGCTTGGGTCATGATGGGTAGTGGTAACTCACCACCGACTTTTGAGTGATAATAGAAGCCCAATGTAGCACTGCGCGTAAGTCCAGCATAATATGCATACGATGCCCAGTGAGCTTAGGGCTCTCAACACGAAATCGTGACAACTATTGCAACGTGATCGCCGCTTGCTGATGGACACTCTAAAGTGCGACCGGCAGGCATGGTGCTAGTATAAAGACTGGAGACAAGATGCATCAAAATAACACGGATTCTAGGGCGCATATCAGGGGCATACCACTTACCATTGCATAGAGATGGCTAGTTTTAACTGAGCTCTGGCAGGATTTCATATTTCCCCCGCATACAGCCACATCCCGCCCGGCCCCCGCAGCCTCAATGACATCCTCCCATGCTCGGATACAACGCTCGTAAGCTCCCTTCTCCCATGGCTCGTGTTTTCCTTCGTCCTTGCCCGTGTCTTGTTGAACCTCGCTTCCGCTTCCACAGCGGCCGCGCCACTCTCGTCCCTCTTCTTCCTCTTCTCTCTGCATGTGGTGTACACGAAGAAGGCGCGCCACGCTAGGCGCTACGGGGGCCAAGCCTAGCCCTTTCTTCGCGCTCGCAGGCCCTGGAAGACGCTCTGCCTCGGCTCGGTGGATAGCGGCGATGTTGTTCCTCAGCGTCTTCCTGTTCTGTACCCACGCGGCGCGTTCGCCGTCTTCCATCTTCCGCAGCAGCGCACACTCCTCCCTCGTCAGCTCTTGGTCCCGCTTTCGTCTGCGTAAGATAGCATATATGAAGAGATATGTGAAAGACTCTAGCTCGTCGGACACGGCCGGCTGTTGAAGGTGCGCGGTCGTTTCGTTCGCGAGGCTTTCGAGCATGCGAACGGATAAAAAGGGCAATGTGTGCTGACATGGAGCACCTCCGTCATGAACCATGAACGTAACGGTTGGTATAGCGCGTACTGGCTGTGGGGGACTCTGTTCCCGCGCATATGGTGAGGCTAGCGGCTGGTCCCCGGAAGGCTGGTTGTTGAGTAGAGTATTCGGACGGACGTCCATGGACGCGATGTTTTGTGAGGAGTGCAGCTGGGTCTGGGTGACGTGGGAGCAGGTGACGGCAACGCTACTAAGCTCGTTATATGCGACGGCGCCGAGGCGACAGGTCGGCGACCGGGTGTCCTCCATGGAAGCACGCCAGGCGCCACAGACGCGTCTTCTCGTCACGTGCTCGCGTCACTTCCTTGGAGGGGACGTTTCAAGTTCTAGTAGTAAGCTTAGAGGTCTATTTTGTGCCGTTTGTACATGGTAGGTTATCAGCGCGTACAGCCAAATCATACACTCCTCGGGTACAGTCAAGCAGGAATAGCAGCGACATATGCGTCACTCGACCCGAGGCTTTTTCTGCGCCCGCTCTTCCGTATCATCATCCTTTCCATCGTCCTCAGGATGCGGGCGCACCAGCGATAATTCGCCCTTCGGGTCGCCCTCTTTGTTCTCCGCATCCTCCATCTCGACATCCTCCACAGACCGCTCGACAGACGCCGTAGCTTGGTCTTTCTCCTTGCCTGTTGCGGCCGAGGGCCGCACCTTCGACTCCTCGGCTGCATGGGCTTGTTCCGCCTTCTTCTTTGCCTTCTTCTCTGCTTTGAGCCTGAGTTCTTCGTCTTTCCTCGCCATCGCCTTTTCCACCGCGTCCTTGTAGACTCCGAAAGCCGTCATATACTCCTCGTACTGTTGTTTCCACCGCACCTTCACCTCTTCCTTCTTCAGGTCCGACCACGTCAGGCTACGCTCCGTCCCGTGGTGGCCTATGTTCACCTTGAACACCGCATACAGCTCCTCCGCAACCGCTTCCAGGGTCGCCCCGTCTGGCTCTTTCCCCTGCGCACGCAGTTTCTTGACGTCCTCGCCCATGATCCACAGCCGATTCTCCACCCCGTCGCGATTATCGAGTAGCTTTTTCGGGTGCTCCTGGCCTAGACATCCCAGATAGCCCGCCATACCGCTCGACGACCCGTCGCGGCGCTTCTTGTCGCGCCAGAGGAGTGTGTGAAGGAGCACGTGCGAGAACGAGTCGAGGTCGTCTGCTACCGTCTGCGTGAACGGCGTCGAGGTCCACATCGCGTCCTGCAGTCTTCGTGAGGGCAAGAAGCGCATTTTGTCCTGGAGAATACAAGCGGACGGACGGACAAAGTTAGCGTTAGATCGGAACGCATCTCGTCTTCAGGTACGTACGACGGGGAGCGCCTTCGCAGGCGGCGCGGGCGGGCGGGCCCACCACGGCTTGGGCGCGTACTTACGGGCTAGGTCGGAGTGCAGCAGGTACTTCAAACCCGGCTCTATCTCAATGTACTCCGTCCCGTCGGCGGTACATCCGTCGCAGAAAAAGTCCATGATGATGGGCGTCTTCAAACCCCCAGAAGCTTGCAGAAACGGCGAGGGTAGTGGCGCGACAACAAGGGGGATTCGAATGGTGTTGCGATCGATGAGCTCTTCGCCTCCACCCTTTATAACGCCTGGCAGTTGGCTTGCACAGTGCCGGAACGACGTTGACGTCCAAGAATATTGGACAATGACCTTTCAGAGTCCAAGCTGGGCCGCCCCTGTGCCGCATGCCCGGCATGCTGTGAACACGTGGCGAACAGCGTGCCTCGGCAGACGCCGAAAGTAGCCACTATAGCCACCGGCGAGCCGCGACTGCGAGAGTGTTTGAGTTCTGTAATCTGTTCTGACGCCCCCGATCGACGACCCGAGCCCGACAAACCAGCACATACAACCAATAACGAAGGGTCATACACGTCGTTACAAAAATTGCCTTTACACCATAGCGGGGTGGACAATGGCGGCGCTTCCTAAATTCCGTACTTGAAGTCAGTGACTCTCGACCGACCGCTCCTCTACCCGTGCGCCCTTCTTCTCATCATACGCGCCTGTTGAAGCCTTCTCCTCCTCCAGGATAGTCTTCACAGGACCTTTGAACCACTTGCGCGCTGAAACGACCCACGAGAGCGCAGCAAAGACAAACACAGCCATGATAATCACGACAGTGTAATCTGCACGAAAGCATCATCGTTAGAGGTAGTCTCGATCCATGGAAAAGAAGCTAGACACATACTCATAGTCGCTGCGCTCGGATGAACCTCCGGAGGGAAACAGAGTATAACCACGATGAAAGCGACCCAACAGACGGCAACGACGCCGATGGGTAGGTACCACTTCCCCAACGTGAACGGCCCTGGCTTCAGCTTCGTCCGCCCCGAGGTGATTCTCAAAAAGATCGGCACAATATACGACAAATATAGTCCAATCACAGACGCCCTAAGTCGGTCCGTTAGCCTCTTCCGCGTCGACACATCGCCATAAAGGCGCCACTCACCCTGCGAGCGACGACAGCGCCGTCTCCGAGAAGCCCAGGAACCCGCAGATGCCCGCGAGGACCATAACGAGCCACACCGCATTGACCGGCGTACGCGTGTACGGGTGCATGCGCTTCCACCAGCGCGACCCAGGCAGCGCGTTATCGCGCGCGAACGCAAACACGACGCGCGACGCGTCGACGCCCTGCGCCGCGCCGGTCACGTACTGCACGACGACGATGAGGCTCCAGATGGCGAGCATCCCGCGCTTGCCGAGCACGTCTAGGAAGAGCTGGCCCATTGGCAGCGGCAGGTCCGTGCCCAGCAAGAGTGGGACGGACGCGGTCGCGAAGGAGGCGGCAATGAAGAGTAGCCAGCCGAGCGAGGCTGTCGCGCCGACGCCGACGAGGATCGCGATGGGCGCCGCGCGGGCGGCGTTGGAGGTCTCTTCGGAGATATGGGCGGCCGAGTCGTCTGCGGCATATTAGCGGATATGGGCAAGCAGGAAGGTATAACAAACCTACAGCCGGTGAGTGTCCACATTGGGGATGTGAAGGCGAGGATGAACGCCCATCCGCCTATATGGGAATAAGTGAAGGAGAAATCATCGAAGTTATAATGTCTACTCACCATTGGACCACCCTGTGTTGTTCTCGAACAGTGTGAATGCGGTATCTGTCGAGACTCGCTGCTCGCCACTGCATACAAGCAGGGCGACTATGGCAGCGATAGTTGTACCAACTTTGGAACGGAAATTTCAGTGCGTGCGTCGACTAATGCAATAGCATATACTTACGGTTTACCATCACATAGAATATGTTAAGACGTGCGAGCACCGACGTTGCAGCAGAGCACACAATCCCATGCGTGAAGAGGATCGCGAGCAAGATGCCGAACGTCGGTCCGGCACCAAGGTTAATCACGCCATCGGAGCCAACATTTAAAGCGGTGACAATCATTTGGGCACTGCGAAAAGGATCCCGCAGGATGAGCGGAGCGCGTTACCCACGAATACAAATCGTACACGCACCACGTGAAATCTATTGAGCAAACTAGTGCGACCTGCCCGGTAACGTTCGCCCAGCCAGTGATCCAGCTCGCCAATGGTGCCCATCGCGGAGGCGCGAGCTTTGCGGAGAAATAGTACAGCCCTGCACTCGTCCTGCGGTGTCCCGTTCCTAATATCAGCACTGGTACTGATCACTGAAGCGAGCGTCATTGAGGGGTCCCACTTACGGCATGGCCGATGTAAGCTCGGCAAGGGACGCAGCAATTGTCATCACGAAGAACGAGGGGATAAGCCACCCGAACACCATGCCGACGTGCCCGCCTGAGAGCACCGCGGCCGCAGCGGGGTGAGCGCAATATCCCAGGGAAGCACGACAAACGGGTCTCGGACGCACCAGACACGAGCGGGAAGGACATCGTGGAGGACACGGACGCGACGACGCCCATGATCGAGAACGCGAACGCGATCGTCTCGACGAGCTGCCGCATCCGCGAAGAGGTCGCCGGTCAGGAGGCATCCCGCGAAGGCCGATCGGCCAAAGAAGACGCGTACCGAGAACTCGCGCTTGAACTCGCTCTTGTACCCCAGCTGCGCGAGCAGCTCGTCGTCCGCATGCCGTACCGCGCGCAGAGACTCGTGGTCGTCTGACCCGGCGCCGTCCACGGTCTTCGTGGACGTCTCCACCGCACGCTTCTCGTCGAGGGACATGGCTCAAGGCGCACAAAATAAGAGAGACGGATGGAAGAAGGGAGAGAAGCCCGGGGAGCTTCAGGGTCCCGGCGGGGTGGCCTTATGCGAGCGGGCGCTGCGCCTGCCATCGGGTGAGGGGCCCCAACAGGCTTCGAAATCGTCTCCACGAGTCGTTTCGCAGATAGGTCCACCACGCCCAGGAGATCTCCGGAGGGCGTTTGAACCGTTTACGTTGCGTCCGGCTGCCACCGCGACGAGGTCGACCTGCCTCTTGTGGTGGGCGCGTCCGAGAAAAAAAGGCATAGACCGCAAATATTTGGGCCTGAATGATACAGCATGAATGCACTTGCTCGGGCATGGCAGACGGATGAACAGAGGAGGGCACTCACGGGGAGCACGGGAGCGTGGTCTGGCGCCGGCTGATAACGCCCGGGGATGCGTATCAGCGGACGAACGAGGGAGCTTCTCGAGCTTCTGCACGGCTTATCGCGCTGACATAGAGATTTCGAAGGGAAATACTAGTCCTGTATTTCTGAAGAGCCAGGAGCGCTGTCAACGTTGCTCGAGCCGTTCTCGCTCTCAGGCTGGCGGCCCTGTTAGTGGTGCAAGATAAGGTGGCGTACTTTGACACGGCATTACATGGAGACACAGACCTCTAGGTCTATTTCAAGATACGTTGTGTGATATTCTTATTTCCTTGCTATGGCGTTTGTGCCAGTGTAAGAACAACTGGCCACCGATCAACGTTTGTTGTTGAGAGCGCGCAGATGGCCGTCGCGGACGCAAATACGTAGGCGCTCATAAGGAAGAGGGGATGACGGGCGCTTGACTCTCATTCTGAATCCGACGAGTCAAGGAGGCTGTCGTCGTCCGATATCCTTGAGGCTACAAAGTACTTCGGCTGTCTGAGTCCCTCAGGGAGCTGGATCATATGTTTAATTCTGTTCTTTTAGCTTCAAACTTATAACTCTCAAAATACAAACCCCACACTCGATGGTCTGCGGCACGTCCTGCAACGCTGTTATCTCACTGCCAGGCCTCTGCGGGCAAAGCAGGCTCGCTATCTTTGCGAGTCATCAGGATAAATACGGCTTTGGTGGCTGAGTGCAGTCTCCCTAGGCCTCGGACTATCTTGCCGAGCTCTGTGAATCGAAGTTGCTGCAACGCTATTCGCTGGGAATCGCTTATCTCTTCCGCCTGCAGCTGCCGTCGGCGCCCCGCACTGGTCTCTCGACTCTCGGACTCTGTGGATATGTGGTCCCGTGCTAGCACAGATAAACTTCAAGCTTCATCTGCCAGCTAGAGTCAATCCTGCCGACGATGGCGATGGCCCCTGTTCAGACTCTTACTTTGACGTGCATCAGTAACTAGCCGCTAGCCGCGCCTTCAAGCTCCCTCTAGCATTTCAATGCCGCGCAAGATTCTCATCGGATTCGGCGTGGACGTGGACGCCGTCGCAGGATGGTAAGCTCCGACCAACACAGAGTCTCTGCGGATTAGTACAAACGCTGATCGCTGATACCGCGCAGGCTGGGATCATATGGGGGCGAGGATTCCCCTCTGGACATATCGCGAGTAAGTCCATGTTTGCAGGCATTTTGACGTGTGCTGTCGCGTCTATCCGGACCGACTTCTTGACGCACGGCTGTGCCGCAGGGTCTCTACGCCGGAGAAGTCGGAGTTCCCCGCCTCCTGAAGCTGTTGGAGAAATACAACATTAAGACGACGTGGTTCATCCCCGGTAAGTCTCTCATGTGAACTTCGTATTCTAGTCTTCACCATACCTATCGCTTTTTCCAGGACATAGTTTGGAGACGTTCCCTGAACAGATGGCCGCCGTTAGAGATGCCGGTCACGAAATGTACGTATCGAACTGGCAATGCCATGCATTTGCCGAGCTTTAACCCCGCGTAGTGGCCTCCATGGGTACTCGCACGAGAACCCGGTGTCTATGACGGTCGAGCAGCAGAAGGACATCCTCGACCACACCTACGACCTCCTCACGAAGTTCAACAACGGTGTGCCGCCGAAGGGAAGCGTGGCACCGTGGTGGGAGACAAGTAAGGAAGGCTCCCAGCTCCTCCTCGACAAGGGTATCGAATACGGTACGTCGGAACGCTCCTTTTTTGTGGATGGGTATGCTTATTCCTGTTTCCCCTTAGATCACTCGAACATGGCTCATGAGTACGTATATTTTCCAGAAGCGTGATGGTGATGTGACGGTGTCTTACTTCATCCTAGCTCTCAGGCATACTACCTCCGCGACCAGGACCTGTGGACCAAGATCGACTACAGCGCAAAGGCACACACATGGATGAAGCCTCTGCAGCGCGGAAACGAAACAGGGCTGGTCGAAATCCCCGCAAACTGGTAGGCCCCTTGGTGTATGCGGTTGACGGATGTATATATGACGTCTGAGCTGTGTGCCTGGATTTTCTGCCCCTCAGGTACCTTGATGACTTGCCGCCGATGATGTGAGCGACGCCGCGGTTATTATAGCGCGACTCCGCGATAGTCGAGCTTCCCGGCCGCTGATTTCGACTGGGTTTCCCCAGGTTCATCAAAGCGAGCCCGAACTCCCATGGATGGGTGCGTCTGTCGTTCGCGGAACCGGAATAGCTGATTGACTCGTCCCATGTCATCAATCCTAGGTCAACGCGCGGGATGTAGAACAGCTTTGGAAGGACATGTTTACGTACCTCTACAGGTCAGGGCCTGTGTTTCTCCCTAGCTATATCATCGCTTCCTTACCATTTGTTGGTCGTGCGATGTGCATCTTCGTAGGGAGGAGGAAAACTTCATATTCCCAATCACGATTCACCCGGACGTTAGCGGGTAGGTGTGATACGCGCTTCCGTCCCATTCCGTTTTCTCATCCTCGGACTCACGATCGCCCCCACCTATAACAAGCCGGCCTCACGTCCTTCTCATGCTGGTGCGTTCTTCACCTCAAACGAAGCACAGGATTGCCTGCCTCACCCAAATCTTTCCTTCACACGCATGATGCATCGTCGTCGGTTGTCGCGACTATGTCTGGTCTCTCCAGGAGCGCTTCATCGAATGGGTGAACACGCACGCCGATGTTCAGTGGGTGCGCATGGTCGACATGGCGAACGAGTTCCGTGCGCGCGTCGCGCCACCTCCCGGGGCCATCATGCCTCGTGGTATGACCTCCCCGACGGCAGTCGAAAAGTGACACCCTCAAGCGAGTGCATACGATGTGGGGCCCGAAGCGCGAGGATGACAGGCTCTCGAAATTGCAACTTGAAGGCGGGGGGAAGTTAACATCCGCTTGTGACTGATGTTGATGGTCCCGGGCTGCACGGTGCGGGTCGTGTGCCCCAGGGGCCAGCACACGGGGGGTGAGTGGTCCGTTCAGGGCTGGTGGGCTCTGGCTTGGGAGGGGCTTTGAAACGGGGTGTGGAGACGCATTGGAGAATCATATATGTGCTGTGTATCTATGCTGCGCACGGTTGCACCGAGGGGAGCCGTTCAATAAATAAGCTAGCTAGCTGCATGGAATTGGCATCGCACCCCATGACGCGCGCCGCGCGCAGGACGTCTGGGAGTCCCGGGCGCCATCAAAGGGTTGCCATACGAAGATTCCCCTTCGACGCCCTGCAAGGGAATCTCCCCCGTCGGGTTTGGGGGACTAATGATTGATTTTGAATTGGAGTTGGAGCTGTCCCGTTCCAAATGTTTTTCTGGAACGATTCAGCTCACTCTGCATGCCGGCGGCAGTACAGGCTGGGCCTCGATGAAATTCGGCGGTAAGGTTAACGTAGTTGTGCTTATGCTGGCTTGAAGTTGCAAAGGTACCCCACCGACGAGCTTGTTCGGTGGCGTAAGTGCGCCATCCGTCGCGATTCGTAACTGGGGTGCTCACGATACCGGCCCGGCTTCCTAACACGAATGGCGAAGAAAAATCTCGGCGTTGCGTTCGTAGATGCTGGTCACCCAGCAGCTGGTCTGACATATATAGCCGTCGATAGGGACAAGCGTACAAACGTATCAAGACCTCCCCTCGCTGTCCCCGCGAAGAATTTGGCCCGAGAGATTGTGACAGAAGCCTTTGATCGCGTTTAGAGTAGCAACTGCGGCACGTCGAATTCAAATCAACAATACGCAGAGGCTACAACTGCACAGGCCGCCACGCTGGGCCCGTTTCGCGAACATTTTGAGCTGCAGGCTGTTGAGGGCTGAAGTCGACAATGACGGTAATCGCCATCCTATGCGACAGTCGGTCGGTCGTCGTGGAGGGCGTCCTAGACTATCTGTGGCTTTATTGTTTGGTTTTTGATACTGCGCGGGAGGCGTGCCTTGCAGCGTCCGGGGTGTCCATCATGACTAGAACCGTCGAGCTCGGGGTCTTGGGCTTGTCTCCTGACGCGCCTGCAGTGTAGCTCCGGCCCCGTCCTGTCGAGACCTGGACGACAGTGGTGTTGTGTTGACATGGACGGACGAACGGAGGATGTCGGCAGCGGCGGTGGCGGCAAGGCGGTGCATGGGTTCAGCGTCGTGCGAGACGGTCGGTCGACGGCCGAGGGCGGGCCTCTCTGGCAGCCTGCAGCTCGGGGAGGCCGTAGCCGACGTTCAAGGCGGGAGCCGACCCTGCCGTGGCCCGTGGTGGACGGGCAGGGGCCCGCCTGGGTGGAGGCAGAGCACAAGACGTAAGCGGGCGTCTACCGCTGATGCCGTATAATGAGATCGAGATCCGGGTGAGAAGGAACACAGTCCAGAAAAGGCAAGCGTCGACGCGACGCGACGTGCCATCAAACGCGCGCTCGACGGCCCACGGCTGGCCATGACGGCCTCGCACTCGAACCCCCTCGTAAAATAAAACGCCAGGCCTCGTCGCCCAGCCTCGCTCGCATCCTTCCTCCTTCTCATCCCTCCTTCCACGCCGGCGTTCGTCTTCTCCTTCGAACCCCCGGCATCATGGCCTCTACCTCCGTTTCCCCGCATTCCCCGCCGCTTCATTACACTCCGACCCTGAAGCACTACTTGTCCACAAGCGTCTTCCTCGAGACCAACGCGCACACGCGCACCTCCTCGCGCCCATCTTCGTCCTCGTCCAGCTCAAGCTACGCCTCTTCGTCTGGCACAATATATACAACCTCGCCCGCCTCCTCCCGTTCGGGATCATGGTGCTTTTCTCCCGTGTCCCCTTCGGGCGACAGCACCCACCGCAGACCACGTCCCCTCCCAACTCCCCCCGCAACGCCTGACAGCGCACGCGGCCCTCTCCCTCCACGTCCCCTCCCCAGCCCTCCCCCTTTCCAGGCGCACAGAACTCTTGAGACCCGCCCCGCAAAGCTGCCGATCCCGCCCTCAACGCCACCTACCCCTCGGCCGCCACGGCCTGTCAGGGCCGCCTCAGTGCCCACCCTTTCATTTAAGCCAGAACCGTCGCCCTCCGTCTACTCAATATCGATGGACCCAAGCCGATCGACGTCGGTGGCGTCGACGGCCAAGCAAGCCCCGTCCAGTACGGGCCGGCCTTCGATCCAGCTGCTCATGCCGAGCTCGAGCTCGTCAACGACAACAGACTCGACGCCGCCGTCTCTGCCCACGCCATCGCCGCTCTCGCCGATCGCGTTCGACTTTTCTGGGCCGTCAGACCAACGGCGGCGCCGCGAAGAGGAGCTCGAGCGGCGCATGCGCGACATGGGGTTCGTCGAGGCTACGCCTCGCAAACGTGCTCACGCGACCTCGGGATCTGTGTCACGCGCCACCGGCGGGAGGCACACGCCCGCATTCTCGGTGTCGTACGGAGAGTCTGATGAGGAGCGCGACGTGGTGTTGCTCGTAGACCACCAGTCGGACGCGGAGGACGACGCGGAGCCTCCGACGCGGAGCGAGTCGCGCGCGGCGATGCTCACGCTCTTCTCGAACGCAGAAGACGAGATAGAGCTAGTTCCGCAGCGTGCGGCACCGCTATCCCCGCCGCCACCGGAGGACGTGGCTGACGTGCAGGTCGAGGTCGTCACGAAGGAGGCGGTGGCGCGTACGAAGCGCCGCTTCAGTCGCAAATGGGTACGCGAGAAGGGCGGGAAGCGATGGACGACGAAAGATTTCTCGGAGGTCATCTCTGAGCTGCGCAAGCTGCGGTAACGCCACCAATGTTCGTCTCTAGTGAGTTCAGGGTGAGCTTCCTCCCGTCGCCCCCTCCCCGATGTGAGTGCTAATTCAGGCCCTCGTCTAGATTGAGATGCATGCTGGCTGAGTGTGTACTATATATATTTGCACGTTGCTTTCGAAATCGTCTTCACGATCATCGCACTCCACCCTCATTATCTGTACAATACGCCGCATAGAGTCCAGATAACTTATTCCCCCCGCAGGGAGTACCGCAGCTATAATATGCATACTTTCAGATTAGTACTACATAGCAATGCAGGATGCAATGTCAGGTTTTCACCGCTAGAACTCAAGGAGAAGGATGGCAGCCAGCTGCCATTAGAGTACTTCGTGATGACGCTATTACACTCGAGAGTTAATCAGCAAAAATGAAGGTTATTAGCTTCTTGGCTTCTGCATCAATGAATATAAGAACGACGTTAGCAGCAATTTGTGGTCCGATCAAGGAACGTCCCGCTCAAAATCACACCAGTGGTCTTGGATCCCGGCATGCCGGGCGCATAGTGTTCGGACCCGTAGCTTTACAGGAAGAAACTTTCCTAGCTAGGCAAAATACTCGTAGTGTCACGGTTCACCTATGCATAGCAGCTTGGGATGGCCAAACTTGCTTGGGCACCGTGCTGCACCGTGTCGGAGATCATGCAGTGGCGGCAGTGGCCAGTGGGGCCGTACAGGCGTCTGAAAACTTGCTAACGAGAAGAGGAGCGCGTCTAGCGGAGGCGTATTTGTCACGTGCTGCGATACTCGTCCTCACTACCGAGCGCTTGCGTCGCTGATGGTTTCAACCTCCAACGCTTCCACGGCTCTCCCATCGACTCTCATACACGTCTTGGTAAAAGTGATGGCTCCCAACGCATTCTCAGCTATACCGTTTGTGTATCGGCTCTTTTTTCTGTATGTCGAGCCTGTCTCTGCTATCGTGGGTGCGTTCTACGCCGGGATCAAACCTACGGAGTACCTCGCCTACCTCGCCTCCTCCGCGGCGGGCGCGAAGCTCGCGCAGACCCCGTCTACGCCCACTCTTATCTCGCTCTACCAGCTCTCGAATCTCTACCTCCTGTTTGCGCTCAACGAGCATCTAGTCCTCTCATCTACCCCCTCGCTGCGCACGTGGCGTACCCTGCTCTTCGGCCTGCTCATCGCGGATTTTGGGCACCTCGCGTCAATGGTGCCGCTCGCGCAGGAGAAGGGCTTTGCGGAGGTATTTGCTTACTTCTGGCGGTGGAACGCGATGGAATGGGGGAGCGTCGGGTTCGTGTACGCGGGTGCGTCGATGCGGACCTCGTTCCTGCTCGGCGTCGGGCTCCGTGGGTCGGAGGGGAGCACAAAGACAGATTGACATCTCCACCGTCTGGCAGTCAATTGCAATTGTAACGGTGCGTTCCGAACTACGACTTGTGTACAATCTCTCCCGTCCTGAAACGTGCTGATCCCCAGCCGCGCCGGATCGTCATTCCTCGCGTAGAGTACACCCGTGCTGTACGACTAGTACGTAGTAGTTGAATCACGGAAATCACGACCGAGAACACCCGCGGCACGATTCGAGAACTCCCCAACTCCCGCTATTCTCTGTTGGGCACTGCTTATGCACGACTGAGCATCCCCTTCCAAGACTACGGCGGGACTGTTGATCGCCATCGCCCAAACTGTTCTATGTGCGCGCGCTTTGACGCGCCCACGTGATGGGGAAACGCGTTTGTGGCGCCGTCAGCGCCAGTGGTGCATGCTCGTCCCGCAAAATTCGCCATATGCTCCCGCTCGTCTCGTATGAGACACGGACCACATCGTGAGTCGCATTTCAACTGTTACGATACGTGCTGCACGCGTAAGGGCCACACTGACAGTCCGCTGGTAGTGGCGTCCGTCTCGAGCGTTGTGGCCGCCGGAGAGGACACAGACGAGCGAGTCAAGGTGGCTTCATCCGTTCTGCACGGATGCAGTATGCATCATCTTTCTTTCATTCCTGATTCTTGCTTATGGCGGATATCTCAGCTATTCTTTCGCAGTAGTTCGCCTCCGATGTACAGGCCCTAGATACAACATTGATATCGGTGTTCATCTCAGTTTGCCGTGCTCCCACCATGAAAAGTTAGACATCCCGCTACACGATCGCTCAAGATCCGCTAATGCTCTCGGCGCTCCGATGGTTGCCTCCGGGCTACATACTAGGCGGCGTGCGTGGATCCCCTCCCACCGCTATTTGCGCTGCGGCGTCGCGAGCCCCCGCCGCACCCCCCGCCATCAAGCTATTTCGTATCCGAAACATATGGCCAAGACCACAATTGCCAACCCGGTGGCCCGCGAGGAACCACACCCCCTGGTGAGGCGCCTCCCCTTGCCCTGCGCGCATCGAGCTATGCTGACCGGACGCATCCTGTGCATTGGCAGATCGCGATTCGCCCGCAAGGGGGCGTAGCTATACGCGGGTCGCGATCAGGCGCCGGACCACACCCGCGACGGCGATGCGCTTTCCAGGCTCAGCTCCGGTGCGGTGTACGCCTTTGTCTTGCCCGACGGCGCGGCCGCTGTGACGTACGCGCTCCGTTCCAAGGTGTGGATATGTGTCTAGATGCACGGACAGTGACGCTGGTGGCTTTGTCTCCCGTCTCCGTTCAGACCACTGGTCGTCGGACGTCTCGATATTTTCTCGGCATCCTGCTAACAAATTATCAGGGGAGCATGGAGGAGTGATAGTCGCGCGGGACACTCGAGGTATAAGGCGAAATGCAAGTCCAGGCAGCCTAAGCATCCAGCTCTCGACAAGCCTTCTCTTTCCTTCTCCTTCTCCTAGCCCAGGGCACACCCGGACCATATTTAGTCCCCCCGAATCATCCCTCTGCAGTCGAACAATGTCTAACCAGCGTCAGTACCTCAGATGTGACAACCGGGCTACTAATTGAGCTCTGAGCCAATGTAGCCACCGATTGGGTCCTACAGTTGAACAACTACTGCCAGAAGAACGGGCTTTCAGCTGCTTTGGATAGATCCATGGCCGGCCTACAGAACGCGCCTAGTTGGACGGTGAAGTATCTCAGTGAGTGAATATTCATAGTGAATACGCGGGAACGTTGATACAACGGACGCAGTTAACGGCGTGGAACTCGGTCGAGGTACCGCGACCACCACTCAGGAGGCGAAGGTGCTTGCGGCTGAAATGGCCTTGAGGGCCCTCTGGCACGGGCGGAAGGTATAGCGATGCCTGTAAGTACTTCTTCAACGACCTTACTCGCTCGGCTGACTCTATCTATGCGTTCAGTAATCGGCCTAGGCTCTGCGCCTTATCTTGACCATTAACCCCCATGATAATCTCTCTCTAATCTTGTAGCCAGTAGTGACGCGTTTCGCGAGCTCAGCAGGTCCTGTGAGCTCTCAGTCTATTCTCGTCTCGTCCTCTTAGATTCTTCTACCATTGCTATCTTCGCTATCTCGCTGTGTATTGCTTACAGATGCTCTTGGGCGGCGCTCTCTAATGGCTATACAATGCATTATTTCCTTGCTTTACGGTCGGATTGTTTTGCTCTCTCTACCTTCCGATCACTACCCGAGTTGAGTGGACACTAGTAGGTGATGACATCGAAAATAGGATCGGCGGTTAGTAGTTCTATTAAGATACTACATTTTCGGGGAGAACAGATCAAACCGCAATTCATATCATATGTAACCTTACTACTCCTCCCCGAACTCGCCGCTCCCCTACACCGACGTCGACGCCGAGTCGCTCGCATCCTCCTCATCTGACTCCGAGTCGGATACCGTCGGCAAAGTTGGGATACTATCCACGCTTCCACTGTTGTCGTTGTCGTCGTCACCAACGCCCGAGTCGTCCTTGCCTTCCTTCAGAACCAGGTTGCTAGTGGGCCGCTCAGATTCAACCGATTCAAGGTCCCCCACTTATGCCCTAAGAAAGTAGGCAATAGTACCAACAGCGGTTTTCTATCAGGACTGCGTGGTTCAGATTATTGGTAACATCCTCACGGGGCTGCCGGTCACAACGGTGCGCATACGACCTGCTTGGGCGGCTATTTAACATCCTAACTTCTACATCGTAATCCTCAGGTACAACTTTCCGACTAAGTAGCGACGTCTTCTTCAATAAAAAATGCTTGACCATGTGCACAAGAAGCCTAGGTCTCTCCCGCCCTCCCCGGGTCCTTATTACAACTGGAATGCTGCTCTCAATCGCCTTGGCAAGGGCAATAGACGCGAAACCAGAAGGTATATAAAGCGGCGGTGCCTAGAGACTAATCCCTACAGAACAACGAGCTTCCGCTACCCATGCTCGAGACATCTCTACTAGCGTTGACCTATTCCGCGTTTGCTCTCGGAGGCGTGCTCGCCTTCGACGGGCCTGACCTGCCCCTCAACTGGTCCACCGTCTTCCCGTGCGCGGTGGACTTCGGCTCGCGCGTCATCGTCGGGGACATCACCGTGCAGGACCCCAACAACACCCCAGCGGCGTGCATCGAACGCTGCGACGCCCAGAACTTCATCTACGCCGGCGTCGAGTTCAGCAACGAGTGCCACTGCGGGACGGGCCTCAAGGGCACCCCGCAGTCCGCGCCCACGACGGACTGCAACATGGCCTGCAGCGGCGATGCCGACCTTTCCTGCGGCGGATCATTCAGAATCCAGGTACGCGCGCCCCTTGCCCGTCAAGTCCTGGCCCCTCTACCTCCCCCTCAGCCGCGCATCTGACCTCGCACCAACCTACGTACCTCCCGGCAGATCTACAAATCGCCCGCGCTCCCCGGAGGTGGCTGGGGCCTGCAGGGCTGCTTCGTCGATACACTTGAATCCCCCGCGTTCGGTGCCCCGGTGGTGCATCACACGTTCGCCACGAACCTGGAGCTCATCGACCAATGCATCGACTTCTGCCAACACATCGGGTACCCGTTCGCGGGCGTCGAGGCTGGTGAGGACTGCCAATGCAGCTTTGGGTTCGCGGACGGCGTGCTCGCTGTGGACGACTCGGAATGTAATTCTTTGTGCCCGCTTCCACCTGGGGACGGGCAGGAGTTCTGTGGGGGCGTTCAGAGGCTGATGGTGTACCGTTATGACGGGTGAAGAGGTTCGGGGACGTTATCATGAATGGAAGGGTTCAGGACAGGGAAGCAGTGCATTCATGCATACATCTGGACGTTTCGAGCAGGTCACTAGCAGAAATAGTCAATATAACAAAAAACCAATGCGAAATAGCCGAAGGGCGCGTGGTAGTTTACCTGCGATAATCGAAGTAAACATGCATACGAATATAGTTAGTATTTCAAGCGCAAGCAGTGCCTGCTACATGTACTAACCTTAGGCGTCTGCAAGCGGGTACGGGTTCTTTAGAAGACGTTTGAACTTGTCCGTCCAAGGCTTCAACTTGATGTGTTCTCCCACGCGTACTGGAACAAGCGCCCCTCAACGCACGCCTGATGCAAGTACATCGGCTCCGCCTCCGTGTCCGTGAACAGCCGCTTGTACGTGTCATCCAGCAACTTGCGCTCCCCCTCGTTCCGGCAGTTCGCATACCCATAATCAACCACCGCCGACTGATGCAGCTCCGGGCGCGTCCCGCTCACCAGTGCAGGATGTCCACGTACTGCTTCAGCCACCACACCGACTTGAAGTGATACGGCGAGCCCGCCATGACGTCCCTGTACCGGTCGCACCAAATGATCGCCGCATCCGGGATATCATACAGCGCAAAGAGGAGGAACATATTCGACGCCTTGTACGCCGCGCAGAACTCGTCGAACGTGCACCGCCGGATAAGCCGCTCGTACAAGACGCACAGCTCGCCCGAAGCGCGTGTTGCAACCGCCCGAAGCGCATTCATGTGAAGGCTTTGCCACCTGGGACGAAAAGCACGCGGTAGGTCAGAGGCTCATAAGACGGAGTAAATGGCTGACATACCGATGCCATGGGAGCCCTACGAATGCTAGCAAGTGAGTGAAGACGATGTGCGGAAGCGGGTGAGAGCGATGAGTACTGATATTAATAGCGGTTGGAAGGAAGTGACACGTTGTGTCCTCGAAAACGAGGTGGCTTGCGATGAGGAAGTCAAAGAGACGGACAAGGTCAGCATCCAAGTAAGAACCCCAATTCCTGCCCCACCAAATACACAAGTCTCAGCCGTACGCCACACGCGCGTGCGGCCCCTACATACACGGCAAACCGCTTGCCATTCCACGTACGTACATGCGGCGCAGACCCGAAAACGGAGAGAGACCGTACCACCCGACCTGGAGAGATCACGGCACCCGCACCCCCGACCTCCGCTTCCTGAACAGCACCTCCGCGCTCTGGTGCGGGAGGTCCGCAGGCCCGAAGCGCAGGTTCGCAGGGCGCTTGCCCTCCTCCGCGAACTTGATGTCGTAGTTGAGCACGAGGTACGCGAGCATCGTCTTCAGCTCGACCGCCGCGAAGAACCGCCCCGGGCTGCACGTGTTCGTCAGCCCCCGCCCCGCACGCCAAAAAACAACAGACGAGAACGGGAAACGAAGAAACGGGCGCGGTGCTCACCAGGCGTGCTTCCCGTGCCCGAACGTGAGAAAGTCGACGGAGGTGTTCACGAGCTGGTGCTTGACGGCCGCGTCGCGCCCGCCCTCGCGCATGCGCGCGAAGCGGAACGGGTCGAACGCCGCGGGCGCGGCGTACCGCGCGCCGTCGGTGTGCGCCGTCGCGGACGCGGCAGCGACGAGCGTCCCGCGCGGGATGCGCGTCCCGTTCGGGAGCGTGACGTCCTTCAGGGCCTTGCGGAACATCGTGACTGCGCAGTGTGTCGGGGTCAGACGCGCGATAGCGGTTGGGAGAAGGAGGGGCGGGGTGGGGACGTGAAGGGAAAGGGACGTACGGAGGCTGCCGTCGGCAAGGCGCATGGACTCTTTGAGGAAGCTGTCGAGCTTACGCATCTTGCCGAGCGAGGCCTTCGTCCAGCCCTCCTCCGCGAGGATGCTCTCGACCTCGTCACGCAGAGGTTGGGCGTACTCCGGGTATGCAGCGAGGTTGTACAGCGCGTGCGTGAATGTCTGGCAATGTGGCCGACACGGCGTTAACAGTGGCGTCGGTAAAGACGCGTATGCACGTACCCCGCTAGATGTGTGTATCGCGCCAAAGTTGACGAGGAGGACTTTTTCGACGATGTTGTCGAACGGGGTCCCCTTGTCCTGAGCCTCATCTAGCAGCCACTGGAGAAGGTCATGCTATGATCGTTGTAGTAATCAGCACGCATATATGCGCCAGATGACAAGAACATGCACTCACAGGCTTCCCTTCCCAGTCGTCTCCGTGCTTCTCGTACATCTCTTGACGCTGTTGTAACATTGGGATAACCATGGGCATGAGAGTTCGTTTATTTTTCGAGACCATCGTGATCATTTGTCCAATTATACTGTGCGTACAGACAGTAAGCTCCTGAATCGCACACTTGACAAAAGCAATCCGCTCCAACTTACGGTTTGAGGAAGTCCGGACATAGATTAATGAGGAAAGAGCTAATGAAGACGTCGTGCGTGAAGTTCACCGCCACTTTGAGGTACTCCGGATCGCGGCCTACGAAAGAAGTGCCGTAAACCATCACGGCTCGAACTTACATCGCCGGTCCCGGACCACCCACATTTAGGCAGGCCGACGATTACGCGGTTGCTCGCCCGCGCGATCGCCTTCTGGACGACCGGGAACATGCTCACCGCGACCCACTCTAACGTCAGCACGTACACATCCATCACGACGAGCATATTATGTCACCGCTGAAAGCCTATTATCGGTAGCACACTCACCACCCTCCTTCTCCGGCGCTGGGATGTACTCCTGGAACGCATTCGAGACCTCGTCCACGACGTCGGCGCACAGCAGCTGCAGACTGCGCGTGAGCTTGTCGCGCACCACCGCGACGTGGAACTGGTCGTCCACGCCCGGCCCGAGGGTATGCCGCAACTGGAGGACCTGCGCGCCGCGAGCGTGGTAGATCAGCCAAATGTGAAACGCGAGGGAGAGGGGGACGCCCGACCTGAGACGCCCCTTCGACTGCGGAGAGCTCGTCGTCGGAGCACTTGCGCAGCTCGTCGATGAGCTGGGGGCCGTTAAAGACGACGAGCCAGCCATCGAGCATGGCGACCTTGAAGATGGAGCCGTAGTACTGCGCGGGGAATCGTGAGCGATATTGGGCGCGATGGGGCGGGTTGCGGCAGACCTTCTGATATCCCTCTCGAAGCATGCCCTCTGCATCGCGGATATATCGAATGGCACCGAGGTAGGACAGTAGAGGTGCAGATGGACCTATAGTGGGTATAGAGTTCAACTATATGTAACCGTCAACTTTGCGGACACACAGAGAAAGGGAAGAGGACATACTGGATTGAGGTGGCGTCGCACGAGGTACGAGACCAGCCACATGGCTGCGATGGCGGTCGCGACTTGCCAATTACCGAATTCGGACATGAAGCTCTGCCTGTTGATGGGATGGTAGGCAATCTGGATGAAGAACGTTGAGTTTGGTATGTGGTGACATGGGTATTTGCTTGAAGAGAGCATTCGCGGAGGGCCGTAACACTGGGACATGGGGCTCGGCTACGCGCTTGCCGCATTTGGCAGTGTACTCCAGACAAATATAAGAAAGCCCGTTATTACCTTGAACGATGAACGGAGACAGAACTCGTTAACGATCTACGAATAGACGTGCTTCCCTGGAAGAAAGCAGCGTATGTTGTGGGAAGGGCGCGAGGACGAGGCCCAAGGTGGCGCACGGAACGGCTCGGAGACAATCCGACGTGCTGCGTTCCCCGTCTGCCCTGTGAATGTCACTCGCCGATCTAGGGCAGATTGTGGGAGACGTGCGAGTGTTATACAAGCCAGAGGGGGTAGGTCGGGGTGGGAGAGGGAGGGAGGAGAGGAGCGGGGCGGAGGAGGGTACCTGGGGGCGTGGGTATGGCCGGGGGAGAGTCGCCCGGGTGTGGTTTGGGCAAGAGATCGGAAGATGGGAGTGTGCGCGTGCATGTGGGCGGGGCGAGGGCGTGGACCGTGGAGGGGCGATGGGAGACCCGCGCAGGGCTTGGGCCACGGATTCCGACACGGATAAGTATCGCCAGACCCAAGCTACCAGACCTCCCGCGGCACTGCTTTCCTCTCCCGCGGCGCGCCCGCACCCAGCCGTGACGCAAACCACGTGAACGTGACAGGTCGAGCGTCTCCGCCAGACCTGGGCGTCGCAAACGTCGCGTCCGGAAAGTGCACTCCAGACGGCCATGTTCCCCTTCGTTCCCCGCAAGGTTGCCCAGAAATCTAAAGCGCAGAACAGCACGCAGACGGCTGTCGCTCAGTCAAGCTCAACAAAACCACCTCGTCCAAAAAATTCCGCTGCCCAGAGCCTCTCAAATGACCCCAAGGGCAAGGGCAAGCAGTCCGACACCTCCACGAGCGAGCAGGACCTCGCCACCCTCCTCTGGCTCTCCCTCTCCGACCACAGTCTCTGGCTCAACGTCGACCTGCGGAGGGCCCTAGCCTCCGCAGACGAAGGCTGTACGTACGCTCCCGTCCTGCCAGCAGTGAGAACTGAGCCGCATCTCCTCAGGGCTCCCGCTCAGCGTCCTCCTCGGGCTCCATCACGCCACATACTTCGCCCACCTGAAGGCTGGGACCCCCGATTCCGCGTACGTAAAGGCGGTACGCACGCACGCGGATGACCTCCTCGAGGTGCGCATGCGCGTCAGCGCCCCGTCCAAGGCCGCGTGGTATGGCGCCGAGCCCTCGTCATCCAAGGAGGAGGCGAGCGGGTACGAAGTGCGAAGAAAAGACTGGAGAGAAGCGCTCCCCCGCGCGCGCAACTCGACCCGCCAGGAGTGGGAGCTACGCACGGTGTACATGGTGCGTCCTGTCCCACACATTCCGTGAGTTACGCCGAACCCGCCTCCCTCCAGGAATGCATCCCGCCATCCCACCGCGCCATCCCCGGTATATACGACCTCACCGCATCTCTCCTCGACCTTCGTTCGTCCGGGCCCGGGCACACGCTCACCACCCACATCCAAAGCATTGCCCTCCCCGCGCACCACCTCGACCGCCCCGGGGACATCCCCAAACCGAAAGGCTTCGCGCTAGTCACCTTCTCCTCCGAAGACTGTGCTACGCGCCTCACCACGAGCTGGCCGTGGTCCCCCCGCCGCGCGTCCGTGACCAACAGTGGGACAGACCCCGCGCACGAGGCGGCCAAGTTCGGCTTCCGCGCCCTGCCTAAAGCGCGCTGGGACGCGCTCAAAGACGAGTACCTCGCGCACCGACAGCGCCTCCTCGACGAGATCGCCCGCGCCGAGTCTGCGGACGCCCTCAACGCTGAAGCCATCCCCGCAGAGACGCCGCCCGCGCATCACGGGCGGACCGCAAAACGCCCGCCCGTAGACGAAGATACGCGCCCACCCCGCGCCCACGCCCACGCACACGCACACGCGCTAGATAAGCAGACGGCCACAGCGCTCGCGCCCTCCGCCACGGCGCCGTTCCCGCGCGGATGTCTGGTGTACGTGCGGCACGTGCACCCCGAGACGAACAAGACGACGCTCAAGGCGCTCTTCGCCGCGCACGGCCGCGCCCGCGCGCTCGACTACGTCGACTACAGCAAGGGCATGGACACGGTGCGTCCGACTCCCCGCCGTTCCCTCTTCCCCCCGAAAGAAGCACGAGCGCGCTGACGTTGGTGGTGCTCCTTCCCCTTCCCTTTTCACCTTTCGTTTTCTTTTTTTTTGCGAATTGCCCGCTCCGCGCGATAGTGCCACCTCCGCGTGTCGACGCCCGCCCACGCGCAGACGCTCGTCTCCGCATTCGCAGCGCACCGCGTCACGCAACGCCAAGGTCTCGACGGCACGGGCGCTACGGCACAGGGCCCGGGGGACGGCGCGGCGAAGCCCATCGAGATGGAGCTGGTCGAGGGCACGAGGGAGGAGCTGTACTGGAGCAAGGTGCCCGAGAAGGTGCGGCGCGAGGCTGTGCGCAAGGCGGTCGCGCTGGCTGAGGAGGGAGATGGGGGTGGAGAGGACGCGGGGAGAGATTTAGCGGTGGAAGGCCCGAGTGAGGCTGGCGAGCAGGAGGGCAAGCGTAAGCGTAAGAGGCGTAGAAAAGCGTGACTGTCGCTGTTGCGCATAGCATGTTCATCTATGTGATATGTTGCTCACGTCGCGTCGAGTGCAAACTTACATCATGACATCGCCCGAACGCGTGCACAACTGCCAGACACGGCGCACTCGGTATGCATACTCTATGATACAGTACATCCCTCACGTCGTCACGATCGTAAGTCGTAAGCACCTACAAGCGGTCGCGTGCAAACGGCAATGGCGGAACAAACAAACAAGCAAGCAGTCGGTCGTGGTACTAGTACTATAAAGATAGAAAGCGGAGAGTCGTCGTCGTCGTAGATATGAGAGAGGGGGAGAGAGGGAAAGCACCGTCGAGAGCACGAAAGGGGAGCAACGCGGACGTCAAACAACACGGGGTAAACCACCAGAGAGAACATAGAATACAGCACAGAGAGGGCCGCCATAGAGGAGCGTGGCAGTAGCAGTGTGGATATAAAGGCGTCGCGGTAAATAGGATGGGATGTGTATGTGTCGCTGGGTGGGAGGGAAGGCAGAGAGCGCCAGGCGGAGAGAAGAAAGGCTCAATCGCAAGGGGTGAGGCAACTCGGAAGGAAGATCATCACGAGTCGACGCCCTCCGAGTGGAGACGGTCGCGGACGCGCTGGAGCGCGCGCCCGAGGTGGTTGTGGCCCCGGCCTGTGAGACCGTCGCCCCAGGTCGGGTCCCCGTCCGAGAAGACCAAGTCCGCGTCGCCAGTGTCGAGCAGCAGCTCCCGCAGCCGCGGGTGCTGCATGAACTTCGTGTACAGCGCCTCGTCCACCTACGTCGCCAAAACCAAGAACCAAAAAAAAATTTAAAAAAAAAACACAGACGTCAGCTTCCGCTCCCGCCCTCGCTCAAAGCGCACGGGACACACTCACGATAGACTCGAACGCGGCCTCGAGGTCCTGCCGCCACAGGTGGCGCCAGTTCTCGGACATGACGACCGCCTCCTCCGCGGTCCCGCACCGGCGCACCGACTCGGCGATGTCCGGCTGCCCGGGCAGGAACCGCAGCGCCTCGATCAGGTGCAGCACCGTCGGGTACGACTTGTGGTTGAAGTGCACCTTGTGCAGCGACGTGTGCGCCAGCCCGCTCAGCGCGCCCGTCCGCTCGATCTTCATCACCGGCGGTGGGGGCGGGGGCTGCGGTTGGGGTGTCGGCATGCGGACGGCGGGCGAGCGCGCGCGCGCGCCTCCCGCAAAGGGCATCTGCTGGGATGCGGCGGGGACGACGCCTGGGGACACGGCCGGCGCGGCGCTGGGCACGTACCCGGGCATGACGGGAGGCGCGACCACCGGGGCGACTACGGCGGGCATCGGCATGCCCCCGGGCGCGGGCTGGGGCTGCGCGACCGAGATGCCAGGCGGGTTGTACGTGAGCGTCGTCGTCCCGTCGGGCATGCTCTGGACGACGGGGTATATCGCGGTGGTCTGGCCGCCGACGAACGCGGTGGTGGGGGGCATGCCGCCCGCGCCCGGGGGGCTCGTGTCGCCGTACTCGTCCTCGTCTCTGCGGGGGTTCAGACGGGAGCTGAGTGATCGGAAGAGGCCCTTGCGTTTCTTCTCCCTGCTCGAGCGTGAGCCTTGGTGGTGGCCGGGCATGGCGGTCGTGACAGGTATGGCGTTGACCGTCTGAAAGGCGGGCACCGCGCCCAGCCTGGCCTTGATTCCCTCCTCGTCTATCGGCTTGCGAAGCTCGCGCAACAGCCGAGAGTAAGGAGAGTTCTGAAAAATGTCCCGTGGGGGCGGCGGCAGAGGGTTGTGGGTCAATCGTATCGGCGACCAGGGGCGCGGCCGGATCGGAGAAGGCTCGCGATGGAGCGGCTCCTGCGGCTGGAACATGCCCGCATGATGGTGGTGGTGTTGCTGCTGCTGCTGCTGCTGCTGCTGGGGAAACGGCGCTTGCCCATACATACCGCCCATCTCGCCAGGGATGACCGGTGGCTCCGGACCGTGGCCGAAGGGTGAGCGGTCGCGTCCAAAGGCAGGGGACGAACCTGCTCTACGATGCCCGTCTCGCCTGAGCGCGGGCGCAGGAGGGCCCCTCCGATCGCGCGAGCGATCGAATGGTCCGTACTGCCCAGGCGCGAGGGGCGGTTGCAGTCGTTCGCGCGTTTGGGGCGTCAGATCGTCCTCGTACTCATCTGAAGAAGGCGAGTCACCCGGATATGGTGTGGGACGGTGGTATGGGGTGCCGGCCCTGCGCATGTGCGCAGGCATGGGAGGTATGACGGGAGCTTCTGGGTTCTGCCCGGGGCCGGGAATGACGGGCTCAGGCATCCCCATTCCACCGACTGCGTCGGGTACGCCCATGTTGACGGGGGGAGCGGGGAATGGATTGCCAGTGGTCGGGACGGCGCCGGTCATGGGCGGAATAACAGGCACGCCGGTTTGCATCTGGGGTTGAGGGAAGACGAGGGGCTGGCCAGCCATATACTGGGATCCTTCTGGGATTGAGAAGGCGCGGTAGGGTGGAGTAGGTCAAATGGTCACACTACGAGGGTGCAAATAAGACGCACGGCCGTAGAAAGGCTGTTGTGGCATGGCGGGGAATGGAGGCGCGTAGGCTTGATGAGCTCTGTAGCCCTCTCCACCATCATCGTTATATGGGTCGTCGTCGTATGCTCTTCTGCGGCGGGTAGACCATCCGCCTTTTGAAAGGGATCGATCCTGGGAGTATTGCGGTCGTGAATGAAGGTTTCCGGACGGCCCGCGGCTGTTGGTATTGCCCATCAGGTTCTGTGGGGAACGTGCGAGGTGAGAGATGGGGAGGGGTGTCGCTCAGGAAATGAAAGGGCAGAGGGGTATCTGGGAGTGGCCAGCACGAGGATCGCTCATGGACGATCGCCTGGGTCCGAGGACGGGACCAAACGCGGGGCCACTTTGAATTCGTCCTTTCTCTCGCCTGCATCGACTCTCTCGCTCAATCCCAACCTCGAGGCCGCCACGTGGCACAAAGTCACGGGATCGCGACTCGGCGCTCCGGCGCCCTCGCGAGAAGGACTCGAGCCCTCGTCGCACTCGCGAGTGGGTTCATCGTTAAATTCGGTGGGCCAAATGTGGTAGAGCCGATATAGACCCTAATACTGCGGCTCCCTCCAGGACTCATCATTTATTTGGAAGGAATTAAACTCACATCCACCCATTCCACACTGGCAACAACTTCGACCATCGTATTCAGAGCGTTGTGGGCCTCGCTCGCATCCTGCAGCTGGACGTCGAAGGAAGCATGGGGCGGACACTGCGGGATCGGCAGCCCCATAGGGGATCGGAGGCAGGCCGGGCCAAACGTGAAGAAAACGGGCGAGGGATTACATTTATACCCCGGGCCAGTCGCGTAATTACATCATTTTGACAGGCCTTTTCGCTGCCAAGAGCAGCTACACTCGTGCGCCAGCTTATAATCACGCCTCGGAGTTGATCGTGTCGACACGATCGAGGCATTCGTTGGACGGGACGTCGTATTCTCTATCGGGCAGAGCACTTACCTGATTCGTGGGACGTCGGTCGACGACATGGCGCCTCCCGCTCTACGCCCGCGTCGAAGCACCCGTCGAATAGCAGAAACTGCATGCGGGCACGTCGGACAGAATCCTGCACGATCTCAGCCGCATGCTAAACCGTTCCGCGAAACATTCACACTTCTCGGAGACAGCATTGGATTCCATTGCGGAGGCCCGACTCTTCACCACATCAGCGGTCGTCCGATCTGGCTTCACATGGCTAGCATGTCAGCCTGCTCCAGTTAACCTCTTGCTATTTGACGGCAAAGCGTCACCATGTGAGCATACCCTGACAGTTGGTGACCAGTAGCTAGTCAGTAACTCAGAGACACGAATAGACCGGACATACCGACAAGAGAGAGAGCAGGAGAGAGAGAGCAGACGTGTCATGAGGCTCGTATAAGCGATGGCTGAGTTCAATACCCACCGTTCGCCATCCTACGGGAAGGGCCGGATCATAAAGGCGACGTCGAGCTCGAGACGTTCATGGTATATGATAGCTCGATAAGCCACAAGTCTCCTGTCCGCTCACAGGTATGCATGACAGTGGAGTTACGGTGCCCGCGGACGACGCTCAGCATCTCTAATGCGGGCATAATCACCTGTCCAGTGGACGCCCGCAGTGAAGGAGCTCGCGAGGAATGGTGCGCGAAAGAGCGCCGAGTGACATTTTGTGAGAGCATGACGACGGCGATGAACGAGACTGGCCAATGCTTCTAAGCGGGGTCGACGTCGACGGTGTACGTGATTGATCCTCGAACCTGTTGTCGTCAATAACGTCATAAAAAGCCGCCGCACAACCAGATATCATACCGCCAGGTTGACTATCCGGGCCGTTGAAGTCACTTACATGCGTTGCGGTCGTCTATACCGACTAGACCTCCGGAGTTGATCTCCTTGAAGCCATCACGCGCCATTCGGTGGTTCTGAAACTGCGGAATCAATGGGACGGTATTCCGAGCTACGTACCCAACCAATGATCTGGCACTCGTTCGTTGCACGGCCGAGCAGGGAGCGGGGGAGGACTGCTGCGGAGTTACGACAGAAGACGGAGAAGAGCGCTAGCGTTGTGGCGGAGGAGGACTGAAAGACGCGCTTCGGGGCCGGTGCTGGGAATGTTTCCGCAAAAGGCAAGTAGAGAGACAAGCGAGGTTCTATTTGTGTTGGGCGCCCGTGTGTGATCGCCACCATGATTTCGCCATGGCCGCTTGGATCCTTCTCGTCCACGAACACAGATGGATACACGAGTCCACCACAGCCCGGTGCTGCACATGTCCGTCCGATTTGGCCATGCTCTCGCGCTGTACCCCCAGAGCCTCCTCCGCCAGGGCAGCCTCGGAGCTCGACGCGTTACGGCGCACACGCAGCGGGTTCCTGGGATGGGAGACTCTGGGGAAGGTCTGTTCAGAACGGGAAGCACTCGCGAGGGCACATCTGCGGAGAACGCGAAGCCCCTTAAGTGCGCCCTGGGAGTGATAAGGACCCAGGACGCGCGAAAGGCGGATATCCGCCCGCTCGCCCTCCGGTGACGTCTCCCTCCCAACCGCCCTCTCCGCCTTCACCCCAGCGCGCGTCCGACCCGGCTCAGGCCCCAGCTGCGCCTCTGTCATTTATTCTTTCTCCCGTCACAGCGCCGCTCGTCGAGTATTAGGCTTATTCTGGGGCTCTTTCGGTCGCCCGTGCCTCCCCATACGTCACTCCACCCTTGCGAAAACATATATAATCCCCCGGCTCTGGCGACATGGGTTGCATCCCATCCAAATCCGCCTCCAAATCCTCCCCAGCTGCTGCACCCACGATGACGCTCCACAAGCTCGTGCGACCCGAGATCTACAAGGGCGGGAAGCGTCCGTCCTTCGCCGCCGCGTACGCCCGCGCCGCTCGCCGTTACGGCTTCGAGACAGGCCGCAACGCCGGCTTCGCGAAGCGCAACAACGTCGTGGTCAAGGTCAAGGGCAAGCACAACAAGGACACCGACCACGAGGTCCCCGCCGAGTCCATCCAGAACGGTAGGCCCTGCCTGTCGTATATGCTTCCGTCCCGCCGAGCGCTCACTGTGATGCGCCCGAACCCGTGTCCTCTCCAGAGTAAGTGCCCCTGTGGTGCCCAGTGGATGATGATGACGTCGGACGGACATATGCTAACATACTGCTTAGTCTCGAATACGTCGTTCCGGTCAAGATAGGTACTCCAGGCGTCGCGCTCAACCTCGACTTTGATACCGGCTCCTCTGACCTCTGGGTCTGGAGGTGTGTCATCCAACATGCCCTTGATGCAAGTAGGCTGCTGACGCTGATGATTTTTCCAGCTCCGAGCTCGCGCGTGCATCCCGGTACAAGGGCCACACCATCTACGACCCGTCCAAGTCCTCCACCGCCAAGAAGGCCTCCGGCAGCTGGAACATCAGCTACGGCGACGGCTCCTCCGCCTCGGGCAACGTTTACACGGACAACGTCACGGTCGCCGACATCACCATCCCGGGTCAGGCTGTCGAGCTCGCCGAGAAGCTCAGCGCCAGCTTCCTCCAGGACGGAGGCAACGACGGCCTCCTCGGCCTGGCCTGGCCTCAGATTAACACCGTCCAGCCCAAGGCGGTGGCCACCCCGGTCGAGAACCTGATCAGTAAGAAGTTGATCGACCCTGTGAGTGCGCTTAGATACCACCAGCTCCGGGGACGTCCACGAACGCAGGCTGAGCATGCCTCTTGCAGCCTGTGTTTACGGTCAAGCTCGGTCGCGGCGAAGAGGCCGGGTTCTACTCGTTTGGTAATTGTGTCCAGCAAGCTCAGCGTATCCCTTTCATGACGCCATAACTATCACGCAGGCTTCATTGACACCTCCGTGACGCCCAACCCGATCACGTACACCCCTGTGGACAAGTGCGCCCCTTCGTGCTTCGTGACATTTCGGCGGTCCTGAGGGCTCTGACATCATCCTCGCCCACAGCTCGCAGGGATTCTGGCAGGTCCAATCGGCCAGCTGGTCGCTGAATGGGGATACGAAGGAACGCTCCGGCAACACCACCATCCTCGACACCGGTACCACCCTCCTGCTCGTTTCGGACGAGGTCGTCGACGCCTTCTATGGTCAGTTTTATGTCAGACAACCTCCGCGAGGGAGGCATTCAAGCTAATCACCGTCGCCAGGCGCTATCGACGGCGCCGTCTTTGACGACCAGCAGGGCGGATACAAGTTCCCCACGAACGCCACCATCCCCGACATCTCCTTCGCCGTCGGAGACACGCTCTACAAGGTCGGTCCCGCGAGCTCTCCATGATCCTCCGAACCCCTCCCCCCTTGGTGACCACCATCCAAACTCTGACCCGCACGCGCAGGTGAACGCCAAGGACATCGCGTTCGGCGACGCGGGCGACGGCTTCACCTTTGGCGGCATCCAGAGCCGCGGCGACATGGACTTCGACATCTTCGGCGACGTCTTCCTCAAGTCGGTCTACGTCGTCTGTGAGTCTCGAAATCGATCCGTGCCTCTCCGTTCCCGCGGCCGCTGACTCGGACATCCCGCCCCGCGCGTTCAGTCAACCAGGGCGAGAAGACCGTCGGCCTCGCGCAGCGCGATGATTGAATGGACACGGTATGACGGCCCGTGGGCCGATGAGTAGCTCTGTACGATCGACTCGAGCGATGTGTTTTACGCTTTGGAAGGGACTGTATACCACGGCTGTCGGCTGGACTGGATGTAATACACACGAGTATTTTAAACGAACGTCATACATGTCTATGCACGCGTTTTCTTTCTCGCAACAACGCCCGGGTAGTAGTGGCAAACGCGACTATGTCTGAAAACTAGCTCGGGTCCCTTCAAGCGGTTTTCAGACGATATTACTAGTTTGCAGGGGATGTGCGATGTGCGATGCCGGTGGCGCAAAAAGACTTCTCCCTGGCGGGGAGTCGAACCCCGCTTTCGCGCGGTCTAAACCGGTCTGTACAACCCAGAAGTGACAGGCGCGTGTACTAACCGATATACTACCAGGGATTGGTACGGATTCGAGTGGTAGCAATTATGGAGTGGCATCGCAACAGCTCTCTTTGACTCTTTGAGTTCGAGTGTCAACATCGTTAACAGTTGAATGCCTCTCTTGCCATCAGACTTCAAGGCACTGTGCGGCCCGTACGCGAACGCCGAACCGTGGTCCTCGCGACAGTCATCGGGGTCTACCTCGCGCTTCGGTAAATGCATCGAGGGGAGGAAATTATACGGCCGTATGGCGGCGACTGTTTACTGGAAGGTATAGTACTGCTTAAGTGTCTCCCCCCTCCGTAACTCACATTCATCGTCTGCCTAGGGGAGACAAAGTACTGCTGTGTTATTTCAGCCGTTGTCGCACAGAATGATGACTCGTTCACGATCGCTCTCATGACGTCGACTGTGACATACACCGTCTCTCAAACACGTAGAATTCGGCTTTTAGGCGTCTGTGGGCGGTGAATATATTGCAGCACTCGCCCTTGGTCTCCTCAAGATGTATATATGTGCACGGGCGCAAGGTTGCTCACCATGCGTGACATGCATATGCAACCAGCCTTCGAACCGCCTTGAGCCCCGCGGCACACCTGCCCATAGTACAAGTATCGGAGAAGATAACTGGTGTCTCCAGGGCACTCCATCGAAGACAGATCCAAGATAAAAATCCCATGACGTTTATCGATCGTTACTGAAGGAGCTACCGATACAAATGAGAGGGTAGAAAACAGCGGAGAGCCTCAACGCGGGCGTCGAGTTCGAGATCAAATTTTGCTGTGCTCTACGTGCAGCGCGCTCTCTTTGTCGCTCGCGTTGTCCGCGATCGGTGCTCTGTTCTCCTGCACCTCCTCTTCGATTCGCTTCTGCTGTTCCTCGCGGAGCTTCTCGCCCTCGAACACTACCAACGGAAGTCAGCCATAACGCCCCCTAGGCCAGCATGCGCCAGGAGGGAAGCGACACTCACGAAACGCAAGCTCCTCGAGGGTGCGGTTCGAGGTCTCGGGGAAGAGGAACCACACGAAGACGAGTTCGAACAGGAGGAAGATGCAGTACGAGATGTAGTACTTCCAGCCCGCGTTCGCGATGCCGATCGGGTTGACGAACTGATTGAAGAAGCCTGCCGCGCGGCCCCACCACTGGAAGACGGCGATGCCCTTTGCGCGCGCGTGGTAGGGGAAGATCTCCACGAGGTAGGCTGGCGAAAGCAGCGCGGTGAGTCGTTGGCACATCTTCTATAAACCACAAGAAGCGTACTGTAAGTGAGGGCGTTGTAGCCCATGTTGTACGCCGGGCTGTAGAGGAAAATAAAGCTGAAACCCGGGAGATCACGTCAACTATGCAATGACAATATGTTAAAAGGAGCTTGTACGCACGCAATCACAGCACGCGACGCCGCTTGGCTCCCCGTAATCGCATACTGTGCGCTCGCAACAGTCCATCCGGTGAAGATGAGCGTAAGGGCGACGGTACACGTGAGGTACGCGGAGCGGCGGCGGATCTTCGGGACGGTGAGCGCGAGCGTCGTGCCGTTGACGAAGCCCCAGCACGTCATCGCGAGGTTGATGAGGTTCTTCGTGCGGTCGTCGTGTATGCCGACGTTGTCGAGGATGCGCGCGAGGAAGTACGACGTGAGGCCGTTCCCGGACCACTGTGTCGCGAGTCCGAGGAACGAGCAGATGAGCAACCGCTTGCGCATGGCGGGGGCGGATACGAGCTGCTTCCAGCTGCCCTTGGCTTGCTCCTTCTCAAGCTCGAGTGTCGTCTCGATTTCGGCGTACTCGAGCTTTACGAATTCCGAGTTTAGATCACCTTCAGCGTGGTATTTGGCGAGGATGGCGTATGCCTCTTCGCCGCGGCCCTTTGAAACTAGCCACCTGTGGTACACGTGAGAAGACCGGTCGAATACTGCTGTGTCGTGACAAAGCATACCTAGGGGATTCGGGGAGGAACCAGATGAACGTAATTTGTAGCGCGCTCGGGATGACCTGGAGGAGCGATGGGATGCGCCAACCCCAGTTATTTGGCATCTGGAAGGTACCGAGAGTTACACCTGCGGCAACAATAGCCCCTGCGTATGCGCCATAAGTTTGTGGGCAGATATTCTACGATCAAAGTACGTGTAATACTCACCGATAAACCATGATGCGTTGAAGAGAGATCCGATGCGAGCGCGTTCCTTCGGGTAGGCAAGTTCACCGATCATGGACGATGCCGCAACGATAGCGAATGGGATACCGAATCCAAGCAGGAATCGCGCGACGACAAACATCGCGACTATGGAAGAATTAAGCATACGCACTTTGATCCTCCCTAAAAATCCACGTACAGTCCTGAGAAGATGTCTGCAGGGCAGCACCGATAACCATAATAATACTGCCGAAAATGATTGCCCATCTTCTCCCGAAGCGATCCGTTACAAAGGGCACAAAGGGGAGGGAGCATATTGAACCTAGGGAGTAGAGCGCTGAGAGGAGGCCGAGGATCGTGGATCGTGGGTGGTTAAAGACTGTTTGCTTCATTAATATAATCGTGCTACGCTGCAGCGGACATTGTGAAGCTCTCACAGGCATCCCAGGTAGGTACGGCCTGTAAGCCGTTCATCATTGACGAATCGAACCTGATACGTGGGCAGAGATTAACCTTCAGATACAAACCAATGAACTACAAACAATACGTACCCACTTGTCATCTCGATGCCGATACATGTCGGGAACATGAGAATGTACAGCATGCGTAGATTGCGCTTCTTGTACCATGGAACTTTATCTTGTTGAACATACCGATTGATGGGGTTGTCGTTTCTCGAACCATGATCAGAGCCTAGGGCCATCTTGTCTCAAGGAAAGGCTGGTAAGAGATGTGGGGATGTTAAGGATCCCAAATGCAAGAGTTCCGTCGTGCTCTATCCATGGACACGGCATATATATCTTCGCGACCCGTGGCATGCTCACGGGTATCGGTCAGGCACGTCCTGCAACTTTGAATTGAGTATATCCGTAGCGCCACACCTCGAGGACAGCACCACTCACGGTACGCATTCTCGACGCTATCTCGTACGGTGATCCAGGGAAACTCCGGAGAAACTTCATGACGCTCGTTCTGACTTACGTGGTTGGAAGGAAGTTGGAGCCACACTCTGCAGGAGGGCCAACCCATTGCATTTGCACCGGTGGTGGGAGCTTACGATAAACCCCGCCAGCGTGTGCTAATCTTGGCACCGTTGCAGAAGCCCCTCGGAGGCCCGTAGAAGAGAAGCGTCGAGTAGTGCGCGTTTCGCGAGATCGTCTCCGGAGTCATGGGTGTGGGTCCGGAGAAAAATCGGTACAAGGCTGTGTTAGCAGGACTCCCAGGGTGCTTCTTGGCGTAGGGAATATGAGCGTTGAATCGCCGCAACCTGTGGTTGAGAACGTGCAAATCCGAACATGTGCCTTGATGAAGTTATCTCCGAGCTCACATCTCGTAACCGTAGGGCACGTCAAGTCTATCACGACTCCGCGCTTCGCAAGGCACAGGAGCATTGGGCTGTAATGGCGGTTCGCGAGAGCTCTGAGGGGACGGGACAAAATAGGTAAACTATAGGCTGGCACCAAGAGGATGGGCCCAATGCGAAAAAAGCAGCTTCAACGGATCCGAAAGTAGTTCAGTTCCATTCTGGAATGCATATGAACTGTGACATCAGTGCACAAACCCTGATGATCGGCATGCGCGAGGCAAAAAAAGCATTGCATAGGGTCCGCTCACCAACTGTATTAGCTTGACGATTGGCACGTCACGAGTGTACACCTAGACATCCTGGCGGCAAGTCGGGCATTCGGATAGCTGTTCTCGCCACAAAAGAATTTGGAAAATCTAGCTTTGTGAGCGACAGCCATGATGTTTCTCAGCACAATGTGAATACAAACCGCTCATCACCGTCGTAATGACGTAGTACCCTCCTCGTCCGTTCAAGTCCTGTTAAGCATCGTTGCTCCTTGCAGCGCGGGTAAAGCACGTCTTCTGATTTTTAACTTCCCTCATACATACAGTCTTTTTCCCGCAGCATGCGACGTAAAAAAGAGGTGTGTGCAGTTAATGTCGGGGGAACATGGGAGTCTGGAAGGAAGCAAACAGCAACTGCCAAATCCGGCGACGCGTCTCGATTACACGAGCGCCTACGCGCCGCCGGACTCTAACCGACGCCACAACGCCTCCGCCACCCGCTTGCTAAGCTCTCTCTTCTTCATCCTCCGTGTTCCGTCTGGTCCGTCTTCGGTCTTCCTCATCTCGTCTATATCCATACCTACACACTCAACATGCTGATCAAGGTTAAGGTGAGTACGACATTTTCTGAAGTTTTGCGCAAATATGTGGCCGTGCCACTCAACATATCTCGAAATTCCACAGACCCTTACTGGCAAGGAGGTACGCAGATCTTCTTCGTGACCATCAATCTGGGGCGGAAGGACTGAGAATTCAAGCTAATATTTCCGTGGACTGCGTAGATCGAGCTTGATATCGACCCTGAGGATCCCGTGAGTGCCACTTCGCTCTACCCTATGCACAGCACCTCATGTAAACTGTCCCGCCGGCTCTTTTACTGCCACAGGTATCCCGTATCAAGGAGAAGGTTGAAGAGCAGTCCGGTGTTCCCCCACCGCAGCAGCGGTTGATCTTCGCCGGCAGGCAAATGTCCGTGCGCCCTCCGCTTGTCCTATATGCTCCTACAGACAACTCATCGATGGACCGGCGGGCAGGGCGGACGATAAGCTCGTCAAGGAGTTCAACATCGCAGCAGGAGCCGTTCTCCACTTGGTCCTTGCCCTTCGTGGTGGTGCCTGTTAGAGGTATGGCCCATAAAAGCGTCTACTGACCGATGGTCCTAATGACTTACAAAAACTTGTCTCATCAGGTTCCCCGTACATCGTCCTACGTGATTGCATAATGATGGATCGACCGAAGATGAAATGTTGTACTCTTCGCAGTGCGTTATATTCATGTTAGAGAACCCTAGTCCGCAACTTGCTTTCTTTCGCTTTCATGCACAAACTCGGTCGAACGGATCGTTCCTGATCGTCTAAGCTTTACGGCATACAGCGCCCAAGATCACATTCGTACACAATGCCCATCTAAGGAGAATCCTACCCCGGCCACACGTCTATACGCCCATCCACATTCCTGATAGCTGCGGCGTTATGCCACCGCGATGGGTTCTGCCAGCTTTTCTATCAAGTGTACCTGGACCTGCTCTTGATGAAGCTCCAGATTTGGCTCTCTCCTCTGCAGGAGGGGTACCAGGCGAGTTCTCTGGTACTCCAAGCCCTGCTCCCCGAAGTATCGCTTCGACTCGAAGCTCCAGCTGTCGACGCAGCGCGGCCAGTTGGCTATACCCTGCAAGTACTCCTGGAGCTGCGCGTCGACGTGAGATCCGAATGAAGGGAGGTTATTGAGCCCCTCGATGAACTTTTTCGCAACAGCGTTGTGGTAGTCCATGACCCAAACAATGGCATCGTCGAAATTGATGCTGAGCTCGCGCATGACGACAGTGAGAAGGTTGTAGTCGTCGTTCCCTGTGGCCTGCTCTCGGTTGTAGGACAAAACGTCCTGTACATGTGCGTTGAGTATGTAAGGTGATGCAGAAGCCGTTGCGGACGCGGACGTACGTTGATGGTCGTGATCATATCTAGAATGCACGACTGAAGCTCAACGACGGACGGTGCATAAAAGACCTCATCTGGAATTCTCAGGCGGAGCTCGACGGGGCTGAAAGATGGCCGACCGCCGCTATTCTCCCGGCGAATCTTGATGTAGCTGTCAATGGACCGGGAAACACCTTCGCAGCGCTCCTCTGCCTGGCAGACTACAGAGCGGAGATAAGCCGAAAACGAGTTGAGAAAGTGAGCCGTCGCCTCTGACGTAGAAGCGCACACGAGACGTTGCGCCAGCCTAAGTTGTTTGAATGTATCAGAAGGTGAGCTTTAGGGGGTTGGGATGGGAGTAATACTTACTGCCTAGTCATCTCCCCTAGGATGGATTCCCCCGCTGGTCGTGGTTTTTCGGGGTGGTATGTTGCGTCGATGACTACCTCGACCATTTCGCGGACCGCCGAAGCCGACTCTACATCTGTATACTCGTCAATGACGAAGAACACGTTCATGAGGTCGACGCCGATTCTAAGGTGCTCTGCGATAAGCCGCCCGCGTTAGTGTCGAATGTGCTCGTGTTCGGGAGGGTCACGTACCTCGCGACGCTTCGGGGTATCCAAGGGCGGCGAGACGGCCGAGGTCACACATGTCGAATGCGAACTGCGACTCAGGTGTGAACGGGGCGAACGACTTAAGCCACGCGCTGGACTCGGCGGTGACCTCTTCGTACAGAGGGTGGATCTTCCGCGGCCACGGCCAGTTAGACATGAAGTCAGGGAGATGGAGATAGTACGCTGGCGGCATTTCCCAGGATATGGTTGAGTGGGTGAGTATGGCCAAACGGTGTAGAGGACTCTATAACGACGCTGAGCCTCCATGTCGGCTTAAATACTAGCACGTCGGGTCCGGGGGCGTCCAGTGTAGAAGGTATGTGATCGTCGTCACTGCTCGTGAGTTGGAGATCGAAACGCCGACATCCCGTCACCATGCCCCGCGGAGACCCGTTAACCAAGGCTGAACAGCAGTGGAAGTTTGACGCGCGCCGCTCCCTACAACTGTCCGCTGGTAGAATTGCGGCGCAGATGGGGGCGTTATGTCCGTGCGTCATACCCGCGTACCATCACCGTCCTTTTTGACACTCGAATTGCCGTCGAGAGAGAAGACCGGCATTTTTCGAGGAAGAGCCCCGGGACGAGTCAGGGCTAGCGCTCCGACTACCGGGGGGAATTTCAAGCTTTAGTTAACCTTCGAAACGCCGCCTCAGATAGAGGTTATAGCCTGCAAACAGCTTTGCTTGGGAGGTCAGGAAGAGGTCAAGGGTCTGGATGTACTAGCTTTACCATAATGCACGCTGTCTTTTGATGCGCGGTTCACTGTGCTCGAGGTGCTCAAGGTGCCAGTAACGGTGATGGCACTTGCTCTTCCCTGTCAGTCTCGGTCTAGTCGAGCAAATTGGCAATCATGTTTGGGAGTTCAACGTTCAACGTTTACTCCCGGTCGCGATAAACACGCCACTGGGGTAGAGATGGTCCGTGCGAGCGCTGATACATTGTTTACCGTACATAGGACCTGGATTGCTCTCTTAGAGGTCTCGCAGCAATCCCAGAGGGCAAAACATATCCGATGCAGGCCTCGGGATGCCACAAAAAATCCTACCGATTTGTTCCGCCCTGAACAGCTGTCCGGTCGGAAATGGCACAGTAACCGCGAAGCAGGTGTCCGCCGGAGTCGGGCTTCTCGGGCCAGCTCCTGCCAGGTCTGACTGGATATATATTTAGGTCAGTATTGTTATACTATCGGTGGTATCGTACAATATGCGCCATATTAACGATCCTCCGGAGACACCAGAACGTTCCCTTGAATATCCAAGTATCCATTTCTAGTGTCGGAGTAACAAACTTTGAGAGACCCGTGTGGCAGTCCTGTCAGACCATCCACTAGATCTACGAGCACCCAGGAGGAGCATTGTGTCCGGCGAAATATTGATATTATGTTGTCCTCGCACTTACAAGAACCCACGGCGTCAAGTTGGCTGATAGGGCCCGGCCCCCAAGGGCAGTCAACGAGGACCCCTCCCTTCCAAAAAAATTACACTCATGGCGTTTGGACCAGGGCCGGCGTGGCTTGTCCGACTGCCCCTATGGTTCTAGGCTACCGTGGGGGCCGGAAGTACCATACAACTTGATCATAGTGGGACTGAGCTGTGGCGACGTTCAGTGCTTTGCTGCCATCTAGCGATGTGTTGCACTTGCCAACTCCACAAGCAGCGGCTTCTCCTGAGCCTCGCGAACCAAGTATCATTGAGGTACCTCCCGTACTGGCAAACATCACACGTTACCCCAGCAGCTATCCCCACGGCAAGGGTGTTCAACCCACAGACTGGAATCATGAAAACTCCGAAGATTATTGTCGACATATATCACGAACCTGCTATGAGATGTGCAAAATCGTGCAAATGGACATCAAGATTTTTACAACCCAGCAACAAGTATTCTTCGTACCTGTCAGACTAGACATTGTCGACTGTATGAGTTTGGAATAGTTCCTATCGTGATTCCATACACACCTGGGAGATTAGCGCCACGGTTGCGCCTATCAAGTGCCGCTCAAAACCTGAGCAATTGCTGCAACTGCGCTCAGGCGAGTAGGTAACCTATTGTAGTAATAGGAGGATGAATGCAAATTTCGGCGCCATGATCCAGGTCCCTGTTGGGAAGAACTCTATAGTCACATAGTGCGTGCCCGACGCGTATGGCCGGCCGGACTTACGACTATTGGATGCTTCCAGAGTCCAGCCAGCCACTTACACCGTTTTCGGGCTACGCGCATAAATGTCTATTCAAATCCGAATGAAATCCATTTGGTAGATATGTAAGAGCGACACGTACGCACTCTGAATTGAAAATGGCGACTTTTCACGATCACCACCGAACCGCTGCATGCATATTTATTGCACGAGTCCGTCAGTCGTATCGCAATTACGTTGGGGAGTAGTACTTACCTACCTTATTCCCTTTCCCTTCCCTCTACACAACGCGTTAAAAACCCGGACAACGAAACTCAATAGATTCGAGCAGTAATGACAACACACATGGGAAAGCCTCACTGACAAACTGAGAGTACATCAGCACATCGCGTGAAAACTGCTCAGTCGTACCGGCCCCGCCTCCTCGGCGGACTCCTCGAGCGCGACGGGGGGCGTCTACCCCATCCCTCACGCCGTGGCGGAGAATCTCTCCTAGGAGGTGGCACTCGCCTGTCATCACGGTCGCCACCGCGGTCTCGGTCACGGTCTCGACCCCCAAACTCGCCTCCACGACCTCCTCTCGCGCCACGCGAGACGGGGGGCTCGGGGCCAGAGTTACCCCTCCAGTGCCCGCCACCACCCCGTCCCGCGCCAGGCCCCGGCGCTGCGGCCAAGCTGCCGCCCCAGCCACCATCACCACGCCCTCCAGCAGCCTTCCATCCGTTCGATGGGGGTGCGCTCGCACCCGGTCCAACAGCACTACCCTTGATCGCCAGCTCACCGCCCGGCCCAGCAGGAACAGTCACGCCCTTGGGGAGGTGCACGGCGACGCAGAGGTAATCGCCAGGTACGAAGCGGAGTTCGTCGAGCGTGCGGTCTTGCTCGGTCGCCTGGGAGGACCCGGTTTCGTCATCTTCGACGAGGCGAGGGGCAGGACGGTCGAGCGAGCCCGGCTCGCCGAGGATATCGCGTGAGTAGACGGTGCCGAGCTCCTTTTGAGAGAATCGCCCGCGTGCGGCAGCGTCCGCAAAGACTGCGCGGAAAGCGTAGCGTGCGAGGGGGTGCCGGTACTCAGTCGAGCCTGGGGCGGTTGAGCGGAGAGTGGTCAAGACTTCGCGGAGAGTCGCGTCTTTCCTGCATGCGCATGTGAGTTACTGGCAGAATGTGCAAGGAGGTTTCACACACCAAGTGTATATCGCTTGTTCATCTGCCAACGGTAAGGGTCCGTCCTCGAACTGCTGCAGCCGGTGGAATGTACCGATTTTGATGAAGGTGCGGATGAGGAAAGGAGCAGTCTGGTCAAAACCGTTAGCTCTTTCACGCGTTCTAGGGTGTATATTCTCAACGTACCTTCTCCCTGTCTACTATGGGTTTTCCTGCAGGTGTGGTGTCCTCCATGTGTGCTCGAGTGCAGGGGGCGGGGGCTCAGCCGGTTGGTGAACAAGTCTCAAGCGCCGAGCGCGACTGGCTCGAGAACGTGCGGGGATTTATTACGTAATCAAACGTTCAGTATACCCATGTGGCGGGCGTCTCTTCGAACATTGAATTCATTCCCCTCCTGCAAGTGCGCGGTCGTCGGGAGCCTCGCCGTCGGCTGACGGTCACGTCCTCTGCAGTCCAGACTTCGCACTTGCGCCATGTGCTGAGTGATGTGGCATTTATAGTCCCTCTTTTCAACACAGCGAGGTAGCGGAGACTCTGCTGTCTTTTATCTTATTCCTGCTGCTGACAACATGGCTACTTCCGCCCCGTGTTCCCCGAGGCCCCCCCACAAACGCAAGCGTGTACCGGACTGTGAAGATGCAGACGCAAAGAAGACAACGAAGATCCACAGGCTATGCCCCAAGCCCGAGCTGAAGATTGTAACGAGCATCGCAACCAGACCCTTTAATTCGCCATCTCTCGACCAGCTTCTCTCTGCCACCGACTCGGATGCGGATTCACTTTTCGATGAGACTCCGCCGCAGCTGTCGACTCCAGAGATTGAAGAGCTGCGCGCCATACTCGCGCCGAAGATCATGGACGAGGTGTTCCCAGGCCCCGGAGACTCTGCCCTCGTCCGCGCAAAGCGGACAGCACCGCCTATCCCTGGGCTCTACTTCGACCCCACGATCACCCTCCCGGAGGCACTGGCTGACGAGCTGATGTGGACATGCATCCGGACCTTCTTCCGTGAGGGCACCGCAAACCAAGTTATGCTCTTCGAGCGCGCCGCCGCGCCCGGGGCTGCGCAAGACGTGCCGAAGGCCTCCGGTTTGCCAACCTGTCTGACAGACCTCATCTCCCTTCTCGGCGACCTGCTGCGGCCCGCCGTGCCTGCGGCCACGTACGACCTGCTCTTCTCGCCTTCACCTGCGTCCCACTCCGGCCCCCCTCGCGCGCGGCAAGCTATCATCAACCTCTACTGGCCTGGGGAGGGCATCACGCCGCACGTAGATCTCCTCGACAGGTACGGGGACGGCATCATCGGCGTGAGCTTCGGCTCGGGCTGTGCTATGCAGTTTGCGAGGGCGGACGCGTCCCCGGAGGCGAATGACGAATGTGCATTGTACCTTCCCAAGGGGAGCGTGCTCGTCATGACGGAAGAAGCGCGGTACCAGTGGACGCACGGGATCGAGAAGCGGTTCGATGACCTTGTGGAGGCACTTCCCGGGAGTCCTCGCAGTGTGCTTCTCGAGCGGGACGTCAGGCTCAGCATCACATTTCGTTGGTTGCTTCCCGGGGCCGACATAGTTGGTCCCTCCGTGACCTCAGAAGATAAGACTGAAGATGCATGATCTCTTTATGTAGGCGACGGACTTGCAATATCACTCTCTTGGTGTACTTTAGAGCTCCTGATTGTTTGAGATATAACGTCGATCTCATGTGTAATATACAACCTTGTTCTTGAACTAAGAGTGTGCTATGATTAATACTATGAATAATGGTTTGAGGGCGGAGAGAAGTGGCCCTGAGCGACCAATTGATTTATCCTCATCTAAGTTCGCACCATGATGTTCCACATTTCTTCACATAGCAGTCCAAGCAACTAGCGTGCGTTCGTTTCACATACTGAATTCGTGGATGATATGTGGTTCTATCGATACATGCAGCTACCATACACACTATGTAGATTTCGTACAATACGATGCGATGCATTCAAAAATGTCCGTATCATGCAGATTCGCCAGTGCCCCGCACCGCGCCAGTACAATGCCCTCGAACACTCAAGCCACCGCGCGCAACCCCCTGGGCTTCAGGCGCATCCCCGTAAAGAGACGCACGATCGCGCGTGCGGGCCTCTTCTCTATCTTCAACTCCGCAAGGCGCGTCGCCGCCATCGTGATGTCGCACTCGGAGGGCGTCGGCCCGTCGAGCGTAAGCGGGGGCACAACGCCCGCAGGATCCGACGCGGCTGACGCGGGGGTCTCGGGACCGCTGCTGTCGGAATCGGTGTCGGTGTCGGTGTCAGCCGACTCTGCGGGTGAGTCGGCGACGGGCGGTGGCCCAGCGATGGACCATATGTCGTCGAGGCTGTCCGTAGACTCGAAGGGGGGATAGCGCGCCGCCCCGCTGCTACTATGGCTGACGTCATCCGAGCCGCCGACGAAGGTGCTCTCGGTGCCGACGCACGTCGCGGTCGCCGCAGCGGTGATCGCGTCGGTGGGCATGGTCATGAAGTCGGCCGAGATGGACGCGCAGAGCGCGATAGGACGAAGCTCCCAACTCTCGTTCCGGAAGCCGAGCGCGGCTACGGGGCGGCCCTGCTCGGTGATGTCCGCCTCTGGGGGGATGGTGGGGGTGGTTGGCTCCACGATGACCGCGGTGGTTGCGGCGGATTCAGTCGAACCTTCGACAGCAGCGAGCGCACGGCTCACGGAAGGCGCGGAGGGCTCCGCGGGGAAGAAAGAGTCCATCGCGAGCACGGCGGCACGGAGCTCGGGGATGGTGATGCGCGCCTCGGGGTCGACGGTGAAGATGCGCGCGAGAAGCTCGCTCGCCGCGACGGAAATGGTGAGCTGGTCGCGGAGGAAGCTCGCGCCGCGCTGGAGGTAGTAGCGGAAGCCGTGGTCAGCCTTGGGCGACGCAATGTGCCACGGGTTGCGGCCCGTGACCATGTTGCAGAGGATGGTGCCCAGTGCCCAGACGTCGGATGGTGCGGTCGCGTACGGCGTCTTCTTGTGAAAGACACCGAGGCATTCTGTTAGATAGGAGGATCATCAGCGACGGACATTAGGATGGGGCCTGCTGCGGGATGCTTACCTGGGCTCATGTAAAACGAGCTACCGCAGCCGAAGTTGGTGCTCAGGCGATTCTTAGTGGACAGCCCGAAGTCCGCGAGGTAGACGGTCTGATCGTCCTTCGCGCAGAGGATGTTCTCGGGCTTCAGGTCGCGATGGTAGATGCGCTTATTATGACACGCTTCTACTGCATCGACTATCTGGAGGAATGTGCGGCGAATGGCCTCAGTGTTGCCCGCGAACGCACCACGATCCATGATCGCATTGAAAAGATCACCGCCCTCGCAGAGGTCGAGTACGAGGAAGGTGTAAAATTCCTCCTCGATGACGGCATGCAGGGTGACCACGTTTGGATGGTCGGAGAGCGCACGGTGATGCATGACTTCGCGGTGCTGCTGCTTCTGGAGGGAGGAACCGCGCTCGTGCTTGAGCAGGCACTTGACGGCGTAAAACTGGGGGCTATTCCTGCTCGGCGCGAGGTTCTCGGCGAGGTAAACGACGCCGTACGCTCCGTTACCGAGCTGCTTGATCAAGCGGAGGTGGAAGCTTCCTTGGGAGATGGTGAAACCGGCGAAGCTGGGAAGGATGGCGCTCATCTGAACTCGGGTCATGGCAAATGGGTGTTCAGATGCGAGTGAAGTGGTAGAGGTGTAGAGGTTCGAGTTGAGAGTCAAGGCGAGGATGCAAGTGCGCTGCAGATGCGAAGGCTCGAGAAAGTGGGTGAGCTCCTACAGTAGAGAAGGGCCCAATTTATCGTTTGCAGCGTCGGCCCAGGAAACACAGAACTCGCAGGGAGAACGCGGAGGTGGTCGCGGTTAGCAGTGCGGATGTCCGCCGCGTTTAATATGGATCTACATGTGGTATGTCCTACATCCGAGCCCGCGCCGTAGCCTTGCGCTTACCATCCCGATTCTGACCAAGCGGATTTTAATCCGCTCGCGCGTGCGCGTTTCTCGGCTTCTTGGACGAGTCAGTTCGCGATAGATTGACTTTCCGGATACCGATGACGTGGCCCTCAGCGTCCCGCGCGCGGCAGCACGGCGCAGTCAGGGGCTCATCCCGTCGGCCCAGCTCTGCGGACGCCGGATGTTGCTGTGCTGCCCGCGTGCGGATGTCAGCGCGTACTGTGCAACTGTGGGGTTTTCGAGAAATCACCTTGGCTGGCTACAGGAATTGTTAGGGCGGGCCGACGCGCATTAGTCACGCCTTTCTCTAGAGGTTGTACTTAGGCCGTTGGAGGCCTGGCTGAAAAGAAAGAGGATGGATGAGTCCAAGATGAGTCACCGGGCAATCGGAGGTTTCCTTTGTGGCGGCTAACCTTATTTGGTAATGTGTACCGTGCCGCGGTGATGACGCAACACCGCTTACTCAGACTGGACATCCGAGTCTTTCTGTGCGCCTCCTCCTCTAAAGTGTGGGGGCTCGAGATTTGCAGCAGTGACGTGCTTGCGAGCTGTTGAGTAGCCGGAACCGGCAACGGCGGTGTTACCTGCAAACCCAAAGACTTCATGCTAAAACCGAATACCCCGAAATCGCTCAAGTAGGTACTGGTAACTGCTTTTGCATTCAATAGATCTTTAGACGATGAGTAATCCATCTATAATACAACCGTGCATTAATTGGATGAGTGTGCTATAGATGACAATGATTCTTCGCAAATGCGTGTTACTCTAGTACGGTGAACTACCAAGCCTTCACTGATTCAGTGTACGCAGGTACTCTTCCAGTTTCTCTAAGGCGCGGCCACGATGAGAGATCTTATTCTTTTCGCCAGCTTCCATCTCGGCATATCTGTAGACGTATTTGAGTAGACGAGTAGTGGGTAGACGATCGACACACGTTTTCCCGGTATTCAGGGCTTCGAAGCAGGCGTCCCAGCCAAAGTTGCCCGTTCCTCTTGCCGGAACGATCCTGCCGTCAGTGCGGCCCTCGAATAGAATTGGCTCGGTACCCGGGCCTGCGCTGTAAGCGAAGGTACAGAGTGCCCAAGCAGCGTTGGTGGGGAAGCCGACGAGAAGCTTATTGAGGCCTAGAGGGCTGTGGTAAGACATTTGCATACGGCATCGGTCGAAAGAATGGCGTACCGTCATGACCCAGCTCTTTCAAGAAGTATTTGATGTACGGCCCGGGAAGACCATTTAGCGCTTCGAAGCAGAGTGCGGTGTCCTCCGTGATGCAAGGACCGCCGAGCAGCTCAGCAGCACGACGGCATTTTGCAATGGCTACTTCCTGGGTAGACCCCTGAACCTCTGGGACTGCAAACGTGGGGTCAGCGCTTCGATATTTTCACGTTGAGGACAATATTCACTGTCAAGTTCTTGAGACTCTACTTCAATGTTTGCCGCGCCTAGGATTTGCCGAACCTCTCTGAGCTTGCCCGCGTTCCCCGTAACGAAAGCTGTGTGCGAGGCGTACATGTAAGAATATGATGAGCTCTCTGGCGCACAAATTACTCACTGATTTTCATCTCTTATTCGTCAAACTACACGCAGGGCTTTTGCGCGTCGGTCTGAGGGTATATAGCGATCGCCGAGTCAATCGCAGAGGATAGCGCGGAAGCGGCCCAGGCGGACGGAGAAGGGGCAGATATGTCACGTGGCACGTGTACTTAACTGCGACAAAGCTTGCCCTGAAGACACGCGACGCGTCGGAAGCGCCGACCCTGCAGTAGGCCGCCGCCTCCTTAGGCTTCCGGTGTCCAAGCTTCATTCTCTCCTCCGCCCTCCATTCGTGCCTTCCCTTACACGCGACTGATGATCCGCAGGGCGCCCTCGCACGCCTCCGAAGATTCTTTGAAGGAAAACTACGACCTACCAGCCGCCGGACACTCCGGGAAATCCAGCCACGAGCAAGTAGCTCGCTCCGGAAAGCCCGCGGCTATGAGAGAGCATAGAGAAGCAGACGACGACGCCCAGCGCGCCCAGGACGACAGCACGGCCATGCAGGACGAGAAGGACGACGATAATGTGATTGAGTACGGCGACGATAAGGACGAAGAACAAGACGCGGACGAAGACGCAGAGGAAGAGACGTCGCGCAGGAAACGCGCTAGAGTCAACGACGATGGCGACTCGCGCGAGACCGGCATTTCTGCCAAAGTCGAAAAACGCGTGAGGACTCTGCCCCGAGATGAGGACGGGTGCGTGATTGCGCCCAATGCACCCTCCAGGATGGCCACTTAGCTGTACTTTGTTCCAGCTTCGTGCCTGGTTCTCTTGTCCGCATGAAACTGCACAACTTCCTGACTTACGATGATGTTGAGTACGAACTCGGCCCCTACCTGAACATGGTCTTTGGGCCCAACGGTACTGGGAAGAGCTCCATCGCATGCGCCATTTGCATCGGTCTTAACTTCCCTCCCGCTGTGAGTGTCTACCGCCACTTCTATTGTGTACTTGTAGACCCGACAATTTGCCGATCCAATTATGTTTATGCAGACTTACGGTACTAACGTCTCCTTTGTTATCAGCTCTTGGCTCGCGCCCCAGATGTCAGCTCCTACGTCAAACAGAACAAGGACGAAGGCTTCGTCGAGATTGAAATGAAGGGTGCGAAGGGCAAGGGCAACCTCATCATTCGACGCACGATTCAGAAGAAGTCGAAGAGTGCGCCCTTCACATTGAACGGCAGAGCCGTCTCAGGGAAGGAAATTAACGCTCGAATGGCCGAGTTGAACGTGCAAGTTGGCAACCTTTGGTGGGTGTGCAGTCGTGCGGCTGCTAGGCCCTCAACCTCAATTAGTTCAATGCAGCGCATTCTTGCCACAAGACAGAGTCGCGGAGTTCGCGCGTATGACCCCTCAGCAGCTTTTGAAGGAGACTCAGCGTGCAGCTGGCAACGAGAACTTGACTTCGTGGCACGAGACGCTGATCAGTTCCGGTAAGGAGCTGAGGCAAGTACAGGAGGTAGGACATCCCGACATATCTGTACCATACGTGACTGAATGCGGGCCTCTAGCTTGTGAACGCAGATCGTGATCAGCTGAGGACGATGGAGGAACGCAACGCGAATCTCGAGCGCGATGTTCGGCGCTACGAGGAGCGCCGTGGTATTGAGCAGCAGGTATGAATGGTATTGTAGAATGTTCGTCCATAACGCTCACTTGTATTCCTTAGATCGAGCTTCTCGAGCTCATAGTACCCGTCAAACAATATTATGAAGCTCGCGAGAAGTACCGCGAGATTAAGCCAAGGCAGCGTGAAGCGGTGAAACAGTTCAAACGACTTGAGGCCCTACACAAGCCGTATCTTGATCTGCAAACGTGCGTGCCGCCCGAAAGCAGCCGCCCAGGTGCCCTAACCACATATTCGTTAACGTAGAGCTCTTGAGCAAGAGTTGAAGCAACGGGAGCGACAGCGAGAACTTCGCAAGCAAGCCGCGAAACGCAAGTTCAACGAAATGTCTCTGAAATGGGAAGAGAACGAGAGGCTTGTGAGCTAGGAGCCATAGACCCTTTCGAAAGGTTGTCACTGAGTCGTTGTGTTTGTTAGGAAACTAAAGGCGAGGAATTGAAGAACACGCTTGACGGTCTCAAGAAGAGGGAGAAAGATCACGTAGCCGCCGTCAAGAGACTCGAGAAGACAATCGCAGACTTAGAGCAGAGGCTTGCGAACCCACCCGAAACTGAGGACGTGGACGACCTCAACAAACAGCTGGTTGGTCGTCCTTACAGTGCCTACCTAGCCAATACTGTCAACACCACTCATGCTCGATACGCGATGTTTTAGAAAGAGCTTGCGCAGAATAACAACGAGACGCGCCAGAAACAACTGGAGCTCCAGGATCAGCAACGCGCCAATGTCGACAGGAGCAGCCGTATCAAGCACGACATCGAGCAGCTAAGCCGAAAGTATGCGTCCGCTACCTGCCACGCGTGTTTGGTAGTGTGGTTAATGATCCTACCACCTCTAGCCTCCAGCAGCTCGACAACCAAACTCATCAGAAGCTTGAGCAGCTGAAGCGTTTTGATCGTGACTGCGGCGACGTCGTTGAATGGCTGCGCAAGAACCCTAACAAGTTCAGGATGGAGGTCTTCGAGCCTGCCCTTCTTTGTGTTACTGTTCCGAACCGGAACTTCATGGATGCCGTCGAGTCCTGCTTCGGTGGATCGCAACTGAGGGTACGCTTAGCTACGGGGAAATACCTCTGAGATTATTGGTCTGATTTCGGCACTAGACGTTCGTTGCCCAATGCGAAGAGGATTACCAGCTCCTCAATAGGCTCTGCGTCGACACGCCCGAAGCCATCGGTCGCAAGGCGCGCATCAACACCTGGTTCAAGGTGCGCGACGAAAACAGGCTCGTCCCGCCGCCGATGCCACGCGAGCAGATCCGAGAGCTCGGGTTCGATGGCTACGCGATCGACTTCATCGACTGCCCCGAGGGTCTCAAGTGGTTCCTTTGTTCCGACGTCAGGCTGCACCGCACTGTGAGTCCCTCCTGCATCGTATTTAGTAACTACTGACACTAAGCCGGAATCTGGGCAGGCAATCGCGTTGAACCAAAATGCGGTGGACCCTAACCGCGCGATGGACATGGCTGCTCGCGCCGGCGGTGCGAACTACATCATCGGCCGGGTCGTGAACCAAGTCACTCGCTCGCGGTACGGTAAGCGCCTCCCGCAGAACACGACCCGCGAGCTTCAGCAGGCTCGTTCGCTGGCTGCGGCCACCGGTGCGTACACCGAGATCGTCCGGAATGCTTTGACATATTGACGTATCTCGATCTAGTTGATCCTCAGGTCAAACGTAACCTGAACAATCAACTTAATGAGGCTCGGGGACGTCTGGGACTTGTCGAGGATGAAGAGAAAGAGCTCACGAAGGTCGACGGCGAGATACAGGCCGCTCACAAGGCGTACAAGGAGGCCCACGTGCGGACCAAACCTCCTAATGATCTCGAGCCACGATACTGATACATCGCTCTAACTGTAGGACAATCTCACCAAGAGAAAACAGGCCGTTCTCGAGGCTCAACGCAAGCATGGGTTGATCCAGATGCAATTGGGTGTGTGTTCGCGGCCCCGCCGGAACAGGCGCACGAGGTTCTGATGTACGTGGCAGGCCAAACGCGTACGAAGCTAGAGCAGGAGCAGAATCGGAAGCCGGTGGACATTGAGCGCAACAAACTGAAGCAGGACTTGCTCACTGTAGCGCATAGGCGTGTCCAGCTCTTCAGGGAATATGCTGTGCGTCGCGTCCCCTTAAATGCTATGCGCACTGCGTATCTTACTGAGAGGAATCGTGTCCGTTCAGGAGCTCATGCGGGCGGCGATCACAGAACAGGAGAAGGCGACTATCGCGGGGCTTGAGCTCGCCCAAGTCAGTGCGAACAAGCTGGCGCTCGAGGAATTGTGTAAGACCCAGAAGGAGGCGATCCAGGAGGCTGAAGCCAACACCCTGCGGAGTGCGTCTTGTACCTTTGATCCGATCCATTTCACGACGCTGACGCGGCGTTGAAGTTCATGCTGAGTACAAGAAGATCAAGGAGGACTCGCTGAAGAAGCTGGCGATTAGCAAGGAGAAGTCTGGTGAGGTGTCCGAAGAGATCAAGACGAAGTTCCACGAGATGGAGGAGGTCAGGGAACCTTAATGTCGCGGTGGGCCCACGTGCACGATGCTAATGCAATACACAGGCGGGGGAGATCGAAGCCAAGAACGCTGAGCAATGGGATGCTGAGCTCGAGCAGCGTCGCGAGGAGCTCGAGATGAACACGAACACTAATGCCGGTGTTGTCGACCTGTACAACAAGCGCAAGGCCGAGGTAAGGATGAGATAGATTCAACAGTGCTTGGATCCGCATTAACAATATGTGCCCTGCAGATTGATACCCTCACAGCGACCATCGAGGACCGCGAGAAGCGTATCCTCAGAATTGAGCAAGGCATTCAGACTGCCAGGGTAAGCGCCTCTCATAATTCAAGAGACTATTCTCTTTACACGAAATACAGGACAACTGGCAGCCCGAGTTGGAAAAACTGGTGGGCAGCATCGGCCAGAAGTTCTCGGCAGCCTTCGACCGTGCGTCTTTTGTCTTTCTGCGGGATCATCCCCACTAACAGGTGGCTATTTAGGCATTGGTTGCGCTGGTGAAATTCGCATCCACGAGGACGAGGACTATGACAAGTGGGCGATCGATATCATGGTCAAGTTCCGCGACGACGAGAAGCTGCAGCTCCTCACAGGCGAACGCCAGTCCGGTGGCGTAAGTAGCACCACACCCTCCTTATCCACCCCCGCTCTCGTCGCTGACCGTCGCCCATCCCCAGGAACGCTCCCTCACCACGATCCTGTACCTCATGAGCCTGACCGAGGAGGCGCGCGCGCCGTTCTCGCTCGTGGACGAGATCAACCAGGGCATGGACCAGCGCGCCGAGCGCGCGGTGCACAACTCGCTCGTCGAGGTCACCTGCCGGCCGGACAGCGGCCAGTACTTCCTCATCACGCCGAAGCTCCTGCCCGACCTCAACTACCACGAGCGGATGAAGATCCTCTGCGTCAACAACGGCGAGTGGCTCCCCGAGGAGCAGGGCCTCGGCAACATGATGGGCCTCATTAACAACTACCTCCGCGTCAAGCGCGGGGGTCGAGGCAACGCGGATGCGTAGACTGTTTGCCCGGATCCTCTTCTTGACCATCTACCCTGCTGGTGCTGGTGCTCGGAGCTGTAGATATCTTGATGTGGCTCACGGTGCCCTCGCATCGCGTCAGCCCTCTACTTACATTACTTCACGGCGTAACTGATACCTGTACATCTTGTTGTTTGCGTATTTTACTGTGCTATGTAGTCACCTAGCATTTGTTCTGATTTTTCTGGGCAGAAACCGCAAGTCGCTTCAGGCAACGCCGGTCACTTTACACAAGGTACTCTAATCAAGGAGCTGATCGCCTCTACTGGACGTATTTCAATGCATTTCTCAGCCAGGGGTCAAAGACTTACAAGCGGCTAGTAAACCCACCCGCATCAAAGGGGGACAGATTTAGGCCTCAAGCTCCAACTTCAAGCTTAAGTCTCGGCTCTCGACTCCCGGGTTCAACGACCAATGCATAGCGTACAACGGACAGCACAGCAGCAGCGAGACGACGATTCGACAACGACAGACGACGAGGAAAAAAAGAAGAGACTCGAAAGAAAGGTGGAGAGAAACCTAGAGATGAGAACGAGGGGAAGCGCGAGTCCACCAGGAGGCCGAGAGAACGGAAGCGGAAACAACGGGGAGGCAAAGGAGAGATGTCCGTGTGCGTTGATGCGGGTATGTATGTACAGCCAGACGTGTCTTTGGGTTTCAATGGGGGCGAGATGAGGAGACGGGATGAGATGAGAGGATGAGGGGGGAGATGCACTTGCGGATGGTAGGAGGGCGGATAGATGAAGGTTGTGGGAGTCGGAGGGAAGAGAGGTTATGCGATGTGGAGTAGTGGTGGTATTTGTGCAGGGTTGGTATGTACGTGATGCGGGAGAGAAAGAGAAAGGGGAAGAGAGGGGAGCGCATGCAAGAAAATGTGTCGTGACATGTCGTGGGCATATTCGTGAACCGGAACTCGGCCGGGGAACCTGACCGAACCAACCTTGAACCTCGAGAACCAGGGGGGAAGAGATCATACGTAACCCAAACGTTCGGCATACGGCATAGATCGAAGAGCACGCGGTCGCCCGCACTCACGCTCGCGTCGGGGCGTCGCCAGAGAGCGTCGCGCGGCGCAGCGCGCGCTGCGTGATGTTCACGCCCGTGCAGTCCTCGAACCACACGCCGCGCTCGGCGCAGCGCGCGACGGCCTTGCGCCAGAACTGGAGCACGCGCGGGTGCGGGCGCACCGTGCGCATGCGGTGGCTCTCCGTGCTGAGGTCGCGCACGAAGCGCAGCGCGGGGAACGCGTCGCGGCGGAGGAGCGACGAGATCTGCTCGAAGAGCGGGAAGCACGGCGTGTCCGCGTCCGCGCACAGCAGCGCGTCGAACAGCTTGTCGTCCACGTCCGCGCCGTACGGCTGTCGCGCGTCGAGCGGCGTCATCGGGTCCTCGAGGAGGCGGGTATCGATGTCGCGGATCCCGATCAGCTCGACGCGCGGGTGCGAGGGGAGGAGGATGTGCGGTGCGATCCAGTCGGGGCTCTGCCAATGCCATTCCGCGTCGGCGGAGCAGATGAACTCGCGCAGGTTCGGGCACCACTCGGCGAGCGGGACCGGCGGCTGGTGATGGTTCTGATTCTGCTGTTGGAGGGCGAGGAGGTGCTGCGGGGTGGTGAGATAATATTCTTCGAGGGCCGATGACGAATGTCCGAGCTCGAGCTGCGTGAGTTTGGCGCCGTGTGCCTGGAAGAAGCGCGAGAAGCCTTCGCCCGTATAACTGAAGTCGGACGACATCACCGATAGGTTTGTCAGATTTGGCATATCCCAGGATGCAAGCACAGCAAAGGTGTTGTTGTCGAGTGAGACCTTCAGTGCCCGTAAGGCGGGAAGATGGACGTTCATCTGAAGGTGTTGGAAGTCGCCGGCTGATGAGGATGATGAACCCGAAAGGATGGTGCTCAAGTTGGGGAGGCTCGGCGACCGCGTTGATAGCTCGAGGTACTCGAGACGGGTGGTGAGATTGCTGCCTAGGGGTGCCATGCGCAGCTCGAACGGAACATCGTCGTAGCTGGTCCAACTTAATCTGCGGATCTTCGGATGCGCGACCAGTTTGAGAATTTCTTCGGGGCTGCACCGGGGGTCTGGGGCGTCCTCGTACGCGCTGCGCTGTACGCTGTGGTGGTCGGAGTAGATGTAGAGGTGGGGGGAGTAGTCGAGAATGGTTCGCAGGTCCGCGGGGGCACAGCGTTCTAGCGCCGGAGTCTCGATATGCAGCCGCCGAATGAACTTGCCGCTGGAAGGGAGATTCTCGACGTATTCCATAAGGAGCGTACGCGCTAGAGCTTTTGCTTGCGCGGCCCGACTTATCCAGACGAACTCGAACAGAAAACTGCGAGCTAGCGCGTTCCACTGCTTCGATACTAGGGAGAGACTCTTCTTGGTAGCCATACTCGCACGGTAGGTGGCGAGTTGTGTTGAAGGCGACTCCAGGAACGAAAGTTCGCGAGCGGTGTCGAGTGGGTCGTGGTTGAAGAGACAAGCATGTTGGATGATGATCCCCCATACCTCTGGGGGAACGAAAGGTATCCGTAAGTGGAATGGCTCTAGTTCGTCCTCGACCTTGGGGCGGCGCCTGTGGAGATGTGTCAGTACCGCGATGTCAGAGAAAGCAGAGTCGCGGGCGGTAAGAAGGAACGAGACGCCTCGGTTTGCCTATTCGTTCGAGCTCGGGGGGATGGAGGGGAGGGACATGTGTTACATGTGTTATGGCGGGAAGAACGGAACGGTTCACACGGGACAGCTCAGCGACCGAGTTGCTCCGTGTCGCCCTATTGTCTAGCAGGTATCCCCCCTGACCTTCCGAGCAGCGAGGCAGGTATATCGATAGCGTCGAGAGGAGCATGAAATGCGGGTGGTAGACGGCGCATGGCTGGTACGGCTGATTGAGAAACGCGAAGGGACAGCACTCACAGTTTGGAGCGTATCCGAACCAAGAGTGTGCGGACAGAGCGCTTCTGTCTTTCGACGAGCTGGAGGGCTGAGGAGGACGCGTGCGGGTCTTGCATTGCTGGGGTTGTCGCTGTGGAAGGCGGGGGACGGGGCGGGCGGGGGGAGGAGGGGCGAGGACGAGGATGAAGACGAGGAGGCGGAGGAAGACCAAGACGGTCGAAAAGCTTAGCCGGCGTCTACGGCCTCGGCCCTTGCATTTGCCCCACGTAGGCGCCCGACGGAGGTGAGTGCGTGTTTCCATATATGGTTAGGAGCGGCGCAGAGGGCGTAGCGAGTTCATTAAGTGCGTCGGCTACCAACACTCTATCTTCCTCCAATCTCCCAATAACATGCTCTCGCCCCCTCCAGCCCCCGCCCGACCCCTCGTCCTCGCCGACGGCCTCGACGACAACGCGCTCACCGCCAGCGAGGGCAGCTCGAGCAGTGCTCTCGGGCAGTGCCACGGAGCAGTCGCTGCCCGGCCAGCATCTCTGATCGTCAGATGACCAAACCCCCTCCTCTGCCAGGCCCACCGCGCTTTTACGTCGCCGACCGCCCATCACTCGTCATATCATTCGCTGGCCATCCCCGCCTCCTTCCCGCTTCAAATCTGCTTGTATGATACGGTTTAGCCTCTATAACGCGCCCCGGAACACTGTGAAGACCCCCTCGGAAGTCGGCCTACAGTTGCTTCCGCACTCCTGATGGAACGCTCGCTCTCCGACAGCGGCCAGCCCCACCCTCGCCATCCTCGCTGCCTATAGGCTTCGTGCAGAACGTTCTCGGCCGCCGTCTTCCATCGGACCGCTCTCGCTGGCGGTCGTCGTCTGACGCTCGCCTCGGCCAATAGCCGACACACAGGCTACAGAACGCCACAACGTGGTACGCGGCCCTCCTTCTAAATCCGGTGTCCCTCCTCCGGTATGGGACGGACGGTCCTCGAATGAAGGTCAGCTGGCGAATGGATTCCTTCTTGTGGGCGTCGTCTCGCGAACACGGGATGATGCTAACAGATTGCACCCTCAGATATCGATACCATCACCTTGAGCGTTCAGGCCGTGCAGCCCCCGCAGGGATCACTGGGAGTCCAGAGTTCTTCGCTCATTTTCAGTCTCTGATCACTGCGGCTGGGACTGCCCTCCATGCAAACATGGAAGCAATAATGGCCGCCATCGGATCCTGTCGGGAGGAGCGTGGACAGGTGTTTACCGCAGACACGTCTCGACTGCTCCTGACTGGCAGTTGGTGGCGGCCCCCCAAGCCGTGAGGGTTGCGTCCAACGCCTTTGTGGACCATCTCTGTCTATCTTGTACGTCTGGGATAACCACAAATCGGATACCGCCCTCCAATGGAGTGAAAGTGGTTTCGAGACCGAGCGGCATCCCACCACAAATTGCGTGCGATGGACACTTTTTGACGCAGTGAGCCTTCTCCATTCAAACGGATTGACTAGCACCATTGACTGTTCTGAATTACGAGGTGCTTCGAGCCGCACCGCGAGCGCGTTAGTCGAACGCGCGACGCAGTAGTAGCTGGCCGCGCGTCCAATGAGGATCCAGCTGTTCCGCCAATTCGGGGAGCGGGATTGTCCACCCTGCTATCGCTACCTCCGCTATGTTCCCGGCCGAGTCCTCGGCAACTGGTGTTGCTCATCCATGTACACAAAGCGGGCATCCACCACTGGCATCCTTTGTCATCCTCGGTTGAAACGAGCAATTTATAGCAACGCTCGGGTCCTCGTCGTGGGATACTTGGTATGCGCTCTCGAGCGGCATGACTTGATGCGCAAGAACATGCTAGCGACGTCTAGCACAATCTTCGCTAGTGAGCGAGTATCTCATGGGCCATTGTCGACATGCCGAAACACATAGAAGACTCATCGAACGCCATCACAGCAGCTGTGCCACGCTAACAAGGCCCCGCTATTCTTGCTCACCAACGTCCTAACTGCTCGTCCCTCGTGCTACTCCGAATCACGCTCCTGTCGGCCACAGTCTCAAAACATACCGATGTCGTACCGACGACGTATCCGATCAAATGTCCGCCATGAATCACCGTCCCCTGCCTTGCTAAGAATATCCAGGCATGCCTGTTCCAACGCTAGACGTGTTGGCACCCGACTCTTGCCAGGTGTCTTGTATCCTTTGTATGCGTTGCCCTGGACGTGCACATTCACTAGGCATCCAAATCTGGTCCTGCGCACCGCACGTAGCTGGTCAAACTCTCCGTCAACGTTAAGCGTGGCCAGAGCCCACTATAGACCGTCGCGCTCTCACGTGCAACGCTTCGGACGCAAAACTCAAAAACGTCGGATATACCGCGCGAGGATACCCCGCAGCGCATCACCCCCGCGTCTTCCCCCTTCGCCCTCCGCCTCCCAACGCGCTGTCGGCCCCGCGCACCCTCGCCAGCGCGCGCGTCCTCGACGCGTCATGCACACATACGCGTCGCTTCCCCGGTCTCGCGTGCCTGCCCCCGGGGCTTCGCAGTTCATCCCCACACACGGGTGTGACCCCGCACCCCGCTGATTTTCCGGTCCCCCTGCACGTTGGCCGTCCGCGGGCGCGCGTGGTGCTCAGTGCGGAGGATCGTGCACGCTACCAGCTGTCTGTTTTCCAGGCACGACTGGCCCCGCGGCGTGCCGTTGACCATGGAACCAAGCCGTCGGAGAAGCCCTCGAGGCTCTCGTGCGCTGCCCCCGGAGAGGTATTTAAGGACGCGGAGCGGGGCGAGACGTTCTTCAGGCTCTCTAGCACTCTCAGCCCCGCAAAGCACAGCAGCAGTAGCTACTCGGCTCAGACATGTTCGCCTTGACCGCCCTCGTCACTCTTGCTTCCGCGGCGCTCCCAAAGGTCCTCGCCCACGGCGGTGTCCTCTCGTACTCGAACGCGGGTAACTGGTACCAGGGATGGGCTGTAAGTAGATGAAAGTGCCTCGATCAACTGCATCGTCTGATTGTAAACGCACTCTAGCCCTACGATAGCCCCGTTGGCCAGACCACCATCCAGCGCCCCTGGTCTTCCTAGTACGTGCATGGTCTCTGAATGCCAGAATGGCCATGCCTAATGATATGCGGCACACAGCAACCCTATCACGGACGCGACTGACGCCCAACTCGCGTGCAATGACGACGGCTCCTCTGGTGCGCTCCAACTGACCGCCAATGTCGCGGCCGGCTCCGCGATCACCGCCTACTGGAACCAGGTCTGGCCGCACCCCTACGGCCCCATGGTGAGCCATCCTCCACAAACACACGCATATACCCACAAACTCATCATCACGCCCCGTTCTAGCTGACCTACCTCGCGCAATGCCCGGGCTCGACGTGCACAGGCGTCGACTCGAACACGCTCAAGTGGTTCAAGATCGACGAGGCTGGCCTGCTCTCGGGCACGATCGCGAAGGGCTACTGGGGCGCAGGCAAGATGATCGACCAGAACTCGTCCTGGACGACGACGATCCCGAGCTCCGTGCCCTCGGGCAACTACCTCATCCGCTTCGAGACGATCGCCCTGCACTCGCTCCCCGCGCAGTTCTACCCCGAGTGCGCGCAGATCCAGATCACCGGCGGCGGCTCGCGCCAGCCCACCGCAGACGAGCTCGTCACCTTCCCCGGCGCGTACTCGAACAGCGACCCCGGCCGTGAGTCCCCTTCATCTCCGTGCGGATACTTATAGAAGATCTGACGGATGTTGACTGGACCCCGCGTTTCCAGTGACCACCAACCTCTACACCCAGGCCGCTGAGAGCGAGAGCACGTACATCATCCCCGGCCCCCCGCTCTACGGCAGCGGCTCCGGTGCCCCCGCCCCCGCCCCCGCTCCTGTAAGTGCTCCCCACTACCGCTCCTACGCCGCTTCATCGTCCGTCTGACCACCCTGCTCGCCAGACCTCCGCCCCCGCTGCCCCCGCGCCGACGAGCCACCCCGCGCCGCCGACCTCGACCGCGCCCGCTGCCGGCTCTGTCTCGCAGTTCGGCCAGTGCGGCGGTATCGGCTACGCCGGCCCCACCGCGTGCGCCTCGGGCTTCACCTGCACCGCGCAGAACGGTGCGTCCTCTCCCTCCTCTCCCCTCCCCTTCCTTCCCCTCTTCGGGATGTCTTCCTCCTGACTGGACCGAACCGAAACTGACGCACGTCCCTCACCAGACTACTACTCCCAATGCTTGTGATCGCGCGACTAAATAGCACTCGGGCGCGCGGCAGTATCAGACTGCGGCAGCGGCAGCGACGGGCGGGGGAGTGGGCGCGGGGCAGTATCAGACTGCGGCAGCGGCAGCGACGGGCGGGGGAGTGGGCGCGGGGCGAGGACCGCGCAAAGGTGTTGGGCGGGAGCGTCGCGGCTAGCTTGCTCATCTGGTTCCTGTTTTCGCGTCGTTTTTCGGTGTATTAACGTATGGCATCTGCAATCTTGAATATCTTCCTTTTTTTCGACTATACTGTGCCGGGGCTGCCAAGTCTGACCAAGGGCGCCTCGCAATTCAAGTCGGGAAGAGGGGTGATCGGTGTGCCGCGGACAGTACTTTCAGTATGGATCGTCAACAACGAATTACTCTTCGATTGCTTGTTTTATGATAGCGATGCGCTTCAGCCGAGGTCCATACCCTCTGGATCGTCCTGCAGATGATTGAAGCGGCACAGAACCTAAGACCAGCATGGTAGTCAATATATTTGTTTCTCCTTTTGGACACACCGAACGCAACGCCCTCGCATGTATGCATAGCAGCGCCCATCCACCCTTCTCCGAAGTTTTGACAGGCAGTCGCCCGCGCGAACGTCAATGCTAGTCTCAGCAACATGGCAAGCCCACTCGACGTGATTCAGCCCACTGAATTAGCGAGTAAGCCGTTTTGACTAATGTGCGGCAGCCGTGCGACGCTATGGGAGTCGCTAAACCACAAAGAAGCGTCGCCGTCCTTGCTCTACACAACTGTGCGGCGAGTGCCGTCTTAAAGCGCAAACTATGGCGGGAAATACCGGCATGGTGGAGGGTGTTAGTAGAAACCTGCTCGTGGCTATTGGTCTCTTGGACGCGGCCAGTCCAAGGGGTGGCGCGGCCTAGAGCGGGCGCCCACATCCAGCCCCACCTTTGCAGCCAGTTCTGGTGCTGGGAATCCACGACGCCCAGGCTGAGTGCGGGCGAGGCGTTTGCATCATTAGCCGTTCTCACAGCCCGCCAGAACCCGCCTCGCATAGCGGCCGTAATAACACGAGACCTACTCTGGTACTCGGCGGGGCATCTGATCCCATGGCCGTAGCAGCTGTGGTCTGTCATATATAGAGGGGTACCGAGGGGGCGCCGTCCTCTCCATTGCTAGCTTCTGAACCCCTGACCTACATCCTTGTGCACATCCTACACTCGCACTATTTCAATCGACCTACCGCAGGCAATGTCCACAGTCTCGACAGTCGCAGACTGGGCCCCGCACGTCGGAGTCAGTCTCTTCACCCGCCTCGTCAGCTTCGTCCGGTCCGCATGGGTTATGGTCGTAGTCGACAACCCGCTTTCATGGAGGTGGGGATACCGGGGACAAAACGAGAAGGACGACGTCGAAGGTGCGTTTCTCGCACAGCCCCATCCGCACAGGCTGCAATGTGCGGGGGAACTGCAGCACTAGAACCTCACACGACTTGACAGGCCCCTTCTACATTGTCGGTGCCCCTGATCGGCAGATCGACGACGGGAAGGCAGTGCTGGCTTCTGCAGACTACCTCAAGAGTGAGTGGTAAAGCTTGTAGCACTGCGTCCTCAACTCACCTGTTTTGATCGCTCGTATTAGAGTACGGCCCCTTCTTATTCCTGTTCGAAGTTAAAGACGCCAAAGGCGAACCCATTCCAAACGCGATCCTCGACTGGTGGCAAGCCGACTCCGAGGGCGGCTACTACTTCGCATCGTGGACTCTCCGCGGCAAGCTGCAAACCGACGCGCACGGGCGCGCGGAGGTTCTCAGCGTGCGCCCAGGCGACTATGGTTCAGACTTGATCGGCAGGCGCGCGGGCCACATACACCTCATCATCAGCGGGGACGCAGGCAGACATCGCCCGATGACCACACAGGCGTATGTGTGTCCCGGAAACAGAGCCTCGCATATGGAGATCGATGCGTACGTGCACTCTATGATGATCTTGTGCTCAGAACCATAGCTGACTCTTCCATAGAGCGAATTACGCACGCAGCGCACGTTTGGGCAATATGGCGACTGCATGGTCTATCCCGGCGGCGAACGGAGGGGACAAGTACTGGGAACTACCAGAGCTCCCTGTGGAAGACATCGAGACTGCGAAGCGTGTTTCGTGGTGGAACGCGAAGTTGAAGGAGCATGGTATCGACCGAGAGGTCGTTGCCGTAGCACGGCAAGACTTCAAACTGTCCATCTTCTGAGTTCCCTGGAAGCGACGTTCACGTGTACTTGTACGGATTCACGGACCTCACTCGGATGAGACTGTAACCTGTTGTATCATTGTAATGCACTGCCTTATTAGCCATCAGTAGCGGAAGAGCAAGAACCTGACACCCCAACTTGGTTGAGACGAGGACTCACCTAACGTGACGAGGATGGCGGCTACTGTATTAAACTATACGATTAGCTAGCAGAAATGCTCATCAGGCACTTGTAACCACGTTGGTATCCCGACACTGACGGGAACTGCACGAGTGTTACAATTGGCCGCGGCGGAATACGTGGGGCAGCACAACCGATCTATCATTTCCCTGTTTCAACGCTAGAGTATCATCGAGGACGCATGCAACGAGGTGCTGCCTCGCCTTCTCAATGTTGAACAAGGCCCCAAGAGGCCCCAAGAGTGAAGGTCGTCGCCGAGCAGACGACTGTCCCTGTGACCGGTGTTTGTACGGCTGGGTGGATCATCGGAGTGGATCAAGAGCACAGACACACCTTCAAAAAACGAAGCCGGTCCGGAGCGACGCCTCAAGATGCCTGATAGACTTCTCTTCGCGTTTCTCGCCAGCATTTCTGGGCGGCATCAACGCATTTGTTGAGTACGTCGTCTGCACCGACGATGCCAAGCCCCAGTTGCATGACGGATGTTAGCCCGCCCGCATCGTCGATCACGACTGAAACGTTAGTGTCAAGGAGAGGTTCTTCAAACGATGTCGGGTCGGCGAGTAGATGTGACCTGCGCGACGGGTTTAAATGAGAAGAGCGGCGATGAAAATGGGGAGTACGAACCCATCAAATATCCCAAACGAGAACGAAGTCGGAAGACGGCCCATCTGTAACGGCTCCCTGGCTTTTCTTGAGCATACAGTCCGTCCTGTCTCTTCGTTATAAGTCGCTTTGGGCAGCGTCGCTGGGAGGAGTGGTCAAAAACATCTACGAGACATAAGGTGCGTGCAGTCTCACTGTTTTTGAGTGCGGCGACCATGGCCAGCAATGTCGCGTCAAACGCGTTTCCATCATAGTTTATACATGTCGCATCGACATAGAGCACCCAAACAGCTTTCCCCGGCTCGATCACAAGTGATGTTGTAGGAACGACGCCTGACCTGCGGTGTCCGTCGCATCTTACATTGGGCGCGAGAAGAATCAGCACAGAACTTACGAGACGAGAACTTCGTTCAGTCTATCGGAAAGCACTTGTGCTTCATCTGTCGGGGGTCCGGGCTTGAATTTCGACGAGCATATGGCAGGCAGGTCGAGGTTGGGCACTGGGACATGCGCCACAACAGGTCTCGCGGCATTCCTGAGCGGCGGAAGATATAAACGTACCAAGAAACCCCTCCAAAGGGCGATCCAATTCTGGCTCTGCGATCTCTGCCTTGACCCCGCACACCACTGTCGTCGACCCTAACCGAACGAGTGCGGACCCGTCCGCCGTAGATATAGAGCCTTCACGTCGCCCGTCAGCGCTTCCTCCTTGTCGTACATATACAATACGGATAGTATATGATACGAACCTACGATCAACGAGACGTCTCTCCACTCATCGAGATCTCGTCCGTCAGGGCGGACATTTTCCGTCAGGAACCGTTCGAGGTATGCCCTCGGATGCAGGCGTTGGAATGTGAGCGCCTTGAGGGCGTCTTGCTCTGCCGAATTTGAGCTCGAAGCCGTTGATATCGATGCAGACACCGTAGCCATGGTGTGGGTCGCAGGCAGAGTTGAGCAAAGAGGGAACGGGGACGGAGCAGGCGGAGGCGCGGCGGGATGACGGCGCGGGACGAGTTCTTGGTTGCCGGCGGGAGCGGGAGCCACGCGGGCGGGACGGGCGCGCCGTGGTACGCGACGAGATTCGAGTGAGATAAATTGCGCCCCCCGCCATCTCATATATCCTTCCTCATCCACTTGTGGGTCCAGCGCGATCCATGATCCCACAACCGTCCACACTTCGCGCGTTGGCGTTGTTGTCTGCGTCGCATGTGTGCGCACGCGCAGGCGGACGCGGCCGACGACCCGCCCGCCCGCCGCGCGCACCGTGTATATATTTCTACAGCTAGTCATGTATCTTCTTTTCCACCCATTAACTCGTACATGTAAACCATTTTCGCCAGCCGCGCACCCCCCGCGCAAGCGGGACCTCGGGCCCCTGCGCCGCACCGAGCTATGCCTGCCCGCCGACGATCCCTTTTAGCACCGCGTACTCCGCGTTGATGATGCTGCTCGTCGCTGCACCGATCGCGACGTTGTTCGCGAGCACGACGAACTTGATGTCCAACACCCTGCACTGTCGCACCCGACCGACACACACGCCTGCGCCGGCTTGGTAGTCCCTGTCTAGACGCGGCTGCGGCCGGTCCGCCTCCTCGTGCACGAACACGGTGTGGCGCGGCGCGGATGGGCACCCGATGGTGTATGCCTCGGAGGTGTACGCCTGGAGCGCCTCGCGAACCTGCTGGGGGCTCGGCGGGGGCCGCCGCGCGAACCGGACGGAGACGCACTCCGTGTGGCCCTCGATGACCGGCACGCGGTTGCACGACGCCGAGATGCGGAGCGGCTGCTTGGTGTGCATGTCGAACGCCTTCAAACCGTCGTCGCCCTGCGTGAGCCCACCGAGGATCTTGAGCGTCTCCCACTCGATCTTCTCTTCTTCCCCGGAGATGTACGGCACAATGTTGTCGAGGATGTCGAGCGAGGGCACGCCGGGGTAGCCTGCCCCGGAAATGGCTTGCATGGTAGTGATGATGCAGGACTCGATCGGACCGAAGGCGCGCTCGAGCGCCGCGAGCGGCACGACTACGCCCGTGGTGGAGCAGTTCGCGTTCGTGACGATGAAGCCCTTCTTGAGCGGCGGCTGGTGCAGCGCGCGCTGTTGAGGAATGATGGAGTAATGCGAAGTGTTCACGAGCGGCACGATGAGGGGGACGTGAGGATCTCTCCTGTAGTTCTTCGCGTTGGAGAAGACAGCGAGCTCTGCAAGCCTGAAGCTTTGCTCTGTTGGAAACTTGAATAAGCGCATAATTTTCGTAATCAGGTAGAGGACGTACCAATATCGCCCGCCACATCGGCGTCAAGTCCGGAGAAAACCACAGCGCACTCCAGGAAGTGCTCTGGGAGACACTCATTTACAACCATCTCGCGAACGGTGCTAGGAATGGGCTTCGTCTGCTTCCAGTTGACGGCCTTGTTGTACGGCTTGCCCGCGGATCGCTGGGATGCGCCGAGAGCATGGATCACGAAGAACGGATGTTCGGCGAGGAGAGCGATGAAGCGTTGGCCGACGGTGCCGGTCGCACCCAAAACGCCGACCTTGAACTGTTTTGCGGAGGTCATCGTATACGATGGCGACGAGAGAAGACCCAAGGACGAATCCAGGGGTCGAGGAGGGGGCGAGATGACTCTAAAGGAGTCTGAGCAGAGCCGGAGCGCAGAGGACTGCACTCGGCACGCGATCTGCACTCATCGTGTGACCGTGACAATCTAATCTAAGTAACACGTCACGCCCTCTGCTACGCGTCTCCACGCATGCGCGACACCCAGTGGCAGTCTCCACACCTTGGACCTCGACGACGACGATGTCGACCACGGCACCCAGCGCAGAGGCCGCTGCTCAGCTCTTCTTTCCGCCTAACGTTCAATACAACAACTCGCGGCTTTACTCCGTCAAGTTCTTGTCTTCTTGCTTCGCTGGTGCCGTCGCGGGCGTGCTGGGCTTGGAAAACACGGTCGGCTTCGCACTGTTCGTCATCTCCACGCTCTTTACGTCGGCATGTCTCTACCTCAAGTGCAAAAGCCGGCCTGCGAAGTACGTACCTGGGGGCTGGTGGGAACTGGTCAACCCAGGCCAGGAGAACATGTTTTCGTTCGTGCTCCTGTGGACCCTGTTCTATGGTACGTCCCATCTTCCGTTCTTCGCAGTGACCGATCTGTTGGAGGCGGTGAAACACAGGAATTGTACACGGTATGTTCGCAGCAGCATGTGATGCAGCAGCTATCAGTCAGATATCAATGGAACTTCGCCGCTCGCAGTATACGACTGACCCATCATCGCAAGATGGGCGCAACCGCTCCGCGGTGGCTCGGACCCTGTTTTGCCTCGCGACCCGGGAGGTTTACACTGTGAGCACGTCGCATCCGTTTATGTGCGCGCGCTGACGAGCGTGGACCAGCCAAGCCGCGGCTTGGGCGCGGCAGCGCGGGGTGTACCGATCTACAGCACCGGCGACGGCCTCTATATAATGAAAAGCGAGATCGGATCTCGCTCTGGACGGTAGTTACGGGATCTGTAAGTAAGTTATAGTCGTCATGGCTGCAAAAACACGATTTGGCGGTGGCACTGGCGAGGAAGTGTTGGTGATGCGTGGGGGGCAGGTTCGCCACCGAGCACGGCTGTGTTGAACGGTGCCAGCAAGAACGTAGGTGGGTTTACGCCGGGGCGGTGAAGATGGGCATGCAAGTGCAAGTGCAGGTGCAGGTGCGAGTGCATGTGCATGTGCATGTGCAGCAGGGTTGCGACCGGGGGACGCGCTGGAGTGGTCAGCCGGGAAATAAGGAGGAATTGTTGTGCGGTGTTTCAAGAACGTTGGAAGCGTTCGATGGAGAGGGTGGGTTCCGATCGATATAGCTTCTGCCGCGTGGCGGACCTCGTGGGCAGCACGTGGGCGGGCTTACCAGGCTGTGGGCGGTCCTCAGATCGTCCAACGGGTATGCCTTGTTTGTTCGCTCTCCTCCGTACAATCATGACTGGGTCCTCCCTCGCCATCTTATCGCCTGCCCTCTTCTGCTGCAGCTCGCTCTGGCGCACTCCCCGACACCTCCGCATCCCATGGCCGCATCCTACGCCCTCCTCCAGTTCAGCGCAGACCCCTGGAACGCCCGCTTCGAGGACCTCGAGAACCGTCTCGCCTTCACCGTGTGCGTCCCTCCCCGCCCGCCCGCCATTTAATCACGCGCGTCGCTAATGTGCTACGGCCGTTCTTCAGGACCATGGTGCACCTCTTCCCCGCTCGCCTCCCCTGTCCCCCCGCTCACTCTCGATATTATTCAGGCCGACGAGAACCCAAACCTCATCATGAAGATCGCCCGCGAAGCACCATGGGCACAACAGCACCCTGACATTATGGGTCCCAGCAATTCATACCTTTACTTCGGGCCAAACCGCACACCAGGCCATCTCATCTACGGTAACAGCACATACCACACAATGGCCCAAGCGCGGCATCGAAAGAAGGACAGCAGCACGTAGGCCACTGCTGTGTCAATCTGCATCACGCGCCCCGGTATCAACCTGACATTTCCTGCCAGGTCGCGATATTTTTGGGCGCAAAATGGAAAAGAGTACAAATGGCGCATCGCAACACAACGATTAGAGGTAGGTGCACGCGTCGCCAGGCAGCGGTGTAAAAACGTGGTTAAAGCTCACGCCATTGCCGCAGTGCGTGGACAGCAAGGGCAACGTAATCGCGGTGTGGGAGACGAGCCAGCTAGCGGATCCATTCGCGGCCAAGCTAACGTTCAAGCATGCCGCCCTGCCAATAATCACGGAAATCGTGACCACATTGACCCTGAACCGCATTGCGCAGGTATCGAATTGGCAGTGACCGGTAGATTTCGTCTGGAATTACTCTCCGCAGCCACACTATGTCCACGCATATAACGTACATGATTGGCCCGTATTCATTCTGCTGGGAGATGCTGAGGGACCATTTCCGCCTTGATGTGCTGCCTCTGCTCTATTACCTCAACGCAGCCGACGCAATTGGAAGTTCTCATCCGTGCTGATCGAGCCTCAATATTGACTTCTCGACGTCTCCGACCCACATCACAAACCTTACCACCCCACGGCGTCCTCGAAGAGCTCTGCCGACCTCAGCTCAGCGGCGCTGACCCCGAGATCTAAGGGGTTCGCACGTACCAAAACTGCCGCGTCTGTCCTAGTCTTCCTTTCGGATCTCCTCCTGCAATGTCGTCAGCCGCGCCCACTCCGGCTCGTCCTCGAAGTCCTTCGTACGCCCCATGAACGTCCGCACAATGCTGCGGGCCTGAAGCTTCCAGTTGAAGCCGTCTACCCGTGGCCCAAAGTTACGCAGCACGTCCACGATGTCCTCTACGTCGCCTACGGCCTCCCGCCACTTCTCTGCGTCCGTCTCCCCCCGCTCCATCGTGCCCGCTGGGCCCGCGCGGTACGCATCCAGGTAGGCGTTTAACGCATCCTCGTGGCGGCCCTGCGCCGTGAGCAGCCGTGCACGAGCCCGGAAAATTCGGGGGGATGACACCCGTGGCAGAATCGTGCGCTCGAACAGGTCAGTCACCCTCCGTGCGATTCCGGTGGTAGCGTTTGCTCCCGCTGCAACCTCGGGATTATTCGCGCCGCCGACCGTGCTGGCTTCGCCCGAACCGCGAGTCACGGCGTCGACGAGCTTGTCGAGCACGTCCTCGTCCACGCACCCGGCGCCGTCCTTGGCGGCCCGCTCCTCGACGACACGGGTAAGCGCACGGCATGCCTCGGAGAGCTCGCCCACTTCCATCGCGACGATCATGTAGTTCGCCCACATGCGCCAGTTATCGTAGCTGTACTTGAGCCCCTGCTTGAGCGCACGGAAGGCGAGAAGCTTATTCGAAAACGGGATGCGCTTCTCCGAATCCTCGCCAGCGGCTTCGCGGGCGGCGTTCCCTGCCTGTGAATGGAATCGAGCGGTGAGTGACGGGCGCGCGGCCGCCGCGGTTTTCTTGGAAGGCCTGTGAGGCAGATAAAGCTCACCTCGTCGCCTTCGTCGTCCACGGGCACCGTCTTCCCTGCCTCGCCCAGGCGCAGGTACACGCTCGCCAGATTGTTCCAGCTCTCGCCGTCTTCATCGTCGATCGTCACGCAGCGGACGAACGCGTCCCGGGCGCCCTCCCAGTCCTCCTGTCGCACACACGCACAGCCCAGCACGAACCACGACCGGCTGAGGAGCGGGTTGATGGATACGGCTCGCCGCAGGCAGGTGATCGAGTCCGGGTAGTTCCCCCGGGCGAAGTAGTACCCACCGAGGGACCGCATCGCTCTCCCCGAGGACTCTTTCGAAGTCTCCCAGGCACGGGTGTAGTGCTCGAGCGCGTGCTCGGGCTCGAGATCTCCCAACAGGCACCAGAGCTTCGCCTCCCGCGCTGCATCGAGCACCTGCTTGCGTGTGTCGGAGAGGGCCTTGCCGCGCGTGAGGACCGTGTCCGCCTCGGCCTTCCTGCCCTCTAGAAGGTCCCGGACGATGGCGATGCCCTTGTCCGGCTGCTCCATGCTCTGCCAGCACTTGACGACCTCTTCCCACAGCTCGAGCCGCTCGAAAATCTCGAGGGCGGACTTGACCACGCCGATCGAGAGGAAGCGCAGGGCAAGCTCACGTTCCATCTCCCACCGGCTCGGAAGCACGAGGGTGTGGATATAGAGCAGCCGTTCGGCGAGAGTCGAGTCCGCCGTGGGCATCTGGTCGATGAGGGCCTGCAGCTGGAGCGTCGATCGCTCGACCGTGCGCGTGCGGTTGGCCTCCAGGCGGGCACGCAGCAGGAGCGCCATCGTGTGTACCGTCCAGTTCCGCGGGTGGGAGATGACGCGTGCGATATACGGTGCCATTTGCTCTGCCGTGAGCCCGTGCGCGGGCGAGACATTTTTGACGTTGAGACAGAGCGCGAGGAGGATGCACTGGTCGAGCGGGTGGAGGGCAGGCTGCGAGCCAGGGTCGAGATGACTGAGACGGGTCCCGGGCGTCCCTGCGGCTGATGAGGACGTGAACGCGGTCCGCTCCAACAACGTGTCGTCGTTAAGTGCGAGTGTTTCAGGGATCGCTGGATTGGGTGAGCTTGGCCCACCAGTTACGGCAGAGGTGGCTTGGGAGGAGGTGGAGCCGTCACCGTACGCGTCTCCTTTGTCCGACTCTGGAGTCTCATCGGAGCCATCTCTCCTCGTCCGCGACTCGGCGAGGAGCACGAGCTGGGTGATATCGTGCTGCTGGAACTTGGTACGTTTGCCCAGGGCACCGGTAAGCTCGTATTCGAGCTGTGTCGCCCGTGCGGCGCGCACGAAGTAGTCCGCTGCCGATTTGTCATGTCCTACGTAGTGTTCGAGTAAGCCCTGCTCCAGCAATAGACGGCCGGCCATATCTGGCTCGACGGCGAACGAGTCCAGCAGCGGGCCGACGGCAGCCATTACGTCCGCGGGAACGGCGACGGGTTCGTCCAGGATCTGTTCATGGACGCGCCATGCGCGCAGACGCCACCACGGGGCAGATTGGACATGCTGGAAAGGTGTGTCGAGTAGGAGGTGTGCGAGCCGTAGGAAAATTGGGTATTTGGCCAGGTGGTATGCGGGTTCGCCGCCGTAGGCGAGCTCTGCAACAGCCTTTTGATGGAGGAGATCCTCGTCGATGAGCTGGGAAATTTCAGGGCCGAGGGCGAGAACTTCGAGCGGCTTGATGTCGAGATCAGGGCCCGTCCAGTTAATTTGTAGAAACCCGTGTAGGCACGCCACAGCACAGATTAGACGCAGAAGCTCGTCCTCTGCCGTCGACACGGCTGGTGGGGCCACAGAAAATTTGAACCAAGCAGCGAGCGGCCGGGCGAGGAGGGCGTTGCTCGAGTCTGTGACCGCAAACAGGTCTCGGCTGGGCGCCGTTCTAAGATCGGTAAAATCGCCGTCCACCACGTTCTTGGCGATTTTTACGACGGGCGCGTCCGAGGCAGTGGTGAGCACGTCGTTCCATTTCCCTATGAGAAGGGCTTTTTCTATGGCTGGGACGTCCAAGCCCATTCTGCTTCCAAGTGAGCACCGTAGCCGAGAGAAAATACGCGAGATGCAGCCGCGGAGAAGAGAAACGAAATACCGGCGTTTGCCGCCCATTACCTTGTCACTTCGCTGAACTTTGTAGTTTTCCGCTCGATCGATAAGTGTGGCCGGGTGCTTACTACAAAACCCGCTGACCAAGACTAAAGAAACATCGATCCCCAGCTGCATCCACGACATAAATTACATGTACGTTTGTCAAAACAGCCTGAACGTAAGTATACGAGCACGGGGTAGTACGTAGAACAAACGAGACGTAAGCAAGTAGAGAACAAGTCCCAGTGAGTATCTATATCCAGACGCCTGTCCGTTCCCAGAGATCCCCCGGTATAGTACGCTACTTGTGCCTCACTTGAACGACTTCGAGTAGTCGAACGGCCCTGCCATTCCCATGAACGGACTCACCCCCACAGCGCCCTTGCCGATGGACTGAGCGATCGCTCTCCGCCGGTCCTCCCACGTCTTAAGCGCCCGCAGGAGCTGGACAATCTTGTCGCGCTTGCCCTGCCGAATGTCGTTGATGCTGACCGTTCCCATCTTTACGTCGTTATCGAGTAGATAGTCGAACAGCCTAAACAAGCCATCCAGCTTGTCGTCGTTCGGGCCCGTCGGGAATGCCGAGTCCGGTACCGGCGGAGAAGAAGGCTTGCCCTTGATGTCCTCGGCTAACCGCAGAAGCGCTAGCCCGCCGCACAGCGAGCCGCTCGCGTCCTTGATCTGCAGCTGGCTGGGAAGGTGCGAATTGGCCCACTCGATCAGCTCCGCGTCTACAGGACCGTCCTGCATGAATCGCACCGAGCGTCAGGAAGGCACGCGTGTACAGGAAGCAACGGAGAAAGGAAAACAAAGTTCAGACGATGTACGGACTCAGTGGGAACGGGGCACGCCTACATAATCAGAAGGACCCTGCGAAGTGCTCGTACGTCTCAGCTCCCGCGACGGGCGCGGCGGTGCGGGACTCCTAGGCGTAGCAGCCTTCTTCGCAGTAGGCAACTCCGAGCCATTAGTCGAGACCGTGTCGTTAGTGAAGAAAGACTCGAGCCTCGTGCGCTCGCTAGCGCCATTCTCTTTGTTGGGCAGGCCGAGGAGGAGGACTTGCGCATCGCGGCTGGAAAGCTGATCGGGGTTCTCCCTGCGCAACGCCTTCTGCGTCGCATCCCGAGCGGTTGGTGACGGAGGCCGCGGAGCCGGGTTCATCGCTTGGGCGACGGTCAAGGGAATAGTGGGAATGTTGCATGAGGACATGACGGGGTCTGCGGCGCAGGAATGAGCTTAAGTCAATGAAACGCATGGTGTTCACGTACTAGAGTAATCCCGCGTGATGGTCGCCTTCATGAGCGCCTTCATCCATTCGCGGACAACCAGCTGCTCGTCCGAGCTGAAGTAGTGCGCCTTCTCCTGGTCGTGCACAATCCGGAAACCATATCGTCCAGGGTCTACGTTCTCATCTGCCAAAACCTTATACCCCACGATGTTGAGATAGCCCTTAATCTTCGTCTCCTGCACAACATGGGGCGTATCGATGTCAATGACGGGATACCGCCCATATATAAAGTTGACACGTACCGACTTGCTCTCGCTCCTCAGCCAATAGAGATGAGGACCCTTGAGTACGAAATACCGTTGCTTCCAGGTGTTGTAACGGTCACCCTTCTTACGGAGCCACCCGTTGTGATCGGGTGTGCCGATTTGCTCGAGGATACTCTGACCTGCCTTGAGGGTTGGTCCACCGTTGGCCTTGGATGCTGCGAGGGTGCTGCGTGATGGCGGTTCTGCAGCCGACGAGGTACGCTTGCGAAGGACGGCCGGGTCCCGCTCTTTGGAAGGTGAAAGGGACACAGCACGATCCTTCTTCGTCTTCTCCTTCACTTTCTCCTTGGCGGGTTCATCCTTCTCCTTTTCAGTCTCCACGTCCTTATCGGCCTCCTTGGGTTTGAGCTCATCCTTCTCCTTGACCCTAACAGTGCCGTCAGATGTTCCAGGACGTCCATTGGAGCGTTTCTCACGGAACCTAGAGAACGTGCTTGTGTGGTGCTTGTCGCTCTCAGGCTTCTCACCAACGCTGACGACATCGTGGTCAAAACGTAATGCCCAGGGACAAACGTCAGCCCAACTTACTTTGACAACCGGGGAGCTGGCTTCCTGTGCTTCCCCAAGGTTCCTGTGAAGGAAGCGCCGAAAAGGCTCAGTCGGTCAGGCCTCCGCTCATCGATGCTCCGATTGCCCTTGCTGCGCCGTCTTACAGGCTGCACTTCATCGATAGGAGACGCCGATGCGAGCGGGGAATGGGCAGGAGTTCCGCCGGAATGTTGACTCGCATTGTCCTTGAGTGACGAAGGCTTCTCCTTCGAGGAGCTTGAATCCCGTCCAAAAAGACGGCGCTTAGTCTTCGGGTCCTTGGTTCTTACGCTCTCCGTCTACGCGACTTCTTAGAAGCCGGTGAAATAGGAATTGAGACACAGACTCACCTCGCTCATGACAGCCCGCTCATCCTTTATTGAACCTGACGTCCTATCTTGCACAGCCGAAATCTTTTCCCCGAGTGCGCTGTCGCTGGGAGACAAGACGAGCTGAGCAGGGCGTGCCTTCTGTCAAACCAAGTCAGAGGCGCTCTTCGAAGAGGGCAATGATGGCATACTCCTTTCACTTGCGGGGAGGTGGATGGAAGGCCGAGACCAAGACCAAGGACCGCGCGTCCGCGGGCTTCGTCTTCCAGGTTGATAGCGCTGCCGTTTATTGAGCCTGGGTCAGACGCGCGCCATCCATTCCTGGCCATAGGTGAAAGCTCGCCCGTATGCGGCGGGCTCTCAGGACTGGTGATGGAAGTAATACCGGCAGAACCTATGCCGTTAGCCGCAGAAGGAGATGGTGGCGCATACATAGGCGAGTTGGTGAAGCTTTGATGAGCGGAGCTCTGTATCGAATGCGAATGAGAGTGAGATGGATGGGAATGGTGTGAACCGGGGTATTGGAACGAGTGGGTGAGCGAGCGCGGAGTAAGAGCAGGTGGGGGGTGTGGTTCGGACTCAGACACTGAGGGCGGTCTGCGCAGCTCAGAGATAGCATTGACGATCCGTACACGCTTGCCGAAGGCGGCAATCCCGATCTCCGACTTCAAAATGTTAGCGTCGAGCTCGAGCAGAACGTCGCCAGTGATTTCTTGCTCTATATGATATGTTAGCACTCTATAGAAGCATACACTGAGGTTATGTACGTACCAATAAACTTGTCGCATACACTTTGGTCAAAGCCCTTCGATTTCAGCCATTCGATGACTTCGTCAACACTCCACTCAGACGGATGTACGACCGACTTCTTGGTCGTGTCCGGAGTACTATTGCCAGTAGCAGTAGTATGAGGTGTTGATGCTGAAGTCTTGAATGACGCCACAGTCGTCGCGGGTGTGAGCGTCTGTTGAATACCTGCTGCGCTGCTGGGCCCATAAGATCCTGCCGAGGAAGTAGTGGGCGATGGTAGAGCGGAAGCTGTCGAAAACGGGAGTTGCTCAGCAGTCTTCATGGTACTCGGCGTAGCCGTGATAACGGGCGCTACGACCTGAGCGTTATCCTCGTGCTGAACAGCAGGACTCGGGGGTGTGGGCGCCCGTAGGGGCTCTTGTACAGTTGTTGGCTCAGACACAGGCTCCGGCTCCGGCGCTGGTGTAAGTGCTGGCGCTGGAGCAGGTGCAGGAGGGTCGGAATGCGTAGGAATGGTGATAGAACTTGGGGAGGGGCTCGGTTCTGGGAAGGTGGCGGCGGTAGCGGTAGGAAGGTCCGTCTCATCAGGGACGAGGTATTTGGTCGACGGAACTATACTCTCTACCGAGTTATGTGCGGCGGGGCCATTGGGAGTAGGGGGAGCGGCATCCCTCGATGCATCCTCCATTTCTTCTTCGTTCTCCTCTGCGATCCTGGGGTATTGATGAGGTCTCCGTCGCGGGCTATGGGGCGACTCGTCGTCCTCCGCATCGCTTTCATCGCTCACTTCGACGTCGATAGGGGGTATCATTGCGCGGGACTGCTCTTCCACCTCACGAGCTTGGCGCTGCTCGTTCTCCCTTTGTGCCCTCTCTGCAAGCCTGGCGCGCGCATCCCTGTGCCAGGTCATGCCATCATCCTCTGCGTCTGCGTCGTGGTCATCCTCAGTCTCCGACCGTTCGCTGTAATCTCCATGAGAGCTTGCAAAGCTAAACGACCGCGCGCCGTCTTGGTCATTACGGCGCCCAAGCTGTTCGATGGCTTGCTGAACGTCCGTCATGGTCGCACGCATCATGACATCGCCGTTACTGGGTCTGCGCTGCCGCTCGCTCTCGGTAGGGCTATGCCTAGCGCCCTCTACGTTCGCCGCGGTAGACTCCGGTTCCTCTGCGAGTGTTTGGAGAGCGCCGGTGCCCGAATTATCCGTCGACGTTTCAGGATCGGCCGTCGGGGAGGTGGCATCTGGGAAAGCAATACTGGAGGAGGGTGGATTGGGAGAGGTGTAGCTCTGGGGGAAAAGACCTGTTTGACCGGCGGGATTTCGACCCTGCAGAGCAAAGTAAATGGAACTGAACGAATAAAAAGAATAAAATAACATGATGTCAGAGAAAAGCAACAGGTGGTGATCTTTGCACAGCACTACAGTGTTATATGCCACTGTATGATCCATGGCCTCATTGGAAACGTCTGCCACATTCACTGGCTTTGCCAAGGACGAGAGCTACGCTTCAGGAGTCGCAGCCTGGGATGTGTAACGACAATCGCATGTTTTCCATAATCAATTCACAACACGAGCGAACTGAGCGCCATGCTGGTCGTAGATAATATGACCTTCCATGCTGCAGTAGGCGAGACATTGACCCGAACGATGCGGCGTAGTGCTCGCTCATCGAGAGCTTGTAACCGACACAAAGCTCACCTGCCACCAGCCATCTCCATAGAGGTCGTCCTTCTCAACAACCTCTATCTTGTCCCCAACCTTGAATGCTACCTCGTCTGGGTTTTCCGGTGTGAAATCATGCAACGCATAGACGTATTCCGGCATCTTCGGAGTCGAGACGACTTGTCCCTAAGCTTGCAGCCGGAACCAGAGGGTCTTCAGACTATAGACAGAAAAAAGAAACCAGAATAACGAGAGTGGGGATACGGCGAATAGTTGCGAGTTAGGATAAGAGCGTCGGGGAGACGGTGGGGAGAGAAGTCAGCACGACGTCGAATGCTCCCACCGACGGGTTTAGACGGCGGCCTATGACGAGAGCCCGGGTGTTGTAGTTGGTTCAACTCGTGACTCCGCCATAACGCGGCTTGGTTCGCTGCGGCTCCGCGTACCGAACCAACAGCCCAAGGGCCGTTCATTAAGGGCTGTGTTCATTTCATCACACCACTTTGACGTCCGCGATCGTCGATCCATTCTTTCCTGCGCTCTGCGTTCCTGTGTCCGCTGTCCGCAACGTCGAAGCCGTCGTGCACAACGACCAAAACAGGAGGCGACTGCGTTCTAAGGGGCCATGTCTCAAATGAATCCTCGCCGACGCAGCACCGTACACGACCTCGCATCTCTGCGCCTACACCGGGACGGAACGCGCGTGCTCAATTCTGACACCAACCGTTCATCGCGTCGTGCGAAGCATGCTGTTCGCGACGTTCGTGGTAACTGGGTAGCGCAGGATGCAGGTGGCTTGGGGAACGTGAAGCAGCGCCGCAACACGTCCCAACCTGACGAAGACAACGCCTCAGAATCGGAGGATGCGGGCATTGAGGAAGAAGCTACTTCTTCTCCCAAAGACAAAGGGAAGGCGCGCGCACATGAAGAGGTGGACTCCGATACTGAGCACGACCTCAATCCAAGAGCACGGAAGAGGCGGAGATTCGACGAAGACCTCGGCTACTTGGCTTCTCAGACTTCGTCCGCTCTGGTCCCGCAGGCGGATAGTGAGCAGCCGTTACCCCACGGCGAAGGAGACCTCCACAGCGCGCTACCCGTGCCGTCCTCGGTAATTATGTACGCGTCCAATTAGTGGACCTTGCTGAAATACTATTTGCACTGTAGGATTTGCTGAAATGCTTGCACTACTTCGCAAGCACGTACTATACAGCCATGGGTCAGTTGTACGACGCTTCGCGAGAATTCCGCAAGCAGAAGAAAGCCCGTCGTGCTGAGAAGTCGAAAGCAGCCCTGAAGTCTAAGGTCATTCGTAGTGCCTCGTCTAAGGGCTCCAACGTGCACGAGGCACCACATAGTTCCGGCGAGGAGGAGATTATATCTAGCGATGCGGAGGATGACGACCCCATACACGAGGATCCTGTGGAGAAGCCCGCCACAGGAACTGGGGCACAGGTAGCCAAGACCGCCCGCAAAAGGGGTCGTCGACAAGTGCGGCCAATGGAAAAGGATATGTACAGGGTCTTCGACGGCTCAGCCCTCATGGCATTAGGTTCGTCTGGTTTCAAATACGCTGTTGCGGAGGTCTCACTGGGATCTGTCAGGCATGCTCTTCCAGGAGCATGTAACCCAGGCCATCGAGCCGAGAGTATCAGACACATGGGAGGCAGAAATGGTAGTGGTAGAGCGAAATGAGAGGAAGGAGGCTAAGAACGCACGCAAAGCGAAGGAAATGCGGGACATGCGGCACCCGGTCAAGGACGATCTGGGGGGCCGTGAAGACGAGGAAGGGGAGCTTAGTCCAGAGTCTGAAGGAGAGCAACAGAGTAGTGAGGAGACAGAGAGTGATGATGAGGTCGAAAGCGGATCCGTTACGAGAAACGTTGCCCTTAAACGACACTCTTCCGTAGCCATTGAGAGTGGCGATAACAGCGATTAATCCATGGTGCCTTACCGTCGACTCGTGAACGAGAGGACAATGGCACTATCCAGGGGAAATATTAGGTAGAATGTATGTACCGACCGACAGTGTGGACCAAGACTAGGTTGCGCGCGGCGGAAGCGTTCCATCCTCCCAACGCTTCAGAATATTGTGCCTAAAAACACCCATGTCTTCGTCGGAAAATATCCGCAGTCTCTCCAACCTACGCTCGCGGAGCTTATTTTTGGGCAGCATGCCCGACACTGCTTGCCGTATAATCTAATGCGGCAAAAAGCATGAGCTTAGATATTAAGAGCGACAGTAAGCAGCACACCTCATCAGGCTTCCGTCTCATCATGTCCTTGTACTGAATCTCCTTCAACCCTCCTGGAAACATAGTATGGTGCCGGTAGACCAATTGCTGGGCCTTTTTCCCCGTAACCTTGACGTTTCGTGCGTTCGTCACTACTACGTAGTCACCACAGTCGGCTGCGAATCATGTTGGCCTATTTCAGCGAAAAGTTACAAGATATGAAGGAGTGGCGCACATGAAGGATCGTATATAGGCTTGTGCTTGCCCATGAGGACAATGGCAATGCGCTCAGCAAGCTTTCCGAGGACACGGTCGGAAGCGTCGACATGGTGCCACACCCGGGCATATGCCAGCGCAGTCTGCAATGGCCTCGCTGTCAATGTCGTGTTACAAGCATGTTAGAAAGCATATACAAACGTTTCCGATGGCCTGGGACATGGCAGAAGTCGCTGACGAGCCCAAGCAGCGGAGCAACGATGGGGGTGAGGGTTTGTGGTTTGGGGCAAAGCGAGGACGGGCGCCTACGCACCAGGCTCGGGATTGGAGGCCAGGGCGCCGGCCCACAAGACGCGTAGGTCGTTGTTTCGAGCAACGACGACGATGGCTGCTGACACTTCAAAACGGTCAAATCTCGTGGATGTGTACGTTGCAACAGCACGCGTTACTGAAGCTGATGATACTGAATTCATTTAACTAGGACATACCAAGCTCTCCACCAAAACCTCTCCGGCCACCTCGAGGGCACGACACTCGAACAGCTCGCGGACATCATCAAGCCACGGGTGGAACAGCTCCGTAACATTGCAGAACCATTTGGGCGGCCTTCTGACGCGTCTAAGAAAAGGGTCGACTCTGGCTCTGTCACTCTTGCGGATGGAGTGGTCCTACGGGTAGAGGATGCGGACAAGGAGGTCGTGTTTACTATCAGCAAGAAGCTCGACATCGACCAGGTGCAAGCTCTAGTCCTCCTCAGGTCCTTCCTATACAATGAAGGTCTCCCCGAAGGCGTTAACACAGACTCTGCGAGCATGGCGGACGAACTCGTAGCCGCCATTACCCCCTTCTACTACTCGGAACGTCTCTATGTCCTCCGTACGCTTACCCCCCTCTTCCGCGCTGACCAAAACTCCTCCGACGTGGTACATGAAGTTGCAAGCGAGTTCTTGCCGAAGATCATTCCGGACGGTGGGGCGTTCGCGGATACTATCATCGCGGAGTACTTGCGGAAGACCTATGCTAGCATTCCAGAAAGCACGCAAACTGATCCTCGCCAAGCGGCTGGGTGGGCGAAGCAAAACGCAAAGGAGCAGCTCGTGATGCTTGAGGTCCTCTTCTGGACCATGTGGAGCTACGCGAGTTGCACCGGTCCATTGGTGGCGAGGATTTACGAGGCTGCGTATGAGACCCACCTCGGGTCCAGGCAACAGAACTCCACATTCCTCCTCGACGAGGAGAGTACGCAGGTTCTGCAAGATTGTGCCGCATTATGGATTCTGATTTCGGTCGAGGTACTTGAACTAGAGCGTGCGGGAGGTCATGGTGGTATTGAAATCTCTACAAGCCCCGCGGACAAGGATATCTACTGGGCCTCCCCGGATTCGCTCAAGAAGATTCATCACACTGTCATCTCCCAGGGAAACAGTAATTTTGCTTGCACGTACGTCGCCTGGACGTTCGTACTGTCGCGCATCTCCCAGACGGCTCTAGAGCTCAAAGAGATTCCTAACTCCTATAAAGGCTTCTTTGATTCTCTGATTCCCCAGGATGATGGCGGGTATGCTAAAGATGGTATCCGAGCATTTGAGCTCATGGGGAAGGTCGGCTTGAATCCCGAGGCTGGCCTTTTCAGGCTAATGCTCACATTGCTCACAACATCCCCTCTCTTCGTTACCTCTGTGGCTTGGCGTGCGGGTTCCTCGGTGACGGATCCAAATGCGGTGGCCTATAGGTCTGTGCTGAAAGGTTTGGGATTCTCCCATTTTTGTCTGGTAAAAAATACATCTGAACGTTTGCACAGGGCTACTCATCGCCGTCGTCGAACTTGTGCCCGTTGAGCTTATACCCGAGTTCGACGGTCTTCTCGAAGTATGGGTAGCACTCTTCGGCAGGAGTGAGCCTCAAGCGGTGGCAGGTATATGTCGTCAATTCTGGGAAGCAGATTGGCACGAAGGCATCGCTCGACGGGCCATCGTGGATGTGGCGCGCTCGCGATTCCCAGTCCAGTTACGGCCAGTCGTTCGACTCCTACGGGCCCTCACCGCGACCGGATTCCTTGACACGGATCCTCTTTCGACTGCTGACCATGTTCAGCCGACGGCAGATCTTGTGGAAGAGCGACAAATATGCACTCGCGCTGTCTTTGACTTCTTCGACGAGCTGTCCACCTTCACACAAGTCATCCACATCAGCCAATGCAGCGGTGCGCACGCTCTCTACGAGAAGTTACCTGATAGATATGGGTCGTCCTCTGCCACACCTGGCCCCTCGTACATGAACCTGCGCCCTGTTCGACTTCCGGGTGGCTCCATACTGCCTCCAAAATCCATCGGTCAGCTTCTTAGCTCGGATGGTGGGGATCTTATCGTCGTGGCTTGGCAACATAAACACTCCGGGTGGAAGCTCCTACTAGAAGTCTTAACGGACTATGTCAACCGGAGGCGTATGCAATCGAGCGCAGGCGGGAGCTATAGCGACGTTTCTTTCGGGCACCGCAGCCTCAACCAACCATTGGCTCTGAAGTTGGAAGACATCGGCGTAGAGATGGACCGCAGCGGGGATGAGGGCATGATGATCGATACTCTAGACCTCATCCGGAGCGTCGTTCAAGAGAATCCCGACCTAGCACAACGGCTGCTCGTCTCAATGGAGAGTGGTGACCCTGTCGTTTCTCATACAATGACAGAAGCTCAGCCTCCAGACCTCGTCCAACTTACGACAAACGTACTCGAAGAGGCGCTCACCCGCTCCGTTGGTCAGCACCACGCCGCCCCTCGTACCAACCTGATCACTTCTGCCATGAGCGTACTCACTGCCCTCCTCGCGGTGCCCAGCTACTCCAACAGGGTCTGGCTATACATCCGTTCGACAGCTTCCCTCTTCGGCTCGGACCGTAATGTCGGCATCACGTCTGCGGTCCTGGCGGCCGAACGCCTAACCGGGCATTACACGATGACCCTTGCACTTCTCCACCTTGTTGAGGCGCTCTTTGCGGAAGCTTCTGCCACAGTGCTCCTAGTTACGCAGCAAAACCCCAAGCTCCAGCAGGTGAAGGAAGAAGTACTGATGCGTGCCGCGCGATTCGTACACTCCGAGATCTGGGTTGAGCACATGGGCTGGAAGTACGCGCAACTCGGAGACCGCTTCGAGATCGGGAGACGGGTTTCGACGTTCTATATGGAGATCTTCAAGCACTCATCCCCTACGTTGAAGGATGCATCCTTCGCGAAGCTCAGCCAGGCCATCGCGGACGCCCTCCTTTTCAAGGCGACGACTTCTACAGTGAACCCGCTCGTGGCTTCTCTCGTCACTGGTAGCTCTGTCATGAACATGCTCTACACATCTCGCCGATATGGCGACGCACGCCGGCTCGTCTACCTCTTGGAGTCCCACCTTTCGCTGACACGAGTACTTCTGACTTATAAACAGAAGTCACTCGGAGCTTCGAAGATCTGTTTGCTAGAGCAAGCTCTTTGCAGCCGAGTGGGAGGTGGAGGTTCTTTTGACGGTAACTCTTCGAGAGCTGATCCAGTGGATGCGTTGGCGTCGTACGTCAGGGAGCGCAGTATGGGGGATGTGGTACCGGTCACTGCGATGCAGGTTCTCTTCGCCCTCTGCTCCTCTCTGTCTACTTCCGAAGGTTCCGCCTCCACTATCATCGGTCACCTTTCTGACCCTGAAGCCACGGTGTCCACCATGGTTCGTATCATCCAACATCCATACGACGACGCACTTCTGCGCAACGCAGTATGGAACTTCATCACCCTGGCAGTAGACAAGGAGCCGGCGCTCGCTCGACTGTTCGTCACCGGCCGCTTCCGCGTGCCCAGTATCAAAGGGAAGGAGAAGGCCGAAGGCTCGAAGTCCGTAAGCGCTTTGAGCGTCGCGTGCGATATGCTAGAGCAGTGGAAAGAGCTGTGGGAGCTCAACCCGAAGCTCCTTGCTTCCCTTCTCCGCTTCTTGGACGTCGTCTGGCAGCATGGCCACGAACACAAGTCTTCTCTTGACCCCATTCGAGACGACGGCAAGTTCTTTGACCGTCTCGGAGGTATCGTAGCGGAGGAACTTGGGCCCACTCCGGATTGCCATACAGATTCCTACGTCGCTACGGAGGGTGTTCTACATTCTGATCATCATGAAGCCGTCTCCACATATTCCTATCGTAGTGCTGTCAAGTCACATGCCGTTCATATCCTCGCTACAGATATTCGTATGCATCTTCAAGCCCAAGAAAGCAGCTCCTCTAGATCGACGAAGAAACCGCGCAGCTTTACGGCGATTGAGGGGACTCTCAGGTCTGAAGATCAGATCACAGAGCTCATTCCGGAGGCCGCATCGAGCGCGTATCGCCCTGAACTCCATGATGAGCTCGCGGACCTGCTCAAACAGCATTACCCCACCCTCTCCCTCCAACAGCTCCAAGCCCAAGAGCCCATTGTCGAACGTGAATACGGCGACGACTTCGCATTCTCGATGACGCTCATTCGCCTTCGTCTGAACGCGTACGCTGCTGATGACGAGGTGCAAGTCGACGAAGCGGTCCGCCAACTGCACGCCATCAATATGAACCTTTCGTTGGCTCACGTTCAAACAACGCTGGCGGAATCGTGGCAGTATCTGCTCTTGCAGGTTGTTCCTTACCTCCGCGGCGACGCAGCTATTCGATCGCAACTTCTCGCACAGGCAGATTCCCTCTCAGCCGGCATCGCGTCGGAGCAACGCTCGGGCGAAATGATGTCTAATATTCATTGCGCACGCCTTTCCCTGCTCCTATCCCTCCTTGAAATAACCTGGTTCTCCACGTCAGACAAGAAGACAGAGATTGACCGCTTCCTAGCCTTGGTCAAAAACACACGGGGTATCATCATTAACACTGCACAATCTCCCGCGAAGTCCATCCTTGGACAAGTGCCCGTGCCATTCCATCGACCGCTCCTTCAGATACTGTACTTCTGCGCCCGTCATAGCAGGAGCCTAGTGCGACGACCAAAAACTCTGACCGCGGAACACCGTTTGGCTATCGCTGCTTTGCTAGATGCGGCCCTTGTCTTCGTCATCGACGCTCTTCGCGTCACCTTTGACCGGGCGCGCTTGCAACTCGATTTGGACATCGACCAGGACTTGGAGCTGCTTGTTGCGGTGTTCGAGCAATGCACACGACCTGACCTCAATTCATCACCCACGCTCTGGCTGACGCGATGCCAAGAGACGGACGTCGTACGTGCGAGCCTGCAGCTATTCAGTCGAATGGATGTCGTGGGCTTGTCCGACATTTCACTTCTCCGCGCTCGGAAGCAACCTCTTTACACGCCCCACGTTCTCACCTTCCATATGGCGCTGGCGAGTATACCCCCTGCGGCTGAACGGCTCGCGGGCGAAGGGCTTTTGGTGGCATACATCGAGAATACGATCAGCGCAGCCATTCGGGACGGCAAGATCGACGTCACCATCCCCGAGCTTCCGGGCGAGGAGAGTCCGGCGCACCGCGCCTACTGTTCGATGCTTGCTATCATCGCTGGCGTGTCGACGGCGCTCGGGCGGCACGGGCAGTACTTCGAGTCTGAGGTCTGCGGCCTCTTGCAGTTCTACAGCGAGCAGACCCATCGCGCCCTGTCGTGGACGATCGATGATCCGTTGTCCCTACCGCTGCTCGAGGAGATCGAGCAGGTGGTGAACCTCTTCGGGGCCATCGCGCAGGGCACGGCCGTCAGCACGAACGACGCCGTTAAACGGGTGACACAGTTCTTCACGTCGGACGCGTTGCTGTTGCTCCAGCAGCTGAACTACGCGCTTACCCACCCGAACCATCTCGCCAGCCTCTTCGAGCCCATCACGGCGGAAGAACGGACAAAATTCGAGGCAGACCGCGCGTCGTCTTCGGTCAAGACCCCGTCGGAGGCGGTCGACCCTATGCGGCGACCATTCTTGGCTCGTCTCGTGCATCGGTTGTACCGGCTGTCTGGGACGCTGCTGTCCGCCTTGATTGACATCAGCGGCGCGGAGAATGTCTTGCTCTTAGAGCTAGATGAATGGCAGGTATCGCAAACACTAGTGGTGCCGGTAAGTCCCGCTGCCTACTACTGCTCAAGGAATCGTTCTCATGGCCAGGATCCCAGCATTCGAAAGTTGTTCTCGGGGAGCCAGCGTCGCTCGGGACTCTGCTCGAACTCGGCAACTGCTCTCTCGACATTCTACGGCTCTTGGTAGACCGGCCTCCTACGCAGGCGCTCACCCCGGCGACGTCAGCCGAGAAGGCGCTCGACGTCCGGGACACGGTGGCGGTCGCGCGGCGGTCGCTCGAGGCGGCACTCCTCTACGCGGTCACGCAACTTGCGCTGTGGCTCTCCAAGCCCGAGTTCGACGCGCCGGCGCACGAGCCAGATCCGGACGATATGCTTGTCGAGGGGTCTCCGGGCGAGTCTATGTCGGTCGAGAAGCGGCGGGCGGCGCGCAAGGCGTCGCTAACGCTCGCGGAAAGGCTGAGGAGGGGGATGACCGGCGAGATGGCGGCGGATTTGCAAGGGTTGCTGGGTAAGGCGAAACCGGTGGTCGCGAAGAGCGCGATGGTGCTAGGAGATAAGGAAGTGGACCTGACGCAGGTGCTGTTGTACTTTGTGCAGGAGCGGATATCTGTGCCGGCGTAGGGTGGACATATACTAACGGTGTAGTTATGACGGTACGAATCGCTCTCTTGTGCATGTCGAGTTTCGTTATGTAGCCTATCATATTTGTTCTATGCATTGTCATTGTCTCGATGTAAGACAGGCTTAGACGTATAGCAGTAAGGAGCACGGCGGGGTTAGAGTGGTACGTCGGTGAAATGTTCTGCACAATCATAGTCGCGTGAGGACCTCTGTCCCGCTCTCTGTGATCAACACCATATGTTCTGCTTGGGCCGAGCGGGCGCAATTCTGCCAGAGCGACATGAGCACCAACGCAGCGGAACTCATGCGAAAATGCCACTCTCACCGCCGTCGCCACGGTCCAGCCATCCGGGAACGTGATCGACTCTGGGTCCGTCCCTTGGATGATGGCAGGCTGTCCGAAACCGTTCAGCGCCCCCGTCGCCCACGAAGAAGACGGCGGCACGGAACCCACCTCGATGGTAAAGCAATCCCCCGGCTGCATCTCGCCCGGCTCGTCGTTCACTGCACCGCGGTCGTATCAACAACACCCTCCGCGGTTAACTGACGGGCACAGCTCCGGCCTACTCACGGTGATGCAATATCCATGGCTGTCGATGGAAATCGCGCCCGATGCCGTGCCCAGTGAATTGAGGAGAGACGCAAAAGTCCTTTCCTCGGAGGAGGTTGTGTATGGCCCGACCTATGCCCTTGAACGGTCGCCCAGGTCCACACGCGGCGATGCCAGCCTCGAGCGCTGCCTCGGTGATTTCCACAAGCTCCCGACCTTTCTCGTCCTACACACCGTTCATTCAGGTCAGGCGGAGAAAGACACGCTGCATGGAACTCACAACGTCGCCGACCAGGAACGTTCTCGACGTGTCCCCATGGAACCCGTCCATGTACACCGTAATATCTACGTTCACGATATCGCCGTCCTCCAAGGGCCGCCTGCGCGCATCGCCGTGAGCGCTGCCATGCCGGCGACCACACACGGACTCTCGAGACTCAACTCGTCGGGGATGCCGTGCGTAACGATATTGTTCACGCTTGTGCAGCACGATTTCGGGAAGCCCTTGTAGCGCAGCGGGGACGGGTACGCGCCGCACGCGAGCACGAGCTCGTGTACCGCCGCGTCGATCTCGTCGGTCGTGCGTCCCTCCTGTACGAAGGTGCCAGCGAAGTTCAGGACCTCACCCGCAAACCGCGCCGAGGTCCGCAGCTTCTTGAGGTCCTCTGCGTCAGTGATGAGCTTCCGGCGCGAGCTGGACATGTCCTCCTCGGCAGCGGGACCGTCTGCGTCGGGACCCAGGAACTCAGGCACATAGGGTGGCTTTGGAATGTGGGGAGGCACTACGCGCGGAATGATGTAGGAGGTACCCCACACAAGAGGTTCCTGTGGAAGGACCACGTCGTAGTAGCCATAGCGAAGGTCGTGCTCTGACTGGGCGTCCTTGCTAGGGCTCGAACTTAACCGGCGAGTAAGGGTCTGAGGGCAGCGAGGCAGACTGTTCAAGCGGCCGGGAGATACACGAGAACTGAGCGACTGCAGCAGAGTTCGTGAACAAGGAGTAGGAAGTCTCATCAGTCGCACCAGAGCGGACCCGCGGGCGAATGTGGTGGCGGAAGGCAAAGCGCTACTCACGCCGGGGAGTTGCCATACAGTCCCACGCGCATGTGTGTATTGTCGACGCAAAAATGAACGAAAGCTAGCGATACAGCGTACATCGAGCCAAAACATAATAACAGACAGAAACACAAGTGACAGCAAAGCGGGGTCAGGAAAGAGGTAAAACTTCTGGGAAACACCTAGGTCCAGCCCCGCGCGGCCCCGCGTCCACCTCCGTGCCCTCTTTCATTCTCGACGACAAACATCGCATCCCGCAGAGTGACAGCGAGCCGCCCATCCTCCTCCTTCGCCTGTTGTTGTTGCTGCGCGTTCGGCTTGGATGACTGGTACGGTCGCGCCCAGCTGCCCGCGGATGCGCTCTGTGCCGGGGCAGTCGTCGTGGCCGGGGTGCTCGCTCGCTGCGTTGGCGCCGACCCGGCAGACTTTGACTTCGCAGGCGTCCCACCGCCATTCGCCGCGCCCCCTGCAGTCATCCACGCGTACTTGCTCGTCCCCAGGCCCGCGGCCTGTTTCGCCACCGCGTTCGACATCTTCTTGCGCAGGTCCTCGGGCATGTTCCGCGCGGTGACACCGGGGCCTTCCTTCTTCTTTTTCTTCTTTGGCCCGCCCTCGTCATCACCACCCGCGCTCTCGGCCGCTGCGCCATTGGCGGCGGAAACGATAGAGGCGGACTGCGCGGCGGCAACAGCTTCCTGCCTCTCTTTCCGCTCGCGTCGGATGCGCATTTCTTCCTCGCGTTCGACACGCTCGATGACCGTGAGCTGTTTCGCGACGTCTGTACGGACGACGACACTCCACATGGGACGACCATCCTCGTACGTACTCGCCGGACGATCAAACTGCGCGTCCGTACGGTGTTGCGCGGCAGCGATCATGGCAGTGAGAAGGTCCTGCAGGCGGGCGCGAAGCGCGAGGGCAAGGTAGTTAACGGAGTCTTCGGGAATCTTCGGCACCTTGTGCTGGGAGCCGATATTACGCATCGTTTGCCCAATGATGCGCGTGTCGAAGTTGGGCTTTGTGGGCTGTTTGTGCGAACGATCTTCGTAGGGGCGGTAACTGTAGTAGGTGTCGCTGCTCCGCTGCATGTTCTCCTCTTCCGCCTGAAATATTGTCAGATGAGCCCTTGAAATGTATACAACATGTTACGCACCCTGAGGTCCACCCCAGCACTTCCTAGCGCGTCATTCAGCGTAGCCACATCCGTCGTGTCCATCGCGTTAGACTGTTGCTGTGTCGATGGAACTGCTGGTCTCGAGGCAGTAGGGATTGCAGCCACAGTAGGTTGCTGTTGCCCCTGTGGGGTCTGTTGCTGGCCTTGTGTTTGCTGGGTGGCCTGCGGCTGAAGGTTCTGTGGAGCATATTGGGGGTAATGGGTGTAGTTCGTCTGGGGGTAGTGGCCATATTGATAGTGCGAGTATGCGGTCGTTCTACGGGTTCCGGTTAACAAGATAGAACAGATGCACAAGATTTACGCCAATCACGTTGGGGGCGCAGTGTGAGTACTGGTATGAACTTGAGGGGTCATGTGCTGCTGAGCGTGTTGAGATTGTTGTTGCAGCGCGGGGTCAATGGGAATTTCTGAACACAATATGAGAATAAAGCATCCGATAAATGTAGACAGGGCGACTTACGTGTATTTTGGGGCCACTGCGCCGCTGAAAAGGTCGACGTTGTAGGCTGCTGGGTATCCTCGTTCTTCATGTCTTCCGGCACGCTTCTAGTTCCACACACACAGGTACGTTCTAAGTCGCGTAGAGCCGATAAAAGCAAAGCACAGGAGATCAAAGAGCGCGTCCGTGACTAAGATGAGTATGCGAAGGTGACGCGAGAAACGGGGGGAAGCAGCAGAGGACGGAGTGGGACAGAGCAAGACTCGGAAACTCAGAACAGCGACCAGACTCACACTAACCCTTAGCGCCCGGTGACGCTAGGAGAGGTGCCGTAGGTCCTAAAAGATCTGAGATCGGGACCTCGGGCACCCCCTGTCTAACCATTGAGACCTCCTCCATGGGCGCTTCTGTTGCGCCGCGCCTTGTGCTGCCTTTGCTCTCGCCCTAGCCAGTGATGGTATGTTTATACGCTTGTAATAATACTATGCCCCGCTTAACGCGTCCAGGTTGTTTGTCAATACTTTCTAAGGGGAACATGCAAGTTTGGGAACAATTGTCGATATGAGCATCCCCGGGACGGCCAGAGACAAGGCGGATTCGGAAGTACGTTCTTATTGTTCCCCCTCCGACGCTTGATCGCCAACGTCGCAGTGGTCTTGTTCTCTGCTGGCCTGCTCGTGGCCGCAACTTTACAGATCAGTCATGGTCCGCACCCCGCGCATCGTCTACCTCCACACCCGTCTCGAACGCCTCCTCCCTATTCACGTTCGCACCTCTCTCTCTTCTGTACCTCAAGACAAGCTCTGATCCTCATCTCTCGCCGACATGACTGTCAAAAAATCCGACTTCAGGATCGAGACCCTCACCCGCGACCTAGAAGCTGACAAGCCAATCTGGCCGCTGTCATGCTTCGCGCCTGCTAAGCTCCAGCCAACCCTCATCGCGAATCTTGACGAGTCTCCAGAAGAGTTGCGCTTCAAGGCTTCACAGGCCGCGCGTAATGGTACCACGCAGGAATATGTGAGTCCGTTCTTTCAACACGCGCTCTCTTCCCCCAACACACTTGCCCGTAGTTGAAATACGAGGCGGACAAGTTCGCCGCTGCGCAATCCGAGTACACGAAAGCACGGTCCAACATGCAAGCCCTCCATGCGCACGCAGTGAAGAATCACGATGTAGCAGCATCGGGCGGGACACCAACGCCCTTTGATACGAACGCTTCAGCATTCGGCGGCGGCCACGGATTTGGGACGCCCACGTCCACTTCCGCATTCGGTGCCCCCGCCTCAACATCAACGTTCGGGAAGCCCTCAGGGTTCGGAGTATTCAGCGGGGCGGGTAATTCCGCTCCTTCAGCCTTCGGCGGGAGTGGCTCAGCCCCGGCGTTTAGCCAGGCGGCATTCAACAAGCCCACCGGCGGATCAGCGTTCGGCCAGCCCGCAGGTGGGGCGACAACCTCGGCATTTGGCACCCCCGCGCAAGGTACGACAACATCGGCATTTGGTCAACTTGCCCAAGGCGCTTCAGCGTTTGGCCAACCGGCACAGGGGACTGCCAACACGTCCGTGTTCGGTCAGCCAGCGCAAGGTGTAACAACCTCTGTTTTTGGGCAACCTACCCAGGGTCCAGCGACGTCCGCGTTTGGGCAGCCTGCTCAGGGCACGACGACATCCGCCTTTGGTCAACCTTTACAAGGGAACACAATGTCGGCGTTCGGGCAGGCTGCCCCAACCCCTGCTTTTGGTCAGTCAGCCTTTGGCAACTCGGCGGGTGGGGCATCTGCCTTTGGACAATCAGGCTCGACGGCGCCTGCTTTCGGGCAACCATCGCAGCCAACGTCCGCGTTCGGACAGCCAGGACAAGGTGCTCCCGCTTCCGCGTTCGGTAAACCCGCACAGGGACCAACCACCTCCGCATTCGGCACACCGCAGAACACTTCCGCCTTTGGCCAGTCAACGTTCGGACAGAGTGCCTTTGCGAAACCTGCCACTCCATCCGCGTTCAGCTCCACGACACCTGCTGGCAGCGGCGGCCCGTTCTCCGCTTTCGCCAATTCGGCATCATCCAGTAACACAACCGGATCTGGTGCAGGTGGGAGCAACGGGGGCGGTGCGTTCTCTGCTTTCGCCGGCGGACAACCATCAGCATTCGGCCTCGCCGCGGCCGCGAAAGCGCCAGGAGGGTCCGTCTTTGGCCAGCCTGCATTCGGGGGCGGGGGGATGAACACACCCACGCCTGCACCTGCGCAATCCGCATTCGGGGGCGGGGCGAGCACGTCGACTCTGTCGGCGTTCGGGACGACGTCTGCGTTCGGCGTGCAGCCTGCAGGAAGCACCACTCCCGCATTCGGGACAGCGCCCGCTGCCGCCCCCGCCACGTCTGCGTTCGGAACACCCCAACTTCCCGCCACGTCGGCCCAGTCCGCGTTCGGCGCCTCCGCCCCAACCACCCAATCCGTCTTCGGCTCGCTCACAAACCAGCCATCCGTGTCTGCGTTTGGTAACTCGTCCTCTTCCCCCTCGTCGTTCTTCGGACAGGGCGGGACGGCACCGAAAGAGAAGGGGCAGTCGGGGAAGCCGGACTTTGCGGCGGCACGTAAGCGTGCGCTGTACAAGCCAGGCACGACCAAGTACGACGATCTGCTGCCGCCGAACTACATAGACCTGTTGCCGAAGACGGCGCTGGAGGCATTCAGCTCTGAGAAAGATTCGTTTGACTGGTCGAACATTCCGGAGTGGATCCCACCGAAGGAACTGCGATAGGGCCGATACGATGCATGCCTCGAGTTATACATGTGTACACTAGTAGCATTGATCCATTACGATGTTGTAGGTGTCTTTTCAAGAATGGCTGGACTGCCGTGGGGGCGTTTTGACGGTGCACCATCACGTTATGCAAGCACCAGCGCCGGTTAATCAGCTATAGCAAGGTTTCCCGTGCTGAGGGATTCAGGACTCGGAGCCCCTCTAGATCTACACCTAGTAGACTCTAGGAATACTTCTGGCAGGGTTCCCGGAACCGCTAAGTCTGACAACATGAGCTATTGGCCGCGCGAGTGGCACTTCCTGTGTATACCATGACTTTGTAACGCGTTGCTGACCTTAAAAAAGTGAGGTCTGAGTCTGTGACTAACTCTCATCGGATAAATCCATGCATGTACATGGATCGCAGCGTTGGACCCAAGGAGGTGGTGGCAAATACTTACCCTGCCGCCGCAGCCTCGCAGTGACCCAGCCGTACCCGACACGAGGTGCACATAAGTCCAAATATAGTCAAACATCGCCGTTCGCAGCACGGCCGGATCGAGTCAGAAATGATAGGTTTGATCCGCGGCGGTGCTCTCCGTTGATGACCTCCAACAACGCTTGGAAGGGGCAACCTGCCAGGGGTCAACGCTGTGTGCTTATAAATTCTGTCGTCGGCCGAAAGGTATACGCGTAGTAGTGCCCAGAGCATTTTTTTTTCTCGCGCATGCCGCGGAGCTTGAGGAGACCGTCGAGAGTCATCATCTCTGCGTCGCCGCCGCAAAGTTGTCAGCGGCGTGCGAGTACATAATAATCCCACCGCGCAGGCAAGATTCTGTCTTCGCGTATACGTAGTACCGTCCCGCTGCGAGTTCGTTCCCCGCTAAATGGCACCTGCCACGCCGCTTTCAGAATGAAACGTACATCGTTGCCCATGCGGATCTCAACTGAATCTAGTGATGCCATCGACGCTAAATCTTGTTTGCACTGCTGTCGCGTACCGAGAAGGCCGGAACACCCGACCCTGCGATCAAGAAAATAGCCCGGCTCCCAATGTCCGTGTCTCTGTGACCATATAGAGGGGAGGGATTGACCAGAGTGCAGGGTCAACGAGGGAATCCCTAGAGACAAAGTTGCTGGGCTGCACATTGATGGTCATTGCAGTACTCACCGCTGAGTGAATGACGGGGTAGGTAAGCCGTCCTGAGAGTGCCTGAATGTCGCAGCTCTCAGTTGCAGAGCCGTGAAAATGACGCATGTACACGCTCAACGTCCCGCGGCTGCCGCGCCGTTATTTCACGTCAGGGAAGTTGTGTTTCACAGATACAATTCACGATCAGCCAGTACGATGGCCAGCTCTGTAGAGGATCTGGACACGGCTAGCCGTCTATTCAGACCGTACCCATGGCAAAGGCTTGGACAAGTCGAGGTTTCCGCCGCTGATGATAATGCCAACAGGGCCTTCGATGCCCAGATCCTGAAACTGCGGGCTCCTCACGGCAGCATAGGCAGCAGCGCCACTGGGCTCGACCACTATTTTCAGCCGCTCCCACATGAAGCGCATAGCTTCTATGATTTCCTGCGTTGAACATAGTCAGCAACAGGGCCACGCAGTCCGCATGATTACTGGGTGAAACTGTACCTCATCTGTGACCGTGATGACCTTCTCGACTTTGTCTTGAATAATCGGGAAGTTCAGGACACCGACTGGAGTCCTCAGCCCGTCCGCGATCGTCTTCGCGTCCACGTGCTCACGTCTCCTTCCCTCCTTCAGGCCTTGCGCACAGTCGTCTGCCCCCGCCGGCTCAGCGCCAAAGACGCGTACCCCCGTTCCCTCCGCAGCGAGGGCTGTCCCAGCCAACAAGCCACCGCCACCCACGGGCGCAACAACAGCGGCGAGCGGCTCAGGGGCCTGTTCCAGCAGCTCCAAGAGGGCGGTGCCCTGTCCCAAGATCGTGTTAACGGCGTCGTACGGCGGGACGAAGGTCGCGCCGGTCTCGTTTTGCACCGTGGCGAGTGTGGCTTCCCGTGCGGGAGCGTTGGGTTCGCAGAAGGTAATCGAGGCCCCGTACGCGCGCACCGCGTCTATCTTGGGCTGGGCCGAGTTGTTTGGCTGGCAAAAATACGCGACGGCGGTGGATCGGACAGGTTCACGGGGAACGGGCGGGGACTAGTAGGCGCACCATGACGACGTAGCACTTGACGCCTCGCTCCTTCGCTGCTAGGGCAAGGGCTCCGGCGTGGTTGCCTACCGAGAGCGTCAGCTACGCCCATTGAGTGGCTGAAGCGAAAATTGAAACCCGCGCACCAGAGCTATGCGTGCATACACCATTCGCGAGTTCTCCCGCAGTCAGGCGTGACAGGCTATGACTGGCGCCTCGGAACTTGAATGCCCCGCCCTTCTGCAAATTCTCTGCTTTGAAATAGAGCGTGTTTTTCCCAGGAAGCGCCGCCGACAACGACGAGGACGTGAAGACTGGTGTCCTGTGGATTAATGGTGAGATCGCCTCGTGTGCCGCGAGGACTGAAGCGCGGGTGAGTGGTAGAGTCGGCGGCACAGCATTGTTGGTCACAGCGTCCGAAGACATCTTCCGTTGTCTGTGTATCTATATCTGTCAGGGTCGAGGAAGGAACAGATGGCAGGATACTAACTAGGGTTGACCAAGAGGTCTTTCAAGTTGTGGTGAGATTGATTGAACCTTGCGTCAGATGATTGCGATGACTCTAGATCTGTGACTCGACGTTGGTAGTACACGTGTGCGGATGTATTAGCCTCCGCGACGTGCCGTTCGATACGGCGCGGTACACCGAGGCCCTGAAAACTCTCACAAAAATTTTAACAACTTCGGAAAGAGACTTTGAGTCCTGATGGCACTCTGTCGAAAGGCTACCTTTGACATCGAGTGGGTTCGAGATAATGTGTAGGGAAAGGGAAAAAGGAAACCAAATTTCCCTCTAGCCGACTCGAACGACTGACCTCGTCATAACCCTAACCAGGATTTTACTAGTGACGCGCTCTACCAACTGAGCTAAGAGGGATATGTTAACGCTAATGGTAAATCTCCATTCAGCGCGTTCATCGGTGTGGTAGCCTTGACGACACGCGCTAGACGACTCTTGGCAGCCGCGAGCCCTGGTGTACAGCTGCCGCCCGGTGCCGAATCCTGAGCAAAGCCTTGGCACGATGCCACAACCACCAGTCCTCCTCAGTCGGTAGCTTCTGGTGTGGGTTTGCTTCTTGGATTACTTGAATGGTCACATATCACGATATTTCAACACCGACCCGACCAAGGTTTATGAGTCTAAGCTTGGCAGCCATCCCAGCTCGCAAAAATCACAGCACCGGCCGCCGAGGAAACCAGCCACGAATCAATGGGCAAACGGGGCAGGCCTCGAGGCCCGCGATGGACCTCAGTATGTTGCATTGCCACGCCTCTATAGAGCAATATTCTGGGATGTGTCTGAGATCAAGACACCGCATTTCCATCGTCGCGATTCCCGTCCCCGGACCTCTTTTTGGGTGTGTTTCGCTTGTATCAGAGGTACGCGCGCACGGCGCATTCCTGTGTTCGTTGTGTGGGGCTGGCTTTCCTGTGCTTTGTACGTGTTCGGGTATTCTACCTATTCTTGATGCGCTAAATGACGTGGGTTCCTCGCCGAGACCGGACGACGTGGGCGGGCAGATACGCGCAAATTGTACCCGGAGTGCTGGCATCGTTGGATCCGCCCGGCTCACCTATGCTCAAGTCTCAACGGGTATAACGAGTTCCTGGCGCACGCGCGCCAGCGCCTCATTTCACAGCCTAGTCATGGGCATTATCACCCGCGAGGATCAGCGTAACGTACGGAAGAGTACTGGAAGATCTAGTTGGCTGGTTTCATTTACCGCGTACAGCTACGGCCGAGTGGAGCGATGACTTGACGGGAGAGGGGTCCCGAGAATCAGGGTCCTAGGTATTCGTAAGTTGTCTGCATTTTAATGAGTGTATTGACTTTTATTAGACGTCGAAAGAAGCAAAGATGACTAAATGACTCACCGTTCAGCCGTGGTCCCGATTACAGCGAATTGACGGAAGTATTGTTGATTGGCATAGGCCTTCCAAGGTCCGAAGGAGGGTATGTCAGGAACCCATCGCATATTGACCGCTGCCTAACTTCGCCTTTCGCAGCATCCTACGTGCGTGATCTGACACGCGACGCTACAGCCTTTGGCCGTCCGTCTCGCCACGATAGGTCTCGGCTTCTTCGGTGGGTCGCGGGTGCGGAGCGGACCGTCGTGGACCATCACGCTCGCGCATCCGCTGGCCTGTTAGCGTTTTGCCAGGCCGACGTCACGTCGCGGCACGTTCATCGGGCAGTCGTCAGGATACTCAGCATGCATCTGCTCAGGATCCTCGGGCGTGCGCCGGACACACCCGTCAGGCTGGCACCAACGGGTCCGCGGCACATTGCATTCCTCGTGCAGTTCGCTCTCGGTCTCTATAGGCCTTCCGACGTATGGACAACTTTGTTGTGGCGGCGGCGTCCGCGCGCATCCGTGTGGCCAGCTGCCAACCGCATGAGAATCGAGAGGGATAGGAAGACGACAGGAGTGGTCGGAATGGACGACTGCAGCCGTGGGTGCGTGTCAGGCAGCCTGCGCGATGCTCTCGCTCTGCACTCGGCCCGGATGGACGGCTGCGGCGTCTTCACCTCCATATGCAAATTCCCAGGGGTACCTGGGCCGCAGTGCCCTTCCGGGTACTTGTGTGGTGAGACGTCCGCGTCAGTATCCGTCACCGTGTTTTGCGACTCGACAGATTCTCGCCATTTTGCGGTGCAGAGAGTACAAAGGCGCGATTACATCATCTTCCGGGAGAAGCCCTATCAGCGTCACGTATCGCCTCGCTGTCTGACCGGGACGTGGTTGGGCCTCTCCTCGTTGCTGGCCGCGTGATGGGGGGAGCCGGGAGATCTGGGCTCTCGCAGCCTCCATGGGTTCCTTACGCGAGCTCTTGGTCATCCACAGTCAAACACTGCTTCGGACATGAGAGCGGAGGAAGACGACGATGACTCGTACAGAAGCTTGCAGCTGGTGTGTCATTGCGAATACAGATCGCTCTCGCGGATGGGGCGTCAATGCCGACGGCGCGTACGTGGACTGCAATGGTGCATCTCTGCTCGCGGCGATGGAGAACATGCAGCAATGCTGGCAGCGACACTCACTCGCACACGCGGGGAGCTCGTGCACACGATCGGGACGGGCGTGCCTTGCTCGGACGAGATCTGGGAGAGGGCACGCGCGCACCGCCATCGAGGCCATCGGAGCGCCAATCTGGGGCGAGGGACGTTTCGGGAGCGGACGAGTGTGTGAGCTCGCGGGATCGCTCCCTCTTGCAAGTCCCGCGTGGGCCATCAGGCAGGCTGTCCCGGGCGTCGTATTCGCCACACTCCTCGTATGCGTTTTGCAAACCCGACTCAGGCAGACAGACATCGCTCGGCGCGCAGCGTCCGCGAGATCCGGGCCAGTGCCCTGCTCCTCCCGCCTCTCCCTATAAAGACTCTGCAGACATGCCGTCTTCTCGTCTTCATCCTCCTAGTCATTCCTAGTCCCCGGTCGCCTCCCCCTTCCCCTTTCTGTCATTGTCATACGCCCCCTGTCGCCACCGTCTGATTTCGCTACCATGGGCGCCCAGCACCAGAAGATCTGGCTCATTACAGGTCCGTAGATCTCCACCTTGCCGCCCTCTCCACGCCGAAGCTCACCCGCCGCTTCTTCGTCCCCACAGGCACTTCCTCCGGCTTCGGAAAGCGCCTCGTCGTCTCCGTCCTCGCCCGAGGCGACTGCGTTATTGCCACCGCACGCAACCTCGAGAAGCTGAGGGCCACGTTTCCCGCCGCAGAGCGGAGTAGGCTCCGTCTTCTGGAGCTCGACGTTTCCGACCCCGCCGAGACCGTCCAGCAGCGCATGAAGGAGGCGCTCTCCTGCTGGGGCCGCATCGACGTCGTCGTCAACAACGCCGGGTACGGCGTCAAGGCCGTTCTCGAGGAGGGAGGGTAAGTGCCGGTGTGCCTTGCTGCGCGTGGTCTCTGCGGATTCTGACGTTCACGCCTCCCCGTCGATCAGGTCCCTCGCCGCACTCACCCAGTTCCAAACGAACGTCCTCGGTGTGCTCAACGTCACCAACGCCGTCCTGCCGCACATGCGCGAGCGCCGCTCAGGCACGGTGGTCATCATTGGCAGCCGCTCCGCCTGGCGGCCAGAGGTTTCGGTAAGTCCCACAGACCGTCGCCCTGTCCTCGGTCGCTAACCGCACTCCCTCACGCAGCCCGCGGGCTTCTACGCCGCCTCCAAAGCCGCAGTGCACGGTAAGCGCCCCCGCTCCAACCGCACACCCAAACCCACTCACTCACTCACTCACCCGTCCCTCCTCCCAGCACTCGGCGAGACGTACGCCAGCGAGCTCCGGCCGTTCGGGATCCGCGTGCTCGTCGTCGCGCCGGGCGCGTTCCGCACCGAGGGCGTGCACGCGTACCCGGCGACGATCCACACACACGTGCCCGCGTACGACGCCGCGCGCGCGGCGGGCATGGCGCGCTTCGCCGCGCTCGCGGGCCGCGAGAAGGGCGACCCCGCCAAGGCGATGGCGCTCCTCGTCGACGTCGTCAAGGGCGAGGGCCGCGCCGCGGGCCGCGAGTGGCCGCTCTGGCTCGTGCTCGGGCGCGACGCGTACGCGGACGTGCGCGCCAAGTGCAGCCGGCTCCTCAAGACGATGGACGCGTGGGAGGACCTCGCGACCGACGTCGAGTTCGACGAGCTCTAGATCTAAAGTCTGAGCCGCCGCCGCCGCCGCCCGTCGCGGAGTATTTATCGCTAACTATGCTCGTTCCCCGTCCGTCACACGCCATACCCCACCCATTGACATTGCCCGGATAGATGTTATGCAACCGCACGCCGCACTTGACACGGACCTCACTAGACACCACGCACTTACTCTAGCCCCTAATGTTAATCCTAGTGCCGCCTCGACGCACCTGTAGTACTCTCGGGATTCCCGCTCGCCTCACGCATGCATATGTATATGATGTCCAGATAGGATCCGCATCGTACCACCCACCTTGTTGCCATAGTTTATTTCCTTTTCTAGGCTATGACCCCTCCCATGCATACTACACACACACCCCACACGCTATGGATATCCACGATTGTCACGAGCTCCCTGGATCCCCGACTGGAATCGATATAAAGATATATATCTTCCATTGAAGCACTTTCCAAAAAGTTCATCTGCATTGACGTTGCTGTGCCGTCCATCCGGGCTGAGTTGTCTGAAACAGATTGCAAACTTGTGGTCCCAGCCATCTAAGGCGCAGAGCAATGCAATGGCCACAGGAATCCAATCTCGAACAGATGCGCCCCGGAATCACCCGTGATTCTTCCTTGCGAGTCTGCGTTAAAATCGGACTTCGTGACGTCATTCAATAGACGGCGGGGCGTGCCGCTCGTGGCCAGAAATGCAGACCCATCTTCGCGGAGACAGTAGCCTATCATACCGGCCGGGGTGACTATAATGCAACACAGCGACAGACGAAGCCCAGAGCCAGCCAGAAGGAGACGGAAAGCGCGATACGGTGAATACATACACCGATGCCAACATGAAGGGTCGTGCTCGTCGTCAGGACATTACCGGTCAATGAATGCAGTCATAAAGTCGTCTCTGAGAACGCCGGACTGAGCGGCGGCCGATTCGATCGCCACATGCCACGATACCCGGCAGTGTTCACTTGCCGAGGTTGGAGCGAATGACGTTGGTCAGTGTGTACCCGTCGTCCTAGTACGTGGACGCGGATTAGCCTTGCAAAAAAATTGGCAGAGTGATTGAACGCAGGCGTACCTGATCCAGAGACCACGTAAAGCACCCTGCCATGCCGTTCTGTTTCGCGAACAGAGCCTTGTCTCCGAGTGAATACGTGTCATCGTACGTCACGACCGTCTTGCGCGACGTGTTGAAAAGGAATGGCGTGTCGCTGCAGTCGTCCCAGCCTATCCACCACATCTCGTATAAGCGCTTTAGCAGATCAAGAGGGAAGAGTTCAGCTCACCTTCGGTGTATCCGTTCGCGGATACGTAGACGCCGGATGAAGTCTTGGTGAGTGCGCCGAGAGCCGTGATCTGGTTGAAAGGGATCTGCTGGCCAAAGTAGCTGCTCAGGTCGCCTGCGGCGTTCGCGCGAACGTCTTCGCTCTTGCCTGCGCCCGTCTTCGCACCATCCTTTGCGCGTTCGTGGTTGCCGCTAGGCCCCAACTTGTTCGGTTCGCCACCTTCTCCATCTTGCTCCTCGTTTTCCTCTCTAAGCTGGGGAAGGGGACAAGCAAGCCCGCGCTCAGGAAGCCCGAGAACCTTCTCCTTGTACTCCCCCACCTTGAAACCAGGAGGGGGTCGTGCGATGTGTTGCAGGGTGGTCTTCGTGCTCTGCGAAACGTACCCGTAAAGAGGGAGGCCGAGCACCAGCTTCGACGCCGGGAAGCCAGCTTTCGTCCATTGCGAAAGGGCAGCTTGTGCGGAGTACTGCGGGAGTTGAGAGTTTCCGCATAGGTTGCCGAGGGGGGCGTTCGGACCTGGGTTCGAAGACGCGCCGAACACGTCATAGTTCCTGAGCATGCGTCAAAATCGTTACGTTCGCTGGGAGACGACTGGGATAACATAAACCCACATAATGTTGGCGTATGTCATCACCGAGGCGTATGCCGATACATCGGTTAGCGGGCTCCCGTTCGAACCCGTCCACGGTAGCTGGGTAACCGCAGCAGAGATAATCTTAGAGGAGCCTATGGCGGTGCGAAGCGATTGGAAGAAAGACAGAAGGTTGGCAGCGTCAGCCGATGAGTGCGGGTTACCTGCGCCAGATTCGGCAGGGTACTCCTGAATAAGCCATCAGTGACTAGTTGCGGCAAGGCGAATGAGCGTACGCGTACCCAGTCAATGTCAATGCCTAGATAGTACGTGCGTCATCAGCTGCTTCGTCATCGAGGCGAAGCTATTGCACCACGCACCATCAAGGTTGTACGTGTTTACTGCGCTGACACATGCGTTCACGAATGTCGAGCGATTCGCGCTGCTCATCGCCTGGGAAAACCAATAACTCCCATCCCAACCACCTGCAGCGTTTCCAGATGGATAGTCACAATGAGTCTATCGGAGCGCTCTCGGGTCATAATTCAAACGCACCGATGGAAAGGACCACTTTGGTACCGCGCCCACTGTTGTGAGCGCTACTGACAAGCGTCTTGAGCGTCGATGTCGATCCCGAGTCAAAACTGATGGTTGAGGAGGAGTTTGGAGTAGCAAAGGCTATAATGTGAAACGCGTCAGATCTGCCTGGTGAATCTGCTGCACTCCGTGTGTGCGCGGGTCCGAGCGAAATCAAACTGACTGGCCGCCACTGCACCGCACCGGGAATACCGGACACGGGGAGCGCGGATATAGCGGAACCTCTAGCGCTCTTTGAGGTTGGAAATAGCACTTACCAAACAACAGGATATCGAACTTGGAGAAGTCGAGGGTGTTGGGCGGGATTTGGTCGGAGGACCAGTCCGGGTAGTAAGCGGCGTATATCGGAGCAGCTTGAGCGGAAAGTTTGTCTTGCGCCTCGAGCGCGGCCTTGCGCGTTAATGTGGAGGGGAGCGCGTCTTCCAAGTTGAAGTCACGCGATGCTGAAGGAACGCCGTTTGGAGTGAGGAAGTCGACGAAGGCCCTGTGGACGCGAAACTGCGGGGATTGAAGGAGGCCGGTGAGATAGGCGGACAGGCCGTTCTTGCGCTCGGTGATGAGGGCGTCGTCGAGCCAGGCCGAAGGGACGAAGACGGTGGCGAGGATACGCTTAGGCGGGAGAGTGCCGGGATCGTTGAGCGTGTCGTGAAGAGCGGCGAACTGGAGAATCGATTAGCAACAGTTTGGACATGGTGCCCGCAGCAGACGTACATCCGAGTAGCGTTTGGAGACGACGGACGTGCTACCGTCAACAGTCTTGACCTCTATGTTGTAGAGGATGTGGGGCCTGGGGACGGAGGCCGTAGTGTGGCTCACGACAGAGGCCGCGGTGACGACGGACATGGCGGATATATGCGGGTGGTTGGGGCGGAGGAGAGACGTGGCCGTCGCTAGTCTGGGAAGGTTATGTTTTTATATATGCCAGCAGGTGCAGGCGGGTGCCATGACACGTCTGTGAAAGGAAAGTCGATCAGAGACGGAAGAGGAAGAGAGCAAGACGCGGAGACCCACATGGACACTGTCACAACCTCCGCGCCCCTCGTTCTCCATCGAGCTCGCAGCGGGCTCCAAGCGTAGCGGCAACACGACAAGGCCCAGGATGATATCACCGAGCGGGCTTCTGGGGCTTCTTTCGCACCACACGTGCCCATGGCCATCCCGCGCGAACCGCACGTATTCTGCAGGAGACTATCTGGGGATAGAGGGTTGGACGACACGATGCATTCACAACTCGCTGTAAAATGGAGACGGCATGGCAGCTTACCACACCTTGGGAGGAGCTACAGCTGAAGACAAGGACTGGGATCCGTCAAGGTAGCTCGGGTGCGCCATGAAGGCATGTGTCTCACGCGCAGCACGCACAGTCGTCATGGTCACACTACACGTACTTGCTCGCAGACGCACAAGGAGTAGGGCGAACGGAGTCTCTCAGACGGAGCCCAATTCGGCTGCACCGTACGGCGTTCCTGTCTGACGTCTAGGCCTCATGACACCAACGACCGGAGCTGGTTTCGGGGGGGGGTTAGCCTGTCCAGTTCTGGCCAGGGAAGCCCCTCACCGGCCTCACCTGTCCAACCGTGTCGTCTTCTCGTGATAGCTTGTGCGCCTGCTATCGGCGCACACGACGTGCTCTGGCTTTCGTCCCAATCGGGGACACTTCAGAGATAAAAGGAGCCAACCCGGCGATATGGAAGCCCCACGCGCTTGCAGAACCACGAGCAGCATATCGCGGCAGAACCTTGCAGATATGGTCTGGTCGATACCAGCGAGCATCACCGTATAGCACGGAAGGTCGACCCTGCGGAGGACTCTCAGAGAGAGAGACGGAGAGAGGCCTATAGCACGTCTCGATCCGAGGACATGATGTGCTGTCGATCAAATGGCCCGATCGGCCGATCGCGCGGACGACGTCACAGACTCGCAGAGCGTCTTGCTCTGTGACGTCGGCGCACTTTCTTCAAGCCCGTCCCGCTAGCACGACCGTTGGCTCGGAGGATATGGATTGGTTAGTAGGGCAGGCACACTTTCCTGGCTCTACTCCACCTCGCACCGCCGTCCTAGGTCTTTCCAGGAGGTTTCCCACGATATGGGTCAGAGTAAGTAGTACTCTAGGCTTCGGAGTCGCCTGTTTTGAGTATGAGTGAGTGATCAATCCTTCAACGGTGCCCACTATTCTGGAGAACACGTCTTTCATAATTGCTTTCTTATGATTTTAACTTCACAATAGAATACACGGGTAGTGGCCGCGAACACCAACGCCAGCGTGCGTTCGTTATCGGAACACGCGTTTGCCGACTTATTAGCAATCGGCACTTTCCTTCACTGTCGAAACCCTCAAGTCGTCCGTCCTTGACACGGATAGGATATACAGGTAAGTTACCCTACACTATATGCCGCTTTCTCTCAGGTTATTTTAGTAGAGACGCTGACCGCGGCAAAGCCAAGTGGTTCCGATATCCATTCTCCACGCAAGTTTGCTCTCCCTGGCTCGAAGAACGCTGCCCGCGGTATTGCAAAAATACATGATACAGTGTACCTGGCGAGCATCAAAGCAGAAGACGAATTCGAAAGAGCCGAGGTATGGAAGAGATCTGGCCGCCGACTCTATTGCGATAGGAGGGGATGCTATAGGACCAACCCCGCGGAATCACTACACGTCAGAAGATGCCGCACAAAGTGGGTGAGCATCCCCATTGTGTCGAATACATCACCTTCATGGCGGTATAGACACTCAGAATTCACACGCGCTTGACCCGCTGCAGTGATTCGCCTAGACAACATGGCGAGTAGTGTGGCCAACAGATAAACGATCCCATTGTCGCTTACTTCATGGCAGACGAAGAAGCCGTCACCGACATAGCTGTATGCACTCCTTCTCTATCTTCTCCAGCTTGGACCTGCGTTAAGCGAGAGGCTGTTGGCAAGGCGTCAAGGCTGGCACATCTCATTGATGACAAAATTCTACCCTCCCGTCAGCGTATGCGAGGGCGCATTGTGGGCCGTATCGGGTAGAATCACGATTGGGCGGCATGCCGGCTCCGCCGTAATCATGCCATCTAGCCACATTTGCGGTAAGTATATAGACATGGGCCTCTCTGGTCGACGGTGGTACCCCATCTCAGTCTCGGCTCTCCATCCGCCTGATCTCTCCTACTACCTCGCCGTTCCTGTTCTGACTTTCGCGATGGACCAAGCATTTTCTCTGTGAGTCTTTATGTCGAGTCCAAGTGCACTCTTACTGATGCACACTCGTCCGTTGACCGCTAGGCACAACATCGACAGAGAAGAGAACTACTGTCGCAGGACGACTGAACCGAACTGTGGGGAGGAGGTGCGAGCCATGGACCTTGCCGATCTGCTCTTTAAACAAGACCACGGGAGGTTGATCGACAACCTCCGGCTCCCCTGTCTGACCGGGTAAGTGTTTCTTACGGCGGTTGCCGTCTCTCTGTTATTAGTATCGCATCCTTACGCCGCGGCGACGCTCTTTAGCCTTAGAGAGGCCGAACAATGGCTGGGGTCTCTGGAGGATCTCACGCCGCTGTACGGGTGCAAACTAGTAGCCACGCTTCCCGTTGAGCTACTTTTCATGATATTCGACCTCCTATCCTGGGAAGAGGCGATCTGTCTCGCACTCACGAGCAGACAGTTTTTCGAGCAGCTCAAACCAAGGCTGCTGAAGATCCTCCGGTGCATCCACCCGTCCTGGGCCGGGTGCAGGCTCATCTGCCTGGGCGAGAGCGCCGAGGGCATCGACGACCTCCCCGCCGGCCTCCTCTCCGCGCTGGAGCGCCAAGAATTCCTCGACGGGCGCAGGGCCGCCATGATCAGCCTCCCCGGAGAATCGCCCCCCGTCGACCTCCGGCTCTACGCCCTGGGCGGTGTACCGCGCGCTCCTAGGCACCGACGGGGCGCACGCGCCGTACCCCCCCCTCCCCAGGGCCGCTTATCCTCTTCAACCTGTCCAAGTGGGAGCTCGTCCGGGAGGACACCTCGGAGTCGGAGGCTCAGCCTGAGCGGCTCGGCGTGCCACTGGCCACAGCGGGCGTGCCACTGGCCACAGCGGGCGTCACGCTCGCGCGCGCGCTGATCGCGCTCGTGTGCTGGTCGCCGAACACCGCGACGGGGCTGGCGTGCGAGGACGGGTTCGCGGCGCGGCTCGTGCGCGGGCGGTGGGCGGGGGACCGGGTGTGCGTCGGCGTGGAGGGGCAGATGGGCGCGCTGTTTGAGCTGGCGAAGGAGTGCGGGGTTTTGGGGGTGGAGGCGCGGGACGTCTGGACGGACGTGACCGAGGAGGTTGGGGCGCTGCTGCGCCATCTTTGCGAGCAGAACCCGAACCTCTTGCAGCCGGTGCCCGAGACTAACTAGTGGTTGGAGGGCCGGCCGAGCGCTAGACTTGCTCGAGGCGTTGTGAGCGGTTATGATTCTCGGACACATGCATGGTATGATTTTGGCCTATGATTCTGAGGACTCTAGTTGTTGGAGCGGGGCTCCAAGTTGGCAGGAATATATGTAGCGTCCACTATGTTTGCTATGGACTATCTGCTGTATACTAAGCATTGGTGATATAGCAATTTTAGGTTTTTAATGAATGACGGTGTACAAGGGGTTTATGAGTGCAGATCGTTCGCGCTTTTTGCTTAGCAGGGGGTGGGGAGTTCGTAGAGTTTGAGCGGCGCATCCGAGTACGGGATATGAACTACGTTACCATTTATGGTATATCCCGACGCTACTTCGCGCGACGCGACGGGCGCCTTCCTCGTCGCTCTCAATCGTCCACGGACCGCCACTCTTCAACCGGTGGCCACAAAGGTCTTTCATGCCGGCTTATGCGTAGAGAGTTCGATTGAAGTGGAGGAGCACCGTGGATTCGCAGGGATGACGTCACGGCGGCCCTCCGGGTGACGTCCTTCGCCAATGCTGGACTTGCCGTCAAGTGGGTCCCCGACACCTTAAAACCCGCCGCAGGCCCCGCTGCCGCCCCAGCACAACCCAATACTCGTCTCACGTCTGCCAACAACATGTTGACCCACTCTCTCCGTCGCGCAACTCGCACCTTACCCGTTTCATCGAGACTCCTTCATGCGAGCTCTATCTCAGGCGCTCAAGCAGCCCCACCGGGAAAGGACCCACGCCTTTCCCAGGGAAACGTCGGTCAACAAGGCCACCGCCACCCTTCTGACGTCCACGACCAGGCCGCGCGGGGTGGCCAGAAGGTACGCCGTGGCGACCAGTCTTCGGGGCCGTACGACGCGGCGTCCCGCACTGGGGGGCAGAAGACCGACCGCTCGGGCCTCTCCGGGAACCAAGAAGGCGTCGGCTTCGCTGAGCAGGTCGGTTCTGCTTCGAGCGCTGGGAAGCGCGACGCTTCCGCCTCCGAGTCTGCGGACGAGGGAAAGGGCGGTCAGGAGGAAGCCGCGCCTCCTGGCTTCGTCGCGAGCGTGAAGAGCGCGCTCGGGCTGGAGACGAGCGCAGAGGAGGTCAATCAGAACGGGGGTGGCGGGGTTGGTGTCACTGGGACGGGAAGACTCCCGTTCGACAAGAAGCCACATGAGCCCGGGAAGAGAGCTTTCCACTCTTCCGCGGTGCGCGGTGCGGAGTGCACTGTCGGCCAGGCGCCGGAGGCGAGCAGGCAGCCAAAGGAGCTCACGAACGCGGAGCAGAATGAACACCTCGTACATAAGACCGCCGTTGCGTCCAAGGATAAGGGAAAGGGAAACGCTGGCGAGAATCCCAAGCTTCCTTCGCATCAGGTATGTAGCTACTCACTTTTCGTTCGCGCGTGCTGTCTGGAGTGCTTACACTCGACGTAGTTCGATGAGAAATCTAAATCCTCTGGATCCCAGCAGAGGCGCGCGTTCTCGACGTCTGCGCGCCGTCTCGAGGACCCCAAACACACTGCAGAGTCATACTTCAAAGACGTCGACGACTCCCCTCCCGCCTCGACCAAGACGCATCAAGTCGACGGGTCTGGTACGGGCTCTCCAGTACAGCGTCCCAACGAGCCCATGACGGGCGAGTTCTCCAGGGCTGGTCCTGGCACCAAAGAGTATCAGACAGTACGCATATGCCCGCCATCTGCGCTGTAGTCAACGTTGACGGTTGCCTCGTAGGTGTCTCACGATGGTCAATATGACCTTCCGCCGGATGAGGGCCCGGAAAAGGATCAGAAGATGCGCTACGGGAACGTGCCGCAGTTGGACAGCAGCCAAAGCACGCAGAAGGGAGTCAGCAAGCCTGGAGAGGGCCCCGAGGGTGCTGCGAAGGGCGGAAGGAAGCCTGAAGGTCGTTCATAAGTTGAGCTACATAATACTTCGTAAGAACACGGTTTGGCGAGAGACGATGTTTGAGTAGAGCACCAGTGTAATTTCGGTCATCGCATTTGTACCAATAGCATAGTGAGTTACAACAAGCTTTCACGATCACACAACAGAAGACAACCAGCGAGCACAGCATACGGGTATCCCGGGGTACTTCTCAGAAGGCCACAAACGTCGCCACATCAGTCCACGTATCAAAGACCAAGATAGCAAGACAGCACAATATAACCGCCTACAAACTTGTAGGTTAGCCCTATTTAAATAGACAGCAATCACCTATATCTTAGACCCCGAGCGAACCGATACGACGACTCGCGAGTCCGTGCAAAAACCGGCGACACAGCACCGGCAGTTCGTCATCGTAACTGTGTACCGCGTGAGCACGCCAAAATCCGCACGAACGATCAAACGCAAAAACACTCACTACGTCCAATCCTCGAGCTCCTCCCTCGCCTTGACCTCCTCCGCACGCATCCGCGCGCTCAGCTCGCGCCCTAAATACGCGAGCAGCGCCTCGTCCGTGACCAAATACCGATACCTGAGCACCTTGCCCGTCGCGACCTCGAAGTGCATCACCACCCCGCCCACCCGCCCCGACGCGTAGCGCACCTCCCAGTTGCACACCGCGACGGGGTCGTGCGCGGGCGTGCTCGTGTTCGCCGCGGTCGCCCGCGCGACGCCCGCGAGCGGGAGCGGGAGCACCCACGATCCCGAGTCGTCGATCCAGCGCCAGCCGAGGCGGAAGGCTGGGGGAGACTTTGACGCGGCGCGGGGTGCGGGGGTGGACGCGTCAGACGAGGGGGTGCCAGAGAGCAGGGAGAGCGCGGTGAGCGCGCCGTAGAGGTGCTCGGCGTGCGAGAGGCGCTCCGGGTAGCGCGAGCCTGATACGGACGGTTCCCGTAAGAGGGTGGAGGAGGACGAGACGGCGGACGCGGGGTCGATCTCTATTTCGTCCAGGTCGAGGTCGGAGATGATCGTGAAGCCGCGGTTGGCGTACTTGAGGAGACCGGACTCGCGCCACTTGGAGCGGCCGCGGCAGGAGGAGCTGAGTAAGGAGCGCCGGGCTTCGAGAGTTGCCCACGGGAATAGGCAATACGCTTTTTCGTAGCTGATGACGTTCATGACGCACGCTGTGGGCGCGCGGTGAGTTGATAATGTGCATAGGCCGACGCGAAGGACGGCTTACTCGAGTGGAAGGCGAGGATAGCTTCCATGGGTGTGTTTTTGGCGACAATGACCTGCACTTTCAGCATGCTCTCCTCTTGTTCTTCCACTACATCAGGAATATCGATCTCCTTGCGGGGAACGGGCTTCGTAAATGTCAATACCGCAGACACGCCCGGCATGCGGTATATGCCATTTGCACCAGTTGACATCCCATGGACGACCTCGATTTCGAAGCGCGGGTCCTGGTACTGAGATGGAGCAAACTGATAACCCTCTTCTAGGAGCCATCGTCCGACCTCCCGCCTGTGGCGCATATGAACATACAAGTCAAGGTCGGACTCGGGGTACACTGTCCTGTCGAAGAACTGGAGCGCTGTGGAGCCTGAGATGAGGGTCCCGGTGCGTGCCTGAAGGGTACGAAACGCTCGGGCGCGGTCGTAGATCTCCGAGTGCGTGTGGGAGCTTGAGCAGACGGACGAGCATGGCGCGGTGGGAGAAGGGAAGAAGCGGGCGAGGAGGCGGTTGACGTCGAAAGCGCTACGGATGTATGCAGCTATGGCGTGGCGTCCGGCACGGCAGGTGCGCGCAAGGCGGAGCAGCGTCGCAGCGGAGCTAGCATCGAATATAGGCTCGTAGATGAGCTCGATATGGAGGATGCGGTCTGCGAAGAGGGACTACAGGAAAACATGTTAGTCAGGTGCAGGGCAGGAGTCTCGATCTGTGACCAAATCATGTCAAGCTCAACCATTAAATACCGTATATGAAGATGTTGGCGTCCTATACTAGACTCGATATGAGCAATTTTGGGTCCAAACTCAGGCGCCATGTAAATATGCACTCATCGCACTGAATATGCAAATCGCAATAAACATGCAGCATAGTAAATGCGCTGCACGGCCGACGACGAAACTGAAGCTTTCAGAATCCGGGTGAGCCAGGTCGGAGCTGGCCAAAGGAGTGATTGTCGCTGCCTCCGCTTTCCGAAATAATGTATCAAGCGTGCTCCTAACTTCAACGCACGCAGAGCCAAACCTAGGACTCGCCCAGGCAGGATAAGGGCGTCCCAGACGGCCTCATTGATCTGACAGGGAGATACGATACGAGGGGTACGAAACGTCGACGTACTGGAGACTGCAGGTCCATGCCAATGGCCCGACGTCTGCGCCGTCAACTTGGAGGTTGCTTGCACTTGGAGGGCTTGTGAGGTCACAACGCGGGGTGAAGCCAGGTACACGAGCTTCACGATGGGGAGATAAAAACGGTTGAACCGGCTGAGCCTCGTGTGGGAGTCGAAGCCAGAGAACAATTCGTCCAACTGCCAACTTCCTGACGCGCCGGCCCCCACGCGTACCGTGGCGTTCACGTGCGGCATGACGCGACGCGTAACGCCGCTTCTGTTTCTGGGCGCACGCGACTCGGAGTCGTTCCTGCCTCAGCGCGCGACCATCAAGCGTATTTTTCGTCCCCATTCTCTGTAGCTGCTTCAACCATATCGCGCTGGGTAATCGACTCTTTTGGGTACTGGTGTAATCAAACGCATTGGGGTCAAGACGTCTATTTCAACCATATTATGTCCCGACGGATCGGGCACCTTCAACCTTCAAGTTGAGCGTGGTGAGCTCGAGATTGCCTTCCTGACTAATGTGTTCGACCTCTAACGCTTTATACCGCTGAGGCGCGATAATTTTCTCCCTGATATCAAGGGCAGCTTCGTACGAGACGCTCAAACCAGACGTCGTCGTGGCTCTGTGAACCTCTAAGGTAAGGGTAAGTATCAGCGGTACTATACGGGAGCTAGTACTGAACGTCCCTCCGGCCACCCTCTAAGATATAGCAATGTGTCCAACGAAACTCCGGCGTATTGTCAAATGAGCCTACAAAGCATCAAACCGACTCTGTAACAATGCATGCGATGTTGTATCTTTACGGTGAGTATCATTGATCTTGAATCTTCCTATATTAGTACACCTCGACGTTCTTCCTGCGCAGATGCATCAGTAACTCATCTATAATTGAAGACATTTCCCTTCACTGCCTGTTCCCATACGTCGAAGTGGGTAAAGTCTCCACTGTAGAAACCTCAAACCGATCGCTTGCCCACAGCCCGTGCGTAAACTCGTGCAAAAACTCGTCTAAACATTTCATCGACCCCGACGCGTCCAACGACCATGCGATGCATGCCAGCAGCGCGTGCGCGAGGGTCACGCCTAAGTGCCACTGCGATATGAGCTTGCCCTCACGGACGTACTCGCCCTTAGATAGATTGCACAGCACAAGCGGTCCCGCGGAGTACGCCACGCCCGCGCATCCCCAGAGCACGCAGAACATCCGGTAGTGGTTCAACCTGCGTGTCTTCCGCATCGCCCACGGCGCATTGCACATCTCGTCGTGCAGCTTCCTGGATGACGTCCGACGGAGATGATGCAGTGTGTCGCGTTCGCCGAGCGCAGGGATGTACTTCTGCTTCGCGAATGCAGCAAGCCCGCCCTCTCTGACAGCACCGATAATATCCCACTCCGCGTCAGTGAGGAGACCCCGAGGGAGTGCTGCGCGCCCACGCGTGTTCTGCCCGAGGAGGATAAGCCGGCAGTTCTGCCAAGGGGCGTGGAACTCTCAGTATAGCGAGGATGTGCTTCTCAAATACACACAGGGGGAACTTGCAGGCGATTTCGAGCATGAACTTGATGTCGTGGCCCTGGAGTTCTTCGAGGATCTGGTCGAGGACTTCTGGGGGCAACTTTAGCAGCGCGCGGCGCTGTACGATGGTCTTGCCTTCTGAAAGCCAGTGCGTGTTTTCCCTGATTTGTGGCCTACGGTGAGTCTCGGAGAAGGTGTAGGGGAACTTGAGACAGCTTACTCTGGCATGCAAGGAGGGCGGAGACTGTTGAGCAACCCTCTGTAACAGCCTAGGACATGGTCGAGATTTCGCTTGAAGAAGAAGAAATAGCCCAGTGGTCCGCCCGGCAGACCGCCACCTGTTTCCTCCCTGTCGACGTTGTACCTGCACATTGATGTTAGGTTAGAATGAATTGTGCGCGTTCGCGTAAGGCTGCATAACTACACTTGCGTCAGAAACTACTGTTGATCCATCTACGGGTGACGTCGTTTATAGAGTGAACCGCGCTGTGGGATAACAATGAGTTCAGGACGGGTGCGGCTCAGGGCGTTAATTGACAGGCCAGTCGTATATGTGGTTCCTTGAATGTTTACAATGGGGGGGTGGCTATGGTGAGCTGTCCTTAGCCGCAATCACCCTCCTTTCCACATTCGTCTGGCATCGACGCATGAACCCGAACGGTTTAGCCGCTATGCCGCTCCTGAAGAGCCGCTCACCGGAAGAACGTACTTGAACGTACTTGAACACCAAATCGCGTGTACATACGATAGACACAATTAGTAGCTGCGTAGAAGATGCAGGTGGTTGCTATCGAGCGATACGTATGTCTACTACCGCCGCGCAGTGCGCATGCGGCAGAGTACTGCACCAGCAGCGCCACCCAAGTCGACCTAATCCATTCATCTCAAAAAGTCTCCTCAGCAGAGCAGTATGCTTCCCCGCCATTTTGGTCCCATATATGCCACAATAGCCGGTTAACGCCCTCAGTCACGTCCCGCCACTCTCCGATATCAGGCCCGAGAGCAGGCAGCGCGTTGATTGTCGTCGCTATGAACCGGTCGCATGCCCAGGATCCCTGTACCAACACGTCCAGGAAGTCATCTTCAATGTCCATGGTCACGTCGTTGCTTGAAGACCACGTTATGCACGCTAGGAGTGCCTGCCCGAGGTCCACACACAAGGGCAAAGTGAAGCCGTCGGCGCGGATGTATTCACCTTTGGAGAGGTTGCACACTACCTCCACGCCCCCCTTGGTATCATAACGAACGGCCGACAATGCACGGATGTTTTCGGAGTCGTTCATGTTGACGTCCCAAGAGGGACGCGCCGGCGGGTCGTGCTTGCCGCCGTTAGTCGAACGGCGTGCACGCATGAACGAGCCATACATTCGTTCATCCCAGTCGGCGCGCAATCGAAAGATGATACTACGCAGCCGTTCCTTTTCACGCTTAGTGAAACCGTAGAGGGGACCCCCCTTGTATGTGTTTGTTGCGAACACAGGCATGGAGACTTGCCCATCCATGAGGCCAGCCTCTCGCATCTTGGGCTTGAGGTCCTCGGAAAGACTGGCCTGCACCACCTCGTCCCACTCGGCGTCCGTAAGCAGACTGGTGGGTAATTCGACCCGCCCACACGTGTATTCTCCCAGAAGTATGAGGCGGTCCCCGCCCCAGAACAGGTGCCGGTCGCTGAGCGTCTCCGTGAGCCGCTGCTTGCTTGCGGCAAGGAGGGACTTGCACGTAACCGCGAGACAGAGTGCGTCGGTGGAAGATAGCTGGTCGTATATCATGCTCAGCAGCTCGACCGCCAACTTGCCAAGCAGCCCATTCTGTCTTGCGGCTGGTCGTCCTTGCGTAAGAAGATCCTCATATGCTCTATACAAGTGCGGTCAGTACAACTCTAGACTGACAGCACCGGCCGGGGCCCGGTACTAGGGAACCTGAACCCTCAGAGTGGTCACCGACTTACTCAGGAAGATACTGTTTACGCAAGCTGTTGATGAGCAGTCCATACCCCCATGCTCCTGGAATCACGAAGTACTCGGCCGTGAGTTTCTCGCCAACATCGTGGGCATTCTGTCTCTTGTCGACGTTCAACCTAGTGCACAGATGCCGCGAGCGATTGCTGGTTCAGTACTTATTCATAACGAGCTACTGCCCAGAATGATCAAGACTCACAGGTACCAATATTGCCCCATGCTTCGAACCCTTAAAATGAAGTATGGCTACGTGGCGGTGATATTCACAGCGGTGGTGGTAGAGCACAACTTGAAGTTGATGTTGGGCGGAACTTAAATTGGGAAAACGATCAACAGCTGTTAGCGCTCACACCGCGTACAGTCCTCCCGGCCCCCCCCGGGATCCGGCCAAACATTGAGTACTCACGCTGTTGTAACTTGTCCAATGTTCATTGTCCGGACGCCGAGAACAGTCGGCAATGGAGGTTAAGATAGAGCCATTTACTAGGCCGTGAACGTTTGTGGTACGGAATGGTAGTGGGCGCAAGATACACTGGGTGACTGGAAAGTTGCGAAAACCGACACTTTAAAAGTGACGAAAAAGTAGCGAAATGTACGAGGTATTGTAGCGAAATTCGCACCTTTGTGGCATAAGCGCCCTTGGGAAAAAGTGACGAAATTCGTCAGTATAAGTGACATGGAAAGGTGACGAATTTCCAAAGTATATCTGCCGTTTCGTCACTACGTGTAAGTCCGCAAAACCGTCACTTCATCTTGCAGGTATCATCACTTTAATAGCAAACCATTCGCTTCGCTATTCCAGGCTACCGGTACATTCTAGCCAGGGGCATAGAGGTAAAATCATATTCATTCATAAAGACTGAATCCATAATACAACAAGGTGTAAACGACAGAGATATCTGCACCACAGCCCGAATGCCAAAAGAGCTCCTGAGCATGGATGCCCATTAGCGCTAAGCACGCGCGCATGCACTCTCCTGCGACTGACAACACACGGGCTACACTTGCAAAGGGGATCCGTGGCCTTGGGATGCTCACGCCTGGAGTATTGAAATCGATCGGAGGAATGGCCTATTTATACACTAGAGAGCAAGCCGATGTAAAGCATAGTAGTTTAGCTAGTGCGGCAGCCCTAGTGCGTAGTTGAATCAGATACAAGCATAGATAGAACAGGACATCTAGAGGTGATTAACGACAAGCTCCTAAGGCAGGTCCAAAGTAGCAGAGTAGAAACAGACCAGCGGAGCAGAGTCGGAGCAGAAGAACAGGAGGAACCCGTTGCAAGTCCCAGAGTTACAAGGCTAGGCCGGCGAGGAACCGAGAGGTGGCAGAGAACTAAAATGGGAGACGAAAAGAACTCACAGCAAGACAGATAGCCATCCAGGATTCACCGATAGCTCAACTAATAGGAGCGACAAGTCTAGGGGTGCCAGTATCGTTAGGCTGAAGTCGCTACAGTACGTCGCCCAGTCCGATCACCAGCGATAGCCACAAGACCAAGGAAGGAGGGTGAGGACAGACAGGCAGATGCCTTTGCGTAGAGAACCGAAGGTAGAGTATGAGTTGCAGTAGCGGGAGAAGGTAGAGCAGCAGTTGCAGCGCTATAGATGAACATGGGTGTTGACGACAAGTCCCTCGCGGACGGCCACATACGCCTTTCCGGCTTGAAGCGCCCAGCCGATTTCCGTGGATCATCATTTAGACGCCCAAAAATCATCTCCTCCGGAACTAGTTGTACTTTTGGTCACTTTAACTCGCAGTTTTTGAATCTCGCAGGTTTCATCACTAATTCGCAATTCACAACTTCCGCATCACTATAACTGACTAAGTGCATTTTTCATCACTCCACATTGTAAAGTTCGTCACTTCGTAGGCGCACAGTGATAGTAAAGACAACCTCCGAAGCTTGCACTTCTAGATCTAACTTGAGAACCGATCGCGAGCCGCTCAGGCTAGCAGTAGATGGTTGTTTCGTTTCGTGGTGGCATGTATACTTCACGACGCTAAAAGGATGCTAGTATAAAGAAAGTAGCACGAATTCATTCACTGTATCACTTTAATCTGTTAGATAGTGTTACTAAATAATACCAATCAAGCTTCCAAAACGCCTGACAATCATAGCGGTCAAGGGCCAAGGCCGCATTGATAACGGACGAAGCTCTGAGCCCTGATTATTCATTCGTCGTCATCCGAAAAATATTCCGGGTAGTACTCCATACAGTATTCTTCCATGTCGTTTTGGTCCCAGATATGCCACAGCAGGCCGTCGACGCTCTTAGTGATGTCCCGCCACTCTCTTCCCCCCAGCTCGCCGGGCCCTAGTGCAGGCAGCGCGTCGACAGTCGTCACCATGAAGCGGCCACCTGCCCAAGACCCCTGTACTAACCTCTCCAAGAACTCGTCTTCAATGCACATGGCTACGTCGTTACTGGCTGACCATGTTATACAGGCTAGGAGCGCCTGTCCGAGGCCGATGGCGTAGGGTAAAGTGAAGCCGTCGGCGCGGATGTACTCGCCCTTCAAGAGGTTGCAGACCACCTCCACGCCGTTTCCTATCTCGTATCGAGCTGGCCACAGCGCGTGGATGTTCTTGAGGTCGTTGGACACAATTTCTCGTGAGGGAGGTGTGGATGAGCCGTCCCGATCAGCACTGTCGGTATCAGGGCGGGGTACCTGGGGCCTCCGCAAGCGAGGCCTTCGTAAGTCGCCCAACACTTGACAGATAACGTCGGCAAGGCTGCTCCCTTTGCCCAGATCAGACGTTGCATCAGGGAGATGGATCACGTCGTAATTGTCCTGTGCGGATGAAGTCATCGAGACGTCCTCATCTACGGGGTCTGTCTCTCCGTCCTCGGACTTGAGAGTTGGAAGGGTGACTTGAACTACTTCGTCCCATTCGGCGTCTGTGAGCAATCCGTTGGGTAGTTTTTCACGTCCGTATATGTAGTCCCCTAGGAGAATGAGACGGTCCCCGCGCCAGCAGAAATGTCGGTCAGTGAGAGTCTGCGTGAGCCGCCGCTTGCCTGAGGCGAGGAGGGACTTGCACGTGACCGCGAAACAGAGCGCGTCGGTGGAAGATAGCTGGTCGTATATCATGCTCAGCAGTTCGACCGCCAACTTTCCAAGCGGTCCGTGCTGCCTTGCGGCTGGTCGTCCTTGCGTAAGAAGATCCTCGTAAGCTCTGTACGTGCACAATCAGCACAACTCTGGGCTAGCAGCACCCGCTGGTACTTGGAGGGATAACTTCAAAACCCGGACCACTGACTTACTCGGGTAGATACTGCTTGCGCAGGGTGTTGATGAGCAGTTGATGTGACCATCCGAGTCCTCTCGGAAGAACGTAGTGCTCCGCTCCCAGTTTGTCGTCAATCTCTCGGGCGTGCTGCCTCTTATTGATGTTGAACCTGGGTGCCGGTGGGTACAAGGTCGATCCGGTAAGCGTCGCATTACCTCCAGCAAAATGCTCGGTACTCACAAGAACCACTCCTGTCCCATATCGTAAGACCAAAAGAGAGCACGTCGATATGAAATCAGTACTTCGTCGCGGTAGTCGTGGTTCAGGCTAAAGTCGGTCATAACGGAAAACAAAGCGGTAATAGCTATATAAGCTCATCGCCTTAGCCACTTCAACGCTTACAAATATGGATCTTGTAGAATGCTGATTGTCCTAACCGGACGACAATGGAGGCCAAAATGTGCGATCAATGGGGCTCTGCGCCCAAAGCCTCCTAGGTAGACGGCGACCGTAGAGCGCAATCATAAACAGCAGCCGGAGCGCAATACTTGAAGATGCCCATACACGGTGTTGAAGGGAAGAATGAAATTAGACACAATGTGAATCCGCGTCAAGGGACCGAATCACATGAAATCATACGCTGGTCATACATGACATACCGCTGTATCGACCCGGTTGGGATGAACAGCCTAAACAGGTGTTTTACTGATTATGAGCATCGCTGCTCGCCGTTCATCGCGTTCTTCCTTAAGTTGCTTGATCTCGTCGAGATCGATGATTTTGAATGGCCAAGTAAACATATTACCGCCGCCGCGCATAACGCGTAGGCCCATGTCTTCTAGGAGGTCATCGACATGCTGCGGCCATCTATTACCGCCACAGACAGAGAAAATATATTAGTGTCTTATAGTCACAGAGGTGGCTTGCAAAACGTACGTCCAGAATGCTAGATAGCCTGTATGACTGACGTTTAAGGCGGTGGGAATCTCAGGGTAGCGCCTTTTGAGCCACGCTGCAGCGCGTTCCGTTTCTGCGAACGCAGTCTCGGGGGTCATTGGAATGCGCATCCTATCGCCAAGGAAGTACGAAGATATCCAGTGGGAGGCCACCTCGACCGTATATCCATTGTTCGGGGACACCTATAGATTCTCGACAGCTACCGTCAGAATACGGAAAGAATTATTTAAATAAACACGTACACAGGCGCCGTTCACGGCGAAGTCGCGATTGGCGATGTTTCGTGCGGGGACTAGACCTCTATACAGGGAGGAAGACCAACGTTGGGCACCGGGGTGAAGGGGAGGGGAGTCCTTTAATGTGGTATAATCCCACTGGTATACAGTGGTAGTGTTAGCCGCCAGGTAGGGGTTTAGTCCCAGCTCTTCCATCGTTTCATCTACGCCAGAGTTATAAAATGACTCGGTTGTACAAGGTCAGACATGCCCGCACCTCCGAATATGGAGGACCACGAGGATTGATACCCAGTAGCGAGTACTACCGCATCGGCACGGATTAACCTGCCATCGTCCAGAATGACGGACCGCCTATCATCGCCAAATCCGCGGACGCGTGCCGGTGTCACGACATCGATTTTCCCTGCTAGAACTAACGCGTGGAATCCGTTTGCTCGAGGAACCCCTTCGTCATTGACACGGACGTGCCAAAACGGAGAAACTGTATTGCGCAAGGACGACTTCGCCGGAATGCCTGCGGCACGGAACTAGTTACATCAGCAACACGAAATAACAAAACACACTCGGGGCACATAGAAGGAAGTGGAATACATACTGAACTATCGGCCAACCCGCGCCATACGAAGTCCACAATCTTCTTTCCGAGCCAGGTAGTGTGAAGGAATCGCCTATGGGATGGGATCGGCACGTGTCCAAAGCGCATCAGCGTCCCACCGGTACTTACTCAAGGAAGGTGCGCAAATGTATATGGGGCGAGAACAGTGATAGCAACCTGTGAATATAATGTTTCGGGCTAGACAAGCGTACCCAAAATTGGTTGGCTCACCTGCTTTTGCGGATGAATTCGGGCAGCGGTTTCGGCCCTGCGGTGAAAGCGTCGAGGTTGGGGCACACTATTGTGACGGAGCGGCCTTCGTTAGCAATATAGGAACACACGCTAGACACACGGCGATTCAGAGGCTGATTTGGATACCTGTCGAGGAACACTGACTCTTGAGCGGACTTCCCTCCTCCAACCACGACTACCGTCCCCGGATCAGACGCATCCTCAGCGGTCACAGTACTCGCGATCAAGTCGTCAATCACGGTGCCGAAGTTAGCGCTTTGGAATACTAGGCCTTTGAAGCCAGATGCAACCACAGCTTCGGGGCTGAGTTCAGTTGGAATACAAGGTGAGCTACAGCCCTGCATTCACGATGTTCAGCCACAGTAAGTTATAAGAGAATGCATGAACTTCTGTGGTAAAACTTACACCGGTGCATAGAACAAGCCGGGCGTACTCTCTAGGCTCCCTGATGCCCGTTTCTAGGTTCAATGCGTCCAGATACCACCCTTTTCTTGACGTGTGTCGGCGAATGTTAGAAACTTCGATGTTATGTTGTATTTTCCCTCGCAAAAACTTGGAAGCAAAAGTCGCCATGTAATTCGCCATGTCGTCGCCAGTCAAGCGCCCGCCTTCGACAGAAGGCGGTGGCATCTCCAAAGCGGAGAAGCGGTATTCGCCGTGGACGCTGCACAGAAAAGGGGAACAGGGTCAGAAATTTTGTAGCATATTCAGCGAAGATACGCCACAAATTTAACGTACTTGTTCAAGTAGAGTCCAGGGTATATTCGATCGCGCGCCCATACGCCACCGACTTGGGCGTCGCGAGTCAGTATCTGGACGTCAGTGAATCCATCTCGAAGTAGGGTATGGGCGGTGATGAGGCCGGCAACACCGGCACCGATGATTGCGATGGGCCCCGAGCGCGGGTCCTCCTCAGGTTGTTGGTCAAGGGGAGGCATCCTGGGTTGTGGTAGGGTCACAGGGTGGCATGGGCTGGGGCGGGTCTTCCTCTTCAACCTCATATTTATATGTCACCCGTAGCGCGTCCATCAAGAAGCGTTCCCAATACCGCGAGCAAAAGGTCTTGTGAGCCGCGCCTCTGTCCGAAGCATAAGAGGCGTTGAAGTGGGCGTAAGAGGGTAATGTGGGTATGCCGCTGCCACGCAGAAGTTCAAATTGCTTCGTGACGAGACCCATGATTGAACTAGGCTACTAGGGGCCTTTCAACAATTCGAGACCGTAATGAGCTCAAATGAGTCGTCGCGATGTATTGAAGTTTCTACCGACTGCGATGGAGAGAGAGGTGAAAGAGGGACGAAGGGGGGAAATATGATACACAGCTTGCGCCGCTGGCGAAGACGATAAGCTCCAATTGAGCAGGCCGCTCAGCATCACTGCCATCAGCGCGGGCGCTAAGCGCCGAGGACGCTCAAACACCCCTTCCAAGTTTCTACACATCCCGCAGCGGGCGATGCGTGAACTCGAGACATAACGTTTTTACATACGTTAGCATAATAGGCCTAGACGTTCAAGAAAGATACAGCACATAGAAAAACGATACACCAAAGGGGCATAAATAAAGTATCGTGTGATATCCATCATTCGGGATTTGTGGTCAAATACTCCTTGTCCCCGGCCGGTCATCGACGTGATAACAGAGTAGCTACGAACAACATTCCACCAAGCGCACCCAGCGTCCCAACGACCGCCCAGTGAGTGTATGCCTCGAAAGGATGCCTGACCTCCACGCGGCTGGTCACGGTTGCCCCTCGGAAGGAGTATAGCGTAATTCCAGTCATGAACGCAGCAATAGCCCAAGCGAGGAACACCAACGGTAGAGACATGATGACGCGGCTTCGCTGTAAGCTATGATTAGTTTAGTCCAAACGAGGGCAAGGCTGCTAACGTACGGATAGATGCCTTAGCCCTTCACTGCCGATATAAACCACGGTCCTGTCGATGTCTGTCTTGTAACGGAAGAGCGCGAGCACGGACGAGACCATACTCGACGCAGAGAAGAGAATGGCGAGGAATCCGGTAAGACGTGGGACATCGTCCAGTTGAGGGAGCGAGAGGAAAGTCACAGATGCGCTCAAGATGACAGCGGCCTGTGGTGATCCCCACGTTTGAGGACCCTGACTGAGTACGACGATATGGAAATGCTTACCACGAGGCATGCACACGCGCTGAGCATGAGCATCGGGCCTGCGGTGTGCAGCCCGCTCTCCTCGTCGAAACTGCGGTAGTGCGTGCGGCTCATGAAGATGTATGGGATACCCAAGCACAGGCACCCAATGAAGAAGTCGAGCATCGCGCGCCGGAACGGAATGCGTGTCTCGGCCACACCCTTGATTGCGTCCCGCGGGAGCGGCTTGTCGGGGCGGTAGTTGATCTGTCGCCATTGCGCTGAACGAGGATGTAAGCGCGTGTTAATCACGATTTATGGGCACTGCTTACCGACTCGGAGAAGCACGCGGGAGACGATGCGCGTCTGGACGACAACTGCATTCCGGGTGCTGTTGTCAGTCGAGCGCAGGAGGTTCATCAACTCCTGGCACTCCTGCGGTGCGAAGGGTGGTGGTGCGGGCCTCGCGGCCGGGAGCAGACAATCTACAAGACATCTAAGAACAACGATACTGATATTTACCACAAAACCTACCTGTGTAGGACCACTTCAGCGCATCCAGAGCTTCGGCTTGGGTCTCAGTGGGAATTGGCGCATGTGCGGGGTGTCCCTCGAGGAAACCCCAGTACCGGTACTCCATGTCCAGCTCTTTCGCAATTATGAGAACGATGGATGTTTAGATCAGAGGATAACACTTACTATCGTCCTCGGAGAACCGCTCCATGATGAGGCCGTCTCCGGTGACGATCGGCGGTGGCTCCGAAGTAATGATGCGTAGACGGTGGTTCACCCAGCTCTTCACAGGGACGACCTCGTGCTTCATAACGCCGACGTCTTTCAGCCAGAGCTCCCAGCCTTGAGGAGGTGGCATCGTTGCCTCTCGTGGGAGCTTCTTCTCGAGGTACTCGGTCACGACCTGTAGCTTCTTTGGGTTGCGCAGGTCGATGTCGGTCGTGACGCGGTTGTCAGTGTGGAAGTAGTAGTACGAGCTGTCTGGGAGCACATATTCGGTCCACCCGAGAGTTCGGATGGTGTGCGTAGCTGCGAGCTCGCCCGTGACGGGGCCAGTTGCGAATGGGATAGCGATCGCGTCGATGGTCTTTGCACGACTAGCCGATTTCCCTCCTGCGTTCCCGAGAAGAGGCATGCGCTCACTATATGCGATTAGTATATTTAGTAGAAAATAAGTCGCGATGCTCACTCTGTTTCGTGGTGGGTGCTCTCGGCCAAGGAGGCACCATCGCGCTCACCAAGGCTGTATGCCGAAGAGGCCGGACCACTAGACCTGGGGCGCTCAGTCAGAGGGTGAATCGCAGGTGTCCTAGAAGTTGACTTACTGAGCGATTATAACTTCTTGCCGGGGAGGTAGAGGGAACGAGATGGGCGTCGGGGAATCTTGGATAGGAACGTCGTCCCGCGTTTCTGGCTGAGGCTCGACGACTGGCCTGTTCGATGCCAGACGTCAGGGATACCTTCAAATTATGTAAGGGCGTTAGACGCACTCAGGCATATTTACGCTCTCAATTGGAGATAGGGCCTTCCTCGAGACTTCGGGAGGGTCGGCGAACGGATCCTCCAGAGGCGGCTCGGCAAAGCTGCAAGACCTCAATACAATGTCCACCTTAAGTTTGATGAGTAACTGACCGAACACTGGAACTACGACCACGTCGTTGATCGGCGTTGAGGATGACATTGCCGTAGGATGAAGCCAGAGAGGATTTGCTACCCTGTGTGGATACCTTACCGGAGTGAAGACCGGACTCGATGGAGGGACCCAAGGCATGGTGGACCGGATCGGTGAGGCTCGCACGAGAGCGCTTGTTGCCCAAGGCTGGTTCGTCACTCCATGCAAACGTAGATTCGTCGCTGGGAATATGCACATGGGATACGGAGGTATCTTGGTAGTGCGAAGGCTCGTCGAGCGGGATAGGACGAGGTGGGGTGACCGGTGCCGAAGGTGTTACCTGTGGATTCACGGTTGTAGCCGGAACAACCGGATCGCTGTACGAGAAATAGTCCGCACGGCGTTCCTCTACCGCGACCTGAACGGCAGAATCTACGGCCGGCGCGAGAGGAGCTGTAGTGCTCGACTCCGCGAGGGATACTTCTGGTACATCTTCAGCAGTACCGGCATCGGTGGGTGCAGCAATAGGGCTATCAACCACAGCTGGTTGCTGTACGGCGGGGAGTATGGGGGCAGTGAAACCGAATGGCTGCGGTTCTGGGACCGTAGTCGATGGAGGAGAGGAGAGCTCCGTATGGAACTGATCAGGTGAGCGCGTCAGTTGCTCTGGCTGACTTTCTTCCGCCGGAGGAGCTTCAGCTGCTGCTTCCACCGACGGCTCAGCCACTGATGCGGCAGGTTCGGCTACGGGCTCTACTGGTGGGGGAACTTGTGTGGAAGGCACCTCTGGCGTGGGGGCAGAGTTGGAGAGTGGCGAAGGACCGAGCTGTGCTGGGATCGAAGGCGACTCCTCCGCCGTCTCTACTACGGGGCTGGGAGCCAGGTGAGTATCTGAAGTCGTCGGCGCCTGCGCCGGGTCCACTTTCAGAGAATTCTTGGACGAGGAACGCGACAGGGTAGGCATTTTCGTACTGAACGAGAGGCCGGTCGAAGCACGGCGCATAGCACTGGTCATGCGCGTCCGCATAGACCTCGCCGGCGAAGGTGAGGACGGTCGCGACGAGGGCGAAGTCGGGCGTGGCGAGCCCAAGACAGTGTCGGAACGTCGGGGGGGAGTGCTAGTCATGACGGTGAAGGATCGGAAAGATCAGCGTAAGAGGGTTGGAGGGATTGGAGGCCGGTGACCTCGATAGAGAAGGGGGAGACGTTGGTGGCGGGGTATATATTGCGGGGGACGCATGCCAGGCGGTTTTGTCGAGGCGGAGCGCAGGCGGGCAGACTTCTGGGACCTTGCCATGAGATAGCGACATGATTTGCCTGCAGAGATTGGTTCGCCTGGGGAATGCTGCACACACGTGTCCGCCGAGGCGCACAGATCAACGGCAGATAGTAGAAGGGAGGCACCCTCAGCAGAAAACAAGGGAACCCCACTGACCTCGCGTGTACGTACGCTCAGCTCTTACGGTGAACATCACCACTTTTACGAGGATATGCGTTTGGAGTGCGTGGCGGCTTGGAACACTTTGCACCGGAGAAACTCCTCCGACATACCGACCACGCCAGTGTCTCGCGGAAATGAACTGTGCACTGGATGTCTTCACGGAGGATGCACCTCCAGAGATCGAGAATGGCCACACAGCATCCGATAGGAAGGCAGCCAGGCCTTCCTCGCCAGCAAGATCAGGTCAATGACGGCCACAGCTGCGGCACGCACCACAGCTTCCTCATTCCCCACTGCACTAGTCACTATAGCAGACAAGATCAAAATCTAGTTCCTCAACTCGGATAGTGTGCTAGAAAGTTCGAACAAGAATGGCTGCGTTGTCGGAGTGACCGTGGTGTGGACGAAGGCGGGTTTGTTGAACTTGGGAGTCTCAGTGAAAGCAGACGGCACACAGAGCCGCCCATAAACGTTACACCGCTTCTTCCACGTCTACCACCCCTGCGCTCATTTCAGACGTGCCCGGCTCTCTCTTATCTCTTCCGTCGCGCTACTGAACGCCCGGCCAAGCGCAAACATGCTTTTGGACATCAACGTGAGTAGAGCAGGCGCATATATGCTATTCCAAAATCGGTGCTCAGGCCGTTCGTTAGCGGAAGTTCTTCACCCGTTCAGACCGCGTAAAAGGCGTCGACTTCCACCCTACCGAGCCCTGGATTCTCACTGGCCTCTACAATGGATCCGTTAATATCTACAATCACGATACGGGCGCGTTGATCAAGACATTCGAGGTTGCAGAGGTCCCTGTGCGCTGCGTCCGCTTTATTCCCCGCAAGAACTGGTTCGTCGCGGGCTCCGACGACTTCCAGCTACGCGTCTTCAACTACAACACGCACGAAAAGGTCGCTGCATTCGAAGCGCACCCGGACTACATTCGATGCCTCACCGTGCACCCTACTGCGAGCATAGTTTTGACCGGTAGCGATGACATGACAATCAGAGCTTGGGATTGGGACAAACAGTGGAGATGTATCCAGGTGCGCATACTTGAATACCCGAGTGCGATGACACTATATCCTGAACGCGACTGCAGACATACGAGGGCCACACACACTATATCATGAACATCGCAGTGAACCCGAAAGACCCTAATACCTTCGCCTCGTCGTGTCTTGACCGCACGGTCAAGATGTGGTCTCTCGGCTCCCCTTCACCAAACTTCACGATGGAGGCGCACGACAAGGGCGTCAACTACGTAGAGTTCTATCCTGGCGCGGACAAGCCCTACCTCGTGACAGCAAGCGACGACAAGACTGTGAAGATTTGGGACTACCTGAGCAAGAGCTGTGTCCAAACACTTGAGGGACACTCAAACAACGTCCTTTTCGCGGTGTTCCACCCTAACCTCCCGCTCATCGTCAGTGGTGGTGAGGATGGCACGGTGAAGCTCTGGAACAGCGGTACGTATCGGTTGGAGAACACCCTCAGTTACGCTCTGGAGCGCGCATGGTGTGTCGCTCTCCGGAGAACCTCCAATGAAGTTGCAATTGGTTACGACGAAGGTCTTGTGGTTCTAAAGGTCAGTATCTCTCTCTCGTATGCAATAAGGGAGTGGATGAGGAAACGAGGTTCATACCTACATTCACCGGGCTCGTTTCCGCTTTCATTTGGGCGAGCCGCGCCCATGCGCCTGCGTTAAGTATTCTGTTTCCCCGCGGGCGCGCGAAGGGGGTCGCATACCACTTTGTCGAGACCCTCTCCCGACATCTCTCATGTGGCACACGCGATTTGTGGGCTGTCGAAGAGAGGCGGCTACTCCGCGGAATGTGGATGGGACTGGCAGTCAGGGCCCGGGGTACACGCGAGCGGTAATGGCTAATGACGCTTAGCATGTATACTGAACATCTCGACAGCTTGGACGCGACGAGCCCACTTATAGCATGGACACCTCTGGCAAGCTAGTATATACGCGCAACAATGAAGTCCTCTCGGCAAACATCCAGACTGTCCAGGAGGACACGCTCGCGGACGGCAGCCGGATACCACTCGCCATCAAGGAGCTCGGGACAACAGAAGTATTCGCTACTTCTCTTGTACACTCGCCCAACGGTCGCTTCGTCACTGTCGTCGGTGACGGAGAATACATCGTCTACACTGCTCTCGCGTGGCGTAACAAGGCGTTCGGAAATGGTAGCTCGTTTGCATGGGCGAGCGACTCAAACACCTACGCCGTGTTGGAGGGCAAGATGAAACTGCGGGTGTACAAGAACTTCCGCGAGCGGACAGGGGCCGGCATGAAAGGCGCGGGCTCGTGGGTCGTCGACGGTCTCCACGGCGGGCCCCTTCTTGCTGGACGTGGCGCTGGCTTCGTCATCTTCTGGGATTGGGAGTCCGGCGAGGTCGTTCGTCGGATCGAGGTGGACGCCAAGAACGTAAGCGCCGAGAGCTTCCAGGCCGCGTTATTCGCTCACGCGTACGACAGGTCTTCTGGTCGGGCACCGGCAACCTCGTCACTATTGCGGCCGAGAGCTCGTACTATGTGCTCCGCTTCGACCGAGATGCATACAACACTAAACTCGAGCAAGGCGTCGATGTGGGCGACGAGGGTGTCGAGGAGGCCTTCGACCTTGTGGCTGAGATTTCGGACAGGTGCGTTGCGAAGGCGAACCCAGTAATCATGTCTAACTGCATTCTAGTGTCAAGACCGCGAAGTGGATAGGGGACTGCTTAATCTACACTACCGCTGCCAACCGCCTCAACTACTTCATCGGCAACGAGTCGTACACCATCACCCCCTTTGATACGTAGGTCGGTTTCTACGTCTAACTACGCTGTCATTGAGTATCTTTCAGGCCATTATTCTTGCTCGGATATCTTCCTGCACACAACCGCATATACCTGGTCGACAAAGATGTCAACGTGTATAGTTACTCGCTGTCTCTTAACGTCGTCGAGTACCAGACCGCCGTGCTTCGGGGTGACATGGAGGCCGCTGGTGAAATCCTCCCGTCAATACCGAAAGAGCACCGCAACAAGATTGCGGCATTCTTGGAGGGACGAGGTATGTGACTTGGGCAATTGACTAGACGGTAGTGCTGAGCTTGCATTAGGCCTCAAGGAGCTTGCGCTAGAGGTAACGACAGACCCCGACCAGAAGTTCGATCTCTCTCTACAGCTGGACGACCTGGACGCCGCTGTCGAGATCGCACGGACCGTCCCCGAGCTCGAGGCTGAGACCAAGTGGAAGGCGATCGGTGACCGCGCGTTGGCAGTGTGGAGGTTTGATCTTGCCCGCGAGAGCTTTGAGAAGGCAGGCGACTTGAACGCATTGATGTTACTCCTGCTCGCCATTGGTGACCGGGACGGCCTCGCTAAGCTCGCCGTAAAAGCAGGTACGCACTAGTGTACCTTGTGGTGGCGCCGCAGGCGATGTGCTCATCCTACGTCATCGGCACAGAGGACAAAGGGCAGAACAACCTAGCGTTCGCCACTCTGCTCCAGCTGGGTGACGCGAAACCATGCGTTGATCTGCTGATCAAGACGTACCGGGCGCCGGAGGCGGCGATGTTCGCGCGCACGTATGCTCCGTCGAAGGTGCCCGAGGCGGTGAACGCCTGGCGTGGGGACCTGCAGGCGAAAAAGCGCACGAAGCTTGCGGCTGCCGTCGCGGACCCCTCTGCGAACGCGGAGCTATTCGAGGAAGATTGGGAGGAGGCGCTACAACGCGAGGTGGGCGCGCGTGCGTCTGACGCACCAGCGGTGAATGGCGACACGGGTGGGTCGATGTTCTCCTCCCAACTGTGATGAACACTCATGGCATCTTGAATGAGCAGAAGATCCAGAGTCGGAGGATGAAGACGAGGACGAGGACGAGGACGAGGAGTCGTAGATACCTTGTAATCTGGCTGTATGGAGATGATATCGCCTTTTCTTTCTGTAGACTCTTGCTGTGATCAGTGATCCGGGCGTGCGTTGTTAACGGAGACGGGGCGGGGGATAAGAGTTGAGTAAGTGGAGCGGGTAAGCGGGCGTAAAGGGTTGCTAGCGTGTGCGAAGCCGTCGGCCGGAGACCAATCAACGGGGCAGAAACGCGCCCGGAGGCTGGGCTGGATCGTGGCATGTTGTTGCCGTGACGGCGGTCACGGACACCAGACGCGCGCGGGGAGGGGAGCCCTTGCGGGTTCCTCAGCGTTCTGCTTCATTTCTCACCACCTTCTGTCGTCTGCTCGCTGTCCCGGGCGGTGTCGACGCCCTTCATCCCCTTCTCTTCCTCGCAGGCCATGGCCTCTGCACTTGCCTCGCAGGCGATCAGCTCTGGCGACCTTCGGGACCTTGCCGCGCCCTCCTCCTCCGCGGCCACCGTCCACCCTTCTGACGACACCATCCTCTCGGTTCTCCAAGCTCGCTTTCGCGCAGACCTACCCTACACCCGCGTCGGCGCTGCGAACCTCGTCGTCGTTAATCCCTACAAGACACTCGCTAATGTAAACGACGTTACCGCGAAGGAGTACGAGGAGAGATGCTACAAGGACACAAGCTTCCCACTCCCCGGCACGGCACAGCTGCCACCACATCTTTATGATCTGGCGGCGAGGGTATATCTCCTCATGAGGAGACGGATGGAGTCTCAGTCTATCGTCTTTCGGTAAGCACTGCTTGAAGCATTTTGCACCGGACCCGAGCAAACCTGTCGCTGTAGAGGTATCACAGCCGCGGGGAAGACCGCCAGCTCTCAGCTGCTCGTCAACCAGATTCTCCGACTTTCTGCCCACTCGAAGAAGGAGGCCCGGCTGGCGGAACAGATCAAGTCGCTCTCGACCCTCCTCGATTCCTTCGGGAACGCCAAGACGCTCATTAATCCCAACGCCTCCCGGCACAGTCGATACCTCGAACTCCACTTCAACGACCGTGGCCGTATCCAAGCAGCCAAAGTGCTCACGTTCGGGCTCGACAAGTCGCGGCTCTCACGCCTCTCCTTCGAAGAACGCACCTACCACGTTTTCTACCAGTTCCTTGCCGGCGCTACTCCGGAGGAACGCGACCGCTATGCGCTCGAGGATGTCTCCGACTACGCACTGCTGGCGTCGTCTGGGTGCTACCGTCTGCCATCCGGGCCTTTCAGCGATGACAGCATCGCGATGGACGAGTTGCGAGGGGCTATGAAGTCTCTGGGCTTCAAGCCTAAGCACCTGTCATCTATTTTCGGCCTCCTCGTCGCCATCCTCCTGCTTGGGAACCTCCAATTCGGCGAGGCGGATGCTCGTGACGTCTCCGCGTATGTGTCCAACAGGCCGGTCCTTGACCAGGTGGCTGGCCTTCTCGGGGTTCCCGCGGAGGAGTTGAGCGAAGTTCTCACGAATAAGACGAGCTACGTGCGGAAGGAGCTGTACACCGTCATGATGAACGCCCAGCAGAGCGCGGCGCAGCGGGACCAGCTCGCGAAGGACCTCTACGCCATCTTGTTCGCGTATGTGACCGAGACTGCGAACCACAAGGTTGCGCCTAGCTCGCAAGACCCCCCTCCGCCCACTCAGATCGTTCTCTTCGATCAGCCAGGCTTCCAGACCAAGGGCCTCCCTACTTCCGCTTCGGTCTACTTCGGTGGTCCTGCTCCTCTGCTCGGCCCTCAGAACCAGGCTGGGTTCGACGAGTTCTGCATCAACTTCACGAATGAGCTGTTCCACTCGTATGTCCTACGGAACACCTTCGAGGACTCCGTCGGGTATAACAGCCAGTTGACCGGGGATGGTGTTTCACTTCCGGCCGTTGCCACGATGGATAACTCGGGTTGTGTGGAGCTTCTCCGGGGCGCACAACTGAGCGAACGTGCCCACCGGAAACCGGGCGGCCTCCTTGGCGTCATTAACAAGGCTTGCTCATCATATCGGTCTGGCAAGAGCGGCGAGAGGAAAGAGGAGGAGGCGTTGCAAGACCTTGTCTCGAAGTTCGGCGTGCACACGTCGTTCATCTCTCCCGGGAGCGCGGAGTGCCCGGATAGGATGACGTTCGGCGTCAACCACTACGCCGGCAGTTGCACGTACGACGTGCGTGGCTTCATCGAGAAGGATACGGACATTTTGGACTGTGCTTTCGTTACGCTTCTCCGCAACTCGACTGACCCCTTCATTGCGAAACTGATGGCTGGGCCTAGCTTGGCAACAGAACGCCACTCCAAGGACGACAACATCATCGTCCAGGCTCAGGTCTCGTCACGCCCTCTCCGTTCTCCTACCCCCATCGCGTCTCGTGACGGCGCCATCGCTTCTCCCAGTGAAGAGCACTCCCGCCTCGACCCATCTAAGGTCTACCCGGTTACGACTCAACTCAATTACACGCTCTCCGAACTCATGTGGAACCTTGACCGCACGCGACACTGGACGGTCTCGTGCATACGTCCGAACGACTCTGGCACTGCGAACTCGTTCGATAAGCGCCGCGTGAAAGCACAGATCCGGGCCCTACTCCTTCCCGATCTCATTGCAAGAAGGAAGAATGACTTCATTGTCGACTTCGAGCAGGCCGACTTCTGCGACCGCTACGTGCCCACTATCCGGGGTTCCGATGCTGAACGGATTCGACAATGTGCGTCATCCAACGGCTGGAAGGAGGGTGAAGATTATGTCGTCGGCCATCGTATGATCTGGCTCACGTACGCAGCATGGAAGGTAGTCGAGGATGTTCTTCGAGCTCAGGAGAAGGAGCAGAAGCGCGGCGGTGCGGAAGGTGTGGATGACGAGAGCGTTCTCCCCGATGACGCGACCGAGTACACGCACCAAGGCTCGCTCGCACCGGGACCTGGTGCGTACTACGGCGGCGGTGACAGTGAGGACAACCTGCTTCTCACCCGTACTGGTACGAATGGGACCCACTATCACGACCCTAACGCCAACCCGAGCTACCCCAACGTTCCGCTTACGCCGAATGCTCCTGAGACGCCAGCCTACGGCGAGGCCGACGGATGGGGCTCTGAATGGGACAAGAAGGGCGGCGCTACGCCCCCGGACGCGTCGACGAAGGAAGCTGACATAGTTGCCAAAGCGCCGAATACCGTAGAGGAGGTGCCTACAAGCCGGTCTCGTCGAAACTGGCTCTACGTAGTCTGGGCGACAACATGGTGGATCCCATCTTTCATGCTCAGTAAGCTTGGGCGCATGAAGCGTCCCGACATCCAGCTTGCTTGGCGAGAGAAGGTTACGATCTTCTGGCTCATCTTCCTCTTCAACGCTATCGTCATCTTCTACATCGTCGAGTTCGGTCGTCTCCTATGTCCCGACTTCGACAAGGTGTGGTCTCTCAACGAGGTAAATCAGCACACGGGCGACGACGACTTCTGGGTCGCGATTCAGGGCACGGTCTATGACGTCTCGAACTTCATCCACGGCCAGCATTCCGACGTCCAGAACCTCGCAAGCAACGGGGCTGACACACTATCTATCGTGGCGGGCCAGGACCTTACCGAGTACTTTCCTCCTCCCGTAGTTCTTGCTTGCCAGGGTCTCGTTACGAATACTGCCGTCGTGCTCACCCCTGCCAATTTCACTGCCGAGGCCCCACAGGCGATGCACAAGTCAGGGGCGCAAAGCGCTTACCAGGGTTCAAAGCTCGGCAATTCAGATTGGTACACGAACAACTTCCTACCAAAGATTCGTCAGTTCAGAAAGGGACCCCTAGTCTGGGATAGGAAGGACGTCAAGGCTCAGGCAAGTGACGCTGACAGTCAACGGTAAGCGGAGTGCATTGTGTGTCGGGCATTCCAACTCACCTGATTTTAGGATGTGGGCTATCTACGACGACTCAGTCTACGATTTGTCAGATTACATCTACACGCAGTCGATCAACAGCGCGTCCGACTACACATTCCTGAACTCCGATATCGTCGACATCTTCAAGCAACAGCCTGGCCAAGATATCACGAAGTCGCTCAACACTGTTCTGGCGAGTTTGGACAGCAACACTCGCAACGCGAACATGAACTGCATCAGTAACTTGTTCTACATGGGCAAGCCTGACTTCCGGAACTCCGCTCGCTGCCAAGTCCAGAACGTATTGCTTTTGGTAATCTCGATTATTCTGATGGTGTCCATCGGTGTCAAGTGTAAGTCCTGTTCTTTGGTGCGCTGGTATATGTTACTCACTTTCGTGTAGTCTTGGCCGCCCTTCAACTAAGCCCGAAGAGGAATCCCGAGATGCTGGACAAGTTCGTGCTGTGCCAGGTTCCCTGTTACACTGAGGGCGAGGAGTCTCTCCGCCGTACGGTCGACTCGCTTGCAGCGCTCAACTACGATGACAAGCGTAAGCTCATTTTCATCATCTGCGATGGCAACATCATCGGTACCGGCAACGATCGTACGACCCCTCGCATTGTGCTTGACATTCTCGGTGTCGACCCCAAGCTTGACCCCGAGCCACTCCTTTACAAGGCTATCGGCGAAGGCTCCAAGCAGCTCAACTACGGCAAGGTATACTCTGGCCTTTACGAGTTCGAAGGCCATGTCGTTCCGTGAGTATCCTCGCCTGCTTCTTGTTGTGCCCTCCTAACGCTCCCTAGATACATCGTCGTCGTCAAAGTCGGCAAGCCCACGGAGCGGACCAAGCCCGGTAACCGAGGAAAGCGTGATAGTCAGATCCTAGTCATGCAGTACCTCAACCGCGTGCACTTCGATGCTCCCATGGCGCCGCTCGAACTGGAGATTTATCACCAGATGCGAAACGTCATCGGCATCGACCCCGCCTTCTACGAATACATCTTCACAGTTGATGCTGATACTGTGAGTACCACTTCTCAGTTGTTGGATTTTGGCTGACGGCATTCCTTAGACCGTCACTCCGGACTCTCTTAACCGTCTTGTCGCGAGCGCCGCGGATGATTCAAGTATCATCGGTATCTGCGGTGAGACCAAGGTCGACAACGAGGAAGGGTCATGGTGGACAATGATCCAGGTTTGTATGCCTATCTGCGCGACTACATCGCACTAACGTCCCCCTTTAGGTCTACGAGTACTACATCTCTCATCACTTGTCGAAGGCGTTCGAGAGCTTGTTCGGCTCCGTGACGTGTTTGCCCGGTTGTTTCTCGATGTACCGCATCCGTACAGCGGACAAGGGCCGGCCCATTATCATCTCCAACCGCGTCATCGAGGAGTACGCCGAGCCTATCGTCGACACCCTGCACAAGAAGAACCTGTTCTCCCTCGGTGAAGATCGTTACCTCACGACGCTCCTGCTCAAGCACTTCCCGACGTTCAGGACAAAGTTCACCCCGGACGCCCTCGCACACACCATCGCACCCGAGTCGTGGCGCGTTCTGTTCTCGCAACGTCGTCGCTGGATCAACTCTACGGTACACAACCTGTGCGAGCTTGTTTTCCTGCCGGAGCTATTCGGATTCTGCTGTTTCTCTATGCGGTTCTTCGTGTTCGTGGATCTGCTGGGTACCATCATCCTCCCGTCTACGGTCGTTTACGTAAGTGCTTTCGATCGCTCATGAAGGGTATTGCTCACAGCGCTCCCCTTTGACAGCTGGTCTACCTCATCATTGTCGTTGCGACTGGAAAAGCTGCCCTACCCATCATCTCCATTGTCATGTTGGCCATTGTGTATGGTCTCCAGGTCTGTTTCATCGTTGTACCTCAGTTATACGTATACTCATCATAGCATTCTATTAGGCACTTATTTTCTTGCTGAAGCGCGAGTTCATGCTCATCGGTTGGATGGTCGTATATCTCCTTTCGTAAGTCGGTTTTGGCGTGATCAATTGGTCTTTGATTAATTCCGTGTTTTCAGGTACCCGGTGTACAGTTTCTTCTTGCCCATCTACGCGTTCTGGTGCATGGACGACTTCTCGTGGGGTAACACTCGTCTCGTCATCGGCGAGGGCAACAACAAGAAGGTCATCATGAACGACGACGAGAAGTACGACGAAACCATGATACCGCTCAAGAAGTTCAGCGGTACGTTCTCTTCGCGTACGATGTGTTTGAAATGTTTCACTTACTCTGCCCCCAGAATATGAAGCTGAAGCTTGGGAGACGGGCTCTCGGCATTCAGACGAGACTGGCTACGGCAGCAAGTCCCCCTCGCAAGGTCGCTCACGTGGCGGTCAATCCCGCGCACAATCGCCTCGTCCAAGCTACCACCAGTCGCAGGCCGGGGACTACTACCGTGATACGAACCTCACGAACCCTCAGGGGTCCACGTACCACGGAAACGGGTCGCAGAGCAACCTCTCTCACCACGGCCCTGCGCAAGTGCCCTCGCAGTTCGGCCTGCCACAGCTGCCATTCATGGGTGGCTTCGGCTCTGGATCCGTGCACGGGTCGGACTATGGGGGACCGATGGCCATGCCGAACCCGCTGGCGTACCAGGGTACGGGCAGCATGTACGGGATGATGCCCAACGCGCCACGGAACACGATGATGAACATGTACGGCGGCGCCGGGGACATCCACGGGTCGCAGGGCGGGTTCGCACCACCGATGGCGCCAGGGATGATGCAACGGCCGATGTCAACATTCTCGCTGGCGACGACGGTTAACCCGTTCGCGGGCGGCCCGAGCACGAGCACAGACCCGACTGACGAGGAGCTCATCACAGCGCTGCGGGCGTACCTCAGCACGCAGGACCTCATGACCGTAACGAAAAAGTGAGTATTGCTTTTGTACTCCTCCCTTCAAACGGTGACTGACATCGATTCCTATAGGACTGTGCGAGAAGCGATGCAGCAGCGGTTCCCGAAGGCAGACCTGTCGGGACGCAAACAGTTCTTGAACGACGCGATCGACAACATCCTCTCTCAGTCATAGACATTTCGGACTCGGACGCGCCGCGCGGCGGGCTGTACATGATGGTCTCGGATCGCGGACTGCTCACTCATTGACACTGGACTTTGGCTATCTTCTCTCTCGTTGCATCGAACGTTACCGCTACGGACTCGCACTCGCATCACGATCAGTCATTATAGCAGCATTGTAGTAGTCGTTGGACCTATCTAGTGATTTCATACTATTCCATTCTGATTGGCCGCCTGCCCACTCGATCGTTTGGGCTTGGCACGGGCTCGCAAGGCGGGGCCCCCGCACAAACGCCTCCCAATGTTTAAGCTTTCGCCGCTATTTTGTCTGAGTTCGACTGGTCCGCGGTAGGCGAGTACGATAGCGAGAAGAGCCTGCACAGCGCACGGAACCGCACGGCTACGCGCACGCTGTACGCGAAGCTCGTGTTTTTGGTGGCGGCAGGGTCACGGGAGGCGATCGAGGACTGGGGCCGGGCACCCCACGCAACGCTCCTGCTCGTCCACTCCCCCCAACGTCTGACTTTAGCTTCTGAGACTTGGGACTTATCCCCACCACGCCTTTCTCGGCTCACTCCAGCTGCTATATGTCTGGGCCCAGCCGAGATGGCGTCCTCGCTGCGCACCCCAGACAGCCCCCCGCACCTCGGTCGCGCACCGTCCTACATCCACTTCACCCCGCGTCGCGCCATGGCTTCCTTCGAGAACCTCGTCGTGCTCGCAAACTATGAGGAGCACCTCCGTGGGGCGCGCAAGGTCGTCTGGCGCGATAGGGGCGAGAAGCCAGTAGAGATCCTCAACCTCGCGGAGTGTTTTGAGCACGCGTGCCGCGGTGGCCTGCGTACGTCCACCTTCATCTCATAGAGTTGTGTGCGTAGTAACGTTGTTACTTCGCAAACGACCAGGTGCCGGCACCATCGCATTCTTAATTCGCTCAGGCGTGAACTTCATCTTGCTCTTGACCAGGATCAAGCGAATTCCCAAGTGAGTGCCCCCGGACCGTTCGCACGACCCGTCACAAGTGCTCTCGCGTCGCGTTCAACTAGCCGCGTTCGCGTAGATGCCTCGCTTCAAAATAGCACCTCTGAAGAATGCAGATCGTTTTTCCCTATCCAAGCTGTACGTCTGCCACAGGGCGGCGTCCTATGTCAGATACTACACACGGAGGGGCGCGAGCGCTAGCGGGCGTGCGGGTGCATGGATATGGGATGCTAATGAGTGCATACCGTTTAGACACTTCAGGCTTAGCCTAATCCGGCACGCGCTATTTGGTGAGGATTCAATGCGTTTCGCGGCTTTGCTCGGTACGTCTCGTCCATTCAACCTAACTTTCTTTCTGAGCCAATTTCTCCTGTAGGATCCTTTGTCGGCTTGTACAAATTCATTCTTAACGTTCTCCCCATCCTCCTCCCTCAGCCCCAGCCGGAAGAGGCAACGCATACGCGAACCCGGTCTCTTTTCCGCTCATCCATACAGAGCGATGCAGATACCACCTTCGAAGAGGATGCCGTAGAAGAGGTCGAATTAGGTTATCCGTCGCGCAGGAAGGGTGCACGCCATGCAAGACTGTCTATGAGCGCGCAGGCACATCAGCTGTGGGTGCGGAAACGCACGCGGCGATGGTATTCTGCCTTTGCGGGGGCAGTCGCAGGCTCGATAGCAATTTTGTTCGAGAAACGGGGCAGGAGGGTGGGCATTGCCCAACAGATGTTTGTCCGGTAGGTCGCCACAGCGGGTCTATGACGTCATTCAACGCGCGGGCTCATTGACATGTTTTCAGAGGATTGCAAGGCTCGTTCAACGCGATGTCAAACAAGCACGGTTTCAAAATTCCTCACGGGGATGTCATTGTGTTCACGCTCTGGTACGTCTTCTCCAGTTACATCGCACGCTCTTCACGTTTACGATCATGTCCTCAGTTGTGGGCAGATTATGTATGCGTTCCTAATGCGTCCAGATACGTTACCACCATCATACAATAGATGGTGAGTCCTTACGTCCTCAACAGGGATGTCGACGCTGAAACTTTGTCGTATAGGATTCAAGTCGCCTCAAAGGTGCCGTCAGACGCGGTCAACATGAACATGACACTTGTCCGCGAGGGGTACTTCAGACCCGAAGATATGGAGCATGTCATGAAATATCCGGTACGACTTTCATTCTCCCACCCATTGGCCTCTACTGCATGTTTTTTAGAGGATAACACCCTCAAATTATGCCTACCTTGCCGACCGGGTTGCCAAAGCACGCCTGCCCGAAGGGCTGCGCACCTTCGGCCCTCACGTAGTGCCATGTGAGGCCGTACATCCGGATATCGACTCGTGCATCACTGTACAGGTCGCACACTTCTGGGAGGTGTTCCGCTGGATGCTCCCCATTTACGGCGCGCTGCACTTCATCCCGATGATGCTATTCCGCCGGAAGACCTTCCTCCAGCGTCCATCGCGGATGCTCCTACGAGCGCTCCTGGGCACTATGCGTAGCTCGGCATTCCTCGGCGTGTTCGTCATCATTTACCAATGTACGTCCCATCTCTGCTACCACTCAACCTGGGTCGAGTATGCCAACGTCCCCGTAGCATTCTTCTGTGCAAAGCATAATATCTACCTTAAGTTCCTCTCGCTACGGGCCTCACAAGCACAGACGCTCTGTGCGGCGCTCGCGAAGCGGCTCCCGCCATGGGTTGGAGAGATTCTCGTCTCCAAGTTCTCGTTCTTCCTCGGAGGCCTGCTGTCTGGGCTGTCACTGTTTGTCGAAGAGAAGCGCCGGCGGGAGGAACTCGCGATGTACGTGCTTCCGAAGGGGCTTGAGAGCGCATGGATAATGGCACGCGGGAAGGGCTGGGTGTTCGGGATGGGACGTTATGGAGAGGCCCTGGTAAGTGTTTGAATTTGTCTGCCGTGGATGTTTGTGTACGATTGGATTGATCGTGCGTCCGTAGTTGACTGCGATCGGCATGGGGATGGTCATGGTGAGTGCAAATGGTTTTATCCTAGGGATGGACTCTGAGCTTACGCGCTATTTGCTTCCCTTTAGAGCACGTACCAGGTCAGTTGCTCTTTGTTCACGTTACTGGGCGTTAATCCTAATCAACTCTTCCCTCACGTAGAACGACCCGCAGCATCTCTCCGGACTCGTTCGCCGGATATTGTATCAATTTGTTGGGCCGAATTAGGCTTCGACAGCATTTGCTTGGAAGGATTTATACCGTTACCACCCTGACCCTGTGTACAATGCGATTACCTTACGATTCCATGTATAGTGCTCATAGCTAGAGTCTGGATTACTTCTCCCCTAAGTTCGTCAATCATTCCTCTCGAGGGGGGTAGGCACCTTTGGATGTGCACTTCCGGGTATGTGGAGCACTCATGATCTTAGTCACCATTGTCGTCCAGTCTCGGATAGCCGACTATTGAACAATGGTATGTGCATTTTCGCTGCATCCGGGTTTGTTGACGTCGTGACCAAGGACGGAAAGCTCGGTGAGTCGTTATATACCTGACCTGCCGGCTGTTTGGACGATGTTGACATCTCACGAAGCTCGACTTCAGCTTGTGCCACAACAGTTGCTATTTGCGCGTCGTTTAGCCCCAGATTGTGGAGTCTCCGAGAAATGAAGTTTTTGGAGCGCTGGTTTCTGTAAGCAAGTCCCAATGATCAGTAGCATGTACGACACCTCATGCTCACCGAAAATTCTATCAATCAGCCTCAACATCGACAGCAGGCAGAATGCTTTGGACCTCTGGGGAAGGCTGCAATTCTGCCACCTGGTCGGACCAGTCGACCCCCTCAACACACGACTCATTGATAGCTTGCGTGAGCAGCATCTGCCTCTGTAAGTATTCCCAATATCCCGGTCGTGGCTTGTCCGACGGTACGGGTGGTATCATTTTGCGATATTGACCACCTACCTCACAGAGCCTACGACGAGCTACTCAAACAAGGCCGTCCGACTTCCAGGCAGCACGGACTACTGGGTAAACTTCCAGTGGAGATGCTGGGCATGATATTCGACGAGCTGCCCTCGCGCGACGCGCTCTGCTTCGCAGTGACGTGCAAGCTCCTCCTTGCTGCAGGCAAACGGCGGCTCACGCAGACCCTCAGCGATCGACATGCGTCCTGGCGTGGCGACCGCCTGATATACCTTGGGGACAACGCGTTTGGGCGCGAAGGTCTGCCCGCGGGGTTGCTCACGGACGCGGAGTGGGACGAGGTAGTGCAGGACTCCCTCGCGGGACCCTCCGATGAGGAACGCGACGACTTTGAGGATGATGACAAAGGCAAGGATGCGGACAAATTCGTTGATAGCGACGATGAAAACTACGACAACGACAGCGATGACTCGGACAGCGACGATGACGTCACCGTCGACGGGCCCCGGTTGGTCTCTTTTGCGGTCGGATACTACGAGGCGGGCCTTCTCTGTGATGCCCCTTTCACTGCCAGACAGCGCGGCGGGAACGCGCTGGCCCCCCTCATCTCGGAAATCCAAGCGCAGTCACAGGCCTCCTTGGCAAAGAGCTCAGGAGACGACCACAACACCACCGCCCTTGAGCCATGGTCCGTCGGCGCGAATGATATCCGTAACCTACAGGCGCTGTGGGACGTCCGGTACGACATCAGAAGCGACAGCGTGGAGGTGGTCTGCAACCTCTCCAAGGGCGAGTATATCCGTGCGGATGGGTTCACTCTGACGCCGTATCCTGTAGACCTTGGGCAGGCGCTCCTCGCGCGCATCGCATGGTCCACGAGCGCGAACGGCGTGGTCATACGCGGACACAAAGCATTCTTGAAGGAGTTGACGCGCGGGCCGTGGGCGGGCGATCGGTTCGCGGTGACGACGATCGACGCGCTGCCTGCATTAGCACGTGGGCCGGGGCTGCCAGAGGGCGGGGAGTGGCGGGACACGACGGCGGGCGTGGACCGCCTGCTGGCACATGTGTATGACAAGAATTAGTAGGAGATGTGCAACACAACAAAGGAATCCGGAGCCATTGCTCGGACTGGTACGGCGCAAGGATTCCGACCAGCCTCAGCTGAGCGCGGCAGTCTCCAAAAGTTGTCTGCTAGATCCAGGAAACAATGACCCGAGCGCCATTAGTTACACAAGGCTCACAGCTTATGTACAATAGCACTAAGGAAACGCCATCTATTCTCTTTCCCGGCAACCGCTTATAATGATCTCTAGTAAGTCCTATATAGAGCACTATAGAGCATAGCGGAGTGGTACGCGCGCATCATCTATTGTGGCCCGTTTTCGGACAACAGCGCGCGCGTCTACTAGCTCTCGCTTCACTTATTTGTTCAAGTTGTGGCCACCGGGACGCAAGGCCGGACGCGGTATACTATAAAGCAGTGGCGCTGCTCGAACCATTGCCATTACTACCACTACACTGTCCCCGCGTCCTCAGACTCAAACCAGAGTTCTCTTGCTGTGAAAATGGGGCAAGACTGGCACTTGTAAGCCCTGATGATACCCCGCCCCTAGCGTTAGCTGTCTGATACTTACCATTGGCTACACTCGCTAGTTTCAACGTCGACAAAAAACAGCACGCCCGAGACATAGGCGGTAAACTAATGGTCGACTACTTTCTCGAGCCATATGAATGGGCACATGATCGATTTATAGACAGCCTGCGCACACAACACTTGCCTCAGTAAGTTTCTTGACCCCCACATAGGCTTCGACCCACTGTGCTGAACATTCAATTCGCAGAGCCTATGACGATCTTCTGACGCAGGGCCGTCCTGTAGCCAGGCAGCACGGGTGGCTAGGCAAGCTGCCGGCCGAATTGTTGAATATGATATTCGACGAGCTTTCCTCTGGCGATGCGCTCCGTTTCGCGGTAACATGCAAGCTCCTCCTTGCTGCGGGCAAACGGCGCCTCACGCAAACCCTGAGCGACCGGCACCCGACTTGGCGCGGCGACCGCATCATCCTTCTCGGAGACTGGTTCCATGGGCACGAAGACTTGCCCGCCGGGCTGTTGACGGACGCGGAATGGAACGAGGGAGTACAAGCCGTCCTCGAGGGTCTCAATCCTGAGGAGAGAGAAGCCAGACTGGCAGACGGGGGCATCTATATGGACTCGTTCGCGCTGTTAACTTACGAGTCGGGCGCTTTCGGCGACAGCCCATTCAACCGGCGCGACGGAAACATGCTGTGCGACCTCACCTTGGATATCTGGGAAAACCTGGGACCGAAGCCCGGGCGGGATCCACGGATGAATCATGACCCTGAGGACGACGACTCGACGCTCATTCCCTGGGCTGTCGGAAAGGCCGACGTCCGCAACCTGACCGCTCTTTGGGAAGTTAGATACGAGAGGGGCGAGGTGGAGGTGGCGTGCAACCTCTCGAAGGGCGAATACATCCGCGCGGACGGGTTCACTGTGCCGCCCGCCGTGGGACTCGGGCAGGCGCTCCTCACCCGTATTGCGTGGTCTACGGGTGGCAACGCTGCCCTACGTGGGGACGACGAAATCTTGGACGAGTTGACGCAGGGGACGTGGGCGGGAGATCGGCTTGCGGTGACGACGATTGACGCCTTACCTACGCTTGGGCCGGAAGTGGGGGGCGGGAAATGGCGGGATACGACTGCAGACGTTGACCGTCTGCTGTGGCATCTGTGGACGAAGAATTATGCGGAGACTAAGCTCAACGAGGAAGAAGCTTGAGCTTGGAGCTTTGAAGGCCATTGGACAGTGGTCGTTCACCCTGAAAAAGATTTGTATGCTCCACGGTTTAGGTGATACACGCAATAGCTCTGTGATAACAGAAGTCAAGAGGATCTTACGGGCTCCGGATAATAAGCCATTCGCAGCCTAACGGCAGATTGACTCGTTTACTACTTACTATCGTTACTTACATCAATGATCCACGTTCCAGGCTGAGTTTTAATATATTTCGGAACGTCAAATATTCTATCCCCGGCCAGCGTTGGCATTGGGCAATCCGACGGTCTATGCTCTTTTGGAAGTTACGGTAATTACCCTCAGCTTCTGAGCTTCACAGGTTACGTCCCCACCGCCCCATCGGATCCGCTCCACGCGCCGTATTGGAAGCATGTTCACTGGGCTTCCAGTAATAGAGAGAGCTGACTAACGACTAAAAGCATAAGCAATAGCTTGAACTTACACAAATTCAACCTAAGGTCACGCACCACTGGCCAAGGCTCCATGGCAGGGCTCTCACCCTACTATATGTTTCTGCGGCGTTATCTGCCAGTATCCCATGATGCCAACTGTGAGCAACCAATACATCGCCACGCTCGCAGAGCGGAATCTCATATACCGACGAAATACCTTCTTCGAACAGCTGATAACGCAGGCGCTCTCAGTTTGGGAAGGAGCAGAGCCTTAGTACGACACTCGCGATAAGCTTTGGAACTTGAAAAAGAAAAATCTCTCAAGAGGGAAGGGACATGTCAACGAAACTCGCATGGCAACCCCACGCATCGTAAGAAGTAGTGGGGCAATTGCTCCGGGATGAATGGAACCCCTTGAGCTGCCGGTATAAATCCTGCAGTCCACGCTGCTACCAGGATCCCATAGCCAGTCACCGGTACGCCCCTTCGGTGCGCCCCACCATGACCTCTCTTCGCGATGATCTGTATGAGGCATCCGTCGCGGTTATTGGCGCGGGCATCGCTGGGCTCGTTACGGCGCATACTCTTCTTAGAGATGGCTTTACCAATGTGCACGTCTTGACCCGGGATACCGAGGTCGGCGGAACATGGGCTGGGAATCGCATATATCCCAACTTGTACCTCAACAAGTGAGCCTTTGATACTATTTTCGAACAAGTCTAACGTTTGAAATGTACAATCTCAGCATACATGGCGAATATCGTCTCTCTCACCTGGATATGCCGTCGCCTCCTGCAGGCAATCCGCTACAAGGTCGCCTTACCGGCCAAGCAATGTCACAATATTTCAAAGACTTCTCTTCCGCATTTCTTCGGGGCAAGATACAATTTGGAAAGGATGTGAAACATATACGGCGGCATCCCTCAGGGAAGGGCTGGCAACTTGATGTCCGTGACACGAAAGACGGGAAGATAGACAGAAGGGAGTATGCGCGGATTGTACTTTGCACTGGGGTTAGCCGATCATTTCTTCTAATTGCGTGTTCGATTCCACCTAATTTACGTCCACTATAGGGTTCCAGCACCCCCAAAATCCCAGAATACCTCAACGCGCAGGCAGCAGCCTTGGCGGGTTTCGAAGGCCCGGTCATTCACACAGCTGAGCTCGCGTCGAGAGGGCACGAACTTTTGTCTAGTAGCTATCCGGCTGAAGCCGAGACCCATGAGGACGGCCCTTCCATCGTCGTGGTCGGCGGTGGGAAGTCTGCTCAAGAGTACGAAAAATTCTATGGCTGCTGAGTGCTAGTGTTAAGGTACCCATATCCGCGCAGCATGTGCGCCTTCCTAGCAAATGAAGGCCGCAAAGTTACTCTGGTTTGTCACAATCTCGATTCGTTTATAGCCGGTACCCGGCCACTCCCTGAATTCATCCGGAGGAGCAGGTGAGTATACCTCTTCACCCATTACCGAACCGCTGATGTCGCTCTGGATCATTCAAAAAAGGTTCTTATCTCTGATTTCGCCACACATCCATCTACGTACGGGCTGGGAGTAAGTGTTATTGAATTCATTGTGTCCCTTATTCTATATCGTCATGTGCCTTAGACGATTCCTCCATACAACCTGGTTGGGCAAGCGAATCGTTCAACTTTCTTGGTATGCCATCACCGAATACGCGGTACGTTTCCCTCTTTTCACACGACGTTGTCTACACTCAAGTAATTTCCTACATGCAGTTCCGATCATCAAATATTCCCGTAGGGTCGCCGCTTCGCAATACCGTCTCCCCGCACTGGCATATTCGTTTCAATGACGAGGGTTATCCCCGTTCCAACGCTTTTCATGCACTCGTTCTCGCAGGGAAAATTCAAGTTATATCCCATGCGAGCGTAGCCAGGTACGGCATAGACGGCAAGTCCGTCGTACTAGACGACGGGCGTGTGTTGCAGGCTAGTGCATTGGCGCTAGGGACCGGATACAAATCATCCTGGGAGGCCATTTTCGACCGTATGTCATGTTCAGTCATGGATTTACATGCTTCTCAACAATTTATCGTGCCGGAATAGAAGATACGTTGGACGAACTCGGCCTGAGTCCACAGCCTGCCGAAGCTGATCCAACCAAGCCTGAGACCCACCGCTGGGAGTACACTACCCTATCGGACCCCCCGCCTCTGCACCCCGATGCTAAACGCTGGTCTTCGACCATATACCGTGGCATCGTTCCGGCTCAGAACATCATGCGTCGCGACCTCGCGATCAACGGAACAGGGGTGCGTGTGTTAACAAAACCAGAGGACCAGTAGCTGATTCACGCGCTGCTGGACAGCTCTCGGTCAATATTGGATACACCGTAGAGGTCTGCGCGCACTGGATATCCTCGTATTTCCTGGAAGACCCCATGCGCCTCCCGGAGAGCGTCGAGGCGGCGCTTGCGGCTACGGAAAGAGAAGCAGCGTGGCTCAAGCAGAGGTACCCGCAGGTCCCTTCCGCCCTAAACCCTAGTTATACCGCCTTCCTGACATTTTTCAAGTACGTGCCCTCGTCACTGTCGTTGAACCCGGCTAGGGCTCGATGCAGTTGATGTCATACTCATACGTGCGGCGTGTTGGCAGCTGGCCACAGCATGCGGACGATCTGCTCGAGGACATGGGCCTTCGCGTAATGCGCAGCGGTGGAAACGCATTGACTTGGCCGTTCAAGGTGGTGCAGTCAAACGAGATCATGAACGTGAAGGAAGAGCGGGACGCCAGACGCGCAGCGACTCGAAGACGTTAGAAGTTCAAAGATGGCGTTTGACCTATTCTCACTTTGATGCCAACACACATACAAGGCATTCATAATCATCAGAACGTGGCGTGCGATGTGACAGAGTACTAGTGGAGAGTACAAACGGATCCGACTCAAGCGCCGGAGGAGTGGTGTCTTTGGCGTTAACTACTAGTTCCGTCTTTGTCTTTTCACCATCATCACGTTGCCTAAAGGGAAACACGCGCTTCACTAAAGCCTCCTCCGCTCAGGGTCCATCCTATCAAAACTAGCGACCATGGGGTAAGCGCGACCGAATTATGTGCATGACACGTGTCGTCGGGGTATTTGAACGAGCACCGGCGATATCATCAATTCAAGCACTTCCTGCCCTCTTGCAAAATGGCTGACCCCCAGAACACAGAACCGCCGCGAGCACTACCTGTTGCGGTGGTTGGGGCTGGAGTCGCTGGGTTGATCACTGCGCATACACTGATCAGAGATGGTTTCTCTGACGTGCAGGTTCTGACGCGAGACAACGAAGTCGGAGGAACTTGGGCAGCCAGCCATATCTATCCTGGCCTGTACCTCAACAAGTGAGTGGACCTTTCGTGCATGATGGCCTTATACTCTGCTGCTGAAGAACAAACGTCGACTAGTGTACACGGCGAATATCGTTTGTCGGCGCTAGACATGCCCGCGCCTCTCGGCACAGGCCCCCTTCGGGGACGGTTGTCTGGTCAAGAAGTATCGGAGTACTTTGAAAACTTCGCTTCCAAGTTCCTACGCGGAAAAATACAGTTTGGAAAGGAGGTTCAGCGCATTCGGCGTCATCCCTCTGGTGAGGGCTGGCAGATCGACTTGCTTGACGTTGGGGATGGACACGTGCCAGAGACCCGGGCTTACGGCCGCGTTGTTCTCTGCACCGGGGTGAGGTTATACAACCAAAATACAACTAACGGTCTTTTTAACACCTATATATCCCCAGGGATGTAGCGCTCCGAGGATTCCCGAGCAGCTTAGTCCGTCAGCTGCTGCCGCGGTTGGGTTCAAAGGTCCTGTGATTCATACAGCCCAATTCGCCGCGAAAGCGAATGATTTGCTCTCGAGCTGCTCCCCAATAGAAGCAGATAGTAGCCCAGAGGATGCTTCAGTAGTAGTAGTCGGTGGTGGTAAGTCCGCGCAAGAGTAAGTGGCATAGGTAAGTGCTGCATCGCGACATCCTGACAATGTCTCCAGTATGTGTGCTTTCTTGGCGAATGAGGGACGCAAGGTCACCCTCGTTTGCCATAATCTGGACGTTTTCTTGGCCAGTACAGAACCCCTGCCTCCGTTCATTCGGAAAAGCAGGTGTGTGCCTCTTCAGATTACTTTATTGCGCCGCGGCAACGCTAACAGCTCCCTACTAGATTTCTCTCTTTGATCTTGCCCCATATCCATCTCCGCACCGCTCTTGAGTAAGTTGTACCGTCAACGTGGCTCTTCCTCTACCCATCGACACCCGCCCTAACATAGTGGGACGCAGACGCTTCTTGCACACTACTTGGCTGGGAAGGTACATAACCCGTTTCGCGTGGAAGGCCATCATCGCCTACTCGGTATGACATGCAGCTTGCAGCTTCTCCCCTTCCGAAGACATATCTAATGTACACACAGTTCCGCTCTGCTAACGTGCCAGTCGACTCGCCCCTCCGGAACACCGTCGACCCATTCTGGAACGTGCGCTTGAACGACGAAGGGGTCCCTCGCCCCAGTGGGTTCCACGCCCTCGCGCTGGCGGGTAAAATCGACGTGATAACCCCCCGCACATGTCGAACGCTTCGGCGAGGATGGCCAATCGGTCGTGCTCGATGACGGGAGAATCGTGCGCGTAAGCGCAGTCGTCCTTGATACCGGGTACAAGTCATCTTGGGAACATCTCTTTGGCGGTATGTGGAGTGTGTAGTGGAAAGCTCGCGAGACCCGCCCCATGACCATGTTATATCTTGCGTAGAGAAAGACTTGAACGAGCTAGGGCTGGGACCGCAACCCGCTGCTCTGAATACGGAACATCATTGGGACTACACCACACTACTAGATCCCCCACCAACGCATCCGGATACGACACGTTGGTCTTCAGGAATTTATCGTGGACTCGTACCCGCCAAGAATATCACCCGTCGCGACCTCGCGGTATTTGGCACGGGAGTAAGCCTCCCCTCTTGTGCTAAAAGAGTAGCTTCTGTTCTGACATACGTGCTGGCGGTGAGCTTACAACGAATATCGGTTACACGTCCGAGGTCGTATCGCATTGGATATCGTCGTACTTTCTCGGGGATCGCATGAGAATTCCTGACAACGTGGAGGCCGCGATCGCGGCGACCGAACGCGAGGCAGCATGGCTCAAACAGAGATTCCCGCAAGTGTCTACCGCGTTAAACCCAAGCTACACCGCGTTCCTGTCTTTCTTGAAGTATGTTCTCTATTCCTCGGGTATGGGTGGGGCGCAACTGACGCATCATTTGGCGAACAACTGGTCCCAGTACGCCGACGATTTGCTGGTCTACGCGTCATGAGGAGCGGGGGCAACGCGCTCACGTGGCCGTTCAAGGTTGTCGACTTGGACGAGCTGAAGAACTTGAAGGAGGAACGTGATGCGCGCCGCGCCGCGCTGGAAAGACCTTATTAGCCTCGCGCAGAGTGGACAAACGCTACTCAAGCCTCCCTGAGCTACAACAGGATATAAGTTAGCTATGCCAGTGGTTACTAATAATCATTCACTATGGTCGGCATCCATCCCGCTACGCGAAGCACTTCTCGAAGTCTCCGTTACCGTTGTTGCGCGCATACGCCTGGCTCTCGACGAACGCGTCGAGTTTGCACACGCCATCCCTCCCCGCGCCACAGAACTTGAGCGGCTGCAGCGCGTCGTTCACGAGCACGCGTACCGCCTGTTCCCGCCCACACTGCAGCCGCTCGACGACCATACGCGCGGAGAACGGCACGATCGCGCGCGTGCGCCACGTGTGCGCGGGGTCGTCGCGCGTGGGGTCGAGAGGCGCGGTCTGGTTGAAGAGACCCATCGCAGCGAAGATGGCGACCATCTGGTTGTCGTGCGAGAAGTCGGCGTAGAGGGTGCGGTTCAGCGGGAACGTCGCGGGGTCTGCGTCGAGCGTGCGGTTCGTCTGCGTGTTGTCGGACACGGGCTGGTTGGTGAGGCGGGCGATGAGTTCATTGATGTAGCCGACGCCTTGGACGGGTCCGAGCGGCTGACCGTAGCTGCAAGGAAATAGGTGTCAGATCATGAGAAGTAGCGTCGGACTCCGGTTTGTAGGTTTGCGCACCCCGTTCCGTAGAACTTGTCGAGATCGGCATTGTAAGCAAATGCAGTCGACGCCTTAAGCTCTTCGTAGACGTTGCAGAAGGGGCTACGCTGCTCAGTCGCGACCGTCTCGAACGCACAGAGCGTGAGCAAATTGTAGGTATCCGTGTCGGTGAGGTTTGCGCCAGGCGCGCCTGCGTTGAGACGCGCAGTCATTGGAGGCGCAAATGCAGAAACCCACTGGTTCGTCTGGGGGTCGGAGTCCCCAGCAGAAGGGCACATATTGTCATCCAAAGTATCGTTAGCCTTTGCCGTCGTTAGACTCCGTGTCGTATGTTTAAAGTCATTACTACGTACTGCTTCGGAGATAATGACTGAGAGAACGGGGGTGAAGCGATCGTTGCTTGCAGCGCCGAAACCTGTCAATTGTCATTAAGTTGTGATGTCGTGCGCACGAGCTCTAATACGAACCGACAGTCCAATTGTTGGCGGTTGCAACAACACGGTCAGAGCCAGAAGCTCTGACGAAAGGTATATTGTCTGCCGTGATGAGAGATGAATATCTCTCGAACGCTTCCCGGCCTGCTTCAGCAGACCTAAGGATTTCGTCGGTACGCGATGCAAATTAAGCCTGCTCATTGACGTACTGAGTAGCTCCAAGACTGACAAGATCCGCCACGCCGAGATTGTAGGTGTAGTTCTGAACAAACGAGAGGATAGGGTCTAGGTAATTTTTCGCCGCTTGTAATTTCCCAATGGCCATCTCTATACGCTGGGCAGCGCCTGACGTAGGAAATCGAGCGCCATGACGTTGTATCTGTGATTAATGCTTAGCACGCGCTCCGTTAAAGAGAGGCTATACAACGTACGATGTTAACCTAGAAATAACATGGCGTGAGCATTGAGCGCGTAGTTGGGAGCGAAATCACAAACGGCGAGACTTCTCTCACGAAGAAGGCTCGTGGCGTGTGCGTCTGCGGGTATTCCGATCGTAAATCCGCAGTACATACCTGATTGACCTTGCACCCCGCAGGGGGAGCCTTGTATTCCGCCGCCGGGAAGTAGGGCGAGTACATGGACCAGCTCTGCTGCACGTAGCGCGAGACCCCGAGCGCGGGTGCTTCGCGGAGCGAAAGCGGTTCGCGGGGGAGCACGGTGCCATATGCATAGCACACGAGGAGCAACGAGGCCAAGATAGGGAACAACATGACGTTGCGGCGTGTTTTTGGAGATATAGCCTTTTGGGGAAATTCAGCACACGTCTTGACCGGGAGCAGGGGAGTCTTGTCTGAGCGCGGTGCTCTGGAGAGCATGGACGGGAAGTGGAGGGAGGGGAGGAGAGCATGGCTTAAGAGAAAGAACGCACCGTCTGCGACGGCTGTATTATTAGGGCGTGGCGCCGGGGCGAAGTCGGTGCAGAGCACGTTCGTGGATATTCGTGCCCTGCGTGCGCGCCCTCTGCGCGAGGCCCCGCATTATATACATCCCACGTGACCGTCCCCGACACCTGCAGCGCGACGCGCGCGACGCGTCGGCAACCGCAACGGTCGTGAACCAACTGCCGGGCACACCGTTCCCGCCGGCACGCCATATATCCTGCGTCCGAGGAACTGGATACTCGTCCGCCAAGACCCTTGGCTTCCGCCGAAGCCTCTCTGGCGGTCAGGACCCCTGACAATAGGTAGGGTACCCTGATCGACTTTCCGGACAAATTTGGCCCCCCGGAGGGGCCACAGCTAGATTTTTTCCGGACAAAACGCCCAAAATTCGCCTCCAACCCGTGTTATTTATCCGGACATTTTGGCTGCCCCGGCGTGACCGTGTTTACCAACCCGGACATTTTGGCCGATCCGTCACTACATAGTACTCCAGGCTTTCATTCGTTCGATTAGTTACTTGCTCGGTAATAACATAATACTAATGCTTGATCAAGGAATTGTGATACCGGCTTACAGTCTCGGGTCTTACTCTTAACAAGCTCTGGCGCTTACGCCCGTTACTCATTTAAGCGCCTGTCGTCATCTCACAATATTGCCCGCTGGAGCCTCCATACGCTATTTGGAACGCATATAGGTATGTAAAAAGGAAATTTTGGTCTATTTGGACTATATGCAACTAAATTTGGACCCTTTTCGCGATTTTCTGGACGAATTTACTCTGTTTTGAACTTAGCTGAAGAACCCGGACAAAATAGCCCCGCAGGGGCCGCAAGCTAGATCTTACCCAGACATTTTGGCCAACTTTTCGAGATTTTTACTCAGACATTTTTGGCCAAATTTGAGGCTTCCACAACAAGGTTCCCCACCTATTGTCAGGGGTCCTGCCTGACCCGACCTCGGTGGTAACAACTTCTATCGAAGTACCTGGCTACCGGCACCGAGCGTGAAGCCGCTGAGTATGCGAACAGGGACGCCTAGAGATGCCGATCCAAAAGTCATGCGGTCAACTGGAGTAATGAGTAACAGTTTGCTGCCATGGGAGGCCAACATCGCGCACATGAGAGTGCGGTCACCGGTGGTGACGTCGGGACCACGAGTCCGCTTCCGATGATGTAGACACCATGAACTTGCGAGTTATCGATAACAATCTCCGGGAATAGCTGATATACTGGACTAAGTCACCATCACCTGATACTTTGCGCTGTGAAGGTCGAAGATATTGTGGCAGTACGTACGATGGTTTCTTGGCCAGGAAAACACCCCAAGATTAACTTGAAAACAATTCAATGCGCGCCGCATAGCGCTGCGACTTGTAGGGATTCTAGTACTGGATAAAGCTAGTTGGGGTTTCTCTGCGTTTTGGGGGTGAAATTGAACTAGAGTGCTCGCTTTCAAGCCCTGACGACCTTCGCCTCATTGAACTGCTGGCATTGATGGCGCACATACATAGCCACTGATGCCATATTCCGATACTGTGGTTGAAGTGCAATATATATAGTGCCTTCGGGCCGTTTCCGACGCATAGTGCCACCAAAAGTTGGCTCGGTTGTAGCAGCGGGGTGCTGGGATAATTAGAAGTGTAACAAGGGTTTGTTTCGGCAATACTGGTCCACGAACACATACGAGCGTGAATGTAACTACCCAGCACACAGTGGGCGTTAGCATTCTTTTGTGGGTGTCCTAGGCGATCCTGACTCCTGTGCACGTCGTTTCAATTCATGTTAGTCCCGGGGTGCGTGTACTCGAATGGTGAGTGTGAAGCAGACGTTAGATTCTGATGAAAATTCACTCGCCATACGGATAGCCATGTCAAGAAGAACCGGTGAATGTGCAACTGGCCAGAGTGAGCAGCTTGCAATCGAGTGAATTTTGGAGCGATTTGCTTCCGAGAAACGATGCTTCGAAATAGGCGGTAGGCGCCTATGCACTGACTCCACGTGCCTGGGCGGTAACATAGTCCGGCAAATAGCGGGTACATATTCCGACGAATGTCACCTCCCTCGCTCCCTATCGTCCTCCATCCATCTCTCACAAGCTGCGATGCCTGGTCCAGCCGTCTACATCGCCGTTGCAGTCGTTGGGGTTGTCGCAGTCGGAATTGCCTTCCATGAGGCGAGTATCTTTTGCACTGAGCCGATAGGCGTACGTTGCGGTAGTCTGTGGGCTTACTCAAACCTCCGTAGCTCGTTTACGAACCCCACATCGCTCCAAAAGTTGAGGTGTGGGCGGAGTCCTTCTTAGAAAGGCGTAGACAGAGGCGGCGCTCTGGTCAAAGGCCTGTTCTTGTCAACTCGCACCCGTTTGAGCAAGGCGATGAGAACGGCACGAGGCGGTCTGCGGATGGCCGCCAGGATAAGAAGAAAGCCGACGATGACGACGACAGCACGTCCATTGAGCTTGAGCAACTTGCGGCCGCAGAGAGAAATGCTTGGAGAGGTGATGCCGGTCCATCGTCGGGACTGAGACAGCGGAAGGCTACAGGTGAAATAGACGAGGTAAACTGTTCTAAGGCCTGTGCTCCGCTCCTGTGCTCACCCGCGTCCGCGTAGTCGAACACTTTCATCCCGTACCCTGCTATGGATCCTACCCATGTCATATTTGACAATTCTGAACCTTCTTCTCCGGGGGGGCACTCTTCTAGCACCAGCCTTGGCTCCTCTCCGAACAATAGCCCGGCTCGCCCGACGCTCGCAATTTCCGAGCCTCAACCTCGTACCGCAAAGTCACCTTCCATTCAACCCCGTAATATATCGCCTCGCCTCCCCACACCGATGTCAAACTTCTCTCCCGTTTCATCGCGTGCGATCTCACCCACAACTACCTTCTCCGACCGATCTGCTTTCTCCTCGCGAAGACGTACCCCGGACCTCAACGCGTCACAAGCTCTTACGTCGGCCTACAACACCCCGCTCGGCGGCTCGGTGATCTCGGACCGTGCTCGGTCGCCGAGCGACGTCCACTCGTTCCCCGCATCTCGCATCCAGTCCCCCTTTTCCGACATTCACTCCGTCGATGCTCGTAGCAGCCCTGCACATGTCACATTTGCCCGGTCCCCCATCGCCTCTCCTCGCGTGCAGTCTCCGAGCATAGGTTCGGACCTCACGATGGACTCCGATGACGAGTTCGACATCCTGTCGCCGCGCTCGGGAATGTTTAGTCCTCCAAGCCGTGTCAACGACTTCATCTACCATGAGTCTTCCTCCCAGAATGGAAGCGAGGCATCGTGGGCTAGCATCGGGCGTGGAACCCCCGAATTTTGAGGATGCTACACGGGGCGCCTCCCACCATCCGGCATACTCTCATCAGGGCATATCGACACGACGTCTCGACTCTGTATCATGAACGTTACGCACCGGCACCGGATTCTCTGTACCATCTTTCTCCTCTCGCTCGTTTCTCGTTGTGATATTAGCTGCACTGTGCATTGTTGTATTTGCTATAGACTCGGAGGCCGCCCCCTAATCGCAGTCGTCGCTGACCATTAAACTCGATGTGGGAGATTGGCCGGGCGTGCCTACCGCGGACTGCGACTTTTGTAAACATCATCCTTGCTCAAATACTGATTTCTGGACCTTTAGTGCACCAGTCACCTGTGTCAACTTTTCGCTCTGTTCTTAGTACGAACTTCGTGCCAGTAGGGGATCCGAAGTGTTAGTGGTGAGTTTGTTCATAACCCCCACCCACTGGCCATTATATTTGATTCAACCCAGTCCGACTTGACGTTGAATAGTAGGCTTCGTATGCTCCTTGAACCCCAAGCCTCACTTTTTTCGGCGGTCATGTAGACTCCACGTTGAAGCTCTCTCCGCTGACAATGCCCAGTAATGATTCTCTCGAAGACGCGAAGGCGTCATCGGCTTTGTTGGTGCCCTTTGCCCTTGTACCGATCGCCTTCATACCAACCTTCTTATGCGCCGTCTCCCCCCACGTCAGCTGCGGCCGCAATACTACCCTCCTGGGAGTCTGAAACGTCCCGCAATCGCGCGCCGCAGTGTACGCTGTCGGACGTCCCGTGAGACTGTCCCGTGTCGTGCCTCATATATGCCGTGAGGAGAGGCTGGCTACATATATGCCATACAGCGATGCCTGCCCCAGCCACTCTGTGGTCGCACTCTTGCCTCGCAGGCATGTTGTTTCACCTTGCTTTAGGTGTGGTTGTGTGTGGGCTCGTGATCGCGTTGGCCAACAGGGTAGGCGATACTCGGGCTCGGTGGTGTGGGCATCCACATACTTTGGCCAGTGGTCTGACCTGAAATGTTGTAGGGGCGTAAAGGCGGCGGCTCGGATGCGGACAAGAAAAGACGGTCGACGCAAGGTGCCCCGGACGAGCCCAAGAGCAGAGTTGCTAGCTCAAAGGTGAAAGTCTCTCCAGAGGAGGGGTTAGGGGCGCAACCCAAGCTTGATCTAAAGGCGGGGAATGACGCGACCCTCTCGCCCCGACCTGTGAGGGAAACCACAGAGCCACCTGTCAATGAAGCACCCCGTACAGCGCCCGTCGTGGGGGCACAGGCTCAGAAAGAGGTCGACTCCCAGGTCAAAGGTGCTACAGGCCCGCTCTTCCAGGTAGCTATCCAACCTACCACCTCGCAATCCTCCGGAGGACAACCTCCTGTAAATCAAGCACACGATTCTTTCTCGGCCAATTCGGACCCCCGCTCGCCGATCACTTCCTCGGAACTTCCGCCACGCGTTGCCTCCCCGTTCGCGCCTCCACAGCATGGAGGGCCTTTGGATATTCATGTACCTTCGCCTCCCCTTCCTCCCAGCGACACGCCTCAGAGCGTTGTTACTACTCTCGTGCCCCCCGCCGCGCCCCTTTCTAGTAACGCCGAACCCCCCGCCAGCACAATACCTTCTGATACGCCTTCCGTCCCCGCTCTCGCTACTCCAACATCTACTTCTACCCCTCCCAACTCCAGACAAACCCGCATTCCCGGTCGACTGGCCACCTACAACATCCCCCCTGCGCGCGGTCGCATCCCTCTCTCTCTCGACCAAGCCGCCTTCAACCTGAACGCGTTCGCAGATCCCGCCGCTGCCGCAGGGCCGAACGGTATCGGGTCTCCCCCTCTCTCCGTGATTGGGTCGCCTACAAGTCCGCCGCCTTCGGACAAGGGCAGCGCTTCTTGGTTCGATTTGTTTTCCCCGCAATGAAGGGACGCGGCGGAGTGGCGGGGACCTGAGGGCCGACTCGCCTCACACCGACGATACCGGAGTCTCAGTACTAGTACGCAGTGAATTTTTCGGGTATGAATATGCGGTTACCTCTGTACAGTGTATTTGTACATCTTTTCTGGACGTTTGATTCGTTTTCTGTGCTCATTATGTCAGTACGTTGTATTTCCTAGGTTGTACTTATAACACTACCCATCGCGTGCTACGATTGTAACCCCAAGCCTTTCTACATATGCAACTGGGCGAATTTATAGCCAGAGGTGCATCTCCTACATATCAAGCTCAATCAGCGTTGTGAACGAAGACCATGGGGGAGCATATTGAACGTGCAATAGCGTGCAATGTGCATGTGTTTTCAAATGGGATGAACGGGAACAGGTGGGAACTGCCGAAGGCCGGTGAGCGCTTGATGTTGTGGGTCCACCTCAATGCGGGGTAAAGCCTGGTAAAGCACTCGCCAAGCTTAATGTCAAACCATCATCTTCCCCGCCCGCCACGCCATCGTGCATCCTCAGACGCGATCTTGTGGAACATATGTTATTATCTTAAGTGAACCCTTGGAGCCATCCCCGCATAACTATCCTCTGCTTGGTTGGGCCGAAAACACGACTCCCATCCCAACTACAAGTTACCACACTTCGGCCTCACTACCGATCGTCATGTCTTCCCCTCGGAGCGGTCTAAGGCTGCTTCAGTTCCACCGCCCACAGTTTGATATCAACAGGTCACCTATTCCTGAACTTACGCCCGAATCGCGAAGGTACGCCTCGTGGACTATGCTTCAGCTTCTCACACTCGCCGCTGACGTAGCGGGGCGTACTCGGGGCCACAGATGCATACAGACTCTAGCCGCGTATAGGCCTCCCAAAACTCCTCTGAGATATCCCAAGTCAAGGAGTGCGGCTGTCCTCGTGGCGCTGTTTGTTGGCAGAATGGGTAATCTTTATGTGCTTCTCAGCCGGTTAGTGCCGACTCCTGACGGGGAGCGTCAGCGCCCCTTGAAACATTTTTTGATATATTCCACATACAGTCGCGCTTCCTCTCTACGAACTTACGCAGGAGACACTGCATTACCAGGAGGAAAATGGGAGCCCCGAGATAAGAGTATCGAATGGACTGCAGTGAGTTCATATGGCGTGGCTAGAAAAACCCTGATATTGCACAAGTTACTGATTCATGTGTTGGCAGAGGCGGGAAGCCTATGAAGAGGTGCGCCACCACCACATTCGTCACATTTGCTGCTGGCGGAGAACAATCATTTATAGATTGGTTTGCCATTGGACTACAAGAAAGTTCCTCTCTTGTGTATTTTGGAGCCATTCCTCGCTGGAAACCGTTTGATTGTTACTCCGTAAGTGCATCACCGATGTGTACACCGCTTCGGAACCCATATCCAGATATGATGTTTCAGAGTTGTGGTACTCATATTAGACAAGACGCTCCGGGTATGTGTTTACGACGGATTATAGGGTTCTAGGATCGTCCGTTTGACCCACGTTTTAGCCCATATTGAATAGTGCCGAAGTTGTGTCGCTGTTCTCACACCCGTTGGCTTCTTTCCTACACGTCGACCCCCCGTTTCCCCTAGAGCCCGAGATGCTTGAGGTGAAGTACCACACCTATTCCGACTACGAGTCCCGATCGACTCCGGGCAAAGTACGAATGCATAACTTCCTGACCGGTCGCGAGGCAGGCGGAACGAAACCTATTTTTGGCTTGACTGCGTAAGAGTGTGACGTATTATTTCTGACCTACGACGAATCTAACCTTTTTGTAGTTCCATGCTGATTGAAGTGGCCATCATAGGCTATGGGCGGGAGCCAGACTTCGAATCATACGCACCCGGACAGCTGAGCATGCAGCGCCGAATCGCGCAAGCACTGCGACGTGACCCGGTCTTCCGCGAGGCAGCGCTCTCGGAGGGCATAGATCCAGACAAGACGCCAGACCCGACGAGTCTTGGCGAGAGCCGTAGACCAGATGCAAACATGAAACATGGACGGCGGAGGTTCAGTCTCGGATTTGCGAAATTATAGTGGTCCACGAGCCCGGTTGGCCTGGTGCTTTCTTGGGCACCGCCTCACCATCTGTGTAATGTATGCTTACTATCTACGGGGCATGCTTACGAGCCATCGCCCCCAACGTTGAATCCTGCCGTCTCGAGTGACGGAGGCCCGGCAAATTGGCCCTGAGGTGCCCTCCAGGCTCCGATGTACGTAAATGGGCGGTCAAAATCAATCCGGACGATGAGGTCAAACGTGCAGCCCGGTAAGGAGCCGATACTGCGTCCGGCCCAGCATGCAGCATGCGATATGACGATGGACCTTCATACAAGCCTCCCTCCAGGCTCCAGCGTTCGGCCTTGCTCGACATGGGCGGTCGGACGATCGAAAACGGCATGGCGTGGGCCCAATGCGGGTGCTGACTAAGCCAGCCTCGCGCTCTCCACGCCCATTTGTTGCGGGCGGTGAGCCTGTACGCCTACACCTCTCTCTCACCACCACCCATCCCGACCGCTCATCCGCCCCCCTCGGGCTGCCCTCGCCGACTTTTGACGCACTGACGATAACATCTACGACGACCCACGACCAACACACACATCTTATGCCGCAAGTGTACCGCCGTCACTCAGACTACAGTCCGCGCCCACCCCTTGTCCCGAGGCGCCGCTCGAGCATGGCGCCACAGGGCCCCCAGCCGACCGACGCCGACGACTCCATCGTCCTCGCCGACCTCGTGCGCACGGGAGAAGCCTCCCGACTGCGCAGACGGGGCGCAATGCGTCTGGACCACGGCCCTACCGCCTCTGTCCGTGTACCTCTAACTGGAGGGAGCGCAGCAGGCCCAAGCTCCTACGCGCCCCCTGTGCGTCCTATTGTTATCGAACCATCCCGGACACCGAGCCCCGAGCTCAACGCGGACGACAACGGTGGGGACGAATACACGTACAGCGCAGGGCCTGCGTGGAGGGGCTGGGACACGGCACCCGTGCGGGAAGGCGGCCGTGCGGAGGGGGTGCAGGCCGTGGAAATCCTGAGCGAGAGCATACAGTCAGGCCAGCCGTACACGCTTTACTGTGGGGGTGATGAGGCGGCGCTCTCTGACGAGGAAGATGAACGCCCGCGGCCGTTTGAGCCCTCCCCGTTCCCCATCACGCCCTCTGCAGGCGGCCCGTCTACTAGGACGGAACGTAAGTCAATACGAAGGTCAAATGGGTGCGGCGCGCTCGTGCATGTGCGTGCGTACCCACAGCGCCCACGCGGGGTATGGATGGCGAAAGAGGACGCGTCGGAGACGGTCGTGGGCTTGGACGCGGAGTATTGCGACCACCCGGCGATGGACAAGATGCTAAAGAGTGCGTGCGGATGCATAAGAGAAGGAATAGGCTGTGCGGTGTGGTGAGTGTTTGCGTATTCTTGTGTCGTCAGCGATCCCAGACTAACTATTCATTTCAGTGGGAACACCCTTGGAACGCGCTATGTGCCATGCCAGGCGGCCTCCGAGAGCATATTTTCTCCCAGCACGTCAGCGTCCGCAGCCTCCTCTCCTCCCAGACCCGCCCGTCCTTTTGGGCCGAGTTATTGGAATGCTCGTCCTGCTTCGCATCGGCGTAACTCGTCCTCCTCGACGCTGTTCCGCATATCGCCTTCGTCCTATTACACGTTCTTCGCTGATAGGGTGTCTTCCTCCCCTCCCTGCCATGTCCCTCAGGCATCATCTCGTGCCGCCCAAGACCCGGCCCGCAGAAATGTCAGTAGAGCGGGATCTCCAGAAGTGATAGACTACGGGTATAGATGGACGGCCTCTCCAATACCTTCGACCGCCGCTCTGCCTGGAGGAGATCCTGTCTCCGGCACTTCTTACGTAGCCACGCCGCTCTCCCCAGTCTTCACTCTCCCCCCGTTGCCCCCCATTACGCGAACCACGAGCCAAATGCGGCCTCCATCGGCGCCAGTTCGCGTACCCCGGGCTGGGCTCGACATGAGAACCCCCAGTGGGCCCTTCAGCACTCCGCTAGGAGAGCCGGGCATGCAACTGGGGATGGACGTTGACCCCGACGGCGAACCGCTGGTCGATATGGAGATGCCTGGCTCGCCGGACAAAGAAGGAATGCCGTGGCCTGGACGCTAAGGCCGTTCCCGCCACCCTCCCCACTCACACGACTCACGGCCTCGTATACGTATACATAGACGACACGAACTCACGACTGCGACGACATTCTTGGTTAATCTCTTCGGGACGCGCGCGTACAGGCCCACACACACGCCCTGTATGTTGCGCGGTGCCTCCTCCGCTGCTGCCTCAACGCTGAGCGGTGTGGGTAGGCGGTTTTTGTGTACGACTGTCGCCGCGCGCGACGCTTGTGTATATAGATGACCTTTGCATTTTGTTTATACCATCAGCTCATACCGTCTGTCCGTGTAGTATATATCCTTGCTTACGCTGTGTACTGGAATACATCCTGGACGTCTTTTCTGCTCCCATCTCTACGAATAAGACGCTCCTTGATCAAGACGCGTCTGCGAGAACGCGACGGAGGCTGTGTATTGCATTATGGGCGGCCATGTGCTGCGTCTGAGAGAGCACATGCCCGTGACGCCACCGCTGTAAGTATACCTTCGTCCCCTCCGGATCCTGGGCGTCGATCGTGGATGAGATTATCTGCAGGCCGTCTTCGGGCTCTGCGAGGGCTCCCAGGCTCCCTTAAACCTTCGCCTTCTGCCCCCGCAACTCTCCTACGGCCCAGCTGGCTCCCGCATCCCCCCAGTTTCGCCAAGACACAGACGAGGACATTCGCGACGACCATGGCCAAGTTCTCTGCAGCGGAGCGTTTCCTCGCGGACCGCGCCGCGCCGTACTGCAGCCTCAACGTCGCGAAGTCGTTTGAACAGCTGAGGTATGTCTTATTCTGACCGCCTCAGGCTTGACCTCACAAGTAACCTACCATCCGCCTTGTACTTGCAGCTCAAAGGAGAAGAAGTATGCGCACTACATTGGCGAGGCCTCTTGGGCTGGCGCGCGCATCATCCAGGGCCAATGGACTCCCCAAGCAGTGAAGCTTTACGACCTCCTCATCCTCACGTTCAGCGAGAACGGGAAGCTTGCGGACTTGGCGGCGCTTCAACAGCGCAGCGGCGTGTCGGCCGAAGAGTGGGAGGATCTCTTGCAGTACACCAGCCAGGTAGGCCCTGCTCTTCACCGGAGGCGAGAGTGCGTGGATTAGGGAGTGCGGTTTTTGACGTGGTACAGGTCTTGAGCAACCTCGTAAACTTCAAGTCCTTCGGGTTCACGAAGATCGTCCCGCGCGTACCCGAAGAGAAGTTCGCCGCGGTGGTTGAGAAGTCTGCGAACGCGTCCAACGCGGTTCCCCTTTGGAATGAACTCAAGGAGCACATTTACCAACTCCTCCCCGAGTCGAGCAACTTCATTGGCAAGCGTTCTCTGGGCCATGTCTCCAACTACTACCTTGGAGAAGCTCCGACCGACGAAGAGGTTGCTGCGGTCCAGGAGGCGGCTGAGAAGATCGACGTGTCTGTCCTCAACACTCGGTAAGTAAAATAGCCACGAATGCCTGCGGCGTGTTGTAACGAACCTCGTGTGGTAGCGTTCGCAAGGATGGCCCTGAGAGCTTCACGCTCCTGGTCGCGTCGGCCGATTCCGCGGCAAGCACGTCTCACGACATTACGGTTCTCGACAAGAAGGCCAAGCTAACCGTCCAGTATGGTGACTTCTCTGACGCGTTGGGCAAGGCGGTCTCGGCACTTACGGAGGTAATGGACTCCTGACTAGGCGTGCGCTTCTTGTCAACAACTTACCGTCGGATTTCAGGCCAAGAAGTACGCTGCTAATGAGCACCAGACCGCGATGCTCGAGGGTTATATTGAGTCGTACGCATGGACAATCTATTTTCTGTGTGTTGTTCACCGATCTCCTACTTGCATTAGGTTCAAAACGGGCTCTATTCCCGCGCACGTCAAGGCTTCCGAGCACTGGGTCAAGGATATTGGCCCCGTCGTCGAGAGCTATGTTGGCTTCGTTGAGACGTACGTGGACCCCTACGGCGGCCGCGCTGAGTGGGAAGGTAGGGTGTCCTATGCGGTACATGTCAAACGGACGTGTCTGAGATATTTGATACGAATGGCAGGGTTCACTGCGATCGTCGACAAAGCGCTGAGCGCGAAGTACGAGACTTTGGTCCGGGATGCACCTGAGCTCATCAAGTCGCTGCCGTGGGGCAAGGATTTTGAGGTGGACGTGTTCCGCAAGCCTGACTTCACCGCTTTGGAAGTCGTGACGTTCGCAACGGGAGGTACATATGATCGGCGTTTACTGTCTTTACACAGTGCTAACCATCAAACGTGTAGGTATTCCCGCTGGAATCAATGTAGGAATTACCTGGGTCTGTGTTGTGCTCGTTATTCATTTACTCCCCGCAGATCCCGAATTACTATGAGATCCGGGAATCCGTCGGCTTCAAGAATGTCTCGCTTGCTGTACGTACTGACGTCTGAGAAGTTGGTTCGAGGGGGAATACTGACAAGCTTTGAACATATTAGAACATCTTAGCTGCCAAGGCGCCGAGTAAGTTCCTAATGCCAATGCCACTAACGAACTCGCATATCTGAGCACTCCGCACAGATGAAGAACTTACGTTCATCCACCCCGACGATGCCGAACTGTACAACGAATGGGATTCCCGTGCATTCGAAGTTCAGGTGGCAAACCACGAGCTACTCGGCCACGGCAGTGGCAAGCTCTTCAAGGAGAATGCAGACGGTACTAAGAACTTCGACCCCGCAAAGGTAATATCCCTTTGCTCGACGTATGGCCTCGCTACTGACGTTGTTCCCTTAGGTTGTCAACCCCCTCACCGGAAAGCCTATGTACCCCTAAACCCCAGCCATAAGTTCTATGGGCTCACTTTCGATTTCAGTGCGTCTTGGTACAAGCCTGGCCAGACTCCGGACTCGGTTCTCGGAGAGGTCTCCTCATCGATGGAAGAGTGCCGTGCTGAGACCGTCGCGTTGTACCGTCAGTTCAGCCACCCTGCTCCCCTGTACGAACACTAACAGCCCCTTCACTGTAGTCGTCAGCAACTTGGAGATCCTGAAGATCTTCGGCGTACGTGGTTTGGGTCGAGCCTTTCGGGCCGTAGTACTGATAGCGTTTCGGACTTTGGGCAGTATACGGACAAGAAGACGGTTGAAGATCTTCAGTACATCTCCTTCCTGTTGATGGCTCGCGCCGGTATCCGTGCGCTCGAGTTTTACGACCCCGCGACGAAGAAGCACGGCCAGGCACACATGCAAGCCCGGTACGTTCCCATCCTCAATCGCACCTTCTTCACCCTCTCGTTGACACCGTTCACTTCTCCACCAGTCTCGGCATCACGCAGCACCTCATCAAGTCCGGCATCGCCCGCCTCGAGGAGGTGCGCGCGGCGGACAGCTCGCTCGAGAACGCCTACGTCCGGGTCGACCGGGCGAAGGTCCTCACAGAGGGCAAGGCCGCCGCGGGCAAGCTCCTCATCGACCTCCAGGTGCGCAAGAGCACGGCCGACGGCCCGGGTGCCCGGGCGTTCTACGACGAGCTCACGACGCCGCTCCCCGGCTGGGACGGCGAGATCCGCGACCTCGTCCTCAGGAAGAAGCTGGTACGCGTCGAGTTGTCTAGTTCTGTGAGCTTTTTGCGGGACGCTGATACTTTGGGTGGGGTTTGTAGCCGCGGAAGATCTTCGTCCAGCCGAACACGTTCGTCGAGAACGGCGAGGTGGTGCTTAAGGAGTATCCGCTCAGCTCGGCCGGCGCCATCCAGAGCTTCATCGAGCGCAACCTCTGAGCGCTAGTGCTGGGGAGTCCGATTCGAATAGGGTTGATGATGGCCTCGGGGGACGATGTCGAAAGAAAAACGCATGTATTATAGCTGCCTGCTCGCACACCACATCACTTGCTTTGAATTAGGATGCAGTCGAATGATGTCTGGGAGTCGTATATTACGGCGAGTAGATGAGGAATCAGTAATGAGGCGTTAGTCTAATAATACAACAATCGCGGCGCATCTAAGTGGTCGTTCTAGAAAGACATCTATCTGTCGTTAGCGCGTTAGGTAGTGCGTGAAAATAGACGTGTCTTGGAGGTCGATCAGAAAGCGATGTAGTGGGAATGGGGAAATGATATATGGGTTCGTTCTAGTCGTAGGTGTTGTGGCGTCTATGTCCAGCGAAGTTCATAGGAGCAGCAGTGAGACGGCAGTTAGAGCCCTGTGACAAAATTGTGTTAGACGGTGCATCTCGCAGAAAGAGGGCAACATAGTGCTTACGAGGACGAGAAGAACATGAAGACGTCTACGAGGTTCAATGTCAGCGCATATACTCGCAAGGAAAGCGAGGGAGGGAACTCACATTGGACCAGGAGGAAGGCCTGCGACGGTACGTCAGTAAGTTCCCTTCAAAATATCATTGAGGATACTCACCGAAAGCGTGTCCACGTTACCGTCAGGCGAATACAACGAAGAAACGATTAATTGGCTGAAGCGCGCATCAACATCCAAACCCACACAACAGTACACGATGGCACTCACTTCACAGCGGTTGGGGTCCCGCTCAGGAACATCGCGACGAAGCGCTCGGCCTTCGCACTGTGGTCGATAAAACCGGCCTTCGTCATCGCCTGCACGAGGAATACACCAACGACGGGCAGGATGGCCATCTTCGCGAGAGTGGTCAGCAGCATTGCCATGAGAGGGAGCCGGGAGAGCGGGCTCGGGGTCTTGAGGCGTGCAAAGCTCGCGCCAAGGAGGACGAGTGCGAGGGGCACCGCGATGTTGCCCATGAATTGGGCTGTATTAGCGTAGGTCAGCTCGCCAGCTTAAAGGAATGTCAAGGATGGAAGACGGGCCTGTTTCAATGATGAAAGCAAGAGGCGGACGACCATCGGGCCCTTTCCAGCACGGTCCTCCGGTGTCGCACACGTTCACGAAGAGGGCCTTGAGCGGTTGGACGAGCGCGACGGGGAGGGAGATGGCTAGGGTGACCGTGACGGGGGTGATCAGTGCGGCTAAGGGCCGGAATACTCTGATGACCTTGTGTCTGAACGTAGGCGTGTGTAAGGTATCCGTCTCGCTCCGCTGGTCTAGGCTACGGGCGTCCACGGAATGTACAGACGGCGCGCGGGTCGGTGGGGGCGCCGGGGGGAGTGCGGATGTGGACGCGGCCTGCGGGAGCGACGCTTTCCGGAGGCGATTGTGAGCGGGTTGGGCGGCGGTGGTGGAAAGCCTCGACGTGCGCCGCGCGAGCTGGACATCGGGATCCGGGTCCGGCTGCCCGTCGTTGAGCATGTGCGCGTCGAGCTCGGTGACAGAAGCCACGGAAGGCTCCGCGCAGTCCTGCTCCTTCTCTTTCTCCGACCATGCTTCTTCTACATCTTTCTCCGACGTCGGGCTCGGGGGAAGGGCTATGTCCCGGTGCGTGATGTAGCGCGCGACGAGCCTACCAATGGGCTTCTCATACCAGGGCACGCGGCGTTCTGCCTCCTCGCCCTGTGGGACGCCCGGGAGATAGTCCCATGATAGGGAGTGGGCGCCGCCGAGCATCCAGAACGTGATGTGGTAGGACACGATGAATATCGACACGTAGGAGACGCCCACTGTGCACACGGGACCCTGTCAGGCCAGGTCTGTGGAAATTTTGCAGTGTGGAGTTGTACGTACAAGCCTGGTCAGTCGCAGGGTCAAAGGGTGCCTGCTGGGTCACCGACAGGACCACGGCGTTCGCTAGAGCGCAGATATGTGAGTAAAACGGCATCGAATGAGCGAAGATGAAACTTACGCAGATTTCCCCAGTTGCTCATCCCAGTGAGGACGATGATACCTTGCCAAAAGTTGCGCGGTACGTAGCAGAACTCGCGGATGATGAGCCCTGCTACGAACCCGAAAGCCTGATAGAAGAAAGCGATCAAGAATAATGGGCCGATCGCCCCAACGTTGGATGGCGTAAATGCAGGGACGATGTTCGCAAATATGAGTGCAGGCAGGGACACGTTCATAGTGACCTGCGACGCCCCCTGCGAGGCCGCTGGAGGAAAGAGCCCCATCCTGGCGATTATATACCCGCAAAAGATGGATATAAATCTACGAGGAGCAGACGTATATCATTGGACGCGGTATACCTGATCATGAAGTGAACTACATACGTTTTGATAAGGGGCATTATGCCCGAGTAGATCAAGAAAGCCGCCGATGGCATTTTGGAGGAGAGGAGAGGTCGTGATGTGCTGTAATGCGGGGTTGGTCCTGTTTGCGTGCGGCCCTGAAACTTATACGCCCTGAACGAGCGCCCCCGGGAAGCGGGCAATGTAAGGAAGTAATGAAGACGTGAGTCGGGGGGAGAACATACGCTTTCTTTGACTCACCGCCGTCCTCATGTGAGGCTTCTTATCGCCTATTTTCGGGCGGACACTGTTGAGCGGCCCACGGCCCGTGGTTGCCGGTGGCGTTCCGCCGGGCTGCAATTGGGCGATCGGTCTAGACGCCCGGGTCTGGGTCCTTCTAAGTCAGTAAGCGCCCATTTCACCTCGCTTGCCAACTGCAACTTGCAAGGCTCTGGAGTCTGCAACGACACGACTCTCCCTTGCCTCCTCCCTCGGCAGGCTCGGCTCAAGGTTGGCCGTAACTTGCGTGCACTTGCTACAATTCCTGGTGCTTCTCATCCAACTAAGCGTCCGCTTGATATTCCTAGACTTACACTTGGCACTTGGATGCATGCACTGTGTTCAATCATCAACCGGTACATTGACACGCGACTGTTTACGTCGCCTATAGGATGGCCGGTGCTAGAGAATGTTGGAGGCGCCTACAGTGACTTCGCAAGATGTATTGGCGCCATTCTGGGCCTCTTCTATCGCTCGTCTTGCATGGGAAGTCAAGGGCAAGGCGCACATGGCCGTGTTGAACATAGGTGGGACTAGTCGGTGTACCGATAAGTTACTGCTACCGAGGTGTTCCCAGGCTGCAGGCACGCTCGTATCTCTTCGCAACTAATAGTACTGAGGGATGTGATTGGAACTAATGATGTGCGCTAGGTCGTGATGCTCCAAGGTTTCGTGGGCAAAGGCACTCCAGGCTTTGGGCAAATGTACTGACCGCTTTACAGAAACTAGTTGAAGCATGCTACTGAAAAATTGCGGATGCCCACGCGCCCGGTCGCGAAGCTTGCGTGATGAGCTGGTCGAACTCACCACCACTGTTACCCCTAAACTACAGTAGTACTAGGATGTATTTCGACCCGTCTTTGGTTGTCTGGCTACGCGCTAGGTGTTCAAATCGATGATGAGTATCAATATGTTCTGTACTTATTCACGAGAGACGGCCTGACTCCACAGCGATGCAATGAGCGAACGTCGGTCGGCAAGGTCCATATGGCGAGCATGACTGCAGGCGCCACTATTTCAGACATTTTGGAGCGACTCCGTCCATGAGAGGCCTAATCGGACCTCGACGAGGAGTCCCCGCATTGTCCGATACTACCACAATCAAGGATTTGATTCCAAGCGGTGCATAGACGAAGTCTAAAGTCGTATTTGGCACTTGTGGGGGCTGTTTTTTGCTGTTCTTCAGGAACACACGGTGCGTCAGGGTGCGTCCAGAAATCGCCGAGCGGTGACTTGCTCGGGGGAACCCTGAGCGGCAGAGGCCGGCAAGAGACCGGCTAGGCAATCGACGGTCACACGGGAATGAGATAACGTGACGCAAACGGTCACGTAAATGATGTGAGCTGACGGCCCTGGACGATCGGTGACCGAATGCGGTAGGTACGCGCCCGGGGGGCGGAGACGCGAGATTGTATCTGGGTTGTCCCACACGGTTCAGAGCGCACGGCTCCGTGACCATCGCAATTTGGTGACTGGGGCGGGACACATATCTCGCCTCAGACAGCTCTTGCTCTCCGACCACCACCTCGCCGCCGGTTCCCACCTCTCCCGCCGGTCTCCCCCCACCATGGCGGCCTCTTGGCATTCCCCGACATGGCTCCAGACCTCGCAGCTCGTTTTGGATAAAGCAGCTTTGGCGTCGCAATCGCGATACTTGAACGTGAACCAGGCAGACGAGGACTATGAGTATGTGCCATCCCTTGGTTGACGCGTCAGCGATGCGTGCCGCGTGCAACGCTCTGATAGTCACAACATCGTAGGATCTGGAAGAACTCGCTTGCATACCCCGCCTCCGCCACCGTTGTCTCCGCACTCGTCCTATCACTACAACTCATCTCTCGCACACCCCCGGTGCAGCGGCTATACGCCAGGTTAACTGGGTCTGAAGTACCCGCTAAAGAGGGGGATGATGTCGAGGTCGCCGGAAGTGATGGGCCGCGGCCTTCTCATATCACGCGACTGGGAGGACCCGTTATCTTCTCGTTCAAGGTTGCTCGTCTGCTCTTGTCTCTGGCTCTTTTGGGACTCTCCATTGCCAGCATCACCTTGAACGGCTCTGACGATGACGACGAGGCATATTCCTTGAACACTCGATGGGTTGCATTCGGTATCATCGGCACATACGTATGTTCGCTTCATTCATTCAACGTGTATGCTGCTGACGCGCCCTTCGCAGGCTTACGCGTCTCTCCTAGCATTTATCTCCGTCATTTCTAGCCTTAGCCTTAGTGCACTGGTGTCTAGCCATGCCGCCTTCATCTTATTCGTGTCTTGGGTTGTGTTTTTCTATCGAGACCTCTGGCCACTGGCGACGTTCACTCAGAATCCCTTGGACGCCGTCGAAGGCCCTCTCTTGTGGGCCAAGGTGGCCATTCTCACTTTGGCCGCTATTGCCGTCCCTATCTTTGCTCCCCAGCCGTATATTGCTGTTGATCCCAAGGTTTGTCTTTCCGCGACGTCGACCTAGATATCGTTTGACCGGTCATCATAGGATCCCATGCCCGAGCCCAACCCTGAACAGACTGCGTCCATCTTCTCGATGTCGATCTACACTTTCTTGGACGGTATCATTTTCAAAGCTTACAGAATGCCCCATCTCCCTTGGGAGGAACTACCGCCATTGGCTGATTACGACTACGCGAAGAATCTTGTGAAGCGTAGTTTCATTGTGAGAATACGCTCCATATCCCCGGTGTTTGTCGTTTCTTATTCCTGGTAGCATCTGGATCCTTTCCAAGTACTCAAGCGGGAGCATATCTTCTTTGGTCTCATGAAGGTCTTTCGTAAGTGTTGGTGCCAATCCACTTTTTATTTATTCTGAACCTCCTTTATAGGCCGGGAGTACATTCTTTTAGCGGTGCTGCTGCTTATTAGGGTATAGGATGTCTTTGTTTCACGAAGGCCAATGTCATTCAATGTTTTCCAGGTTGCTGCGACTTTTGCAAGCCCAATAGGCATATACAAGCTATTGCAGTAGGCTACAATGACTAGATATAACGTCCAGATTATTGATTATTCCGCCAGGTATCTCGAGACCGATGGAGAGGAAGCTGATGTACGCCCATGGGTCTGGGTCAGTTGGCTGTTCCTAGGGCCCGTTGTGGGCGCGGCAGCGATCCAATACTACGTATTTAACACGGTAAGCATTTCCTTCAAAATAGTTGTAGTTTAATCGTGTTAATTTTATATGTAGACTAGGATGCTTGTGCAAACGGAGGCCATAGTCACGCAATTGGTCTTTGATCACGCCCTCCGCATCCGAATGAAATCGGAAACTTCTGAGTCCCCTACTGCTAGTCGTGCCTCCACCGCCGTGCACACACCGGAGAACGCGTCTATCGCGGAAGGGAATGACAGTGATGAAGGTTCTCCCCAAGCCTCCAATGGAAGCGAGGACGAGACCGTGCGCGCGAGTACGGTAAGCACTTCATCGACCACGGCCGCGAAGGCTGGCAAGGATACCAAGAAAGTGGAGGAGGAGCCCGCTGCACCTTCGAGCGGGGGGCAGGCCAGTGGTAACCTCATCGGACGCATCAACAATCTGGTTACTACGGATTTGAATAACTTGGTTGATGGCCGAGACTTCCTATTTGTTGGTAAGTGATACGCCTATATCGTATTGATTAATGCTTACTGTACGTCGTAGCGTTGTATGCACCTGCTCAAATCGTCGTTGGTGTCGTTTTCCTGTACACGATTCTCGGGTGGAGGTGGGGATTACTTTCACTGGTCTATTTAATTATAATCGAACCTTACATGGTTCTTGTACAGTGCATTTGTCGGGCTTGCGGCCATGATTCTCCTCTTCCCTATTCCAGGCTACGTCGCCTCCAAAATCCAGGGTGTCCAGACGGAGAAGATGAAGAAGGTGCGAATTTACTATTGACAACAAATCCAGTCATCCTGAACCATACCACAGACGGATAGTCGCGTACAAGAAGTAACTGAAAGTATGTGATTTGCCATTATATTGGGTTCAACCCACTCACGTATCGCAGCTATGAGTGTCATCCGTATGATCAAGTTGTTCGGCTGGGAGCCAAGGGTCGCCGACCAACTGGCGAAGAGACGAGAGGATGAGCTTAAGTACATTCGGCAATACAAGATCTTGGAGTTGGTGAATGGCAACATCAAGTAAGTTCAAAGTTCCTTTTGAAAAGCTTCTTGCTGACTGCAATTGTATTTAAAGCTACGTCATCCCCGTTGTGACTATGGTGGCCACGTTCGTTACTTACGTAGGCCCCTTTTCTACTCTTGCCACCATTTGAGCTCATATCGTTTTGTAGACGATTATCATGGGCAAGGAACTATCAGGTAATGCCACGCTATGTCCGCCGTGAAGTAACGTCTCACATAAAGATAGCGTCCCGTGTCTTCTCGTCCATGTCTGGTGCGTTCTTTGCTTTAGAGAGTCCCGTAGAGGAGAACTGAAGCCGAAGTGAATAGTCTTTGATGTTATGCGTGACCAGCTGCACACCGTCTTCGCCCTTATGCCGAGCATGATTCAGGGTATGTATGCTAACTCTCCTTAGACACGGAAATTTGACATAAATCAAACATATAGCCAAGGTTTCACTTGACCGTATCTCGGAATTCTTGTACAAGGCACGTCTTATACTGCCGTTCCTTAGCGCACGAAGCTCATGTATTGCCTAACAGACGGAGATGCTCGACGAGTTCAGCGACAAGGACGCAACCTCTGCGGAGTTGGTCGTCCCACCACGTACGGCCGAGAGTGACATCATCGGCATCCGCGCGGCGGCGTTCACCTGGTCGAATGAAAACGACGGCTCCCTCACTCCGGGACCGAATCGTCACAACTTCACCCTCAGGATTGAAGATGAGGTCATCTTCAAGCGAGGCCAGGTGAACTTGATTGTCGGCCCAACTGGGTCGGGAAAGACATCTCTTCTCATGGCGTTGCTCGGTAAGTGGCATCAACAATGTTGTGATAACTGTGAATGACGAAGTATCCTGGCAGGTGAGCTCCACTACATCCCTACCGGGCCGGACTCTTTCGTCAACCTTCCCCGTGCTGGCGGTGTTGCCTATGCAGCGCAGGAGTCTTGGGTTCAAAACGAGACCATCCGGGTGAGCGCAGAACGCAGAGCGTCTACTAATTTTGGGACTCAACTTCCTTTCAGGATAACATCCTTTTTGGTGCTCCGTACGACGAGGAGAGGTACAACAAGGGTAAGCATTCGTCACATTCTAGAACAGGCTTCGCCTAACCATTCCTTGCAGTCATCTACCAGTGCGCGTTGAAACGCGATTTAACCTTGTTCGAAGCCGGTGACAAGACCGAGGTCGGTGAGAAGGGATTAACACTGAGGTGAGTACCATGCCGTTAGTTAGACGGTAGATATTAATTCTATGTTTGCCAGCGGAGGTCAAAAGGTGGTTGTGTTAATAATAATGTCGCGTTCTCGACTGACCAGACCTTGATAGGCTCGTATCACGCTCGCTCGGGCTGTGTACTCCTCTGCAGAGATTCTGCTGCTAGACGATGTCCTGGCTGCACTTGACGTACACACTTCACGTTGGATCGTCGACAAGTGCTTCAAGGGCGACCTGCTCCGCGGACGAACCGTCATACTAGTCGTGCGTATGTTCCGTCTGGGACGGTTACACACAATCTTAAGTCTCAACACGGTAGACCCACAACGTTGCGATGGCCAGCCCTATTGCTGGCTTCGTGGTATCGCTCGGTACGGACGGCCACATCGCCAGCCAGGGCACGTTGTCGAAGGTCCTTGCCAAGGATAAGAAACTCGCGGAAGAGCTCTCAGAGGAACAGCAGGAGATCAGCAAAGCTGAACACGAAGTTGATCACGTTGAGCCGGATGACGAGACCGCACCAAAAAAGTCGGATGGGAAGCTCGTCGTCGCAGAGGAGATTGCGGAGGGTCATATCAGTTGGCCAGCCTGTACGTCACTACTCTCGTACTGTTGAAATGTGCTTCTGACATTATTACAGTGAAACTGTACCTGTCGAGCATGGGTGGTGGATCCGCGCCGCTGTTCTGGCTCTGTGTTGTTGGGTTCCTTTTCATATGCGAGTTCGTCGGCATCTTCCAGACGTATTGGCTCGGATACTGGGCTCAGCAGTACGAGGACAAGGATGGCTCCGAAGTGAACGTGTTCTAGTGCGTTCATGTTCAACATATCCTCATGATAAAACCTAACCCAGATAATAGCTACCTCACCGTCTACATCACAATGTTGACAATTGGGGTGACGGTATATTGCATGAGTTTCTTGGTGTATCTTTTCGGCGCCCTCCGCGCATCTCGAAGCATCCATAAGACTCTCGTGCAGTCTATTCTCAGCTCCACGCTTCGGTATGTCCTTTGGAGCTTCGCTATGGAATCCGACTGAGATATCTCCCAGATGGCTTGATAAAACTCCTACCTCACGCATCATCACCCGCTGCACTCAGGATATCCAATGTGGTAAGTGTGGTCTGCTACGTCTCTCGGTGTATAATCACTGATGCAAGTGTTGGTTAGTCGATGGTCCATTTGCCAACCACCTTAGCTGGGTCATCGAGATGACTGTCACGATGCTGATGAAGTTCCTCGCGGTCGTGTCGTTCTCGCCCATCTTCACTATCCCTGGCGCGGTCGTCGCAGCCCTCGGTGGTTGGTGCGGTCAAATCTATATGAAGGCACAGCTGTCAGTGAAACGTGAAATGAGCAACGCTCGCGCACCCGTCTTGGGCCACTTCGGCGCTGCAATTTCCGGACTAAGTACGTTCACTGACCATGTTGACTTCTGTGATTTATGCTGACGGGTTCCAGCTTCGATCCGTGCCTATGGTGCGCAGGCCCAGTTCAGGCAGGAGTCGTACCGCCGGATCGACAGATACGTGCGTGCTGGCCGGACGTTCTACAACTTGAACAGGTTAGTGCTTTACCGTGGTTACCGATGACGTCATCGTCAACATTTTTCTACTTAGATGGGTATCGATCCGTATCGAGGCTCTGGGTGCCCTGTTCGCTGCTTGCTTGGCTGCATATCTCGTGTATGGCAGCCATGCTCGGGCGGCGAACACGGGTTTCTCGCTGAACATGGCCGGTAAGTGAGTGTGGTTTACCGGGAAAGCTGGTACTTATGCGCAATGTGTAGTCGGCTTCAGCGGTATGATCCTTTGGTGGATTCGTATCCTCAACGAGTTCGAGGTCAATGGTAGGCTAATTCTGTTGCATTTTATAGCCCCTGTATTAACAATCCATCGCTTATCCAGGCAACAGGTAGTCAACTCGGTTTGCGGTACTAAATGCGGCGCACTAACAACCTCTCAGTTTGGAACGTATTCAGCAGTATGTGACGATCGAGCAAGAGCCAAAGGCTACTACCGACGGCGTTCCGCCTGCGTACTGGCCCGCGAGCGGCACCCTGAGGGTCGAGAAACTGTCTGCCCGGTATACAGCTGTAAGTACGAACTACACCTGCGAAGAGTGTTGTACTGACGTGAAACAGGATGGACCTCGGGTTCTTCATGAGATTTCATTCGACATCAACTCCGGAGAGCGCGTTGGTATTGGTTAGTGATCCTGTGCCTCTTTTCTGGTATGTTGACCGACAGAGCATCGCAGTTGGTCGTACGGGCAGCGGGAAGGTGAGGGTCATCAAGTAGATGGCCGAATAGGTGCCTGACATCTATGCAGAGTTCCCTGACGCTCGCTCTTCTGCGTCTTATCTTCACGGAAGGCAAGGTCTATTACGACGGCATTGCGACGGACTCTGTCAATCTCGACGCTCTTCGTTCTAACATCACTATCATTCCCCAAGTGGTCAGTTGCACCCCTTTGTCTTGCTCCTTCAGGTTGCTGAGTTTGCCGTAGCCTGAGCTCCTTAGCGGGACACTACGTCAGAATCTCGATCCATTTGCTCAGTACGATGATGCAGTCCTGAACGACGCTTTGCGCGCCGCGGGTCTGTTCTCTCTGCAGGATGAGGCTGATGAGGGTCGCATTACTCTGGACTCCCCTATCTCGAGCGGTGGTAGCAATCTGTCGGTCGGCCAACGGCAGATCCTTGCTTTGGCAAGGGCCATTGTCCGACAGAGCAAGCTTCTCATCCTCGACGAAGGTATGTCGACTTGACGGCCGAGACGGTTGATGGGTATGACTAACACGATTATCTTCCTTCCGAAGCTACCTCCGCAATTGGTAGGCTCCCTAACTCTGATGATCATGCATGCTATCCTGACTCTCTTCCCAGACTATGAGACTGATACTATCATCCAAACCTCGCTTCGTCAGGAGTTGGGCAAGGATGTCACTATTCTCACCATTGCACATCGTCTCCAGACTATCATGGACGCCGACAAAATCGTGAGCAGCGTTATCATTCCGCTATACCTCACGTACTAACCTTTTGTTCAGCTCGTCCTCGACGCCGGCCGTATTGTGAGCACGTTTGCCGACATTCTGCTCGCGATTCTGATCTTTCTTGCAGGCCGAATTCGGCTCCCCAAGCGAGCTCCTCCAGAACGAGAAGGGCATGCTCCGCGCTCTGGTGGACGAGAGTGGCGACAAGGATGCGTTGTATGCGATGGCAAAGGCGGCGGCCGCTTCCTCTAGTTAGTCGTCGTCATAAGTACGCTGCACTCACGCTGTTCCAATCGCGACACCCTATCGGGAGGCTGATGCAAGGATAGATCGAGCACAGAATATCATTTTGGTCGCATTCGTCTCTATCGGACCTGTACCATACACAATAGATTTGTCTCTACTTCTAAAGGTGTGATGTGGTTGGCATAAGAAATTTAGTCCGTTTTTATCACTATTCCATACAGCATTGGTCCGGCGGTAAGCTACGCTAGCCAGACCAAGCGCCACTACCTGACCGTCCCGGACAACTTGGTCATGAGACCAGTGGTCTGCGATGCACCATATCCTTGTTCTGCATACTACAGCATTTCTCCGCTCCACTCCACAGGTTTACATACAGGGCGTGTGCACATCATGACCTAAGGCCTATAAGCCCGAGCCGTGTTGTCGCAGTGAGGACGTTTTCACGAGAAATGCTTCGATTCTGCTATCAGGACCATGGCGAGACACCTCCCAGCGCCGATTCTGAGCATCACGGAGGAGAACCCCGGGTATTTCAGTTCGGAGAAGCACAGAAATTGCAAACGACGTCGAAAGCGTCGCTGTCCCTTGGCAGGACAGGGGGCGCATGGTGCGGCATATGATCGTTCTACAGCGTTTATTTTGGAGCACCGCAGACTAGAATATGAAGGGTGGGAGTGAATATCCATTGGATGCGCGGGATGTGCGGTGATTGCTCACAGGACTTCAGAACATTGGAGTCGCTTATCACATCCGGGTATGTATCAGCATGCTCTATAGGTCAGAGGCGCGCACGGAAACCGTCCTGCGACTGGCGAAGCTTTCTCACAAGCGGAGCGATACATAAAGACCATAGTAGATTTCCAGGGCTGTTTGATGCTTCTCCTTCGGAACCCTACCTACGTTCGCGCCGTCATGCCAGGACTAATCCTCCTCTCTAATTGGGCCCAGTCTCTTCTGATAATTGTCGCCCTCGCGCTGTCCAGGTATCTTTATAGCACTCGGAAGCTTTACCGCCTCCCGCCAGGGCCGAAGCCTCTGCCGCTCATCGGCAATGCGCTCGATATGCCCACACGCAACCTCGGCCGCAGTTTTCAGGACCTCACAGCGAAGTACGGTACGATTGAGGACGGACGTTGTTACACATCGGTTTGCTCAGGGGATGGGGACAGGTGATATCGTCTACATGAACGTCCTCGGCCAACCTATGGTTATCCTCGGCTCGTACTGGGCCGTGTATGAACTGCTGGAGGTGCGGTCAGCGATCTCGTCCGACAGGTCATATTCTCCGATGGCCGACCTGTAAGCTGCTCGGCCTCTCAGATAATGGCTGCTTCGTATTTTGATCTCTTCATTGGCCGATAGAACGGGTTTCCTATGGGACTTCGCTTTGGAAGGCTATACTTCGCGGTGGCGGGCACAGCGGCGTGCGTTTCACCAGCTGTTCTATGCTAATGCTATCAAGGCCTACCGACCAACTCAGCTGCGCCAAGTGCGTCAATTACTGAGGAAGCTGGTCTCCACCCCTGACGGATTTGTGGGACACATCCATCAGTACGTCTACTTGAGTCTGTGTGCCCTCCATAGAAGATTTACTCACCTAGGTGGGCCTCAGTTACTTCGGTGCGTCTATTATGGGTATCGTCTATGGCCTGGAGATCGCAGACGACGATGACAAGTACCTCGTCATCGCGCGGAAGGCACTCGACGTGTTCAATGATTTCATGGTCCCCGGGCGGTACGTTGTCGAGAGCCTGCACTTCCTGCGGCACCTGCCGAGTTGGTTTCCCGGAGCGGGGTTCAAGCGCAAAGCGGCAGAAGGGAGACACGTTGTGCTCGCGTTGCGCAACGTCCCATTCGATGTCGTCGAGGAGAGACTGGTGAGTGCTATCGAAGTTTATCAAGGTGGGCGTGGACTGATCGCGCGGCAGGCGAAAGGAACGGCCCGGTCGTGCATTGCGACGGCCCTCCTTGAGAAACAGAGCCAGCTGAGAGAGGAAGAGGCTACGGAATGGGAGAAGCTATCGCGGGATATATCAGCTTTAGCCTACATCAGTAAGACCACTCAACCACTCCAGTCTTTGCCTCAGAGTTCTTGCTCACTCTCTGAACCCGAAGCCGGCGCGGATACGGTAAGGGCACATCCTCACGCGTAACGATGTTTTTTCTTCTCAATTCGCTCTCGTAAGACGTTCTCTAGCGTCGTGGCCTTCTTCCTAGCAATGGTGAACTACCCCGACGTCCAAAGCAAAACACAAGCCGAGCTAGACGCCGTGGTTGGTCCGAACCGTCTACCGGACTTTGAAGACCGCCCCGACCTCCCATACGTCAATGCGGTCGTCAAAGAGTGCATGCGATGGCACGTAGTAGTTCCCCTTGGGGTACCGCATCGCACAATAGCCGATACGATGTACAACGATTACTTCATTCCTAGAGGCACTGTCGTCATTTCGAATTCCTGGTACGTCTACCATCTTGGATGACGCTGGGTTGCTCGGGGCGCTGACGATGATCCAGGGGGCTCTCACGAGACCCTGGAGAGTATCCAGACCCCGAGGAGTTTAGGCCGGAGCGATTCCTGGGATCCAACCCGGCGAGAGATCCTATGGTTTACGTCTTCGGTAGCGGTCGAAGGTAACCTTTAGTTATTTGATATATGATGGAGGAAACGTGCTCACTTAGCCACACAAACCATTGGCAGAATCTGCGCGGGGCGCCACTTTGCAGATGCATCTCTCTTCATCATTATCGCCTCGGTGTTGCATGCTCTACGGATCGAGGCTCCGGTGGACGAGTATGGCAAGCCTGCGAGAGTTGAGCCCAAGATGTCGACGGACATGCTTCTTTCGTGAGTGCCCGTTCGCTTCTCCGAGTCCCGGCGCATGCTTGTCCTTCTGACGGACCTTGGGTGCGCGCAGTTACCCGGAACCTTTCAAGTGCCGCATTACAGCACGCTCACCGGGGACTGAGGCGCTTCTTCGGCATGGACTCTTCGCAGATTTAAATTACTAGGGTGTCAAGTAGGATGATCCCGTGGATGTATTATGGCTGAAGGTACCTTGAATTGGGCATCATAATCGTGTAGGCATATTGCTTCTTGAGTATATTTCAGTGTTTACCGAATAACCGTGCTCTGGAGCATTGGAAGTAGAGAAGATTACAACTTTCTGGACCTACCAAGGTGGCATGTAACGATGCTAACTTGTATGTAACCCGGGACCAAAATCCGTTTGCGCTCGGCTGTCGGACCGGAGTCGGTGCGCGCGTTCGAACCCGCGCGGAGACAATACGGCCCTCACGTTGTGGTCCCCCACGCCTCATTGCATTGGCAAAACGCTCGTGCTCCCTCTTGTCTTGTACTCCCACTCCAGGCCTAAGCTCCAAAGCTTCACCCTCCGTCGTCTAGCCTTCAGCGTCGATCCCCAGTTACATCTCTCTTTACCTCTAGGATTCTTCCCGGGAATTAGGATCACGCCAGAGCCGGCTCAACTCTTCATCCGGATTTAGCTATTGTCTCCAGACAGTCGCCAGGAACTGACTGTGTACCTCACCACCTACTAGCTAATTCTGACAGACTTTCTCCGCGCGCCCCTTCATCGCCAACCCCCGCCGCCCGAACGGCGAGATACATCTTCGGAACGGCTGGGAGAGGCGAGCACTGTGAGGTCCGGACGGAACCTTACTCGACGTTGGTGCATTGGACGAGTGTGGGCTGAATCCGAATAGGCACGCCGCACTCGCTCTCGTCCGCCTGCTGATCATAACTTCATTTCTTTGTATAAAATATACAGAGGCACATAGTTCTTAATCTTGGCCTTCGCTATCGGTCTGGCTCGTTTCTTAGTGGACTCAGAACACAAGACGCCGCCCGTTCTCATCCTCCCGCATTCAGGCCTCGCTGTTACGCCCATCATCAACCCAAGCTTCTCGAGCGGCGAGCGGCCGATATATGTACGTTAATTAAGGGGATTGCCGCTTTCCCTCTACGTCTCTTAGCTTCATCCTCGACTCCGCCCACTGAACGCAAGCATGGCTTCCACGCCGCCGTCAACTACCCTGTACGTGCCCATCATTCCACCTCCTACCCCGGCTCCTTCCCCGCCACCCCAGCAGTCCTACGTTTCTACCGTCGACCCTGAAAGTGCCACCCATGTCTCCGCGTTCGCCTCGTTATGCCCCACTGCTCGGCGCCATCACCTCTATGCGCTTATTCAAGAATGCACCCCCTCCGAACTTCTCTTCCTCTCCACTACTATAGCACCGCTCCTCAAGCGGGACTTTCTCCGTGCTCTTCCGCCAGAAGTTTCGCTCTACATCCTAAGTTTTATTGATGATCCACGCACCCTCGCGCGCGCGGCGCTGGTCAGCAAGTACTGGAATGAATTGCTCAAGGATGAATATCTCTGGAAGACGATGAGCATACGCCATGGCTTTTCTCACGATATAGACGCGGTGGAATCATACCGCCGGGAGCACCTCAAGGATGATACCACTGGCGTCCAGAGCACTACACTAGGTAGCTCAGGCGCCGAGGTGCACCGGAGCCAGCTGTTCTCACCGAGGGGCCTTCAACCGTCTCGTCCGCAGAGCGGCGACTTTCCATACCGGAAGTTCTTCATCTACGAGTATCTCCGAAGTACGCCTTTTCTCTCTGTGCAGTGTGTCTTACCTGACGTGACGCCAACAGCATCGAACTGGCTCAAGAGAGGCAAGCTTCTGCGCATCCACCGGGCGCTACTCCATCCACCGGCCCCGGACCAGAACATGCCAGGCACACTTGCCCAGGACCAGGGGCCGCTCACGAACCCGGCCATCCCGACGTCGATCGCCATCGACGCGCAGTGGGTCGTCGTGGGGCTCGCGAACAGCCGCATCCACATCTTCAGTGCGCGCACGGGTGTCCTCAGTCGCACACTGATCGGGCACGAGTCAGGGGTATGGGCGGTCGCGCTCATTTCTGAGGGCGGACGGCCCGTCGGCACTGACACTTCGGTGCATCCTTGCGAGGGCGACCCGTTGGTTGTGGGGAAGGCGCAGGACGATAGCTTACCCCCGGCGCTGAGGACCGCGGTCGGGCTGGACAAGCCCGGACGGGCTGGCAGGATGCAATTGAGGAGCAGGAGTGTACCTGATCCGTTCGCGGATGGGGGAAAACCCAAGGAGCCGAAGTTTGGCAAGCCGAGCTATCCTGGGTGCGCCTCGGACGGGTGGGGCCAGCCGAGTGCGCTCGTCGTGAGCGGTGGGTGTGATAAAGAGCTGCGGATCTGGGACGTCAAATCTGGGTGCGTATCATTTAACACCCTTCTACCTACTGCATTTTGACCAGTCGCGCACAGATACTGCATATACACGCTACGTGGGCACACCTCCACCATCCGATGCCTGAAGGTGCTTCACGGTCGTCCGCTCGCCGTATCCGGTTCGCGAGATCGTACCGTGCGTGTATGGGACGTCCAGCGCGGACGCCTCCTGCGTGTGCTTGAGGGTCACACTCAGAGCGTGCGCTGCCTCGATGTATGCGGGAACCGTGTCGTCAGCGGAAGCTACGACTGCACGTGCCGCATCTGGGACGTCGATACGGGCGCCTGTCTGCACGTCTTGCGCGGGCATTTCCACCAGATCTACACGGTCGCGTTCGACGGGGTGCGGATTGCAAGTGGGGGACTGGACACCACCGTCAGGGTGTGGGATGCTGCCACCGGGTACGTTCGACGGGTGGGTCGTATGTCCGCGAAAAAGGCTCACGCAAGGTTTGTAGAGCGTGCATGGCGCTGCTGCAGGGCCACACTGCGCTCGTTTGCCAGCTGCAGCTCGCGCCGACGATGCTCGCGACGGGCGGCTCAGACGGTCGCGTCATCATCTTCTCGCTCAAGGGTAGCAATTTCGCCGTCGTGCAGCGGCTCGCCGCGCACGATAGCTCCGTCTCCGGGCTCCAGCTCGATGAGCGCTTCCTCGTCACGAGCGGGAACGACGGGCGCGTGCGCTTGTACGAGTTTGAGCGCGGCGGCGGCGGGACCCGAGGAGCGGGGGCGAACGATGCACAGTGCAGGTACGTGCGCGACATGTGCGAACCTACGGAGAGCGTTTGGAAGGTCGCGTACACGCGCGAGACGTGCGCGGTCTTGAGCAAGAAGGCGGGCAAGATGAACGTCGAGATCTGGAGCTACAAACCCTGAACACTAAGGTAGAGCCACCGCTGGCCTGCTTGGGTCATTGTTCGAGTAGCTGTAAGTGCGCGCGGTGAGCTTGTCGCACTTGGGCGCCGTGCCGCGTATATTCTGTCCATATCTATCTCTTCCTTTTTCGTCCTTCGTCTCGTTTCGTCGTTCGACTACCCCCACTCCGCATTACATTGCTACCCCGCGGATACTTTCCGGGCCCTTTGCTGGCCACTCTCCCCGACTCTCTTTTACCCCGCAAGATTTGATACCGGTTGTGCGACTGTTGACACCATACTACTGTGTTTGCGACTATATTGTACATGCTACTTACAGAGCTATCGGACCCAGACCCGGGGCGGTCGTGTATCATCGTGTTTTTGTGTAGCTACAGTCTATGGATGTCTGATAGTACTGCGTGTTCGTATTGGTATCTGCTGACTGCCGCGTACGACAGATGGACTGGAACGTTGAGCAGCCTACGGCCTTATTCCCTCGGATCCTCAATATGTTACCTCGGCAGCATTCGACGCGCGTTTTTTCCCTTCGGCCTTATCTCGTGTATGTTCGCGGGGTGTGTCACAAACCACCTCGAATTAGGCCGGCTCAGCACCCGGCGCCTCCGAAACCCACGGACCAGCTACGAGTGAGTTTCCCCGCCAATCTGTTCATTCTTAAGAGGAACCTGACCCATGTGTTCCCCCGGCACGCTACGGAAGGTATACGGCAGGTACAGCACCGACACCACCATCAACCTTCGCTTCATGCTCGACAGGGCACATGCGTCCTTACTGCATTCGCCCTTACCCAACTTGCCATCGCTATCCCACTGCGTTCCACCGGTGCTATGCCCCTAGCGTGGCCACACTGGATGGCCGGACGCACTTCCCTACCATTCGACCAGCCATACGCACGCCGTCCGTCGATGGTCGGGCTGCCGCGCGGATCTGAGCTACAGCACTCCCGCGTCCGGCATTCAGTATAAAGTCGAAGGTTCCTTGTGGCTAGTTGTTCAGAGCTCCTCCGCGCCTGCTGAAGTTCTTGTCTTCCCGACTCCACCCTTCGCCAAATGTACGTCTATAACGGTAAACTTGCTTACTATAACTACGCCAAAGACGAATGCATCACTATTGTATTTCCGGCCGGCTTCGCTCTGGAAGATCCCGTCTGCGCGTACTGGCAGTGGACAGAGGATGCTAAAGGCAACAAGAAGGCCAACGAATGTCAGGTGCTCTAGAGTCTCTATCTCGCGTCAAGGTGCACCTCTTTCTGATGCTTTGCTCTAGCTCGGTACCATCAGCTCCGTCGCGAAGACGGAGGGTGTGTACAAATTTGTGCTCTCCTTCAGCTACTACTACTTCGAGGGTTCCGTCTCCGCCGACCTTAACGCCGTGACGGTGATGATGCGCGAACCTAGAGGGTTTTCCTCGTCTATCCAAACTACGCTACAGGCACAACTCTCGGACGTGTGCTGCGTGCCGTCGACCGAGGTCTTTACCGGCAAGCTCAACTTTTTGGACTACGCCGTAGACGAGATGATCACCCTCGTCATCCCGAACGGTATCGCGGACGGTGAGCCTGTGGGGATGTATTGGGAGTGGACCAAGGACGGACAGGGCCGCCCTAAGCAGAACCACTGCGTAAACAGCACTTTCCGCGGTGTGGTTACAACGGGCGGGGAGACGAAGGGCACGTTCGACGATGGTTATTACACGTACCAGGCTGTAATCCTCAGCGACGACCAGCACGCGACGCTCCATATGCGCAATCCGGTAGACGATCGAGTCTTGGATGTAAACATGGAGCACACAGATTTCAGGCAGGCACACGCGAAAAAGGTGCGCCCCTCGTTGTATTCAATGTCACGCCGTCTTCTGAATATCAATTGAATATTGACCGCAACTTTGCCCCCACAAGGCCCTCATTATCCGTTACGGGACTGGCACGGACAACGGCATCTTCCTCGTCCGCGAAATGCTCACAAAGCACCTGGGGTTCGATACCGATGACGTTGAGATGCTGTACTTCAACGACGAGCCGAAGGGCAAGCCTGCTGTGCGCTCTGACGGCCAGGCCGCGCCCACTGCGTCCAACTTCAAAGCAAAGTTCACCAGACTGATCGTGGGGGCGAGGGGGACGGGCGACGTGCGCTTTGTGTATGTGGATACCCACGGTACCATTTATCCCAACCCGGACGGCTCAGGCGAACCGGACGGCATCGACGAGGGCTGGACTATGGCTGAGGACGACGACGGGACCAGGAAGGAGATCGTCTACGACAACTGGCTCGCGCAGGCTATCAATACGGTCAGTTGTCGAGACCACAGAGCTAGGCACCGGTCGTCACTAACGTGCGCGCACAGAACCTCAAGGTCGGCGTAAACCTGACGATACTCACCTCGTCGTGCATGGGCGGTGGAATGCTCGACACGCAGACTGCGACAGCTGGAGTACTCCTTGCCGGCTGCCACGAGACGCAGTTTAACGTAAAGTCACTGCGCACCAAAGATGGGATGGTGGACCCATGGATGTATGCTATAGTTTCCGTCATCAAGAACCAGGTAAGTCTCCCCTCCACCCACGCGTCGCGCCTCTCGCTGACGGCCGTTTTCTCCCACCTTGATCCCACCCGGCAGGTTAAGCGTAAGCGTGGTGTCCCCACTTATGTCGCGCTCTTCGACGACGCCAAAAAGTATATCAAGGCGCAGCTCGACGCCGGCGCCATCGGCGAAAAGTACAAAGGACCCAGCCCGAACGAGTTGGAGCCCATCGCGCGCGGTCAGGTCTCGAACACGAGCCACCAGGACCCTCAGCTTGTGTTCTACGATGGATACTTCGACCCAGATGCAGAACGGTTCCTCTTCCCATTCGTCGGACCGCGTGCCGGGAACGCCGAGGGCGAGAGTGCACGCTTCCCAAAGGACCAGTACCCGCATGGCGGCGAGTTATAGCGGCAGCGCCAACGGAATGGAAGAATCATCACATAAAGTGCTCTATTTTCAGCCTAAGATGTATAGTAGTGTATGTGTGGCTCGGCAGCAAGGCTTGACAAGTGTTTTCGAATCGATAGGCCCTCTTGTAAAATATCGGTGCACATCACAATTCTAGTGTTAGCTGTTTGTAAACCAATAGCCTGAACCGTTTCGAAAGATAATAGCGGGGCGCCGACGCGGATGTTCCACCGCTAAATCCCCCAGCGGTCACGGCACACTCACTTCCGCCTCCGTATTGGGTGAGCAAAACAGCACTCTCGGCGCGTACATTGTTCAGCGGAATGCAGTTGTGCCACGCCGTAAACACTGCCCTATAGCGAGTCTCACTTTTGTGACGGAATGAAAAGAGTTCAGGCTCCCGATAATTGCCACAACTTGAACTTCACTCGCTGGTAGGTATCTACGTGGCTACCGAGACGAAGTTATGGTCCCTCAGGCTAGCGCCGGGACGTCGTGGCGTCCATCATCTGATTCGACTTCGAGCTGCCATCTCCTACCATCACCCCCAGCACGTACTAATTTCAATAAACGACCCACTTGCATGAAATAAGCATCATAAAAATTCTAGCGCCGTTATCAGACCTGTACCAGTTCGAGCGTTGCGGCGATTCAAAGGGTCGCATAACGATCTTGATCAAGCGTGAGCTTACGGTGTACGGTGCACGTTCTTGAGTCAAAAGGCGGGAAAGCTTGAAGATAGCCACAGTGACTGAGGTCTGGAGCTTCAGATTCAATCTCTGTAGGAAGTTAAGTTCTACTCACCGCTAACTCGCAGATCCTCGGGGCAACTTTTTTTCGCAGCTGGGCACCTGGGTCCAACACGCTGCTCAGGTCTATGATATACAACTTCCATACCCGATGGTCTCCTTTTTTCCATCGTTCGCTCAGTGTTCTTCGCTTCGTTCGATATTCAGACTGCATAACTACGAGTGGGATTTTCAATACTACCCCGGAGATGTTCTCTTACGCTTTTCCGGCCCTTCTCCGACCCATTGTCCTACGCCAGTTGTGCGATCGCTGATAACAAACTACCGTACCCACGACTCATCACATTCATTAACCTACATGCCACTTACAGACAGTACTACGGTCGGCTGACTGCCGCCGCGCCCACTGGCAATAGATGAACGAGAATGGTGAGCCTGATACCCTATTCTCCTTTTGAGCTCTCACAAGAATTGCATTCTCTACTCACGTTAAGGATAGCATTGGCAGAGGCCCTACCGCGGTGTATGCTCACTGTGCGGGCGGCCCGGACCTACAGCTCACGATGGCTGTCCAGCTGGCCATAAGAGACGGGCTGATACCACAAGACCCGGACGTCCTTCTTTCTTGGGGATACGATCTTCCCCCCATCCACAAGTGCGCCCACGCTGCGGTAGAACCTGACTGGTATTCACTGAACTACGAAGCGTTCTGAATACATACACTCAGCCATAGCCAGACCTCACCGAAGTACTACATCAGCAAACTGCCAAGAGATACTGTAGCCTAATGCAGAGTTAGTAGGTACTTACAGACATGGTAGGGGTAGACGCAAAACTGTGGTAGGTACGCGGACTCTACTAGGATTGAGTCGTATGCCATAGTAAGTCTTCTTACGCTGTAGGCCGCACGCCACTACCTGACAACCGACTACAGACTACGCACTCGGACCTGTCAAGCCTCTGCAGGTAACCCACCTGCAATCTGATAGTGTCCTACAGGGCCTGATATGACCTCGCGCGACGCGCTGTATTACACCAGTCATATGCTATAGGCATACACCGAAAGCCAGTCTATAGTGATATTTTTTGCACCTTAGAAGCGTCTTCACCGAGGCGTAAGTGGTGTAAAATCAACAATATTTTATTGAGGTCATCATAGTATGTACATGAGAGGCATAGGCACGAAAGGTGCTTAAGTAGGCCAGTATACTCCGGTGAGAACTATACTCGTATGATAAGGAGACTTATGGATGGGCACACGCACGAGGAAAGAGCGCGCTGCTCGCGCCACCGCCCCACACATGGGACACAGCGCGCGAAGACTAAGGATCTTGCGTGACAACAGTCAGATTTATAAGGAGGACACTCAGGGGCGTGCGTGAGTAGGAGGTCAGGGAAAACGGTGTGGAGAGCTTACCGGCCACGAGAGTGCTCGTTAGAGGTAACAGAGGGTGCAAAGATACGGCGTAGACTACATGCGCGTGCCTAGTAGAGAACCAATAAACAGGACCTGTTACAAACTCCGTATATTCGATCACACAGCTCCTTACCATACGGCACCTCGTAGTCGATCCATGGACGGAGGCAGGGTCCCAGCTGACTCACCTTTGCGGGATGGTAGCCAGTCCATGTTCATGCACTGTTTGGAAGTGAGTATATGCGCACATGTATGGGGCTTACCGGGCACGACGAGGGGGGGGACATGAAAGGTTGGCCACTCATCGCGGGCTGGTAGGCTCTGGAGAGAAGAAAATGTGGCGGGGATGATGGGAGTGGAAGGCAAGCCGTGTGGTGGTGTTTCCAGGGTCGAGGGCATTTTATAGTCGGGCGGCGCAACTTGTAAGTCTTCTGGTCGAAATTCGAAGTCAAGTCGCTGTCGTATTGCGTCATTGTCCGTCGCACAGAAGTGGGTGGAGGTGTGACGTCACTCTCCAGGAATAGAAGGCAAGGTCAGGACTGGCTTTCGTCCACCGGCGCCTGTGACTGGGCGATTAGTATGAACGGGCTGCGATACGTGTTTGGACGTTCGACGGTCACCATTCGTAGCCCTCTTGCTCTTTATTATTTGTGCCTCTCATTGCAGATCCTAGATGTATGTTTGACGTTAGTAAGTGATTACTACATGTCCCATATAGGCAATTGCAGCTCACGCGCGGCATTTCCGCCGCTGGATATATGGGTTGGTATATATCTCATCTAATGGACTAAAATATATATAGCTCTATGGAAAAATCGTAGGCGACGGCGAATGTCTAGTAGAGAACGCCGTCCCAGACTGTGTACGGCAGCGCGCTGCGTGCAGTCTGTAGGCCGCCAGTCCGGCGGGACGGGCGCCTGTAGCGCCTTGCCTACCTCGTGGCACGCTGCAGGGCGCTGCCCTAGACCCGCGGTTTTGCTGATGTAGTTAAGCGCTGCGGCCTGCCACCCAGTGCCATCCGCCCCAGCCCAAGGAAGCAGTGGTTGCTGCAGTATCCTTACGAGAGCTATAAAGCCACGGTGCTCGCTGCACGTTTCTGCACTTTTCACCAACTCACCTTTCTTCCTTTCTAGCTAAGTTGACCTCGTTCGCATCAGTAGCGACACTGATATTACACAGCATTGGCGTATGTGACACCCCAGCGTGGCTTACCCACCGCATGAAGCCGATGCCCGGTTCCCCCGAGGATCGTACAAGAGCATGGCGTCGGTTGTCATGCGAGGATTAGTATGTTATTTTTCCGTGCTCTCACAAGGGGGAAGGGTTCACTAACTCGGACGACCTCTCCCACAGTAGACCTTCCCAGGTGGGCGGGGGGCGGCGATAGCCACTATAGATGATTGTTCATTGGTAAGTGTTGGTGAAGCCCACAGTATGCATGTGTGCATCCTTACAAGCTTCTCAAATCATAGTGATCATGAGTAGTAGAGGACAGCAGGACCAAGCAGGACTAACCAGAAACATGTATAAAGTTTCCTGCCCAGATACTCCCTACTAGTAGCGACATGGTCCCCACGGTTTCAATAGAGCTGGTTAATAGTAGAAAAGGCTCAGAGATCTATTGGAGACTACGTGCGCAAGCTTCGTGTTCAAGAATATATTCTATGCTTCCATACATAATCCGGCATCCTTCGACGACCCATAAATTGGAGGTTCCGTTTACCGTAACAATGACAACTTGACGATGTCCAATTTCGTAGAGAAAATAGCCGATATGCTCCCTGACGCGGCTGTCACGGCGAGAACTCGTGTATAGCAACGTGAAGGCAGCTGCTGGTAGTAAGAACTTGAAAGTCACAAGGCTAGGCGCCCTACGTTTCAATCGCATTCAAGCGCCTAGAACCTTGCATTCGAGCTGCCATCATCTCCCGGATTATTATCCCCCAAACATACTGGGTTCAGTCACTGTACTCAGTACCGGAAAAACACGCGTGGACTTCTAGTGGCGCTATTGTGACTGTCCGTCAGGACGCTGGAAGTGAACGGCATGTCTGCTCCGCGGAGCAATCGTTTGCCGCCGACTCGACAGCCATGGCCAGCGCGCTATACACTGAGCGACTGCGTTGTTCGGAATCTTCTCGTGGTCTTGACGCCGGTTCTTGCCCTTGCCATACTACTTCAAGGCGCTCAGTGGACGAAGTTACTTGTTCCCCGCCCCCGGCCGGCTTTCGAAGGATCGACAAGACCATACTTCGCCCGACCACCGGTAAGCTTCGAATCCGAGCCTTCGACTGGGCTGAGGATTACGGCAGTCGCGCTCGGGCCCCCCCACCGACCGCCCTTGCGAAGCTCAGCCCAAGGTGAAGCGGAAATGCACTTGCCTCGCAGTCGCCCGGCGCTGACGTTGCCCTTCCAAGAGTCCTGCCCACGCTGCCGCGGGCTTACTGGACGCTGCCAGGAGCGCTCGGGCCCACGAGAAAACTGAGGAATCGCGCACCCCCGCCTCGAGTCGCGGCCGCGCCGGCAACGGGGGTGCCGTTTTTGCGCCCTCCCTGCCGATGGTCATATTCGCGGACGCTCCTCGGAGGCCCGTGTCGACTCTCGAGGACGTGCGCGGGGGGGTGTTGCCGAAGACGACGTCGTCCGACGCGCCCGGATGCGCTTCTCTCGGCCCCCGCCGCGGCCGTACAGAATACTAGCCGAGGTGAGGGACGTGCGTGGCGTGTAAGCATCTATGACCCCGCCTCGTAGGGCAAGGCCATTCCTTGCCTCTCTGAGTCTCTCTGCGTGCGATGCGGGTCCTGCGGCCACGGACACGCCGTGGCGCCCCTGGGTGCACTCCACCTAGGCATCGCATACGTCGGCGCGCGGGCCTCGGTTCGAGAAGGACGAGGGGCCGGTCACTCGGCGACTTATCCTTCAGGCCTGAGGCCTCACCCAGCGAAGGTAGCCTCTCCCCGCGAAGGTATCCCTTGTGATCGAGTGCCCGGGTACGCGCTTTGTGTTTTTTTCAGGCTAGGCCGCGACTGGAGCATTCTTCACGTCGCGATCGACGAGGCTCGCGGACGGCATGGCACTCGTCGTCGGAAGAGACCGCCACCAGGAGGCGTCGCTTCGAGGGCGTGCGGCCTGCGCTGGCGTACGGCTCGGGCCGCTGCACGCTGGGTGGCCAAATGTGTGGCTCCGACATCGGGGGTGGGGCGTATCTGTCTCGCCGTCTCTGGCTCTACTGTCGTGCGTTGGCAACCGTCACGGATGGAATGCTGGGGCGAGGGTGAGACTCGGTGTAGTACTATGGCGGTGAGTCGTTGTTTGTGTCTTCTGTTTGGCCGTTCGAAGCCCCGTCATGGTCGTGGCGGCGTCTTCCCGCTCTACCCGCACCAGACGAGGCGCATTGCAGCCATGGCAGGCTTCGCGCCGCGTCTGGTGTTCTACGAGGGCCTTCGAGTGAGTTGGACCCGTTTCTCTTCCAACAACGAGGCGGCGTCTCATTGTGCCCGCTGCCTCATGCCCCGCATTTATCAAGGCGAACGTTTCTAGCGGTTCTCGACGTACGGGCTGGCGGCGGACTGGTAGTGCTATGTGACGTCGGCGGTGCCGCTGGACGACTTCAGATGGATGCGCAATATAGCCAAAGGACGGGCGCGCCACCGGGCCTGACGTCGGTAAGTGTCGCCGCTGTCTTCCCGGGCTTGGTATACACTATGCGCTTCCGGATTGACTGGCCTCGAGGCATCGACGGAACGAGTTTTCCTGGGTCGATGACAAGGATCGGTCAACGCCAGGTGAACGCAACAACAGACGACGCGCATCATGAGCTCACACTCCCGCCGTTCTCCGACGATCCATCTGCAGAAAGGCCGGCCGCGAGGCAGATGGGTGTTCGGGTGGTATGCCCCGGACTGCACCCCGCGCCGATTGACGTCTCATCGAGATCAGGCGCGTAGGCACAGGAGGAGTAACTCATCGGCCCCCGCATAGAATGCCTCGTAGCGTACGGTAAGCTTGTTCGATCGGCGGGCCCGTTTTACCCGTCGCTGACGTCGTCGTGGGCGAACTGAGCAGGCCGCGCTCTCAATATGGGAGCCCGCTGTGAGCGGTGACGGCGACACGAGGACGGTACCCTCTGTGGCACGAGACAGATGCTCAGCTGGGATCCGCCCCTGCTCGCGGGTAGAAGACTGGTGTGCGCGACACGGGGGCGCGAGGCATTTTATGTTCTCGCAACGGCACTGACGGGGCAGTCCGACGCGCCGGAGACGGGGGCAGGCGAGGGAGAGAGACTGCCGTGCCCGGTCACTCAAATTGAGAGGCCCAGGTGGTTGATGCCCGGCCGCGTTTGGGCAGGTGCTCTGTCCACCCTCCCCTGCCTGCGTCTCGATATGGCAGGCCAGCTGCCGTTCTCGGAAGGCCACGCTCGGGGACGCAGGACAGCTCCTTCTCGCGTTCACCAGGCAACTCATCTCTCTTCACCTTCCCCCGCCGGAGTGCGAATTCACGTCAACCCGCCCGTATATAATCCCACCTCGCCCGCTCTCTTTCCCCAACGCGTCCCCTTCTTCCTCCCCACCACCGCCCCTCCCTGCGATCAGCAAGGCGTTTCCATCAACACACCGCATAGCGGCAGCGAAGTTCCCCCTCCCCTCTTACCACCACTTTCACCACCTTCTACTTCCTCTTCGGCTCTCTTGCACCTTCACAAACGAACATCCCCACCTACCGCATCAAAATGTCCGCCGTCGCGTCCTCCTCCCTCTCCAACCTCCCGTTCCTCTCCGACCTCCTCAACATGTCCCCATCCTCCCTCGCCTTCGTCGCGCTATCTACTGGCCTACTCTACCTCTGCGCTACCCTCGTCTATAACCTCTACTTCTCACCGCTCGCCTGTATCCCCGGTCCCTGGTATGCGGCCCTCTCGGACTTCTGGCTCACCACCCACGTCGTCCGCCTGCAGCAGTGCAAGACTCTGCAGGCCCTCTTTGAGCGTTACGGCCCAGTCGTCCGCGTTGGCCCCAACAAGGTCGTTTTCTGCGATCTTACCACCGCTAGGAGCGTCTACTGCATCAATAAATTCGACAAGAGCCCGTTCTACAAAGCCCTATTGACGTGAGTCGCGTTCCTGACTGTTTACGTAGATCAGTGCTAACTTCCACTTCCCTCGCAGAAATGACAACGACCATGCGTGAGCCCCTGAATTCCATGAATGTGAAGTTTTCAAATTGACAGCTCGCCGGGACTTAGTATGACGACACTTCCTCACGCCCAACACTCGGCTCGCCGAAAAGCCTATGCGCCGCACTACAACCTACCCCATCTTACCCAATTCCAACCTGAGGTGAACGACTCTGTCGTCAAGGTCGTCCAGGTATATTCCCTCTCAGAATGATACGCGTTGGGTTTCTCAATCATGATTTGTCCACAGATCCTCGAAAACAGCAAAGGAAAAGCGTCTGTCGAGACTCTCGATCTATTCCGTCATCTCATGGTCGACATCATCTCTGTGACTGTTTTCGGCTCCCGTCCCGGTGCCTTGGACAACTGGGCGATCGGTATCCAGGACCCGCTGTCGCAGGCGGTGTACGATTTCCCCACACGCGGCATTGTGGTAGGTGCTAGAAGCGCAGCGATATGAATACCAAGGTCCGTCCTGACGCACCCCATACAGCGAAGCGCTATCCCCACTTGGGCATGGAACCTTGCGTGCCGTATTCCCAATGACAGGTGGCGCCGTATCTGCAACTCTGATAAAACGATGGCGGAGGTAAGCTGGAAGTAGCGGGGTCGTTGACAAATGTTCACCCGTTTGCGTAGTTCGTCCGCGGTCGCCTCGATGACAGTCGCGCAAAAATGCAAGCCGGGGTCACCATTGGTGAGAAGGATAGCAAGACTCCCTTGATACAACGCATGATCCAACACCGTGTTGGTGGCATTGCCGACGATGCGACCGCCCAAAACGTCATCTCTGAGTGCATGGGTCACCTGTGAGTTACAGTCACCACCGTACAATGTGTTAACTGATCACCTGCTTTCCAGTGTTGCTGGGTCCGACACGTCGTCCACCACGCTGTCCTACCTCTTGTGGGAGCTTACTCGCCGTAAGGACATCATGCGCAACCTGCAAGCCGAACTCGACGAGTACATGCATGACCGTAAAACCATCCCGGATTTTGCCACTCTTTGCAAGCTACCTTATCTTAACGCGTTCATTAAAGAGGGTGAGTAGCGGACTTGGGCTGAGCTCCCTATTCTCCTACTCTGAAATCTCTGACCGCCTTACTACTAGGCTTGAGGCTTTACGGGTCGGCGCCTTCCCTTCTCGAGCGCGTTGTGCCCGCTACTTCAAAGATCGACGACTCTTTCGACATGATGGGTTATGCTCTCCCCCCGGGCACCATCATCGGCACTCAGGCTTGGAGCATGCACCGCGACGCGGAGATCTTCCCTAGTGCTGAGACTTTCCTCCCGGAGCGCTGGCTCCCCGTCGAGGGTGCGGCAGACGAGGACGAGAGATTGGCTCGGTGAGTTGTCCTTCTTCTCATTACGTTATGACGTTCTCACATGTCGCCTCTATAGCATGTCGCAGTACTTAATGCCCTTTGGCGTTGGCACTCGTGTCTGTGGCGGTCAAAACCTTGCACACATGGTCTTGCGTATCGCGGTGGCTTCTATTGCCGTCAACTTCGATATTTCCGCCAACGTCTCAGAAACGAACGAGCAGAGCATGGAGCTGAAGGATGCATTCGTGAGTCCTTGGTAATGCTCGCCGCGGAATTTTTCTAATCAGATCCACAGGTTCTTCATCCCGCCACTAAGGAGTGTAAGCTCGTCTTCACCCCTAGGCAATGCTAGACAACATCGACCGGTTTGCTTCTCTCTTCTTGGGTTCTCTGGACCTAGTCGTTACATTATGTCTTACCTAATCCGTCACTCGTTTACGTATAGTTTGGATATCTTACAACTTGCATAATCGCTTTCCTCCCTTCGCTCTGTGATATGCTATCCTGTACCTTGGTTACGTACGCTATCTCATTGTCTAGTCCATACCGCCGGCGGTCTTAGCGTCCCATCTTAGACGTGTATTTAGTAGAAACAGTAGCGCAGTCTTGTGATACACCGCGTTGAGGAGGTTATTGTGATAGTAGATTAGCCATGATCTCATAACACAAAACCAATATACCCGTCAGACTTCGCGAGACTAGTAGGATGGCTCTACATCATCAGCTCATCACATCTCCGCCTTTGAAACTTTGAGACGGGAAGTATAGCAAGGTTCTATGTCATCGATATGGAACATCCACCACACAATGAGTTCCAGTACTTGCGAGAGTGATGAAGTGGGGTTGCTCATATTAGCCCGGACCTACAGCTTCGACATATCCACATCGAACAACCGCACTCCTGGGCGAACATCGCCAATACCTGGCTTACCAAACGCCGCGTCGGCAATGGTGCGCTGCCCCTCAGAAACACCAAGTGAATCCAGAAGCAAGGCTGCCTTTTCAGGCATGAACGGCTGCAACAAGATACCACACTCCCGCAGAGCTTCAAAGACGAGCGCCTGCACGTCCGCCGCGACGGCCGGCGGGGTGTCCTTCGCCCATGGAGCAGCCTGCGTCATGAGCAAGTTCGCCTGGAAAACCGACAGGAGCATCAGCCGATCAGCAAATAAGACAGGGGGCGATTGGAGGGGGGAGGGGGGACGAAATGACACGCGCGTGCGTACCTCCTGAAGAGCGAGCACGACCGCCTCGAGCGCGTCCGCGACCTGGAAGCGGGCCATGTGGGCCTCGAACGTGGGCGCGAGCGCGTTGAGCGCGGCGCGCAGCGGGGCGTACGCGCTGGCCTCGGGGACGAGCGCGGGGCCGCGCCGCGGCGGCACGGCGGCGACGCGCTTCGCGATCTTGGCGGAGGTGGTGCGGAGGAAGAGGTTGCCGAGGAGGGAGATGATTTCCCGGCTGTGCTTCTGGAGCTGCTCTTGGGACCAGTCTGCGGGTGTGTGTTAGGTCGGGGTCACGGTTTGCGTTTGGGGGAGGGGGAGGGGCTCACCGACGTCGTCTTTGAAGCGGCCGCCGACGCGCGCGAGGTAGTATCGCACGAGGTCGACGCCGAGCTCGTCCATGGCTTTGATGGGGTCTGCGACGTTGCCCACGGACTTGGACATCTTGGCGCGGTCGACTGTCCAGTGCGAGTGGGTCAGAAGCGTCTGCGTCAACGGCAGCCCGAGCGCCTGGAGCATCGCCGGGAAATATATCGCGTGGAACCTGACGCGCGTATGTATGCGCGTGTTAGCCTGTCCTGACTAGAATGACGAGCGCGAGATTCGCACCGGAGGATGTCTTTGCCGATAACTTGCACGTTTGGCGGCCAGCCTTCCGAGAACCCGTCGCCATTCGTAGCCGCCCAGGGGTAGTTCACGGACGAGGGGTACACGGTGAGCGCGTCGATCCACACGTATATGGTGTGTTCGGGGTCGTTCGGCACGGGGATGCCCCACGTCAATCGTGACCGCTTACGCGAGATCGAGAGGTCCTCGAGCGGCTCCTGCAGAGCGTTTACGACGTCCGCATGAAATTGGGGAGGCTGGATCGCGTCGGGGCGCGCGGCGTAGTGCGCTGCCAGTGAATCTTGGAACGCGGACAGGCGAAACTTGTAGTTGTCCTCCGACTGCCATTCTACGCGCGAGCCCGAAGTTGTTGAGACGTGGTACTCGACGCCGTCCTTTTCTACTTGAGCGACTTGCGTGGCGGGGTAGAACGTCTCGTCCGAGACAGAGTACCAGCCCTCATGCCGGCCTTTGTAGATGAGACCCCGCGCGTCGAGTTCTTTCTGCAACAATGAGTATGCCGTGTAGGCTGCAGTGTATGTGCGCTGCTCACCCACAGATGTGAGACCGCGTCACAGTGTTGACGCTCGGTCGTACGCGTGAAGCGTGTGGACGTGACGTTAGCCTTCTTGATGAGGTTCTACCTTGGTGGGAGCGGTCTTAGCACCGAGGTCACGTAGAGGAGAGCGCAAAGGACGGCGACATACGCGAAAATGAATGCTCAATTCGTCGCAGAAAGAGAGCGGGTCCATGCCCTTTGCCTTGGCCGCGTTCTGGATTTTTAGACCGTGCTCGTCTGTACCGGCCACGAAACGGACTGGTCGACCAGGATTTGAGAGCCTGGCATGTCGCGCGAATATGTCAGCTACCACTAGCGAGTGAAGATGTCCAATATGTGGTGCTGCAGGGGCGTGAGGAAGAGAGAATGGGACAAAACTGTAAAACTCCACGTATTCAGGACATTGAGTAGATGCGTACCAGCATTAGGGTAGAATATAGGCGTCGTAATGTAGTACGGCTTCACGTCGCTCTGCGCGGGTACAGAGTACCCTCTCCTCGAACACCTAAGGACATGCGCACGTTTTGAGAGAGACCGAGCAGCGGCAAGGGATTTCATCCAGCGTAGACGAGTAGCAGTGGCTGCAGCCAGAAAGTCAGTTCAGCTGCGCGGCGCGTCACGGTCCCAACGAATCGAGGAACCATAAGCGCCCATCCCAATCCTGTCCGAGAGTTCCCGCGCCGGCGGCAGCTCCGGTCCGAACTATCGGGCGAGGTCCGGACCCGAATCGGGTATGTGCATCGGGCGCCTAACCGCGCTTCCTGGCACCCACCGCGAATCAGAGGTGTCCCTCGCAAGTTGCAAGCCAGGATCAGGCAGCGTTCCTGTCCTCCCTCTCCCCTCCAACTTCGCCGTGCGTCACGTATACTACTCGCGTTCTTTCTCGTAGGCCTCTGAAAGCGGCTCAGACCTATCCATATCTCAGCTAAGCCTCTCCAGAAACAGTAGCCGGTCTACTTGCTGCGAACGCCATGTCCGACGCATTCTCCGATCTCTGGAACTCGACCGGTGCTGCCAAACCAGCCGAGCCTCCTCGCAAACTTGGCACCCTCGGCTCTGTCACTCCTTCTCAAACGGCGCCTCGAAAACCGCAGAACGATGTGTTCTCCATGCTCGCCGCCGCAGGTTCGTCCTCCACCGTAGGCTCTCGGTCCGTGACTCCTGCACACACACCCGTGCTCGGCTCCAATGTGGCTGCGAAGCCCATGCAGAAGGCCGCCAGTGCGAGCCCGGCTTTGGGTGGGGGCGACGCGTTCAGCGGTCTCCTTTCCGGCTTCTCGTCTACCCAGTCCGCGAACAGCGCGAATCTCACCATGGCTCAGCGGGCGGCACTTGCGGAGAAGGAGCGACGCCAACACGCGCAGCACCAAGCGTCACTTCCTCCCCCGTCTGCGTCATCTGCTTGGGCTGGGCTAGACGCCTTGGGAGGAAGCTCAAGCACCACGAAGGCACACTCGTCTACCCCGCGCCATGATCCCCTTGACGATCTCGGATTTGGTGCATTCTCTGGCTCTACCACTTCCAATCCCCCACCCATCACGGCCACCAAGTCTGCCCCGCCTCTTGACGATGATTGGGGCTTCGGGGAGTTTGCTTCCCAACCAACCGCGGCTCCCCCGCCATCTTCGGCTCGCAAGACCGCACCTGCTTCTCAATTTGACGACCTTCTTGGATTCGATGATTTTGCTGCGCCGTCGTCCCACCGAAAATCACCTTCCCCCGCTCCGCCGGCATCGAACGAGCCGGGGGATTTCGATTTCGGCAACCGGGAGGACGGCCTACTAGGTAACCAGTCTAGCGACGAAGACGATATTCTGGGTGATCTAGGAAAGCCTGTGGAGAAACTAGCGGCTGTGAGTAGCGGGCATTATATAGCGAGGTCGTTAGGGTTGATCTCTCCTACAGAGACAATCGGCACGCAATACACCTTCTCCCCAGCCCTCACAATCCGGGCAGCGTTCACGCGCCGTATCTCCGCCCCCTCATATTCTCGGTCAGATTGTGGAGATGGGGTTCTCATTACAGCAAGCGCGTGTCACGCTTGCAGCTACCGATACTGGTCTCGACGTACAAGCCGCCCTCGATATGCTACTGTCTAACGGTGCCGCGTCGTCTTCGCCGGCTCCGGAACAGCAGCAAGACGCCCGAAGGCGACCCACGCGAGAAGCAGGGCATGAACGGTACTATAGCTCAGACGACGATGCCGCACCAGCTCGTCCGCCACAGCGTCCTGCTGCACGTTCGCCACCGCAAAATCAACGTTCCCGCCCTGCCCGAGACGGTACGCCCGGAGCGGACGCCCAGAAGAATCTGCAAGAGCAAGCGGATAAGATTCTTGCGCAAGCTAGCGAGATCGGCCTGAACATGTTCAACCGTGCCAACGCGTTCTGGAAGGAGGGCAAGGAGCGCGTTCAACGAGCGTACGAGGAGCGAGCGGCCGCTAGCGGAACTGCGGGGCCCTCGAGACAGTCCGGGGGAGATGCAGCGCGGCGGAATGGGCGACCGAAGTGGATGCAAGACGCGCAAGAGGACGTACATTCTCATGAAGATGCGCGTGGGGGAGGATTCAGGGATGATGACGGAGAAGTCCCTCCACCCCCTAGACGTCAACAGGCCAAGCCAGTGGCCCCTCGGGCGCCTGAGCAGCAAAGTCCTGCCTCACGTCTGAAGGTTGGGAACTTGTTCTCAGACGATCCGCCGGCGGTGTATGTGTCGCCATTCCGACGCAAAGGCCCCTCACGCGGACAGACGTCTGATACATCCGCTGCACCCTCACCGGCACCCCCTGCCCAGAAACCCTCGCCCTCTCCTGCCCGGGCACCCTCTCCGGCACCCCTCGTCCAACGGCGCACCGTTTCCGCCTCGCCAGCCGCAATCGCCGAATCAGCCAAGCACAAGGCAGCCGGCACGGACAAGTTCAAGCTCGGGCAGTACGCCGAGGCAGAGGCCCTGTACTCCGCCGCCATCGGCGCGCTCCCGCCCTCACACCTCCTGCTCGTCCCGCTGCACAACAACCGCGCGCTCACGCGCCTCAAGACGGGCGACCACGCCGGCGCGGTCGAGGACTGCACGGCGGCGATCGCCCTCGTCGGCGCGGGCTACCACCCCGCGCGCGAAGCCAAGGTCGTGCGCGAGGACGAGGGCGCGGGGGTCGACCTCGCGGACGCGCTCGTCAAGGCGTTGCGCCGGCGCGCGGAGGCGCACGAGGGCCGCGAGAAGTGGGACGCGGCGCGCAGGGACTGGGAGGCGCTCGCCGGCGCGGACTTTGCGGGCAAGGTCCGCGCGGAGGCGGTCCGCGGCATCGGGCGCTGTCGGCGCATGCTCAACACGGACGCAGAGACGGGCGTGTCGACGGCCACGCAGTCGGCGTCGGCGTCCCGCCCACCCGCTGCAAAGCCAAAGCCAAAGACAAAGACAACCCGCGTGCCGACGCCGCCCTCGGACGCGCTGAACCGGGTGCGGGAGGCGAACGAGGCGGCGGAGGCGGAGGACCAGGCGAAGGCGGAGCTCAAGGACGCGGTGGACGCGCGGCTGGGCGCGTGGAAGGCGGGCAAGGAGAACAACCTGCGCGCGCTGCTCGCGAGCCTCGACACGGTGCTCTGGCCCGCGCTCGGGTGGCAGAAGGTCGGGATCCACGAGCTCGTGTCGCCCGCGCAGGTGAAGATCAGGTACACCAAGGCGATCGCCAAGGTGCACCCGGATAAGGTGCGTGCGGTCCGCCTGTCTGTGTCTGCGGTCTGTTGTCTGCGCGTCGCGGTTTCGCGGCGTCGAGCGTGCGTGCCCTTTGCCCGCTAGCGGACGGGTGGAGGGTGCGCATCGCGGGTGCGGCTTGCGTGTGGTTATGCCCGAACGTGGGGTTGGCTTCGCTCGGGCCTGCCCGTCTCCTCCGCGCTGTCTTGTCTTGTCTGGTGCGGAGAGATGAGGTTCGCTGATGCAGATTGTGTTCGATAGCTGAATGTGCACAACACGACGGTCGAGCAGCGGATGATCGCAAACGGCGTCTTTGGGACGCTCAACGAGGCGTGGAACGCGTTCAAGCCATGACCGGGCGTGCGTGCGCCGTTCTCATGGCTGATACGCCGTCGCCCACGACGATGGTGCGAGCTCAGGTTGACGGGGGTGGGGAATGGATGCTTGCATAGCGGCACGCTAGGAAAACGAACGGTTTAAATACAAATAGAGATAGCGACGCGGAAGATGGCAGATATAGCTTGTAGAACATCTGGTGTGTCGTAAATATACCTGGTCTCCTCCGGAATGCATGTGCAGGACCCCGGAGCGTGTTTCAGGACGCCAGATCCCTGTTTTCTGAAAAGTACTTGACTTTGTTTAGAGGCGAACGTTTTAGTGGATGACGAAACTTCATATGCTCAGATCCTGCCAGCCTGTTGTTACTATGCCTATCTTCGAAAACGGATGTTCATGATTAATCCTCTAGATTTGACTAGTCGACCGGCCACGGTTCAACAGTGTACAAGAGGGTTGTGATTCGTATGCACGATTCGGCATGAACCGCTGTATTCTGTTCCTGCTCCTGCTCTATAAATCATAGAATTCCGGAGTGAGACTTTAGAGCATCCACAACGCTCAAATTGTCCACCGACAGTCGGGGGTCCTGCTGCGGGTCGTACCACGCCCATCTGCTTGGCCTGACATGTACGTACTGATCGCGAGATTATCGGAGAGCGACAACAGAGCTCCCGCGGAGAACCGCACAGGGCGGGCAAAGAGCACACCGTTCACGCACGGAATGGCAGGGGGAATGGCGTGCAACGGTAGCGGAAGCATATTCCGCGTCTCTAACGGGAGCACAGCTTTCGATGCTGGACTCGAGCGGAGGGGCTTGGGTGCTGCGTTTCGGGCGGTGATAGGGTTTATTCGGCGTTCTGGACGGGTTAACGCATGGAACGGTGTGACGGTCGAGGATGGGTTCCTTGGGCGGTCCTGATTCAGGTTTCCGGAAAATGGCCGTGGTGTGAGGGCTTGTTCCGAGTCAGTTCAGCGTTCCGGGTCTGCACGGGGGCCAAAGAGTGCGCGCAGAGCGGGAAGGAGCAGAGGACGAAGGACGTTGCTCGTCTTTGCTGGATGGAGCTGGCAAGAGCTGAAAGAGCGCGAAAGAACGCCGGGCGGAGCGAGGCCCCGTCGACGGCACAAAGATACTTACCGCATTTGGGCGGTGTGGCGCGAGGCGGGCCCGGAAACGCCCGGGCTCCTGCGTCGATCTGCGGGCGCTTGTTGGGCGTCACCCGACCAGCGAATGTGGCTGCATCTGTGCGAGCCGCCGTCGGGTGGGTAAGTTGGAGAACTCTCTGTGCTGGGTGGCTGAACGACGCGGCTGAGACCGACCCCTGAGGCGCTCGAGGGCGGAAGCAGGGCGAGGGGAATGCGAAGAGGCCCCTGTGGGCCGCGCAGAGTGGGCGCGGAACGAGACGGAATCTGGGCCGCGAGAGGGAGTTCGGAGGGGGCTCGGTGTTCGGTGCAGGCCCATTTCAGGGCAGATCTTGGCCGCATCCCGCGTCGTGGCGATCCGGCGGTGGCAGGGCCAGAGTCTCGCCCTGCGTCGGCGGCAACGTGCGGTCGGCCTTCCATATTCGCCAACGTTCCCGAAAAACACGACCGCACTCCGAGCCTCTCTTTCCGCCATCCGTCCCACTCCGTCCGCTCCTCATAATATAAGAATGCTCCAGCCCGCCCAGCCCGGATTCCACATTCCCCTATTCCCCTCCTCCCCGCCCCTTCCCCCTCCCTCCTCTCCGCTTTACGACCCTAATGGCCTCTCCCTCCATGCCGCACAGCGAAACATCCACCATCGCCGTCCCCGACGAGGCCCACGCCGCCGCTCACCACAAACACGACAAACATGAAGGTGATCCTCGCGCGGGCCACATCACCTTCACCGACAACACCCGTGCCGCCCGCGACCTTACCCTGACCAGGACGCGGACGCACGAGTCCCACGATGACACTCGTCCCGATCTTTCTTTCCCCTTCGGCACCACCGATGTCAACCGCGGTGGCTTCACCAATGAGTATCGTGCGGTCTCCGAGTCCGGGTACATGCCCGCGGACCTCGCCCTCCGTCCCGTACCATCCCATGTCTATCGGCTACCTCAAGCGCTCGCCGACCCCGAAAAGGCGCGCGAGCTCAAGCAGATGAAGTTGGTGACATGGAAGGAAGGTGATCCAGAAGATCCTCGTAATTGGTCGGTCCTCTACCGGTGGTGTGAGTACTCGACGTCTTCTTTTTTTTCGCGTCCTCGATCTGACAGCGTATTTTAGACATCACTGCTGTATGTGCGATCGCCGTCGTGCAGGTGGCGTTCGCAAGTGCAGTCGTCACCGGCGACTTCAAAGATATCGAGGCTGAATTCCACGTCGGCGAAGTCGTCACGGCCCTGAGCGTATCGCTCATGGTCGTCGGCTTCGGTATTGGCCCCCTCGCTTGGTCCCCTCTGGTGAGTTTTCCGCGTGTTCTTGTGCCGTTGTATGCGCCCTGACGATGCCCACAGAGCGAACTTTTCGGTCGGAGGCCCATCTGGATGATCCCCGGCGTGATCTACGTGATCTTCAATATTCCCTGCGCTGTGGCGAAGAACATCCAAACGCTCCTCATCTGTCGGTTCTTCTGCGGTATTTTCGCGTCGGCGCCGTTGACACTCGCCGGCGGTACCATTTCCGACGTCTGGGACAACAACGAGCGTGGTTTGGCGATAGCTCTGTTCGCTGCCGCGCCCTACGGCGGTCCCGTCCTCGGCCCCATCGTTGGTGGCTTCGTCGGTGAAACCGTCGGCTGGCGGTGGATCATCTGGGTCAACATGATCTTCGCGGGTGTCGTTACGGCATTCACCATGACCATCCCCGAGACGTTTGCCCCTACCCTCCTCCGGAAGCGTGCTCAGCGCCTGCGTGAGGAAACCGGCGACACCACCATCACCACCGAGCAGGAGTTGTTCAAGGCCTCTCTCAGCCAGATTATCACCGAGACGCTTCTTCGTCCGTTCCGTAAGTTGTCACCCAATGCGTTTGTCGTGCTTGCACTGACTTCCAGCCACAGAGATGATCGTGACCGAGCCCATCCTGCTGTTGATGAGCATGTACATCGCTCTCATCTACGGTCTCCTATACGCCTTCTTCTTCTCCTACCCCGTCGTCTTCGGCGAGTACTACGCCTGGAACGACGGCATGGTCGGCGTCACCTTCTGCTCCGTCCTCATCGGCGTCGCGCTCGCCATCTTCGTCACGCCCCGCATCGAGCGCGACTACCTGCGCCGCGCCGCTGAGAAGGGCGGCCGCGCTGACCCTGAGGATCGTCTCCCGGGTATGATGATCGGCGCCTGGTTCGTCCCCGTCTCGCTGTTCATCTTCGGCTGGACGAGCCCCCCCGCCGTTCTCCCCGGCGGCGGTAACTGGGTCGGCCCCGTCTCCTCCGGTATCCCCTTCGGCTTTGGCAGTAAGTGGTCTTTGCACTCATGCATGTCGAACAGGTGCTGACGTTGGTGCTCTGCAGTGGTCATCATCTACTTCTCCGCGAACGCGTACCTCATCGACGCGTTCCCCGGTTACGTCGCGTCCGCGCTCGCCGCGAAGACGGTCATCCGTTCCGGCTCCGGCGCCGCGATGCCGCTGTTCATCACCGCCATGTACCACAACCTCGGTAACGGCTGGGCAGCGTCGACGTGGGCGTTCATCTCCCTTGCCATGGTATGTGCATGTATCCTCCTAGCCTGCCCTCGGTCAAGCTAACGGGCGTTCGTTCGCAGGTCCCCATCCCATTCTTGTTCTACCGTTACGGCCGGGCCATCCGTGCGCGCTCAAAGCGTGCGGCCGCGTAATTTCACCCTCCTTATTGTGCCCCTCGCCGCTTTCCGATCCGTTTCGCTTCCCCTGTCTCACGGTCGCAGTCGTCTTCGGTTCAACAATCCCCATCCTCCCCCACATCCCCATCCACACACACACACACACTATCATCCACACGCGCTCGTACAAAACCCCCACACGACACAGTCGCGGTTTCCTCCTCCCTATTTTTCTTTCCCTTGCACGTTCTCGCCTCCGCACGCTTTCGCGCAATTCCCGTCTCTCTCGTACCTCATCCCTCATCGTTTCTTTCTCTCCTTCCCTCTCCCTCTCCCTCTCCCCATCCCAACATCTTTTGCCTAGACGTTTAGAACATTCCGTCTGTTCTAAGTTATTCCGCGTCCGTGCCGCTACGCATACAGCCCCACACCACCCCCTTACTGCTACAGCCTTCTACTCCACGTCTACTTGTCTAGGTCTAGTGCGCCCACTGAGCGCCGCCGCGCGCGCCCCTTTTTTTGTGCTCCGGGCCGCCCCGATGCATATCACTGTATCCACCTCTGGACGTCCATGTAGTATAGTCTAATTCCGATACAGCGCTTCGAATTCTATGCATCGTTTACTTTATGGTTTGCGTGTCGCGCGAGACCGGTTGTTCTAGTGCGTCTCCTCTCCAACTTAGTAAAGAGAAAAGGCAATGAGTGAAATTTCAGCTAGAGTCTAGACAGGTGGCGAGAAACCGTTCCGAAACCACAGACATATGGCTACGATCAGCTCGCATGTAGAGGAATCCACTCTACCGTGCTTCCGTTGACGTTGGCCGCGCACTAGTGACCGCTACAGCTCGTTATGCGAATACTGGTCCTTTGGGAAGCGCACGCTCTCGCCTCCGGCGTGCCCGCCGTGCTGCGCAGCGAACGGGAAGAGGAACCGCTCTTCATCCGGGTTGATGTACCCACTGTACAACGCGAGCTGCGGGTCCTGGTGGCTCGTGTGTAGGTCCTGGTGGCTCGTGTGTAGGTCCTGGTGGCTCGTGTGTAGGTCCTGGTGGCTCGTGTGTAGGTCCTTGTCGCGCGGGACCGGCTCCAGCTCATTCGGGCTGGGACCCTTGTACTCATCACTAATAACGCCTAGCCCTCTGGCAAGCTGCGTTCTGATGAACCTCTTCGCGTCGTCGAAGAGCGCGGTGTAGGTGGGGATGCTGCGCCCATGTTTTGCCTGCAGGGCGGACCAGGGGTGTCACGCCCGAAGGGATTGAAGAGGACGGCCGTCAGCGAGAGACGTAGGGTATGATCATACCAGGTGAAGGAGAGACCTGTTTGGTTCTTTATCACGGAGACTACCGCGTACGTCCACGGGTCTAGTACCATGCCGTCCTTAAGTGGTGCGCAGCGCTTTCACGCTGAACTGCGTCTCGTGGCAGCCGGCCGTCGGCTCGTGCGCGTCGAGCATTCCTTCGCCCATCCACGACGAGGTGAGGATCGTCAAGTTTACACCGTGCTTTAAGTTCTGTGCGCGCATGCGTCAGCGGCGATTCAGTTCTTACCCCCTTGATACCTTACGTATACAGCTGACCTCACGGATAGTCGTAGAAATCCAATCGTCGTATACAACCTCCTTGCGTCGTCGTCCTCGGTCATAGTACATCCTTCGTTGATGCAGTCCTCGTTAGGGTTAACGGAACTGTACGTGTCTACATACAGGAAACGTACGTGACCCTCTGCTGCGCCTGCGACCAGGCTGGTGAACTTGGACTTGAAGCGCGAAGCGCTGAGTGCCGTCTGGCCATCGGAGCGCACTCCGGGCTTGCCTTTCGGCTCTTCGTTGAAGTACAGCATCTCGACGTCGACGACGTCGAAACCCAGATACTTTGTGAGTATGTCGCGCACGAGGAAGATGCCGTTGTCCGTGCTCGTCCCGTAGCGGAGGATGAGGGCATGGCGCCGGGCCGGGGATCACCCCGTCAGGTGAGGCAGAACATCCGTGCAGCGAGCGACGCACTTTTTTGGTGTGTGCTTGACTAAAGTCCGTTTGCTCCATGTCGAAAGTCACGCTGTCTCGATCGCCTTCGGGGCCACGCATATGGATGACCGCGCGCCGCCGGCCGTCGTTGGGGATCGCGACCTTGAACGTGTAGTAGCCATCGTTGAACGTACCCCTCGTTTGCCCGCCCGACGAGGACACCGCGAGGAATGTGCCCTTTGCGCAGCGATTCTCCTTGGGACGGCCCTGTGCGTCTGTAGTCCACTACCAGTACATTCCGACGGGCGCGCCGTCCGCGATGCCGCGCGGGATGACGAGAGTAATCATCTCCTCCACCTGAGAAAGTTGAGTTTGCTGGTGAAGACCTCGGTCGACAGGACGCGGAGCGTGTCCGAGAGCTGAACCTGCAGGGTGCTCGCGGGGACGTGTCCCCTTTGGGATTGCGCATCTTGACCGTCACGAACTTGAGATCGGTGACGACAGTGCCCTCGAAGGTGTAGAAGCTGAAGGGAAAGACGATCTTGTCGCTCGCCGTCTTCGTGACAGTATTGATGGTGCCGGACTGGTAAGAGGTTAAAAAACCGTTTAGTAACCCGACGACGCGAGACAGGAACGTCGTAGCACCTCAAAATGGTTCCTCTTCTTGTTGCCTTTGGATTCTTCAGTCCACTGCCAATACGCGCAAACAGGGTCACTCAAGGCGAACCCAGCGGGGAAAACCATAGTTATGCATTCGTCTTTGGCGTAGTCGAACCACTGAAGTTTGCCGTTGTAGACGTACATTTCAGTAAAAACCAACGGATTTGGAGGAGTATCCAGATAGCTCCGATGAACCGGCGGTAGAGCACCCATGCCCTTAAATACAGAATACAGCCTAGAGTACCGACAGTACCGCAGGGAGCGCAGCGTTGCACGTACAGGCGAGGCAGCGTTTTAGGCAGGTGATGCATGATCGATCTGAGTCGAGTGACTATAGCAGGTGAGCGCATTGAGCTATCGACGATAATTACACATCGCCAGATTGACACCGGTGTAAGGCGGATGTATGGCGAAGTTCGGAGATAGGAGGGAGTCTGCGGTAGGAGAGGTTCTTCCTCGAAAACGAGGCGAAGGCTAACGTCCGATGATCATTGCTACACCCTCGCGTCGATCCCAACACACGGTAGTGGTTAGTTTCTCTTCGGAACGCTCGGCGGCTCTGCGAAGAAACTCACTCAAAGTTAGACATCGGGGGTGGAATAACCGTTCGACAAATAGTCAAAACGTGCCTGAACGCGAACAACAGGCCTGGCGCACCTCGAGTCTATGATCTGCGAAAGGCGCAATGATCGTCAAGAATTGTAGACGATAGAAATCTTCAAATCAAAACCATTGCGCCCAAACTTCATGGGAAAGTCTTCATAAGGACCGCGAAACGACGGGTGGATGCGACTGTTTAACTTTCAATGAGGCTTCACTGTGACACAGACAGTGCTTCAAGAGTGTCCGACTCTCCGCGAGCGCCTGCCACATGGACTCGATCAGCGAGTTTACTGAAATATGCACGCCAAAGCAAATCCAAACACCAGTCATATGCTTTCCAACGCCACCGAGTGCCGCTACACTAAAATACAACCACGAAACTTTGTACGTCCAAAAACTCCGGAGCCGCACTAGTAGTACCATGATACCATTCGGGCCGAGGTGACGAGTCGGACGGGATGAGACGTTCAGTGAAGTGAGCGTGAGGATGAGCCATCAGCTTTGTCCATTGTTATGGCACCTCTGAGATATACCTATCGGAAAGGGGAAGAGGACCAGCGCGCCATGAGCTGCTCATTGCCGTGGGGGCTGGGTGGGCACACCAAGGCTAAATCGTAGTATAGTATGTCAGAAATTCTGATCCGGTGCTAGTAAATGCTGGCCACGGCGGGCGTGCCGACACGTACCGGGACGGAATCAGAGCAGTCGACCAGCCCGCCGGAAGCTCGACCAAGAGCGGCCGCGGAGGTTCGAGACTATGGACGTAACGTGCGGGTCGAAGAGAGCGTCGCAGCGCCGGCGGGTGGGAGAGGAACGCGTCAGGCCGGGCTGGGGGGGAAGGAGGTGGAGAGAGGTTTGGGTGAGTAGAATGGGGAACTAGCAGAGGAGCATCCATGCATTTATACTAATTGTCTGAAGTGCCGCAGCACACTGGAGGGTCCGTGCCGCAGCTGAGAACCTACGCGGGGGAGGCACAGTGCGTCCGGTCGAAAAGCCGGCGGCGTATGACAGGTTAGACGGCAGGGAAGTCCATCGCGTCATCGAGAGTCCTCCCACACTATACCGCAGCACCGGTGAAAGGCGGTCAGACGATGAGGTGGGGTGGGAGGGCGAGCGGGATAGGGATACCGGCCTATCCCCTCGAGCGCGAAGCGGAGGCCGACGGTGTCAATGCTACAGCTGCCGCAGCATGCCAGGAGGGCACATGCCCGCAGGTTCCTCTTCACGGCTTGCCTTTCATTCGCTGGATTGCGAGGCTTCGATGGGATAGAAAAAAGAGAAGGACGCCGAACCGGTCGAAGGTGGTTTGCGGTAGGACACGGTACCCAGGGTGTGCACGGGACCAGGACAGTGACACGTCGAAGGCCGTTACGATTCACAAGGGGAGATAGCGTGTATGCACGGAAAGTCGTACCGAATAAGTCTTGCGACTGTCCTGAGTCAGTAAATGGCGGAGGTGGGCTCGAGATCGAGCCGCCTATTCGACTATGGTAGCACCAGTAGTGAGGCCGTGGTATCCGGGTGATTGTTGAGAGACCGGCTTCGCTCACATGTTGCTTAGTTTGATGAGGCAGGACGCTCCGACCGAATAGATCATGTAATTGCGAGAATCAGCGTGAAAGTATGTGCCCGAATTCAATGGAGTATGTGAGTTAAGCTGGCTGAGGGAAGAGGAATTTAAAGCGCACGTCGGGACTAGGCGAGCACATGCCTAGCGTCGCCGTTACCCATCCTGCCAGAACCTTAGCTCACTACGGGCGAGAAATGTTACTGATGCGACCAACGCGCCAACAACAAGTCTCAGAGGATTTATGTGGTGCGTAGTGACAGCGTTTGACCACAGAGGCAGACCTCGCTCAACATATCCCAGTGGGCGAGAAACACAAAGAGCATATCATCACAATGATCGTGATATACAATGCGCTACACTGACACTGAAGGCCTAACCATATCGAGGTCATAGTACTCCCCATGAGCCTTGTTTGCTCAAGCAAGAAGGTAAAAGTCACGGTTACAGGAGCGTCAGATATCGCTGCAGAAGATGCGCTAAATGCGCATCTTCCCAGCGATATATGATACTCCCGTATCAGTGCAAGAGTATCTAGATAAAGCCCAGTATATTTTGGGAAGGGAAGATGGGTGCTCAGAAGTTTGTCGCGGTCGCGAAAGCGTCAGATATCGTCGTAGAAGATACGCGCAGCGTAGCTTCAAGACGATATATAACGCCCTCGTAACAGTGCCGCGGCCGATGCGATGTATGGTACCAGAGGCCACAGAATTTATATGCGTCCAGGAGTTGCCGCAGTCAGATGTGGCCGCAGCACCATCTTGCATTACCAAATGCATTGTATTCATAGCACACCTCCGGGCTCAAGATGGTAGACAATATGTCGCACCAGGGGACATGGTTCATCATATGGCCCACCGCAGCACGGAAGTCGGGAGCCCATGTAAGCGCGTTCGCGCTTCTATTGCTTGGGGAGTCAGCGATATACGACTCGGAAATGGATAAGATGCGCGCAACATTGAGAACATACGAACAGCTGGCGGACACAGCTTAAAATCGTGTGTATGTGCACAGATATGACCCCAGAATCTTTCTTCGGACCGATGTATGTCGGGATACTGGGGACTGCTGCGTCGCCCGACGGCCCGCCTGGAAGAGTCAACATACGTTGACAGTCTAGAACCGGCCGCCAGCGATAGAGGGCACCGTGTTGTCAAGATAGTCGAGTAGTCCTAGTTTTATGACAATCCCTATGTGAACAGCTTCGAAAGCGAGGCATACAAGCAGTTAGTCGAGTGACCCATAGAGCGACGACCCAAAATTTCACAGCGAAGCCAAGCGAACAGATCATTGTCAAACGTTGAACGAGAAAGGCCTACTGGTTAGACTCGTGAACGCAGTGCGCACCACGTCGTCGATCGGAAGACCCCGGGCCGTGCCCGCTCTTGCACAGCCACCAACCCCAGCCACGTGGACCGGATTTTCGTTCGCAGGGCGAGCGTCTATCGTGGCACAGTGTTTAGAGCCACGACTCATCGGATGGCCTCAAGGCAGAACAACTCTCCGCCAGCCTCGACTCTCAACGCTTCTACTCCCGCTCTTTGACACCAAAGTCTCCTCCGTACCTGGCAACGTTTGGTCTCTCGGCGTCCAGGAAATGACCGACAATGCAGCCATCTTCCGCTCGACGCCATGTGCGCCGTCCTCGACCACGCTGTCGCCTTTGTTTTTGCCAAAGGCGAGTAACGTCCACACGTTTCTGCCGTATCTTTCAAATTCGGGAACTCCGTCAGCTGCAGGCATAATCCCAGATATCGCAGACGATCTTGGGCGGCTCGAGTTTCATGCACAAAGGCGCGTTCATTCCTCTTCCCAATCCGAACATCTGCGTGTCCTCTTTCCTCTTCCGTATCCTTAGAGCGCTCACTTTGGCTCGGGTGACGCGCCAGGGCGGGTGACGCTGCTGTGGCTCATCCCCGAGCAAAGCGCAGCGGCTTACCATTCGTCATCGTCTTTCAGTTTGATGCTTCTCTTCGTCCATGCCGCACCGCCTCTATGCTCTCCTGGACCTTCGGTCTGCATGGGCATGCACGCTTTGTGGATCGCTTTAGCCCGCCGCCTGCTGTCCTATTGTGCGCTTGGGCTCGGGTCGCCCGCCCGCTTTGCCCTTGCAATGTTGTGGCCCTGGTTGGGTAGTCTTTGGGACAGTCCTCGCGGCGGGCAAACAGTGAGTCTGGATATATATGCCGCGTAGACGCAGCTCTCTTCTTCACCGCGGTCCACAGTGCTCGTATCTCCACTCGCCCTCATCCATTTCACCCCACATTCTCCCTCTGCTTCTCTCACTTCCCTAGTAAATATGGCCCAAGCACGTCGTCAGTCCCTGCATCCCGTTAACTTCAACACTTCTGAGTATTCCTCGCTTTCGGCTGCAGTTCCTGGCGCGTCACTTCCTGGTCGCCCTAATTATCGCCGCAATCCCGTCCCAATTGTATCTTTGAACCCGAGCCCTGGTAGAGCCCTCAACGCACCCCGCAGAATGGCGATCACCTTCCGCGGTATGCAGCCCACCTACGGGACCGAGAGAGGATTCCCTTTTTCCGAAATCAAAATGGGACACATGCATAACATGATCGACGCGATGGCCCCTGCTTTCCCGGGGCTACAACAGCTGCATGTAGATCTTCATGTATACGTATGCCCTACTCCTCCGATACCTCTTTGCCTATATTGACGATATGCCAGTGGCCTGGCTACCGCCATATGGACTCGGTTCTATCCTGCCATATTTCCACAATGACCGACGGCCATCCGACGACTCGCTGGGAGCTGGCGAAACAAGTTGTTAGACACTACAGCGCCTGTTTCGCCGTGAGTGGTATCACGTGACCGCGTTTTCTCAGGCGCTCACGTCGCGCTGCAGAAGCTTCAATTGGCCCAGTACGGAGGGTCCAGAGAGAACGGATCGTGGAAAGTCACGAAGCAGTACTTCGATCACGACTTCTTGCTCAAGTCGTTTTCCAACACCCACGGCTCGGAGGCGATTTTCCAAGCTGAGATCGAGATCGTCAGCTTCCACTGAAGCGCCGCGACCGCCACTGCTCCGACCACTCTCCGTTCTCGTACCCTGCGGACTCGACACGGGCTGTGCCCCTAGGTTATTTTTTTATTTATGCCTACCATATCCCCTCATATTGCCCCATCGCACGCGGACTCGGCCCTAGCCATCGCATTCGTATCCCCCTCGCATCATGTACTCCCACCATCATGTATCCCTCACGCTCCTGTACGCCTACCGCATTCGTTCGTTTCGTGCCCCACAGTACGCGCGCGACCCTGGTTGTCGCCGCTGCTGTGGTCGCCTCTACGTTATTTGTGCCCCCTAGTATCCGTAGTATAGCTTTCTTCCGCCGTTAGTCGAGTAATCCCTGTTGTAGTGTGGTGTTGTTTATCTAGTCCATTTCTCGACAAACGCTGGTTCGATACCTGGCGTGGAGCATAGAGGCCAACCTAAATCTTTTCAGCTCGTCACTTTTTGATGGGGTAAGCGCGAGTGTTGTCTGCTGGGCACCCTGGTATATACGAAGTGGGTGCTGGCTCAACACAGACACTAGGCCGCAGCGGCTATCCTACAGCTTTTTTTGATCGAGTTGGATGGTGGCCGTTGCCACGTTGTTTCAACCCATTCCTGGGGATTTTCATAGACAATTGGTATGATTGATCTTATTTGTCTCGTCCTCCTTTTTCACAAACTTAGTAATAGGAGCCGGTGCCCGGCTATGTCGGTGAGCGGCAATGTTTGTTATATATAGGGTTAACCGTTTAAGATGTTTTCGACTCGCGCGAACGACGTTGGTATGAGGAAGCCCGGATAGTGTGTTGGAAAGCTACGCCGAGAAGGAATTCGGTCTGTTCTCCAACAATAGTATCCGCCGCGTAAGGTCGTTGTACTGGAAACTACACGGAGTAACGAGTAGCGCTTCTTCAGGTGAGCCCTGCGTCGGTATGTCGAATTGTGCCTACGGATAATTACATGAAGACGCCACGGCCCTCTCTGCCTTCGCATGAGCTCGGGATGATACGCGTACTTCGTACCGTGTGATTGACTTCATCGCCTTCGTAGGTATAGCCTCCAGTGCTGCGGGTGGCTATATCCCTACGCATATACATAAGATCAGCGTGAAAATCACGACAAGTAGCGAATTTGTGACGCACTGACTGGAGACCATGGGACGACTTCTGCATCGTCGCGCAGAGGTGGCCTCCAAACCGGCCGCGTCGCAGCAACAGAAGGGAAAGAAGGGCGAAAAAACGTCGCCAAAAGCATCACAGTCAACGGATCCGGCTCCATCAACGTCATCGCGCGGTGAGTCCATACCGTCGACGAATACGTACAACCCATCCTCACTCACTCAAGAAGGCCAGCCGTCGATAGAAGCGCCACCTAGAAGGAAAAAAGCTACGTAGTCAGACTTCCCGACCCAGGGATGGTGCGTGTCTGCACCCTTCGCCGGCTGACGTGACGCTAAGGCTTTCGAAGTCACCCTAGCCTCGGACTTACAATCAAGGGAAAGTTTAATGTACCATTGTACCTCGATGGTGATTACGAATGTTAGATCGTCCATATACCATTCCCACCGGGGAAGCAAGTTTTGTACACGCATTCGATGGGTGGAGTACTGCTTTGAGGGTCAGCCCTAAAGGCCGTTCGACATATGGGGAGGGAAAATACTTACCATATGCTACACTGAATTCTGCCATCTGGGTCATTCATACATATTCTGCCGTCGCTTCTTCGTCCCCTGCTACTCAATCTCCACCCTTCTTCTTTTTCTCTTCCACCTCGACGATATTGTCCTTAGGTACGCCTTTGAGTAGTCCAACGCCCTCCTCGATCATTTCAACGATTTCGCCGCTGACGTCGCCCTGCACGACGATCTCATCGAGGCCTTGCTGGTTCTTAGTAACGGACGCTCCCGTCGCGAACTTTTGTGCGAAGAACTTGGCCGCCTTCTTGAGGTCGACATCTTCCATTATCGTGTGTGTTAGAAACTTGATTGCGAAAGCGAACACATGGACACAACGCACCGAAGTTCTCAAGTCCGTGAATCGCAGTTACGTGCTTCCGCTTGTTGCGTTCTATCCGCTTGATGGTGACCTAATGGGTGTGAGTATGCATGCAGATCTTGGGGAGCACTGTGCATACTTGTGATGCCTGAGACGATTTAATTCAACGCACAGAATGTATAATAGATCCTAGGAACTCACCATCTTCTTCTTGAGAGCAGTCTCAGCCTTCGCCTCCGCCTTTGCCTCCTTCTTGGCTGTGTCCTTCTCCAACTTCTCCTGTGCCTCCAAACTCAGGGTCCCAATCTTCGCTTGAAGTGCCTCTATTCCCGGCATCTCATCAATTTCCTTCCCTCGTGTGAGCAGAATGCCTCCTGAATGCAAGCGCACCCTCCGAGTAGTATCTGTTGTACAGCTCCGGGTCCGACTTCTGCAGGGACTCCTTGCATCGCGTTATGCTGGATCCAAACTCGCAGTATTCGAGGGGGAAGGAGCATACTGTGCAGTCGCATACGAATGTGGGATGTCAGATATGCACGACAGATCCGGGGCGAGAGGACCGCGCGGGTCACCTTGACAGTATTGCACCTGGACGGGCGGGATTGCCTCTGCGGGCGCGGCTGTTTCAGTGCTGGCCATGTTCTGAATCGCGGTATATGGCGGTGTCGTAGCAGTAGATACTTCTCAAATGCAATTCAGGTATAGGTAGACTTGAGTTTGAGGTTTAAGTGGTTGTAGTCTGTAGTCGCGCTCTCGCAAATCATGATCGTAGACACCGGTGGTTTTCCCGGCAGATCTAATCTTATCTCTTCCGGGGGACATCGACTCCAGCGTCTGCACAATGAGCCCTTATGTAGCTAGTGCTTCTCACCTCTAGTAGCAGCCGTAGTATCAGCCGCATCTGTTTCTTGCTCGATTATTGTACCCCAAATCCCGTATGTCAAGCGCGACCCGTTGAATCCATACTACGACAACTCCAGCCTCCCAGCTTGAACAACTTGTTCTCGTTTAAACCTAGAAAAATCTCCTACAGATATCCTTACAGCTCATCCCGTACACCACGAGGTAGAGTGTTGGCCTAATCGAGGAAAGCTTCATGCGGGAGGCTGCGGGGGACCTGCGACAACTGGATTTGAGCTTGACTCGTTATATGAGGACCCGTTTTGTGGGTCCACAGTGGGTCCTTCCGCCCCTATGTCTCGTTCCTCGTCAACGCCAGCGCATCTTCGACGCATGCGTCACTTGGAAAACATTTCAAAAGAAGTGGGGACAATCACGACCCTCAGCCGCCCGCCAGCCCGACACAATGCCCCATCAGGCTTGGTGGAGCTGTAGACGTCGGTGTGCACAAATGCATTCTAGTGGCCCGACGACCAGAGTATTGTACAAACGTTGCGAGTACATTCTCTTTTGACTTTGCAAGTGCCTAAGCCAATTTGCGTCCTCCCAGCTCGGAGTAGAGTACGTCGCCGTACGACCTCTGGCCTCCGGTACGCTGCTTTTTGAAGTAATCCGAGATCAAGAAGGCCACATCTACGACAGAGTCAGTATACTGCGACCAGAAAGCGCCCAACGCTACTTGCCGAGTGATTGTTCGAAGTTCAACCTCGGGTCGCAAAAAGACTGTCCCAATAAATCAATAGCTTGCAGGGTGGCGAAGTCCCGTCAGACACGTACCTGATATCTCAAAGGCAGCTGGTCCTCGCTCAGGCGCATGCTACCGCCCAAACATTCGGTAACACTGAAGCCATCCTCGGCCAACTCGCCCGTGAACTCGAGGCTCACGCCGTTCAGAACAGAACCGCATTCCGCGTGGATGCGCAGGGCCGATGTCAGCTCGCTGATGATAGTGCCGAAGTTACGAGTCTTGAGGCCAGACGAGGACGTCAAGGTACTTCAGAATGACGATGAACAGGCGCACGGGCGTTGATGCGAGGGATCCACTTACTTGCCGTGCATAGGATCGGAGATCCATATGACTGGGTGGCCGGAGGCTTGGACAGCGCGAATGTGTCCGGGCAAATTTTCCTCAACCTGCAAGTCCTTCAGAAGACTATCTCAGGTGGAGGTTTCGTTGATAAAGCATACCTTGCCTGCGCCGTAACGGGTGATCAAGGTGACCTTACCGCTCTCGCGGTTGGGATTAACGACTTCATAGTGCAGATCAGTCGTATCGCATATTCCAGCGTCAAAGATTATCCACTTACTCTCAAGAAGGCGCACGAGCTCGTCGGCCTTCATGCTTGGGCCCACCTTGACGCCGATCGGGTTCCGGATGCCGCGGAAGTACTCGACATGAGCGCCATCTAGTTGCCTCGTCCGGTCGCCGATCCAGAGAAAATGTGCAGACGTGTTGTAGTGCACTTTCGTGGGCGTAGATTGAGATGAAGCGGAAGCATAGGTCCCCAGAGAGGAGGGGACTACAGATTCGCGAGTCATGGCTTCCTCGAAGTCGAGCATGAGGCCCTCATGGCTAGACTACTCAGTAATACTGGAGTCACGAATATGAGATGGACTGTTTACCTAGTGTAGAAGTCGACTTCGCCAAGGGCACCGCGACCCCCGCCTTGTTCGTAGCTAACGCTCTCTTTACCGAGGCCAATTGTGCGAGTAAATTCGAGCGCGTCTGAGAGACCTTCTGTGATACGCTCAAACTCTTCCCTGGTAGTGAAGGTAAGACCACCTACACCGAGGCCTTCTGACCCACGTACCTTAGAGCGGGTGATCGAACGTGGGTGAGGGACCAGTCTTTGGGATGGTGCAACGATCCGTAGCCAGACGTTAGTAGACCCCGCACATGGTTCAGAGTTGCGGTAGAATGGAAGTAAGCGCTTTTTTCAAGGAATTAGGACAATCCCGATATTGGCGAAACTACGATGTTTACCTTAGCATGCGATCCGGGTCTGGAGTGCGGTCGTTAGGGTCAAGGCTTGATATACAGCTTAGTTCCAGGGAGGTTTCTGCTTGTATGAGACGGCTTACCCATTCACATTGTCACCCCTAGAAAGTGCGTATGAGTGAGGACAGGCCGTGCTGCGATATAACAACCTACCGAAAACTAAGCACCTCGCGGTCCCCGATCTTTTCCGTGGGACTACTCCTGGGCTTTGCGTATTGTCCGGCGATGCGTCCAATACGAACCTGAGATATGATGAGTACAAAGAGACGGGCGAGTGGAATCTCGGCTCCATCGAGCCATACTAACAACCGGCTTTCGTGCGCCCCATATGACAATGAGGGAGAACGAGAGGATGAGGCCGATTTTCGCTGCGATGTTTTCCTGAGAATAATTTAAGGATCACATGGAACATCTACAGCTAGGGTGCTGACTTGAGTGCATGCATCGAAACTCTCGGCACAATCGCCCGCATGAAGTAGAAAGGCTTGGTTCTTCTGCACTTGTCCGAGTTGGTGACGCAGCCTCTCGATCTATGCGGACAAGATATCAAGACAGATTTGGGCCAAAGAAGTGAATTTCGAGACCTCGGAAGCCGTCACCAGTGGCGGCAAAGTCTGAATTTTTCCGAGCACTCTACAACAAAGTTAGAAGGCTTGCTTTAGTCCGTGGGCGTTTGCTCACTTGTCCAGCTTTTCGCGATCGGGATAGACAACATCCTAAAGGGAAGTAAACATAAGAGGCCGAAAAATGTGGGTGAAGCAAAATCAGAGTTGTCTCCACTGTTCTTACCTGCGCCGCCGGCTTATTCCTCCAGGAAGTTGGGGACCATTCGGATGCGCTCTCGGACATCGTGCACGGTGAACGTTACGAACGCGAGGTATGTTTGAGATTTACGGCTCGCACTATACGCCAAAGGTGCAGCCTGATCGATAGGATACCCTCCAAGAAGCGGTATGTACTGAGGCAAGTGGTGTGTGGAGGAGACTCAGGATGATTCAGAGACTCGCGGATCTCGATGACCACTCCAAGATGCAACAAAGTCCAGTTCCATCTAATCTTATCTCTTTCGACTTGGTGGCGGGTCAGGTAGGCGCCCAAACAGATCTTTAACTTGAAGTTGTACCCAAGGCTGCTGACCATCATTGTGGACACATCTCATCGTCTCCGAAGCCCGGTATTTAGTGGTACGGCCGTCTATTCTGAAATGCACGCCATTTTAATCGAATCATTAGGTTTAAAGGCGTTCCTTTTGGGCGACTGAACCCCTTGATCTTCCGCGATGTCACTTGTGCAGGAGTTCGGAGTTCCAACAGTGCCTAGTAGCGTTGCGCTACTACATAGTACTAATCATTTCTGGGACTGGCCTTCGCCTCATAGGTTACCTGTCTAACAAACATTATGTTAAGTTAAAACTGTGTGTACTCTTGTCCAATTTCTTCCGGTCCGTACGACGCGGTCCGACACAGTCACAATGCAGGGGGGTTGCCGGCATACCTGGGCCTGCTGCTCAACTCTTCTTCCGCTTTACACGCCACTCTGAGCTCATGACGCGTTCTGGCATACTGGACGCTACTATCCGGTGAGCAAAGGTGAGCTTCTTCCTACTGCTGAGATCAGTACCTCGTATTAAACCTCGTGCCCTTAGTGACGCGGCCAGATAACCTATCCGCCGTCCCGAGACATTCACAAACCGCTATCCCACTGAATCCCGCTGCGTCACAAACATCCGTCGTGAAGCTTGATCTGAAAGTAGACTGAGAGGGCCCAGCCTAACGATATGGCTTAAAAACGTCGAAGCAACACCCCGGAGAGCTCCAAACCGACGCCATCCCTACCGATGCTTTACCTCTTGCCCTCTCTGCTTTTCGCCGCTATCTTGGGCTTTGTTCGTGCCGCAGCCCCACGAAGCTGTCGAATCTCTCGTGTTGGTCTACCCAACCCATCCGACCTACCCATTATCAGCACACTCCCTGATCCCTTCACGTTCAGGCTCTCAAACCGTCGCGTCGAATCGCGCGCCGATTGGGAGTGCCGCCGCGAGGAGTTGACTTTACTTGTGCAGCAGTATCTTTACGGCTTCTATCCCAACCGTGACCAAGAGAAAGTGTTCGCCCATCGCGACGGAGATAACCTCATCATTTCTGTCTTCGTGAACGGCAAATCGGCGAGCTTTCCCGCCACCTTGACTTTCCCACCCAGATGCAAGCGAAAATTCTTAGACCTATCCATGCGCGTACTCCAGGCATTTTGACGGCGTGGGCGTGGGCCCATCATCGCATTCTAGATGCTATCGAGCAAGTTGCGCCGGAGATTGACACCTCACGCGTAGGTGTGATCGGATGTTCGCGACTTGGCAAAGCAGCCCTCGCCGCAGGCATATTCGATAAAAGGGTCAGTCGGCCCCCCTTTTCCGCCGAGCATTGTGCGCCCGACAAAAGCAAGCTATTCAGATCAAGCTCACCCTCCCACTATCTAGTGGTGCGGAAGGCATCGGCCCTTGGCGGTACTACTATGAGAGCCGTAAGGCGTTTCAGAAGGAGTAGGAGGTCCAGTTGACTGCATCCCTTTGTCTCCGTAGAAGGCGCAGCGGAGAAGATCAACAATATCTTTGGAGGATTCCCATATTGGAGTAATTCGGTGCTTGGACAATTCGTCAATATCACAGGGAACTCTACCAGAATTCCGTTTGACGCTCACGAACTGGTGTCGTTAATTGCCCCAGTAAGTTTCCTCTATTCTGAGCGATACAGCGCTGGACATTGTCGCATAGCGCGCGATCCTGTGGGACGAAGGCCAAGAAGATTGGTGGGTAAGTTTTTCGAAGACATATGTGTACCGACGCGGATCTGACCCTTAATCTAAATAGACCAACCCCGAGGGGTCCATCAGCGTTACTTATGGCGGCGCGCGGGTCGTCTTCGATTCGCTCGGTGCCGGTTTGAACATTGGTGTGCATGTCCGCCACCCGCCAGACGATGGCCATTGCGGAGACACAGTGTAGTAAGCATGCGAATTCAACGATATGTGACATCGTGATTTCACCTTGACTTAACTACCTCTCCTCCGCCCTTTGCAGTTCCGCCATACAGCCATTCGTACACAAAGTTTTCTTCGGCACCCCGACAACGGTCAACTTCAGTGACATCTCGCCATTCCCATCCCATCCCAAAGCATACCCATGGGCAGTTGATACGCCGAAATTCTAACCTACAAGGAAGGCATGATAACAATATCGACCAGTCAGCGCCCCAACTTGGACCGTGCCCGGTTGAGTCAGCACAAGAATCGTCGAAGTCTACGTTGAATGCTATATGGAATATTACTTCTTGGTTCATAAAATTACCACACTGCACATGTATACCTGCAAATATTCGCTGAAAGTTGGGTCAACGGCCTCCACGGCACTGGTATTGGTATCGGCGTTCGATATCGCATTACCTCATTCAAATTGTCCGTATTAAAATTATAATAATACAGTGTTACTTGCCGTTGCCTAATAGCCCAGCGCCGCGCGCTTGTTAGTTACCGGTCACTCTCGTCTTGAACATCTTCCACCACTATGTCTAGCTCAGCAGCCTCAGCTCAATTATCTGGAAAGCCTCTGACCCCGCCACCTGCATATTCTGAACACCCACAAATGTACCCTCAGCGAACGTCCGCAAATCAATCAGCCTCCACAAGCCCATACACCCCCGTTGGCCAACCACTCCCTTTCCCTGCACATGCGGGCTATGGTCCGACGCCAATTGCGCAGCAGACACAACTGCTTCCGTACTATGATCCTCGGTCGCAGTACGCCGTCGAGGAGGCTACAACGCGGGCGACATGGCGCTTCATCGAGGCGGTCCTTTGGGCACTGCTCACTTTGGGTCTCGCCATGGGGTTCATGAGCTTGGCAGTGGGGTGGGAGTTCCAGTTTCTGAGAGTAAGGAGGACGATTGTGGAGCCTGGGGTGCACCAGAGATAAAGGACCGAAATGAGGTGAGCCTCTGTACAAGGGGGCGTTTCTTGCTATTTACTTGGGACGACTACAGTGCGCCGTGCGCCGCCAATTGTACACCCGCTCCCGTATTTTGCCTTGATTCCCCAGTCCGGTTGCGTGCGGTCACCCTCATGGTGAGAGCAAGGCCACACGCACTTCGGGCACGAGGAATCTCTACGTGCGCTTACAGGTCCCATATCGTTCTTCAATTCATCAGGTACTTTTATGTCCACCCCTTACGTATATTACATCGGTCTCTCGCACTGCATGCCAGATCGTCATCTAATTGGGTAGTTTCTTTGAAGGACAGCTCGTGTATAGTGGTAGGACTGATTGGAAGCCAGATAGAGTGACGGCTGTATTTGTTGATTGAATCGAATACAAGGCGCATGACATTTGTGAAATTTACGGAGCCTAGTTACTCGCAACGTTGCATTGCGGACCGCGGGTCAAGGAAAGAACGGAGAAAGGCCATTCCTTCGGCAGATCTGGAATTGTCACTGTGAAGGGCCGTTCGCGTGGGCCCACGAGAGCGTCCAAGCTTGGCTTTCGCCCTTTCCTTCGCTCTCCTTCCATCCTCCATCCTCTCATCCCCTCCGCGCGACCATGCCCGCACTCGGCCACCGCATCCTCATACTCTCTTCTGCGTTGCGTGGATATGGCTAACCCACACTCAGGATTCAGGACTTGTTTGCAAAACACTGAATGTGATGGTGCATAATGGGCAGCTGCCTGTATGCGCTCTACCGCCTTCGGGGAACAATGACGACGCCCTTCGGTCTGGCGGTGTATAAGCGCCGGTAAGTCTAGGGCTACATGTCACGTGCAGCCTTTGTTTGGCTCAAATAAGGTTAGGTTTGTACACAGAATACACCTAAAAAGGCAGGTGGCCCGTGCGTGGGAAATGGCCGCGGGCTGAATGGGGAGGTTGTGCCAGTCCGGGGCGTCCGGCCGCCCGCCTTCTGACCCACACCCTCGATCAGAGCCTCTGCTCGTCGCCAGCCACAGCGAGCGCACCCCTCTCCTCGCTGTTCCCCGCGTCCTCTACCCCACCTCTATCTATTGCACCTTGCTGCCAACTTCTCTCACTGCCCTCTGCGCTGCTCCAAACAACATCGCGTCACTCGCTCCTTCCACCCCATTCGCACGCGTCGCACATCCCCAGTAGCCCGCACGTCGTCCACCGTCTACTCTACCACCTCCGGCTGCTCTAGTCCTCAGCTGTTTGTATCTATAACGACGACCACACGCGTTTTCTCTGCTCAGCTGTTCTCGTCGCCTCCCTGGCTGTTGATGTTCTGAACCTGTCTCTCGCTCTTCGTCGTCGACTCTTCCTGGCTCAATCCCCCCTTCCGCCTCGTACTCTATTGTTGTTCATTTGTTCATTATGACTTCCTCCATGGCAGCCCGCAGACCGGCCCCTTACACTCCCACGCAGCCGTCCGACGAGGGCTACCTCAATCGGTCACTCCTTGACAACATCGACGCTCAGGGTGACGCAGAGCCTATGTCTTCTTCAGATTCTGAAGCGGCCGGCGCGCCAGGTGCTACGTTTGGGTCGTTATCGACGGCATCCTCCGTGGGTTCCCCGTCAGTCCCCTTCCATCTCTCCATGCAATCCCAACTCCCTCCCAATCGTGTGGACTCTCCCAGCAATCACAACATCGCCAATCAATACAAGCCACAGCACAACACGGACCTCTTCAACCAAGGATCGCAAAACCATACCACACACACAATGTATAACAGCATCAACAGCATCGGCCTCCCCAGCTCCGACTACTCCTCCCTATCACCCGAGTCCGATGCTCTTAATTTCTCGAACAAAGTCAACGGCAGTTTCGCTGCTGCACCCTTCCGGACCTCCACCTCGTTCGCCTCTTTCACCAATCGATCGCGACACCCCGCCTCCTTCCGTGATACCTCTTCTAACTTCGCCCCTGCTGCATACCCCCCGTCAAACGATGTTTTCGGCGGTTCCCAAAACCCGATCTCCCACCTGCCTCCTTCGCAATCGCAGCAGTCTCTCCCTCCCAACCTTGACCCCCTTCACCATTCTGGCCGGCCTTTTGATCTCGCGGCGACTGGATCGCAGCTTGGTGGAGGTATGTCTGCCAACGGCGTCGTGCAAAGCAAGCAGCTGCCCTTCGGTGCAGACCCCTTCAGACAGAGCTACGACTCTGCTTCTACACTGCTGCAGAAGCAACCAGGCGGCGGACAGGGCCTTCAGAACGGTCAAGCCATGCAGCTCTCACACCAGTCGGCTTCGCAGGCGCCCTTTCATAGCGCGTTCACGAACGGCCTTGGCTCGCACTCCCTGGGCCATGGTGCTCTTGTGCAACCCCAGTACGGGACCCACCTATCCGGAAGCGGGGCAGGGCCTGGCCAGGGCGGTGCTCAAGGAAATGGGGTATCGAGCGCTCCGAACCCGAATCATGCGAACGGTCCCGCACCGACTTCTCAAGCGCAGGAGGAGATATCCACTATTTTTGTCGTCGGCTTCCCAGACGACATGTCGGTATGTCCTTCTATCAGAACGTTCGCATGACTGGATGCTGACTGGTGTACTTCATCACTAGGAGCGGGAGTTCCAGAACATGTTCACATTCTCTTCCGGCTTCGAGGCAGCAACACTGAAGATACCTAACAAGGAATCTACGGCTTACGCAAGCAACAACGGACAGAACGCGCGCGCGCCAGGACTACCGATACCGTTTGCTGCGACGAACGACCAGTACAGTCTTGTCGGCATGAATCAGGGTGGCCTCTTGATCGACGGCGGCCGCGACGGACCCATGGCGCCCTGGCCCCCCGCAGTTCCTAACGAAGATGGGCATTTCGTGCAGTCCAACATGCCTATGCAACCTCCGCGCAAGCAGATCATTGGTTTCGCGAAGTTCCGCACGCGGGCTGACGCTCTAGTGGCGCGTGACGTTCTCCAGGGACGTCGCGTGGACGTGGAGAAGGGCGCTATCTTGAAGGCCGAGATGGCGAAGAAGAATCTGCACACTAAGCGTGGGCCAGGTGTGGGACCTTCAGGGCTTCCTTCGTTCCCTAGCGGTATTCCGGGCGCAGGCGCCCCTGACAACCTCTCAGCCATCCAGGGTCTTGCCACCGCGGGCGAGGCGCTCAGTCAACGTGATAAGCAGCAGCTGGGTGCCATTGGCACTATGGGCGTTGAGCTGAACGGCTTCGGACACAGGCGCGATCGATTGTTCGATACTCGTGAGGACGATGACCGTGATCGTCGACGGGACTTTGCCTCCATAGGTCTTGGCGCATTTGGCACACGGGGACCCCGTGAGCGTGCCGAAGATGACGAGAGGGAACGCGAGAGGAAGCGCAGAGAAAGGGAAAAGGAGGTGACGCGCTTGCGCCAGAATTCTTCGGCATTCGAGGCTTTCCACTCAGTGCCTCAGCAGATGGTCCGCCAGGGTGCTAATTCCCTCCTCTCGGCGGAAGGTGGCCTAGGCGGCTTGTCTGACGGTCCATGGGGTAATCTGCGCGATGTCAGCGCTTCTGCTGCTCTTCGGAAGATGGGCTTGCCACAGCATCATCTCTCCGGTGTTTCCGTCCGCCCGCAGTCGCCCTCAAGTTTACAAACATCCCCGCCCACTCAAGAAGCGCTGGCGAACCTGTCCATTATCCACCCATCCTCTCAGAATGGCATGCCGGTGTCTGGTGGTCGCTGTGCACAGCTTTCTCCCGAGTCCAACCCCACGTCCCTTCCGACCCATCCGTCCCTCCCGACTCGACCTCGTGCCCAGTCTCCAAGCAGTGAGCCCCGGCCGCATCAGAGCCTCGCTGGCTCTCTGGGACAGATATCTGCATCCTTGCCAAACTCGACGTCGTCCAGTGTCAGCGGCTCACAAAGTGGGCATGAGGATGAGCTGGTTAGATCCGTCGGGGCTCTTGCTGTATCCACGGAGTCTGGTTCCACCTCGCCACAGCTACCGTCGCCTGCGTCCGGTACCAGTGGTGGCCGTAGCGGCAGCGACCACAACCCTCCAATCAACACGCTCTATGTCGGGAACTTGCCCATGCCTACCTCGCCGGGCGGATATACCCTCACGTTCCTCGAAGACCGCCTCCGGGAGTTGTTCTCGAAACAGCCGGGCTACCGTAAGCTCTGCTTCCGACAGAAGAGCAATGGGCCGATGTGCTTTGTCGAAGTAAGTGCCGTGTTCGCTTGCATCGACGATTGTGCTGAAGATGCTTTAGTTCGACAGCGTGGAGTATGCGACCAAGGCTCTCAATGAGCTGTACGGCGACACCTTGGATGGACTCATCAGGAATGGGGGCATTCGGTTGTCTTACAGCAAAAACCCTCTAGGCGTCCGAACCCCTAACAGCGGTGGCAGTGGGCCCTCGTTGCAGCAACAGCAACAGCAGCCGATTCGCGAGCCACTACAGGAATCTAACCGTGATTTCGGCGAATTCTTTCCCCGCCACGTCGACTCCGCGGACACCATTCGAGCCGTTCGGCGCGATACGTCGGGCCTGACGTCCCCCACCTCGTCCTATCACTATACTACGTCGCCTCCGCCACCCAGATTCTTCTCTCCGCCACCATCTTCCGGTGCATACAATGGCACTTTTACGACATCCACGTCTTTCCCTCGTGCCAACCCGCAGGGGTATGGGCTAGGTTCCGGCAACAGCAGCGCCTTCTCTCCTTTCGGCATTCCTCATTCATCGATACCCGATCAGCCTAGCGCTGATGTCTCCAGCAATGACCATCTCTCACATCCCCTTACGCCGGCGGCAGCCAATGTATAGAGGCCAGTCGCACCGGATGATGACAACATCTTCGCACTCGCAATCCCCCCCTGCATGTACCAATTATGTGAACCCACCCGACATCTCGTCTGCGCATATTTACCTGTCTCGTACAATCCCTGGACGTTCACCGGTCTCGGTTTGCATCTCGTGCACTCGCCCATCTTTCCTTCATCCGTTCCGTTACGTCTCGCTTCCCCACATCTCAGCTCTATAAATGAATTCTACAGATACTTATAGTGTTCATTCGCCCACGCCGGTAGTATTTCTTAGTTCCCGCCTCTGACTTGCGTTATTCGTCTGCATAAAGTCCCGTTCCCCCTTGCTCCGTTGTCCTGCATTTTGCATACATGCTGTTCTGCTAGCTCATCTGGGTACATAGCACGCTTTTGTTCCACATCATATGTATACTACTATTTACGCGCGTAACAATCGCTCGTGCGGAATGTGCTGAGCGTTGAACAACATGGATCAGTAAAGCGAGTTCTACAACATGCATGCGTATCAACATAGAAAGACCAGTAGTAATAGCTAAGTACGAGAGCAAATCCAGCATAACCGAGACATTCCTAGCCGTTGTCGCCGTCCTTCGTACCCGTACTTGAAGGACTCGATGGTGGTGCCGAAGAGCTTGCCACAGCAACCCCAATGGCACCAATCTTCAGCTTGAGCTTCTTCGGCCCCTCCTCTGACGGCTTCGTCGGCAATGCTTTGGCCACACCCGGTGACGAGTCTGTGTCGTCTTTAGGAGATAAAGGACTGGGCGTAGGTCGCTTCGCCTTGTTCGCCAGTCGCTCTAGCAGCTCGTCGTCGTCATCGTCTCTCCGTCGTTTGCTGCCCACACCACTCTCGGGTCCGCTGGACAGCTTCGGTAGAAGAGACTGGCCGCCTTTCGCAAGCGCCTCCAGTATGTCGCCATCCTCTTCTGGCGATAGCGGCGACTTGACCGACACTAAACGGTGAGACATACGAGGACTGGCCGGCGGCGCATCCGAATGTGGATAGCAGGAGACGGGAATAAAACCGCCCGGTACAGGGGAAGCTCGTCCCGATGGCGGCCCCGGTGATGGCGGGGAGCCGTTCTCGCCACCTGCGTCGTCACCCTCGTCGTAGTCCACAAGGCTACCGAGAGGAGGTGTACGAGGAGAGCCGGCGTTAAATTGCTGCGGCTTGGGCGACGAACGCATAGGGATACCCGTGCGCATGGGGCGTTTGCGCTTGCCAGCGAGGGGATGCCCACGAGGTGGAGGGGTGCTGACGATGGGTATTGGTTCCTCGTCGTCGTCGTCCGCGTTGAAGTAGTCCTCCTCCGCAGTATCCAGGGATTTCCCTTGACCCCAACCGCGTTGCGGAGTGCCAAGAGGGACTCTAAAGGGGAGGTATGAGAGACGAACAACAGATTCGGTCTGTGAGGACGCACTTTTCGATCTTCTCCACTGGGGGAGGCTCGTTGTTCATATCCCACCGTGCGATGAAGTCCTTGAACCTCGACCCTACAAGCGGTGATTCTGCGAGAGACCGTACTAGGTCCCCATGCTTGGTCATACAGTGGTTGATGACGTCTTTGAGGTTTTCCTGTGCAGAGATGGTTCGTACAATATCATGAGATCGTTACGACTTTCGGACGCACTCTGCGCATGAAGTCGAAGTACTCGAGACACGATGAACTTAGTAGGTTGTCTCGCCTTGACTCTCGTATGGTAAGCTCGAGGATAGGCTTGAAGACGTCATGCTTGATGAGATGCTTGAAGATATTACCGTTCTTCAGGCGGAGGCATACCCGGAAGAAGCGGAAGGCAGCTTGGAAACGAGATGTTAGGCTCACGACGTTGTAGTATATACGATGCATACCTAGACGTAGGTGCTTATCTTTTGAGCGTAGAAGGCTCGCGACGCGAGCAGCAATGTTCGAAGAGAGGATGAAGAAGTGGCTACGGAAGGAGTGTTGCAGGGTGAAGTTGGAGAGAAGGTCGCACAAGTACAGAAGCAGATTCGTCTTTTCTCGGGTGAGCACCAAGCTGGAATCTGTTGGTTGTCAGCACTACCATGCCTAAGTGAAGGCTGTAGCCCCACCTGTTACGTCCTTGGACTCTGGCATGTCCTGGATGGGCTTGAAGAGCACTTCAATACAGAACTTGTAGAAGTAGTCCAGGAACTTCTCGATGCCTGGATCATCTTTGACACGCTGCTGTAATAGCTTTAAGCCAAGGTTCTGATACGCGGCCCCTCAACGATCTGTACTGCACAACGACGGCGAAGATACCCACTGGAGTGTCTGCCGGGTCGTTCGTCGCCATTTCCAGCAGCTGCCGCAGCGCTTCCCCTACAAGACTCTGCACCGCCAGGTCGCGACTGCGGACCAGAACCTTACACATGAGCATCAGGACCGTTTCCTTGTCCTTGACGTTCTTCCCGTTCGCCCTCTCGCGCTCCATGGTCCCGAGCTGCTTGAGCACGTGCCCTCGCACACCGTTCAAGTCGTACTCGAGAAGCGCCATGAGAATTTCACCTGACGTAGAAATCATCTGGCGACCCTCCTCATCCCCTTCTGATTGCGATAGACCCCACTGGACGGCAAAGACAAGACCCCGGTCGACGAGAACTCGGAAAAGTTGAAATCGTGCAGGGAGTTGGACGTTCTTGCCCATTGCGCACAGCTGCTGGATCAGGAAGACCACCTCTCGTCGTCTTGCGAGCTCTTCCTGTGAGAGGCCCTTGTTTGCCAGGACCGAAGGATCAGTATGACCGTTTGGTTGAACCACGCCGTTCGCCTTTACGTCCGACGACTGATCCACGTCCATCTTGTCGCAGTCTCTTTGGGCACCCTGCCCAGCATCCAAGTTCTTGGGAGGGAAGCCCAGTAGAGCGAGCAGGTCGTCATCCATGAACATACCAGCAATCTCGCGTAGGAATAGCTGGTCATTCTGGACATGGTTGATGATGTCGATTTGGTTGAAGATAATGGACGAGTTGAGCACATTAAACGTCGAGTCATCGATCGCACGAGCAAGCACGACGTCCTTGAGAAACTGAAGTCGGTAAGTGTGGTGGATCTTGCGGTGGATCGCCTCATCCCGAATAACGATTGGCTGGTGGAAACGAGAGGTCCGGCGTAGGAAGTCGCGATAGTTGGCTTTGTAGTTGGGGAATTCCGGGTCGTCTGTACAGTAAGATTAGAGCGACGTAAAATACATGAATTGTACTGAGCCACGGACATTCGAGTATGCCGACAACGCCCAGAAATATTTCTGCGTCAAGTATATGTTCATACAGGCTGTGTTCGTTGAGGAGGACTGCAATGGCTTACTGAGCAAATGAACAAGATAGGGCTAGAAAAGTCGGGAACGCACGAATCGTCTGCATACAATTGAACAATGCATGCAAATCCGCAAGGCTCTCCAGATCTTCAGACTGGTTGAAGACGTCGATCAAAGCCTTGATATAATCCTGGAAGCAGCCCGGAGAGTTCGATATGGGTCAACTGACTACCGCATTCGAGGCGCGCACATACCTCATTCTGAATGTACTCGCATACGCGCTCCTTCACCAATGCCGTACGCGCTAGGGTCTTGATTGCGCTGTCGATCTCCGCTATATTACCCATCTGCGGTTGCGGCAACCGACCCGAACGGATGATATTGGCGGTGGTAAGTGAAGTCTCGGGACCTTCAGGACCGATCAAGGGGGACGACGTCAGGGCTACATCTTCTAAAGACCAAGGGTAAATTGTTCAGGTTAATAAGCGAACTTAGCACACGAAAAACATATTGCGACTGACCACTCTGGTTCATGTGTCTTTGAACCTCTTCTATGAAGTGCCACACCTCCGCGCATCCTTCCGGGTCCTGGAAGCTAAGCGCATAGTCGACACCGTCGGGTTCTGTCCAGACAATCAAGGTCTCTGCGGCGCGTACCCACGGTCAATGACCACCCCCGGAGGCGCGTAGGTGACGCGTAGATAGTCTTATCACGTACCTTGCTGCCGTTGGTACACGTCGTTGGCTCGTATAGTGGTCGTGAGGATGACGCGGTTGAAGTCCTCTTCGGCGCGCGCGACGAGGAGGGCTTCGTTGTCCTGAAAGTCGCCGAAGCAGAACGCGGTTCCTTGGTCGACCCAGCGGGAGGCGATGAGCTCGTATACCTTAACGCGTTTCAGTTCGTGGCTGTCGTCTTCTGTCCATTGCTGCGAGTCGTCCGAGGAGCCAGAGGGCTGCTCTGTGTCCGCGGACTCGGCCTGCTCGACGCCGGAAGGTCCTGCGACCGCCTCACCGGACGAACTCCCACCCGCGTCCTCTCCCTGCCCTGCCGCGCTTACATCCCCTCCAACCTGCGCGGTTTCGGCGCGTGACACATTCTCGGTAGTGCTTGGGGACGTATCGACGTCGCGAGACGGCTCTAAAGGCGTGGATGGATCTGGTTGGGAGGGTGGCTGTTCTGCGGCCGATGCGGGCGGAGAGACGGTCTGCGTGAATGAACTGGCAGCATGGACGCTGCTCATTGCCAGAGACGACGGCGCCCGAAGAGTGTACGAAAAAGCAGAGACGGCGGGCGCGGCGGGAGAGGAGGCCGGATGCGGAGAGGGCGGGTGGTGGAAGGCGTTGATGTCTGAGGACAGAGCCCGCGTGTTGTCCGCTGTTTGCTGCACGCTCCGCCAGGTTCGTCACTCACCTCATTCTCCGCGTCTACCTACAACGCCTCTTCGTCCGCGCTGTATCTCATCGCGTTTGTTATCGACCGCAACGACGGCAAATATGTCACCCAAGCACTGGCTCATGAAGGCTGAGCCGGACGAGCGCATTGTGAAGGGAAAAGACGTCAAGGTGCGCGCTCCTTCGGTCGCTATATGCGCACGCGTCTCGAGCAGGGCGCACAGTTCAGCGTGGACGACTTTGAGTCAGTGGGAACTACACCTTGGGAGGGGGTGCGCAACGCAGAGGCAAGGAATTTAATGAAAGAGATGAAGGTAGGCGACAAGGTGTGTATGTGCTGCAGGACTTTTCTGGCAAAGCTCTAGTGCGATCGACGGCACGCAGGTATTGTTCTACCACTCAAACTGTAAGAACCCAGGTGCGTTGTTCTCCCGCACTCCTGCTGTTCTGTGCCTTAAATCCATCACAGGCATTGCAGCGTTTGCGGAGGTGCGTTCGCGTGCCCAAGTACTGGATGCATATTGAGTTTGAGCAGGTCTCGAAAGAAGCATATCCCGACTGTGAGTACGTGGGACATAATTTACTCCTCGTAGGCTGAGCGTGTAGCATACAAGAGATACAGCCTGGGATGCGTGAGTCCTTATGGGCTATGTGTGTGCTATATCCTCACCTGCCTGAAACAATGCAGCTCCCATCCATACTTTGATCCTGTGAGTTGCTTCTCAATATCAATAACAAGCATCACCTGATTGTGTTGTCGCTCCCTAGAAGACCGACAAGGAAAACCCAAAGTGGTATATGGTGGACGTGACTTTCACTCGTCGCGCCCTTTCCTTTGTTCCCCTTTCTCTCCTCCGGATCATTGCCACCGCGCCTGAGCCGCCAGAAGAAGTCTCCTACATTGGACAGGAGGGTGCTCGAACTATAAAAGGTACGCTCAGCATGACCGTCGGGGTTTCAGCCCTTCACAATTTTCTCCAGGGATGGCATTAGTCACCAGAGGCAGACTGAGCGTGCAGAGAGTGGAAGAAGAGGCATGGAGGACGGTTGAGCAGCTTGCAGAGCGTGGAGGATGGGAAGCAGGCGGCGCAACAGCAACGAAGAAAAGAGCATCAGTTAAATCGAAAGCCAAGTCGAAGACCAGTGGAGTTCAGAAGAGACCAGGGAAAGTTGATGTTGATGACGTCGGCGGACCCGAAGACGAGGAAGAGGAGGCGCAGGCGCTATTCCAAACCGGGACAGCGACAAAGCCCTCCCGAGGAAAGAAACGAAAAGCTAACGATGGTGAGGGGGACATTCAGCCACGACGTTCCACACGCGTGCGGAAGTAACTTTGTAGCCGTGCCGGGGCGCGATGTACTCTGCGTAGTATGGCTCGTTGGTATACGCATACACTCACCGTTTGCGTATGATACGACCCCTCGATAGACGACGACTTGTCACGCGCGGAAACCATTCATAGATCGCCCTAGCTTACATTCTTCCTTTCGCCATGCCTCCACCACGCAGTCACTCCTGTTCCGGCACGACCTTCTTTAAAAAGGTCTTTAGCTCCTCGAGTTCCTTGTCGTTGACGGAGTGCGGCAGGAAGTCGTATGCATGGAACTCGATCCCGCCCTCAAGTACTTTATCGGGAGAAACAAGCGTGTTCAACTCGAGTTGTTCTTTGATATACCGAATCGACATCGTCGCGCGGTCGAACCGCACGATGGGGTCCGACTTGCCGTGACCCCAGAAGATGGGTAGCTTTTTCGCGTGGTTGTTTAGCATCTATGCGACGCGGTCAGTGTCGGGGACGCCCCCCTACATGTCAAGAGCCCTGCTTACGGCTTTGATTTTGAGATGAAGCGGCAACCAGCCGCTAAGAACGGTGACGCCTGCCAACCGTCTCTCCGTCGTGAGGCCAGTGAGGAGAGACATGGCCGCCCCTTGCGAGAAGCCACCGAGAACGATGCGGTCGGCGGGGATGCCCGCGTCGGCTTCAGCGGTGATAAGCTGATTAAGAGAGTGCATCGTTTTAAGCATGCCCTCCTCGTCCTCACGCGCATTGATAGCACCAAACTCAAAGACGTCGAACCTACATATGCGTAAGTGGGGTCTATCCGAGGCAGTAGTGGTGTGGTCGATATTACATACCAGCCGGGCATAGACATGCCTCCGTTAGCGGTGACTGAGATAGTAGGTCTGAGTAGTCCGTCAGCGTAAGCTGTTGGGATCATGGCACGATGGTAGGGCGGTGACGAGTCTGGGGGAGGAAGCAGGGAGAATATATCACTTACGCGTTAGGCAGAATCCACTTCACATGAGGAAAATCCTTGGAAAACATGTCTGCAACAGGCTTCCATCCATGGCCCGAATCTCCCAAACCCTGCAGCGACAATATCGCGCGTTAAAGGGATGTTCGCATGAAGCTTGGACGAATTCCGTACATGAATGAAGATGATGGTGGCTGTATGCTTAGCACGAGGCGCAACGGTAAGGACCTTGAGTGCCGCAGACATGGCTCCTGCGTTCTGGATCGTTGGTCGATATGCAAGGAGAGACCAGCTTAAATAACCCGCAAGAAGAACAATAGAGGACAGAAACAGAGGACGTAGAGCTCGGGGAAGCATGCGATGCTGTGATCCGTCCAATCCGTTCTACAGCACGGATGACGGTTCGGCACTACCGGAGATAGACGCCCACCCAAACCCAGGGCACCAGGTCCAAAGACCATGGGCCCGGGGCCCACTAAAGTAAGAGACAAAACCCCACAGCTGATGTACTATACAAGGCTCTAATTGAGATATTGATTCGTTCTTACATATGGGTACACTGCAGGAAGACAGCAAAAAGACAGCACAGGAAAACGTCCGTTTTGACACAGGCATTGTGGCCTCGATATGCACATCATGAACAGCCCCCCTCTCCCGCCTGCAACTTCGCAAGCAGCTCCTTTAGCTCCGCCACGTCTTCTGGGAAGCCATTGGAACTTCCCGATGCGACGATCTTGTTGTGGAATCCGCCATCGCCAACGGTAGCCCGCCCGTCGTCTTCGGCGAGCCACTTGTCAAGTTGGGCCGAAATCGACCTCGCTTTCAAACGGAAGTGGGTGCGAATCACGTCGGCCCATGGCTCCGGAGGCGCCTTCAGGTTGCCAAGCATCTACGTGGGGATGTCAATTGTGCAGGATAGAGGGGCTGAATAAATCACGTACAGCGGTCCTCACGACCATACGACGAACGTTTGCAGAATCTGAACAGTAGATCAGAAACTAATAAGCTAGCCAGCGTGCGTACTTACACGCAACGGACTTTGGCGTGCCACCACTATTTGCCCATCCGGGCTCGTTCAAGTACGGCTCGTCGCACAGTATCATAGATTGTATCGAGATAAGCACCTAGGAGGGATTCTCAGCAACGACGAACCGGGCGAAAGCTCAGCCCGATGTACCTGTAGCAACGTGGATTTGCCAGGGATCCATCCTGGCCCCGACCAGGTGCCTAGGAGCGACAGACAGACCTTGCCGTCCTTCTCACAGGCATGAGGCAAGCATTCATGTTCCACAACGAGAAATACGTACCGCATACAAATTGGGGTTGAAGCGAAACTTGCCACCATTCGTCTGCAACACATTAACTACGGCGCTTCGCAGTTAGTCAAACAACTCACCGTCATGTACTTGACACTCGGCGGGGACTGGTTGTAGTTTGGTCCCAGGAAGACATCAAACAAGAAACTGCAAAGAATAAACGCCGGAATGGGCGGATATGAACGAATAGGCATACCAGCCGTTATAGTAACTGAAGTCATTGAGGTCAGAGTACCGCCAAGATAAGTCACTCGCGAACAAGAAGTTACATACGGGGTGCCTTCGGGGCCCGTGATGAGGGCTTTGATGACGTCCACTCGAGTCTCATCCACGCGCAAGAAAATGGAAGAGTTCCAAGCGACAGGTAAGTTGGTGGTCAGGACGGCAAGCTTTAATAAGACAAAGTTCAACCACATTGCACGCAGACGAAGGGATAGAAGATAACCCGCTCACCTCTTTTGCAATAGCGAGTGATCGTTTGGGGATGTCCGAGTTGGCGAGCATACGGGCCTCGTTGTTGAAATAGAACTTGTAGTTGGGCGCCTGGTCTTCGTCACCAGTGGCGTTCGCTGCCGGAGCGATAGTGAGGTCGCAGTACTCGAACCGCACGCGGTTAGCCCACTTGAGGTAAGCCTCCATTGCGCTCTCCTCCGTCTCGCCCGCATCAACGGGGGCACCCACATCCTGAGTCGTCGAGGTAGCAGGAATCTTCGGGAGGCCGGCGTGCAGCCGGTCAACGAAGGCCTTTCCCTTGGTTTCGATGAGTGACCGGTCGATGGCCTTAGCCGTGTTCATGATCCTTTGGCAGAAGGTAAGAAGCTTCCGATTCTCCTCGGAGATGACCTGGCCGTCGTCCTTCGCTTTGCCTTTCTCGTCGGCGGTCATACGCTTCTGCTCCTCGGACATCTCTGGGTTCTCCACCTCTACTGGCTTCATCCCCTCCAAGCCCTTGAGTGCAGCCTGGGCCTGAATGACGATCGCCTCTAAGAGCTCCCGCGGCCCGGAGCTGCCTTCATAGAGGATGGTCCGCTCGCGAATGCGAGAACTGCCCTTAGGGGGTGGCTTTTTTCCAGCAACGGCCTTCACAGACGTCACGACCATGATGGGCATGGCCATCATGCTGGCCAGAGCTTCATGGCTAGAGATCGTCTGTAGAGGTCCTCCATATCAGGTATAGTCGTTACGATAGGAATGTAAGGAGTACCTCAAGCCACTCAAAGAGCTCGAAGTACAGCACGGAGCGGTCTGACATATCCGTAAGGGAGTCGTTGCGCAAAAGCTGACTGCTGACAAAATTGAACCTTCGACGAAGATGGGCGAGTGCAGTGGGATGCACGAGATAATCACTGGCGTGCCCGCCGCCTTCTCGGTTCACTGACGGTAAAAAGGTGCGAATCTGGGCTAGCAGAGTGGCTAGCTTCTCATCCTTGAGGCGCTGCGCGTTCAATGCTTCCACCTGTCCAGACATCTAATGATGCAAGGCTGAGCAGAAATGCCTGTTTTCGTATGAACACCGAACCTACATCTTCTCTTACATCGCCCGCATATCCCGTCCCAAGCTTAGCTTTCTTGCCTTGAATAGGGATAGGATAGTATGCTTCTTCGTCCTCTTCATCGTCGTCGTTTAACTCCACAGTGGGAATGGGGGGCGCCTCCACCTTGCGTCTCTTCCGTGACGTCCTGTCGCCAGGTTTGTGGCTGTTAGAAGCATCCAGTGAGTCGTCCACGTATGCCTTCTCAAGCATAGCGAGACCGATCCCGAGAATGATGCCTTGCAAATTGGCGCAGTGAAACAGCGATACATCAGCGTCGAGGGGCGCGGGAACTTTGGCGTGGTTAGGTGTGCTAGATTCCCCGCACGCGAGACAGTAAGTCTTCTGGCAACGACCACACGTCCGAGAAACTATAGACTGCAGTTGTTTGATGTAATCCGGGAATGAGGGCTGGACGAATATAAGAACACCGATCGAAATGGTGACGACAAGCCACCTACATATAGAGCGAAAAAATCACTCTTTTTCCGTGCTACTGAAGCACCGCACCCGTGTGGGCAGGAGCATTGGCCGTTGCTAAGCTCCTGGTAAAGACTGAAAAGGAAGCTCTGCTCGCTGCCTTCCGGACAACCCTTCATCCACTGGCCCTGAGTCATCAACGGCACCTTCTCGTTCATTCCGGGCACGATAGCCATCTCGGGTTCTTCCTCGACCTCGATGACTTCCTCCCGCCGATCCTTGGAGAAGAAAATACCTAACACAGCATTTACGGTGACTCTAACGTCATTCTATTTTGTAGAAATACATACCTGCGTATGGATCAACCGCTGCACTGTTGGACTCCCCTGCCTTCTCCTCGAAGTCGGAATCATAATCATAGTCTATGTAATCTTCATCTGAACGGGTGTCATGAGAGCCATACGTTGTAGAGGGCACCGGATCGTACCATCACCCTCGTCCTGAATCTCGTCAGATCCATCATCATCTTCGTCGTCATCGTTTGGGGTCTGTAGCAACAAGGTGGGATATTGGATAGGTGCGCGAGGCTAAGTATATGCACGTACCATCATCCTGGGCTTCTGCTGGATCTTCTCCGACGAAGACATTGCGACATCACCGTCGTCGTCCACAAGATGATCAAAGCTTCCGTCGAATATGCGCTCTGCCGCCTCCATTACATCCTTATGCTGTTTCAGGGCTGCACGCGCCTGCGCAACTGTCGCGCCCTAGATGTCCGCGAGTACAGGAGGTAAGTGGCTCGCGCGCGCGACATAAAGTTCGAACTACCATTTCCACGAGTTGTTGAATTTCTCGCTCCATGGTTAGCGCTACGACGAAACGCGACGGATAGCGAACGACGCCGGGCAAGGACAAAGCAAAGCGGAGGTAATATGGTACGAACAAACGAGTGGCGGGAGCTCGGACGGCAAAGCGTGTCTCTAAAAGAGGTAATATGGGATTAGGTAAGCAAAAGGGACCAGTCTAGGTTGCCTCGAGGCTATCAAACGTCCAACTCGCCACATTAAGCATTGTGACCTAAACCAACACCTTCTGGCGCGACTCGGCAACATATTGACTTCTCTAGGATCTGGGAGGCACAGTATCTGCAGTTTAAATCTGACTATTGGTAAAACACTTCCGCACTCAAGTCGTGGCAGTATTGACGAACGCACCTAGACCCGGGCCGTTGGAGAGCCTTCGAGTCGGCGCACCAGTACCCGCCCGCTGCGACCGGGGATATCCACAGCTAATCAAAACTGCTCGTCCGCTACAAATACAATCTCCCTCCACTCTGCATGAGTCTCTTGTTCGTACAGATAATACCCCAAGCTATAGCATAAGTACTATAGCTACTTACCAGAGTCGAAACCTTGGTATCCCTGTGCCCGCGTACACGGGGCCCGGGCTTGTGTCGACGTCTCCGTGGGAATCCCACGGCCGGCGGTGAGTTTGCTTCCGCTGGCTATCACAATTATCAGGTCCCCCCTATATCTCATCCGTGATCCCAGGAGATGGAGCTGCATATTTGCCTCCGTTACATGAGGTCCAGATGCGCGTCTGCGTTTTCCACCGGCTCTCAACATCTTTGGCGTTCCTGTCTAGCCAGTGACGCTCTGAACGGCGTACCCGCCACGTCACATTACTGTCGTTCACACGTTTATTGGGGATCGCTCGTCGTCGACGTAAGACAAATAACGTCCCCATCCGAAGACCCTTGAGAAAGGGGTCCTTGGAGATTGCGGGATCTCCCTGTCGTTTCAGCCTTTACCCGAGCCACGGTCGGAACATTCTACTGCCCTTGGGTAATTCTCTGCGAGTTTGTTCCCAATGGAAGCTGGAAAAAACGGAGTTTCCGGAGCCGTGTGGACGCTCAGCATGAAGTAGATTTAACAATGAGCCTCCGCCTTTTGTCACCCTCCCCTCCTCCATGCCATGAACGCCTATGCCGCCGACTTCTCTGACGACGATAGTCGGAGATCCACTACTGAGCAAACTGCTAGTGACCCGAAAGGGCGACGAAGGAGTACACGAGGTGAGCAATTCCTCATCACGAGCGGCCGCGACTACTAGTTGGATTCAACTTATGGTTTCAGCTTGCGATCATTGTCGCCGAACGAAGAGTAAATGCGAGAAGCCAAGGGAAGGCCAGAGCTGTCGTGCATGCGCGGCGTTAGGCTTGTGTAAGACTGATCCCCATCACGTCCCCACCATGTCTACTAATGGCGAGACCCGGGCACAGCCTGCACCTTCACAGGTGAGTGAATAGTTGCATTCGCCTCCTCGGTTTTCCTTAGCCTCAACGTGTCTCCTCAAACTATAGACCCCAGCCACAAGAGGGGTCCTCCTAAGGGGTGAGTGCCATCGCCGTAGCATGTTGCTCCCCGCCCTCTAACGAGGCCGTCCATTCCCCCTTCCAGGTACATTCTGACCCTAGAGCGCCGGCTACACCAAGTAGAGGCACTTCTGGGGACCATAATCGGCTCCGACGATCCCCGCGCTCGGAGTTTGGTGCAGGACCTCTCCCGCGACAAGTTGGCGAGCCACATCATCAACAAGGTTCACGTAGGCCCATTCGGTCCTGGCGGTAGGTCAAGCCACCCGTGAGTGCGGTCTCCCGCCTGCTTCTGCGACGAGGCATAACGTCCCGCAGTTTCAGCACTACGAAAGAGGATTTCCTCGCTTCCATCACCGGAGATCTGGGTGACAACGCGTCTGAGCAATCAGGGAGTAGTCAAGACCCACAGAGTCTGTGCTTTTACCCTTTCTTCCAATTCTTCGCCGTAGTGATCCCACCACAGATGATTTATCTCTATTAACACCGACGAGCGAATGGCAAGACCGAATCAGAAACCTGCTGAGCGCATCGCGAAGCGAAGGCTCCCTATTAGCCACCTCTGCCATGTCGCCGCCGGCGGAGGGCAAGCCAAGGCGTGCAACGTATCCATCGGCCAGTACTGGGCATACCCCGGCCCCGTATATGCAACCCTATGCCATGCATGCGACGTCGCCGAACCCTTCCAACGTGCCGCCATTCTTCTATGATTATAGCCAATGGGCGCAAAGTAGTGCTATGAGAACCAGCGGTGAGAACGCCTATCCAACAATTCCTTCTGTGTTGACGTTAACTTTACCACCATTACCATCACAGCCCAACCGACAGCTCCCCAAGCCCCGGCAGTCATGCCTCACAACAACGTTTACACCAATCCAGATCCATACGGCCGAGTGCGTGCCGCTGCCTGTGTAGTCAATGCAACTCCCTAACGCATCGCATCCAGTTCCAGATGATACGCCCGGACGCATCGATGCCTGTCGATGAGAGCGGTGCTACTCATCCCGCCGGGATGTCTGATGCGGCTGCTCAGTACTATAACACCTACCGCAGGTAGCGAGGTAGCTGCGCCCAACCCGGTTGCTTACGCACTCCCGTCCTTGATCACATTAAACTACACGTAGCATATACTCGCATAACATGTCAATAAGCTCTACAACAAATACAACAATTATCGGCGTATGTCGTGGGGTATGATACACACCCGTACATTATAATGTACAACACATCATCGAGAGTACCCTCCACGGTAGCGCGGGCCTCGAGAGGACCGTTCGCGATCATAGCGGTCGCTTGAGCCGTACGACTCGTGTCTATCCTGCTTCTTGGACGCGCCCCGGACACGGATAGAGTCAGTCTCTCTTGACGGACCCGGCAAGTCCGCGTAAGAGACCCGCTGGCGCTTCGAGTCGCGTTCCCCTCGATCTCGGACGCTCTTATCCGTAGAAGAGTGCTGCGAGAAGTCAAATCTAATCTTCCCGGTCGAGTTTGGTTTAGAGCTGCCCCCTCCCCGATCACGACGCGAGTCCTTTCCGATCCCACCCCTACCACCGCCATTGCCACTGCCGCCGCCGCTTCGACCTCTTGCACGGACGGAATCGAACCAGTCATCCTCTTCTCCTTCCTCTCGCTCGCGATGCTGTTGTCCCAAGCGGGCGTTTTCTTTTTGTCGGCCTCGTTTGCCCACCTCCAAGGGTGCAACGAATCCGAACCCATCGGCGAACGTGGATGCGGTCTCCCAATCCCGAGGTGCTCGTTTAGATGGCCGCGAGACTTCAGACGAGAACGGCCCGGAGAGGATGTTGTAAAGGCTAAACGCGGACGGCTCGTTCGGAATGTCGTACACCTTTGGTCGGTCGTTGCAGTCCTACATGGGAATCCGGTCAGATGTATGTGCTATGCCGCACCTCGCAGGAACTCACGTCACCGAGATGTCCGTGTCCGCCGCAATTGTAACACCACTCGTCGGTAGCGATGTAACCTTCCCCGCCCTGACCTAGTGGGAGCGTCCGCTTGCTCTCACGTACACGAAGAATCTCTTGCCGCTCGTCGTCGTCAACGTACTCGTATATTCTCCATAACGTCGGGCATTCCTACACACAGCTGAGTGCTTGCGATCCAGAAAAACATGAAGATCACTTACGTTTGTTTGGTGGGCGCGTGAACCGCACCTATCACAATCTTGGTAATGACTGTATGCGCCTGCCCGCGACGCGGCTCTATTCGGACATGTCTAGGTCCGCCCTGTTAAGGCATGCAGATGCAGGCAGGAGCGGTAATCAAACGTACCCTATTAATGTGTCCTTTCATGCCGCAGGTGAAGCACGTTTTACTAATAGGACAACTGCGCGTGGAGTGCTCGTCTCGAGCCCCGCACGTGAGGCACTGCAAGACCACCACTGGTTAAAAGATAGTTATATAAGAGCGACAATGAACCCACAATGAGAACCGGACATTCATATGTCTTGTGTTCCCCCTCGGCGCCGCAATTCTTACAAACAGTCCGTGTGGGCTTAGAAGCTTTGGCGTCTGCCGCCGCGAGCTTCTCCAGCTCCCAATACCGGACCATACCGGCCTACCGCCCCATATAAATAGTCAGTACAATTGCAGAGGACGGTCGTGACGTTCGTGTACCTTCCGGTCGTCATCATAGTCGAGGTAGTCGATATAATCCTCGTCATCCGAGCCTTCGGGAGTGGGCACTTTGAGCTCACTCGCATCTGCATCGTCCCCCTCGACGATCAAGACGTGAGCGGGAAGCAGCAATCCGTTTTCAGCCGTTTTTGTCGTGGTCCCGCCATTGCTTGGGCCGGACCGAGGGACAGAACTCGAGGGCCCAGCGACGCTCTCTTGAGGCTTGTCGATCGTCGGAATATCCGCGGGGGTAGTGTCTTCGAAGAACAGAGACGCACTGGGGTCGGAGGCCGTGTACCGCTTCCGCCTATCACGCTCTCGGGAACGCGATCGCCGGCGGGAACGTTCACCGTCTCGTTCACCATCTCGTTCGCGGTCGTGGTCTCTACCCCGTTCTCGTTCCCGCTCTCGCTCTCGAGACCTGCTCCTCCGCCGCCGTTCGCGATTCCTACCCTTGTCCCTGTCCCTGTCCTTGTCGCGGTCGCGTTCCCTGTCATCATCCTTTTCCTTGTTCCTATCGCGCTTCCTGTCCTTCCCTCGACGTTCCCGCTTGCCCTCTTGTGTATCGTCCCGGTTGGTCACGGGCTCCGTCAGTCTGTCTTCGAGTGGTAATTTACCGGAGGACTCTTTCGCCTCCGTGTCGTCTTCACCAGGAACGACCGTGATATGTAATTCAAGGTCGTCCACGTCAGGGCTGTTGCGCGAGTGTGGGCGCGAGGCTTCTGCGCTGCTCGTAACGATCTCGCCCTCTTCAGTGCTTGCGCCCGCGGGCTTGCGTTTTCGCTTCTTGCGCTTCCTTTTAGGCTGAGAAGGTTGCTGGACTTGCTCGCCATTGACACCACCTTTGGCGGAGGGTTGCGCGCCGGGTATGACTTCGCCATCGGAGTCGAGTTCGATCACTTCCGGCCCTGTCAAGTCGATAATTTCATCGGCCTTGGACTCGGACACCATCGGGTTTAGTTTGCGCAGAGAAAGAGAAGTCCAGAGAGGCCTCTAAGTCGCGCCACGAATAAGCAGGAGCGCGTGCAGAGGGACTACCGCAGTGCCGGGCGGAGTAGCGGCACGAAGCAAAAGTTTAAGATGAGCTTTGCCAAAACGGGACTTGAGTCCACTCAGCGGGCATAGGCGCCCGCGGTACGTAAAGGTAAGCGCATATCGCGTCGCGTGCCTCCGCCCTGGGCCTTGCTCTCATTCTCATCTTCCTTTTCGTCATCTCGACATTACTTATCTATCGTCTGACTCGATCCCATTGCCGACGCAGCTGGGGAATATAAAGTCGCTCGTAAATCGAGCAGCCCCCTTGTCTCCGGCAGCCATGGCGACCCCGGCGTACGAAATATCCATCGACAAACTGACGTACGCGCACGTCGCGGACACCTCGCCGTCGCTGTCTGACGTCAACGTCCACCTACCCAAGGGCTCGCGGACGCTGTTGGTGGGAGCGAACGGAGGTACGCGACCTCAGCTGTTCGGGCTCTGCGGGTGCGCATTCTCACACCGCTGCGGCCCCAGCGGGAAAGTCCACCCTCCTCCAGATCCTCGCGGGCAAACGCCTCATTTCCGCGCCCGGCACCGACGTCCGTATCAAGGGTCGGGACGTGTTTCGCAGCACGCCCGAGGGCATCACCTTCCTGGGCACCGAATGGTGCGTCCCGACATCATTATGATCTCGACGCCCGCCCGCGTTCGCCGCCACAAGGCGCTCACAGGTATCAACTGCAGGGCGATGAACCCGGTCGTGCGCGGTGACATTGTCGTGTCCGATTTTCTGAACTCGGTGGGCGGCTACCGACACAAGGAGCGGCGGGACCTCCTGCTCGACATTTTGGACGTCGACCTCGACTGGCATATGCACCAGATCTCCGACGGCGAGCGCCGCCGTGTGCAGCTCGTCATGGGATTGATGACCGACTGGGACGTGCTTCTACTGGACGAGGTGTGTGCACTGCCTGCGGCATCTGTGACCGCGGGGAATGTCTGTTAAACACCCTTCTGCACAGGTCACGGTCGACCTCGATGTTCTCGTGCGAGACGACCTACTGCGTTTCCTGAAGAACGACTCGGAGACTCGCGGCGCTACAATCCTTTGTGAGCGTTTTGTCCCTCCGGAAAGTCCACCGCTTCGATCTAACTTTGGTCGGTCTATTCTTGCAGATGCGACCCACATCTTTGACGGTTTGAACGATTTCCCCACGCATGTTGCCCACATGCATCTGGGGACGTTCTTGATGGAACCGACACCGTGGCCGTTCACCGGGCCCACTGCGGCAGGTGTCGCGTCTGTCAACCTTGGTCCGAACCCGGCGCTGTACTCCGTCGCGTTGCAGTGGCTGAAAGAGGACCGCGAGCGCCGCAGGGCCCTGGAAGGCGAAGGCAGGAAACGGCGAGGCGCGCGCAAGGACGATGTAAGTGGTTTCAGCCTGGCGCGCCGACACCGCTCGACGTGATACTGACGCGGAATCCCGATCTCTGCGCAGGTGCCCAACGATTCCGAGACGTTTTACAGGAAGTGCGTACTCTGAAGCCGGCTTCTTGTCGAATCCGAGCACTGATAGATGTTGGCAGATACGACTATAGCCATTAATGTGTGAAATCTTCCCGGCCGGTCTTCGTGTTCAACCTACAGAAGACCGGGGGTTCCGGATAAGGTTCAACCCAGGTTCTTCGCTCGATGATTATGCGGGTCGCCTTGCTCAACCTGGCGTAGAAGATGTATCGATAGCAGCTGTATTGTATTGTTCAACCAATGATACCAGGACGTGACAGGGACTGCTCTCTGAAAAGCTCAATTGCCCCTTTCTCCAGAGAGGTTTGGTTAGACGACAAGGGGGCGGCCCGCGAACTCGGGACCAGTCCGGGGTAGGTACAGGGGGTAGACTTGCGGCCAGGCTTTCGCTTGATTATACCTTTTCGCCCTTTAAAGTTTATACAACGACTGTCCACTCCCGGGGTCGATAGAAGTATATCATTTCAGTTTTTCTCCTACTTTCCGTCGGTACACAGCGCCCGGATGCCCGTCATGTGAGCCGTTTTGGAGTACTAGGACTTGTGCACCATGTCAAACGTAGGCGGAAAAGTTACACGTCCGTCCAAGTCTTTCGAATGCGGACCTAGAGTCTGAGACTTTCCGGGGCCCCAACTGCAACTTATGGTATAGCTTCTACGAGGAGGGCTCCCAACGGCGTAATATACTCTATCATCCCCCTTTAACTCACATTCATATCCTACCCCTTCCTGCTACTACTCACATCCCCAATATCACTTCTCCTCAACTTAGGTAGCGTTGCCCCCCCCTCCCTCTGCCTCTCACCTGGCCCTCCACACGACCTGTCCTTGCCCACCGTACCTGCCCCGACTGCACCAGTACTATTTCGTCCGGCACCACGCACCTCTGTCCCATTCCATGCACCTGCCCTAACATGCACCCGTTGTAGTACGCATCCCCCCCGCTTGTAGTATCTGACATAGGGCCACGCCCTGCAGCGGATTAAAAACTAGGATTTAAAAAAAAACGGCGCAATGCCGTAGGTCCTCCGTCTTTTTTTGGATCTGGGGGAGACTTCTGTACATTGTCTACTAGACTAAAGACAGTGATTGAACAGCCGTATGCCATAGACAGTGCGGGGTTTAACGCTGACAATGGCGAACCCGAATGAGAATCGCTACTAGGGGTCTATTTATGCGTCGACGTCAAGTCCTCCGGCGCCGGCACTGACGAATCTGTTTGTCCGTACCTCTTGTACCTTGAACTCCTCCGCTCGAGATGTCATGCTGTGCTTTTGTCCTGAGCTTTAGCGACTTTTACTGGCCGCTTAACAAGCCGGGGCGACAAATAGAAAGGTGTCTGCAACATGATGTGGAGCGAATGCTGTGTGCGGCCGTGCGGCATGGCTGAGTGCCAAGCGCGGGAGTCGCCGCGGGAGAGGGCGGGGGCCTGGGCGTGTGACAGGAACGTGATGGGAGTGACTTGGTAACTGAACTGGACCAAGCGCCGGGGGACGGCGACAGGCGCGAGGAGGAGCTGCTACCGTCGACCGTTCTTGTTTGTCTTCCCGACATCGTTCGCACCGTGCTGGCCATCGCAGGGCGCGACTTTTCCCTTTCCTCGCCCGTCGCCCGTCGCCCCCGCCTACCTCGCCTCCCCTAAAACCCCCACGCTCTTTTCGTCTTTCTGTCTCCTCTTTCTGCCATGTTCGACCAGACACACCGCCGGTTTCACCCTCGCCAGACCTCCAACGCGACCGATGCCAACGGCTGCCTCCTCTGCGAAGGCGTGAACCCGAGCTGCAACTGTGGATTCAACCAGCAGTGTATCTTTATCAATCGGTACGAGCCCACGTCTCTATCGTATCTAACGCAGCTCAACATGCGCACTCGGCTCTGATCACGCTAGCGACTGCGACACCTGCCCTTCCGCAAAGTGCATAGACAATGACGACGCGAGCAACTCCGGTTCCAAGGGTGGCGTCAGCAAAGGTGCAGTCGCTGCTGCTGTCGTCGTGACCATCCTCGTCCTTGCTGGTGCCGTCGCTGCATTCTTCTGGTACCGTCGGCGCCAGCGCCTCCTCAAGAACACCGCCCCGGCGGGGGAAACCAAGCAAGATGCCCCAGCACGCGCAGAGGATGTTCTCAACAGGCCCGACCCCAACGAGAAGCCGTCGTCGCCCGCACCCCAGCTATCCAGTATCAGAATATTCTCCGGCTCTTCGCATGGCACCATCAACCTGGACCCCCAAGCATCCGACGCGGGCCACTCGCAGCCTTCGCAGCGTGGCTCCGTCCAATCGAACCCGTTCGAAGACAACCACTCCATCCAAACAACCTCTACCGGCGCGCAATCCAATGTCATCCCTATCGCTCTCGTCCCCCACGGCACGGTGGGCAACTCATCGGGCGCTTCGGCCATCTCCCACTCTCACGATAACCATAACGCTCATGCTGGCGCACTTTCGCGTGCCGATGTAAACCTGGACCATGTCAACATTTCCAACGACTCGCTCACCCCGCGGGGTACGACCCCGGGCTCCGGTGTAAATGAGAACAGCATTATCAACAACAATCGCTCGTCGTACATGACCACTGGTAGCTTTGCGAGCGATTTCCTGGAAACTTCGGTCATCGTCACTCCCACTCGGGGCACGGTCAAGCAGGTGGTCGGCGTCGCAAAGGCAGAGGTGTTCCGTGCACCACCGAGCGACACTCTCAGCCGCTCTTCAACTTTGTCTAGGCAGGCGCGTTCCCCTCTTGCGGCTTCGAGCTTCGGGCCTGCCGATGTGATGCAAGAGGCCGAGGAGGAGCAGGAGGTGACCGTCCCCGCAAACCCCTTCTCCGACAGCAACTCCCCTTACTCTAGGAACTCTCCGACTCCCTCGGCGACCACGTTCGGCACCCCAGAGCCATCGCACCTTTCGTACAGCCGCCAGGAATCCCATGGTGATTCCACTTGGTTGCAAGAAGATCCCGCTCATCTCTATGGTTCTACAAGCCCTGACAGCCGTCCGGCTAGCGTGTACACCCAGGCTTCCGCAATCATTGCCGACATTAGTAGCGCGAAGCGTGTTCATCTCGGCTTTGACCAGATTCAGGCGATGCCCACCACCCCGATTAGTGCCGCTCTCAGCACCCCTCGTTCCCCGTACCGCATGACCAACGCGAAGCTCGTATCGCCGGTCGTGCAACAGAGTGCGGCACTGGAGACTGGTGGCAGCGGCACCGCGGGTGCGCTCGAGCAGCAACAGGCCCGCGCACTCCAGGAGCTCCATTCTGAGACTGGAAAGAACCGCATGTCCATGGCCTCCGTGATGACGACGTCCACTCGTGCTGATTCGATCCTCGAGAGCTTCCCCTTCGTGCCCCCATCCCCGATCTCGAACCGACCGATCCGCACGCCGCCGCGATCCCCGCTCGCCCAGCAGACCTTTGCTAATGGGCAGGACGAGCACCACATGTCGGCGCAGGAAACGGTGAACCGTGCACGCGCGTCCGCGTCCTCGTCGTCGATGCTCCCCTCACTCGCCCCGCCGAACCGTAAGGTGCTTGGTATGAGCGTCGCGTCGCAGAGCTCGACAGTCAGCAATGGGCTTGGTTCGTTCCCCTTCCAGATCGACTCGGGCGCGTCGTCGGAGGCGTCGTCAACCCCGCCGCCTTCTGCTTATGCGGGCAGCGACGGCTCGAGCATGCGGAAGCGCGCGAGTCTGGACACACTCGCGTTGACGAGCGACCTTTCGTCGTACCCGCTCGGCTTCGATAAGGGGGCTGCCCCGCCAGTGCCTCAGGTGCCGCGGCGGTAAACAGCGCTCTCTGCACGCCACAGGGTTTGGTGTACGATTACGCTTGTCCGGATGATGGTTGTGTAATGGAAGACGATATATCCCCCTCCCCGCCCTCGCCCCGCCCTGTCCCTTCTCTCCCGATCGCCGTTGGCCTGGTCTGACTCGCAGCCTGGTTGACCCGGGCGAGACTCTTGCCTACGACAGCGGCCGTCGCTCCCTCCGTCGCCTGCCGTCCCATATGCTCCTCGTGTACGTCTCCTCTCGTGTTCCGCCGCCCTAGACCCAATTGACTTATCTATCTTATCCCTTGTCTATTCCGCGTGCGCCCGGACGCAGCCGCTCTGTCTCCTCTATCTCTTCCCCTTCATGCCCCCCTTTGTCCTCGTCCTCACCCTTGGTTGCTACTGCTACTGCTACTGCTACTACCTCCCTTTCCCCCACCCCTACATAGCCCCCCATCCTCCGCTTTGCCCCGCCGAGCCTTCCTGTTCCCCGCTCGGCGGCTGCCCCCTTCGGCCCCCGGTCTATTCCCCCGTGCGGCGACGACAGCGGGCGCGGCGCCAGCGCCGCAGCGTGTTGTGGCCGCGAGCCGCCCCGCACGCGTGCGCCTCTGTGTCTGGGTTGGTGTGTTGTGACTATTTATGCCTGGGGCGCCTCCCGCTGCCGCGCCCGAGCTGTGTGGTGCGGTGGGTGGCGGCGGCCGTGGGCTTCTCTCGTGCTCTCCTGTGTTTGTGTCAGTGTGTCGATATACCGGGACTGGTTGGTACGTACGTCGTACGGCGATAGCGAAAATGGACACTCCTCTATGTGAACCCGCTCCGTCGCTCGTTTGCCCCCTTCCCAATGCGCGGGTCATGTGCTCCCAGCGAGCATTTACTAGATGGTGGGGGCTGTTTCTCGTTGACGTTTAAATTGGTGTGCGGGCAGCGCGCTCGTAGCGGCGCCGCTGTCGAGTCCCATTCGTATTGTGTCTATATACAGTTGGTATGAGTACATCCATCCTGCCCTTGTGATTCCTGAGAGAAGTGACAACCACCGTGAATGCGGAACCCTAGATGACTCAGAGGGGAAACATGACGGATGCGAGTGCGAGTGCGAATGCGAATGCAATCTATATATGTGGGAAACCGGGAAAATGCAGGATGGTGAGAACGAAAAATGATTGAGGAGACGGAAGGAGCGGGGGATAGGCATGTAGCGCATAGTATACACAATATACAAAAGGGCCGTAAGATGCGTAGGATGTGAAGGACGCTCAGAAGACCGGTTTCGCAAACAGTCCCAAGGGAGGCGCGCTGAGGTCGACTACTTGCCCTTGCCCTTTTTCTTCGTCTTCTTTCCCCCCTTAGTGGCCGTGCTTGCTGCGGCAGTGGTTGCTGACAGCGCAGACGCTCCTGGAGAAGGCGAACGGACGATCGCGGGGACAATGGGCACAGCGTCGAAGCCTACCAGCGGCTCGGAGCGCATCGCAGGAGACCTGGAAAATCTTGTTATCAGCGCACAACTTGAGCCCGACGTATAGATTTACTTACGAAGGCATGGGGATGATCTGCGTTACGGGCAGAGGAGACGAGGGTTCTCGAATAGGTATAGGTATCACTGGCTCGGTCTCGGGCAACGCCGAGGTCATAAAACTGGGCGACGCTTCGTTCCTCCTAGCGCCTAGGAGAGGCGATCGCGGTCTGCCCCCCGCCTCGGACGGGGGCCGTGGACCTCCAGCAACAGATGAACGGCGGGTGCCAGGCGTCGGCGCGGTGGGGTATCCGACGGCCGACCCCGGCGGACTGATGACAGACCCGACGGCGGAACCGGCGACGGACGGAGGAAGGGGCACGCGCGCCGCACGGGTGGTGTGCGACGCGAGGCTCGTGCTCGTGGAGGAGCGGGGAGTCGGCGGGGGATAAGACACGTTCGGGGGGAGCGGCGCGGCGTCGTACGCGGGCGTGGACCGCCCTGAGAGCTTGCGTGTGCGCGCGGGAGGCGTCGTAAGCGAGTCGACGGAGCCCATCCCCGAGGACACGCTCGAGTCTGAGTCAGTGTCGCGCCGGGACACTGCGGAGCGGGAGTAGGGCTCCTTAGCGCGGCGGCTCGAACTCGACTGGGAACTCTTGCTGGACGTTTGGCGCGGGATGACAGGGGGAGGGCCCTCGACACTCCCCGAAAACCCGATGGGCACCTCGGAGCGCATAGATGGCGTACCACCCACAGTGGAGGGCGGGAGGGGTACACCTGCGGGGCCGATGGAACTACCTCCGTAGACCGATGTCGGTCCGCCAGGCACACCAGGCGACGGCGGGCCTGTCGCAACGAAGCCCGGTGGAAGGCCACCGGTGAGCACGACCGGGTTGCAAAGCATGACCGGCGGCGGGATGACGGGGCTCGCAGGAGCAAGGGGTTGTTCGGATGAAGCATTCGGAGCACCGTCCGAAGGGAGGGGCGGCAACGGACGATCGGCGTCGTCTGCACTGAGGTAAGAGCCAGGCGCCTCCGTGTCGATTCGTGAAATGTTGGACTCGGGCCGAGACTGAACGAAATTGATTAGCACAACGTAGGGAATGAAAGTCATTGGCATGACTCACAGGAGGCACAACTTCAAAGCTGATCTCATTCGACGACATGCTTCCTCGGTCCGCGGGAGGCGGGGGGTGAACAGTCGGTGGCCGTAAAGTCGGTGTCGGCGCTATGACGGCAGGCGAGTCGGGAGACGAATGGGGAGACCGCGGAGGGGCATATATGTTCTGCATACGCGGCGTGTTGCCCATATCATTTCTCCTGCCGAGGTCGCTGCGCGAACTCGTGCGCGTTAGGTTATCCCTGCTAGGGTAGCCACGCACGCTTCCCGAACGAGACGTGCTGTCGCTGTATATGTCCGGTTTGGTAGAGCGCGAACGTTCTTCGCCCCTGTCGTAGCGCGGCGTGAGATCTGGGATGACGGGAGTGTGGCGAAGGTTCTCTCTGCTGGAATAGCGAGGGGTATGGTCGCCAGGCCTACTGCGGTAATAGTCATCTGCACCACCATAACGACGCGAGTCGTCGGTGCTGGCTCGAGATTGCGAACGCGCTTGGGGAACAGCATAACGGCCGTCCGACATAGCTGACCTAGGAAGGCTTTCGGTGCTTCTGTACCGTGCCATGCTGTCTGGGGTAGGATATGACGGATTCGCGGGGGACGGCTGTGGGGAAGGTATGGGTATACTTGGTGCGGGGGTGGGCATTTGAGGAGCAGGACTCGGCATGTAGAAACTTTGAGCGGACATCTGTAGGTTGCGTGAGACATGGTTGGACATGACATCACGAAGCACCTGTGTACTCACATTAGCCATTCCATATACAGGCGAGGCCACCGAGGAAGTCCGTTCCCGCTCTTCCGCAATAGCACTAAGCACGGGAGGACGTTCTCGCACTGCGCTTCTGAGCGTTCCGTGTGTAGACCCATGCGTCGAACCATGCGTAGACGGGGGACCCAAGATCTCGAACTGGGACATGGTAGTCGACTGAGACTCGTCCGAATTCCTTCGTCTATGCCTTGGTCTCCGGGGAGCACTGCTTGGCTCAGGCTCAGGCATGTGATGCTCGGGGGCTGTAACAGGAGGTGGGACTACTATGGGGGGAGGCTCCTCGATGTTCCTCACGTTGTTAAGGACCGCGGAGAGAGGTGGGGACGGTGTGGGCGGCGGTGGGGCCATCTCGTGCGGAGGTGGTAGACGGATTCGCATGTCATCGTCGATTTTCGGGACCCAGCCCTCTGGTGGGACGGACACAGCGGGATGCGAAGGGGACATAACGTTACGTACGGGAACGGGGGTAGTTTCACGTTCAGGGGGTATCTGTACAGCAGTGGGTGTAGGCATCCGTGCAGGTGTTGCGACAGGCGGGGGTATTGGGAGCGAGTCGTCCATAGGCTGGGTAAAGTTGGGAGCATTGTCCATAGAGTCTTCGGAGGTGGATGGCCTGGATACGCGAGGGGCCTGGTATTGTTGGCGAGGGGTTTCTTCAGCATAGGGTTCTGACATCGCTCGTGCAGTGTAGGCCCGCTCGGTGTATGCGCGTTCCGTGTCCGTTCGTCCGTCCTCATAGCCTGCAGCGCGACCTTCTTCATAACCAACAATCCTCCCCTGCCGCATGCCCTCCTCGAGACCTTGCCGCCGTCCTGCCTCCCTCGCCGACACAATGATGGCCTCCTCCTTCATCTTCCGCGCTACACTCCGTGCCTTCGCAGCCGTCTCCTCTGCCTCGGCCCTCTGGAGCTCTAGAGCGTCGATGAGCTTTTGGGCTCTTCTGAGCTCTTGTTGGGCATTGTCATATTGGAGCTTGTACAGGCGCAGGCTTTCGTTTGCGCGTGAAGCTTCTTGCTCCGCCGCTAGCTTGCCTTCGTTCGCCGACTTGAAGAACGCGAGGACCTCGCGAGTTTTGTTCTCTGCGGCGTCGGCACGTTGGCGCTCGGCCTTGAGCTGCTCCGTGAGAGTATAGAGGGCGCGCTTGAGGTCGACCGTCTCGCGCTCATTAGACATGAACGCGCGGGCGACATCGCGCATAGACCCGCTGAGGAAATGGCTATCCTTGGTGGATCGTCGTTTGCGGGGCCGCTCGCTACTCGAGCGAGAAGAACGGGGGTTGAGCTCGATGGGGGACTGTGAGGCAGATGAAGTTTCCGAGTCTTCTTCCATATTACAGTTGCGGGGTTTCTATGTAATATACACTCTGTCGTGGGGAATTGCTCGGCTCCACGGGCGGAGAAGGAGTGGAAAGTAGCACGCACCAGCCAAGTCGTTAGCTCGTGACGTCTTGGAACATGCGAGTCTGAAAATTAAGAGGTCAGATGCGGTCAACGCGGCGTAAGAGAAGGTGGAGACGCCTGCGCAGAAAGGGATTTGACTGACCGTAAACAATGCTACAGAAGAAAAGATAAGCAGAAAGGGCGCTGGATGAGTTTGCGCTTTGGAGATGACCGTGGTGGCCAAACACACCAACCCGTCGTCCGCAGAGAGACGCCCACGTTCCGCAACAGCGGTAATAGACGCCCACGCCGATCTGGCGCTAGCCATATACGGCCTCCTGCATTTGAAACGCCTTCGTCATCGCCAGTCAATGTTAACTGAAGTCAGCTATGCAGCGCATACATTGACGACGGTGTCGCAGTTTGGTGGTCGACCAACAGCTAATCAACACCACTTTGACTTTATCATAACAGCATGACGACTAATCTTGAAAAGTTCGTTGACTCCAACTACACCCGCCTATAGAAGCCGCATCAACGTCTAGCAGCCAGTACTCGCTAACTCATAACAGCCTACTATTAGCCGACAGCGCTCCGTCGCTAACTTGTCCCCCATTGCTGCCCAGCCTGCCCCGGCGGCAGCTGCGCTATATAACCTGAGGCTCCACCGGCCAAGATGCACTCAGTCTCCCCTCCTCCCTTCGCCGACCCGCCCCCACTCACCTCTGTTTGTCACGCCTCCTCCGCCCAGCATGTTCTGCAAGACTACGCTCCTTACTGTTGCTCTCGCGCTCCTTTCTTCCGCTTCTCCTATCGCCCGCGATGGCGTTGAATCTTCCGTGGCGGCTGGGATCCACGTTCCACTAACGAAGCGGGGCTCTCTCAAGAATGCCCAGGGTATCTTCGAATATGAACGGGCCGTTCGACACCTTGTCAATTTGAAGAAGTAGCTCCCTGTCTTTCATGTTCGGGTCAGACGCTCACAGAGTAGCACCACGTAGCAAATACCGCCAAAACCTCATCAACCTCGAGGGGAATGTCGGCAAGGATGCGTTCCCCTTCGGTGCTGAGATTAAGGCTCTCGCAACCCTCCCTGCCCATCTGCTCGGGGGCAAGCGCGGCGCCGTGCCGCTCACGGACCAGTCCTTTGACCTCGAGTGGACCGGTCCGATTACTATCGGCAACCCGGGACAGAACTTCACTATGGATTTCGACACCGGCTCCTCTGATCTCTGGGTCCCTGCGGCCGCCTGCCAATCTTGCTCAAACCATAGCCTATACGATCCGGCCAAGTCGTCCAGCAGTACCAAGTACAACGGCACCTTCGCGATTCACTACGGAGATGGATCTACTGCCTCTGGGACACCCTATAGCGATACTGGTATGCACGACTAGTCGTCATCATCAATTCCCAGCTGAGTGTGGGTCCTCAGTGACCGTCGGGGGTGTCGTGGCCACGAACCAGGTCTTCGCCGCTGTCACAAAGGAATCTTCATCGTTCTCGAGTGATCCTTCAGATGGCGTGTTCGGCCTCGGATTCCCGGCGCTCTCCAACCTCCACAGCGTAAGCTACTCATTTAGTACCACTCAAGTTGGCCCGCTCACCAGCCCTCCAGTCGCCCTTTTTCCACACCGCGCTCAAACAGGGCACCGCGCCGGAGGGCGTCTTTGCGTTCAAGCTCGACCAGGCCGGCTCCGAGCTCTTCATCGGCGGCACGAACTCCGCGCTCTACCAGGGCGACATCGAGTACCACAACGTCACGAACGCGGTCGGCTTTTGGCAGATTGGCGGCGCGGCCGTCGCGCTGCAGGGCGCCGCGCTCGCGTCCGGGTTCGACACGATCATCGACTCGGGCAGCACGATCATCACCGCGCCGCCTGCCGCTGCGGCCGCGTTCTGGGCCGGCGTGGGCGGCGCGCGGGAGTTTGACAAGGAGCAGGGCTTGTGGGCCCTCCCGTGCGACGCGTTCCCTGAGGTGTCGTTTAGCTGGGGCGGGAAGACGTGGACCATCAGCGCGGAGGAGTGCGTATCTCCCGAATGATATTGGAGGAACAGATACTAACACAGCACAGTTTCAATGCCGGCATGACCGAGGAGGGCTCCGACGAATGCATTGGCGGCATTGCTGGTGCTGACTTGGGCCTTGGGAACAACACCTGGTTGCTCGGGGATACGTGCGTATGCTTATGTGTTCGTTCGACCGGTCTCGCTGAAAAAACCTATAGTTTCATGAAGAGCGTCTACACTGTCTTTTCGGTGGACAAAAACGCTGTCGGCTTTGCTCAGCTTGCGTGAACTCCGGCTGGATGATACCTCTATGGAACGGAACGTTCCAAAATTGTATACCCTACTACTTGTCGCAAGGCAGCCATCACTCTTTGTCAAAGTTCCGTGTGATGTAGCAATGCTGACCACCTGGGCGTCGATAATTTCCTACTTACCAAATCATGCCAACTTGGGGTTACCGAGCACGGCCTCAATTTACCATTTTTAGGGGACGTAGTCCAGTCCAACGATAACCATTGCATTGACAACATATACTAAGTGGATACATGCGGGAGGGAACAACATAGACAATCATGAACGACGGACGGATGCGCAACAGCGAGCAAGACACTGGCAATGTACGTATTGAGCGGAAACACATGTACAGACAAACCTTCCACGATCCTTACGATGACATGGCGCGGAGCGGTAACCGCGAATTGGGCACTCAGAAGTGATCGACGGTGAACGTCCATTTGCCCTCCTCCAAATCAAAGCCCTCGAACCGGGTCTCCTTCATGTTCCGCAACCGCTTGAGATGGCGCTGCGCGGCGGGGTGTTCCGCGTCCTTGATCGGCTCGCGCGTCGCCTTGTCGAGCGCCCAGCAGCGCACGAGCTCAATGCGCGCCTTGACGTTCAGGCCCGAGCCCGGCGGCGGCTTCTCTGCGTCGTCCGCATCGGGGTACACGCTGCACTCCTTGTCGTCGAACCGAACGATCTCGCCGAGCAGGCTCAACAGCCGCGGCAGGCCCGTGAGATCGACCGGCTCGAGGAACGTGATCTGCCCGTATCCGACGCGCCCGACGATGAGCCCGCTGAATGACATCAGCTCGTCGTGGCCCATCCGCTTGAGCGTGTCCAGGTCGGGTTTGACCCAGTAGTCGCCCTCTTGCAGTTCCGATGGGTCCTTGGGACCCTTCGCGGGCGAAGCTGACGGAGCGGGGGCGGCCCTTGCAGGCGATCCAAGTATCTCGCTCGTGGACTGTGCGACAAACCGGTTCGGCGTCTTCTTCGGCGATTCATTACGACCAGCGGGGGAAGGGGAATCCAGCCGCACGAGTGAGTTAGAGGCGCTGGCAGCAGCAGCCTGTTTCTCACGAGCGGCAAGGCTCAGGGCGGGGCTGAATGAGAGCCCGCTGTTCGACTTGCTAAACAGGTCGGCTGCCTCCACCCTCTTGTCAAGCGTAAGCTTCTTGACGCTTTGACGCCCGCCGCTGCCCAGAGTCGGGCTAGGCGCGCCATTCGTCAAGAACGCGTCAGGCCCCAGCAAGCTCTTGGTCGTCGATGCTTTGCTGAGGGAGAGCGCGTTTGGCTTCCCTGAAGAATAGAGCAGGCTACCACCGAGAGTGCTCGAGCTCGCACCAAGAGGTGCGGAGGTGGAGCCAAACCCTCGAAGCTTGGTTCCAGCAGGGGCGTACCGTAGCTGCAGCTGCGGCACCGGCGAGCGTGTTGGCACATCGACGAAGTATCCGGCCTTCTTCTTGGGTTGTTGATCCAGAGTGACAGCTCGGGGTCCTGGGGGCAGCATGCTGAAGATGGGCAAGGGCGCAGCAATAGGTTGTGCAATAGATGCTGTTAACGGAGTTTGCGATTGTCCAAGGGTAGAGGCGCCCATCGTCGCACCGAGGGTGCTGTTCCCAAATAGCGAGGAACCGAGACCGCCTTGTTGTTGACCTGTTGACGTTGACATGCCTAGGGTGGGTGCTGCAGGCTTAGGACCAAACAAGCCGCCTCCACCAAACATATTAGTGTTTTGCTGTGTCTGAGGCTGCTGTCCTAGCGTGGAGCCAAATAGACCACCTGCGGCAGGTTGATTCTGGGGTGGTTGTCCAAGGGTAGTGTTGGTCCCGAATCCTCCTCCAAACAGGCCGCCCCCCGCTGGCTGGGTTGCGGTAGTTGCGGGTTTCGGGCCAAACAAACCACTCAACGAATTCTGGTTCTGTTGTTGAGCGCCTTGCTGGGCAGGCTGTTGGTTGTTGCTAAATAGGCCGCCACCTCCACTAAATAATCCGCCTGTCTGTTGCTGTTGCGCCGGCTGAGTGTTGCCAAAAACTGCGCGAAAGTTAGTCTGCGAGTAACGCAAAAACTACGGGCACTTACGGCCGCCCGCTGGAGGCTGTTGCTGGTTGTTCTGCTGCGGTTGGGTCTGTCCGAATAGACCTCCCCCGCCTCCGAACAACCCGCCGGATGGTTGGGCGTTCTGTTGTTGTTGCGCCTGGTTTTGCGTGCCAAAGCCACTGAAGCCTGTGGCGGCGGGTGCAGTGGCTGTGGTAGTCGTGTTCCCGAACAGCGAAGGCTTGGCGGCACCATTGTTGGTCCCTACATATATGAATTATTAATAATTGACACATGCGCTCCCGTCTGAAAGCAGCTTACCGAATGTGCCAAACCCAGACGTGCCCGTGTTATTTTGTTGAGTTTGACCGAATAAGCCACCGGCAGGTTGTTGGGGATTTGTTTGCGCCTGACTGAATGTACCACCACTCCCGAAGGTATTCGTACCAGTGCCTGTCAAGAAATAAGTTACCCACACGAGTACTCAGTTGAAGAGTACGTACCAAAAGCAGGCTTAGCTTGAGTATTGGATCCGAAAACGCCTCCGCCACCAAACAACCCGCCGCCGGTGGTATTCTGCTGGTTCTGGGGCAAACCGAAGCCACTGAAACCGCCGGCCTGCGACTGTTGCGGTTGCGATTGCGGTTGCTGCTGGTTCTGTTGCCCGAACGTGCCTCCGAACAGACCGCCGCCAGTAGTGTTGGTCTGATTCGCTGGCTGACCAAACGTCCCAAACCCGGTGGTAGCCGGCTGAGTAGCGGAGCTAGCGTTCCCGAATCCGCCGAACGTAGTGCCCGTTGCCGCTGGAGCTGCCGGCTGTCCAAACAGGCCAGTAGATGACTGGGCGGGTTGAGCGGGAGCTCCGAACGACGACTGCCCAAAGGCACCCGCAGTTTTCCGTCCCTGCTGGTAGTCTTGTAGTCGAAGTTCCTGGAGCGGGTAGACTCTTCAATTTTGCGACAGCGGACGTAGACAGATCTGACTTGCCTCGAAAGACGCCGAGCGGTACTGCGGCATTGCCGTGATACTCTGGTATTGTAACATGAGGGTAGGATTAATGTTATCCTTCTCATTGAATGCGCTGAAAGGCGGATTCGCTGTCCCGGTTGTTATAGGGGCACCGCCATCGGTAGGAGCTAGGTTTGATTAGCTCGAGAAACGGTAAATGAGATGAAGTATGAAGGCTCACCCGGTGTAGCGCCAAACCCGGTGGCTGGCTTGTTTGCCCCAAACAGGCTGCTGCCTCCGAACGCGCTAGTGCTCGTGGATGGTTGCGCTCCAAAGATTCCAGTTCCAGTCCCAGCCGCTGGTGTCGCATTGTTGTTACCGAACGCCCCGCCACCGCTTCCAAACGCAGACGTCGTCCCCGCCGTGCTCCCGAAAGCCGACGTGCTTCCCCCACCAAACGCGCCGAACCCCGTGGCAGGTTTGGATTGACCGAAAAGACCCCCGCCCGCATTAGACGTGTTCCCAGAACCAAAGGCACCTGGACACCGTGTTGAGGACTCTTAGACACGGACAGACGCGACTCGAGAAAGAGAAACACGCACCAAAACCCGTACCCGTCGTACTCGTACTCGCGCCGGGACCACTGAGGTTACCAAACATGGGGTTAGCCTGAGGTTGCTGTGGTTGTTGTGGTTGACCGAACGCGCCCCCAGAGCCGAATGCTGCGTGACAATAGCTGACAGTTTAAAAGACCGCGTGAAACGAGTCGCCATTATAAAGATGCTTACCGCCGGTGGTGCCAAAGCCAGACGGCTGCCCGAACGCGCTCGGCTGCTGCTGGTTCTGTTGATTCTGCTGCGGGTTCGCCCACGATGAGCCAAACATTTTTGGTGGGCGGGGGTCGTAAATGGGGAGAACGTCGTGGTCGTCGCGAGCAGTGAGCGTTGTTCTACGGCGGCAGTGATTGGGCATGCTCTCCCGTTCGGGCGGAGCTAGAACCCCCGGCCGCGCGCGTCTGACTCTTCCGAGCCTGTCATGAAGGCGCACAGCCTTGGACCGGTCCGCGCTGCCGTACCAGCGTCTGTTTTTTTATGAGAAGCGCCCACTTGGTGCAAACCTACTGAGGCTCTCGACTCCGTATCTCGCGTTCCCCGTTTTCTCCGCCTCATCTCCACTCTGCTGCTTTGTTCACTATGCCCGACGGATCGTCTCGCTCGACTCGACGGGCTAAGAGCACATTTAATACCCTTGAGCGCGAGAAAAAGTTCAAAAACCCGCCCGAGAAAGAGGCAACTGTCCCCATTCTCAATGAATTCGTGATCCCTCATATTGAGTCCTTTAATGCTCTCTTCGACGACTCCGGCCTTCCCACAGGAGACGGTGATGGGCGCGGGCTACTTTCTCTAGCAATAGAGGAGATTGGGAAACGCGTAGTCTTCGACGGACGCGGGGATATTGGCTCGGAAAGTGGGCAGCGGGGATGGGGAAACCGGCTCTCCAGTGAGTCTGTTGATTTGATTCCTTCTTTGCATCGCATTAAAAACGTTTCAGTGTGGTACGAGCAGGTCACAATAGCTAAACCCATGGTCCCGGAACGGGACACTATAGTCAAAGAAAGAAGGGTATATCCAGCCGAAGTAAGCCTTCCCAACGCAATTAATATGACGGCTTTAACATCCTTGTACAGGCTCGTGAACGGCTGACCTCTTACCGAGGGCGTATGATGGTTAAGTTGTGTTGGCAAGTTAATGACGGGCCTGTAGAAGTCGAAATGAGGGATTGCGGCCTGCTCCCTATCATGGTCCGGGTATGTTCTCCATATTTATACTGTCGACAACATCCATATCGATGTCACACACATTTAACAGTCCACTCGGTGCAATCTGCGCGGCTTAGCATCAGCAGAGCTAGTGAGACGCCACGAAGAGCCCGAAGAGTTTGGCGGATACTTCATCATCAACGGCAACGAACGTCTTATTCGATACCTCATCCTCCCACGGCGGCATCATGTCATATCCCTCGTCCGTCCTTCTTTTGTCAACCGCGGCCCTTCATACACCCCATACGCCGTACAAATTCGTTGTGTCCGTCCAGACCAAAGCAGCGCTACGAACACCCTTCACTACTTATCCAATGGTAGTGCCATGCTCCGTTTCAGCTGGCGAAAACAGGAGTATGTTATCCCTATCATGTTGATCCTCAAAGCCCTAGTTTCCGCGTCGGATAAGGAGATTTTTGAGGGTGTCATGATGCAAGACTACGAAGACACATTCTTGTCGGATCGTGTCGAGCTACTTCTCCGCAGCTTCAAGATGTACGGACTATATACCGGCGATCAGTGTCTGCAATACCTTGGAGACAAGTTTCGCGTAGTGGTGAATATGCCGGAAGATTGGACCAACCAAGCCATTGGGGTGTGGCTTATCAACAAGGTTGTCCTCGTCCACTTGGAGAATCCCAGAGATAAATTTAGGATGCTCCTGTAGGTCGATCAATCAGCCCCAGTCATTTTCATTGTTAATTTGATTCGAGCAGCTTCATGTTGAGGAAGCTGTACGCTTTGGTGTCGAAGTCGTGTAGTATCGACAACCCGGATTCTCCTCAACATCAGGAAGTTTTGCTTCCTGGAACCTTGTACGGCATGATCATTAAGGAGCGTTTAGAGGAAGCTTTGAATGGCTTCCGCGAAGGAATAGCTCTAGATGTTCGGAATAGCAACCCTGCCGTCGACTTTTTCGACAGTGAGCATGCTTAATACACCTCGTTGTGATTGTCTCTTAATGGTTAACGCTGCTTAGAACGCTACATCAAGAAGGTCCTACAGCGTACGAACTACGATATCGGCTCCAAGATGGCTAATTTCCTCGCGACTGGCAACCTGGTTTCCCCCACCGGTCTCGACCTTCAACAGGCTTCGGGCTTCACCATCGTGGCTGAAAAGCTGAACTGGGTGCGCTACATAAGCCATTTCCGGTCAATACATCGAGGAGCCTTCTTCGCAGAGCTCAAGACAACTACTGTCCGTAAACTCTTACCCGAAGCGTGGGGTATGTATGTGTGTGATATAAGTGGTCTTCCTTTAACCTCTCTCTGTATAGGCTTTCTTTGCCCCGTACACACCCCCGACGGCTCCCCCTGCGGTCTTCTCAACCATCTTTCACGCACCTGCCGCATCGTCACGGCCCCTCTCACCGTTTCACATATACCTGCCCTCCTTGCCGGCCATGGCATGACACAGGCTTTCACGCCTTCTATCGACGGCCGACGTAACCTGTGCGTCCAACTCGATGGCCGGCTCATTGGCTGGGCCCCAGCCTCAGTCTGTAAGCAACTCGCTACGAGTCTGCGGATATGGAAAACGGAGGGTAAGCATAACGTGCCTCTGGACCTAGAGATTGGCTACGTGCCCGTTTCGAAGGGTGGACAATACCCTGGTCTATACCTGTTCGCGTCACGTTCGCGCATGATGAGACCAGTTAAGTATCTTGGCAATGGGAGAGACGACCAGGTTGGGTCTTTCGAACAGGTGTACATGGACATCGCCTGTACTCCAGCCGAGATCGAGGACGCAGTATCAACGCATGTTGAGCACTCGCCGACGAACTTCCTTTCCATCTTGGCCAACCTCACGCCTTTCTCAGACTTTAACCAGGCCAGTCGTCTTACCAAAGTATCCTATCTTTCGTACTGGCTGACATCCCTTCAGAGTCCCCGTAATATTTACCAGTGCCAGGTCGGTGCAGAGCTGGTAAACATCAGCTTCGTCCTCTGACCCATAATATACAGATGGGTAAGCAAACCATGGGAACACCAGCCACTGCATTACAACATCGGACGGACAACAAATTGTATCGCTTGCAAACGGGCCAGACACCTATCGTACGGCCCGCGCTTCACAACACATATGGGATGGACTCCTTCCCCAACGGCACCAACGCCATTGTCGCTGTCATCTCCTACACAGGTTACGACATGGAAGACGCCATGATCTTGAACAAATCTGCGCACGAGCGGGGCTTCGCATACGGGACGGTATACAAGTCGTACACCGTCGACCTTCAGGAAATGACTGGCACCCGCCGCGTCACCTCAACGCCTACGCTCCACTTTGGCTTCGGCCCAGAGATCCGTACCGAGGGCGAGAGGGCACATCCAGCGGCTTCATATATTGACCAGGACGGCCTCCCCCATGTAGGGGCCAGGCTTAACCCCGGCGACTACATTGCAGCCTACGTAGATGACACCACGGGCCGCACGAAGTTCGCAAAGTACAAGGGCGATGAAGTGGCGTATGTTGATTGTGTTCGTCTGATTGGTACGTTCCCGCGGCGCGATGACAAGTTGTTATGGCTCCTCATACATCCACTCAATAGGCGGCGATGCCGGTGACCAGGAGTTGCAGAAGATCAATGTCACCCTACGCATCACTCGTGCACCTGTCATCGGCGACAAGTTCTCGTCGCGGCATGGTCAGAAGGGTGTCTGTTCACAGAAATGGCCCGCAGTCGACATGCCGTTTACGGAGAGCGGCATGCAGCCCGACGTCATCATCAACCCCCACGCCTTCCCGTCTCGTATGACCATTGGCATGTTGGTCGAGAGTATGGCTGGCAAAGCTGGTGCGATGCACGGTCTCGCGCAAGACGCAACGCCGTTCCAGTAAGATACCGTTCCACTAATTTGACTGTACGTATCTCACAGATTGCATTTAGGTTCACCGAAGAAGATACTGCTATCGAGTACTTCGGCGAGCAGCTGCAGGCCGCAGGCTACAACTACTATGGCAATGAACCCATGTACTCCGGGATCACCGGCCAGGAGTTCGCAGCGGACATCTACATCGGCGTCGTCTACTACCAGCGTCTGCGCCACATGGTGCTCGACAAGTTCCAGGTTCGTACCACAGGCCCCGTGGATCCAGTAACGCGCCAGCCCGTCAAGGTAAGCGCTTTCCGCTTTTCCACATACAAGGCGCGTGCTCACGTCCTCCCGCAGGGACGCAAACGCGCCGGCGGCATCCGTTTCGGAGAGATGGAGCGCGACGCGCTCATCGCGCACGGCACGGCCTTCCTCCTCCAGGACCGTCTCATGAACTGCTCCGACTACTCGACCGCGTGGGTATGCCGGACGTGCGGCAGCCTGATCTCTCTAGGGTACGACGACGTCAGCCTCGGCGAGATGGTCATCGGCGCGAATGGTTCCCTCAAACCCACTGGACCCGGCGGCGAGTACTGCAGGGTTTGTCGCGCCGCGGCGGAAGAAGAGGAGACGCGCCAGCGACAGGCCCTCGCCAACGGCCAGGCACGGCCAGCTACCGCCCAGGCCGACGTCCGCGTCGCAATCAACTCGCAAAATGTCCTCGGGCCTGCGACGAAGGGTGGGGACATGGACGTCATCGCGGTCCCTTACGTCTTCCGCTACCTCTGCGCAGAGTTGGCCTCGATGGGCATCAAGGTCTCGCTGGAGGTCCAGTGATCGTCGTTCCAGCTTTTGGTGTTGTTTGTTTCCATCTTGCATTTGCTTTCGCTGTCCGCCTTTGCCATTGTATCATAGTCGCTTGCGTACGCCCAAGCACACAAAAGTATCCGCCAAGTCGCAAATTGCAATACATGTCCTAATCTCTTGTCAGCGCCCGTTCGCCCCGATATCGCTATAAAGCACACAAGTTACAGGCTGGCGTACAGTATCCACTTGAGTCTTCCAGTCCAGTATATCAACTTCCGAGTGGTGTAGGTTGGGAGCCGATTACAGTGTATTGCTTATATACAGGAACGAGGGAGGTGCGCAAAACGATCGACAGAGCTACGTGAAGGAATAAGGAAAAGGAGAGTCATAGGGGGGCGAGCCACAAAGGGGGGCATGCCAGACGCCGAAAAAGGTATGGGATATGGATAGAGTAATGTGGGTAATGGGTAGTGGGGTAATGAGATATGAGATAACGGTACGAGGTAGCGAGACAGCCAAGGGAATATATGTAAGAAGGGAGGTAGCCAGGGACAGACAGGGACGGGACACACACAACAGCTGCGGACGGCGGGCGCCCAGACGCACCACTACGTACTCGAATCCAATAACCCAAGACCGCGGAGGTATATACGATATAGACTCACGACGTGCGGGTCGAGGCTCACTCTAGGGAGCATCCCGGACCCGAACGGCGTGCCCGCCTCCGCCGAGAGCGACATCCGCGCCTGCAGCGGGAGCGGGAGCGTGCTCGGGAACGCTACTGGGAGGCTGAGGCTCCCCCGCGGGCTCTGCAGCGCCTTGACCACCACCCCGTTCTCGATCCTCCACCTGCAAATGTTCGCTCGAGTCAACGTGCGCCGCGCCGCCGCCCAAGAACAGTGCCACTAACCCGCGCTCTACCTCGTCGTTGCCCGCCGTCGCGAGCGCGAGCGCGTCGTCGAGGGACGCCTTCGCCTCCGGCTCGGCGATCGCAGGCGTCTTCGGCGCGAGCCCGTTCTTCGCGAGGAACATGTCGACGAGCAGCCGGCATTCGTCCGCGTTTGTCGCCGCACCCATCAGCCGCCGCAGGTCGTCCACGTCTGAAGTGGGGATGGCCGGCGTGGGAGGTCCAGGCGTGGGCAGGTTCTCAGACGGCGTGACTGGGCTACGCGAAGCAGACCGCGATGCGTATCCGCTCTCAGCCTTGGAGTGGCTTCGCGGAGACTTGCGGTCGATGGCGGATGATGGGGAAGTGATGCTTCGCGGGTGCAGCGACGCCTCAGAGGTGTCAATCTTGACGGGATGGCCATTGGCCTGAGCCGGCTTCCGGACGGTGGTGGGAGATGTGACAGATGCCCCATCTGGATCCCTCGTGCTGCTGCGATGGCCGTTGACGGGCGATCTGACTTCGTCGCGTGCAACAGAAGTGGATGGCGAAACGGCGGAGTCCTCGAACACAGGAACGGCCTTGCGCGTAGAACGCCGCGTGAGACTCGGTGCCTGTGATGAGACGTCTTCCCGCGAGGTATGAGATGAGGAGGTGGTAGACGGAGGCTCCGTGAGGATCGACGCCGCAGTCTGCAACACAGGGCGGGGAGGGGGTGTCGCGACGATCACATTCGGATATGGCTGCGCATTGACGACGTCGGGGATGGACCGCTTCGATGTGAGAGAGGACGCCTTGAATGACGGCGGAGGCGAGCTCATGCCAACCTTGCCCGAGTTCTTCCGTGAAACGGTACGCTGTCGAGGCGTGGCTTCCTCGGGGATGGATCCGTTCAGGCTCTCCTTGGACCCGCCGAGCGTGAGGCGGGACATCATTCGCTGCAACCGCCCAGAACGCGTTTTGGACGATTCGAATGAAATAACGCTCGCATTCATGCTCGGGTTGTACGCCGGCTCTTCAGGGGGGCCGGCCTCAAGGAACGCGATGAGGTCCTGGGCGGCCCTGGAAATGTGCGGCTTGCCAGTGCGAGGGGACATGGCCTCCGGGGAGCGAGGGGTAGTGGGGGTTCGCATTGGAGGGGGGGAGACAGGAGGGGGAGGGGGAGGACTTCCCCCGGCATCGGCAGCAGTATCCTCACCGTCAGACCCGTTCATCACATCATCCAAATCCAGCGACTCCCTGTTCCTGCCGACCTTCCTCGTTCTCTGAGGTGCCCCCGGATGCCCCAGGGGAAGCGGCATCGCATTCTGTGAGCCCGTCTTGGTGGGCGGTCTTGTCGACGTTTTCCTGGAGATGCCATCGTCATGGCGGGGATGGGGGACATTGGAGATGGAAATGGAGCGCAACCGTTGGTCGTTAGCACGAACCATGGTGGGGCTGGGCGAGGCGGTGAAGGAGGTATTGCGCATCCTCGCAGACGCGGCGTTGGACTGCAAAGCGGGGGAGGTCGGGCTCCCCGACTCTTCGTCGTCCTCAATAATGGAGTCCACGTGGCGAAGAAGTGGTCGGCCATTAACCCCTCGTTTGGGCTCGCCCGTCGCTGCGCCACTATCGGGAGCCTTTTCAGATCCTTGGCCTGCACGCCGGTTTACGCGTTCGCGTTCGGTCCTCTCCTGCTTGTATACCTATCACCCGCGCCGCATCCGTCAGTGGACGCGCAATAAAACAGGCGCCCAATCACGCACCTCCATACTCTTGAGCCGATCCGGGGTCAAGGACACCTTCATGGTCGCGCCAGACCGCATGAGCTCGTCGAACTCCTGCTGGAGCTCCTCGTCCTCCTGTCGGGGGCGCCGTCGTCAACGAGGAACAAGGAAGAGGTTGAAAGGGGAATTCACCTCAAACTCTGGGTACTCGCGGTTGATGCCCATTTCGCTCTGTGATCGCGCTAAGGTCCCGGCGTTTGCCGGCTCATCCCTACCGCGGTCGCTTAAGCTGCGGTTGTGGAAAATCTTTACGGCCTTGGCTTTCTCCACAGACGTTCGCCTAGATTCGGGCGAGCCCACAGCCGTCGCCGTCATCGACTTTGTCGAGTCGGTCGACATGCGTGCCTTGGACGGCGTCGGGGAGGATGTGGACGTGCGCGGCATGGCCTTGTCTGTGCTTCTGTTGAACGACTTGCTCCTGCGGGGGCGTTGCGCCTTCGATAACGACTCAATTTGTTCGTAAACTAGTGGCGCGCGTGGTAAGTTTCTGATATTCTCGGCCACGCGACCGTCCCTGGAACGTGGAGGAGCGCGCACCTTTCATCGTCTTCAGCGTCCCATACAGCGCATCGTCCTCGCAGAGTGCGGTGAAGAGATCCTGGATGGTGGCAAGAGTACGACCGCTGTCCCGCGCAGCGACACGGCTCACGTTGGACAGCACATGCCTGCGCCGTTGTCAGGTGGTGCACAGGTACGGGGGAAAGAGACAAAAAACGCACTCGCAAATCGCCCTGTGTCACAACGGCGAAGTTAGCTTCGGGAAGCGGGGGCGAGACGGATGTGTGCACATACTCCAATATAGCCGTGAGATACAGAGCGGCCGGGGCCAGTAGAGAAGGGTTCGGCGGAGATGACGAGCCTGTGGCCTCCATCCGCTGCTGTAAACGCTTCTCGGCCTCTGCATCCTCGTCCGAGTCGTTCATGGTGGAGTAGGCTTCGCATTTGAGACGGAGGAGCTAGCGCGGCGCGGAGACGGGGTCAGGACAACCGGAGACGGAGTGACGACAGAGCAGGCCTGCGGGTGCGCACCTCGAACGACCACTGCAAATCGAACTGGGAGGCGTCCGCATTCCGCGCGGAGAGTGGGGAGCGGGGGGACGTGGTGCGCTCCCAGTACGCCTTGAGCTCGACCTCCGCCTCCAAGAGCGCCTCCTTCCCGAGGCTGGTCGGGAGGACCTTGAGGAGCGCGGCCTTGAGCTTGTCTGTGGCGAGGGCGCGCGACACGCTGAGGATGCTGTAGAGAAACTCGTCGAGGAGGACGTTGACGGAGTGGAGGGCTTCGGCCTTGAGCTTGATTGGACGGACGTCGGAGAGGATGACCTCGGCGGAGCGGGCGGAGATGTAGCCCGGGCTCGGGAGGGACTGCATGGCGAGCTGTGAGCTGTCGACGGCTGCGGCGGCGGGGCGTGGGTGGTGGGAGGTGGGAGGGGCCTTTAGAGGGCGGAGGGGGACATGGCGGGTGATGGGCGGAGGGAGGAGGGGGCTGCGCGAGGTGAGCCGGAGGCGCAGGCGCAGAGGACGGGGAGATCTCGCGGCGGCGCAACTCGAGACGAGTCGGGCAGCGGAGCGTGGCTGGAGCAGTCCGAGTGCCCAGCTGTGCCCAGTCGACTGTCACCGTGCAACCGGAGCAGCGGCTCGGTTGATCTCTTCCCTCTCCTCCACAAAGTTTATCATCACCAGAAACAGATCGTATCAACACCCTCGCCTGATTGCTCCCAGACTCCCTTTTCCTTTTTCCCTCCAAACCGTGCTGCAGAACGCTCCATAGAATGCCGTACAAACGGGCCATGTGAGCGCCCTAACGGTCGAAAGGCCTACATGGCATTCGCCAACTCCGAGAGCAATTCCCCCCGCTAGAAGGAACGCGAAAAAAGCTGCGCATGTGGTTGGGTCAACACTCGAGACGTGGCATGTCAAATCCCCTAGATAGCAGTACTAGTACGTGGTACACTAATAATCAACACCCTGTATCCATCCAAGCACGCATGTCGTCATAAGAGCGACTCGACCGCCTCCGAGTCCGCGCGGGGCGGTTCGGGCGGCCACACAGGCCATGTCACAAACTCCCCCGCCCCGTCCTCGCTGCCACCGAGATCGGGCGGCGGGGCGTCGACGTCGACGCTAGCGCCCCCGCCCTGAGGGTCTCCTTGTCCAGGTACAGGAGCCGACTCGTGAGCATCCACAGAAACGTGCGATCGCCTGGGCAGCTCCAATCTGTCTCTGCCGCCGGCATCTCCTTCTGCGTCCGACGCCATGCCAGCGGGCACATCCTCAGCCCCCATCGCAATGTCGCCGCCATCCCCAACGTCGTCCATGAGCTGATCCACATCGGGAGCACCGCCGCCGACCACTCCAGGATCCGCGGGCTGGTCTTCAGGCGCCGGCGCAGTCGCGCGCTCCGAAGGCTCGCCGCCGCTGCCAGGCCCCGCGTCATTGTCGGCGTCTTCCCCACGACGTTCGTCCGCGTCGCGCCCTTCTCGTTCTTCTGGACCGCCCCTAGCGCTCGCAGGGGCACTCGCGCTCGCCTGCTTCTGATCGTCCTCCCCTGGCCAGAGCACGAGGCCCCCGTCGACGAGCTGCGTGACCTCCTGTGACGGAATGTCCGCACAGCGCAAGCCCGGCCGCCGCGCAGCGTCGTACCCGTCCGCGAAGGCGAGGTATTCGTCGTCGATCCACCGCTTGATCTGCTCGAGGGCGGCCTCGGGCGTGATCCCCGCCAGCTCCGCCGCAACGACTTTTTCGGCGAGACGGCGCGACCCACGTGAGGGCACACCCGCATGGGAGCGCCCGCCGCTGTACTTGAACGCGGTGATGTTTTCGAGCACCTGCGAACGGGTGTCAGCCCTCGAGCCGGCGGCGAGAGAAGGAGAAACCCGAGGGGGCGTTCAGACGGATATTGACCTTGGGTCCGAGCCACTGATGCCGCTCTTTGGAGATGGGGTGTCGTGAGACGCGCCGCGGGACGGACAAGTACGCAGGGAGAACATCAGGCAACGGTGGCAGCGCCCGACTGTGGCCCGCAGATGTGAACGGCGCAGGGGTTCTGCGAAGGGTCACACCCTGGTGCTTGCTCCACCTGTGGTGCGCGAGGAGCGCTTCGGTGGTATTGAACGTCTTCTCACACCCTGCGAAACGTCATTGAATCAGCCGCTTCTCAGAGCTCTACGAGCACACGCCCAGCTTACCCTCGTACGCGCAGTGGAACGGAAGCAGGACATGCTTCCGCACGTGTTGCGCAAGCTTCGTCTCGTCCGAGAATCTGTGCGAACAATTTTGCCATCGACATGCGTACGTGCCCTGCAGATTGGCATCCGTCAGTCCGTCGGTCATTAAGGGACGATCACCTGGCGGGGTCAATAAAGCGCGGGTGGGGAACGAAGCACGTACCCATTCCTCGTTATCGGAAGCATGCAGCGCCGCGTGGTCCTGCAAGGCCGCCCCCGAGTTTAGTACGGCGCCGCACCCCACCCACTGGCATAGCGACTCGCGCATCCGTTCATACGACATCTGCACCGCCTCCTGGATTTCCTCCTCTGTAACACAATCCGTCAGATGCGAGCACACCCAAGTTGCGGCTTCGACAGCCGACCTTGTGTCCGCCTATCCTCCCCCTCTGCAATGCAACAGACGTCAGACGCAGCATGCGAAACAGCAAGGGACCGACGTACCATGCCACTCCGCAAGCTCGTCCATAGACTCCCCGCTGTCACTGGCATTCGCGTCTGAGGCCTCACCCGTGCTCGAGCTTGCCCCCGTGTCGCGCGATCGTGCCTCCCTAAGGTTCCGTGCATACTGCGGCAGCGGCGGCACGTCCACAAAGACCACGCTTTTGCTCCTCCGCGCCGGACTCCGTGGCGGCGAACGCGGTGGCGTTGTCAGGTCGATGTCAGGTTCGAATTGTAACGCCCTACCCTTCCCTTTAGACCCATATATCGCCCGCGGGGCCAGCTCGCCATCGGACAGGACGTCTTCAGCTTGGGATGCTACGGGCGAGACGCCGTGCGCGGAGCCCGAAGCACCGGGGGAGCTAGAGGGGGACGGGAGGAACAACGGGACTCTCTCTCGAGCTTGAGATGATGAAGCAGTCTCATTGGAGTCTGGTTTGGGTTCGGGTGCTAACGATGTAATAGAGGGAACGTCCAAGGTTTCGGAGACGTCCATCGCAAGCAGAGGCTCATCAACAGACGGGGGGTCGATGACGTCGGGCACGTCGCGGGGCGGTGAAGCAGACTTCGCTGATGAAGGTGGGCCCGAGGCTACTGACTCTGGCGGTGGGACATCGGGTGGCGTTGTTTGAACACCCTCAGTATCCGCGACTTCGGAAGAACCAGCGCTTTGTTGATGCTCAACAGTAGGAATGATTCTCGTTGATGCGTCAGATTCTTCGGGCTCCTGTCTAGGCGGTTGGGAGACAGGGACCGCAGGTTCTGAGTCCAAATTCGGAGAGACCCGCATTGGTTCATCTACCGTGTCTTCCGACGTAGAGGAGGTCAAATCAATCACACTGGTAGACGCAGGTGTCGACGCGGGGACAGTGATAGGGGTTTCCTGCTCGACTGTCCTCGGTTTCTTGGAAGGCGTGGTCATCCCAGGAGATTCGGAAGGCCTTCTTTTGCCATTCTGAAGAGTTTGAGCATCCTTGGTCTTGGACGGGGTTGCCAGTGCGGGGGCAAGTGATTCACTGAACGAGCCGCTGGGACGACCGAGGGACCGCATAATGTCCTGCGCGAGCCTCTTCCGGTCAGCTTTTTCCGGGGACCACGCACTTTCCGATTGAACTTCTACCACTTCAGGAGTGCCGGGCGGTTCCAACTCGGCCGTTGACTGGGCACGTAGACCTTGTGTCTCGGTTGACGCTTCTCCGGACGACGGTGTAGAGGAGTAGTTGGGGCCAGGCACTCCGTCGGACTTTGCTAGTGGAGCCGGCGGGTAGACATAACGAATTCGGCCATCTTTGTCGCGGTACGCCATTGGTGCTTTTGGATCTTGGGGCATGACCCATGTCGGTTGTAGTACTTGAGAGGCGGGCACCATGCGAGGCGCGGTCTTAGCTGACATAGAGGACACAGATTGAGTCGGAAGCGGAGGGATATGCTGCACAAATGATTGACTTGTATGCTGAGAGGACGCTGCACTGGGGGGCTGTTGTGGAGGCTGAACGATAGAAGCGGTTTGAGGTAGGACAGTGGTTGTGGGGTGTATGGTAGCGTTAGGCGTAGCATTGGTAGAGACAGGATGCTGAGCCCAGGTAGCCTTGCGCGTTTCCGACGCATATTCTGATATCTCACGTTAGCGCGCTGCAACATACGCTACTGGACTGCTTACGTTCCGCCAACTCGCGACCAAGTTTGAGCGTTGTGAAGAACTTCATGAAGAGCTGGTTCAGCTCGCCGATGGGCTGATTCTGTATCAAGATCAGAGGACGAATAAACGAAAGGTAAGGATAAAGGAAGGGCGGTCGGAAGACAAACCTTCAGCCTCTCAGAGATCACTTCGCATGCGTTCAGCATGTTCTGGTTGAGTGCCTTGCCGGCTTGCTCCTCAGCTGCGGACTTTGCTTGACCATTTTGTTTACGCTCGATGCTAGTTAGAACTTGCACCATGAGCAGCTTCACGGTGGAAGGACGAAGTCGCTATGACATCAACTGTTATGAGGTTGGGACAATGCACCCAAAAGTGGAAATTACCTTAAAGAACTCAAACAACTGTTGTTCCTCTTTAGGGTCAATAGTAGGGTGCGAAAGCACCTGTGGCCGTTGAAGCGTTGATGCAGCAGCCTGACTTGATTTGTCGCTGCCCCTAGAGGAATACGTGATCTTTGCATGAGGCACGCTCTCCAGGTTTGCATTCGAGGTGGCGCCAAGGGCGCCTTCCAAAGACGAAACAGTGCTTGTACCGTACCTTGGTTGATGGGATGTATTTGACGCTGTGGGTTGTATTGGTTGCACTTATCCGGCGTTGCATATGAGCCAACAATTGTAGGTGAGAAAAAAGGGTGCATTTACCGCCGGAAGAACGGCTGGATGGAGGTTGTCGAGTTGGTGGTGGCGGTGGCGGGTTCTGAGTGGTAGACTTCCCTATACGTGCTGTGAAGGACGGCTGAGCTGACTGAGGGAGGGAGTGTTGTGAAGTCTGAGGGACCCCAGCATGTGCATCGACTGGATGATTACGAGCCCACTGGCCCGTTTGGTAAGGTTGTATATGAGTTCCTACTGCTGGGGCGTTGGGGAATGGACTCCAGGTGGGGCCGTTCATATGGTTTGCGGTTCCTCCCATATTATTGCCGGGAAACTGAGGGTGAGCCAATGAAGGTTGCTGAGAGGAACTCTGCAAGCGTTGAGTATCGTGCGCGTACCCGGCGCGCGCTGAAGAGCTACCCGCCGTGGCGGGTCTATCCACCTATCGGCTCGGTTAAGTTTCACGTAAGTAGCTCTTTAGTACCAGACATACGTGAGGGCTAGGCAGCTCAACGATCCGTGCGCTCGTGGGCATCTCAACTGCATCGTATACCGTACCACCCGTCTGGAATTGAGGAAGGAAGCTTGCTTGCGACACGCTAGGGGGACCCGCCACGGATGCTTGCGGCGTAGGCAAGGCACTGTGAGTGCGAACGTGAGTTTCTGATAAGTGACGCGTGCAGAAGACGTACGCTGCTGCGAGTTGCCCGTCCAACTGAGCGAGCCTCTGCCTGGGAGAGAGGTGGTAGTTCGTGATCGGCGTTCGCACATTCACTGAAGGTAGGAGACATACGCGGCTAACCTCCCCTGCTCGACAGCGGCCTCTAGCGCCTGCCTCTCTTCGTAAAATCGTTGAAGCCCGTTATTGTTCTGCTGCTCGTAGAAGGCCAGAGCAGCCTTGACCTGTTGGATACGCTGAAGGTTTGTCTTGTAGTCTTCCGGGGTGACTACCGAGTTGGGCGCGAGAGGTACGAGCTCGCCGGTCGGATAGGCGTGTGTAACGCTTTTATCGCCATTGTTCATGGCAAAAGGCGGAAACAGGCGTATTGGAGAGTGAGTGGGCGAATGCGGCGCGAGATGGGATGCAGTTTCGGGGGGTAGTAGTACCGTCTGAGGCCGAGCTTGACGAGCCTGGGGTCGGACGCTGGGCGGAGGATTTGCTGACATAATCCATTCGCGTCGCGTCGCGTCCGATCTCAGGCGCCTAATATTATTGGGTTTAGCGCGCAAGCCAAGTAAGGACGTCATCGCCACTTGTGCTCTCAGCTCAGGCTACAAGCCGCTAGCTACACTGCTTGTCGAACGTTGATTCTGCCAGCCCGTGTCCACGGTCGCGAGTGTTGCCGCCCGGCGTACTGCCCTCAGCCGTCCCCCAAAATGCCAGCGAACATCCTTCGCCTTGCGCGCCAATGTGCACCAGCGGCGCGAGCTAGGGCATATGCCTCCGTCTCGTCCTCCGCTCCTATAAACCCCAACTCTCTCGGCCCCTTCCAGGTCTTTGACCGCAATGCAAAACGCGCCCAAAAGGACCGCGCTGCGGCCCGTGAAGGTGGCTCTCGCAGCAGGACGGTAGACTACGTTCGTGACGAAATTGCGGACAGACTGGTTGAGCGTTTCCAGGTAGAACAACTGTACTTTGTTTCATATGTTTTTCTCGGAGCTGATCCCTACGGATTCACTACAGGACATCAAGCGCAAGTTTAACACTGTGCTTGATTTAGGCTCAGGACCTGGGCATTTCTCCAAACTATTGGACCCTGAAACTGCTCAGAAAGCTCTTCTTTTAGACTCTAGTGGTGTGTATCCTCGCCGTGATGATGCGTCAGGACACGTACTGACTAGGGATACTTCATAATCATTAGATAAACTCCTTCGAAGGGACCCTGACTCCGAATTTGAAGGTATGTCGACTACCTGACCTATCCTCAAAGGATCAAAGTGACCTTGGGATAGTCGAGGTCGAGCGAATACACGCAGACGAAGAAGCCTTGCTCCAGACTATTCCGCCCAATTCTCAGGAGGCGATTGTCTCTTGCCTAAGTCTTCATTGGGTTAACGACTTGCCGGGCGTCCTGGTGCAGATACGAGAAGCCCTAAAGCCAGATGGCGTGTTTCTTGGAGCCCTGTTCGGTGGAGACACGCTCTTCGAGCTCAGGACGTCCCTTCAGCTTGCTGAAGTTGAGCGCGAAGGCGGCATTTCTCCCCATGTGTCTCCTATGACCGGTATGCGACGGCCGCTCTAGGCGCCCTTGAATTCTGCTAACACTCCGCGACGCCATATAGATTCGCGGGACATGTCCAACCTTCTGGGGCGCGCAGGCTTCACCCTCCTCACTGTTGATGTCGACGAGATCAAAGTTGCTTATCCATCCATGTGGGAACTCATGGAGGACATACAGGACATGGGAGAAAGTAATGCCGTTGTTGGTCGGTAAGAACGTCAAGGTGCCTGCCCTCGCAGTCTCTGACGTGCTGCAAACAGGCGACAGATCATTCACCGCGACACACTGGCAGCAGCGTCGGCGATTTACAAGGGTATGAGATATTACGACCATGCTGTCCCGAATTTGACCCATCCTCTTGCAGAGCTGCATGGTAACGAGGATGGCACTGTTCCCGCGACCTTCCAGGTTATCTATGTTGTGCGTGCTTCCGAAGCCACGCCTGTAGGCTTTGAGCACCATGGTACTTACATCGACTCTCGAACAGATCGGTTGGAAGCCCGCGCCAAACCAGCCAAAACCTCTGGAACGCGGCTCAGCCCAGACGAACCTGAAGGATGTTCTTTGAGAGTGCACGGCTGTCATTTACCCGATGTCTCGTCCACGTCCATAGTTTTCGACTGGCCCCTTTGTGGGACCTGTGTTGGATCACCGGCCTCCAAAGCAGCCACATCGATCACCTTAGCCTCTGTGTCGAAAATAACCTCTCCGTCAACGGCGCCGCCTGAGCCCTCCTCTGCCTCCTCGCCCTCATCTTCATCTACGCTCTCTCCGCCTTTTGAACTCGCACCACCACCGCCCCTCCGCCGTCCGCCAGCGTTGAATTTACGCTTAGGGATGACAGAATATAATGCCTGCTCCCAGTCCCGTGTCTCTACCCACTTGAGGAGTATCTCGAATGTCTGATTCACGGTAAGAACCTTGCGCGTGCGCAGCTCCGAGAGGTAAGTTCCTATAGGAAGCCGGGCAGAACGGATATGGTGCTCTTTTGATTTGTCGAGGCAGAGGTTCTGTACCAGATGCTGTCAGTGCCGGGCCATCGGGAAAATATATACGGGCGGAACACTGCGAAGCATGGCACAAATATATACGAGTGTATAAACAACGAGTGACTGACCTTGTATCGGTTATGATCCACAATACCTCCGATGATGTATGTTTCTCCCTCTTTTAGCTCTGCGAGCTCGTCTTCAGAGTCTGCCGTTAGATACACAACCGTTTCTTTGGCTGCTCTGCTCGGTTCTCGTTTTTTGGAACTTCTTGTCACGTCCGAGGTCGTCCGATTCCGCCCGGCCTCGCCTTCGTCTCGGACTACTGTAGTTTCCCCTTCCACGCTCGCGGCGCCTGCCTGAGTCTCCTCAAATTTGTCGTCCCACAACCGCTCGTAGCCTTCTGTCCACCACTCCGCCCCGACCCATCTCTTGTAGGCCGCATTGTTCGTCGCATCCATTCTCGTGAGCGTCCTCCCATCCAGCGACGTGAACAACAGGGAGGAGAACGGATGTTCCGCCTTGCGGTTCGCGCTATACGTATACGCCAGCTGCGACGTGAGCGACTTGACCTCCTGCGAGCACCCAGCAAGCATAAGCACACCCTCACCCACACACGATCCCGCTGCACAGAAACGCTCACATTCTCGGTCATCTTTTCGTCGAACCCGAGGTCCACTACGACACGCGCCCCAAAGAACACGCGCGGACCCTTGTCCGTCTTCTGCCGCTTACGGTCGCGCTGCTCGTCCTCCGCGTCAGGCTCGCCGGCCGGGCGCTGCTCCGCGAGGAGGCGTTTCTTCTCCTTGCGCCGCTCCTTTTCAGCCGCGCGCCGCTCTTTCTTGCGCTCTTCGAAGTATGCAGCCTTGGCGAGCTTCTTTTGAGCCTTCTTGGAGAGCGGCGGTGTGTCAGTGCCTGCGGGCACATCCGAAGCGACACCAGTCTGAGGAGTGACCTGGACAGCGCGGTCCTCGGGGTGTGGAGCACCCGCGGTGGGGAGGAGGCTTTCCGCGGATTCAGACTTCATGGTAGATGTAACCGCGGTAGCGAGAGTTTTCAGGCGGGTGCCTGTACGTGGTGCAAGCCTGCTAGATTGGAAGATCGTACGGTAAAGATCTTGGCAATGGGACGAGCAGATGGATGAGCGTAGGCGCCCGTCCGTTTCGTTCTCGTTTAGGAAGTTGGCCTCAATCTTTGTTACCGCTACCCGGGCCCTCCGCTACCACCATCTACGCACGCCGCTTCGTCTTCCAGTTGCTTATAAGAAAATACTCTCAGAGCCCTATAGAATCTAAGACAATTGTGTGTTATGAACATCCCCGAAGCCGGACATGTGTATCCCGGGACATTACTATTTGTCACTCATTTTGCAAGTAAATATACCAAGTATTGCGGCCATTCTGAAAAAGCGGAGCCTATGAACACTCATGGAGACCATATACATCGGTGAGCTTTTTAACGCCCCTAAAACGTAATGCACGATCACTGCTCAATTATGATTTAATAGAACGCTGAGGGTGCCAGCAAGTCGTTGCTTCAGCATGTTGCACTAGTATGCCTACTTACTCGGTCTGGCAGTTTCTGTGCGTCGTCACGGGCGGGACACGATGGAACGTACCTACCATCTATGAACCATCACGAGGGCAAGAAAACAAATCTTATTCTTACCCAGTCACCTCTGCGTTATACTTTTCAGGCGCATTTCGACGGTAGTTGGCGTCATTGGATGTGCTCGTGGCCTGGTTTTACGGTCATGCGCGGATTCCCAACGCCGTTTGTGAGGAATTGAATCAAGGTTCCGTCACAAGTTACGGACTTTACCGGGGCGATGACGCTTCGCGATAGTACTACCTCCATAGCAAGGCTGTCGGTAAGGCTCTACTATCCGCTATCGTTACGTTGTATCATATTGACGCGTATATCATGCGGACCCTTCAGAAGTCTCCTGTCAGGTTGAACGGTGCGTATTGGACAGCTGAATACACTACGTCCCCGCGCCGCACTTCGATTGGGCACAACCGCTACGCTGTTTGTATCGCACAAGTCGCACACCCATTAGCCCACCGTCCTTTCTGCTGTGCATTGAGGACCGGAAGAAGACATTAGCGCCGCAAAGGCATTTAAATGCGCCGCGAAACTGATATGGCTTTGTCCACCCTGCACAGAGATGACGCGACCTCTTCCTCCCGAGAGTGGCGCTGAACCCTCCCTCAGTCCGCTTGTTCAGATCGACGATGACGAAATATCAGACAAAAGTTCAGGCGTAGCATCTGAAGTCGCTCGGACCCCAACTAGTCGAAGAGATGAACCAGTCGTGACCCGCAAGGTACGCCATTGTCTGACCCAGTAGTACTAGGCCCAAGTTCTGATCAGCGCACCTATTCCTCTCAGGAGTTATGGAGCTACTACCGTACGCTTGCCCGCCGGTTAAACGATTCGATTCACTAACTGCCATGGATAGTGTACTACAACGGAGACAACGTGCGTGGTCTATCGATGTAGTTTCACGGCATATTGACAGCTGGACACTGAAGGGTGTCGGACCTTTGAGTCAGTTGTCGCGTACTTCATAGATATAACATACCTCACGCTCTCTACAGGCTATTCTATGACGCTGTTTCAATCTCTAGCAAATGCTGCCGGTTTTGACCCCGTCAAAGGGCTTGGGTCCGACTGTTCTGCACCAGATGCCTCTGGCCAGTGTGTCGTACCATGGGCCGGAGGCACGAAGTCCGTCAACTCCGCCGTCCTCGTTGCAAACGGGGCGAGTTTCGCAGTGCGTCGACCATCCTTTTCTCTACATGAATTACAATTTTGCCAACACGGTCTGCGGGACGCAGGTCATGACTCTATTGTTTACTACTGTCGGCTCGGTGGCTGACTACGGCAGCTTTGGACGGTGGTTGCTGCTCGTGGTCACTGTGCTGTGTTGGGGGGCGCAATTCGCCAGCATGTCTCTGACCAGTGAGCAAACTGATTTACCGCTGTCACGCGTTTACTTATGGAGGCCGCATTAGGGCCCGATCGCTGGGGCTTAGCGATGGCACTGTACATGGTCGGTTTCATCACATATGGCGCAACGCTAGTATTCTATGCAGCCATCTTCCCTCGGCTAGCACGTAACACTGCTCACGCTCGTCAGCTCAAGGAGAAGTTCGAGCGTGGCGAGATCTCGGCCCGTGAATACGACCTAGAGGTCAGTATGGAGACCAACAGGATCAGCAACATCAGTACGGTGGGTGCGCGAGGGGCACCCTGGGCTATTGGTACATACAAAGGTATTGGAAGATATCCACCAAGAAGATGGTACAGAAACTGCTCTATTACCATACCACTATTGGTCCTCACCCATACTTCTTTTATGTAGTTTGCGGTCACCAATGTCGCGACGATTCTCATACCTCTCTGGGGGATGATAGGAATTTGGACGACAAAGTTCGGGTATGCGAAATCCTACCTACACAATAATCTCCCTACGCTCACCGAGTCCTAGCTTCCACAATGTATGGGAGTTCTGGGCGTACAACGTCATATCCGGCCTCTTCCAAGCTCCGTACTACGCCTTCTCCCAAACAATGATGGCCGAGCTCACCCCGCCAGGGTTCGACAACATGGTACGTAGATACTCTCGCCGACGATGCCTATGCCGGTGGCTTCAACATAAGCTGATTCTACTCGACAGTTCTTCGGTCTATTTGGCCTGTCCAACCGCGCGTCGAGCTTGATTGGGCCCAACGTTGTGCAAGCGATCATCGACAAGTCAGGCAATAACTGGAAAGGCTTCCCCTTCCTCTTTGCGCTCTGCACTGCCGCGTGCCTCGTCATCTGGCTCTGTACGTCCCTGCTTCTACGGCCGCGGGGCCGCCTTACGCTGAATCATCCGCCCCTCAGGCGTGGACGTTCCGACTGGCAGGCGTGAGGCAGCAGTATGGGCAGAGAAACACCGATCGTACGCGCAGATGGGCGTGCTCTCTGCGGCAGTGGAAACGGATCAGGACACAACGCATGCGCAGGGGTTGCAGAAGTCGTAAGAGACCGCTCATGTGTCCTGTTCTCCTCCGTCAAGGGACTCATGACCGTCGACATCACGATGAATGCGGTTCAAGCTTTGATGCATTGTACGCTTCTTGTGGTCCGTCAATGCAGCATGGCGTCGTAAACGGGCGTTATCGAGACGCAACGAGGCTGCGAAGCTACGTCTGAATCCCAGAGCCTCGCCCACTGCCGCTGCCTTCGCAGTTGCTCTTTCGTGAGACATCCCGCTTCCGCCGGACCTAGGATCCGAGGGGCACTACATAGTGTGAGAGACGGCGGCATACAACTGTCGTGGCTGTCCAGGCATATATAGCGCAAGTCGATGTCTTGCACTGGTTCTTATCACGCCCTACTTCCTCATGCCCTCTAGATCTCCGGAACAGCAGTGAGTACCACGACGACTCGGACGGTAGTCATGTCCTCGCGGTCTAATTGAACTGATTTGGATTCGATAATGGACTTTAGATGGAGAATCTCCCTACGGAACTCCTAGAGCGCATCTTCCTCCTGGCTTGCACCGATGGCGGTCGCACAGGTCGTTCCCTCGCATTAACGTCGAAACACGTCCACGCTGCGTCCCGCACGGCATGTTTCCATACCGTTGCATTAGTGTCAGGATCGCCTTCGCAGGTCGTACAGTTCGTCGCCTCCTTCACCGCCGAGTGCGCGCAGTCGAAAGAGGCTAAGCCCAGGGTCCGACACCTCTGCCTCGCTTCGGCGCAGCAACAAGCCTTCCCCTCTATTCTCGAAAGCGGGCGACAAGAGCGACTCGTCCGCGTGCGCGTCACCCCCGATGACGCGCATTCTACCGCAGAACCCGACTCCATCCTGCCATCCGGGGATGAAGACTCGACCAGGAAAGAGCAGCTGACCACGTTCCAAAAGCAAACACAACGGTACTACCGCGACATGATGGTGCTCCTGCAACTGCTCGCCGCGGACCTGCACACGCTCTGCATCCTGGATCCCGACTGGCCGGGAAAGGGCTTCCTCAACCTCCCTGCGGTCCCCTGCACGGGCTTCCCCGCGCTCGTCGAGCTTGCCATCGTCGGGAAAGAGCCCGTCCTCCGCCGCGCCACGGGCAGCACAGATACGGACGCGAGCCAGGCATTCTTCCCTGTGCTCCGCACACTGCACCGCGTTACCCTTCCGCGCTCGCCTCTCATCCGCCGCGCATCAAACCCCACCGTCGAGCAGTGGAAAGCCCGAGCGCCGCACCTGAAGGGGGTGCAAGTGTGCCATTTGAGCGGTGCGTATGGGGTCAGCATCGCGGAGCTGTGTGACCGGCTGGGGAGGGAGCGCAAAATCCAGATGTCTTCAACGATGGCGGAGCTTGTAGGTGGTGTAGATGCTGACTCGCGGCGGAGACGTACGCTTTCTGTCTCCTCTGTATCTTCGGAACCGAGCTAACGATGAAGGCAAACTGTGGAGGATAAAGTGATAGACAAAAGTGGATGTCTCGGAAAATGCATCGAGTTATGAACTTTCTTGTCACAAGAACGAGTACTAATGAAATGCGCGCACACACAACATGATAAGCACCGACATACCCGGTATCGCAGCGGGTACTTCAGTGACTCCGACCCGATCGCGACGGCGCATCGGATTTTAAAGGTCGTAATTTCTTCTTGCAGCTCGGCCGGTCGCCAGAACACAATCAGCCCCCGCACCTCCATGCATGGTGAGCCAGTACTGACAACGGAGTCTAGCAGACGCTGACAGCGCCTATTTGGTGTAGATGGAAAACATACCCGTAGAAATCCTCCATCCCATCTTTCTCCAAGCATGCACCGACGGCGGCCGCACTGGCCGGTCGCTCGCGCTGACCTCAAGATACATCCACGCTGCATCCCGCGCCGTCCGCTTCCACACCGTGGCGCTAGTTTCTGGTTCGCCTGCTCAGGTCGTGCAGTTCCTCGACTGTTTCACCAGCGCGCGGGCCGTCGCCCAGGCCGTCGGAGAGGACGCGACACCTGCCGTACATCACTTCAGTCTAGTGGCCGCCAAGAATTCCCTACCCGAAGAACTACGTGTCGCGGGTCCTGGCAGCGCGTCGGGTGAGAGTCAAAAGGAGGTTCCAAGGACCCTGGCGAAGGCCGTTTATGGCGTATCGGGCGTGTTCACGCAGGACGAGCATCGATATTTCGAGGCCATCGTCACTCTCGTCCGGCTAATCGCGCCAGACCTCCGAAGGCTCTGTCTTATAGACGACGAAGACGCCAGGAGGCCTGACGCTGCACTCCACATCCCCATGCTCCAAAGTGCAGGCTTCCCCCGTCTGGTCGAGCTCGTTATAGTCGGGAGGGAGCCCGCCGGCCGGCGCATGTCCGACGCCTGTACGCCCTTCTACCCCCACCTGCGAACGTATCAGCGCGACCTGCAACCGGAGTTCTGTCCCTGGGGTTTCAAGCCACCTCGCGAGCCCAAGCTCGAGCAATGGAGAGAGGTCGCGCCGCGACTCATCGACTTGCATGTGTTTGAGATTGGGTATCAGCGTAATACTCCCAATCTTTGCTGGGCGTTGCTGGAGCATCCCGCTACGCACCTGTCTTCCGAGCTGAGAGAGCTCGTCGCATGTTCTCCGCCGGTACCACCGCCGCCACCCGAGGTCCCTTCGCGCGAGATAAAATGGCCAATATGGTTGGGACGACGTCAAGCTTCGTATAGCCAGGGCAATGGTGACTCCGGGGAGACATAGATCACGGGAGAGGGAGGACAAGTTTATGAAGCTATAGCAAGAGAGACCTTGCTGTACTTACCTCGAGCTTTGGACAGTTGGTTTTCGGTACCTATCTCGCCATCCAACTTCAGTGTCCGCCATTGTCTAAGCGTAGGAATTTTGCTTTGAATTCATGTGAGGAGGTGAGCCCCGGCATGGTGGTTGCTGGAGACGAGCGGGACGCCGCGCCACCCCCGCACGGCGTCTAGACTGAGTTACCGGAGGGCGCAACATGTGATACGACTGGGGACTGCCCTTCAAGTTCTCCGCGGAGGGCACCCAAAGTCTGACCATAACCCGAACGGCTCTTCTTCTCCAACGCCTCCTTACACTGCTACGCTCCTTAACCCTTCACGACCCCCATCTACGCCGAGCACAGACAAGCCCACTACGATGGCCAGCGACTCGGTCATTCATGCGCTCGCAGGAGCCGCCGGCGGCATCGTCGCCATGTCCGCGACATAGCAAGTATCATCTACTATGAAACGCGCGTGGAGGACGGGTGGTACTAAGCTCGCTCGCATATAGTCCACTCATCTTCCTCTCGACGCGGGCGGCGGTGGAGACCAAGAAAGAGCAAAAGGTACCGTCCCCGCTCCCCACATTGATCGGCTGTACTCAGCCCGTTCCTGCGCACGCGTATGGTCGACAACTCCACATCGCATTTACGTTGCGTCGACGGCAGACCACCTACGAAGCTGTTCTCGACATCATCAAGCGTGAGGGCATCGTCGGTCTGTACAGCGGCCTCAACTCCAGCCTCCTCGGCATCGCCGTCACGAATGGGTGCGTCCGCTCTAACCGCGTCTACTATCCTCCAGTGAGGCTCTTAGCTGACTCGCGAGACCGTCGCATCCCGCGTTTCGTAACCGGTTTTTGCAGCGTTTACTACTACTTCTACGAGCGCAGCCGCGGGCTCATTCTCTCCGCCCGCACGGGCAGCAAGGGCCTCAGCACGCTCGAGTCTATGCTCGCGGGCCTCATCGCGGGCTCCGCGACGACCGTGCTCAGCAATCCCATCTGGGTCGTCCAGACCACGCAGGCAGTGTACAGCATGAACCAGGCCCCCTCCGCGGACGGCGCGCCTTCAGCCGAGCCCGCGCGCCGCCCAGGTATCCTGAAGACGATCCAGTACATCCTGCGCAAGGACGGCCTGGCGGCGTTTTGGCGCGGGCTGGGGCCTGCGCTCGTGCTGGTCATCAACCCGATCATCCAGTACACCGTCTTTGAGCAGCTCAAGAACTTCCTGGTCAAGTCGCGCACGGCGAAGCTGCGCGCGGGCGGTGCGAAGCACGCTATCGCGGTCCTCTCGGACTGGGACTACTTCTTTCTGGGCGCGCTCTCGAAGCTCGGTACGCGTAGTTCTCCGCATTTATGCGCCTGGTCTTTACTTACGGTGTACATACACAGTGGCCACATCGTCGACATATCCGTACATGTGTGTTGAGGATCTTTAATATGTATGCGCGCGCTGACGCGCTCCACAGCGTCGTGAAGAACCGCCTACAAGCCGGTCAGGCCCACGCACAGCGGTACAAGTCCGCGCTCGACGGTATTCTCACCATCGTCAAAGAGGAGGGTGTTGAGGGGCTATATAAGGGCGTTGGAAGCAAGCTTACGCAGAGCGTGCTCACCGCGGCGATCCTCTTCGCGGGCCAGAAGCGCATATACGAGCTCACGAAGCAGGTGCGTTTGTTCGCCGACGCACAATGATGGACTAGCACTGAGCGGTATTCCGTCGCAGGCGCTGTCGCCGGTGCAATTGAAGTAGGAGTACCGCATATAGTCTGTAGTTACATATCACCTCGTAATTCTACCTTTTTTCGAGACTCCTGACTGTTGCTAGACCTTGGTGTGCTCCATTGGAAATTGCGCGGACGACACGAGTCAAGGCTAAGGAAACCATAATGATATGAATAGTACTACTGGCAACCCGGAGATTATGCGACGGTATAAGGAGTACTAGGAAGTACAGTAAAGTTTAGACACTCTGGGCCACAAACAAATATATGATTTCAATAGATAGGGAGTGGGGGGTTTTGGAATAAATGATAAAAATGCTTCATAAAAACACTCTAACCCTGGGCAGGGCGGCGACGAGGGCGCGCCGGTGTGTTGCCGGCATCCACCAGCCGGGCGAGCGGCCGACGCGTAGTCTTGCTCTCTGTGCGCTTCGGAGGGCTGGGTTTTGTCTTGTCGAGCTTGGAAGCAGACTTGACCCCAGCGCGCTTCGGAGGACCCGACGTGGGACCCACCACCTTCGACACCACAGGCGATGCGGCAGGAACGGAGCGTGAGGGTCCTGAGATTCCAGCTACGAGTGAGCTCGCGCCAGATAGAGGGAAGGAGATATTGTCGTGGAGGAGGTTGAACGAGCCCATGTTGCTGGGCAGCTCCTGGCTTTCAGGTTCCCCCGATAGCGCGGTCGCGTATGGGGTGGGAGGCCGGCACGGCGCTTTGGCTGCGATCCGCTCTGGGTCCTTGTCAGCAGCGGAGGAAGATGGGGTGGCTCGCGGTGGGCTGACCCAGAACGAGTCCGCGTCGGCGTTGGTGAGGGAGATTTTGTCGTGGACGATGTTGAACGACGCCTGACAGCTCGGGATCTCGAACGTCGCTTCGGGCGCGGCGGAGGAAGAAGGGGCCCTCGCTGAAGAAGCGGCCACAGGAGTCGCAGAGGCCTTGTCGACCCAGAAGGAGTCCAAGTTGAGGCCCGATAGCGAGAGCTTGTCGTGAAGCAAGTCAAACGAGCCTACCCCGCGGGGGATCTCAAGGCTCGCTGCACTGTGTTCCCCCGCAAACGAAGGTTGAGGTGACGTGGACGAGATAGACACATCCTTGAGGGGAGGGTCGGACCGGTCCTTGCGAGGGAACTTGGGTGCCCCCGGGGGCATCCTCCAACACGACGATGTGTCTGGGCTAATAGCATAGAGTGACGTCTGCCCGCCGAGGAGATTGTCAGATGTATTGGCCACTCGGTTGCGGCCCGTTGAATTTTCGTCTTGAGAGGGAAGGATGAGCACTTGGGGCGCGTCGTTGCAGCACTCGATGCCGCGGGCGCTTGCCCAGGATGAAGAGACCTGATCAATGCCCGGGAGGGAGATCCGGTCGTTTACGAGATCGCAGGAGGTGCTGGATACGCGGATTTCGAGTGAAGAGGCGTCCTGAAGGAGTGAAGACTTATTCTCGGATGTGCTTGAGAGAAGGATGGGCGATGGGCGAACGGCAAGCTTGCAACGCGAAGGTCGGACGTTCGTTACACTGTCTTCGCTAGCCCAGAACGAGGCAGAGTCCTGGCCAATGTTCACGAAGGAGATGTGGTCGTGAGCTATGTGGGTAGATGCATCGTTGACCGGGTGGCTGAAGGACGATGAAGAGCCAACGGATGTGCCTGATGGGTCGTGTTGGGTGACAACAACGAGAGGTAGATCCCGAAGCGGGGTGATCTGCGAATGGTGATCCGCTAAAAACCGGGCGATCTCCTTTTCGAAGGCGACCCTCTGACTCTTGATCTCGACGTCCTTCGCATGAAGTCGTTCTGCATATTCGGCGTCCTTCTTCGACAGTTGGTTCTTGTGTTCAGCATCCTTCGCCTCCAGCTTGCCCTTGAGTCCTTCGATTTCGGCATTGTCGCGCGCCGAAGTCGTCAAAAGCTTCTGGCATTCCATTTCTAGCTCTTGCTCGTGCGTCTGCGCCTGTGTCAGCTCCTGATGCTGATGCTCAACCGTGGCCTGGTATCGGCTCGCTTCCGCCTGAGATGATGAGCGTTGAACAGAACAGCTACTGGTGGCGAGGGCTTACCTGCGCTTTGTCGCGAATCTCGTATACAACTTGCAACTCTCGACGCAACTCGCACAGTTCACGTTGTGTTGTAAGCTTGTTAGCCTGTTCAGCGGCGAGCGTCGCCTTGAGGCCAGATTGATTAGCCACCTTGAACGTTGAACATCAACGATAGCCAAAGCTCACTCTCAACCCATCATTTTCTCTGCGCACACGTGCTTCCGATGAACGAGAGGCTTCCAAGTTCGCGTTTGCTCTGTCGTTCTCATCGGCAGTCTCCTTGGCTGCCTGGACTATCTGATGCTGGATGGAAAGCATCGTCTGTGCCCTGTCATATGTAGCTCTGAGATCCTCCTAGGTCTGAGTAAGTATCGGCCATAATTCACAGGATATACTATTGCACTCACGATGCACTGTACAACCTTTTCTTGATCGCGCAACAACCTTCGGATCCGCTCCGCGTCGGTCCTGGCCTTAGCCTGCAGTTTCGCAACCATGTCATCCCTTTCCTTGAGCGCAGCGGCTCTATCGGCCTTGAGTTTACGAAACTCGACTTCTAACACCTTGATCCTGTGGTCCTTCAGGTCATTTCTCTGGTTCGACTCGATGAGCTTGTTCTGCAATGCGGCGAGATCCTTCTTGTCGGCCTTTCTCAGTTGGTCGTTGAATAGAGAAAAGCGCGTTGAACCAAACGACGACTCGAAGCCACGATCAGACATCGTCGTATCCGTTCGGAACGACTTGCACTTCTTGCTGGGGGAGATGTCCAGATTGGAAATGATCAATGGTTCGTCGGACCCTTCGGTGGTCGAAGTACCTCCGCCGAAAACTAGCGTAGGTGAAGAGTCAGTTCGGTCTAGAGACCGGCTCAAGGAGGCGGCCGTCCGACCACTGAGGGAGGCGGCCGTCCTGGGGTGAGGCGTGGAAGAGTATATGGCGTCCAAAGAGGCATCGAACCCTTGTCCAAAGTCGCTACTGAAGACAGCCGTAGTAGAGACTCTGGGAGCAGTCCGACCTACTTGGTGAACACGGGGGACGGCGGGATGACGAAGAGGGGTCCGAGCAGGAGGGACAGACGGTTCCCTCATCCCCAGGCGAGGTAAGACTGCCTGACCGAACGAGGATTCTTTCCAAACCATGACGAAGAAGAAACCGGAAATGAATGACAGGCTGTGCAGGAAGAAAGCCGGAAGTCCGAGAGCTAATGCGAGGCCACCTAAGGCCAGAAGAGCTATGGTGTGAATCGTAGCCACCCAGCTGTGTGTCGCGGTACCCGAGGCAGCTCGGAATGAAGAGACCGTGCGCCAGAGCATGACGGCTGTACCGCAGCATACCAGTGGTCCTAGGAGCGGTATGTCCGGCGGCCTGACAGTTCCGTGAAGGCCAGCGAGGTCGGAATAAGCAGATGCGAGGGTGTGTAGGGTGTACATATCGAGTTTGAGGGCGGCGGCGAGTTGCAGAGTGACGGCGAGAATGCTTGGAGGGGAGAAGCGCGGAAGAACACACGGACACCTTCCCCCTCGACGTGTACCCTCGCCAGATATGCGGTGTCAGCCCTCGGTCAGCCATGACTTTGGGCAGTAGGCATGTATCCCAGGTGCTGAAGCGCTGACCTCTTAGAGAGAGAGAACGCCAGGTTGACACCCGCGATTGTCAGCCACCAAGGATGATCATGAGCGCTTAACGCCGCCAGAAGAGTTATCACCGACTATGTAACAGGCTGGTGGATGGTATGCGGAGCAGAGGACCGGCGCCCCTTCTCCAAAGGGTGCCAACGGAAGGGACCGTGCATGAAACTTTGATATGTATCATTGTGAGGATAGTGTTTGGCGGTTATGTACATCTCGTTGTGTCTCCGGCTGTATGCACGCCTAGCCAGGTTTGCGTCGCAATGCATCGCTTGTCGGTACCGTCCCTCAAGAGACCACTGTACTTAGATAGTCGGGGGGAAAAACTCGCACCTGGCCCTTCCATGAGTTCCTCGGTGCAGACCTGATGAGGACGAATTCCTCCCTGGCAAATCGAGCGGCATGAAGGCGGTCTCTGCGTAGCCTTTCCGTTGAAGTCAAATATTAAGCCCGTCGAGAAACTTGACTCTGACGTGAATCCAGTGCGCCAGACATTCGAAGGCCCCAAAGCTGCATAACAAGATAAGAGTTGAGCAGATCTGTTCGAGAGAAGACGCGAGTAGCGAATAGTCGAAACTTGAAAGAGTGAACGTGTCTCTGAAGCGCCCGTAGCCCCTAACTCACCACTCAGCGCTTAACGTTTCACAACGAATTTGCACTATTAAATAGCTCCAGACTAGAAACAAACATGCCCCCCACTCAAAGTTCGAGCGCGGGCGATGCACCGGTAAGCCTTTTATGCGGGATAGCGCAGAAATTATCTAACGTGAGTGTGTTATGGCCCAGGAATTCACGCTACCTTCAGACTACACCTTCGCACCAGGCGGACGACTCGTGCACAAGGACACGTATCAACGTTTCCAGAAACTCTTCGATGCCGCCAGAAACCGCGACCCCGATGAACATGCTATGTACATTTACAACGGTGGATCCCGCCATTAATTTCGATAGTTTTTTCGTCGCTGACCTGCCACCTCGTTGAATCGCTGTCAGACTTTTTCGGTTATGCCATTCTGGACCTTGTAGATAGCACACTGAGCTCCATACACACGCTCGTCGTCAAGAAAAAGTATCGTGACGCGTGGCGCGCCCTTGACTGCCTCGGAAAGTTCAGCAACGACTTTCAAGACTGGAAGCGTGAGTGGAATGATAACCACCTTCCCACCGGTACCGTGACCTGCTAACGCGCCGCTGCATGCAGAGGTCGATGACGGCGAGCGTGCCGAGGCTACCGTCAAAGCCTACGGCGCACTGCTCGTCACGACTATCCAAGGGCTCGAGAAAGATGACGTTCTCAACGAGGTCGATATCCCCAACCTCGAAGAGGCTCTGCAGTCTTTTGCTAGCGACTTCGAATCAGGGAGTGACGCCGAAGAGCCATATAACAGGCTCGTGCGCGCGTATGGACGTAAGCTCTTCGGAGACCGCACAGACGACGAGCGTAAAAAGATATGGCGTTCAAGATGGGAGGCGTACGTGGCGTTCGTGAAGGCACTTCCTGACGAGGAAAGGGAGAAGCGGGGGGAGAGGGTACCGAAAGAGGGTGGCGAAAAGGACCAGGATGAGGATGGTGAAGACGAAGATGAGGATGATGGGGATGAGGATGATGATGAGACCTGGTTCGGCGACGTCAGCGTCAAGGACGCACAGAAGACACACCGTGACTTCGCGGTCTCCCGCACCTGGAAGGAATACAAGGAGTGCGTCACATATTGTTTCACGTATTCACCGTTCACTTGCCAAGCTGAACTCGTTTCAAGCGCACTTGCTGGAGCCCCAAACGTGCCGCTGCAGGGCCCCCCTACCTGGGATCTAACAGAGTGGACGGACGAAGAAAAGAAGCCATTCCTGTTCGCTAACCTCGAGTAATGCTATGCTGTGAGTGCGCATGAGGGATCCGTCGAGTGTCCCCAGCATTTCCGCATGGTCTGACACCCTTTCACTTGTACAGGCCCCTCAATCGCGCTTTGCTTCTTGTTGACGATCGATCTATGGTTTTATTTATTCTCCCAGTACTATACCATAACTCGGTGCACTCTTGTCATACTTGGATGGATGTTAGGTGGAGTGTAATTGGAACCAAATCGCATTATTGGGTTTTAGTAAGGGATCATATCTACGACTCCTGAGCAGAGGCGAGTATAGTAAAAGCCCACGTCCGGATACGGAAGCGAGTAAACTATGCCGAGCCCTGCGTCCGTCCGGTTGCAACCGAAACTAGGAATCGGCGTATATGTGGGTTTGGTGGTTTTATGCAAGAGAGATGATGCCAATAAATGGGAGATAAAAATGTGGACGCTGGCTTGGCGACGTCTACACGCGAGCGACGGGGCGACGCGGACGTGCGGGCGTGTTACCAGCGTTCGCGAGCCGGCCAAGCGGTCGCCGGGTGACGGGCTCGGACTTCTCCTCGAAACAATCCGAAGTCCTCGCCCACTCGCCGAATTCCTGCGACGCGTCGGCGGCCCAAAATAAAGAATCTGCGTCCGAGGGTGGAAGGGATGCGTCGAGAAGCTGGGTAAGCAGTCTTGCTTCAACGCGAGGGATTTCGAAACTCCCTAAGCTCGCTTCCTCGGAGTCGAACGAGGGTTGCGGCGACAGGGATGATATGGACAACCTGTCGGACTCGGACTCGTCTCGAATGATAATACCGAATGGAGGCGCCCCCTGCGGCAGTATCCAGCACGACGACGTGTCAGGGCTGAGGGCGTAGAAGGAGTCCTGTCCGTGGAGGAGGTCACAGGATGTGCTGTCCATCCGGATGATAGGGGATGGGGCGCGGCCGGGTTGAGGGGGTGGGGAGGGCATGGGATCGGTAGGGAAACACGTTGGTGGCAGAAGCGCAGCGATGTGGCTCTCCCCGCTACCGACACTTCCTTGTGACGGAGAAACTTGAAGGGACTGAACGCACTGTAAGATTGAAAAATCGTTTTCGGACGAGCTTGGAGGCAGGATCGGGGGCGGGTGAACAGATGGCTCTCCACTTGGTGACTGCGTGGCATCCGTCGCGGCGTCTTCTCCAATCCAGAAGGAGCCTGAGGTGTGCTCTATATCGGTGAACGAGGCGTGACCATGGGAGAAATCAGTAGACGTGTCGTGTATGGGACGGTGGAAAGACGAGGAAGCGTTGATGGGCGTGTCGGGCTGAACGAGAGGCGAGCCCGTGACGGAGAGTCCAGCTCGCAGTTGCGCGATGTGCAACTGGTGATCTGCTTTGAGCTGGGCGATCTCCTTCTCGAACGCAGAGCGGAGGCTCTCCATCTCCTCCTCCTTCCTGTGCACCTGTGCCGTACGCTCAGCGTCCAGCTCCGTCAAGTACTCCCTGCACGCGATGTCCATCGCCTTCAGCTCATCCCTGAGCTTCTTCATCTCCATCGCAGACGTCAGCTTATCGCGCGCAGACGATCCCAAGAGTTTCTGCCTCATCTCCTTCACTTCGCACTCGTGTCTCTGCTTCTCTTCTTCCGCTCGTTGCTCGTAGGAACGGCCCTTAGCCGCCAATACCTGCTTGTATGCAGCGATGACCCGCCTCTTTTTGGCTAGTTTACCGTCGCGAGCGGCGATGGCGTCATCCTTCTGCTTCGCCTCTTGGTTTGCGGAAGCGACCAGGCCTTCGAGACGTTTGATCTTGCCCTATGTTGAGAAAGTGAGCTTCCCGTTATTTTCTCGGAGCTGGTGAACGTACTTGAGCTTCGGTATGCTTCTCGCCGGTTTCATATATATCCTTCCGGAGGTCCACGTTCTCCCGCGTTGCCGCTTGAGAGCGTGCCTCGGCGCACGCCAAACTTGTCTGGGGCATCCCATCAGTGCCCGGTACGAACTCAGATGCGTGCTAATCGTACTTCTAGATTGGCATGTTCCTGTCCTAGCCGGTCTATCTGTAAGCGTAACTGGTTGTTCTCGTTACGCAACGCAGGTAGGACCTCAATAGCGGCTGCTAACGCCTCTTCACTCTCCTTTGCACGCGCCTTCGTAATCGTCACGTTAACCACTCTTAGGTACAACGGCAGGCGCTACTCACCAGGCTGGCATCTGCAACTTCTTGAGCACGCACCGTCACGCTATGACACTGTTGACTCATTCTTTCCGAAGCTTTCAGTTTAGTGAACAGTCCCGCTATCTGAGCGTCTTTCTCGAGTAGGGCGTGATCGTTCGCCTTGAAGAGATCGTCGTACTTGATCTGTAGCTGGTCCCGTTGGGCCCACGCTTCGTCGCGCTCACGCTCGCACTTGTTCTTCTCGGCCTGCAGGCTGCGTATCCTGTTTCTGAGTCGTCTGTTCTCGGCTTCCTTGACCCTGACCTGATCCAACGGTATCGCTGCGTCGACGCACTCGCGATCCACCCAGATAAGATCCCTCGCCTGCGCTGTGCTTTGCGGTGGCTCGAAGTCCGAGCGGTACGGGGAGTCTAACGTCTCGAAGCCGGAGGTCGTCTTGTGTGGGGACAATGCTGGATCGGTGATGACCAAGGAACATGCACCTTTCGACGAAGTAGACGCTAGAGCCAGCTGAGGCGAGCATGTCGCGACGGGGACAGCGTCCTTCTCAGGTAAAGCTGTCGCAGTGTCTATGGATATATCGCTCTCGGTGGAGAAGTGATCCTCAGAATTGTGAGCCGTAGGGCTTGGCTCGACATAGGAGGAGCTGCCGAGTCGAACGCGAAAGACTCTGGGGCTGACAAGGGTAGAGCCGTACTTGATCGAGTGGTGGAAGGCGAGTTGCAGTAGGGAGAGGCCGAAGTCGAGAACTGGACCCAGTGAGCGAATAATCTTGCACCCGACGGAGACAGCGCCAGAAAGAACCGCGGAAACACCGCACGGGAAGGCACGGAGAAGCGACCAGAAAAGATAGACCAAGTACCAGAAAGCCAGGACCAAACGCAGAGTGAGCTCGAGCGCCCTCCAAGTCCATCCAGTAAGTCTAGCAATGAGCTGTCTGGGAGCCCTAATTAAAACAGCAGAAACACAGGCGGCAGCCAGGAATGCTACCAGTGGACTGTGCGTCCGTATGTTGGGAGGTTCGTCGAAGCCGAAGATCCAGGTGACTGTGCCCAGAGCGGGGTGAATCGAGTAGAGGACGGGGAGTGCGTGAAAGTACATGTTGGCAGGATTTGTTTAGGACGAGATGTGCGCGAGGTTAGGGTAGAATGGGGCAAGAATATGGGGTCATGTACTGCTCGTAGGAGGCTGACACGACCGTGAGGCCCCGGCTGACCATCATCGTGTCAACCTCAAATACTGTTAATTATACGGCCGTACTTTAGGAATACGGCTAAAGGCTACCAAGGTGTGAGAACAGAAAGTGATGCATAGCGATGCGTACCCTGCGTTGGCCGTCATTTCTTGCGACAAGATGAAGGAAGTTCTATCCAACCCTTGGATCTGGCTCGCGAGTTTGAGATCCCACTTGGAACCGAGAGACAGGAACGCACGTGTCAGTAGTACAAATCAGGCAAGTACGCCACAGCCGAGATCAAGATCTTAGCAGCCTCCCAGCCCCAATCCAAGTGTGCCGCTCAGGGTAATGATCTTATTCGCACGTTACTATGAGCATTACTGCCGGATTAAAGACATTATGCAACGATAATTACCACCAAAAATCCAAATTATAGTCACAGTCTGATTAAAATATACAGTAAGTCAATATAGGCTGTGCGTTTGAACAGGCCCTCGTCCTTCAACTTTTCGACTCTAGAGGGGGTTCGGAGTCCAGTACAGATGGTAGGAGCAACAAGACAGAGCCAGCCCTATCTGTAGACTCGTGCGAGACCTCTCGGGGTGTGCGTGCAGGGGGCTCATTGTACAAAGGGAGCATACCGTTGCTACTACTACCTCCGCCAACGTGAGGGGTAGTGAGTTGACGGAGCTGTGAGAGTTGGTGGTCGCGCTTTGTGACCTCCTCGCGGTATTTCCCTGCCAGATGGATGGCCAGCCTGGCCTGTTCGCGCGAGCGCTCCAGCTTCACTTTGAGGCCATGGACCAAGATCTGTATCTCCGCATCTTTCTGCCGAAGCCGCGACGCGTATTCCTGTCCCTTCTGTAGGAGCTTCGCTGCAGACTCTGCACGATAATTCTGGTAGCTTTTGTGGAGCTCACCATATGCCTTGTTGTTTATTTCGATGGCGTCCGCATAGCGTCGAGCCATCTTCGTGACGTAGTCCGCAAAAATGTGTGAGTGAGCTTGACCCGGAGGTCTCGAATCATTGGCGCCCGTCTGTTCGGTTGTCTGTAGTTTGCGGTCGAAGAAGCGTGACGCAGCGGTGTGCAATCTCTGGAGAGTTTCTTCACGGTCGCTACGCCCGGATCTGGCCTCTTTTAGCTCTATCTCTCTCCCCGCAAGTGCCATCTTGAGGTTCACCAGTTCGCCCTGAAATGTAACGTACACGTTGAGTAGACTCGTAAATTTACAAGATAAACGTCATGCATACAGTGAGTTCCTTTATCTTGGCGTCCTTCTGGTGTATTGCGACGCGAGCAACTAGAAGCTCTACTTGAGAATTCTCGGTAACAGGGGCTGGCTGGGTGGCAAATGGGACGGTGGGGATGACTTTCGATGAGACGCCTACTACAGTGGTCGCATCGGGGCATTCTGAAGTAGCCTGCTTGCTCTGAGTGTCTTTGTGGTCTGCCAAGGACGGAGGGATACCCAAGAAGTTTCCGGCGAGGAGCGCGAGAGAAGAAGGTTCCAACTTCGACGTCGTTTGTGTTGCAGATGTAGATGGGAGGGCGCGGGTACCTAGTGAGAAGATGCGTCGACGAGGCAAGCAGACGACTGGACGAGACTTCCAGAAGCGATAACCAGTCACCGAAAGGAGGCCAACGAAGGAGAGTGAGTCCAGAATTGGCGCCATGTCGTCCGTGAGGGAGGACATAGAGCGATAGAAGGCGGCAATCTCTCTCCAGGGGGTGGATGGCCAGATAAAAACGGCCGACGCGCTGCTCAGAGCTAGACAGGTCAGTAACCGTTTCTTGGTCCTAAGTATGGCGTAGGCAAGCGTAGCTCCTAAAGTAAAGATGACGAGACCGAGTGCAGTTCTGAGGTAAAGGCCCGTGTCAATTTCTGTGTTGGAGACGTAGGAGTCGTGGTGTGCGAAGATGCCAGCATCCGCTGCAGCACAGGACGGATCCATAGACACAATTGGAGGCGTTGAGGTTAGTTTGGTGGAAAATAGTTTGAGGACGTGAATCGATGAGGGAGGAAGAAACAAACATACACGCTACTTATTGAGAGCGCGAGGTGGTTCGTATGTGATTCCCTGCGAAGCGTGACGAGTGCCAAGATCTCGATCCGGACTATTCACCACACTAATCCACCATCACAGCCACCGAAACGTGTCCGTTAAAACACCCACCTTTCAATGCAGAGTTCCCCTCAAACAAACAACATGCACATAGTAACCCGACATAATAATTATATACGCATAAGTACACAGATTAATCGACAGACCCTACCCAGGAGACGTACACTCGTCTATCCATACCATCTGTAAACACAGCGATGCACACCTAGCCGCTCACGCGAACGGGTATTTTGACCGGTCGAGCTTCGACACCGCCGGCCGCGCAGGGCTCGTCGGCATCGGGGGCTTCGGGGGAGTAGGGAACTCCGCCAACGTCGACAAGAGCTTCGAACCCGCCTCATCGCCAGCTATTGCGCGCGTATCTATCAGCCTCACCGTTCTACCAAGCCACAACCTGGAATGAGCAACTCACCAGCTCCGTTGGAAGTGTTGAACAGCTTCGCCCGTTCCGAGATGAGCGTGCTGCTCCTCGGACCTCGAGGGGCAGCCCGCGACGGCATCGTGTTCGAGCGGCTCAGACTAGAGCCAGAACCCGCGAGGCGCAACGTGGGCGACGTCTCCGTCGGCGTCTTGTAGCCGCGCTGCCAGTCGTCCGGGGGCGACGGCAACTGAGGCGACGCGCGGCTTATTGGGGACGGCTTCTCCTCCTGCAGCGGGCTCATCATGCTTTGCTGCCGGCGCGCGACGGGCGATGGGCCAGGCGTCGGGACTGGCACCGCGGGAAGGGGGCCAAACGCAGACACAGGCCGTGGAACGGCGGACGGGATGCGCCTGTTAGCCGCTGGGTGCGCAGGGAGGCCCGAGAGGCGCTTCAGAGTGCGTGGGGGAGGATTGGGTGACGGAGCCGAGGGGCTAGGCGCGTCTGCTGCGCTGGAAGAAGGGCTCTCTGGCACGACGAGGATGGGGGGCCGGTTAAGGACGGGCCGAGGTGGCGAAGGGGCGGCACCGGGGGGACGTGCACTGACAGTTCCAGAACGACGGCGAGCCTGGGTGGGAGGAGTCGGTGGCGTGGGGGGAGCAACGACCACGGACGTGGGCGCAGGCGCAAGGACAATCTCAAACTCAGGCTCTGGCGGTGAGAAAGGTACCTGAGCGGGCGTTGGAACAGCCGAGCGCACAGTCGGGGTGACGAGCTCGAACTCGGGCTCAGGCGGAGAGAAGAGGTCTGGAGTGGCCGGGCTAGGTTGGGCCACAACTACTTCAGGCAACGCTGATGACTTGGCGTTGGGTCGTTCGGCGTTAACCTGTTCATGAAGCTGCAGGTGGGAGAAGGTCGGTCGTCTGCGCGCGGGCGCGGGAGCGGGAGCGGCGACAGGGGCAGGGCTCTCGGCCAGGACCTGGGCGCGGAGTTCCATGTGCGTATGCTTGGGCTGTCTACGCACAGGGGCGGGTGCTGCCACAGTAGGTTTGGCGATCGCAAATACCTGAGAACGGAGCTCCATGTGTGTGAACTTGGGCTGTCTGCGAGTAACCGTCCGTTCGGGAATAGTCCGGGAGGTTACAGGGCCCCAGGAACCAGGGTAGATCTCGATGTGAGGATAGACTGACGGGTCTACGATGTGCATAGACTTGAGAACCATGAAAAAAGCACTGCCAATTGGTGCACTTACAAATCACCAAATGAGGGTACTGCGATACCACGGGTGTCTTCCCGGTCAGTTCAACGTCGATGGTCCTCGACAGACCGGACACCGCCTCGGGATATATGGCGAAGTGCGGGTACACCGGGGGATCTAACAATTACGCTCTGGTCAGCGTGGCACGGCGTTCATCATAGACATGGCGGCACTTACAAGGGCATACGTTGGGGTACGCTGCACTGAGCAGGACAGGAATACCCACGCGCGCCATCGGGAGGGGTCGCCTTGACACGGGTGAGAAGGGGGTCAGGTCACGAACGTTCTTCGGCAGCGGTGGGACCGGAGGTACATCGCGCTTCAGCGAAGAAGTACGAGAGTGCGACGGCCTATGTGTTGACCTGGCGGAGGGACGAAGGGACAATGGAGGCTTCGCGGGTGTGGGTGCCGCAGCGCGAACTGGAACAGCAGGAGGCGAAGGTAGAGCGGGGTAGACCGACTGCACGCTATACGGGTATACCGCAGGGTCTAAAGAAAATAGGCGTATAAGCGAAGAAGCACAAGTAAATGCACTAGAACGCTCACAGATGTCAAAGATCGGGTAGTAGGCAGTGAGCTTGACCACGACGCCGTTCATACTCCTACGCTCCGTACGAGGGACCTCTGGATATATGCGCTCCAAGCTCCAGGGGTATACAGCCGGGTCTTACAAAGCGCATCCATCAGCCCCTTTGGACGAGCCGGCAAGGAGAATGGACTCACAAATGTCAAAGACGGGGTATGCCGTAGGTAGCTTGATCATCAGACCGGACATAATTTCGCCTGCTTGCGCCCGAGAGACCGAGGGGTCTGAACCAAGGTCAGAGGGACACTAAGCACGATAGACTTGAAATCCTACACAGATCGAACACGGGGTATTGCAAGCGCACACCAACCGACACCGTAAAGCTTGTGGGCTCTGAAACCTTTGCTGTAGCAACCGAGGGGTAGATCGTTTCCAAGTTGTAGGGATACACAGAAGGATCTGCAAACGTTATCAGGGGCTGTTCTCGTGGTGAAAAACAGCAGCACCAACAGATGTCGAACGCCGGGTACGCTGCCTTGAGAAGAACCTCCACACAGGAAGACGATCGCGGAGCCGCAGCAGCTCGAACCGAAGAACCAACACCGCGAATAGCAGGGTCTGGAAGGAATCAGGATGAGTGCATACGAACGTGGTGGCTGCTGCGTCACTCACAGATATCGAAGAAGGGGTAATCAACGTGGACGTTAACCAAAACGGCAGAGACCGAAGCACATTCCTTAGTGGCGTGTACAGAGCTTCCGTATGAGCCATGCGATATTGCGGGGTAGATCGTAATGTACGGATAAACAGGCGGGTCTAGCAAAGGGGAAGACATCAGTTACAGTAATCATCCAGTGAAGCGGATTAGGCGCTCACAGGGTTCAACAATCGGGTACGCAGTCGAGAGGCGTACCGACACTTCCTTGGCCTCGCGGGTCTCAACAGTGAGCGCAGCAGGATAGATGTTAAACGACGGATACACAGCCGGGTCTACGATACAACCCACCCACCTCATCAGTAAAGGATACGCAATGATTGAGCCAGCATTTAGCACTTACAGAGATCGAAAATGGGATAGGCCCCGCCAGAGCTTATAGCGGGCATGTCGATCTTGCTGTCATCCAACGTAACGGGCGCAGGATAGATGTCGAACGAGGGGTAAGCTGCAGGATAGATATCGATGACCGGGTAACCGAATGTGATGCTAACGGGCGTAGATACGCGTTCCTCCTGAGAGTCCGTGGAGGATGCTGCATACGGCCAGACCTGCTTCCAGGGTTGCGGCGTGAGCTGAGCAACCACTGGAGGGGGGAAGACGAAGTCCTGCATCCTGGTCGATTCCTTGTGCTCCTCAACCTGCTCCTGGGCGGCGTTGGACGCCTCGACGTGTGGCCACACATGCTGCCACGAAGAAGCGGCGGCGGCGTTGTAATATGGGTAGACGAGAGTGTATGGCTGGATCGGGGGGATACCGCGACGGAACTTGGGGCTGCTAGGGACGCTCGACATGCCACGTTCCCCAATGTCGGGAGAAGGCGCACGCGAAAGCAAGACCGGGGACGGGGGGAACGACAAGGGTGCACCCCACGACGTTGCCGTCGAGGGCGTAGCGGGCCTACTGGACAAGCACCGTGCAGCAAGGTCAATGGAGGGCGCATACGGTGACATGAGAGGCGAAGGAGGGAACGAAAGCGGGGCACCCCAGCTGGTGGCCGTCGTGGGGGTCGGCGGAACATCATCGAGCATACGCCAAGCAAGATCCGGAGACGGAAGACGGGAAATGTACGAAATCGGCGAGAACGGATCGTAATCATCATCAGGGCCAAAGGACGTGCACACCGATGCCGTGAGACAGACTGAGCCTTCTCCCCGCCTGTCGATATGCACAGACGGAACGCGGCCCCACGACAGAGGAGACTCGAGGTCGAAGTCGAAGTCGTAATCGGGTGGGCCAACAGACGAGACGGACCAAGTGTAGTCGTCCAGGTTGAGCTCGGAGCGCATCTCAGAGGTGCTCGCAGTAGGGAGGTCCTCCATCGTATTGGGCATGTTCGCGGGATCAAGGCTCGTCTGACCGGTTGCCGCGAGCGGGCTTCGCGCAGCTGCGGTCGCGCTCATGCGCCATGATTGGACGCGGCTGTCGATGTCCTTCTTCGCCGTCGCCGGCTCGTCCTCCTGTACGATAGGCGATAGCGATTGGAGGGCTTGCGCCTGCCTTGCCGTCTGGCTGGGCGGCGACTCGTCGCGGGGAACCAGCTTCGAGACCGAACGAGTAGACGCGCCGTCGAAACGGTCGAGGAGCGACAGTTTCTTGATGTTGCGGCTCGCATTCTTGGCGGGCTGCACGACGGAGATGGCGTCCTGGTCATCCAATGGTTCATTGATAGACGTCTGACTATCTCCGCGCCAATGGGAGATCGACTGAGCGCGTGACGGCGTGACAGACTGTGGGACGTCGACATACTCCCGGCGCGAGGACGCCAGCCAAGAGTCAAACCAGCGAGCTTTGGGCATGTCTATGTCGAACTCTATCTGGCCGCTGATGGGCAGCTGCTGAGTAGGGAGCGACGGCGAACGCGCATCGAACAGATGTCCCCACAGTAAGGGCCAGGATTCGTCCGAGACCCTGGGGCTGAGGGAAAGCCCGCCGTGGGTCGTGTGTAAGTACACACACAGGCCGGAGATGCTTGGGAAGCTGAACTCCCGCGCGATGGCGCCAAGCTGACTACTGAGCTAGGGGTGGGTTAGCCAGTTGGCCGGCCGGGCGGAGATTACGACATACCGTCGGGTAGAGGGGCATGAGGAGGCCATTGGACAGGCGGCGGGAAGGGCCTGAAGAAAGAGTGTGGCCGAGATGGCCGTGCTCCCTCGTGAAGGAGACGGGCGGTACGACGACCACTAACCACTTGAGGCCTCTGTGTATGACTCGCTCCCGCGACTCACGGAGGGTAGAGTTCACGTAGGTGACCGAGGGGCGTTTCCTGTGAAGGGTAGAAAACGGCGAGTCGGTGACCGAGGAGGACTGATGAGGCGGCAAGGGTTCCGTCTCGAGTCCGGCCAAATTCTGCACGGGTAGGGCCTGATGGGATAGCGTCTCGTAGTCCGTGTCCGGGGGCGTGAGGGGATGAGCAGGACGGGGGAAGTCGAGTACGTTGTGAGGCTTGGAGATGCGGTGCCCAGTGGGCATGGGCGCTGTAAGATGGGACATTATGCAGGTCGGCGCGTAGAATGGGTCGGACTGAGAGAACGGAAGGGTCGGGTACCGCGCTGTCTAGCAGCACAAGAGACGGCGAGCAGCAAGGGAGCCGCGGCGGCTAGGGTATGAGAAGGAAAGCAAAGGGGTCCGAGAAGAGAAGACGAACGGGAAGAGTGGTGGATGAGCAAGCGAAGCTGTGGATAAGGCGCGAGAGGAGTGATTGGATCACAGCATCAGACAGGCGTTACGAATCTCCAGGGGAACCACAGCAACCCGCGGAATGGGACACTGGGAAGGGCGAGCGAAAGTGACCTGCTTTCAGCTGCGGGCCCCGAGCGTCGAGCTGCGAGAGGGAGTGGGAGGAGGAGGAGGAGGAGGAGGAGGAGGAGGAGGAGGAGGAGGAGGAGGAGGAGGAGGAGGGAGCGAAAGACCGGCTCCGCGTCGCTGGGCCTGGCTTTAGCGGATTCCGAAGCGCGTCTCTGTCCGCGTCCCGTCCGAGCCGGTGGCCATGGTACCCCGGCGTCTAAACGCACTGATCGGGACACTTGCCTATCTGGGTAAGCGAAATGGAGGGCCCGATGGGGCACGTGCGCCGCGCACCCTGTCCCTTGCAGCCACCCGGCCCCGCGCAGAATGGCCCTCGAGAACAGACTAGCCCAGTTCACAGCCCTCAACCAAAAGGACAAGGCCACCGCATACCAGTCACTCCTCGCAGAGCTCCTCGCACGCGACGATCAGGACAATCTCCACGACGACATCCGCACGCTCGTCGACAATGTCGTTAATCAGGAGAGCGTCGGCCTGGTCATTAGCAGAGGCATCCTCTCCGAGCTCGTCAAGGCCCTCTCGGGAGGCAAGATCAAAGACACTGACCGGCGAAAACGCATCGTGGAGGACACGCTGAACATTATCCAGCCGCGCATCATAAGCTACGAGGAGCAAGTAAGTGCCACAATCGGGATCCTAGGACGGTGGCGTTAAGCAGACACGTTTAGGTTAACTCACTGAGATTCCAACTTGCGAATATTCTTGAAGAGGAGGAGCTCTGGAGTGAGGCCGCGAAAGTCTTGACGGGGATCTCTCTCGATTCTGGGCAGAGGTAAGCATGCACCCCACACATAACACGCGCACGCCTCACCCCACACCAGGGCGCTTCCGGACGAAGAGAAGCTGCGCGTATACGTACGCATAGTCCGGCTCCTGCTCGAAGATGAGGACTCTGTTGAAGCCGAGCGATATTACAACCGCGCCGCCCTATATGCGCATAGTACAACTGACAAGGAGATTCTACTGCAGTTCAAACTATGCCAGGCACGCATCAGTGACTACAGCCGCAAGTTCCTCGAAGCCGCGAGCAGATATCATGAACTCAGTTGGGTTCCCGAGATCGATGAGGAAGAACGTAAACATATGCTGTGCGTGTTTCCACCCTCCGAGGATGTCCAACGTCCGACGTCATTTCGCTCGCTTGCGATCGTGCGCTGCGCATTAGTAAAGGTTTCCCAGTTATGACCATCAGATCCTTTGCGGATACGCGTATGGTGTTATGACCACCAACGCCAGTCATGAGATGTAGCTCGGAGTGCAGCTATTATTGTGAGCACTGGCGTAGGTTGGTCGCGAGCGAATGGGCGTCGAGATCTGTGCATATCCCTGCATCCACCCGCCCGTTCTGCCCACTAACGCACTCACGACACAGTTCCGCCGCTATGACCTGCGCCATCCTCGCCCCCGCGGGCCCGAACCGCTCTCGCGTCCTGGCCGCGCTCTGCCGCGACGAGCGCACGAGCGAGCTCCCCTCCTTCAACGTCCTCCAAAAGATGTTCCACGACCGCATCCTACGCGCGAGCGAGATCCACGAGTTCGAGGGCACGCTCAAGCCGCACCAGCTCGCGCGCATCACGCTCTCCTCCAACGACCGCCTCGCGTCCACCGCCGCATCTGCAGACGCCGTCGATGCCGACGACGCCGACACGAGCGGACCCGCGCCGAGCACGCGCACCGGCCCTGCGACGGTGCTCGACCGCGCCGTGATGGAGCACAACCTGCTCGCGAGCTCGAAGATCTACAACAACATCACGTTCCGCGGGCTCGGTGCGCTGCTCGACCTCGCGCCGGGCGCGGCGGAGACGATGGCACGGCGGATGATCGAGCAGGGCCGTTTGAAGGGCACGATTGACCAGGTCGCGAAGCTGATCTCTTTCGACGTGCTTGGTGAAGACGATGCGGCGCAGGGTAAGGCCGGTGGGCTCGGCGATGTCGAGCAGGTTGAGGAAGACACGGGTGCGCCGTTCACGAAACGGTGGGACATGCAAATCCGCTTGACTGCGGCAAACGTAAGGGCTTACTGCACGCCTGTGTCCTCGATTGCTCCGTCACTTACCTCGTGATTGCAGGTGGAGACGATCGTCCAGCATCTTACGGAGAAGGGCCTGGTGTCGTTCGGTACAGTACAAGCATGAATGGATTATAATGTACGAGGTGCTTCTGCTAGGCGGCTGCTGATAGAAGTCCATGGGGGGTGTGTGCGGAGTGTACGATGTGTACGACAATACATAGCAATTTGCATCCTGGATAATTACGCCCATGTGTCCTGCTCGCCACCGCCCTCCTCATCCCTCTTGCGCTTCTTCTCACGCTCCCGCTTTGTCTCCATCTCATGCCACTCACCCTCCAGAGACGACAACCTACATCACCGTGAGCTATCGGCATATACGAAAACGAAAAGCGCACGTACCCAACCGGTGCCGCAGCAAACGGCTGCTCCTGGTTGAAGTACGGCGCTTCTAATGCTTGCACCGCCGTGATGCGCCGCTCCGGATTATACGTTAGGAGCCTCTCAGCGAGATCTAGACCAGCCGGCGAGAGCCATCTACGAGGTATACAATGAGCAAAGTTGAGCATCGCAAGGAACAAGCTCTCACTTCTTGAAGAGTTCCCTGAACCGGTTGGGAATGACTTCGGACGATCTCAAGAGCTCATACCATGGTAAACTGGTAATGCCTGGCCAGTCCTCAACGGTGGGAGTGCCCATGATCTTGTGCACGACATGGACTTGATGAATTTCGTCTGCTCCCTGGAACACAGGCTTCTTCGTGAACAGTTCGAGCATGATGCACCTAGTAGTCGCAGTTGAGCAGTGGTCGTCATTAAATGGCGCATACAACGTACCCTGCACTCCATATGTCGACCTCGGGCCCGTACACAGTCGCGCCTAGCAGAAGTTCAGGAGGACGATACCACTGGGTGATGACGCGGTTGGTATAGTCGGTCTTACGGCGCTTCTGGTAGAAGCGCGCCAATCCGAAGTCAGCCAGTTTGAGCTCCCCACGGTTATTAACCAGGATATTCGAGCCCTTGATGTCGCGATGAATGACACCCTTGTGATGCAGATACGCCAATCCCGCGAGCATTTGCCGGCAGAAGGACTTCAAGTGCGCCTCGGTAAACTCAAACTGAGTCTGCGAGAGAACACCAGTCAGGTCGTGATCCATGTACTCGAACACCATGTAGACCGAGCCTAAAATGAGAGTCAGCTCTGCTTCGCAGGGGGAGTGAAGACGTGCACTACCTCTTGACACGAGCATCTCGTAAAGTCGGACAACGTTCTCATGACGAAGCGACTGCAAGAGCTTCACTTCTCGCATAGCCGTGACCGGGAACCCATCCTTCTCCGACTCCATCCTAATCATCTTCAAGGCCACCATCCGTCCGTTGGCAGTATTGCTTGCCTTGAACACCTTGCCAAAGGTCCCTGAGCCAACCTGACCCATGACCACGTACAGCTTCTCCTTGTTGCCGATCTGGCGAGGCGGCTGTATGACGTTCCTCCTTCGTCCACGAAGTGAGCCTTGGCTAGTACCAGACGGACGATCGTCGTGGCGCTCGGGTGACCGACGAGGGCTTTCTTCCATATCAACAGAGGATCGCCGGCCCCGACTTCTCTGGGGAGAGGTACCGCGGCTCGGAGAGCTATCGCCGCTGAGCCGAGTCGCCTGTAGTTCGGGTGAGTCAGGTTGAGCACTCGGAATACGCCTGGAACGGTTGGTTGGAGGTGGGGGCGTGTCGTCGTCATCGTCCCGGGGGAAGAATCGTTTGAGGGAGCTGTTAGCCTGCCCAATAGGTTTGAAACCAGCCTTCTTTCCCGCTGTCGAACCAGAACCCCCCGCCGCAGTAGTTGGACGAGGCCCAGCCGGCGACGGGGATCTTCGACGGGGCGAAGGAATCTTTGGCGGGGGCATAGACTTCGAGTCCGACGTACTCGGGCGCTCAGGTAATCCAGGAAAGAGCTAGACACGGAGGTTAGTCGACTTTATACGTCGAAATTGCATGCAGACGTACCTCCGAAAGTTTTCCATTCGTAGACTTGTTGCCACCCTTACCTTTCTTATTTTGACCATTACGGAACATCCCACCCTTTGGTAAAGGGATGTCCGTGAACGAAGTAGAGGGCGGCAACCGATGTTTGGCCTTTGGACGATCCCTAGGACTTTGTGTAGGACTACGGGACCTGCTTCGGCTGTAGCTCGACACGGAAGACAGACTCCTACGCCTTCCACGGCCACGGCTACTGACACTCCGTGGGGAGGATGGCGGCGACCGAGAATGCCGTCTGTCACGGCGAGGTTCTCGACCACGACGCCTATCCGAGTGACTGGGGCTACGACCTCCATGTGGAGGACTATCGTCACGCCGTCGACGCTTTGGGGTGTCGAGTGAACGAGAGCGACTCCGGTAGGATCGTCGGGAATAGTATGATTCCGCAGGAGAACGAGAACGCCCAGGAGATGGTGAATAACGCTGTCGGCGTTTCCCGGTCGACGGTGGGGCGCTCTTCTTCGAAGATGGTGTATCCCGACGTGTCCAGCTGTAGACCGGTCAATCAACGGCATGGCATCAGTACAGAACAGCTCACGAACTTATTCAACTGGTTGTCGTCATCACGCCAGCTTCGCTTTTGCCGGTTAGAGTTGTTACTGTTATTATTGTTACCGTTGCTCCCGTTCTTCTTACTCCCTTTACCCTTATTCTTGGACTTGTTGGAATGGTTGTTCTGGTTTCGCTGGTTGGAGTTCGAGCCACTGTCTCGTCGGCTCGGCTGCCACGATGCAGAAGGCTCCCATGCCCGATCCTCACGATGAGAGGGCTCACCGTGGCCAGAGCCCCACTGACGCGGCGGCTCATCCCAGGACTGTGAAGTCGAAGAAGGTCGACGAGACTCCCACCCATTATCTCTCTGCCATTCCCGCGACTGCCCGTCCCTGCGATCGTCTTTCCAATCGTTTTCATACCGAGAACGCCCATCGTGTTGACTGGAGCGACCCTCTTGTGATGAACGGCTGTAGCCGCCAGCGCGGTCGTCGTGTCGAGGCCCAGGCACCCAACCAACGGCGTCCTATGAGAAGGGTTGAACGGTCTGGCTGTGGCCTAAGGGCCAAAACGGAGAAAGAGAATATCGTACGTCGTGGTGTCCATGTCTCGACCATCCATCCCCCTCCCTCGCATCATGGGACTCGCCTCCCCGTCTTTCGTCTCTACGACTATAGGTATAGCGTTCAGGCGCGTCTGCCATGCGCCAACGGTCGTCGACATCGTACCGGCTCTGTGACGGAACATCATCTCTTCTCGACATGTTGAAGTCGTCAGGTGGACTTGGTGGACGTTGAGCGCAAAGGTCTTGTTCGTGTGTGAGCCGGCAGGCCTCGCTGACGGAAGCGCGTGATGGCAAACCTGCACTGCGGGTCCTTTGCCAGTCTGTTCCCGAGTTCTATGGTGTCGTTCGCTTGCTCGAAGTTACACAAAGTTGCACTGGCGAGGGCGTGCGAGATGATGGCAGGAGGCGAGACGAGCGTCGACTTGAACGCTCACGTTACACAAGACGTGACGGTGCAAAGCCAAAGGTCAAGGGTTTCCCCTCGAAGAACGCTCGCAGCAGCTCAAACAGGCTTGGATAAAGCCGCTCCCACTCTTACGAACAATTGGACGTATGTCTTGGGTGGTTTTGTAAAGACTATAAGCAGTTGGGAGAGAGCAGAAGGGGGGATGTCGACCAGTCAGCAAAACGTCGCACCGTTGACGCGCACCGGGGACATGAATCGTAGGTACTTACAAGATGGGAGACCACAAAGACGCGTATATGCGATGCAATCGTTAGATAGGTAAGTTTATGTAGAGCATACGAAGCACAGATAGCAGGAGCGCGAGGAAGGAGAGCAGTGCCCAGGCAGCGTCGTGGTACGAGCTTGAGCTTGTGGCACCGCCAACCGAGAAGCCTGCGCACAAATGTTCCCTCGTCTGGCATGAAACCTGACGAGCGAATCTGAACTCCCGCTCTGGAGGTATATTTGAGCAGTGCGAGGAGCAGGCAAGGCCGTACCGTGGCAGAAGTGCAGCACAAGGAGGCCCTCGTGATGGTACCCCGCAAGATCGTATGAAGTTTTGGGGGCCAGCGCCGTGGGCACATGTATGCGGAACGCCTGTAATCTGGCAGGGCGGCCGGGCACCCCTTCCTTATAAGCGACTAGATTCAAACGTCCGTGCCCAGTGCTACAACAGTACGGTACATAATGTGCACGATAAAATCACGAAATCCAAATTCCAAGTCCGAGCATAGTGCGATATCACCATAGCGGAAAGTCCGTCTCACTGCACGGGGCACTGCGATGCGCCCTCGACAGATGCACCATTCCCAGCCATTTGCTGAGCAATCCGATAATACAACAGAAGGTTAGACATATCACTTCTCGCTGCGGATGCCTCAGCATTACGGTCAATGATGGCGTCCGCTTTGTCAAGTCGCGAGAATCGACTTGGACTGGGCCTAGGAGCAAAGAGCTGCGCATCCCTGGTCAACATCATGCTCGACGGTGGCATGAACAAAAGTCTAAGCACCTTTACGGTGGTGTCGATACCACTGACAGCGACCAAAGGTAGGTAGGGGTGGCCTTCGATGACGTTGACAACGGACCCGTCGCCTTCCAGAATATTGTGAAGCCTGCCGGTATTCTTCTCCCACATGAACCAGTTACCGTCGTCGGAGCCGGAAACGATGAACTCATCTCGTGGGCCGAGGAAGTTCACTAAAAATGTGTTAACATGCGGTATATATCGTATTCGACAGACACGTACCATCCTTGACCGTCTCCACATTACAAGCACCAGCGAAGCGCGAGCGAGGCATTATCGTGGGTACCTGACCGTACCGCTCATCACTCCAAAATCTACTTGCAGGCTCGTCTTCATCCTCGCCCTCATCTTCATCCTCTTCCTCGTTCTCGTCATCTTCAACTACATCTTCGTAATCTTGACGGTCTTCGCCTTCAGCATTTTCGGTGTCTTCGGGGGAGGGCATGCCCTCATCACATATACGCTCGATGTCTTCGTCCATCAGGGCATCGCGCTCAGACCGTTCCTGCCGCATCTCGATATCGCCATCGCCAGAAAGGGGTGTTATCCTTTCAGGCGTCCTTCGCCTGCTGTTAGGCTTGAGGATCAACGACTCCCCAGTAGCCATACTTGACGGCGGAGGATCGTCCTTGGTCGAATAAAGATACACGGCATCAGAGCTGTATGCTAGGAAGGAGTCAGTAGATACCCTCATGCTAACATTGAGGGCAACATACACAGCAGCACCTCGTGCCCGTTACTGGTAGCCATCCTCGACCCAGTGATATGTTCGCGCCCTGACCGTTCATGCGAGCCGCGGTTCGTCCGGCCAAACCTGCGCACGCATGTAGTGACCTCGCCTGGTGTGGGGGGGCGGCCCCATTCTTCGCGAAAATGCCGGCCAGCGTGACGTCTGTCAAAGAGGTAGCCCTAATGTAGTTCAGCATAACCCCCATTCTCAGACGTAGTTCACGTACATGTGGAGATGCCCCTGCTACCACGAACTGGTAGGGAGTCAATGGCGAGAGTGATAACGTTGACAGTTCATGGTCGAGATGTACTAATGGCGCAGGACAGTGATTCAAACGACACGAATGTGCGACACGTAAGTCATGGTGTCGGACTGAACCATCCTAGAACATTTCCCTTGGTCAAAATTCGTGAGTTCTGACAATAGATTTACATACCTCTGCAACAGTAAGAAATAGATCTGGGCTATCCTCCGTTACTATTCGCTTTACTCGTCTGGTATGACACCTGAGGATGCGAATGGCGGCTTGGTGGTCGTAATACTGAGTCTCTCCGTGGTTGCCCGGGTGTCCGGCGGCCTTTTCATAGTCAAATATTCGAACTTGCCGATCTCCGGCTACGGTCACGCTATGAGAGGTCTAAATGTATTCGAGCCAGGGCTGAGAGGGCCACAAATGTTACGCACATGCGAGATGAATGAGGTAGCATTTGAGCATTGAATATGTTGGCATGGTGTCCAGTATGAATGACCGTGTCGCATACGAAGGGGTATTCTTTCTCCGTGTTGTCTGTTTTCATTCGCCACAGGCAAACTCTGTGAGAGTGTTTGAATGCCCAACATGTAATAGACTACGTAGCGTACGCACGTAGTATCGTCGCCACCGCTTAGGAGCACGCTACCCTCTTTCGCCCAAGAGAGGGCGTTAACACATCCTGTATGCCCGGTGACTCCGTCGCCGAGAACATCTACCCTGTCCAACGTGCCGCTATAGAAGGCAAACGAGAGAAGATCCCTCTTCCAATTGCGAGATTGCCAAGAGGTGTGTGAAGTCAATGAAATTGTTGAGATGACATCCAGAGGGCTCGCCCGCATGTTGTAGCAATATACACTAGAACAGAGGGCACATATGGTCTCCCATGGAAGCGTAGAGATCAGATGCTTGGAGATAGCGAAGGCCCATAACAAGCTCGTCTCAGTCGTCGAGACGACTCTGGAACCGAAGTCTGTAACAAGCGCCCCAAACCCAACCTATTGAACCGTGACGTCATTCGAGTCGATGAGACCCAAGTACGAATAAACAGAACGTATAATTCCGTGGATGAATATGTTGTACATGCAGGTATCAAGCTCGAGCGCAAAACTGAATCCGTGTCTCGCTACCTCGTTCCTAACGCGAATGAAATCTGTTACTTGGCGAGGGCGAAGCCGACAGCATCACGACCCAGGTCGTACACGGTGTAGTACTTGCGCAGGAAGACGTCACCTGTGATAGCTTAGCTTTGTAGACTATGAAGACGGATTTGCAGACTTACCAACGATCCAAAGTGAACCACCACCGGGCAAGTTGATGTCGATACCTGTGAAGGAGGACATGCAGGTGCCCTGAACCTCCAAGACGTAGTCGGTGCCTTTGAGCACGTAAGGCTTGCCGTTGAAGGTAAGGGTAAGGTCGGGGAGGTCAGGGACCTTCGCGCAGTCGACGGTGTACTGGCCGTTCCAGGACTTCTTAGCACCGATCTGAGTATTGAGCATCTCGGCCATGTCGGTAGGGAGGGCAATTAGGGAGGTACCTAAGCCCCGCGTCAATATATAGGGGGGCCACTGACGTGAATAGACAGACCAGTATCGATTGCAGCGCCGGTGTTCTCGAGCTCAAGGTCGTCGTCACCCAGAGCCACCTTCTCGAGCTCGACCTCCCAGTAAGCTTTCCTCCGAACGGGGACATAATCAATCTTGCCAGTGTATGCGTTATCATCAATACCACCGAAGATAGCCTCGCCGCCATCTTCCTCAGAAGAGCCAAGGCGGAAGGAAAAGACGGGAGAGTCGATTAACTTCTGGTTGATCAGGTTGTAGACCGGAGGTACGATATGGTTGACAGAGATAGTGTCATACGCCAAACCGAGGATACCGTCGAACCTACTCTGAACTTCAGTATGCCATGCTATCGAAGTGATGTTATACTCACTTGCCAAACGCAAAGGCGAGCCCGGGCTCTTTGGTAGCCTCGGCGAAGTCTTGCTGCTTGATGGTGAGATCGCCGATGGTTAGGGTATCCTGTGAAACGAAGCCCTCCATGGAGCCAGACCCGTACTGAATGGAGAACTCGGAACCATTCGCCTTGTAGGTGGAGGAGGAGGTCGAGTCGTACTTGCTGTGCAAGAAGCACGCAATGGAGGTGCACTTGGTGCTAGGCACCCAGAGGTTGCTTGACCTAGATGAGTGTGAACATCGACAAAGCTCCTCCGGCTCTTTGCGAATCAACGCACCCGGTATCAAGGACAACCTTGAACTATAATGGTAGATGAGCGACGCGGGAATATAAGACGCCATTAGATTGACGCACCGACTGCGGGGGCGTGCCCAAGGTGATTTCGGCGAAGTACTGGGCATTGAGGAAGTCTGATGAATGCGGTGAGATGCTGAAGCTAGTAAAGCCAAGGTCGAATGCATACTGCTCAGAGGAACGCCGTGACCACCCTCGGCGGCGAACTCTTCCTGGGTCCAGAACAGCTCCTCGCCATCCTGGATGGTGGGGCGCGACAGGCGCACGTTACGGCCGATGCCAGCGCCGAGAGGCACTTGGGAGCTACCACCGTACTTCTCAGCCAGGTAAGCGCTCTCCAGAGCCGGATTGTTGACGGCGGGGGCGACCTTCTTGAGCTTCATCCTGTGGACGCCATCGGCGGCGACGAGGGGGAGGAGGGCGATGGGGGCGAGGCGGGAAAGCAACATGGTGGTTGGAGAGCAAGCACGAGCGCAGCCGACTTGGGGTTGTTACCGCCCGCGAAGGGTGACGTTGTCCGCGCCGTCAAGTCATGCCATCGCCCGGCCTTCGGCGGAGCAGCCCCGCCCCACCGCCGGTTCTCTGCTTGGCTCTCGGGTCCCCTCCGGCCGGCAGCGTCGAAGAGACCGCTGCGGTCCCCAAAACGGTGCCGGGTGCGGCGGAGGAATGGCGCTGGAGCTGGAAGCGAGAGAGAAACCATTCGACGCGTCTTGCTCGTCTTTGTCTACAGAATGTATGCGCGTTTTCTTCTCTTCTAACCACCACCCATCCGCTGTATGCTGCCAGAAAAATGGCCTCTGGTGTGCGCTCGAGGAAGTCAACGTTGACGCCGGAGCTGGAAGTGTCCAACCTGAACAACGTCGAGCGGCTCATCTTTGCGCAAGCCGTGCATGAGTTTGGTACCAATGCCTGGCCCGAGGTGGCGAAACTGCTTTCCAATCACCCGTTGATATCGCAACCGAAAGGCACGTTCACTGCACAAGTCAGCTCTCACGTTCTTCGTAAAACGCAATGATTCTCAACCCACCCACTCTTGTGTGTTCTAGTCGTGCCCGCTATTACACCGCCGTCTTATGGAGGATGCTGGTCTGGAATGGTAAGGTGCATTATTCTTGCACGTAGCCTTCCCCCCTTAATGTAGCTTTCCAAAGGTCAGAAACGGATGTCGGCCCTCGGTGTGAGTACACGATAATTACACCTCGTGAGGGGACAATAACCAATGCATTTTTTAGCAGGAAAACATCTAAAGCTTGCCCAGCGGTACTACGTCGCGCGTGTGACAGAACTACGAGGCCTCATAGCTGTGGAAGAAGCAAAGTTCAAGTACGTGCAAGCGAGCTGCTTAACCATTTTGTCCCCAATAAAGCCTTTGCAGGACGCTGGTCACCGAAATCGACGAGATCCGAAGTGGCTCATGGGACGAGAAAATTCGCGCATCGCTGGGCATGGAACCCGACGTGGACGCACAACTGGAGGACAGCGGTGCACAACCATCTCATGCCGAGGACAGTGAGCCCGAACCGACAATTGAAGAGCCGATTACCGCTACGGAGCCCCCACCACCCGAAATTATATCTGAGGCAAGTAGTAACATTAGTGTTCCGACACTACTTCTGACATCAAGTCAGGAGGTAGAAAAGGAGGCTGAAGAGCCATCCGTTGTGCTAGAAAGCGCCTTGACAGTTGAAGAAGATCCTGAACCTGTCCCTGATAATGAGGAGAGGGTAGGCGACCCACGCTCTCCACTGAATCTTAAATTAATAATCAGAGATTCCAGCAAGAAGAAGGGTCGGATAATGAAGCGGTCGACGAACTAATTGGTAACTATACCTCAGAGAAGCCCCCAACAGAGTCGCAAGAAGATCCAACATCCGCAGTACCAGAAGAAAATGCTGAAGATGGCTCTGAAGAGCAGATGGACATTGACGAGTCGGCCGAGCCTGTGGATGCCGAGACACCTCCGCCTGCCGAATCCGCCCGGGAGGAAAGTGCACCACAAGAGCCGGAGTCTCCGGACGTGCCCATCAGCATGGTACAAGAAGCCGCTTCGTCGTCTCGGGCAGAAGGTAATGCAGTTTCAGCCCCGTCTGAATACTTCCCTGACCGTTCGTTCAGGCAAGCGGAAAGTGTCCGACGCGGACAGCTTGACGTTCGATGCACAGCGGGAACGAAAACGCCCAAGGGAAGATTCAGAGCCAGCCGACGAAGACGAAGGTACGAGCAAGCTCTCTCCCGGAATTCGTGTGGGCCAAGCCCATTCGCTCAATCCCTCAGGAGCTCCGCGAGGGCGCCGGCGCGGAGGCCCAGATGGCGCTGTCTCCAAGCGCTTTCAAAATGTCATCGGCATGGTGCACTCGCAGATCTCGCAGCACCGCTACGGAAACATATTCCACAATCCAATCAAGAAATCCGAAGCACCCGACTACCACGATATCGTCAAGCGGCCCATGGACCTGAAGACGATCAAGTCGCGGGTGAAGGATGGGCTGATTGCGAATTCGCTTGAGTTCCAGAGGGATATATACCTTATGTTCGCAAACGCGATGATGTACAACAGGCCGGGCTCGGAGATATACAACATGGCTGAAGAGGTTAGTTTGATTCTCGTCGACTTAATCAAAGCTGTACTAAATATCTTGTGCAGATGATGCTTTCGAGCGAGCGCGACATCAACGCGTTCAGGCAGACGGAAGGGTTCCATCGAATGTAGCACTGTAAGAAATCTCTGATATGCGCATTATGTGATACATGATATAGTCCGCTACAATACAAGTACAACAAGATATTCGCGTAAAGCACAAAAAACAACCAAGTGATGAATGGATATCGCTCAGAACCAGGGCACGAAGAGCTCCGTCATCTTCACGAGGTTGACCGGGTTGGTCGCAGTCGAGATGAGGTTGGACACGGTCTGCACAACGGGAGTATTGCTCATGTTCTGTGCGGTCTGCTGCAACGCCTGCCGATGTGGATATCATTAGCGCCTTCCGGAACATAAACCACTGGGTGCACGCACCTGATCACGCTCAAGTTTGCATGCCATCGTCTCCGCGCGCTTCACAACGTTGTCAATGTTGTTGGTAACACTCAAGCGGAAGTTCATGTCGATCTGTATGGCCTTGCCGCGATGTTGCTGGTGCATCCACGTCATGACTTCGTCTCGCGCGAAGAGGCAGAGTTGGTGTTCGAGTTCGTTCTGCGCATGATGACACTCAGTTGAGTTGATGTGTATCACATAAATTTACAGCGGACTTGCCTCGGGCTCTGTGAGACAACGACCGATCGCCATAATACCGCTTGCAAGAATACCCTCCGTGAGAATGGGACCAAGCAAGTGCTGCAGGTTAGGCGTGAAGCGGAAAGGGACACTGTCAGGAGAGGCGAAATACGGCCCTTGAGCAGTGAAACCTATTTATCAATGGTAGCTATTAGAAGTTGCATGTAACGTATGGTTTTTTGAAAATACCTGGAAGGATCTCGCTCATAGCGATCTGACCGGTGGTCCTCGACCAATGGAAGCGAGAAGGCAGGCGACTGCCAAGACAGATCAGGTACGTCATGAAGCTGACGGACGCCAACTGCAGCGCGAATTCCTTGCGCATTCGCCAGAGTTCCCCAGGACCTTCCATGGTCCGCATCATGTACTAATGGAGACATGAGCGCAAAGCCCAAGCGTGTTGTTTATCGACTTACCCGAGTGATGACGTCTTCCGGGATCGCCTTCGACATGACTTCGTCCAAAAATTCCTTCTTGAGGACGTGATACTCTCCCTTGTTAGGCTATCGCACCGTCAGTCAAGACCGTATAAGAATTTCCATATGTACTTACAAGTCGTCCGTGCCGTTGCTTGAATTCCTTCACGGATGCTTTGACTTTGTCGCTGATCATCATGATGGGCTCTTCTCTGGACATCCCATGGTCCTCGCAATACTGGTCGTAGATGTCGCCAAGGGTGACATACGATGCATCGTTTTGCAGCAGCCGAAGGTTGGGTGCACAGGAGACGGCGGCCGGTACGTGAAAGTGCAGGTTGCGCTTGCGCGTCTCCTTCTTTCGGCTCAACGTCCTGAGGAGAGAAGGGATGTTTAGCCTGGAATTATGCCACGATCATATAGATACCACATACCCGTTCAACGTGCGGAAAATCTGCATTGTTCTCTCTTCTCGGCGGCAGTGGCGGCCGGAAGGGAGTTGGACCGCGAAAGATGTAGTGGAGCCGTCGTGACCCTTAATTGTCAGACGTCGCCAGCAGTATCCATGGGACCTGCAATTGTCGTATTTGGGGCCGAACCTACGAATGCGAACAAAGTTCTGGTTCGAATCCTTGTCCTAATAATATTGTGAGATATTGCGGAGGTTAGAACTGACTGTACCATACCTCCGTGTACTGGCCCGGAACCTCCACTTCGTCGAACTTTGTGTATTGAAATTCGATCAAATAGTGGCTGAGATTGTCCAAGGATTGCACTCGTGGACGCGCGTCAAGTAGGCGCTCATACTTGTCCCGCCATTGCTGCAGCTTGCGAATGTACTCCAGAAGATTCGGCTTGCTCTTAATGAAGTCCTCTTCGTAGTCTCTCTATGCTAACGATGAGTACCAATAACGTTGCGCTTCATCCGAAGAACTTACACGAGCAGAACCGGAGAGGTTGATAGCGAGACGAGCCAATGTGCTGACTGTGGTGGAATTGAGCTGGCCATCGTCATCGGTCGCCATTCGGATGATGTGTTGCTAAAAAGCCATTAGACAAAGAGAGTAAACTACCGACACCGGACCCTACCTGCATTGCGTCTTGTAGCAACATGCAGATCAATCGGTAAATTTCCTCCTCTGGTGAGGCCTTGAAACGTTGTGCAATCTGCTCGACCACCGTTTCCAACGTGAGAATCAGGAGGGGGAATGCCGTCTTCAGGATTTGCACGATCTCATCTATGAGTTCCCAAGATTGACGGGTAGCGAGGGGGATGGTAAGCTCAGGAGGTCTCGGCGCTCCGTTAGAGCCTGTCTTGTCGTCTTTGGCGCCTGTAATGCAGTCAGTATGTCTGTACACATATGTTAAGATCCTATAACCTACCGTCGGGCTGGGGATTGGCTCTTGCTACTGCGGCAGCAGCAGCTTGTGCAGCTTGCGTCGCTTGACGTTTGACAAGGTTCATGTCTTCTTTCGTGGTACGCAATGGGAAGAACAATGCCTACATCGTATGTGAGCGCGCACGACCGGGGAACAAATAATGTATTGCGAACCTGGGGGTAGAGCTTCGCTAGATTGAGCAGGATGTACCGTGCCTGTTTGGCTTCTCGCTGTGACACCGACAGACACAGCTGCGGGATCAGGGCGATCCAGTACCAGAACGCCGCGTCTCCCTTGTACCGATCGAAAGCTTGAGATATCGTGTAGGACCCATCGTCAACGCTCAGCAACCAGAGAACACGGGTGAGCAAGGGGCGACTCTTCCTGCTCTTGTATAGCCCTGCGGCTTGTAAATAGCAGCTGACGGCGTTGGATGCATGTGACATGTCTGTAGGGACTTCTTTGAACATCTTGTCGTTGTACTTGCCCCACGCGGCCCATGCCTTCGCCTGGTACATGTCGAGTTGTACTGCCTGTCCGAACGCGTTGTTCGCATCATCGTTGCGGCCCAACTTCGCATGGAACATGCCCTTGAGCGTGTAGAACTCCGCCTTTTGCGATGACGAGAAGTACATGAGGTTCGTGTTGTTAATCACCTCCAAGCCCGCCTGCAGGTCTCCTGGTTTCTGATAATGGCAACGAGCCTGTTCACGGAGTTTCAAGAAAGCCTCGGAAATCTCGATGTTGGGAAGAGTGTAGATGCGATTCAAGGAGGTGAAGCAGACATCCAAGAGCTCGTGCTTCCGTGCAACATGGGCAAAGCGGTTGATGATCCAAGCCGTCTCGTGGAACCCTCGATAACCAAACGTGTTGGTGCTACCGGTGGCCGCACTACCCTGGTTGGAAGGTGCGATGAGAGGAAGGTATGCCTTATTGATCGCATTGAACACGTTCTGCCTCCATGCCACCAGGTCGCTCCAGATGGTGATGTCGTCGCAGATATTGGGTAGACGTTCGCGCCAGGCTTGCAGGAGCATCTTCAGATCGGATGACTTCTTCTCCAGGTTCTGTGCATTGGTGGTGGCGAGGGACGCGAAAATCTGGACGGCCTCCTGCAGCTCGACGAACTGCTGGAAGTGCTGCAACAAGGGGATATGTGCCATCGAAAACTGTGACGGTAGGTTGACCCATTTCCGCAGCGATAATTGCATGGCGTCTTCGAGGATCTTCGTGAACTCCGCACTCTTGTCAGGGCCGGATGACAGCTTGAGCAACGCGATGAAAGCCTCGAAAACACGTCGTCGGGGAGTAGCCACATCCTTCAGCTGATTCACGTATTCTTCCATCTGTGTACGCCCGTCTACCCAGTCTTTGGTTCGCCAGGCACTCTCTAGCACCAAATCAAAGTTCTGCTCCTGTTTGCCGAGCTCGACAAGAATATCCCAGTGTTGCAACTTCTCGGCAGATAGAATCCAATGATCCTCCCACAGACAGAACTCAGCCTCAGAGAAAGCCAGGGCGCCGCTCCGAGTACGGTTCTGCGCGAGCTCATACATGTTAGAAGCTTGCTCCCACATACCAGCCTGCTCGAACGCTACGGCCGTGTTGGTCTCGCCGTACAGGGCGCGACGACGCCAAAGCCCGTAGAATACGTCTTCCTCTGCTAACTCCGCATAGAGCTCAGCTAGAGAATCGTATATCGTGTCGCGGACGACGTTCTCGTCTTCTCGTACGTAGTTGAGAGAACTTTCCAACATTTCGGCAGCGATGTGCCAGGCTCCGAATGTCTTCGCGAGATATTTGACGAGGTGCGGTGGGAGCGTCATGGGAGAGGAACAGGCCTGGATGCCGCCAAGGAGGGTCATGACGACGTTGGGCCTCATTTCCGCTTGCCGTATGTGGTAGTCTTTGCTGAGCAGTGTGATCATGTGGTGGGTAATGTCGGCTTGTTCGCGCCTCGATAGACAGGCCCACGCTGCAGGGAAGACCGAAATCCAGACGTCATGTGCAACTTGTCGATCGACGAAGAGGAGGCGCTGCATAGGCTTGAGGAAGGCGGATGCACGGGCGAGCGGGAATGGCGGAGTGGACCATCCCGACTCGAACGTACCACGGCGGTCCGGGGAAACGGTTAGGTCTCCTTCGACGGCACCCAGCAGGAGATGAAGCGCGAGGAAGATCCAGTTATGATCGGCTAAAGGTTCCCAACTCTGCACACCCAGAATGTAGACGAGCCGACTGTAAAGGGAGCGGGGCACACTCATATCCAAAAGATCGATGAATCGTTCGCGGATGCTGTGGTCGGCGGCACGACATCCGAGGAGGAACGGATGCTCCAGGCGTGTTGTGAGGTCGCTGCGTCGGAGAGAGGTGTCGGTGTAGATGTCGTAGATGAGCTCGAGATAGTTGTTGAACAACGCTTCACCGCGCTCTCCACGGTTTTCGAAGGAGACCATCTTTTGCAGCAGACTCGCTTTCTCCTTCATGGTCGGGTATGCATCCCGTTTGTTCATCGCCCAATCCCTAGCAACGTCGAGCATATATCGGCAGAGGCCCCCACTCTTCGACTTGTCGATGAGCACTACCAGGGTGCTCAAGAGCCACTTCCTTTGGTCACCAAGATGCACAACTGCGATGTGGCAGATCTCCAGGATAGCGATGAGGATACGCACCAAATTGTCGTAAGAGTTGTTGTTCGACGCCGAAGACTGGAGATGGTCCTTCGCGAGCTTACTCAGCAGCTTCATCAGGTTTGAGCAATAGGGCTCGATACGCTCTGGTGCCACCTGGACAACGGTCTTCAGGACAAGCAAGCAGCCACGCAGGGGTCCCGCTCTTGTACTCTCCGAGCTCCTGAGGCTCTCGCTGATCGCGGCGTGGACGGCAGAATGGAACTCAGGTATCTCGCTTTGAGAGAGCTCCTCTTCCTTAGGGAGGGGGAAGAGCCGGAGCAGCCGATCGACGATGGGATTGAGAGCATCCTGTAAGAGAAAGTCCTCGGAAAAGATGCCCTTGCGTATGAGCTTCGTGAGCGAGACAGCGTTGTTACGGAACCATGCATCGTCCCTCTCAGCAGTGACCAGTTGTAGAACCTTTGCCGTGCTCTGGGCTTGCATCTTGGACGCGTCGTCGGCGAACTCATTCTGGGAAAGTCATGCTGTAAGATTATTGGAATTCGCTCGCATACAACGAAGCTTACCTGTTCAAGAGCGCGAGAGAAGTAGTTGAGCTTGATGGTGACGTCGCCCCAACCACCGGGAGCGATGATGTTGCGAAGCAGAGTTAATGCCCGCGGAACCACCATGCCCCTCGACTGCCCGTCTATGGGGGTAGTAGATAGGCGAATAAGGTAGCTGACCATGTTCTCACGGAACCCGAGGGGTGTGCTCCATGTATCTGGCGCAGTCGACGAGGACGATGCTTCGTTCCCAGATGTGGGGGCGGTCTTCTGCTCCCAGTCGAAAATGACTTGCACCATCTCGATCGACAGGAGTCTAGACTCGAAATTCGACGTCATATGCAGCCCAAGCTTGGAGAGGTGATTGACGATGTGAGGGATGAAGAGCGCACGGACGGGATAGAAGAGCGCGGGCTGGGCAACGATAAGATAGTAGACGAGGTTCGTCTGAGTGGAGTTAACGCCATCCTCTGCGAGAAGCCTCCTCGTCGTTTTCGCCCATTGGGGGTAGCCAGGCTCCGATGACTGTGAACGAAGTAGGACAGGGGCCAAGACGTCGAGAGCTTGTTTAACGAGGCCCCTACCCTCCGCATGAGGTCCCTTTAGAAGCCCGGTCCAGAGGCGCAAGATAAACTTGGGCGGCCCGTCGAAGACGTCGAAGAAGCGAGCCGCTAGTACGTACGCACTGTGCTTGACTATAGGGTCCTCGCTGTTGATGAAAAGCCAGGCACACTTGATAATGTCTTTCTTCGCCTCCTGCAGGAGATCGGAGTAGTGTTGGACCACGACCGTGGTCAGACGCAAGAACTCGATCTTGACGGCGTCATCCGCACCAGGGAAGGGAGCTAAGTACGACGTGCTCTCAGATGACCCCAGAGGCTGCCAGATGCGGTTTTGCATACGCTGTACAATGTCCGCGTCGATCAAACCCGCCTTTGTGGGGGAGTGTGTAGCGTGCATGAGAAGCATGGGCGTGATGATGTACTGAACGAAGAGAGCCTTCTGAGTCCAAGTGTAGGAGGGGTCGTCAAACCAGATCATGAAGCGCAGGAGGATGTTCCTCCGGAAGGTGAGATTTGTACTGAGGGCAACATGACGATAGAGGAACTGAACGACACTGACAACGTCGAGCGGCTGGCGACGTATGAAGATGTTGACGATGTCGAAGAGGATGTCAATGCGTGGGGACTGTTCCAGAGCCTGCTTGAAGATAGAAAGCATCAAGGTGTACTTTTGCAGCAACTCAGCAGTGGGGGTGCTCGGGGATTCGGCGAGAGGTTCAGATCGCCAAAGAGCGACGACGGCGTCAACGGCGTACTTGTTGTCCAGGACCCACCCAGGCACAAGCTCCGCGAGGTCGGCGGACAGTAAAAGGCCTGGCATCACTAAGTTGGGGTCCTTGCCCTCAAGGCACATCGCAACAAGCATGCTCGTTCTTGCGTGGAGTTCGCGCAAGAGGTTGGGAGCGAGCTTTGCGCGAAGGATGCTCCTCAAGGTGCGGATCTGCATTGGAAACGCGAGGTGCCGCATGAAGTAGTCCATGGCGTCGGAAGGATAACGGTCAAGGTACTTCGCCAGGGGAGCGGAGAAGGGACTCTCGCCAGAGAAGTGGAGAGCGGACTCTGTCTGCACGATCGCGTTGACGAGGTTCTCTAGGAAGATATTGGCTGCAGAAGGGAGGAGGTGGAAGATGTTCGCCAAGCAGACGAGCTTCTTTATCCCGTCATTCTCCATGAGGGGAAGCCTCGATGACGCCTGCAGCATCTGTGGGTCGGCGACTATGCGGAAGTGGTCCAGAAGTTTGTGCCCGATCTCCACCTTGAAGTAGTTTGTCAGCAACTCCAGGAGCCTCGCCAACCCTTCCAGTCCTGGGATGGAAAGACGCTTGGGGTCAGCCAGGTTCATGAGAATAGGACGGAGTCCTGTCTGCAGCAGCTCCTTCGGAAGCCTGGCCTGATGAGTGAGCACCATCCGAAGGCCTTCATGTGCAACCTCCTTGATTTCAGGTATGGGCGAATAGAGCGACTTGAAGTACACCGTGGTCACTCTGCATCGAACATTAGAACGATACGTCACGCCTAGTGCAATTTTCTTACCTTTGGCGTGTCTGGTGTTGCTTCGCGAAGAAGTCCGTCATAGGCATGGATGCCGTCAGCAACTTAATGCAGGCAACCCGGAGTTTGATGATGTCTAGACTACTCTGCCGGCCGTTCGTCCTCCCAACGAGCGCCATATCGTCAGCATCTGCCAGCGCAAGGGTCTCATGAAGAAGTCGGAGGAGCTCATCGTTAAGCTCTGGAAGAGGAGGCTGCAGACTAACGCAGTACCTAATCCCCTCAATCATGCCGATCTGGAGAGGGAAGGGCAGAGCGCGCAACGGCTTCGTGTAGATGGACGCGAGCATCCGATCGCGGTGCGGCATGAGCATGTCGTGGATAGACTTCCCGCTGAGCTCTGCGAGTATGGCAATGCAGTCCTGCGCGGCCTTGCGCACGATGGGATTGGGGCTGGAGAGCTCCGCGAAGAACAACCCCACGACGTGCAGAACCTTGTTGTCCCGGACCTGTTCCCCGTCGTTAGCCAAGGAGTCGGCGCTGCTGACCCGTAATACGCGATGCAGAACGTCGACAACGGTGTCCGCATCGTGTGGGAGGTCGTGCGGCATGTCCTTGAGGACATGGAGCAGCATGCGCACGAGGTCCACCTCCCGCTCGTTAACCCATCGCACGCCAAGGTCAGGAATGTTAGTCATGACGCGGATACCGCCACAACCGGCGCTCCTGCGCACCCAAGCTTCTTCCAGACACAAGGAGAGGAACCGACTCGCAATCTGATGAAGGGTAACCACGACGTCGTTCACGGAGACCTCGGGGCTCGCTGCCATCCCAACTAGCTCTCGAACGGCGGCATCCACAAGCTCAAGGGCTCTTTTCGCCTCCTCCGGCTTCTCGCGGGCGAGACCATGCTGCAAGGCGTCGAGGTAGCAGGAAAAGATGGAACTTGGCCAGCGGCGAGTGAGCGCATCCTTAACGGCGTTCCGCCTGACCTCAGACGTGAACAAGAAGCGTGAAAGGTCTGCGAGAGTCTTCTCCGCTTTCTCCTGCACTTCTGGGACGTAAAGCGCATCGTAGAGGTTCTCTAGGCACCGCACAAAGAGCTCCTCTCGTTCTCGGCCCTTCACGCCCTGCCACCATAGGTCAATAAACATGACCAAACATTCCCAACTGATGATTTACTAACCTCATGTAGAACGAGACTGAGACATTGTTCGAGATAATTGTATGCGAGCGGGCGGTACTGGGTGCCATACTTGGACGTAGGCGAGAAAATCTTTGTAGACAGAACTGCTATCGGCATGAGCTCGACATTGCCGACCTGCGGTCCAAAGGAAAAGCGCGCGGTGACGGTTTCAGGATGAGAACGATAGAGTAGCAGCGGCTCCTTCTCCAGCAACTTGCGATTGCGTCCGCCCAGCTTTCCCAGAATACGGATGGTCGTGTGCGAGTGGTGGTGATTAGCAGGCAGGGGTTTCAAGAGGTCATGCAATGCCTCCATGAGCTCGCGGAGGACGGCGTTGAGCGTGGGGTCGAGGAAATCCGGGGTGAGGTTGTCGATACAGAGCTCGAGGGTGCGTAGCCCTTGAGAGACGAGCTCCGGGGACCCACGCAATGCGAGAGCCAGAGGTTTCATGAGATACGAGAGGTAAGGGATGAGGTGGGTCAGACGAAGAGGAACGGTGAGGAATAACTCGACAATCATGTCGCGGCCTGCACCCTCCGCGCATTGGAGCTGGCGGTTGAGCCCCTCGAGCATGTCCGGCAGGAGAGGGAGGACCTCTTTATACAGTAGCTCGAACCTACCCCCGCCCCCACCAATAGAACGGAAGAGACTGCGAAGGAGAATGAAGTAATTTCCTGGACGCGTGGTCTTCGCCGCAAGCGGGAAGCAATCCATGATCAGCTTTCCGAGGTGTGATGCCAGGATGGACTCATTGAGGGCCGGAAAGGTGGTCACCGCCTGGAAAGCCATCTTGAAGACGCGAATAAGCACAGCGGCGGACTGGTCGTCGTAATCACCGAGCTCGGGCAACCGGTCTACTAGGTGCCGCAAGACGATAGCCACCAACGTAGGGGACGTAGGCTCTTTTGTGAATAGCACGCTGGAGAGATGCATGAGAAGGGGGCGCTTCTCGGCGGACGCCAGGTAGAAGCCGATCTTGCGCGTCCACACTTCCTGGAAGATGTGCAGGTTCAGCTCCCCCAGGGCCCCAGCGAGCCATTCCAGCGCATCATGCGCATCTCGTGAATCTGTATCGAAGAAGGCCATCGCACGGATGCAGCCGTCGAACATCCGTGCAATGAGTGCGCCGTCCGGGACCGGGGCATCGCATTTCTTCAGTCCGACGATGAGCGCTCGGAATAGGTGCAAGATAGTCCGGATGAGGTTACGGTACTCTATACCGTTATAAGGCCATGGAGTGTCGTAGTAGAAATATGTGTACGTACCTCCTACATGATCCTCCGGTTTTTCAGTGGCGTAGCACGGGCTGACCAACGGCCGTGACTTCTCGATTGTCGCAAAATCTTTAAATTCCGAAGCCGCATCCTTTTCTTTCGCTGCTTTACTGAGTCTCTCCGCTTGCACGGACACTAATGAGTCGACTTTGTCGACACATGCTTCCAAAAGCATCATAAGGGTGCGGGCCGCGTTTGGATGTGTGTCTTTTGCGACTTCGACTTCGACGAGATTAAGAATCACCTTCGCGGACACCACGTGCATGTGAGTAGTGAGGAAGGGATTGTGGAGATGCTGAACGTAGACGGTGAATATATGGGTCAGATTGGTCGGTGTTAGTTCAGCTCTCAGGTGATGCAGGAGGTCGGCAATGGCAGTGAAAAGGGTAATGCTGATGTCCTCAGTCAATCTAGTATAGTAGAGCACAGAAGAGTACCTACCGAAGCATTTCTCGACCCCCTACCGAGGTGCCTAGAAGCACACGCTCGTCAAGCAGCTTGTCTATGTGGGGCAGCAGTGCACGTCGGTGAACCGTTGCTCCCAGGTGCCTCATGAGGGTAGCCAAATCCTGACCGGCTGCCTTAAGTGCGCGATCCCAATCTCAGTAAGTATATACCTTACCTTCCGTGCAGTTATCGCCATGGCTGGACAGTCTTGGAATAGGCGGAGCATCGTCAGTACGAGCTTTTCGCCTTCTGCATCGTAGTGGGACAAGCCTCGCATTAGGAATATCAAAGATGTGGTACACCTCAGCTGAGCAGAGATATAGTCGGTATATGCTTGGGTGTTCTTGATACTCGGGGCCATGCCTGCCCAAAAACCACCCATAGCTTCGAAGTCTTCTCGGGCCTTTTGCTGAGCGGGTGATTGGACATCAGTGAACTCGAGAAGGCGAGGAATGATAGCTGGCAAGTGAGTAGTGACTAGGGGGCGGTTAAATTGTGCGAAGATTACTGCCAAGAGGTTGACCTCAGTAGCGACTTTGAAGCTCCGTAAGGCAGGCGGGGAAACATTGGTATCCATTTCAACTGAGTCCTCGGATAGCGCTTCAACCACCAGCTGCTTCAAATTGTCGTGGAGGAGAAGCAGGATAGACATGTACTCCGTGAAGACCTCTTCGTTGACTGTGCGCATCCCACGGGTTATGTCACCAAGCATCTTGCAGCAAGTGACACCGATTTCCTCGTTGTCGTGGCGAAGCAGGTTAAGTAAACCGTGATATAGGGGAAGGATCTGGGGCCGAACAACATCGAGAGAGGGTATCCGGTGAAGGATTTCAAGCAGGCTGCGACGGAACTGGAACTCAAGACTGTCCTTCTGAAACGAAGGTTCGCCAGAGCGGAGGATTTCGAGGAGGACCGGGATCATGTGAGGCAGGACTCGGACTTCGGCCTCCCTAACGCTGTCAATCATTTCGCGCAGCTCGCATGCTACGGTATATTTTGTCTTGAGGTCTGAGGCCGAGTGAGCGGCGAGCAGAATAGACGCGCGCAGGTAAGACGCACCAACGCTGGGGTCTGCGACACGCGCCGCGCGCAATTCCAGATCTGCGGCCGTGTGTAGTGGCGGCGTATTATCCATGATGTACTAGCTGCATAGACAGACCGGTATGAGTGAAAGTTTGAGCCTAAACGAGCCTGTGTGGTGGAGGGGGAGGAGGGGGAGAGACGCAGGAAGGGGTGTGGCTGAGGCCCGCGGACGCGGGGGGTACAGTCGAAAGCCACAAAGACGCGCCCGCGACCCCTTCAGCGCAAACGCACGTGACTCAATCTCGCGTGGCTTTAGAGTTCGCTTCGAGCCGGACCGTTGGTGCGGGGATGGTGAACTCTGTTCGGACACTCAGCCGGACTACCGTCGATGTCGTTGAGCTGTGGCTGCCCAATCTCCTGCTTAGTTGTTTGTTACTTACTTTGAACGTTCGTACCTAGCTTCATGGCTACTTCATGGCTCTCTCTTTGCCCAACACGCGCAACGGCCCGGCAGCTCAACGGCGAGCAACGAATGGTCCAGGCTCATCAGGGGGAGGCAAGCGCGGTATACAACCGATCCCCCGCTGCACGGACTCCAGATTGGGACACCCCCGACAAACGTCTCATCCCCCCGCCACATACACATACATATGTCTTTGTATTGGATGCAGCCAGATCACAAACATTGAGTGGGTGCTTGACTCAGACGGGCTGCGAACGGCTGTGGCCGTAACCACTGGCTGTAACGGTTAAGCTGATCACCCTGATCCCGCCGGGTACTAGTCTCATCACCATGGTTTGATACAAACGCTGGTAGCCAGGCTTGATCTTCATATGTCCCGCCTCCAACATCTTCACTTGTCTGGAGGGCACGACCGTCCCTTTCTCTAACCCAGTCCATTCATTCCTTGTCGAGCTGGTCTCTCGCGTCGCAGCTGGGCTGTCTCGACCCTTTATTTTCGGCAGGGCCTTTCATGCTGCAGTGTCCAAGGGGGCTTTACGAACGTCAAACGAATGTCTAGAAATTCATCGCCTCCGGGGCCGCCCCTTCTGAATGACGAGAATCCCTTTGCGGCAGAGTTCTTGCAGCACCCTGATTTGTGAGTGCTTCTTATCTCGCATCTGTCACATACGCGTCCGGCTTCTTAACCCGCAACCGCGTAGTCGTGCCACCGCTGGCTTCTTGTTGGGATGGGTCTTTTGGAGCAGCATTTCCTACGCGTACAAGTCGCACTTCTTTCAGCTCCTGGGTCGTATTTGTTGGGGCTTCCTTCGCCGCAAACCCGCGCAGACTCAAGTCAATGATGTTGAGGCGCGAATGTCGCAAGACTCAGAGAAGTACTCTTTGCACGGCGAGGCGCACGCGTCTACACTTCGGCGTATCTCCAACGAAACTGCGCTAGTGTTTACCCTCAATATTTGCTACGCCTTTGCTAGCTTTGCCGAGTTCTGTTCCATTCTAGCCTACGATCCTGGAGGGGCCGACACTGCATGTGGTAAGCTGCACTCTACTACTTCTTGTTAGGCAGGCTTCTCATGACAGCGTATAGCATTCACTGTTGCTTGGGGGAGTATGGCAGGTCAAGCTGCTCGTCTCATCGGCTTGTCCATCCTGGTCCTACAGCTCAGACACCGGTGTAGTAGCGTCGAGTTTTATTGCTTGTGCGCCGCGCTGGTGCTGGCACTTTGTACGTCCGTTGTACGGATAGCTACACAAATTGGTCTGACTTGCTCTAGCATTCATCTTGGCTTATAACGCCACAAACACGGGCGACAAGGTGCACATTCCAACACTGACTATGTCTATCTGCATCAAGGACCAGTACGTCCCGCGAACCTGCATGTGTCGCTAAAAGGCTCATGGGCTGTTATTACAGGTATCTGCCAACTGCCCTCCTTACCTCTATCGGATTTCTGGTGCTTGAATTGTATGTCACCGCACGGTTTTTAGGCTGGGAAGACCGCCAATATGGTCTACGCGCTATGGCTGCGAAATCCGCAAACCTCCAGGTTGCGCGGGGTGCTAGTCTGGTGCTCATCGATGCGCTGACATTTGCGCCCACTGTGGTGATTACGAATGTACTTGCACAATTTGTCCCTTTCAGTCTTGGAGCCCTTATTGTGCTCAGTAAGTCTCTCGATTAATTCACTCTAGGCACTTCCCTTGACACCGTCGTAGTTGCCTTCAACTACCAAGGACACGACCGCACTGTGCGGCCCGAATCTATCTTGGGGTCGCCAATGGCGCAGCTTTCCCGCGTGCCAACGCCCCTTTCGGAGATGCAATTTGCTCCCCGAGCGACCCCCCTTCCTCGCGCATCGCGGGATCAAGAGGTACTCGTCATCAGCAACCCAGACGAGATACGACCGCCAGTCAACAGGAACAAGGAGCTGCCCCATCCCGTCGTGCCTTGCAGCGCACCGCCGCGCATCGGGGATACAGCTGTATTCGCCGACCAGCAGACCCGACAGATATTGCCGTTCCAAGCTCAGTACGCGGAACAGCTCGAACGCAGCATTCATACCGGGCCCTTGCCACCGTTGCGCCCGAAAAGGCAGCGTCCCCACGTTCAGGTAGTAATCGAGGACATGGAATCAACGCGTGAGACGCGAAGAGCCCCGTCGACCATCATTGGCTCGGACATTCTGCGCTATCCATCCGCAACGAGCTACTCAAGACGGGAAACGAAGGAGACGAAGCCATGGTCGCCTGGCTCGACTGCGACGCCGTCCGATTATACTACTTCTCATACGTCCTCGCCTACCACGGGTGCTCGTTACTCCAATCAGTCTATGGGGGCGGCTACGTTCACGCGGTCCGCGAGCAGTGGTTCGCGCAACATCCTCTCCGCCATGATCTCCAGGCAGGCCAGCCAGAAGATGCGCTCTCCCGCACAAGTGTCGCTCAAAGTTCCCTGGCGGGGCGCGCCACGCGCGTCCATCGCCTCTGCAAGGACGTTCGGCGGGCGGGAGGAGCTACCCCCAGTAGCAGAGGGCCTTCAAGAAGCCTCCAGGCGGGAATCTGGCTCCCGCCATGCGTCATGGCGCGCCAGCCAGTCCTCGGCAAAGCGTCTCGTCATCAGCCGTCCACACTCCCTGCGTGCGTCGCGGCCATCGAGCCCACGGACACCCTCTCGCCTCGGATTGCAGCTCCCCGCGGCCTCTGCCACGACCCGCCCTCCGTCGTCGCAGCACCTGACTGTCCCCGAGCAGTTTCGGTCGCCCGGCACACCCGACTCCCCGCGCTCAGCTCGGACTTTCGCCAGGGCCGTTGCCCCTCCGCGGCTCGCGTCCCCGCCGGCGGTCTCATATAAGCGTGCTCGGGGTTCGGGCAGACTGCGCGGCCCGCGGTCACCTCCAATGTCTGGCTCGTCGCCGAACCTGCGCAGCGCTTGGCCGACCATCGATATCGAGGAGCCGCCGCGGGCGGGCTCGCAAAAGCACAGGCGCCGGCGCAGCGACAGCTGCCCGGAGCTGCCCCCGCTCGAGCTTGGCGCGAACTCGCTGAAGCCGTATCCGTCTGTTATCAGGCGGTAACCGTGATGGCTACCAAGACTTGTACAAGGTGCTACTTTATAGAGTACTCTCGGATACGGTTGATAATGCTTTCGTTCGCGTGTCGTCCCCTTGTACACTTCCTGAATGCATCGTTCAGCTTTAATGTTCGTTACTCTAGGCCCTTGGAATACTAGCATGCACGAATTGTTACATGTGCTATGCCAAGGCCCGAGCAACAATCGTCGGCCCGAGTCAGGTCTGTGCGAGCTTGGACCTGCGCTGATGTCAACGACGCTGCGCCCGAACGGGCGTCTACACATCTTTATCTTGTACCGCCCAAGTCACCGCCGGCCACATCCAACTGCTTCCTGCGCCCACGTTGTCCAGCGGACCCCACCCTTCACCAGCGACATGGCCTCCTCGGAGCTGCTCAAGCAGATTCAGGCCGGTAAAAAACTCAAGAAGGCCGAGACCAATGACCGTAGCGCACCTGCCGTCGAGAAGCCCAAAGGGGCGGGAGGTGGTGGTGGCAGGGCCGGTATGGGGGCTCCTGCGATCCCCATGGGGGCGTCGTCATCAGGGGGCGGAGGCCCGCCCCAGCTGGCAGGCTTGTTTGCGGGCGGCATGCCCAAGCTCAAGCCTGCGGGGGGGAGCAACTTAGGTACGTCTCAGTACGTCCAGAATATGCGAGTATGTAGTTGACACGGGACGACGTCCAGGTAAACCACCTACACTGGGGAAGCCGCCGTCCATACCGAAACGCGACAGCCCATCCGTACCTGCAGCGGCTCCCCCGCCACCACCTAACAGACCCTCTCTGGCCCGACCGGGCGTACCCCCACCTCCTGCGCCTCCAGCACGCTCTGCCCCTAGCCTTCCTGCGCGGTCGGCTCCCAGTCTGCCCGCCCGGACTGCACCAAGCCTTCCAGCCCGAGCAAGTCCCACTCCACCGAGTGCGCACGCACCACCCGCACCTCCACCGCGCAAAGCGCCGCCGCCGCCTCGTGCATCCTCTCCACCCGCGATCCCCGCGCGAGGATCCTCTCCATCTATGAGGGGCGGACGGCCAGTCCCAGAGCTGCCTGCAAGGCCCTCGTCGGTCCTACCACATCGCAAGGTCCCTCCGCCGCCCCCACCCCGTCCGTCCTCGATCGCAGTGCACCACAGCGAGAGCAGCGCGGGGACGCCCGTTCGCCATGTGCCGCCACCGCCTCCCGTGCGTCGGCCTACACATGCAGCTCCGCCTCCGCCGCCCCCCGTGAGGGAACGAGTGCATTCGGAGACAGACGCGGCGCCGCCTCCGCCCCCTCTAAGGCATACTCCCGCTCCTCCGTCTTCGACTCCTCCACCTCCGCCTCCGCCTCCGTCCGCGCCTCCTGTTCGCCATAGTGCGGCGCCTACAGCTCCTCCCCCGCCGCCGCCCGGGCCGTCACCTGCGCGTTCGCGCACCTCATCGGGGTCCAACTTACGGCCTACATCGGCGCCTCCGAGCAGGGTGCCCTCGGGGCTTATTCCGAAGCTGAACGGAAACGGCCACTCGGAACAGCGCCGAAAGAGTAAGCGATTGCATGCTTGGTGTCTGCACAGCTTGCTAACGAACTACGTTCCATGGTTCACGATCTGCAGTTCCTACACCGCCGCCCACGGTGGGCTCCCACACGTTCCCTGTGTCGGGATTCCCGCCGCCACGGCCGTTCGTTGCGGGCACGAGGACGTACGCGGGTGGGCGGCAAAGGGGGTGCAACTTTGACCTTGGGTCGCTGTAGTATGTAGTATGCACGACGGCGGACTGACGCTGGAAATAAATGCCACGTATGCTTTGCTCGAGTATGCCGCGCGGGGGTTCGTCACGGGTTGGCCTGGAGAGGCTAAATGAGGACTCGAACGCGCAGAATGTCCGCGTAAAGACCGGGAGGTGACACGGCCAGCCGGGGCAGGAGGCGTGGCCGGGGCTGGTGGGCGAACTCAAACGCCGCAAGCGAGGCGGGGCGAGCCATAACGTGCCATAAGTACCCACTAGTTGCTAACTATGCTGGTAACTGCATCCACTGGGAAACTGATGTCAAGGACGGAGACAGTGCACGGGCGCCTTCCGGTTTTGGATGGAATCAGTGTCTGAGTGGGGGCTCGGCTCGGGTGATGGTGCTTATACAGTTGACACGTCGACACTTGCCCGCTTTATAAACCGTGCGCGCCGCCACCGCTCAGCCTATCCAACCTCCCTCTCCTCCTTCTGTCACCATGCGCTTCGCGCGACTGTTCTCCGCGGCGGCCGCCTTCACTCTCTTCTCCGCCGTCCTCGGCGCAGACGGCTCTGACGTGCTCGACCTCACCCACGAGAACTTCGATGGTCTCGTCAACCCCGAGTCGCTCATCCTCGTAGAGTTCTTCGCCCCCTGGTGCGGCCACTGCAAGGCCCTTGCGCCCCACTACGAGGAGGCCGCCACCGCCCTCAAGGAGAAGAACATCAAGCTTGCCAAGGTCAACTGTGTTGACGAGGCCGACTTCTGCCAGTCGAATGGCATCCAGGGTTACCCGTACGCGTCTCGTCTTCTCGCGTTCCGTGTGGGCAATCGTAGTAATACCTCTTTGCGCGTAATAGCACGCTCCGCGTGTACCGCAATGGCGAGTACACCGAGTACAGTGGCCCTCGCAAGGCCGACGGCATCATCAGCTACATGACCAAGTGAGTCTATGGGCCGAGATCCATCATTTGACCGCGCCGTGCCAACAATGATCACTATTAGGCAGTCACTGCCCGCCGTTTCCGAGGTGACGAAGGACAACTTTGAGGAGTTCAAGAAGGCCGACAAGATCGTCGCGCTCGCGTTCCTCCCCACCTCCACTGACGCGCCTGCCCCCGAGTTCAGCGCCACCGCGAACAAGCACCGGGATGACTACCTCTTCGGTCTCACCACCGACAAGGCGGTCGCGGAGGCTGCTGGCGTTACGCCCCCTGCTATCGTCGTCTTCCGCAGCTTCGACGAGCCCCAGACCGAGTTCCCCTACCCCATCTCCTCCGCCTCGGTGACGGAGCTCGAGGAGTGGATCCAGGAGCTCTCCATCCCCATCTTCGAAGAGGTTGGTGCTGAGAACTACCAGGTCTACGCGCAGAGCGGCAAGCCGCTCGCGTACCTCTTTGTCGACCCTACCGACGAGAAACTATCCGAGCATATCGACTCCGTCAAGCCCGTCGCGGCCAAGTACAAGGGCAAGGTCAACTTCGTATGGATTGACGCCATCAAGTTCGGTGACCACGCCCGCGCGCTCAACCTCAACGAGGCGAAGTGGCCGTCATTCGTTCTCCAGGACCTCCAGAAGCAGCTCAAGTACCCGTACGACCAGGAGGCTGCGATCACCACCGAGGCGCTCGACTCATTGGTTGCGAACTACCTCGACGGCAACCTGGAGCCCCAGCTCAAGAGCCAGCCTATCCCTGAGTCCCAGGACGAGTCTGTCTACAACCTTGTTGGGAAGGAGTTCGAGCAGGTCGTCTTCGATGACGAGAAGGATGTCTTTGTCGAATTCTACGCTAGCTGGTGCGCTGTTCATCATGGCGTTGGGTTGGGCCAAAGCTGAGTGATATGTTTAGGTGCGGCCACTGCAAGCGCCTGAAGCCTACCTGGGACTCGGTTGGTGACCGCTTCTCCGACGTCAAGGACCGTATCACGATGTGCGTCCTCCGTTTCTTATGACGTCCCTCTCCGTCCGACTGACGTTGTTTATAACAGTGCCAAGATGGAGGCCACCGAGAACGACCTCCCTCCCTCCGTCCCCTTCCGCGTGTCGGGCTTCCCCACACTCAAGTTCAAGAAGGCTGGTTCGCGCGACTTCCTTGACTACGACGGCGACCGCTCCCTGGAGAGCCTCATCGCCTTCGTCGAGGAGAACGCGAAGAACCCGCTTGACCCCAAAGTTCCCTTCGGGAACAAGACCCCTGTCGTCGAAGAGGCGGCGCAGGTTGTTCTCGAGCATGACCACCATGACGAGCTTTGATTTACGGGTTGGAACGCTAGTCGCATCGCATTATTGCTACACTTTATTATGTATTAGTCCAGGCGCAGCCTGCATGAAAAATACCACGAATTCCGTCGCTGGGACGAGCTCCTGGGCGTGATTGTAGTATGATGCACTTAGTTGCCATTGCACTGTACAGTATATCGCAAGAGTACAACGTTCGAAACGTTGAACGGGACGGTACGTGAGCGGAAAGGACTATGAGCCATGTGCGTGAGATTCGTGTCTTCGGACGGTGCTGCATTCGCAATGATGCATGCGATGTGCGATCCATTGAGGGGCCTTTTCTGGAGATACAATGATGCTAGAACTTCTCTTCCTACAGAACAGCCAACTGATACACCACCATATACGCGCGATAAGTAAAGCGAAAAATCCAGTGTGCGGTGGAATGAAAGCGGGTGGAGGGTCGTCTAGAGCTTGATCTCCTTGAGGCCGTCCTTCCAGAAGGTGAAGTAGGCTACAGACCCTTGTCAGAACAACGAATACATTTAATTTGAGCCAAAAAGGCAGACTTACGGGTGATACCGTCCTCGCGGTAGTTGAGGAGGGCGACCATGCCGTCGGGGTTCATGTTCTCGCCGGTGTAGAACTCGTAGTCCTTGAAGTTGGCAACGAGCTTCTTGGCGAACGCCTGCGCACCCTTCTCGAAGGCGTCGACGCGATCGGGCTTGTTCTCCTGGAGGTGCTGCTTGACCGCCTTCATGTAGCTCTGTGTATCGCAGCGCCATGAGCACCCTCTCTCGTCGCTATTGGGCCCCTTAGGTTCCAGGCGAAAGACGTACCTTGAGGTAGGTGAGGTAGGACTTCTTGTCGAACTGGGTCGACTGGAGACGGAAGGAGTAGACGATGTTGTTGACCGTCGTCGCGCCATCCTCGAGGGCGTCGTCCTGGTCCTCCGCGGAGGGGTTGGCGCCTGGAGGGGTAACCCGGGAACGCGAGGTTAGCGCGATCGTGCTCGGTTAGATCACGTTAAAGAGGCGGCTTGCCGATATCGACGTCCGCGCCGGCCTTGACGGTGATCAACGAGCAGTCGACCTCGTACACGATGTCGTCAATCTCCTTGCTGCAGGCAGGATCCGGTCAGCTCGCGGATTCTACGGATATGCGGGTGTTTGGGGCGGCGTACATGGGGAAGGCATCCGAGAACATCTCGTCGCCGGAGATAACGTCAGAGTAGAGCAACATGACGGCGTTTTGAGGGGGTGGGGCGGTTCGAAGGAGGGGGTGGGGGCGAAGGGAGGAGGAGGAAGGGCGAGAGACTGAGGACGGAGTCGAGGGCCCGGGCTATGTACACTTTTCAATGAAAAATAACTGGCGGAGCACCCGAAAACGATCAATCGATCTCTTATCGTTCCGTCACGTGGCGCTTCTCCACACCGAGGACGATTGCCTTTTTGGAACTTTTTTGAGCCCGCCTACTTACGAACGAACGGGCGCGCCGCCTCCACACCGAGCTCGAGTCCAGGCAGCTCGCCGACGCTGTCACCATGGACTACCAGCCCGTCGTCGTCCGCAAGCACCCCCGCCCTGCATCCACCAAACACAACGCCGAGTCCAGGTATTGGCGGCAGTACCGACACCCGGTCTTCATCAAGGAATACGCACCAGTCACCTCCGTCCACTTCTCCTCGGCCAAGCCACACCGGTATGCAGTCACTGCGGCGACGCGCGTGCAAATATATGCGCCGAGGACTCAGAAGGTTACGAAGACCATTTCTCGGTTCAAGGACGTTGCGCGCAGCGGGTGCATACGAGGGGACGGAAAGCTCGTAGTCGCGGGAGACGACAGCGGCCTCATTCAGGCGAGTAGCTAAGGTCTTGTGGCCCATGGTCGTCAACAAAGCGGTGTCACGCATGGCCTACTTAATGCTAAGCATATCACTTGCAGGTCTTTGATATCAACTCCCGTGCCATCCTCCGGACACTGGACTCGCACAAGCAGCCCGTTCATGTCACCAAATTCTCCACCCTCGACCAGACCCAGGTCCTCTCATGTTCCGACGACACGACCGTAAGGATATGGGACGTCCCCTCGCAAGCTGCAGTCACCACATTCCTTGACCACACCGACTATGTTCGCTCGGGTCAGGTCTCCACCTCCAACCCCCACCTCGTCCTCACCGGCTCGTACGATGCTACCGTCCGCCTCTTCGACTCAAGGACAGGCGAATGCGAGATGGTCATGGGCGACCCCTCTGGCGAAGCCGGCGCGCGGAATACGAACCCCGTCGAACAGGTCCTCATGTTCCCCTCCGGCACCGTTGCGCTCTCCACAGCGGGCCCCATCCTGCGCGTCTGGGATCTCGTCGCGGGGGGGAGGTGTACGCGGGCGATGTCGAACCACCAGAAGACCATCACTTCGCTCTCGTTCAACTCGGACGCGAGCCGAGTGCTCACCGGCGGCCTGGACCAGATGGTCAAGGTGTACGACGTGAGCACTTACCGCGTCGTACACACTATGCGATACCCCGCCCCCATTCTCTGTATGGCCATTTCGGTGAGCTTACCACTACTACGTGCATGGGCCAAACACCCCGCCGCTAACCTCAGGTTGCACAGCCTGATGAGACACATATAGCGGCCGGCATGTCGGACGGTACTCTGTCTGTGCGGCGAAGACAGCCCAAATCTTCCGAGCCCGCAGCGAAAGACCTTTTCTCCGTCGCATCCCTTCGGACAGGCGCCTTTGAGTCCTTCCTTGGAGGCTCCCTCCCTACGCTTGGGCAGGGACACGTCAAGGAAAAGAAGAAGTCAAAACCGATAGGCGATGTGGACGAGCTAAAGGTGGAAAGTAAACGGAAGAAGCGCCTACGTGAGTACGACCGGCTGTTAAAGGGCTTCAAGTACTCTGCGGCGCTGGACTCGGTATTGCGCAAGGTATGTTACGGCACCCATTTTCGCGCGAAATATGTAATAATAGTCACTGCAGAACGTTCCTCCAACCACTACCTTCTCCCTTGTTCAAGAGCTCATTCATCGGGATGGCCTGCGGACCGCGCTGGCTGGGCGCGACGACGTACTATTAGAACCCATCCTTCGATTATTGTTGAAACACGTCACTGATCCACGATTCGGCGAAATGGTTTGCGATGTCGCCAACGTCGTGATTGGTGAGTAGGACACCTGTGCTCAACCTACCCATTTCGCTGACTTCCAAGCCCAGAAATGTACACACCAGTACTAGGGCAGTCACCACTCATTGACACACTGTTCGTGCGCCTACGAAAGAAGGTTGCGACCGAACTGCGGTTCCAAAAAGAGCTCGTCAAGGCCAAGGGCGCGCTCGACATGCTCTTGGCGTCGGCCGCACTCTCCGTTGTATAGTGGGAGCGAGATTGATCGCACCGAGGGCGCGTTCCGCATGCATTAGTGCTACACATATTGTACTTCAGATGTTGTTCGTATAATCAGCAGGCGTCAAGGAACGCGATGAGGTTCCGTAGGATTTCGCGCTGTGAGGGTGCGCCGTCGGGATTGGCCCCGGTGATGTCTTCGTCGACGTTGTCGTGGTAGATCTGCAAGACTTTGACGATGTCTTTGAAAGATTGACTCTTGCGATCCAAGAGTTTTTGCACGTGTGAGCGGACCTGTATGCAGGGTCCGAGTTTAGCAACAGTTCCGGAGACAGCGCGCGAAGACGTACCCCATCATCTTCCATCACAATCCACGCCAGGATATAATCGACTGTCTGCAGCGTAAATAGTCCGCCGTCGAGGCGACGCAGATACCACAAGTCTTCCATGTCGGGCTCGACCCCCTCACCCTCATCTTGCATCCGCTGCAGCACCGATCAGAAGCGTACACCCTGCAGTATCGTTCTGCGTACCTTTTTCTCATCCTCGATATCCTTTTCTGTTGCTTTCAGCCGCCCATGTGCAGCGTCACGGATTTCGAGCAGCTTCTCTGGTTTCTCATAGTTGTTCTCAACGAACTTCGCGAGTAGCCGTATACGTGCCGGCGAGTCTGACGCCAAGTTCGAGAGCAGCGAAGAAACGATGCCCAGTATGTGAGCAGTGTCTTCGGACGCAGCATGCCCAGCTGCCGCCGCTTTTTGCTTCTTGCTTGCCTGAGCGGCAGTCAGTTTCTACGAACCGTGTCAATCTAACATACAGTGTACACACACCTTTCCGCCCATGAACGATGAAAACAGTGTTTTCAAACCCAATGCTTCCACAAAGGTCTCGCACGCTGCCGTTCCCGCGGGCCCAGACATGGCATAGTCAAGGGCTTTGATGGCCCGCGAGCGAGCCTGCATCTTGTCTCTGCATGCAGGTAAGCATCAAAAACGCGGGCGGACGGGGAATAACTGACTTCATCATGAGTACCATAAGATCGACTCCCTCGGAGTCTAGGAATTGTTGCTTCACTTCCGGCTCGCCGAGCGCTGAGCATAGGACATCAAACACGTTCTCCATGAACTCGGTCTCGTCCGCATCGACAGGATCCCTTTTTCGGTAGCGCTACTCGGCCGAGAACATCAGGCTCGCAGTACGACTGGGGTACGATTAAAAGACGCACTGAAAGGATTTTGAGAAGAGTTTCAACTCCGTCTTGCTTGCTCAGTTCTAGACGGTTGGGTCGGTTGTTTTGCAGCAGAATGGAGAGGATTTCGGCTGCGTAACCACGGTTCTCGTCGTATTTTGAGGGTTCTATTCGCTTGAGAAGCCACGAGAGAATCTTGGTTTTGGAAACAAGCTGTGCGGATAGCTCCGCGTTGAAACCGAGCAAGTTCTCAAAGATGCCTGGATAGTGAATTAGAACACGGTGACCAGCACAACACTGAGCTGGACTTACCTAATACATGGAAGATACCTTGCCTGTCTGACTCCTCTTCTTCGTTGAAACGGCTCAAGTTGTCCACAAGAAGTTCCAATATAGCGTTGTCGAGCTGTAGGCCGCATGAGTGTGATTAGTAAGTTGGGGCAGCATCAGCTACATACGAAACTCTGGATTAGCTGTTTGAGCGCGTCCTCGCGGCTCCCTTCGCTTTCTTCCTCGTCTTCATCCGCTTCGTTTCCAACGTCTTCGTCCGTAAATTCATGTATCACTTCAACGACGTCAATCACGATGTCCACGTTCTCGTGGCTTAGCAATCCAATCAAACGCTCAACAGCGCCTGCGCGTATGATTTCCGGGTATGCAATGGCAGGCGACTGTGCCAAAGGGAGCAGGGCTTTGAGAGCGGCGTCGAGGTCGGCTTCTGAGTCAATGAATCTAGTGCAGCAGCACAATCAATGGCGAGCTGAAGGTTCAAATAGCACCAACGTACTTTGTGGGGTCGTCAGGATACTTGGACCTCTGGTCTTGGTTCTTGTTTGCTGCCCGTTCGAATCTGGTAAGTAACCTACGCGCAGTGACAGCGTTCATCTCTTCCAGCTATCGCGCTACCCTCAGTAATGAGCACGAGAACGCGAACATGTCGGGGGTACTCACGTCCTCTCGTGCTTCCTCACCGCCCGCGCGGTCGAATATGTTTAGAATGTCTTTCTGCTCCTGGGTGAGCCCTCCACCAAAGAACCGGCCCTCGTCATCCTCTTCAGCAAAGTAGTCCGCATCTCCGCCAGGTGCAAAGTCGATTTCCATAGCCTGGCCTTCCTCGTCTTCATCCTCGACCGTTACTGCTCGAGACTTGCCCTTGTTGCGTGAAGCGGAGCCGTTGAGGTCCACAACGCCCGCTTCTGGGGTTGATAACTCTTCGTCCATTCTCATTCGTTTGAGCATCTCCGGGGTAGGATTGTCAGGCATCCGTCTCTTATTGCTACCAGCCGGCAGCTTGGGCACCTAAAGAGTCCTTGGTAAATGTCTGAGACGGGGATGAAGTGCGCAAGTGTTTACTTTGAAGAGCTTGTCGATATCCATGTTGCAACCCAAGTGCACACAATGAAGCACAATGAAGTCGAGCAGCAGGGAGGAAGACGACCCAAGTGTGAATACGCGACTAGTGTGAAAGCAGGCAAGGCACGGTTGTGGTCCGTGGCGCGCTTGAACTGCGTCTGCTACGGCCTATGGGCGCCAACCCAATTATGTGAGTACGTCAGAGTGCACCTCCTTGAAGCCCGCACTCTCCTGGTCCGCTTCATTCACATCATATTTGATGGAGGTTCCGGACTTAGAGGACAAAAACTACGACAGAGGTACAGTGGCTAAAGGTCTGCACATTACATTGCCCATGAATACTATGATACACAGGGATCTCGGGTGGCCTCTAATAGATAGGGATTTCAGTGCAACGGTCCAAGAACTCACATGCATTCACTGCGTCCTAATCCCACTTCCGTTCTAAATCAGTACGGCTTATGTCTGTTCTTCTTAAGTTCTTTCTCAAGCTGCTTAGCCTTCCGATGGCCTATCTCCACGGGGTTGATGTTGTTGTCGGCCTTTTTCAGTTTGATAGGACGGTTGCCTACATACTTGCCTAGGGCCCAAGTGAGGGGAAGGATGAGCATCAAAGTGCAAGATACATACCATCCATCTCCTTCCAAGCCTTCAGGAAATCCTCTGGGTCGGAGAAGGCGACAAAGCCAAACTTGGCCTAACAACATGTCAGGAAAACAAGTGGATCAAGTCCGCGCAGAACCGACCTTTCCGCTCAGCCTATCGCGGATGACCCGCGCTTTCTGGAACGAAGTGTATTTGTTGAAGGCATTCGATAGCACATCGTCTGACACATCGTTACTGAGATCACCCACGAACAGACGGAACCACGCTGAGACGTAGTCAGAAATATACTGAGTAGGATCGTCGCAAAGTACTCACATGGGTTCCATTCCAAGAGGGTCTGGTCCTCCCAGACCTTTCCGGCACCCTTGCGAAGGACGGTGGTTCTCTTGCCGCCCTTCGCCAACTTGCCCCCTGCACCACCACGCTTGTCTATTGTGGCACCCGGAACGTACGCACTCTGTTGAGCCACTATCCCAACGTCATATTCATACGCATTTGCAGGTACAGGAGCACTATGCGCTGAAGTTGACGAGCCAGGAATGGGGTACATGGGACCTTGGTAGGGTTGGTGATAAGGGTTATAGTCAGAGGAGGACGATTGTTGTTGTTGGTACCCATATTGCTGGTAATAATTCTGAGAGGAGTAGGGGTCCATGGTAACGAATTATCGGTGGGCGTGCCGAGCAGAGAGCGAGTCGCCTAGCGTATGATAAGGGGGTGGGTCTGGAAGAATGCAGACAGCAAGCAGCGGGCCGTGGGCAGGAGTCAGGACAGAGGTGCGTAACAGACACCGGGGCGACGTTCTTAGCGCTTAGTTGGCATAGATGAGACCCCGAAACCCTTTTACACGTGGCATTTCTGGGGTCCTCCCTCCCGCAAAGTCTGCAATCGGGACCGTACTGGCCGTCAACGAAGCCACCGCCCTCCTCAAGACCCCCCCATTCTCAAGGTGAGTAGTTGTCCGTAGCCTTCAAGACGCTTCACGACGGAATGTACGACACGCTGGGAAGATATTGTTGGGCAATTCATGATGGAACACGATGGATGGCGGCCGACCGAAGCGGATGAGGCAGGACCAGACGCTAACTTCATTGCGCCCCGCTTCGTAGATGCCGTTCGTGAAGAAGATCAAGTCGGACGCCTACTTCTCGCGTTTCCAGGTCAAGTACCGTCGTAGGCGCGAGGGCAAGACTGACTGTACGTTAGCACCGACACCTTGAGTGAATATATTCCTGACCACTCTTTAGACTACGCCCGTAAGCGGCTGGTCACCCAGGCCAAGAACAAGTAGTACGTATGTTACGTGGAGAAACAGGCCTAGAAGTTGCTAAATTCAACTGTTCAGCAACGCCCCCAAGTACCGCCTCGTCGTCCGCTTCACGAACAAGGAGGTCATCGTCCAGATTGTCTACGCTCGTCTGCAGGGTGACTTTGTCCTCGTCGCTGCGCGCTCGAAGGAACTCCCTCGCTATGGCATCAACCACGGTCTTACCAACTGGACTGCCGGTACGTTTTTGATGATTGAGCCTGCTGAGCCTGCTACTCGCGGTTCTCACTGTTGTTTGGGCTAGCTTACGCGACTGGCCTCCTTGCCGCTCGCCGTGCTCTGACCAAGCTCGGTCTTGCGGACAAGTACCAGGGTGTTGAGGAGCCCGATGGTGAGCTCACTCTCACCGAGGCGCTTGACGAGGAGGATGCCCCCCGGCCCTTCAAGGCCTACCTCGACGTCGGCCTCAAGCGCACGTCCACTGGTTCTCGCGTGTTCGGCGCCCTTAAGGGTGCCAGCGACGGTGGTATCTTCATTCCCCACAACGAGAAGCGCTTCCCTGGCTACGACCCTGAGGCCAAGGAGCTCGATGCGGAAGTCCTGAAGAAGTACATCTTCGGTGGTCATGTTGCGGAGTACATGGAGTCCCTCGAGGAGGAGGACGACGAGCGGTACGCGAATATAAGTCTGAGATATTAGTGTATGGGACTGAAACGCCCTACAGTTTCAAGAAGCAGTTCGCGACCTACCTCGAGGACGGCATTGGTTCGGAGGATATCGAGGAGATCTTCACCAACGCCTACGCGGCGATCCGTGAGGACCCCGTCTTCAAGCCCACCGAGAAGACGAAAGACTGGGCCGCGGAGAGCAAAAAGTACCGCACTCCCAAGCTTACGCTGGAGCAGCGTCGGGCCCGCATCCAGGAGAAGATCGAGGCCTTCCAGGCCGAGCACGCCGACGAGTAGACGGTTGTTTGTATCCTCAGGATGTTCGCCTTCGCATGTATTACGCTACCTTCACGCTGTCTATGACCCCAAAATTAGGCTATGCTATCGCCATGCTACCATCGCACTTTCTGCCGCATTTGCTACTGGTAATATGCGGATTTGAGTGACATCTGTTAAAAACTGCGAGAGATGTGACAATACACGATATAAATGTGATCACCGTCCTAATGACGAATCTACTGTATAAACGACCCACTCGAAGAGAGAAAATTGTCCCCCGGGGATATAGTCTTCTACGTGCGAAATACGACCATCTCGGTTTGCTCTCGACGCGGAGCAGTTTGCAACGTGGCCGTTGAACGATATTTGGAAGTTCCTACAAAGATTTGCTAAGCATACGACCACGGCCGTTCGTGAGGAGTACTCACAATACACAACCTTCCCATCTTCCGACACTCCTTCCGCTGAGCAGGTCAACAAACCAGGTACCACTCACTCTCTCGCAGCGCTCCGTTCCAATCTCGCATATTCGATTGAGCAAACGGCCGCTGACCTCGTCGACAAGCAGCTGGCTAAGCTGCGAAATCGAGGCGATAGACAGCGTGGCTTGCGGCATGTGCGCCATAAGGGTGGACGGGGAGGATGTAGTAAACCTTAGGGTATGCCTAAAACGCGGCAATCAACATCGCAGGGACACATAGCACAGAGCAGCAGTAAACACAACCCCACCTATCGTCGATGCGCAACAGCGCCTCCCCACTAATCGAATGCGGCTTCTCGTCCTGCAATGACGCGACGAGCGCCTCGCCGCTGTCCGCCACCGGGTCGTAGTGCACGCGCGCGGCGACCCCAGCAAGGCGCAACGCCGTCGCTACGCGCTCGATCTCGTCGTGCACGCGCCCCCAGAACTCGCGGTACTGCAGGAGGTCGATGATCGGCTGCAAGAGCGGGGGCGGCTGGGGCGCAGGCTGGACGATGCCGACCGGGCGAGAGATGCTCGTCCTGCTCAGACGATGGGTTTTCGACACAGTGTGGGCGCGTAGAAGTAGGACGTGCAGCGTGGAGTAGACGAGGTCGCAGACGGGGTCCGTGGGGCCGTTTGAATTGTGCGAAGCGCTGTCTGCGTCGACCTATGCGGGCGGGGTTAAGTGTATGCGGTCATCGTTGACATAACTAGGCTCCTACCAGCTCGAAGCGAAGCTCTGTGTTTTGGGCCGCGTCTATGACAATGAGGCGTTCGGAGACTTCGGCCGATGCAGTGGGCAGGCTGCTGGCCTCTTTGATGAGTGCAGCAAAGATCTCCTGTTCGACCACTTCTGTCTGTGCGGCCCGCAGGGCACCATCTAGAGATCCGTCGTCCGAGTCATTCAGGGCGTTATTTGACGTCACCCTCATGCCGTCCGGCTGCGTGCGGGATAACGAGACACGAAGCCGCGTGCGCTGTCGAAGGGGGAACTCTAGAGCGTTCGCGGAGTCGGTGCTGCCCATCGCAGCCATACGACCGATCGCACGTCTCCGGAAGGCGGCGGGCGCTGTGCGAGCGGTCAAAAATAGCAGAAGAGAGTTGGGTTTAGCACACACATTCCTCTAACCCGAAGGAGACTAGGAAGTCCTTGGACGTCTTGTCTGCGCCTTTGCCGGTGGACGAACCCATAGGTAGGGGTGCAGGGAGCAGCCCCCAGTTTCCCCTTCGGATCTTCAGCGCATCCAACCAGTACTTCTCCCCCGCGACACGACTATCTTCAATTTTCTCTGCAGCGCCCTTGAAGAGATCGGCTGCCGCGCGCAGCGCCTTGTCCTTACCGCCTATTGTAAGTTGTGCATCGAACGCCCGCACAGACAATATTGGCGGAGGCTTATTCACAAGTGGTGCCGCGAGAGGCGCGGGGGGAAGTGTAGACGGCTGCGTAGGTAATGATGAGGATAGAAGGAGGGTCAGGAGGTCCCTGGCCTGCGTCATCTCTCCAAAGGCAATACTACTCTCAGTCAAATCATCCACGTCGACGCAGATCATGGCGTGTACTCACTAAAGCTGGGGCAGCAGAGACATGCGCATTTTGAGGAGTTCTTCGGGTGTCATGGTATGCGAGGACTCCAGGTGCTCCCCATCCGCTGCTCCCTCTTCCTGTGTGGCTGCTGCTGCATCCTGGCTCTGGATCTGTACCGGAGGTAGAGTGCGCGAGCCCTTGTATGCTTCAAAAAAGTCGCGACCACGTTCGTCAAAGATGCGCCACAGTTTCTTTCCGACCGCGTCTGTGGGGTCTTCGCGCCTAGACAGAGGGTTAATATGAACGCGACGGCGGACGTGTGGCTACGTACGGGCGATAGATGTGTTGTCCGTCTGGTGTGATGTCGAGCAGCTCGGGTAAGAGCTCGCCGCTGTCGTCCTTGTACGGTCGCTCCAGGGAGAGCTTGAGTTTCTTCCAGGGAGGCTCGTCCATGTTCACGAGACGGATTGTTGGGTGGGTACGGTCCGGAGCCGGAGAGCAGCGCTGGGCGGTCAGGAACGAAAAGGAGCGGAGACGGGGCGAGATGGGTGGGGTGAGTCAGGAGAAGACAGCGTCGGAGGGGGTCGAGGCAAGGGTGCGCGCGGGGAGAAGACGGTAACGCGGGGGCCGGACTGAGACAGAGACTCGGAGCGAGAGCCAGCTCGGAGGCCAATCGCAGACGCGACCGCGTCCTCCGCTCGAGTTCGCAGGCGCGTCCAACGAGAGCGCGCGGTCCCCGGCACGTGCCGCCGTCTGAATGCGGAACCAAGGGCTCGTAGGCTGGGTCCCTCCCCTTTCCTCCGACTCCTCTTTTCAAGACCTTTCCCATTCTCTCCGTCTGCGCCTCTTTCCCCCCGCTCGCACCCCTTCCCCCGGGATCCGCGCCATGGTCAAAAACACGCCAGGCATGACCCCGGACGGCACCCTCGGCCTTACTCCTTCCAGGCGCAAGTCTGAAGACGAGCTCGATTCAAGTAGAGCCCACAAGAAGCCCCGTACACGAGTCAGGTATGCCGCGTGTTTCGCGTCCGCCGTAACCGCGAGACGAATAATTTTTATCGCCCAGCTACTCGTGTGGCGAATGCCATCGTCGCAAGCAAAAGGTACGTTCGCAGCCAATGCGGGGAAGTGCGGCTACTCACCATCTACTAGTGTGATAGGCAGATTCCGTGCTCACATGTCAGTAGAACATGCGATATTCATTTGTAGGCTAGAGGCGCGCAGCTCATTTCGATATAGTGTATTGCTCGAAAGGTCCCGGAGCTGTGCAAGTCCTACACACCGGGCAAGACCGACCAAGATATTCATGTGCGCCTGGCCCGCCTCGAACACATCATCGAGACCGCCCTACCCCATTACTGGTCTCAAGGCACCGCAACTCCCACATCAGACGGCCCCAATGACCGAAGACGATCTCTGTCCCCAATAGACGATGGCAATCGCTCCCAGGCCGAAGACGAGGACCCCAGCGGGGGCATCTTCGAGAGCGGGAGGTGGTACGGAAAGAGCGCCTCCGGCCTGGTGGCCGCTCCGGCAGTACTCGAACAAGTGCGTGCTCAGCCTCATATTAGCGTTAGTACCACCCTTGCTAAAAGAACACAGTTACAAAATATGGTGCCTACGCAAGGCGCGGAGCATGAGGCTTCCGGTAACTCATTCGGGTTGAATCATACCGACATCTTCAAGCCCGACCATAAACCGGGTTTAGCGCCAATAGAACAAACCGCGATTGAACGTCTACAACGACTCATACGGGATTGCGGGTATAGCTCTGAGCGCCTTCAAAATATGTACAATGAGCTTCCCCCGCGCAAACTCCGGGAAGATCTCATAGACTATTACTTCACCACCATGTTGGTATCGCAGCGTGGTTCGGCGTACTGTTCACTGACAGCCGTGTGCCAGAAATTGGGCACGATATCCTATTTCAGAGCACGAGTTCCGTGCCTCTTACGCCGCTTTTGTGGCCAACGAGCACAATCATGCGAATCCCAACAACATCCGCTTCCTCCCTCTCCTCTTCGTCGTTTTGGCAATATCCGTCAGAGTGGCACCTGAACAAATTGGCGGTTCTGAACAAAGCAAAAAGACCGCCGGCTCTCGATATTACTGGTGTTGTGAGTACCTGAGGTCTTTGCTGATTTCGTATACTCTGACGCTCGTTTGTATAGCTCGTCGCGCGTTACTGATCATCGCCGCCATTCAGCCAGACTGTTTTGAAACCGTTTTAATTCGGATGCTGGTACGCACGAATAGCCTCACCTCTGTCTAGTTCTTTAACGTTTCTTCAGAGCGCCCGTTTCTTGGTCCTGGACAGGCGAATGACCGAGTCCTGGAGCCAACTAGGTGCGGCAGTACGAACCGCTCAGGCCATAGGTCTGCATCGCGACGGCGCCGACATGGTTAGTCTCTGCCTCCCCCGATCATGCTGCTATTGACGTTTGGTATCAGGGTATGGACCCTCTCCAAGTGGAAAGGCGGCGTCGTATATGGTGAGTCTCTCGCTGTTGCATTATGTCACTTCCATAACTCTTCTCCGCTAGGTCGAACCTTTACCACGCCGATCGTTCAATAGCGCTCGTCTTGGGTAGGCCTGTGGCCATTCATGACAGTTACACATCTACAAGACCTCCGGCGAATACGGAGGAGATGCAGGCAGATGGCCAGTTCAAGATCGCCCCCCTCTCCCAACCGACGCGCGTAACGTTCCTCATCTTTCGCCACCAACTCGCAGAGATCATGGGTCGTATGTCCGACTTCTTCCAGAATGTACATTCTCCCCGACATTACGCGGACGTCCTCTCGCTTGACGACCAGCTACTCAAGTACAAGCAAAATCTGCCACCGTTCTTTTCTTTGGAAACGGATACCTCCTTCGACCAGGCTCACCCGTACATCCCCCTGCAGCGATTCCTACTGGTAACGGAGTTCTTGTTTGTCCGCATCTCTTTGCATCGACCGTATCTCTTGCGGAAGCTGGACAGCAATAAGTACGCTCGGTCGAGGAACGCTTGCTTCGAGTCCGCTCTCAAGGACTATGAGATCCGACAAGAGTACTTTACCACCATCTCACGCACAGGACGCGACCCAGTCGCTAGTGCCTACCGCGAATTCCAAGCTGCTATGATCGCTGGCATCTACCTAGTCCTGTATCCCAAAGGCAAGGACGAGGAGAAGATGCACGCAGTCTTGGACACTTTCTTGCAGCGCCACGAGCGGATTCCGGAGATGGATGATATCACCCGTCGGGAGATGAATATCATCGAGTTCTTGAAGAGTAGGTCATCCCAGTCCGCAGGAACTCCCGACAGCTCCGCGAGTTCGACAGAACAACGACCCACAGCGGCCCACTCTCCCTCGGTCCCCGGGCTCTCCAATCTTCGCGCCGTCGCCCCCAGGCCCCCACAAAACCACGCTTCCCCCATCTACACCGGCCCTTCCTCCTTTGGGTCGATGGCCTCCGTGTCCCTGCCCGGCGCGCAACACCAAACCTTCGCGCAGATGTCCCACCCGTCGCCCGTGCAGCAAATCCAGCAGCTCCAGCAATCCGAGAGCGTCGTCACCTCAGGTAGCGGCAGCCCCGGGGGCGACGAGGACTCGACGGCGCAGTCGCTGCTCGACCAGTGGTGCAACATCTTCAGCGGCGGCCCCGCGGTGGACGACACGCCGTCGGGCACGGTGCTCCCGTGGGCGACGCCTGGTCTGGGTGACTTGCCTGGATGGGGTGGCGCCAACCCTGCGGCGGCAACGTCTCCGCTTGTGGGCAGCGACGCGCTGCCGAGTGTGGACGGGTCGGACTGGAGCTACTGGGAGACACTGGTGAACCAGATCCGCAGCGGGCCGGTGTCGTAGGTGGTAGACGGTAGACGCGCGCGACGGTTGGATAGGACGCTTCGCTCCCCGAGTCTATATCGATAGCTATTACTAGAGCTATAGTACTGTTGCTTATTTATGGTCCGGTCCCCCATGTATGTGGTATAATAGTCTAACGTATCGTAACGACCCTCGGTAGAAGCCCCGTTGTACGCTGTTAATGAAGTTGTTGTCCGCTCAGCTCGGTGTGTATTCGGTGTGTGTACGGCGTGCGCGGTGGGTATGACCTCATCCCCGCCACGTGCGCTAGCAAGAGCAGTGCGGAGTACTTAGCGTTCTTCGGTTGTGCCCTGGGCCTGGAGGATCGGACTCTGTACTCCTCGTTCTTTTCATCCTCCTCCCCACCACAGCGCTAGCAGCCCCTACGCAGCCAAACCACCACCACCTCGATCTGAGTGAGTGGCCTGACGATAAGATACGGATTGTACGATGGATACTCATCGGCGACGACCTCGACGACCAGGCGCCTCTAGATTCTACTAGCTATACCGTGTCTGCATTCCTTCCGGAGGCAAACGACGACAATGACGAAACGGACCCGCAGCGAGGACAGCACCGATGCCGACCCTCACGGACCCGCGTACGCAAAGGCCCGAGTCGACGCCCCCCACTCCTCCCCCAGCCCCAGCCACAGCCCGAGTCCGACCGACGCCCCGCCGGAACAGACACGGACGGCGGGCCAGACGAGGATCCTCTCCTGGAACGTGGAGACCCCCGTGCCCTTCCTACAGCTGCCGTCCGCCAAGGCGCGCGCCGCGACCGGCGGCGGCATCACCGCGGGCAGCGACCCCGGCCTGCTCCGCGCCCTCCTGCGGCGGCACGCGTTCCCCGACTTTGTCTGCCTCCAGGAGGTCCGCGCGCGCCACACCGACAAGCACTGGATCGCTGCGCTCCGGCTCGCCGCGAACTACGGTGCGCACGACGCCCCGGGCTCGAGCTCTGGTAGCGGGTCGGGGACATCAGGATCGGCCCCGGGCCCTCAGGCTCGAACTCTGGATCTGGCGCTGGACGCCGAGCCAAAGTACACGCTCTTCCACTCGCTGAGCCGCGCGACGCGGGGGCAGAGGCACTTTGGCGTCGCGACGTACGCGCGGGAGCCACACGCGGTCATCGCCGCGCGCGAGGTCGACTGGGACGCGGAGGGCCGGGTGCTCATCCTCGAGATGCGCGACGGGTGGGCGCTTGTGAACGTGTACGCGCTCAACGGGAGCGAGTACATGTGGCGCGACCCGCTCGGGCAGGCCGCGCCCAAGACGCGCAACGAGCGCAAACGCGAGTTCAACAAGCTGCTGCTGGAAGAGTGTGCGGCGCTGCGCGCCCGGGGGCTGCGGGTTGTGCTTATTGGCGACTTCAACATCGCGCTAGCGAAGGCGGACTGTTTCCCGCGGCTAAGGACGGAGTATCCGCACGGGCTGGCGAGGAAGGAGTTCAAGGAGCAGTTCATACCTGGCTTGGACGTGGTGGATGTGTTCCGTGAGTTGTACCCGGAAAAGAAGGTGTACAGCTGGTTTGCGAAAGGGAAGCAGCAGGGGAAGGACTGCTCACGGGTGGACTACGCACTCGTGGAAAGCGGTCTTAGGGAGAACGTGGTGGACATGGCATACCTGGAGAATCTAGAGGATAGGGCGCACAGTGACCATCTGCCATTGCTACTTACCATGAAGGACTTGACTGGCTCTGGTCAAACAGCCGCCAGTTCAAGCACGCAGGAAGCTCCGGAAGACGAGCCCTCATGAGGTGAGCGCATCATCGGAACGGAGGACCTGTCCAAACCAATGTAGACAGTGTTACAGCAACATAGCGACCAGCACCGGGTAGATCGACACGGTCCCGAGCCAGCTCGCACGCCGCCTGACACTGGCCGAACTCGCGAGCTTCATCCCTCCCACTTGCGGCACCCCAGGGCCCATCTCGGAGCAAGGCATTGCGCTACCAGAAGGACTAGCTGCCGGTGGAGAGCCAGAGTGGGAGGCGTGCGCCTTCTTCGTAGGAAGGCTGGCGGTGGGAATGGTGTCCTCGGCGGCTTCCCCGCTCGCGGTAGCATGGGCGGTGCGGGAGGGGCGAGCGCGGGAGAGGCCGCCACGCCCGTCTACTGAAGAGCCCGCCGTCTCGGACGATGCACCCGTAGTACCGTGCTTGTGGGTCCGTGTCGCCGCAGGCGGATCATCCGTGTCGTCGTCGTCTTCCGCGTCGCTTCGTTCTGTATCGTGCCCCGAAGAGTCTGCGGCTGACTGAACTGATTCGCCGTCCCCCAAAGCCATTTCGCCCTCCCCCCAAGGTATAGCGTCGCCGTTCGGCTGGGTGTCGTACTCGGGACTTTCGCTGTCCCCGTCCGGAGACGTGATCTACCCGAGTATCAGTACTCTCAGTACACGGACGCATCGGCAGGGCGTCTTACCGTAAAGCGCGTCGTCCAAGCGGAATTGGCCTTGTCCTCTCCATTGGTGAACTAAAAAAAAAGTGTCAGATAAAACTCCATCTGAGATTAGCAACTACGAGAGGAACCCGCCTGGTAAAAGTATATGGCGGAGTAAGGATCCACCCCAGGACACGTCCAGTTATATGGCGAGAGGCTAGGGTCTGTGCCGTCGAACCCTGACAGGACCGTAGTCACTTCGGTCATGTTATCGTTAGAACCGGACATCAAATCTGCAAGAAGATATAAGCCTGTATGCTATAACGAAGAGGATCGACCGAGTACGCACGTATGGAAACGTTCTTCCATTCACCAGCGTCGTCCGCGTTCCACTTGATGGTACAGTCTGAGCCAGCAGCGAAGGAGTCCCCAGGCCCCGGCGCGGTGGGTGTAACGGCAGCGAGCGACATGCCCGCAGAGGCGGCAAGGACGATGAGAGCGAGCATAGCTAGGACGAGGACAGCGAGTGAGGAAAGCCGAGGTTGAAAGCAAGGGAAAGTGCCAGCAGGGACTCGACCGGCGAGGAAGGAAGTGGATGGGAGAAGAAGAAATTATGGGAGAACCGCCTTTTTAGAGTACGAAGGACTGCCTTTGAGCCCTAGTTCGCCGCTGTCAGCCCTTGCAGGATCGTAGATCGAATTGTAGCGCGACCCGATCATGTTGACCAGTGGGGGGAGGAGAGGTCAGCCGCATGAACCAACACTTCTACGGAGAATACTCAGTTGCGACAAGACTTATGACTTACTATGTCGGGGCTTGCGATGCCCTAAATGCTCATCACATGCGGCTGGAACAAGTTAGCAGCACGTACCGAACGATAAGCTGGGACTGGCGCTCATAGGTACCGCAAGGCCATCACCACTATTCAAGAAGTTCTCTCGTTCTTGAAGCTGGCTTGAATATCGCCAGCGGAAGAGCGGATGTTTGGGAAGTCTCAGTCGGTGCTGACAGATGTTTTATCCGCTATCACCCGCAGAAAACCGGCTTAGCCTGTCGGCGTCGAGCTCCGGTCACGCCGGGTCAATTTACCCAGAGAAGTTACGGCTATAGTACATCTGGAAACGAGTCCAGTGTAGTTCACGTTAGCCAACAGAGTGTGGGGAGTGAACGCTTAGATGGCTTACAGACGAACATACCCGCATACTCGAGTCGAAAAGACCGAGTGAAAAAAAATACCCCTGGTTTCATGAAATATCACAGGTCCTGGAGGAGCATAAAAGTGTAAGAAAGGGTGGCATCTAGTCTCGGGCTAAAGAATACACTGTGAGAGTTGGGGTAAAGAACACAAGATTTAGACACGACGAGAAAACATTACTACGGGTGGAACCCTGGGGGCTTTGCAATTACTTGGCCGCGCTTGCCTTCCTCTCTTCGGCCAACTTCCTCCGTTCTTGGACGCACCGGCCCACTTCCTGCGCTACAGGGTCCTCCAAAGCGGCAAAGCCGTCGATGACTCCCTGTGCGTCGCCTTCGGTCGACTCCTGGCTCATCTTCCACTTCCCCTCCATCCGGTCAATCAGTACCTCGACGCCCACGATCGCCTTCTTCAAGAGCCCGACGTACGCGTCTGGCGCGTCGCTCACCTGCCACGGCTGCTCGTAGCCCATGATGCCGCGCTCGCTCGCCTCGGTCAGCTCCTCGGCCTGTTTCTGGAGGAACGCACTGGTCTCCTCCGACCGCGAGTCGAAGTAGACCTTGAGCTTCCCGTACACCTGCACCGCGGCGTAGTCCCACGTCGGCACGACCTTGCCCGAGTCGGGCTTCGTCTGGGTGTAGAACTTCGGAGTCACGTAGTGGTGCGCGTGGCTCGTGAAGAGCACGAGGACCTCCTGCTCGAGAACTTTGGCGTCTGATCCTGGAAGTGCAGGTGCGGAAGCGAGGTGCTCGATCAAAGCGCGGGACTGGGGGTTCGCGCGCGCAAGGTGCCCGCGGAGAGTACCGAGAGACGGGGAAGGGTCTGCGGACGATCCTTCGTCCTTGGAGGCGGATGGTGTAGAGACGGGGTCAGACAGAACGAATGGGATGTGGCTACTTTGCAGGAGGGGAAAGTTCGGGGAGGGAATAGCGGTGGTAAGGATTCCGAGAGGGTTTGAACGGATGAGCTCGCGGAGAAGAGGAAGATGGGTCTCGGCGTGCACGGCACGCAGATACATCCTGTATACACTGTGTAGCAGGGGGAATGTAGCCGCTGCGGCTGTCGTCGTGCGGGTGTGGTGGCGGCAGGAGTTCTGAGTCCTGGTTTCGAGGAGGTGGGACTGACCCAGTATTTATACGATGGCTAGCAGTAGCAGCCACTTGCGACAAGAAAGATACGACACTCGGGGATTCAATGATGACTCGGGACTCACTCAAGTTCAGGAAGTCGAAAGAGACATCGGATACGAGTCATCCGACCCAGACGACGGCGTGTTCTGTGCGCTACTCACGATGCGCGAGCCCGAGCTTCATCGAAAGAATAGTGGGAACCCACGTAGCTTCCACTAGAACAGCGAAAACGTGAGCGCACAACAGGTGTGCTATCGTGAATCGAAGGAGAAAAGCAGACAACGCCCCAGGCGGAGCGTCGGAAGCCCGCAAGAGAGGGCACCAAGGGCCAATGAGAGCCCGTATTTAACGCGCAGCGCCAGGCTCGGGCGTCTCGGGTAGTGCGGACGCGTACAGCTGGAACTCGGGTCACCTGCACCGCGCCTGCGCGTCACACTCATCCAGCCGTGCCATAGTACGTACGGTTCAGGCACCGTCTAGAGCTCGTCTCCTTCCTTGCCTCTACCATGCAGAGTATCAACCGTTTTCTCTATGGACCCACCGCAGAGGAGAAGGTTCGCGCATGGCAGGCCAAGCTGCGTGCCGAGCAGCGCACCCTCGACCGCGAGATGAGGCAGGTCCGGCACCACCGAGCAGCGCCGCCGTCTTGCCGCTCATCCACTTATAGCTAGATGTGGCGACGAAGAAGGCGCAACAGACCGTAAAGCAGCTCGCGAAGAAAGGGGACGTCAAGTCGGCACGCATCATGGCAAGGGAGGTCGTCCGAAGCCATAAACAGATGGATCGACTCTCTGTTAGCAAAGCCAGGCTGGGTTCCATCGGAAACCAGTTGCAGCAGCAACTGTGTGCGTACTAGATATTTTTTGCTAACTCTAGTGTCGCCTGACCGTAGACTGGCATTGTAGCTATGGTCAAAGTGACAGGCTCTCTGCAGAAGTCGACTGAGATTATGAAGCTCTCAAATACCCTGATCAAGTTGCCACAAATCAGCCAGACTATGAGAGAGATGAGTATGGAGATGACGAAGGTATGCGTTGCCTCCTCGTGCATCCCCGCCTCAGTATCTCATACAGAAAAGGCCGGCATCATGGAGGAGATGCTAGACGATACCTTGCAAATGGACGAGGACGATGAACTTGAGGTGGAGGCGGATGCTGAAGTCGACAAGGTGTTGTATGACCTCACAGAGGGCAAACTCGGTCAGGCAGACAGTGTCAAGGAGGACCTTCCGGTATGTATTCTGATTGATTGTGGTGCGACAATCCAACTTATACCTGCATCCATTGCAGTCATTACAAGATCAAGCCGAGGACGAGGAGACAGAAAGGGCGATGGAGCAATATCGACAACAGCTCAATGGCCTGTTGAGCGGATAACCATTCTTTTATTCGCACCACGTCTGGATCCGTCTCTTTCTTGTATTATATTCGCATGTACATTATTGTCGGAAGTTCGCAACATGGACAGAATGCATACGTATAGAGCTTTGTAGCAACTGTAGGTTCGTACACGCTGAAGCGCCCAAGATAAGTCCGGGATCGTAACGGACGTCGCCGCGTCGGGCGAAGCCAAGAGTGATCCCGCCACGTGGGACTACATCATGGCTCACGTGGGCCACAACGATTTCGCCCGTCCCTCAAGTTTCGGCTTTACACCTCTCTTCGCCGTCGTCCTCCGACATCGTCTCAAAAATGCTCGCATCTCGTACTCTCTCTGGCAGCGCGCGGGTCGCAGTCAAGGGCTCTCAGGTGTGTAAAACAGATTGAACGAGCTCGAAGAGGTCTAACAGTCTGGTAGGCCTTCCGTCGCTACGCCTCCGCCGCGCCGACCGCCGCCTTCGCTGGTCAGAAGGGCGCAAACGTGAGTTGGCACTCTTTCTTTGTGTACAACCCAAACTACAACGCTGGGGACTCACTAGGGCAAATACACCGTGACGTTGATTCCTGGAGACGGTGAGCGCGACCTCAGCAGGCTATGAGACATGACGTGACGAGACATACAGGTATTGGGCCGGAGATTAGCGAGTCCGTGAAGAACATCTACGCCGCTGCCGACGTACGCATCCAACCCACTGCTACAGAGAGGATAGCGGCTTACTTCACGACAGGTTCCCATCGAGTGGGAGGAAGTCAGCGTCGCGCCCATCCTGAAGGATGGCAAGACGGTTATTCCCGATGCTGCCATTACTTCCGTCAGAAAGAACACTGTCGCGTTGAAGGGTGCGTTCACAGTAGATCTCGTCCTCACAATACGTCGCTAACGCGGATATGTCAGGACCCCTTGCCACGCCCAGTCAGTAATCATGCCCCGATTCGGAAATGCCGTCCTAACCTCTTGTACAGTTGGCAAGGGCCACGTCTCTCTCAACCTGACGCTCCGCCGAACCTTCAACCTGTTCGCGAACGTCCGTCCTTGCGTGTCCATCAAGGGTTTCAAGACCCCTTACGAGGATGTCAACACTGTCCTGATCCGCGAGAACACCGAGGGCGAGTACTCCGGCATTGAGCACGAGGTATACGCCTTCTAAGCACCTATGAAGATGTTTATTCACGAACTTGGTGTTAGGTCGTTGACGGTGTCGTTCAGTCTATCAAGCTGATTACTTGGGACGCGTCGGAGCGCGTAGCGCGCTACGCCTTCCACTACGCTCAGTCCCAGGGCCGCAACCGCGTCACCGCGGTGCACAAGGCGAACATCATGTATGTACCGCTCTTCCGTACTGAAGCTATAATTGAACGACATTTTACAGGAAAATGTCTGATGGCATGTTCTTGTCCGCCTGCCGCCAGGTCGCAAAGGAGTTCCCGGAAATCAGTTACGATGAGGACCTCCTCGACCGTGTTTGCCTGCAGGTAGGCGTTCTGCACGCTCCGCCAAAGCGCGCGGCTGATTAGCGTCGTTTTAGATCGTGCAAAACCCTAAGCCGTATGCTGACCGCGTAATGGTTATGCCCAACCTGTACGGTGATATCCTGTCCGACATGTGCGCCGGTCTCATCGGTGGTCTGGGTCTGACGCCCTCCGGTAACATTGGCCGCGTATGTTATGCTTTATGTTTTCGCTGTGCATGAACTAGTACTAACTACTGCGCAGGACGCCTCCATCTTCGAGGCTGTCCACGGTTCCGCGCCTGACATTGCTGGTGCGTCTCCTATTTAACCGCTCGCATGGACGACGGCTAATTGTCTTCCGTGCATAGGCAAGGGCTTGGCGAACCCGACGGCCCTCCTCCTGTCGTCCATCATGATGCTCCGGTAAGTCGGCCGAGTGAAGTAGTTAGATCGCGGCTGAGTTTCGGCACAGGCACATGAACCTCAACCCCTACGCTGAGAAGATCGAGAGCGCCGCGCTTTCGGTGAGCAAAAGTTGACCTAATAATGTGGCATAGTATATAACTCACATGTCGTTACAGACCATCGCCGAGGGCAAGACCATCACTGGCGATCTTGGGGGCAAGGCGTCGACGAAGGAGTACACTGCTGCGATCATCGACAAGATTCGCCGGGCATAGAGCGATGTGAGGACGTTGGCGTAGAACTACTGTACTCTGTTTCTACATGCTCCCCTGTAGAACCATAGTCTTTGTCAAATACCGTATCACCCCATGCATTGTACGGCACGCTGAGGCGTCGGGTGTGGCGAAACGCGTGTGTTTCCGGTGAAGGTTTGAACTTTGGACTACTCCGCGCAGCGGTGCGTATCAGTGACTAAGGGGCGTGGGAAAGCCAGTTCCGCCACGCATTTCCTTAAAGCTGTCGTGCGCTACGCCTTCCTGCTTCTTGCGACGATAGACAATTCCCTTCCACGCCTACCGAGGCAACCACTCCCATAAACCCCCACTCGCCCTACAGGGCAAAGCCTACCTCTTCCAACTTTCACCCAACTTTGTGTGAGTTCTCCTTCTTTCTATCGGCCGCCCCCTCCCGCTCACCGGACCAATCACCGCCGCCGTGCGCAGTCTTCGTCAATCCTGCTCTCTCTCTACTTCACGAAACGATCCAAATTCAAAAAAAACATCGCATAACGCCAAAATACGTCTCTTCACTTGAAACAGACACATCACGAACGATATGACGGACGAAATTACGCCTCAAACGCAGCAGCAGACTGCGTCCAAGAAAGATGACAAGAAGCCGCAGACCGGCACCGGCTCTGGTCCCGCCCCACAGGGCAACAACAGACAGCAAGGCCCTAGGAAGAATGGCCCCGCCGGCCGCACCGCGTCAATCAGCGGTGGCGGAGCAGGCAATGCTCGCCCCTCTTCTAGGTCGAGCAATCGCTCCACAAGCAAGAAGGGGCCCGGGGGCGCCGCCGACTCCGGTTCGGAGTCTACGAACGCCAACGCCCGCAAGGCCAGTGATGCTGGCCGGCAGCGCGGCAAGTCCCAAGGCGGGGGGAACGGTCAGCGGGGCGGCAATAACGGACACCGTAAGGCGTCCAACTCTACCTCGCAGGGCCCCCGTCAGGGCGGCAACAACAACGGTAACAGGCCGAAGCAGCCCTCTGGCTCCCCTGCTCCTGCTGCCAACACCGAGAGCAGCGATGCCCTGTCCTCGCTCCAGCGGGTCATTGCCGACCTCAAGACGACGTCTCCCCCTACGAACGTCAACCCCGCTGGCACGATCTCTGCCGCCGCGAACTCTACCTTACCTGCCAATGCCCCCGTGTTCCAGCCGGGCGCGATGGCGTTCCCTGGCACGAATGTTGCGGAGCAGCCCCCTAGGCACCGCAAGGCCGCTTCCCTCGGTGCCTCCTCTCTCGCCGGCAACATGGGCTACTCCCCCAACCTCGGCTCGATGATGGAAGACGTGGAGGACGGGCATGGAAACCCGCTTGTGGAAGAGGGCGAGATTCCTGAGAACACCTATCAGACTGGGCACCCACGTCGGTCCCTCTCTCAGAACTTCACGCCGCCGCGCTTCGCTGCCCTCGCTGCTCAGCAGCAGGAGCAGGCTGACGCTATGGGCTCCTCTGGTCGTCCCCAACTTGCTCCTGGCTTCATGTTTGGTGCACGCAGACGTCCGAGCTCGAACCTTGCTATGGGTCCTCCTATCAACGAAGAGGACGTCGGCTTCCAGTTCCCTCAGCAGGTTCAGGGCGGCTTCAACAATGCGGACAACGATCGCAAGCCTGAGGATTACAAGGATATCATGGCGGAGCAGGTACGTCGTCGATACGGTCTCCGTATATGCGCATGTACTGACCTGTCCGTGATAGATTGCCATTCAGACGCAGATCGAGGCGTTGCAGCAACAGCAGCAGGCCCTGTATCACCAGCAGCTTGCATCGAACCAGGTTCTTTCAGCCTTCCAGTCCCCTGGGTTTGCCCCTGGTCGCGGAGCCCACCGTCGTGTACACAGCACCGTGCCGACCAGCGCGGGTATGGGTGGCTTCGGTGGCCCTCACGCTGCCATGGGCCAGTTTGGCAGTCTCAGCGGCCTTGGAATGGGCCTCGACGGACAGCCGTCTGCTGTCCCTCGTGGGCATGGCAGACGTCACAGCGTCAACGTCTTGAACAAGACCGGGGGACCTAGCCTTGCTTCCCTCGGCTTCTCTGCCAGCGCGGATGGTTTCGATGATGGTTTTGCTCCCCCCGCCGGCCTCGGTGGTTCCGGCCACTCTCGCTCCGACTCCAGCTGGCGTATGAGTGAGTTCTTGTTCGTCATCTCGTTGTATGCGGCCCTTACTGTGGTGCAGATGGTGGCGGCCTTCAGGCGAACAACTTCGCGTCCGATCTCGCTCAAGCTCAGGCGCAGCTGCAGAGCCTGCAGCAGTTCCGCGCCGCCGCGGGAGGACACCACCAGAAGATGGCTTCTTTCAGCTTCCCGAATATGTTGCCGAACATGGTGGCGGCGAACATGATGGGCCTCGGTTTGGGCGGAATCAACCTCTTGCAGCAGCAACAGCAGCAGTTCCAGTCGCAGCTCCAACAGCAGTCTAACCAACCCCAGCGCAAGTCACTCTTTGCTCCCTATCTCCCCCAGGCTTCCCTTCCTCCGCTGCTCGCAGCCGGTAAGCTTGTCGTGGGTATCCTGCGCGTCAACAAGCGCAACCGGTCGGATGCATACGTCGCGACCGAAGTGCTGGACGCCGACATCTACATCTGTGGTTCTAAGGATCGTAACCGTGCTCTCGAGGGTGACATTGTTGCCGTCGAGCTCCTCGATGTCGACGAGGTTTGGGGCACCAAGAAGGAGAAGGAAGAGAAGAAGCGCAAGAAGGAGGAGAACTCGGCGTACGACCTTAAGGGTGCTGCTGGACGCAAGAACGATAAGAAGAAGGACGATGTTGAAGTTGAGGGGCAGGGCCTGATGCTCTTTGAGGATGAGGAGTGCGTCAAGTGCTGTGTGCTGTGTGCGAGGGTGTGCTGACGAGCCCGCGCAGAGTGACTGATGAAGTGAAGCCCCAGTATGCTGGTCACGTCGTTGCTGTCGTCGAGCGCATGCCCGGGCAACTATTCTCTGGTACCCTTGGTCTCCTTCGTCCGTCGTCTGCGGCGACGAAGGAGAAGCAGGAGGCTGAGCGCCGTGAGAGGGAGGGAGACAAGGGCGACGAGCCGCGTCGTCCCATCGAACGCCCCAAGATCGTCTGGTTCAAGCCCACGGACAAGCGTGTTCCCCTCATTGCTATTCCCACCGAGCAGGCCCCACCTGACTTTGTCCAGAACTCGGAGGCCTACGCTAACAAGCTCTTCGTCGCCTGCATTAAGCGTCATGTAAGTGCATTCACTGATCGTCGTGCCTCGCCGGGTGCTCATTGAGAGACTTGCAGCCTATCAGCTCGCTTCATCCGTTCGGTACCCTTGTCGAGGAACTCGGGCCGATCGGCGATATCGAGGTCGAGACTAGTGCTCTTCTCAAGGACTGCAACTTCCCTACGGAAGACTTCAGCGACAATGTGCTCAAGTGCCTCCCGCCCACGCCTTGGACGTGAGTCCCCCTCTTCATCGCTAACGTATTGTGTGAATGCGAATGCTCACGGCGATATTACAGTATCCCTGAGCGCGAGTTTGACGTCCGCAAGGACTTGCGTGGCGAGCGTGTCTTCACCATCGATCCTGAAGACGCCAAGGATCTCGACGATGCAGTGTCCGTCAAGGCCAATGAGGACGGCACGTACGATGTCGGTGTGCATATTGCCGACGTGTCCTTCTTCGTCAAGCCCAATACGGCGCTGGATCGTGACGCCAGGAAGCGGGCTACCAGCGTGTACCTCGTGCAGCGTGCCGTCCCGATGCTTCCCCCTACGTTGAGCGAGCAGGTCTGCAGTCTCCTGCCCGGCCAGGAGCGCCTCACGTTCTCTGTCATCTTCACTATTTCGAAGGACGCTAAGGTCGTCAAGAAATGGTTCGGCAGGACCATCATCAAGTAAGTGTCGACTTACATCGGTGTACTATCATATTGAACCGTTTGCCTTCAGGTCCGCAGCTAAGCTGTCGTACGATGACGCTCAGAACGTCATTGAGGGCAGGTCGTTGGGTGACGTCCCCGTCATCCCTGAGCACGATGCCGCTGGGATCTCGCACGACATCAAGGTGCTGGATGATATCGCCAAGCAGCTTCGCGCTCGCCGCTTCCAAAATGGCTGTGTGAAATCCCATTCACTGCGCCTGAAGTTTAAGTTGGACGAACAAGGATTGCCTATCGACTGTGGTCCGTATGAGAGGACCGAAGCCCATAACCTCGTCGAGGAGGTTGGAGACATCCTTATCTCTGCATTATAATCCTTACTGACCCATGACGTTTTTGTAGTTCATGCTGCTTACCAACATCGCTGTCGCACAACAGGTCGCGGTCCACTTCTCTGAACAGGCTATGCTCCGCCGTCACGACAGTCCTATTGAGCGTCGCTTAGTATGGATATGTTTTTTCTGCCAGAGGCTGTGAACTTACCGGGAATAACAGAACGCTTTCGTCGACCGCGCTCAGCGTCTTGGTTACAAGGTGGACACTACATCGGTCGCAACTCTCATGAAATCTCTGGAAGCCGTCCAGGATCCTACGGCACGGACTGTCTTGGGAATTCTCCTGCAGAAGGCGTCGCCCCGGGCGAAGTACTTCTGCGCCGGCATGCTCGACATTGCCAAGTACAACCACTATGCTCTCAACGTCCCGCTCTACTCCCACTTCACTTCCCCCATCCGTCGTTATGCGGATGTCCTAGTCCACCGCCAGCTCGACGCCATCCTGCAGGGCGGGGAGCCCAAATTCAACATGGACCGCGATGCTGTCGCCAAGGTTGCACAGCAGTGCAACATGTAAGTTCAACCTGCACACTGGGCGGCGTTGAGACTGACGGTTATTCACAGTAAGCGGGACTCCGCTAAGTTGGCACAGGAGCAGTCCACTCATCTGTTCCTTTGCGTCTTGATCTCCGACCTCACTCAACGCTACGGACCTGTCGTCCGTCAGGCCAAGGTCATTGGCGTGCTCGATGCCGCCTTTGACGTACTTCTCCCCGAATTCGGTATTGAAAAGCGCGTCCATGTTGACCAGATGCCCATTGACGTGAGTACATACTGCACTGTTGATTGAAAATGTTGCTGACGCCGGCGTGAATAACCATAGAACCACGTGTACGATGAGCACACCCACACGCTCCAGATCTACTGGTCGAACCGCGATGTGATCACCTGGCTTGCCGAGAACAGCGACGACGAGCACCTGAAGAAGGTGAAGCAGAATGCGGAGCAACACGCTCTTAAGATGGAGGTCGCGTCGCGCTCCGTGCACGACGAGAAGGCGCTGTTCGACGAGGATGACGATACTGAGGAGGACGAGATCGTCCTGGGTCGTGCGACCGACAAGGCGCCGGAGGAGACTGAGCTGTCCTCCAAACAGCGCATGCTGTCGCGCCAGAAGGTCCCCCCGCAGTTCGAGGGCCTCAAGACCTTACCGTCCGGCCACAAGATCCAGGAGATTCGCGAGCTCATGAGTGTTCCTGTATGTCCTCTGTTGAGCTCAATTCGACGGTGGATGCTTACGTTTGTCCTTTACAGGTCATCGTCACTGCTGACCTGACAAAGAGCCCTCCAGTGATCAAGGTCTACAGCGTCAACCCCTACGCTCAGGAGGTGAAGACGGGCTATGCCTGAGTGCCGGTTTTCCCTCTCCTGCCCAAGTCTCGCCTTTCAACAATACGAATGCCCTTTTCGGACGACTCAGGATGGTCCCGTGTACGATAGTGGCCGGAGTGCCCCGTTTTCCTTTTTGTCTTCCTTCCCCCCTCGCCCTTCCCCTCGCACCTTCCAATCTGGTGCCCCATCAGCGCGTTGTCCTGTACGATTGCATATGCCTTCCCTGCTCACGCGGTCGCTTGTGCTCGAGCGCGTCGCGCCGCCTCCTCATCGCCCTGCCTCACCCCCCACTTCGCTTTTTCTTTTCCCATCTGCCCTTAATCGTAGCCCGGACGGCGCGATCGGTCAACGCAGCTGTTGTATGGAGGATGTTTTGCTCGTGGATCGTTCCAATGTGTATGCTGTTGTCTCATCATCTCCCAAGATGAAGTGTGCGAGCCGTTATCGGAAACGGCGTTCTCGATGCCCGATGAGGTGCGTTAGGGGTAGCGGTAATGTCAGAACGCGGGGACCACGAGTGGTCAATCTATCGTGCAACCCGTCCTGTCACGCTCGTTGTGGAAACGAGGTTATTCACGTAGCTAAGCTAGTTCTGCAAGCTTCGTATATCGCTACGCAGTGTACATAGACGACCATAGACAGAATAGACATCGACGTCTCTATCATTCATTCGACTCGTCCCAGGCGGTGGCAGCAGATGCATTACTGTACACGGCTCGCTACAACCACACAGAGGGCCTGCGCATACCAGTGCAAGATCGAGCCCACATGACACGACCGCACCGAAGGTACGAACCACACGGGGCGTTGTGGAGAACCACGAAGATACATGTTCTTGAGAAGCCGGGCGGGAACTCGATCAGAGGGAATAGTAGACCGGCATTCCTCCCTGGGGAGGCTCGCGGAAGCGGCTACGAGTGTACGACCATCTGTCGAGGGGTAAGCGAGGACGGCCGTGCCCGCGTCACTTGGAGGGCTGGCGTGCTTCCGCCTGACGGTTTCGCGACGGCGCGCGCTGTTCTGTTCCGAGTTATTCTGTTGGGCGCGTCGATAACTGTCTGAGAGTCGCTATGGGCGAGCGAGCGCGCTGGTGTGGGGAAGCGGTCAGCGTGGGCGTCACTGCAGAACACGACGAGACAGGACGCACCGGCCCGCTCAGGGTCTCTGCTCCCCGGTTGTCTGCTTCCTGGTGCAACATGGGTAGGCCGGCAGTGTTCGTGCTCGTGCTCGTGCCCGTGCTCGTGCTCGTGCTTGTGCCCGGTCGAGAGCGTTTGGTGGGTGGGTGTGGCCTTCTAATCACAAGCCTTGGAGGAAGGCAGAGAGCCCGCCTTGGCCCTGGCCGTCGCGCTTCTTTTCCTGCTCTTGCTTCTCGCGGTTGCGCGCGAGCAGGCTTTGCAAACCCGCCTTCTTTTTCTGGCGCGATTTCGTCTGGCTTGGGGTTTGTTCCGGTGTAGCTGGTGGCGCCGGTTTAGCTGAAGGCGCACGCCCGGACGTAGACGACAGCGCGGGCGCGGGCGTCGAGCGGGTGGGGAGAGGTGCAAGAGAGCTCGAGCGAGAAGAAGCTGGGGTCTCCGCGGATCGGGTCAACTGAGATGCGTGCGGTTGTGATACTTGCGCGCGGTGGGTCGACGCAGGGTCGAAGGCGGATGGTGCACCCGGGCCATGAGGAGCAGTAGATGACTTTCGCGCCGCACGATCGCGGACCTTCGGAAAGACGGGCGCGTTTGCCGCGTCTAGCGGGACGTCGTCGTTGTGTCCGCAAGCGGGACAGGACCGTCGGAGGACGCGGACTATGGTGGATGATTTTTTGGTCTTTTTGCGGAGGGACCTGGTGCGCGCGCCGGAGGCGATAAAAGGCAGCCCGCAGCGGGAGCAGTGGGTGGACGCGAGGGAGGGCTCGCTGGGGGTGCGACGGCGAGCGCGTGTTGCGTGCCAGGCTGCGAGATGGGGGGAGATGGAGGTGAGGAGGGAGGGGATCGCGAGCTGGAAGCTGGCCGTGGCCGCGTTGGGTGTGGCCTCTTCCATCGCGGCCTCGCTCACCTAGGCGCCCGTGGACGCGACACACAATAAGGTTGGTGTCCAAATAAGGGAATGTGCTGGGGTTAGGGGCGGGATTAAGCGTGGGGAGGGCATTGTTCTGGGACGGGCCATTGTTCTCCAACGACCACTCAAATGGCCTCGCTCCGGCGCGCCCCTCCCTTCCTCACCTCCCTTCGACTTCTCTCCCGTCGAACTGCCCCCCGCGCATCCAGCGCCTCCGCCCGCCCGTCCTGACCATGTCCCACTCGGTGCGCTCGCCCCAGCACCGTGCCCACCCATCCATCTCCCACCCCATGCCCGCCATGGAGCCCACCGCTTCATCCGCGCGCCCCGTCTCGCCCCCAACAAGTCCCAGGCCAAAGCCCAAGATACGCAGACCGTCCGTGTCTAGCCCGATGAGCTGGCTCGCCCGCGCCTCGTCCTCCGGCTCCTCACACTCGACCGCGCCGTACGCGCCATCCCGGCCTGTGCGCATCTCGGAGCCCCGTTTCAAGGACCCCATGGAGGCCATCGCGCACCCACGTAGTGGCGTGCTCGGCGCAGGTGCGGTAGTGGTCAGGACTCCGCAGGATGCTCTTGCTGGTCCGAGAGCCTCTGTCTCCTCGCCCGACCTCCTCAACCATTCAAGTTCTCGGAGCACCTCTCCCCAACGTACCATGTCAAAGGAATACGAGGACCGCACAGACTACGAGCGCCCCGGAAGCCCTCCCCTTCCGCCTATCCCGGACGACCGCTCCGAGTTCGCGGCAGAGGATGCGGATACAATAACCGAGACAGCGACGCTTGACTGGCAATCCACGTCCATGTCTGTCAAGTCCCACCCGCCACCCCCTTCGCGACCGCCGCCGTCTCTCCCATCTATTCCCGACTTCGACTCTGAAGTAGCCCTTGCGCGTCCAGTATCCCCTCTCCGACCCTCTCCCAAGAACATGCCACCTCCGTCCACCCCGGATTACTTCGCGCCCACGGGCGTGCCTGCCACCCCACCTCAGTCGCCCTTCAACGCGATTCTCATGTCGCCGGTCCCCAACAGCACACTTGACCCGTCCAAGATTATCGTGTCATTGGAGACGAGCACAGAGACGCACCGCACCACGATGGCCACGCTGGTCTCGCGGCCATCTCACCTCGCGTCGTACCTCCTCGGCCTCTTCCCGACAAACGACGCAGACACGCAGTCCGTGTACTCGACGAACAGCGAGGTTGAAAGCTCGTTCAACTCCATCTTCCATCACCATCTCGCGTCCTCCGGGGTCCTGACGCACGCTTCAACAAACCTTCATGTCTTCCTGGACAGGCCGAGTGGCCCGTGAGTACCTTTCTCACTTGCATCCTGCTTCTCAATCCTGACGTATGATAATGATCAGATACGCTCACATCCTTGCCTACCTCCGCTCTCCCCACTCGTCCTCCGACTCGCCCACGCCTCTCCCTCACGCCGCCCGACTAAACGGCACCGCCGCGCGCTTCGACGCGCTCGTCGATCTCCGCGACGAAGCCGCCTACCTCGGGCTCGCCGAGCTGCAAAGTCTCTGCACAGACGAGCTGCGCAACCACCAGCACCAGCACCAACCCCACCGCACAGGCACCCACGCACACGCGCCAGGGGGGCTCGGGCTCGGTCTGCACATGCGCGGGTTCAGCAACGCGAGCAACCACTCAACGCGCAGCCTGCACACGCTGCGCGAGCGCGCGGAGCCGGCCGAGAACGAGGGCGGCGACCGGCGCTCGGACGACTCGGGATTCGCGAGCGGGGAGACGGGCACGCGCAGGAGCGGGAGCAGCGGCGAGCTAGACGTGCTCGACGCGCCGTGGCCGTCGCCCCCGGGCCTCAAGGGGCGCGGGATGCTGAGGGAAAGGAGTCCTGGGAAGGAGGCGGGGTATGTGTCGGTGAAGGCGCAGGTGCGCCCCGTGGGGGATTGGATCTGACACGTCGGCAGCTTTGGCTGTCCTGGTGACTGGGCACGTCTGCGCCCCCTCACCTGTTCTTTGTTTGCCCGTTCTGAATCTGTGATTCTTAATATTTCTTTTGTTTCGTTATGTTGTTGCTCTGTTGACCGGCTTCACTTCTCATCTCATCTCTCACACACTCCTTCTGCTCGCATACCACACTTACTAGCTACCCGTGCTCGACTAACCTGCGCATCACCGTCGTTTTGCAGTATGCATATGTCCCGTATATCCGTAATGCTTGCGTGACACCCCCCTCTCTCCCTCTTACTTAGCTGTAGCCTTCCCTCATATCCGCCGGATGTCCAGCGTACGCCCCGCGCGCGTGCGACTTGTAATAGTATCGTTATCCATCAATAGATTCTGTAGCCATGAGACCGACGTCGACGTCTGACAATGCATTGGCACTGACGGTGGCAACGACGTGCGACGGGTGAAGAAGGCCTCAGGATGCGGTCATAAGTCGGGTTCGCCAGTGGACGTGATCATAAGGGACACCAGGCTTTCCGGAAGGTCGAACGCCTCCGTCGTCATAGACGTCGTTTTAGCGCGAGGCCACGCTCGGGGCGGTTTGTCTTCTTCGAGTTAGGGATGGGCTCGAATGGGGGGGGGGGATGTTGTATGAAGATGCCCTACTTTGTTCTGGTGCTGCCACATATAACGCGTTAACGACCAAAACGTGCCAGGTAACAGGCCTGGTGTTGGTACACTGGCGCTTGCATGCAGCGGACATGCATGGACAAGCTATAGCAACGCCTGCTTCTTTCTAGGCCGAGGATTGTGTACGTGGCCAGGCCTATAGACTGTCTTTTGCAACGTATCCCGTTAGCGCTGGTCATCAAGATACTGAACCTGGTTGCCTTCCTATCTCCAGCACGTTGGACGAGACGCTCCACAACAAGGCAAAAGGATAGCCATGCTGTTGTGCAGCGCATGCAGGCAGACGCAGTTACCAAGGGAAGACAAGGTCCACGGGGCACGTTTACGGGGCCTTCACAAATGCATTGAAGCGTCCTTGTATAGTCGATTGGCGCGCACAGCCACAAAGAACGCGTCTGCCGGCTTGTTCATTGTCTAGGAGCCCACAGCTCGTACAACTCCCTGTCCGCAGGGTCGAAGCACGTCACGATGGACGGGTCCGCGCGGATGGCGACCTTGCGCGCGGGCGTGCCGTACGCAGAGGCGGGCGTGGAGGGGATGGCGCGGAAGAGCGAGCGCGAGGGCTCGATGATGCGCGAGAGGTTCGAGATGGTGGACGACGTCGGGGACGCGTCTCCTCCCTGAAGGTGCTGCGCAGGAGAGGTATGTCGGTTTCAACGTTGGATTCGGGATGCAGCGGCGCGTCGAATTTGAGAGAGACGGACCTCGTTGCGGGGGGTGCCGGTGGCACCCCGGTTCCGGAGACCTGTGTCTGGAGTGACCGGCTCCCTTGCTGGATTTTTTTGGGAGAAACCGTCAGAGTAGGGTTGAGTGTTTTTCTCTGTGTTCATACGCACAAGGGGAGGTTACTGGAGGAGTGGTGAAGCGCGTCGAAGAGGCCATTTTCGGGACCCTCAGCCTGCCACCGTCGTCTCAGGCTATAGTGAAGCCACAGTACAAAGCCACAGAAGCGCTGGTGATTGGGGGAACAAGCGTGACGTGACTGACGCGACAAGCGAGTCACGGGGCGTAGTCACGGAGCACGGGGCGCGGAGCCGGGAGCGAGGATCTGAATCTGGAGCTAAGCCTTGGTTCTGGGAGAGCGTCCGCGATATTCACCTCTTGTCCTTTGCCACCACCATGAACATCTTCCGCAGCCGTGCGTTCCCCCCGCTCACGCCTAAAGTCCTCCTAGACTGACCCGCTGCGTCCTCTGAAGTCCTAGGCAAAGTCTGGCGTGCGTGGGGCCGCCGCGTCCGGGCATGTTTCCGCCACTCTGACATCACCGTGCATCGCAGACGATCCCAACGCGGCCGAGGTCGTCAAGATCTCCGAGGGCCAGCTCTACCTCGTCCGCTCCGGCGCCGTCCGCGGTGGCCGCGAATGCATGTTCGTCGTTGCTCCTTGCTTCCCGAGCGCGGAGCGTGTTGTACTGAATAGGCTTGGGCGCGCGGTGCAGATACAATGACGCCATGGCGACCATCCGGCGCGTCCCTTCGATGGAGCATACCTTCCAGCTTGTTATTACGCGCGTGTACGAGGAGGGAGACCAAGAACTGCTCGAGGACGAGGAAGAAAGTGAGTACTACCTTTCTGTACTGAGAGCCACCCTCGAGGTGGGATTAGCGCGCGCAACGGGTTTTGTATGGGTTGTTTGGGCTGCACTCCCCAAGACCACCACAACCTTGGCCAGTATGCTCCTCCTCACATGGTAGCACGGTAGGGATGATCCCGTGTTTCCAGTTATCTGCGAATTATCTCCGCTACCATACTAGAGACCCCTTTCCGCCTACCGCGCACTAATTATTGTTACAGCGGACGAGGAGCGCGTATTTCTGGTCTGCGAGGAGCTCGAGTTCCGGACAGGCCAGACTGCAGATCAGGAACCGACTTTCATATGGCGTGACTTGCAGGGCGACATAGACGAGCTCTACGAGTTCGTCGCAGCTGGAACGAACGAGCCTACACGCGCTTTCTTTGAGACTTGCATGTACCGTGCAATGTACGAGCGCAAGTACCGGGCAAGCGCGGACAACCTCGCCGACACCGATCTACAGGAGTTCATCTGGCAGTGCGTAGAGCGTTCTATTTCTGCGAGGTGATCAAGTTTAACATTTGTTCCTGACGGCCTTTACCAGGCCTCCCGCAGCAAAGAAGTCCAAGGGAAAGGCCGCGCGGAAAGCGTCTGGGTCTCAATCGGGTGCAGCTCCCGCCCCGCCTGCGGAGGAAGCCCCGGTGGCTACCACTTCTGCTAGTCCCCCGGCGAGCCCTCCAAAGAAGAAGCTCGTTGCAAAAGCTTCACAGCCTAACATGCCCTCGTTAGCCACGGAGGCAGCGGAGCTGCATCTGTGGGACGGGGAAAGGGGGGTCTTTATCAAACAAGAGAACGTTACTGCGCGCGTGGCAAGTAATCCTGCCGGGGGACAGTACGACTACTGGTTGCTGGCGTCGACAGATGAGGGACAGGTGCTCGCACACCGAATTAACGCGAACATGAATCAGCGAATGTCTTCCAGGGTGCTTTCACTCACGTGGAACAATATCAGCGATAACGGCGTAGGAAGTTCTTGGTGCCTACGGTTCGATTCAGAGGAGGCGTTCACTGCATTCCAACGGGCATTCACTCGCGCGCTGTGGGAGACGCTCAATGGTTTATCTTGGGACAAGGCGAAGGTACGGACACGCTGTTCGGCGCCATTGGTGTTATTGATGGCTCTGCCTAGGTCGAGGAACAAAGTTACGTTCTCAGCTCGACCGTCGAAGACGTCGAGATGAAGGACGCGGAAGATGACTCAGATGAGGAAGACACGGTTGCAGAAGAGCTTGGTGAATTGACCTTCTTCCCTTACCATTCCTATCGTCTTCTCACCCAATTCGTAGATAAGAGCGAAGACGAAGAAGAGGAAGAATATCCCGAAGATGACGAGGAGGCGCCGACGATGCCCAAGGGCCGTAACAAGCAGCTCACAGTTGGCTACAAGGGTGACAGGTCGTATGTTGTGCGAGACGACAAGATCGGCGTTTTCAGCCACACAGGCCAGAATCAAGTCAAGTATTTTGCATCCATTAGTAATGTCGCGACGCCCAAGGGCAAGGTTTTCAGCCCGAAGCACGTACGTACATTGTACTCCAACAGCGCGTCTTTGTTAACGTCTAGACAGGTCATGCTGCACGACCAAGACACGAAGATGGTGTTGATGAACCCCGCTGAGCCGCACTCGCTGTACAACCTTGACATCGAGCGCGGCAAAGTCGTCGAGGAATGGAAAGTACACGACGACATCACAGTCGACTCGATCGCCCCCGACAACAAGTTCGCGCAGATGACGCCTGAGCAGACGCTCGTCGGCATCTCGCACAACGCGCTCTTCCGCATCGACCCGCGCGTGTCGGGCACGAAGATGGTCGACTCGCAGTTCAAGCAGTACGTCTCGCGCAACAAGTTCTCGTCGGTCGCGACGACCGAGGCGGGCAAGCTCGCCGTCGCGAGCGAGAAGGGCGACATCCGCCTGTTCGACTCGATCGGCAAGAACGCCAAGACGGCGCTCCCGCCGCTCGGGGACCCCATCCTCGGCGTGGACGTCACCGCGAACGGCCGCTGGATCGTCGCGACGACCAAGACGTACCTGCTCCTCATCGACACGCTCATCGGCGAGGGCCGCTACACGGGCAGCCTCGGCTTCGATCGCAGCTTCCCCGCGACCGCGAAGCCCATCCCGCGGCGCCTCCAGCTCCGCGCCGAGCACGTCGCGTACATGGACCACAGCGTGTCATTCACGCCCGCCCGGTACGTCCCACGTTCTGTCGCTTGGCGTGTCCGCCGTCCAGCATTGCGCGCGCGCTGACCGAGCTACCGCTCCTTTGCCGCTTTTGCTGCCGCCGTTATTGCTGTTGCTGTCGGCGGTGCACAGGTTCAACATGGGCGAGGGCAAGGAGGAGAACGCGATCGTGACCTCGACGGGCCAGTACGTTGTCGCGTGGGACTTTGCCAAGGTGAAGAAGGGCCAGCTCGACAAGTATGAGATCAAGAAGTGCGTCCTTCCCCGTCGTGCCCTTCCCGCTTCCCCTTCCCCTTCTTCTTCTCAAACCCCACCCCTTCCTTCTGCGCAATCTCCGCGCGCGGATTGGTCGCGCAAAGGCTAACCTCCCCGGCTATCTTCCCAGGTACGACCAGCACGTCGTCCAGGACAACTTCAAGTTTGGCGACGACAAGGAGATCGTACGTAATCGCCCCGTCATTAGCTGACTGCCGTCCGCTCATTGACATTGACCATTCACCCCCTCGCGCCCGCGAAAATTTCTCGGTCTGCGCAGATCGTGGCCCTCCAAAACGACGTGCTGGCGATCAACAAGAAGAACCTCCGGCGGCCCACGCGCGCGTCGCTCGCGGCTGGGCGCAGCCGCTCCAGCATCGTGAACAGCCCGTATTGATATTGACTGGGGGTGTTCGTGCTGAGACCGGAAGGAGGATGCGCTTCTGGAGGCGTGCGCTGGGTAAACGTGTCGACCGAGAAGACTATTCATTTGTATCGCTGGCAGCTTCTTTTCCTCACATTCTGACTCGACTTGGCATTTAATATCGCAGGAGGGGGTGGCCGCAAATACCCCGCCGTTGGACCGATTTTTTCTCTCAGATCTCGCCTGTATTGTCTTCCTTACGATCCACGAACGAAACGAGTGCAGATGCGAACAATTACATTAGTGGTGATGACTGCCGACGCGTGACGTCTCGATATACACAAGGGGGACCATCCAACATTATACATGTGAACCTCTAAACCCCACACATCCCATCCCAAAAGTCCTTTACTTGTCGAGGCAGGTCGTCTCGACGATGATGCTCGTCACCCGGTAGGGGTCTGCGGGGCGGATCATGAGCCACAAGCCCGGAGCGAAATGCAGAAAAAGCGCGCGTACCAATGTTGGACGCCGGGCGGCGGTCCTCGAGGTAGCCGTAGCCCTGGGCGCCGACGTGACGGGGGATACGAATGGAGGCGCCACGGTTGGCGACGCCGGACGTGAACGTGCCGATGTGGCCCGTCTCGTGGCGGCCGGTGAGACGGAGGTCGTTGTCCTCGCCGTAGACGGCGATGTGCTCGTTGTGCCGCTTCGCGAGCTTGGCGATCGCGTCCTCGATGAACTTCATGCCGCCGGGCTCGCGCATCGCCTTGGTGGAGAAGTTGGTGTGGCAGCCGGCGCCGTTCCAGTCGCCCTGGAGCGGCTTCGGGTGGAAGGAGACCTTGATGCCCCACTGCTCGGCGATGCGCACGAGGAGGTAGCGCGCCATCCAGAGGTGGTCGCCCATGGAGATGCCCTCGCAGGGCCCGACCTGGAACTCCCACTGGGACGGCATGACCTCGGCGTTGATGCCGGAGATGTTCACGCCGGCGTACAAGCACGCGCGGTAGTGCGCCTCGATGAGGTCGCGGGCGAAGACCTTGCCAGCGCCTGGAGGAGATGAGGCGTTACGTCAATTCGGGTGCTCACGCGAGGAGCTGAGGCGGGGCAGCTGGGACGCACCGGCACCGCAGTAGTAGGGGCCCTGGGGGCCGGGGAAACCGCCCTTGGGCCAGCCGAACGGGGTGCCGTCCATGTCGAAGAGGGTGTACTCCTGCTCGAGACCGAACCAGGGGACGGACTCCTTTGCGAGCTCCATGACTTTTGCGGCATGGTGGCGGTAGTTGGTCTTGTTAGGGGTACCGTCGTTGTTGTAGCACTCGGCGAGGACGAGGATGTTGTCCCCGCCGCGGAAGGGGTCCTTGAAGATGGCCGCGGGGCGGAGGTAGACGTCCGAATCGCCGCCAGGCGCCTGGTTGGTGGAGGAGCCGTCGAAGTCCCAGATCCGCAGAGTTCCGATGTCGGTCACCTTCTTGCTGACGGTCTGCGTACGCCGTCAGGCGGGTGTTCGTGCGTGCGTTCTCCGGAAAGGACTCACCGTCGTCTTTGAGCGGAGGCCACCATCGCCATCGATCCAGACGTCTGAAAAAAGGGACGGATGAGAAGGTTACCCCACACGGATCGGAGGAGCGGGGCGTACACTCTGCCTGGATCTTTTCGCCCTGGGGGAGAGCAAGGTAGGGGGCGAGGAGGTCTGGGCGGTAGGTGTGGGACATGGCGGGTCGTACGGAGGAGAGCAGACGAGGAGAAGAGCGAGAGAGAGGTGGTGAGAGGTTGAGGGACGGCAGCCCGAGTCAATGATTAAAGCTATGGCAGAAGGAGTGTTTGGGGGTGTTTGTCTGGGGTACCTACCGGGGCTCTTATCTACGCGAGGGGATCCACGGACGGCTGGAGCGTCTCCGGACCGCCCGTGGCTCCTCCGTTTTCGGCTGGAGAGAGCGTCCGGGCCCAGCGGACTGCCCGCTCCCCGCCGAGCCCGCCGTTATCGCACAGGATGGACGTCTGCAGCCATCTACAGCCATCTCTATTGCAGGGCCCGCCCAGGGTCAGCTCCAAGCTGCATAAATCGGCTCGCACCGCGGCTCGGCTCGCAGCGCTACGGCCGAGTCACGCCCGCGACGATTCCCCGCCGTCGACAAATGAGGAACCGCGCCGGAACGCCCAGCTTCAACGGCCCGTTCCTGATTGGTCCATCCCTGCGCACTCTATTCACCCACAGACACCACGCCGGAGCGCGAGATAAGCCCTGCGACGGACGGCCGCGCCCCCGTCGCCCGTGATCACTTCCGCCGCGCCATCTTGCGCCTCCGTCCCCCCGCCATCGTCGTCGCCGCCCGCCCCTTCGACCCGCCCGACGTGCTGCTCCCCGTCGGCGTCGCCGCACCGCTCCCCGCCACATCAGACGCCGTCCCTGACCCCGAGTCGCTCTCCTCCTCGCCCCCGCCGCTCGGCCCCGTGCTAGCGTCTTCTATCGACGCTCCATCGCGTCTAGCAGCTTTCTGCACCAGACCGGTCACAAGGGCCAGGAACCACGTCCGCTTGATCGATGGGGCCACCGCCGTGTCGTCGTCCACAGGGAGCAGGCTTCCATCGCTTTCCAGCTGATCGCCCCGTTACGACATAGTCCATTGACCACAGAGAGTTGCCGGGAACAACTCACAATGTATACGTGCTCCCCTTCCACCACCATGTCAACCATCCTCCCGCCCACGACATTTCCGTCTTCGTCCAGGCGCGGACCCCCGCCCAGACTGATCCTGACCTAACACGGAGTCCCCGTCTCTCACCACGTTCACGGCATCCAGCGCGGCACTCACCTTGCGCTGGCCTTCTAGTGGGGTCAATTTGGCTCCCCAGGCTGCGGCACGAGCCTGATCCCGAATCTCGTTGACGCGCTTCAGGTCGCGATTATAGTTCATCTTCTGAACGAGGTATTGTAGTCCCGATGTGAGAATGACCAAGAAAGAGAGAACGGTCTGTGGCAAACATAGTGAGCCTATACAATCCGTCGCGAGGCAAACGCTGCGTTACTCACCCCGAGCCCAGGACGGAATCTGGAATAATAATAACCGGTTCCCCGCCATCTTGGCACGCCGTTCTTGTAGAAAAAGTCGTAGCTACCACTCGGAATGAGGTCCTCGCGTTCACGCGACTCATTCACTGGCGGCGTACCGTTCGCGCTTCTCTCCGTTCCTCAAAATGGCCGCTACCACGCCAAGCCGCGCGAAGCGTTCGTGTGCGCCCTTCACACCCTTGTTCTTGTCGGGGCTGTTTCGGCATACATGTCAGATGCCGGCGGCATGGGCGTCATGCTGGCGCGGGCTTACTGAAGCTGCAAGCTCTTTTTTCTGTACGCCTTCGAAATCTCGGACGTAGACGCGGTATTCGAGACGTCCAACCACGAGTAGAACGTGGTGCCTTTCCCTGTATGCGTGCGTTCACATGGAGGCCGACAACCCACACGCAAATCAGGCTCACCTTCTGCTGCCTCTATCGCGCTGACGAGGTCGAAAATCTCATGGTCCTCCTGCAAAGGCGCTCGTTCAGCATGTATAATCACTCCCACTACGTTGGGGACATACTTTAGTCCAGCTACGTTGGTCGTCGCTCCACGTCAGTGGTGATCGCTCCGACTGAGAGTATAAAGCCCACTTACGCGACGACAGCCGTTACCAGAACAGCCAGAAAGGCGATGAGGTGTAGGACCCTCATAGTCAATACCCAGATGCACGAGCAAGGCGTGCAGCAAGTGTTGAAAGTCGAGCGCAGAACAAACCGCGAGGGGAGAGCCAAAAAGCCTAGAGACGTGCCAGCCGAACGCGAGAGAGACGAGACAGGTGCACGGTGCTGCTGCCACCGCGCGCTCGGTGCCGATCACTTTCTTCTGTCCGGACACGTGGTTATCTTATCTCGAAGCCCCGGCGTTCAAGCTGCAGGCTCCAACTCCAAGTCCGCGAGCAGCCAAGTTGTGCCTTGCCTCTACCACGAGTCCTCCTAGGTCCTCCTCTCCGGTTCCGAGTAGAACGGAAGCAAACGCACGAATCGACCGCCAGCGCTATGGCCCCGAGGCGCAAGTGTCCCGTGTGCGGTTCTAAGCAGTGGCACAAGGAGCCGTCGAGCGGGCTCGTAACGTGCAGCGAGGGCCATGTCCTCCAGGTAACGACGCGCAAACGGCGGCGTGCTTTATTTACTATTCGCTCACGCGAGACCGTATAGAACTATCGCAACGAAACCCGTGAGGTCACTGAACTCGGCCCACACGCTGTGAGGAAACGCAATCTGAAGTCGGGGAGAAAGAAGAAAGAACGGCAGAGCAAGGCCGATCCCAAAGGTAATTCATGTGCCAGGTTCAAGAACGGTGCATTCTCTGACAGACGTCGTGTAGTCTACCACGGAGAGCGCGCACGCTTCCACTACTTTCAGTGCCTACAGGTGATCCTCAGAATGCAAGTCGCGGCGCTCACTCGGCTGTGGGAGCTGCCTCCGGAGTTTGAGGTCAGCAACAGCTATTATGGCCCGCATTATACCCAAGGCTGAAAAATGTGCAGTTTGTTTGCAGGGACGTCTGGGCTCTACACCTATCGCTGCTCCCCAATCCGCCCACTCCAGAGCCGCTTCTACATGCTCAAGACGGACTCGGTGAAGGCTCGTCACCGCCGCCCAGTCCATCTTCGAAAGGAGCACCATCTCCCGAAGTCAACGGCGACGAAACAGATAAAGAAGGCGGCGGCGATGAAGAGCAGTCCTCTGACTCATCTTCGAGCTCCGAGTCCGAGTCGGACGATTCGACCCACGACTCGGAGCTGGACGAGCTCATGCGGGAGAACTCCGAGGAGTCGTCTTCGAGCGAAGAGGAAGGGGCTGAGGATGCGTCCAAACGGAAGCCCGTCGCGAGGGCCCCGAGAAAGAAGCGCACGTTCGGACTTTACGATGTCCCAGCGTGCACAATTTCATGTCTAGTGCTGGCCTGTTGGACATTGAGGTTGCCCGTGATGTACATGGACTTCGTGAGGTGCGCGTACGCATATATTGCCTCGAGGGTGTCGTGCTTACGCGTCTACAGGCTGATAGAAAGCTACGACCTCCCATACTTGGACGCATTGCGGCTCCTTCCCGAGAACATGACGTGCCACCTAAGGAAACAAACAATCCAAGCACTGTCGCCCCACGTACGTATATTGTCGCGCGGCCCTTTTACTTGCATAACCACGGCCTCCGCATAACTCCAGTATCCTCCCACCCCGACAAACCTGCACCGGCTGTCGTCTCGCCTAGCCAGACTCATGTACAGCAAATACGATGTATACACCCCAGAGATGAACGCGGCACCCGTCCTCTGGCGGTCCGTCCGCGCTCTCCAAGGCACCCGTAAGCCGCTCTCTCCAGCCTCCGCGGCGTCGTCGGAGCTGACGCGCTCCCAGCGACGCTCTACGTTTTGGCCAAGAAGGTGGCGCATCGGGTGTCCGTCCCGCTCACCCTGCACAGATCGCTCGCGCCCGCGCTAGAGCGCAAAAAGGCGCGGGACCCGGCGTTCCACAAGCAGGACAGCGCCATCCCCGAGGTCGCCTTGGCGGCTGCGGTTGTGGTAGTCATGAAGATGGTGTACGGTCTCGACGGATCACCAAGGTACGGCTGGCCCTAGATGTGGCGGCTGCAAAAGTTAAATTTAAATGTTCACTCTAACAGACGACCACGAGAAAAGGACGACCCAGCATGCGCCCTCCCCGTCCTCGCCGACGTCCTCCAAGCCATTCGAGACGGCGAGAAGTCGGTGAAGGCAATGACCCCTCCGTATTCAACCGACAGCAACAAGTAGGTGTTCTGTGCCATCTCCATGTTGTGCACTCACGAAGCGGCGCGCAGGTCTGTGCTCGATATGGATGACAGGATGCTGGACGATTACCTAGCGTTTTGCGAGAAAGCGCTCTTGCCCCGAGAAGACCGGCTACCCGGTGAGCCCCGCCTCGCCCCCCTTCGCCTATGTTATGTGGAGGTCTCTAACTTCATCCGCTTCACAGTGCGGAACGTCACTACGGACCACTTTCCCTTGTCCGAGCACCCCGCCTCACCCGCACCACATCGCGCCGCCGATGACGACCCCACACCGGTCTCCCGACCCGAGATGAACGCGAACGCGATTGACGACGGTCTAGACGTCCTTAGGCCCGGCCAAAACTACCACATCTACAACACGCAGGATATTCTGGGCACCGTCCCGCCAGACCTGGAGCTCGTCGTGAACAGGGCCGCGAAATGGGCGGGCGTCGATGACGACTACGTGCTGGGCGTGGTGGAGCGGTTTGAGAGGCGGCTCGTGAGGTGGATAGAGACCGTGAAGCGGAAAGAGCGGGATGGGAGAGCTTCGGCTTCCGAATAACGGTTTACGGTGGGAGCCTCTATTTTGATCGTGCCTTCTTGGGTATTCTCGACGTCTGACCAGGGCTTTTTCACGAAGAGGGTAATGGGCAGATATAAGGCATCCGAGTTTTATCGCTACTGACTCATTGAGTTTCTGTGGTGGCTCTCCACAATGCCTGCCTTTTCCACACCGCGGACGGTTTCACCCCATGGCCACGCGTGCGTTCCATAAGTGGAAAGCCGGTAACCGCTGCGTGGCTATCCACCAGCACCTTTTAAAGATTTGCAGCGGCTTGTAAGCATCCTGAATACCTGAGGATTTCGGCATTACGCAGAGTTCCTGGTGTTGAGTGTGCTCACAATGTCAAACGCGGTGTTCTAACGTACCTTGTCTCAGCTCTTGCCTCGCTTTGGGCGAGGCGGAGTCACTAACAATGCCTGCTGCAGCGCGATCGCACAAGGGGGCCTGAAACACGAATAGGGGCGTACGCACACAAAGTCATCGCATCCCCCAAGGGCGTTGTCGCACGATGCCGTATACAGCGCTGCACGATAGACACGGGTGCAACGTGTTCGTGCCCGTTGTACCAACGCCGGACTCCCCGTCCTCGAACCTTCCTTGCAAATGGTGCATACATAGGCTGGCATGTATGCACTGCGCAACCGGCGATTTAGACTCAAAAATTGCGTTGCCCCTCAAAATCAACGCCCGGGTATACTATGTTAACGTGGCAAGCCAAAGGTTTGTTTTTCAGTCGTACATGAGGACCTTACCGTGTGTTGGGACACAGACAAAATCATAGCAGCGTGAGGCGCTCACCGCCCGCTCGGGGCGCCATTGCACAGCCGCCGCGCACGAGGGTACAGCGTTATTGGTTCACGTCCCTAGAATGCTCACCTCCCCATCATCGCTCCCGGAGGGCTCGGGGAAAGCGATCCAATAGATGGTTTATTGTGTTATCACCGGCGCCATGGCCGGCACATGCTAGGGCGCACCACCATTGGCCCTAGGCCTCGAGCTTGAGCTATTCCCGGGGCGCGTCCGAATCCCTGTGTGCGTCGGGCGTTGTGCGAACGCCCTCAGTTTCAGGGAAGGGTTCCCGCCGGAGCACTGTTTGTCTTGTGAGCGGGCGGATAAAAGGGAGTCACGAACACCTTGGAAGAGCACCCCCCTCCCCTCCTCCTCCTTCCTTCTCCCCTGTCACGTCTCTCTCCCCTTCACGAGCCGTTGTTTTTCTGTGACGATGCTCTCCTCCTTGTTCTTGACACTTTCGCTCGTGGCCGGCGCGTTCGCCCAGGCCCCGTCGAAGGTTGCGGCACTGCGCGATGCAGCTACCCAAGTAGACCGCCTCAAAATCCTTGACAAGGATTCGGACGTGAGCCTCATTCAATGATCACTTCTCTTATTGACGGCCCGGCTGACCCATCTTGCATTATAGTTCGTCTTCAACTTTTTGAATGCAACGGCCACCAAAGGTGCGGGAGGCTCCGCCGTAGGAGCCACCGTCGCCAACTTCCCCGCGCTTGTCAACAACGGTACGTCTTGATGAGATTGGCGGTGCGAATCCTGCCACTAAATGCTGACCGGCTATTACGCCAGGAATGGCCATGACCATCGGCTTCCTGGGCCCTTGTGGCATGAACACCCCGCACACCCACCCGCGCGCCACTGAGATCCTCTACGTCGTGAACGGCAACATTTCTAGCGGCTTGATCGCAGAGAACGGCGCGCGGTTTATCTTCAACACCGTACCGGCCGGTAGTGCCATGCTCTTCCCCAAGGGCTCCATCCACTTCCAGCAGAACGAGGGATGCGGTAAGCACCGTTGGTGGAGCATTCATCTCTCCTGTGAATTTACATTCTTCTGTCAGATCCGATTACTTTCGTGGCTGCCCTCAACAACGAAGACCCCGGTGTCGAGTCAATTGCTCAGCGCTGTATGTTACTAGTTATGTATTTCCATCACCTCGTTCACTAACCTGGCTTCTCCTAGACTTCGGCCTTCCCCCAGATGTCGTCGCTGCATCCCTCGGTGACCTCGGTGTTCAGGAGGTCGCTGGTCTGGAGGCAATGGTAAGTTACCATATATGCCACATTGTCCCCAACCTATCTCTAACGTACCCTCCACCAGATCCCCGACAACATCGCGCTCGGCACCCAAGAGTGCCTCGATCGCTGCGGGATCAAACGCCAGGGTCAGCCCACGACGCAACGCCAGCCGCGCAACGCGAACAACGCGCTCCCGGGCCAATCCAGCGGCAGCTGGGCCCCGCCCACGACGACCTCGTACGGCGGCGGCGCGTACGCGACCTCGACGCACTACACGCGCAACACGCAGCAGACCGGCGGCGCGCTCTTCGGCGCGCTCGCCGAGGACGCGCAGACGATCGCGACCAAGGGCGTGTCCAACTCGGTGCTCATCGCGCTCGTCGTCGTCGTCGGCGTCATGGGCGCCGGGTACCTCGTCCTCGCCGTCGTCTACTTTGTGAGCCGCCGGGGTCGCAGCCGCGCCGCCGAGAAGGCGAACCGGTGGTACGTGCGCCCTGAGATGTCCGGCCGCTCGCTCGTGCCGACCGTCGAGGAGCGGGGCGAGGAGAAGTACGACCCCGCGGCTTGAGTGCGCGTTGCGGGTGCTCGTGCCCGCGCACCGACTGAGCCGGGGCGTGGCGTGGTGTGGCGTGGTTTAGAGTACATAATGTCTCCCTGACGGACTGGTCGGCACAGCTGTAGCTTAGGTTTCATTTATGTTGTTCGAGTTCTCCCTTCGATGTAGCGGACGCTTCCAATGAACGGACTTCATATCATACCATACATGCCCATACTGGGGGTCCGCCTGCCTTTGGCGGATAAGCTTTCTCGACTTCCCTAACTGCGAGTGGGCAACATTCGTAAGAACCCACTGCGAGCGCCGGACCCTTAGGCCTCTGGCGCTGCTCGTCCGGGTCTTGCTTCGATCGCTGCGCTCAAAATCCCAGCGAGCAACGCGACATGGCACGTCCATGTCTGGTGTTCGGGGAACAGCGTTCGTCATTCGAAGGACACAGGGCGTGATGGAAATGCGCTCAGGGTTACGGGCAACACCGTCAAGACCGGCGCATCCACAGCAAACTTATGGGTGCTTGTGGGTCCGCCCACATTCGAGTTCGAGCATATTACTACCATGGCCAGTCACGCCCACCGTCGACATCGAGATCCGAGGCACAACGTTGCACAGTGCGCGCCACGTCGCCGGGCAAGCCAGACGCCCTCGAGATCGGCTGACGGTGACGAGAATGACAGAACGTCCGCAGCCCTCACGTCAATCCCCGGCACCCCGAATTCCCGTTCAGAGTTTCCTGGTTCCACTGTGTTCCCCGCGCACGGCGTCTCGCAACGCCGCTACCGCAGTACTAAGTAGTACAAATGCAGTGCACGCGTACTAGTACTACGCGCGCGCAACTTCAAGGCGCGCTCCACGTACCATCCACGTAACTTGATCATGTGAAGCCGCAAAAAGCCTGAGTGTACCCGAGTGAAGAGCGCGGAACCCCGAGAGCGAGCGTGAAGAATAGAGAGATAAAAAAAGAGGAGGACGTATTTCGCCGTCGCCGTCGCCGTCCCCGTCGTGGAGGCGTGGAGGGCGACGGGGGACTCGGGGGACTCGGACGATGCGAGCAGATCTAGAGAGGCGCACGACGCACGTTCGTCGGACTGAGGGGCACAGAAGACGCAGAAGGGCGGTGGGACGCGGACGATCTGAGCTCGAGGGGCATGCGTGTGACCCCCCAGCGCCGCAGTTTAGGTGGGGCCCGGGAGGAGGATCCGGACGAGGAAATGTCGGGGCGTGGCGTGGCGGGGAGGAGACGAAACGAAACGAAACGAAAGGGAGCATCCGGCGTGCGGGGGAGGGGAAGCCCGAGGCGCCTAGGGTTCTACAATACTGTATACGTGCTGGCTAACTACTGATTACGCGACGAAGAGCGGCATGACGGATCGTGGACAAGAGAGTTCGGGCGGTCCGGTATGTATGTATGGATGGATGGATGGATGACGGTGCAAAGAGATATTGTTGATGATGAGAGCCTCAAAATGGGGAGGAAAGTGATGGGTGGAGAAGGGCAAGGGCAAGGAGAAGGAGAAGTGAAGGGGGAGGGGGAGGACATGAGGTGGCGGGGGATGGAGAAAGGGAGAATGGGCGCGACGAGCAGCTCGCGGGCGATATTCGATGCAAAATACGAAACACTGACAATGATAATGACAACGGCAACGGCAACGGCAACGGCAGCGACGAGGGCGATGCGCGAGGAAGCGAACGAGGGGCTGGGGTCAGGTATAAACGAGCGACGAAGCGCGCACGACGCACGGCGCAACGTCCGACAATTAGGTGGATGGGATACTAATGCACTAGTCCGATGAATGCAGGTGCAGTCGGTCGGCCGGGGCGGGAAGGAAAGCGGAGGGGAGGGGAGAGAGGAGAGGAGGGGGCAAGGGGGCAAGGGTCATGAGATGAACGTCTGCCGCCGCCCCCCGCCCTGCGCGTTCGCCGGCTGCGGCCGGCTGACGTTCTCAAAGCCCGACCTAGGCACCGCCGCCCACGACTGCCGCGCGGGGTTGAACGACGGCGGCGGGTGCGGCGGCAGCGACGAGCTGTGCGTGGGCGTCGGGCGCTGCGGCCCCGTCCTCGTCCCCGGCCCCGTGCCTGTCGTCACCGTCGAGCGCGTGCTCTTCCGGTCGTACGAGACGCTCCGTCCGCCCCCGGACGGCCGGGGCGCGCTCTCGCCGCTGCCCGTGCGGTGGTGCCCGCGGTGCGGTGCGGACGCGGACGCGGACTCGGAGCGGGGAACGGACGGCGAGCGCGCGGACGCAGACGCAGATGCGGAGGAGGAGCCGTGCGCCTGCGAGAGGCGGTTGACGCGGTCGGTGCTGCCGCTCGCGGGCAAGCTGTGCCTGCCCATCGTCGGGGACGAGCTGTGCGAGCGCTGCGGCGCCGACCCCGACCCCGACGCCGAGTGCTGCTGCGAGTGGCGGTGGCTGTTTTGCGAGGGCGGCCGGTAGCCGTACTGCTGCATCATGAACGGCGGCGAGGGCGGGAGCAGGGGCATGTCCATCCCCACGCCGTACATGGGCATGGGGACCATCGGCATGCCCTGCATCGGCATCGCCGCCATGTTCATGTTCATGTTCATGCCCATGCCCACGCCCATGCCCGTGCCCCACACCGGTGGCATAGGGGGGAGCGTCAGAGGATCGGGGTGTCGATGCGAGCCGCCGCTCTCGGAGATCATGGAACCGCGCCGACTCCCGCTCCCGCTGACGCGCCGTTCGCGAAGACGCACGTCCTGCTGCGACGACGACGGCGTCGGCAGCCCGTTGTACATCGACGACGGGCGGGAGCCCGGGAGGTGTCCAGCGCCATATACGCTGCCCGGGCGCGACTCAGAGGGGGAGCCCGAACCTGATCCCGACCCGGTGCCTGTGCGCGACCTCGGGAGGTTGATCGACGAGTCGGAGCCTTGTCGGACGGGCCCGTGGGGATGCACCGCGTCGTACACGGGCCTCGTATACGTCGAAGCGCCCTCGCGTTCACGTTCGCGTTCGCGCTCGGCGCGGGGCCGCTCGCTCCTGTCCCACTGGCCGGTCGCGAGGCCCTCGCCCGTCGCCGCGCCGAGCGCCCCGAAGCGTTGGCTCTCGCGGCGGCTGCGCGCGGCCGCGATTTCCTCCGCGTACATGCGCTTCTTGCGCTCCTCCTCGATCGCACGCTTCTCGCGCTCCCAGGCCGCGCGCTCCTCCTCCCACCGCCGCTTCTCCTCCTCGTGCCGCCGCCGCTCGTCTTCGTACTTTCGGCGCTCGCGTTCGGCTTGGAGGAAACGCGCTTTCTCTTCGCGTTTCTGCTTGATCCGCTGTACGTAGCCCATGGGAACGCTGTCGTCCTTGTCGTCCTTCTCGCCTTCGACAAATCGGACGCCCTGTTTAAGAGCAGATTTGAGGGGTGCAGTCGAAGGGGTGGGGGATACGACGCTTGGTTGTGGAGAGGCCACCGCTGTGGACGTCAACGAAGAAACGGGGGACTTAACGAGCTGAGCAGAGGTCGGCGACGAGGACGCCTCCATGCGCAATGGCGAGGGCGTAGCCTTGTACTGGTGATTCCGCGACGAGGCGTGGGAGGCGGCTGGACCAACCATTCAGCACGCACAAATGCATCCGAAATGATCGCGACTTACATGAAGAAGCCGTCGAAGAGGCTGCGGCGGCAGTAGGGGTCGCGGCCGTCGCGGACGACGAGGAGGCCGCCGACTGCGGCTCGGGCGGCGATGGCGAGGACGGGCTGAGACCCATGGGCGAGGGGGCAGGCGGGGGCGTGAGGGAGAAAGTGAGATCGAGCGAGAGCTGCGAGTCGAGACGCGGGAAGTCTATCGAGACTGGGGCCGGGTCCGACCCCCGCGGTTCCTGTACCCCCGGGACGTCTTCCTCGTACAAGCCTGCAAGCAGCTCCAGCCCGACCGAATACTCGAGCGCGGCCACGCCAAAGTCGGTCGCCGGGACCACCCGTGTCCACGCTGGTTCTTCGCCCGTGCCGACTGGGGCATCCTCGGCGAGTAGGACGCGCACCCTGTCCTCGAAGCACGGGCGATCGGCCCACTTCCTCAGGCCCGCAGAGAACGGCTTGATGTGCCTATAGTCGTCGACCGCATTATCGTCTAACTGGAGCGAGAGACGCGCCTTTGGTGCGGACCGTCTCCCGGCGAGCGAGGCAATGGAACGGTTTTCGGAAGGGGATAGATCGCCGTGTTCGAGTCGGCGCTGGAGCCGCGTCCGGTGTAGGGTCGACTGCAGCGAGTCGGCGTAGGGGAGGGCGCGCCGTGGGTTGCACGAACGCGGGTACAGCGGGCAGCCGGGGACATGGAGCAGCGGGGGCGGGGCGAATGGAGGACGTAGGGAGCTTGACGTAAGCTGGAGGAGGTAGGCGGGGGCGGGGAGGGGTATTGAGCGCTCCGGGGGTCTGGAGAGATCGGGGGCAACGGAAGACTCGTCGGATGACTCGTCCTCTGTGTCGAGGGTGGATTGCCTGGATGGCGCTGCGCGGGGGCGGGGCAAAGAATGGAACGCGGCCCGATCGTGAGGAGCCGGGTCGGGGTGCAAGAATGAACTGGTCGAGTGGTGGTCGAGGGGGTGCGGGAGAGGCGGGAGGGGGTGCCATGCCTTTGATTCGTGGGCCCTGAGAAGGGAGCCACGGTCGTCGTCGGGGGTGGTGGGGGCGCCGCTAGAGGACGAGGAGGAGGAGGGTGGGTGCCGTTCTGAGCTGCTCAGGCGGCTAACGACGGGATCGACAGGTTTGCTCTTTCGGGAGAGGGAACGGAAAAAGCGAGCATGGGGTTTTGCAGGCAGCTGGGGCTTTGTGGGGAGGGCGTTGTGGTCCGGTGGAGAGGAGGCAGCGGTGGAAGAGGCGGCGTCGGATCTGTCTGAACGCTTGGAAGCGAAGACGGCGGCTATGCGGCGCATGGGGTGGACGAGGGAGCTGGAGAGGGCAGGGCTGCAGCTGGGGGTGGGACGGGGAAGATCAGACGTCGAGGTGGAGGAGGGGCATTGGAGGGCGCGAGAAGAGACGGGGATGGTTCAGAGCAGAGAGTCGCGGACGGCTGTGGGGAAAAAGGCAGGCGGACGGTTGACGTTCGCGTTCACGCTCACGCTCACGTTCACGTATACGGTCGGTTTAGGCGCCGCACGCGGGTCGAGGCGAGAAGAGCTCGGGCTGGGAGAGAGAGAGGCTGATGAGCCGCTGGAGGGAGAGAGAGAGGGAGAGACGAGAGGACTGGCGGAGGGAGGACCGGAAAGGTGGCCGGGCGAGGGATTTAGCGGGAAGCTGAAGGAACCGTAAACGAACGCAAGGACGTCGGCGCGCTCGGCCTCCGCGCGGGCAGCTCTAGTCTCTGGCTCTGCGTCGAACGTCGATCAGAGACCTCCCGGCGAGGTTCAGGCGGGGGCGGGCGTGGCAGACGGCGCGGAGAGGGAGGCGCGTGGCCTGAGCTGGCGCAGACGGGGGCACTGGGCAGAGGAGAGCGGCCGGGAGGGACGGGGAGGACGGGGAGGACGTCGTGCGTGCATTCGCCACGGACGCCGGGGGCCACGGCCGCAGCCAGCCGCGCGCGGCCCAAACCCAGCCACGTTCTCTCCCAGCCCCGGCTTATTTTGGTGTGCAACAACGCCTTGACCCGAACCTCTTCCTCTTCTCGCCCCGGCGCATTGCTGAGCTCCACCCCAGCCTGAGCCCGACAGCCCCCGCTGCTGCCCATGTGCGCCTGCTGTCACTGAGCCTCCCACGTCCACGTCCACGCGCCCTCGCCCGCCTCGCCTCGCCCTCCTCCGCCCAGTGGCGATCTAAAACACACGCCGCCTCTCCTCTCGTGCACGCAATATGGTGACATCATCCCCCTCGTCCGTCGCACTCACCGTCCCTTCCAGACGTTTCGCCCCGCCCATCACCCCCCGGTCGCCTCCACCTGCCTTCTGGCCCTTCTAGCAATCCTCCCTCAGCCTCCGCGGCAGAAGTGTGCTTCCCCGCCCAGGCACTTGCATTGACATCATCCGGCTCGACGCCCTCCACAGACCACGCCGTCCGCTGGTTCAGTGGCCCATAGCCTCGTGCATCCCCATCAGCTCCGACCGTTGATTCACATAGATTCACACCCAACGTGCGTTATATTCGCTCACGCCCACTCGCCACATCGATGCAGATGCAGATGCCATAGCGCATCCCAGACCATCACGTCCCAAGTTCACCCCGCCGAACCACTCCCGACCGCGGAGCCTCACCGCTCGCGCGAATCGCGGACGCCACTTGGCATCCATCGTTCATAAGCAATGTCATATTGGACGGATGCACTGTACCAGTTACATGGCAGAATGGCGGAATACAGCTAGAGAACGATCCATCACCCTAAGCGGTGGACGGCAAGTATGGAGGGAGGTGTCGCGCGGGCGGTCTGTACTATACTAAGGGGGAAGACATAAGCAGCAACGAGTATCTAGTAATGGGACACGTAACGGCGTCAAGACAAATCGAGAAAGATGGCAGCACGATGCACGAGAGCAGAGCGAAATCGACCCGAGAATTGAGGCGCAGACGCGTCGAACTTCGAACGACGGCGTCCGCCACGCGCCGGGTTCGAGCCGAGCAGAGGTATACTTGGCCGTCACCTGGGCGTGTTGTGCGGCACGCGCATGCCTACGCCAGCATGCCTCCAGACCCGCGCAAGCGTCGCGCGAGCTGGATGTCCCGCTGCATGATCGTGACCCGCTTCGCGTGAATCGCACACAGGTTCCTGTCGTCCGCCGCGCGTGAAAGCACGTAAGAGAGAAAAGAAGAAAAAACAGGGTCAGTGAGCACCCCGTCTAGCCCACGTCCGAGGAGGAGCAGTAGCGGCACTCACGCGTCTTCGAACATGTGCACCAGAAACGCCTCGGTCGCCTCCTGCAGCGCGAGGATCGCCGAGCTCTGCCACCTCAGTCCCGTGCTCCCGTAGTCGATCGTGTCCGTCATCATGTCCAGCGCGATCTCGCGCACCTGTCCCACACACGCACGTCCATGTCAGCCGCCGTTAAGAAGGCCTTCCGCCTCGCCGCCGCCGCCACCGCACGCCGCGCCCGGCCGGTACAAAACGCACAAAAACAAAGGCCGACGACGAAAGGACGACTCACGACGCGGGAAAAGGGCAGCTTCCGGATGAGCAGGTCCGTGCTCTTCTGGTACTTGCGGATCTCGCGCAGCGCGACCGTGCCCGGGCGGAACCGCTTCTCTGCGCACACGGCAAACGCAAAGCATCGTCAGCACGCGTGAACGCCAAAGGACGTTGAGAGTGGGGGTGGGGGGCTACGCACTGCGTGGCTGGTCCGCGCCCTGCCCGCTGCCGCGGCGGTTCGCGCTCGACGGCCCCGCGTCGCTGGCGCGCCGCCCGGGCGGCCGTCCGCCCGTGCTTTTCCGCGCCGTCGCCGGCCGCTGCTTCTTCGCGGCTGGGGGCGGCGAGGAGGGCGGCGAGTCGTCGGCGGCCTGCTTGCGCTTTCCACGCTGGACGGTCTGCGCCATTTCGTATGAACGGCAGAGGACGGCGGCGGGTTAGGTGGCGGGTGGTCTTGGAGCTGTCGCTTGGTACTTGGGGGCGGCGAGGTGGCGGTGGTGGACGCGAATGACGGGTGGGACGCGTTACTGATAGGTCGTGAATTAGTCGTGGAGAGAAAAGAGCGAAGAAGAGGAGCTAGACGTGAGGGTATCGCTGGCACGAAGCGCAGAGGAGAGAGGAGGGTGAGGTCGCGAAAGGACGCGTTCAATGAAAGAGGCTCACAAGCGCCCGACGCGACGCGGTTGAGATTGGATCGGGCCTACCGACTGCGCTCAATCAGGAAGGTGTCTACGTTGAGCCTAGTACTAGTAGTACTACACCCGGCGGCGAGCCGGAGTGTTTTGGTGGTGCTCCCTCTGCCGACTTCAATACAGGTGCGTCTTTGGTGATGTTAGAGGGCAAAAACGAGTAGGCCTGGTCGATATGAGAAGTACCCGCGCCCATTAATACCTTGAGACGCGTTCTCGGCCTCACTGGGATCACTGGGCTTCTGTAATTCCGTAACGACCTACCCGCGTGTCCTTCCGTCGAAGAATGTGTTTCAAATAATGAAGATATGAGGTTCTCCTCTGGTAGATATCAAAGTTTCCTAAGGAACCGCAAAACACGCCCCGATGCCACCACCATCCATTCAACCTCCCACTGCATGGTAACTTAAAATCCGGAAACCGCACGTCGAAAAACCCCAAGCGTGAGTTATGGCCATGAACGTACCCCCCTCAAAAACCATGCCATGATCCGGCCGCACACCCAGCGCGACAAGTACGCCCCACACCGATAATGATCACATGATCTTCTTCAAAACGACCCTCGACCCATCCGACTAGACCTTCTGTGGTAATAAATGCCACGGACTTCCGTGACGGTACACAGCGCAGGGAGACGTCCAAGGGTTGGGCCTCGATGCAGATTGCGGACTGCAGGAATCCAACCTTCTCCCGGCGAAGGGCTAACGGGATGTACCCAGCAGCGTTTCTTCCACGTCTGAAGCGATCATGGTGGTGGCAGACGCCTTGAATGCTCCCACCGCCAGTACAGTACTCGCGGCTCGCTCGCGCAGTGGCTAACCCGAAGGCTATCCGACACCGAGGGTCCCTGTCTACGTCAGCCCATACTTACTATAAAATTGCACAAAACGCAAAAAACCACCGATCCCCACGCTCTTCCACGGGTCCGAGCGTCACGAGTCTCGCCTTCTTGGAGCGAGCGGGACGTGAGCTTGAGAGACACAAATGTGGTTGCGTGGAGACCTTGATGGCTGCTGAACCTCTGTACGACAGCGATGAGAAGGGCGGGCCGAACAAACCCCTGGTGACGCGGGAAAAGGGAATACAATAACTTTACCAGGCTCAAGCTCATGCCAGGGTGAACGGCGCTTTTGAAACAGCCTCAAGGTCGTCTTCTGTAGGCAATGGCTCTTATACGGGAAGGAAACGACTGAGAAAAACGAAGGCACCGGGGCGGCGTTCTCCATTCAACCACTGGGACGAGAAAATGCACTGAAAATGCTAGTGATTCTTATCTCTATCAATAGGCCAATTGATTGTGACAGTATGCGGACTACAACGCCACGTGGGTCGTACTATTCTGGGCTACTTACCGGCGTACTTATCTCGCCCTAAGACTTCAAGACGCGGCGACGTGGATGCAGCAGCTCCTTCGCTTTTCTCAGCGTTTTCCATCCCGGTATGTGGCCAACCGTTGTCCGTCGTATCGCGGGCCGCGGCGCTACAGCACGCATACCCGGATTTGGGCATCGAAGAACGCGTCGAGAGCCTTTGAGCCACCCGGCAACCTGAACGCGTGCTGCGGCACCTCTCCTCTCTCGCTCCCTCTTCCACCACCCACGCCTCTCGCAAAAGCCGACCCACCCTCGGACGTGCCAGCCCAGACGAACATGCCAGCGGCCCACAACCCCAGCCTCTCCGGCTCGCAGAAGGCGGGCACTGGCTCGATGGCGGCGGGGGTGATCGGGTACTACCGATTCACGGATATCTTCTTCGAATGGTGCGCGCACGGCGTGTGAGCCACACAGTGCGAGGGAACAGGAAGCTGAGCGTCGTCGTCGCATCTACAGGCATCAGGTCCTGCCCAACCAGGACGACGTGAGCCCGCTGAAGGCCCTGCTCGCGTATTCTGCGCTCGTGCATCCCGATCACCCCCTGCGTAAGAAGGGCTCGAATGGCATCGAGCTGTTCTTGGGTGCGCAGACAATGGCTTTGCTCGGAAGTGGGGCACTCATCTAACGCTTTCACCCCCCCTGTTCCCTCGCAGGCACGTTCGAGAACGGGGAGATGCGTCTGCTCTTCTCGTCTGCTCAAGTCGAGTACATGCGCTACTGGTTGCACACCACCGGCCTCATCCCCTCGCTGCTCCCGCTTCCGTCTTCCGAATACCTCATTCAACACTCAGACCTGCTCAGCTGTTCCCCAGACGTATACTCAGACGCTGCCGTGCTCAAGAAGGCAATCAAAGTACGTGCCCGCCGCAGGCGGGGCGGACGGCGTGTTCGCCGGCCTCGGCGTCCTCGCGCCTCCCCCGCCTCCCACATCGCCGTCATACCCGCGACTGACGCTCACCACGTGCGTGCTCCCGCACCTGCACCTGTACAGAACATCGACAAGAACAACAAGCGCCTGCGCGGGACGGGCACGCTCCTGACCTCACGCCGGCACGCGTTCGAGCGCGCGCGCACGCTGTGGGCCGCGGGCCGCGGGACGTGGTGCGCGGTCGACTTTGAGGCGTGGGACATGGACCACACGCTGCTCACCGAGTTCGGGTGGAGCCTCGTGCGCTGGGCGGACGGCGGCAGGCTCGCGCGCGAGGACGGGCACTTGATCGTCAAGGAGCACCGCTCGTACTCGCAAAAGTACGTGCCGGACCACAGAGCGGTACGTGCTGCGTGTGCTTCGGACGGATCGCCCCGAGAGCCGGAGCTCGGGCGGACTGGTGGTCTGCGCCGGGGCCAGGCAGGCAGGGTTGTCCGTCGGATATTGACGAGCCGTTGCAGTTCTACAACTTTGGCCAGAGCGAGGTCGTGGACAAGCGCGCTTTCAAACAGCGAATCCAAGGTCTCATCGCGAGGCTCCGCGAATCCGGCCCCGTCTTCCTCGTCTTTCATGACAGCAGCCAGGACATCAAGTGCGCATACGCCTGCCCATCGAGCGCATTCACGCCCCTCACGTCAGATCACTGATCCGCACGTCCCTCTAGATACCTCAAATCCGACGCGGTGCAAGCGCTCGACCGACTCGACTACCTCCTCCCCGACGCCCCGCAAAAGGGCGAGATCTACGTCGTCGACACCGCCGACCTCTTCGCCACGCTCGAGGGCGACAGCTCGGGCAACCGCCGCTCGCTCGAGCGCGTCTGTCGCCACCTCCAGATCCCGAGCCAGTTCCTGCACAACGCCGGGAACGACGCGCATGTAAGCTCTCGGGCTGCAACCCTGCTGAGGCAGGCGGGTGTTCGGTGGCACATCTGACTGACGAGTGTCTTGTTAGTACACACTGGACGCGGCGATGGCGATGGTCTCGGGCGACCCCGTCGACCAGCAGCGCGAGAAGCGGTGGCCCGCGCGCACGGCCGACAACCAGCCAAAGGTCCAGTTCCGGGACTGGGAGGAAGACTCCGACTTCTCCGACCTGGAAGGCGTTGCCGGCGTAGCCCCCAGCGGCGTGGCCAACGACGAAGGGAACCTGGAATGACGGACGACGGGTTGCTTGGATTACGCGTGTAGCGATAGTATGGATTCCCGCCACTGGCAATAGATACCAACCTGTATTCCCCCGGCTGCCCCTCCCAGTACCCAGCACCGGTATGTGTGTATATGATGTGAGCGTCTCGGATGTGTCATTGCCGTTCTCTACGCGCGGAGTGGTGCACCCACAGGGCGCACGCGATGCAGCCAATAGAGCGTGATCTAATAAGGTAAGGTATCGTGTTGTTTTGCGTATCACGCCCGCACCGCCGTGGACGCGGTAACGTGCGCCGACGCGGCGCGGGTCGTTTCGTCGCGTCTCATCTCTCTAGTCGTCCTTCTCGTCTTCGTCGTCGGGCTCGCCGTCGTCCTCGTCGTCCGAGCGCACGTCCGACGCGTTGCTGAAGTCTCCAATCGCGCTGCAGGCCTGTCAGCCGGCGCTCCGAGGTGCGATGGGGAAAACACGGGGAAGCACGTACCGCCACGCGATGCGCCAGATGAGGAACCACCAGAAGATGTTGAGGAGCTGCAGCAGGACGAGCGGGATGAACACCTGGTACTTCATCCACCAGACCAGCCAGACGCCGTCGTCGGGGGACCACCGCTTCGAGGTTTCGCTGCGCGTTGCGGTCAGTACGTGATACACGGGAGACCGTGGCAGGGAAGGACGCACGGCATGAGGTCGAACTCGAACCACACGGAGTACAGGATGACCCAGTTTAGCCAGTGGCGGAAGTAGCTGCAGCGCGAATGAGATGGGGGCAGTAGGAAGTGACGATTAGACTGACCTCCAGATGAAGAGGAACACCGGGAAGACCACGGAGTTCACGTTGTTCCATTGGATATAGTTCAGAACCTTGGCCAGCTACGTAGTGTAAAATAGTTTAGCGCTTGCCCACTAGCAATTACTAGGATACTCACCCCAAGGAAACTGTCAGGCAAGTCCATGCTGAGATAGACAGCGTTGCCAATGTAAGTGAGGTTGATGAGGTAGCTCCATCTATAATAATATAGGTTAGCATTGACACTTCGCTCTGTACCGGACACATGCTTACCCGACCAGCCAGATCGTCACGAAGTGATGCACCACAAGTTCATAATAGTCCTTGCGGGGTTTCTCGAGTCCGAGCACAAGCACGATGAATTGCTGACACCAATACGCCATTTGCATGAGGTAGTAACGCTTGAGGTCCGGTTTCATGTCCCAATGAGGATAATCTGAACAGGAATTTTAGACAAGAACCACGATACGACGCGACGGACACGTACCAATCCAGAAATGCTCGGTGCGGTACCACCACGTAGGTAATTGGGACATTACGCGCTGCGGGGGAGTTTAGACACCGCGTCCGCATAGGGAACACGAAACACGTACAATGCCCCAGACGGAGGTGAAGGCGAAGTAAATCACGGCATAACCCTGCTCGCCGAAACGCTCCAGCTTGGTTTCCCTCCGGATGCCGAACCATTTCGCGACGGGTCGGCACACGTACAGCGTGATGCTTTGGCGGATGAAGGACCAGAAGACGATGTAGTAGACAATGAATGCGAGGTCAAGGTAGCCTTTCTGGTAGCGCGGGTCATCTTCTGAGGAATCCGGTATGCGGTGCGAAAGGAAGATGAGGGGAGTGAAAGGGTTGGAGACGGAAGTGGGGACGTAAGGGGCGAGTAGCTCCCAGTTGGCCCAGAGTATGAACACAATGAGGAGGATCTTGAGCGACGAGCCTTGGGGCGGGTGAGCAGGGCTGCAGTCGCGGAGCACGGAAGAGAGAGGACGCACTCGGGACGACGACCCATCTCAAGGACTTGATGTCTGCCCAGAAGCCGCGCGACTCTGTGGACCAGCGTACGACGGGGCCGAGTGGTGGCTTTGTAAATGTTACAGGAGAAGCAAGGGGCTCCTGGCCGAGCGGGCTGGTCGAAGGGATGAGTCGGCGAGCGGGCGGGCGGGCGACAAAACGAGCGCTCACGTCTGCGGTCTGAAGGGCCCTGTGAGGTGGTGGGCGGGGTCGTTCCTGTAGCGAGACGGTCAATTTGAAACTGTGTGAGCGTGCGAGAGCGGGAGAGACGCACTCTATCCTGTCGAGGGAGGTCTGAATGGCCTCTGGACGAGGCTTCTTGTTTCCAGGCGGAGAACGGGCCATGTTGGGCGTGCGAGGCTGGGGACAAGCCTATTAGTATGTATGTGGCACGACGTCGACGGATGCTCGCGGTCGGCGCTGGAGAGAGAACCGTGACGCGCGACTCGCGAGCGACCCCAAGACCAGATGTGCTGTCGTCAGACTTTGCCCGTAATACAGTTTGTCACAGCCGCCGCGCCGTCATCGCCGACTCCTGCCAAGACCGCCCCGTTTAGGCCACTCGCGCTACTGCAGGCTACTGCTCTCCCCGCCCTGCCCCGACTGCAGCCCGCCCCAAGCAGTTGTCCGCCCCCGGCACGGCCCTGTTACGCGCATAATCGACTTCTTTCCCCAGAGAAAAAAATCCCCAGTGTGTGCGGTAATGTTGAGAGGTTGCCGAGTGCTCCCGGTCCACTCGCTCGGCCTAGTTGTGACCCGTGGCACGGTGCGTCACGCGTCGAGCGACGATACGCTCGCCTGAACAGAGCGTTGGTGCGGTGTACGCGTACGGTCGGCCCGACTACTCGTCCATCTTTCCTCGGGCCCGCCTCGAGTGCTCTCTGCCCGGTGCACACGACATTCTTCTGTAGTCAGCGCCGCCACCATGTTTCCGACACTTGGTCTCTTCCAGAATCTCCCATGTCCAGAGAAACCCCACTGCGCGCGACTCAACTGTCTCTTCAGCCACCGCCCGGACCTGACACACATACCTGTTACCCCCGTCCCCGTAGACACCCCAAAGTCTGCACCGTCTACATCTCAAAGCACGCCTAGATCATCTCCGTCCAAACCGTCCACCCCCGCCGCTGCGGTAGCATCGAGCTCAGTGCCCGCCAAACGATCCATAAGTTCGCCTCTTCGCGCTGCCGGGCATAGCAATGCTCTACCCGCGAACGAACCTCCGACCAAGTTCCAAAGGGCAGGGTCCGTCAGGCGGCCTGTCGCGGCCCCTTCTGGGTCGCAGACGTCGTCCGTGAGTACCATCGCCCATCGCCCACCATCCATCGTTCACCGTGTCTTACCAAGTTTATCCCCAGACCGGCGTACCCGTCCTACGAGTGAGCGCGGCCCAGTCTCAGGTCGCGATACCCGTTCGGCAGGTACGCGCGTTCTCTCTAATGTCGATGTCCCGCTTCTAAACGTAATATATAGACCATGTTGAAGACGCTATACGAGCACTTTGCGGTGCTGTACGAAAACATATTGCCCACAAACCCCACGCTCGCCTCGGAGCACGCGCTTCAGCAGGAAGAGGAAGTGTACAAGAAATCCACTAAAGTGACTTACCGCCATGTGCGCCTCTTCCCTTGACACCCTCGGCGGCGTGGCAAAAGCTAAACCCCTCCCTCTCCTTTCGCAGGCAGTGATTTCCTCCATAGCGGCACTCAAAAGGAGACCTAAACCCGACTCCGCCGCGCACCCGTCCGTGGGCACCGAGGGCGAGGTGCAAGCCCGCGGGGAGATGCGCAAGAAGGTCGCCGCGCTGCGCCTCACCGCCGCACAGCTCGAGCCGTACGTGCTCTCCGCGGATGACATGACCAGGTGGGGGTACGTCGTCGCGGTGCCCCCGGGCCCGGGCGGCGAGCGGCCGCACGACGAGGGCGCGGTCAAGATGTGCGAGCGGTGCGCGCAGCACTTTGTCGTGAAGCGCCGCGAGGACGCGGACGAGTGCCGGTTTCACTGGGGGAAGCCTTTCACGTCGAAGGTAAACGGTACGTCTCGCGCCCACGATGTGGGGCTGGGGCTTGCGCTTACGCTCGCGGCTGTGGTGTCTGCGCAGGTGAGAAGCGGCGCGTGTATACTTGTTGCTCGCGCACGCCGGACGAGGAGGGGTGTCAGACCGGCCCGCACGTCTTTTACGAGACGGACCCCGAAGATTTGCACAGGAGACACGCGTTCTCGCATACGCGGCCGCCCGCGGATGGCGCGACGGACACCGCGTTAGACGTCGTCGCGCTCGACTGTGAGATGGTATACACGACCGGCGGGATGCGTGTCGCGCGCGTGTCTGTCGTGGACTCTGCCGGTGGGGAGGTGTTCGACGAGTACGTCCGGATGGACGAAGGCGTCGAAGTCATGTACGTCCGTTTGCCCTGGCGTTCCTGGTTCTGCGTATTGACACGCTCCCGTGCAGCGACTTCAACACCCGTTTCTCCGGTGTCACAGACGAGACCTATGCGACCGCACAGAACTCGCTCGCCTCCATCCGGCGGTCGCTCGACGCGCTCATCAATGCGGAGACGATCGTCATCGGGCACGCGCTTGAAAACGACTTGAAAACGCTGCGCATGATCCACCACCGGTGCGTCGACACAGCGATACTATTTCCACACGCGGCAGGCCCGCCTTACCGAAGGGCCCTAAGAGCTTTGTGAGTGCTCCCCGGATGACTCACCCTGGCTGATGAGGGTCCGCGCTGATGCAAATGGTGTCTTAGAGCCAAGGAGTACTTAGGACAAACCATCCAAGCTGCCGGGGCAGCAGGCCACAGCTCCGTGGAGGACTCCGTCGCCACCCTGGACTTGGTGCGATGGCACGTTCTGAACGGGCCTAAACCAACACCCAAGCCGGCCGCCACTACCACGTCGAGCGGTACATCATAGACACCCATGTTTTCCGGACACTTCGTCGCATCGCACGCATCATACCTCTGCACTGTATCCATACCCGCATCCAGATCCTGTATATCCACACTTCGCGTTACCTCCGAGACTGACCCTTCATCTGTGCATACTGGCCTGGAGATCCTGAAAATCCATATATACGAGCGTACGTGTACAAAAGCGACATAAAGAGACTCTACGGTCCTCTTGAGCCGAGGCTGCCCAATCGCGCCATGGTGTCTTCGCTGTTTTCTTGCTCTTCGATGCTGTCCGCTTGTGTGACCTGGTTGACGCTCGTCAGACAAGAGCAAGAGCAAGAGAAGAGGGGTGTCTCGGACGTACCACTCGTAGTACCGACTTCTTTGACGACTCTTGTAGCTCCCCCGCAATGATAAGCTCGTCGAGGATCTACGCTGCCGTAAAGGGGACGATCGTTCGCGGAGCAGAGGGACACTCACAGCATACGCCTTCTGGAAGTTGAAGATCCTGCGTTCATAAGCCATAACATGAGCGGCGCACAGATCGCATCGAAACACGGCGCATACAAGTCCAGTTCGCACACCTGGCCACACAGGTCAATCGCGCGACGGACAGAACGGCAGCGGACGCACTCACGTTCCCAAAGTACCGATCCAGCACTTCGACGTATCGGTGGATGATCTCCAGCGTCACGAGCTCGTTGTCGCCCTGGCTGATCCCGCACACAAAGAACAGCGACGCGTATCGCCTGTACACGACCTTCGTGTCTGCGCTCGATACCCACCCAGTCAGTCAGACAGACCTCGGTACATCCGGATGCCAAGGGAAGGGGAGAAGACGACGCACCCTTGTACTCGAGGAAGTTGCACATGCGCGTGCGGCGCGCGAGGACAAGCTGCGTGACGTCCTTGACGATCTTCGCCTTGGCCTTCTGCGACATGGTCTGGTACCATTTCGCGAGGCGGACCTTCCCTGTGGGCCGGGCCGTCGGTCAGGATCCAAACTTCGAAAACCGTACGCCAAAGCGTGGTATACCTTGCCGGGAGACTAGCAGCATGTAGTTGATCATTGCGAGGGGCACGACGGGGGGGCGAGAGGCGATGGTACCGTGTACAGTACGATTCAGAGCGGTGTAGCCTTGCACAGTGCGGTGAACAAGCAGTCGATGGCAGCGCTCGGGGGCAATCATTGTGGGGGCGTTATTGCCTTTCCGGGACATCGGCAAAGGGCGATCGGGCCATTGGCGCTTACTACGTTACATCTTGGTAAGCGCCTCCAACATGCCTTGTAGAAGAACTAAGTGGACGCGTCCGCAACACGGTGTCTGCAACTAACATCCAGAGCCCGGACATACCTGTGCCAGAGAGAATTATTCTGAGAGATTCGTTGAAATATGTCGGAAGCGTCGTCCTCGAAAATACCCCTCCCGGTTTTCCTCAAGATGCTTACAAGCCATAATATCAGCCCAACCAAGGCAATGACGGTAGCGGGAAAGATGTAAGTTCGTCCTATGACGCACAAGACGTAAATAAGCTAACCTGACGTACAGATATAAACTCCATAGCACTCCAAGTCAATTGGAGATGCTCACCGATTTTTCGCTCGAGTCTGCCGGTATCGCCGAAAAAGACCTCCGTAAACAGGTCCTCGCTGCCGTGCGCAAGGCCGGGTACAAGAGTAAGCCCGCCGCGAGCGGCCGCACCAAGAGCACCGCGTCTACCACATCCGCGGCGAAGACGACAGCGAAGGCGGGATCGTCCACAGGCGACGTAAGCCATTCCTCACTTATTGCACCGTTACATAATTCATATCTACGCATTGGGCATTCGCGGCCCCATCTCCGTGCCATCTGACAGGGCAAGCCCGCGCGGAAACGCAAGCGGGACGACGATCTCAACGAGCTCCTGCCTAGCAAGCCCTCCGAGGAGGGCGACGCGTACGGCAGCCTCGAGTTCCATGAGATACTCGACGAAGAGGTGCGTGCGCCAAACCCTCGCCCAGCGGTCTAAATTGCGTGTGGGGCCCTCCACACGCACCGCGGACGCCACATTAATGCCACAACGGCTGGCTCGCTGACGAGAGGCCGTACGTGTGCGGCAATGCGCCCCTAGGTCATCAAGACGAAATACACCGTCGTGAACCGGGCGCCCATAATGATGGCGTGGGCGTTCGTCGTCGCAGAACGGCAGGGCTTCGGACGCGAAGAGGCCCTCAGCATAGGTATGCAGCTCCCCCTGTGTCTCCCTCGTCGGCGCACGTCGAGCCCCGGGTAACTCTGTGAGGCTGTGCGGGCCACGGCTGTGCGCCGTGCTGTGTCGTCGTCCGCCGGGTGTTCATCCCATTTGCTCCTGGGCAGCGTCTGTGTATACGGAGATGAACGCGATGTCCAAAGGCGTCTCGCTGGGCATATACCGCGACGGCCAGCAGCGGGGCATGGAGGCGAGCCGCACCGGGTCCCAGCCGTACGTGGAGCTCATGGGCAGACGGTACGCCTTCTCCCGTCTCATCGCCCCTCCCCAGAAAGGAGTTGAACCAGGCCGTTTTCCCTCTCTGCATTCACCCATGTATGCGGCGACGCCACCCCTGCCTCGCTCTGTCCGCTGAAACAGGATGTACGTCCCTATTCCGGCCTCTGTCCCTTTCATCCCCGACACTCACCTTCACCCTCCCTCACATCCCCCTTCGACCCTACGCAGCCCCCTCTACCAGACCGCATCCGCGCAGTGGCGTGCGCTCTCCGCCGGGACTCCCGCCCCACCCGCGTCCGCATTTTCGTACATTACGCGTGCCTTACGGCAGACGGCGCCACATATCGTGGGTGCGCTGCGCCTGCTCGCTGCGAGCTACGCCCCGGCGGAGCTCAATACGAAGGGTTTTGGTCTCTATGCCGAGTTCCGGCCTGCCGCGGGTGGGTGGGGCGAGAGGGGGGAGGTTCGCTGCGATAATATCCTGGGCTTGCGCAAGCCACAAGGTGCAGGCGGAGGAGGTTCCAAGTCCGATGCTACACCCTCCGAGGATACGTTGGTGAAGGTGGAAACTGCAGACGAGTCGGGAAATCTTGAAGACCGGACAGGAGAACCCGGACTCGAGCAGGTGTCCAAGAAGTTTAAACGAGAACCTCCTGAACAAGATGAATATGACGCAGCCCTGGACGACGATGCCCTTTTCGAAGACTTCGACCTCAGTACTATACCGTGATGTTTCCAGCGATTCTAGTACCCATAGCCGACTTGTGTTGGATAGCACTCTAGGAGGCGAGGTATGATACGTTAGGCCAACATGTACACTACATCTACATTAGCAGACCGAACGGCATAGTAGTTGCTCTCCCTCGACTCTCCCGCTTCGCCCACAGCAGCCGCACCAGCAAGTCCTCTGTAGCCACAGGCGCTTAGTTGAGGTTTTTGATGACGGCGGCAGTGAACTCCGAGGTCGTCGCAGAACCTACAGGTTACATGAGCGTGAGAACACCTTGAAATAATGTTTCGAACTTACCGCCCATATCCGCGGTGCGGACCTTGCCGGCGTTGATGACATCGAAAGTCGCGCTCGCGATACTGTTCGCGAGGTGGTCAAGGCTGTAAAAAAGACGGTTAATTTCGTCCAGCCGACAGGTGACTGAATACGTACCCAAGGTGCCGGAGCATCATGGTCGCAGAAAGGATCATCGCTGCAGGGTTGGCACGGTTGGTACCCATGATGTCCTTGGCGACGTGACGGCATCCAGGCTCAAAGAGCGCGTACTCCTGCAGGACAATACAGTGTGAATAACCGGCTTTCGTAATGTATGCAGGGAATACTTACCCTGCCAACGTTGCAGCCAGGCACAATACCAGGGCCACCGACAAGCGCGGCACCAATGTTAGAAACGATGGCACCGTACAAGTTAGGCATAACCATAACATCAAACTGGGTGGGACGAGCAACCAGCTGCATGGAACTTGTTTAGAGTAGATGAGCGGTTACCATAGTAGGACCGAAAAAATGCGCTACGCACGTGTTGTCCACGATCATGTCGTTAAACTCGATGCCGGTGGACTTGTAGTCCTCAGCCACCCGGCGGAAGGTGTTGAGGAACAAACCATCACCCAGCTTCATGATGTTTGCCTTGTGCACACAGGTGACTTTCTGTGTTTGCGGGTATGCGGTGAGGACGGCGGGTCGTTTTAAACACAAAAATCTGTATTACCTTGCGGTTGTTCTTCAGCGCAAAGTCAAAGGCGAAGCGGCAAATGCGCTCGGCCTTGGCACGCGTGGAGACCTTCAAGCTCTCGACGACACCGGGGTAACTCTGGTGCTCGAGGCCCGAGTACTCACCCTCCGTGTTCTCACGGATGATGGCGAAATCCACGTTGTTGTGACGGGTGGGGAAGCCGGGGAGGGACTTGCAGAGCACAACAGAAGCGTAGATGTCAAGCTGCTGGCGCATGGCGACGTTCCACGAGATGTGGCCAGACTGGGAGATGGGAGTGAAGAGGATGCCTAGAAGGTAGAATGTTACGCGCGAGCTTGGAGGAGATACCTGTGTGTACCTACCCTTGAGACCGACCCGGTTGCGTCTCAGACTCTCCATAGCCTGCTTGAAGAGCTCCTCGCCCTCGGAGGACATGCCAGAGACGTTGTACTGCTCCCACTCAATGGGAGCGTTCACGTACTCGAAGATCTCCTTGACGGAGTCCGTAATCTCGTTACCAATACCGTCTCCGGGGATGAGGGTCACCTAGATGTGTACGCGTTCAATCATGTCCAACCCCGGTGCTGTCATTAAACCTACGGTGTAGACGCCGCCATACTTGGTGGGAAGCTGCGCGAGATGCGTTCAGTCGCGCTGAACATCTGTAGAGATACAAGAAACGTGACACACTCTCTGAGTGACCCGGGGGAAGCCAGCGGAGAGGGTGGTGGCCGTCCGCTAGATTAAAAAGGTCTGCATCGGGTGAGAGCGCTGAAATCGACGCTACGTACGGCGTTGAGAGCGGGACGAACAGCAGACGCGAGAGCACTACGGATCATGGTGTCGACACCGTGGCGAGAAGAGAGTAGGATGGAGGAGGGAGGGAGGGAGACGAGCTGGAAGAAAAGCAGATGTCGGCCGAAACGCGGGACGGTCCGTGCCAAAGCCAACGCCGTCATCGTCGCCCACATGGCCAAGCATCACCCGCTCGCGTGGCCCTCACCGTCCCCGCCCGACGCCCATCCCGGCCGTTTGCCGCCCTCGGCCGTGCGCTCGACGCCGACATGTCGCAGCACGACGACGGCAGGGACAGGGCGGTGTGGGCGCAGCGACCACAGCACCCACGCAATATATATCCTCGCATTGTTTCGCGCTTCGCGCCCGACCGACGCCTGAGAATGGGACGACTGGTGCCTGTGAGCCCCGGTGCCGCATGCGACGGTGATCCTGATCTCGCAAACTGGCACGACATGGTCAGCCGCTCGCCTCTCATCGCTTCCTGCGACGACAGTCAAAGAGTCCGCCCCGTCTCCGGGCCCTCGTCTTACCACGGCCCATCCACTCGTTTTACGACGGTTCACGACTCACGACGCTCGCCATGGCCACCAAAGGCGAGAAACTCGTCCCAGACCTCGCGGAGAGGCTGCACACCCCGCCTAGACGCGACCTGACGTTCTATCTCGTCCTCCTCGTCGCCGTGCTCCCCATCTGGTCCGTCGTACCGCTCTCGTGGGCATTTGTGATATACACGCTGCACTCCGGCCTCATCTGGACCTTCGCGTGGAGAGGCTGGGGTCTGTTCGCGCTCGCGCTCAGTGAGGTCAGACCCAGTGATTGCTTCCCATTCAGTTTACCAAAGCTTATCCCCCGGATCCGCACCGCAGGTCTTCTTTAGTGTGTACCACTACAACCTCGCCTCCTTCGTCGCAGGTCCCAGCCCCAACGGCCCCAGTAGCCTCCACGAGCTGCAGGCTGTATTCAAGCGCGTCCTCCAAGCAGGTCTCGCGTCTCTCCCCGAAGAAGGCTTCGACGAAGAAACGCTCGATGTTGATAGGCCAGGCAGCCCAGAGGAGGCACTTACCGTCCTCGATTACCACGACCCCCGTGCAGTCGACTTTCGGAACTACTTGAGAACATGGTGCGCTTGCTACCTCTCGATCACTTGCCCACCCGAGGCTTCATATGTGCTCGATCTAGGTTCAACAGGGTCCCATGGTCTGCTATTCGCCGACATGAGATGTTCTCCTGGCTCTACTGGTCGATCTTCAATGCGGCATTCCCTGGGATCGACGAAGTTTCTGAAACCCACAAGAAGGTACTCAACGAAGTCATCCAAATGATCGAGTATCGTTCGGGTTCCAAGATCCCAGATGGCACGAATCCCGCTGCTAATCCATTACGTCTCACCTTGGACCCTGTCAATGTTACCTGGAGACCGCTTGTGTGGTATGCAGGAGTAGCTCTGAGCAACGCTTTCCTTCGCCGTAACCTCAAGACTCGGTGGAATGCGAAGATCGGGGTTTACAAGGGTCTTGAGTGAGTCTGTGTATAGGCCTGTCCGTCTACCGCTATTTACGCTTGCGACTATCAAGATACGTCCTACGAGTCCCACCCACATGGAACGCACATACTGGACCTCGTCCCATCGTGTTCATGCACGGCCTTGGCCTTGGCCTGACGCAATATCGTCGTTTCCTCGGACACCTCTTCACCGCGCTCCCCGAATATCCTGTCCTTGTCCCCTTACTTCCTCACGTCAGCCAAGAGATCCTTCATCCCCGCTTCCTCAGGCCTATGGGGCGGGAAGAGATGACACAATGTCTTGCCGGTCTATTAACCGAACTGGGCTGGGCCAACTCGAACGAGCCTTCATCTGACACTTCTGACTCCGAGGAAAAGACCGCGTCCGAGTCGGAAGGGTCAACAACAACGACGCGGGTCCCGAAGGGCGTAACGATGCTCAGCCATTCTAAGTGGGTATTGATGGACATAGCGGTGGGGACGGAGAGCTGACTACCTCCACACAGCGGTTCGTTCTCTCACGCGTGGATGCTCAAAGCATATCCCCGGATGATCATCCGGTCGTGTTTCGTCGATCCCGTCACCTTCTGCTCCTGGGAAGGCGGTACGTCTTATTGGGATCGCTTTAAGTGATCATCACTCTGACTGCAAGGCCCACTCACAGATTTGTGCTATAACTTTATATACAAGCCCTGTTCAAACGTACGTATATCGCCGACGCGTTTGAGACTATCCTGATAGGCCTTAATGCAGGGACTGGACCTTGTAATCAAGTATTTCGTTGGCACCGAGCTCGGCGTCGCCAACTTCCTGCAGCGGCACTTCGACTGGTCAGCGAACTGCTTATGGTACGAACAGATCCCCCACGCACGAGACCCGCAGAAAACTGCGTTCTTCCTCGGGGGCAAGGATTCTATCATCGATGCCACTGTGAGTCCGCCCGACCCCTTCTGTGATTCCTATCGCATGCTGACTCGCCGTGTTACTCTCGCAGCGTGTCAAGCGCTACCTCACCTCGCACGGCGTTCGCAAGGGCCTCTGGTTCGACCCAGACGGCCGCCACGGACAGGCGCTGCTTTCCAGCTCCCCGGGTCACCACGAGATCCTGCGGTGGCTACGGGAGAAACATTGACGATCACGACGACAGGGCTCGCATGCTCTTGAGTTTTCAGCCCGGCCGTGCTACATACATCTACGATCTGACTTCTGGACATAGCATGAATACCTTAAACCCGCCTAATGCAGTGATACCCGTGCCTGCTACCATCCTAACACGGCCCATCTACACCCTATAACTTATTGCTTTGACTGGAGTCGCGATATCCTGAAGAACGCTGGACTGCAGTAACTGTTCTGATCGCCACAATATTGCGTCCTAATTGCTTTGTCGGACTGTCGCCCGCTTGATATAGACCCTACTAGATCCTATCCTAATGTGCCGTGTCGCTATCGCATATAATTGTGTTTTGCATCTATGCCTTCAAATCCAGCAGGCAAAGCGCCGTCGACGCGGTAGAGAAATCGCTCCAATCTTGTAACCTTTAGAGCTCTGAGGTCTCGCTGCAGGGCCGTTCAAGAGGACGGTGCTGCTTCCGAGTGTCCACTGTACCACTGTATAGCTAGAAGTTGCCTTAGCTAGTGAAACAAATTCAGTGGGATGTTTGGCAATGCATGGCGGTCGTTATACGTCATGTATTATGTCTGAAGATATCGTGCCCGGACTTGTAGTAGCACTTGAGATCGTTTTCGAAAATACCATCACTCGCTCCAATAATCAAACCACTAAACACTCATACGGATGTTAGCTCAAAACATGCTCAACGCAGGCCAGTACTTCAAACACGCGCCGTTAATACCATGCTAATAGCAATGGCATAACCGATATCTAACTACGTTACGCCATGCCTGCGCATCTTTGCTAGAAATTTGCAACGATAGAACACGTACGGGAGACATCATAGTAACTAGATCATTGTTGCAACAAGCCTGCAGCATTCCTGTACATGACATGCTCAAGCTCGTCCCGATCGCCCGCGAAGAAATCGTCGGCATTCTTGGTGTACCACTCGACGGTGTCCATGCTGACGGCTATACGCGCGGCGAGGCAAGGTCAACTGAACCGAAACGTCTCTCCTAATCGACCCACTCACCGGGAAAGTCCGTCCCAAAGAGCAGGCGGTCGTCGCCGACGGACGCTCGCATCGCGGTGAGCGTCGTCTCGTGGCTGCTCAAAGCCATGTCAAAGTAGAACGTCTTGAAGTCCTCCACGATCTCCTCGGGCGAAAGCGGGCAGCCCATGTGCTTGGACAGCGCTGCGACGCGCGGGGCGAGGAATGGCGTGCTACCCCCGAGGTGCGCGAGGATGATTCGGACGTTGGGCCAGCGACGCTTCTTGCCTGTGACGACCAAGTGCGCAGCGGCCTTGAACGTCTCGTTTGGGACCTGTCTCACACAGGGGTCAGCACTCGGAATGCCGGACACGCGCAGCGCGGTGCGAGCCCGGCTACTACCTCTGTTACCGGGATGCCCAGATAGGGGTGGGGATAGGGCGTCGAGGAAGGCACCTGTGCGCCGTGCAGGAAGACGACAGCGGCACGTCTGTCTAGCTCTGCCCAGATGGGATCGAAGGCGTCGTCCCCTATGTATTCTGAAGTCTATTAACCATGGCGCGCGCGGCGTCCGTCCTTGAAACGACTTACTCGCTTCGGCTGCGTCGCCGTACGAAGACGACATGGCGACTCCCCACGCCTTCAGGTCGTCGAGCCCGTGCGCGATCTCTGTCAAGACACCTGGGAGAGACGTATGCTCGGTGAAGGGGTACGGTTTCGGCAGACAAGGCAAGGAGGTCCACAATGCTACACACCTTGCGTGTCGGAGAGATTAGGCAGGCATGCGAAGAAACCAAATCTCCCGGGACGGTCTGAACAGATCCGCGCAGCGTACTCGTTGAACCTGCGCGCCGCGGTCCGGTTCTCTTCGCTCGCGGGCCCCGGGGGCAACCCGGCAGGGAGGGACAAGACTGCGGTCTGTATATTGAGTCTATCCATGGCTCTGAGGCTGATGTCTGGGTTCCAAGGTAGGTTCTCCGGAGGTGTACACCAGCCTACTTTCTCACTGAGGCCTGCCTTGTCTATGGAGGCTGGAAATATGTGGTGATGGATGTCTATACGGCTCTATCAAATGATACTGTCAACGTCTTAGGCCTAGATACTGTCTACCGCCACTTGCCATTATTCAGAGTATCGAGGAATGCGACTGACGATAGGGCGACTTGACTGCATTCTTATACCTCGCCATTGAGCGCCGAAGAGCTTCTAAAGCGACCCGACGTCAAGTAACGTCTAACGAAGCTCCATTCCTGTCGAGGGTAGAAATTGGGTCGAAAACGGTTACGTACGGGGTCATTCCGAGGAAACTGTGCCATGAATTCGTACACAGAACTGTGCACTACTAAGCTGCACACATTTGAACACGACTCGCTGGATTTAGACGCCCTATAATCACTCCCGCCGGAAATCCTTACACTCTTCGCCGTTCCAGCTGAAAAACTTGCCGCTCAAGGATTTAGGAGCTTTCAAGGCCAGCGCGGCAATAACGTGGCCAGCGTCCTCCGGTTTCACGAGCTCGCCCTTCTCGTGAGCGTCAGTAAATCTCTTCAAAATTTCCGAGTCCATCGTAGAAGGGCCTCGGCTACGAATGAGGCCTTGCATCTAGAAAACGACCCGTGCACGTGAACACTTGGACGTTGATACGAAGATCAGAAGTCAAACTTACAGGGGTGTCGACCATGCCAGGACGGAGCGCAACAGACGTGACATCGCCCTCCTCCTCAGCAAGGGTCCTTTCAAAAGGTGAGAGTGGGATGAGTATTAGGCACACAACAACCGACCTGCAGAGGCTATTCATAGCCGCTTTTCCGGCATTGTAGGGTCCCCAAGAAGGCGTTCCGTTCACAGCTGCGCCTGAGCTCACAAACACAATGCGACCGCCGAGCGTACTCTTGCGCAGCTCAGGGAGGGTGGCGCGGATAGCCGTTATGAGGGAAAAGAAGTTGACGTCGAAATGTTGCTTCCACTGGTCCACGGAAATGTCCTCGGACGCAATCTTGCCTAGGGGTTCTAACACACCGGCATTCAGAATGAGACCGTCAATGTGCTTGTATTTCTCGAGACCGCGGGATACAGATGTGCGGACAGCAGAGGCGTCGGTGCTTCAAATTCAAGTCGGTACACTGAGGACGCGATGCAATACAGGAATCCGATGCCATCTTTACTTACACATCGCATTCGAGCGCAAGCAGCGACTCTACATGCGCGTCGCCTAGGCTGTGCAGCTCTGGGGTCTTCGTGCGAGAGAGCGCGACGACGTTTGCGTTGAACGTCTCGAGGAGGATCTTGGCGATGGCAAGCCCGAGGCCTCTGGGAGCCGAGGGAATATCAGCTGCCTGGAAATGGATCGGAAAGAAGCTAGCGCGGGATGCACTTCGAGGCCCCGGTGAGGAGAACGACCGGTCTTGCCGCCATGACGGGCGTCGCGCGCAGGGGAGGAGGCGTCGAGGAGGACGGCGGGCGGACGCGGACGACGGCGAGGTCGTAAGATGCGCGGGTGGGACGAGGACCGCGGTGGGTTGATTTGGAGTGTTTGGGGAGGCGCCTCCCAAAATGCGCCGCGTCCCGAGCGCGTCCGAGCCACCTCAGCACTCTCCGGCCGTCTCCCAAAAATTGGGCCTCTCCTCGTCTCCCTCTCCCTCTCCGCCCACCACCCCCGCCAAAAGCCATGGCCTCGCGCATCGCCCTCGCCCGTCTCGCCCCCGCCTTCGCCCGCGCACGGTCTGCACGGTCAGCTGGCGCCCGTCTCGCCCGCGGTTATGCGTCGCAGAGCGAGCATACGGTGCGTCCCGTCACGCCCCCGTTCCGTCTGCTCCCCGACTGACATGGCCTGCTCAGATGACCGTCCGCGAAGCACTTAACGCCGCAATGGAGGAGGAGATGCTTCGTGACGAAAATGTATATGTCATCGGCGAGGAGGTCGCCCGGTACAACGGTGCCTACAAGGTCTGCTTCGCGCCTCTCCAGTGCCAGCGACACCGCTTCAATACTATGCACAGGTTACTAAGGGTCTCTTGGACAAGTTTGGCGAGAAGCGTGTGGTCGACACTCCCATTACCGAGATGGGCTTCGCAGGTCTCGCCATCGGCTCCGCGTTCGCAGGTCTCCGGCCAGTGTATGCACAGTTCACGAGCATATGTCTTAACGAAATACTGACATCCGTATAGCTGCGAGTTCATGACCTTCAACTTCGCTATGCAGGCCATTGACCAGATCATCAACTCGGCTGGCAAGACCCACTACATGTCTGGCGGTGTCCTGCCTTGTCCCATCGTCTTCCGTGGACCCAACGGTGCTGCTGCCGGTGTTGCTGCCCAGCACTCACAAGACTATGCCTCGTGGTACGGTCAAGTTCCCGGTCTCAAGGTTGTCAGCCCATGGAACGCGGAGGACTGCAAAGGTCTTCTCAAGGTGTGTTGCTCCGGCGCTATCGTGTTCTTCCACGAGGATTTACTATGTCTGCAGTCTGCCATTCGGGACCCCAACCCCGTCGTCTTCCTCGAGAACGAACTGATGTACGGTGTGACGTTCCCCATGTCCTCGGAGGCGATGTCGGACAACTTCCTCCTCCCGATCGGCAAAGCCAAGGTCGAGCGCGAGGGCAGTGACGTCACCATTGTTGCACACAGCAAGATGGTCACCCACTCTTTGGAGGCCGCCGACGAACTTGCGAAGGAGGGCATCAAGGCGGAGGTCATCAACCTGCGCAGCATCCGTCCCCTCGATATTGAAACGATCAAGAAGTCGCTGAAGAAGACCAACCGGTATGTTTATGTGTGGCTCACAGGTTTACTGTAGCTTATATAGAATGTCTAGCCTCGTCGTCGCGGAGGGTGGCTTCCCTGCGTTCGGTGTTGGCTCTGAGATCTGTGCGCAGGTCGTCGAGAGCGAAGCATTCGACTACCTTGACGCCCCTGTTGAGCGTGTTACTGGTGCTGATGTCCCCACCCCCGTAAGTTTATCCTTTTAGTCCCGTCCGGCTACTAGTTCACTTATAATCCCACCCAGTACGCCGTCAACCTGGAGAACCTCACCTTCCCCGACGCTAGCGTCGTCGTCACGGCCGCGAAGCGCGCTCTGTACCGGAGCAACTGAGCCGCCTTCTTGCACCTTGCATAGATACCGGGTTGTAGCGTTGGGCGGACGCGCGAGGGTTATATCCACGGCCCTCCAAGTCTGAGGGAGCATAGACTTTATACTACTGGTCACGCCGCAATCATTGCACTGCTACTCTACATGTCTTTTACACTCGCTCTTTGGTGTGTTGCGGCAAGCTCTGTTTATTCGGGCGTTCACAAGAGGTGAGCCAATTCCTGTTGAACGGTACTTGAAGACACATGGGGAGCGCGTGTTGGCGTGAGTGTCTCTTCCTAGTTCTTCCTGTAATTCGTGTTTATCGTCTGCTACAAGGAGTCGATGCACGTCGAGAGCAAAAGCAATATCGCAAGCATATTATTGCTAGCAGTCGCTCAGCCCCCAATGACCGCAGCTCAGATCGGTGTGTTCTTGAACAAGTTAAACTGCGCGCTAGCGCCCCCACGACTCGAGCGCGTGTTGGTATAGAACACGAGTAGCGCGCCTTATTACCTCGACTCGACAGACTTGTGCTTCCTTGACCATCTTTGGCACAGTGGGTGCACATGATCCTGTTGTAGCTGCGGTAGCTACAGTTCTACGAGCTTCCTGTGGCAGTCTAGCGGCGCCGGGCGTCCGCCGTTAATATTTGTGCTCGCCTTCCAGAAGCCCATCGTCTCGCAAAAGATTACCCTGATACAGGCTGTCGTACCCGTCGTCTTATGCCTCGCGAGCTGCCACGATTCGTGGAAATCGGCTGCAAACAATGGTGAGCACATGCGATTGTTTGTCCGCCTCAGCCTCAATGTTGACAATAACTTGAGCAGAACGAACAGTGGCGAACGCACCGTGGTCGGAGTACTGCAGGGACGAATTCGGGGTTGCGCGTATGGTTCCCGGTCACCTGCAGTATATTCCATTCACACGGACCTACAGTAGACGATTCCTACGCAAGCGGGAGGACAGCGGCTGCAGACGATGCTGCAGCACGGAGCGCAGTCCATCCTTCCTTAAATACCCTGCACTTCCCCTCCTCGATAGGCCTCTCACACCTCACACCTCTCGCACCTCATCCCACTACCCCCTCTCACGTTCGTAAAACACAACAAGTTCACAAACTATGCCCCCTCGTGCAGCCCCACCCAGTAGTAGTGGCGGTCGCGGCGCTCCCCGTGGAAGAGGAGCTGATCGCGGCCGTGGTACCTCTCGTGGAGTAAGCAGCGCCGGAAGAGGCCGTGGTCGCGGTCAACCTAGCAGTGGACCCATTGTTCCCGCGTCCCAACAAACTGGCGCCATTCCTGGCCTGCCGGACTCAAGCAGCCACATCACTACTGTAGGCGTCAAGCGTTCAGCCTTCGGTACCAGCGGCCGGTCCATCCGAGTACAGACTAATCATTATGAAGTGGGGATTCCAGAGAGTATCATCCACCACTACGACGGTACGCTCTCACGTCTTCTCTACCGCTGCTAATGGTTCTCGGTTGACTTTCAATTGTACAGTCGGTGTGTGTCGATTTTTTCTCTTGGTCCCCTGCGGCTCTAAATCTGACGCTGTTCACAGTCGTATCGTCGAGCTCCGGGAAGGTTCTTCCCACACGTCTCAACATGGAGATCATCGAACGGCTCCAAAAGACCGTCGCTCCCCAGGTCTTCACTCCCCGTGCAGTCTACGACGGGAAAAAGAACATGTTCACTGCTCGCCAACTTCCGTTTGGCGGGCAGTCACAAGAGGTACCAACACAGCCACATTGAAGGGACTCCAACGAATACTTACCGCATGATCAATTTGTCTCGCAGTTCGACGTCTTTTTGGTGGACCCCCCGTCTTCTGGCGAGACGGCGCGGGGAGCCCGGTCCCCCAAGGTATACAAAGTGCGGCTCACTCACGTCGCCACAATTAACCCCCAGTATGTCCTGTACTTTACGCCCTTTAGTATGTGCTCTAATCCGGATACAGAGTGCTTCAACGCTTCTTAAAGGGTAGACAGTCCCACGACAACGACGTGTTGACCGCTATCACGGTAAGGTGGTCCCTCGGATGACTTGGCAGTGAAACAGATTATTTACACGGTCTGATAGGCTTTGAACGTTGTGATCCGGATGGAGCCGTCGTTGAAGTATCCATTCAACGTGCGGTCTTTCTTCACGAGCCGCGAGCAAAGGGACATTGGCGCGGGGATGGTCCTATGGCGCGGCTACTTCCAGTCCATCCGTCCTGCGATCGGCCGGATGCTCATCAATGTCGACATCAGTACGGGTGTAATGTACAAACCGGGTACGGTCCTCAGTATTGCTTTGGAGGTTATGGGATTTGGCACACCGGCGCAGCTGGGGGAATTTCTTACTAGTCCCCGCACGGGGCCTCGCGAGCGTGTCAAGCTTCAGCGCTTTTTATCCGGCGTACGTATCCGCGTTGAAATTCCCGGCGCGCAACGCCAGGGAAACCTCATCCCTCGTGTCGTGAAAAAAATCTCGGACAAGACCCCCGGCAACGCCATTTTTGTTAATCGCGAAGGCCAACGCACGAGCGTTGACCAATACTTCCGAACCACATACAATTATCAGATCCGCCATCCCAGGCTACCCTGCGTGGAGGTATGTAGCTTTTTATCCCTCTCAAGCGGCCTTTGACCTACCTCGCTTTAGGTCGGATCCGAAGCGCTCATTCCCATGGAGTGCTGCATGATCTTTGAAGGCCAGATCATGCGTAAGCAGGTACCCTCTGACAAGACGAAGGACGTTGTGGAGTTTGCCACAAAGCGGCCTCCGGAAAGACTTGCCAGCATCAGGGAGGGGCTGGGGGTAAGCCCGTACTTTCCATCACCATTGGCCGCGCACACCGCTGAGCTCCGCCACGCAGGTTTTGGCATACGGGCAATCGGAGTATGTCAGGGTGAGGATGGTCCGCCTCGCTGTAGAACTATTAGAGTAAGGATTAATGACGTTGTCAGCAATTTGGCCTGGTAGTGCAACCGAACGCGACGCCAGTGACTCTGCAAGCGCGTGTGCTCGAACCGCCCGTGCTACGATATGGCCAGGGGAGCCGGCAACCTACGATTGTAAGTCTATTACGCTTTTATACTGTAGATTTGCTTAACCGTGGCGACTCAGAAACCGCGCGACGGCGCGTGGAACTTGTGAGCGCCCCCCTAAGAATTGTAGTCGCCACCAAGCGTTGATCATTGGCGCACAGGATCGATAAGAAGTTCTTCAAGCCGGTGACGATCAACCGGTGGTGCGTCGCCGTGTTCGAGCGGCAGAACCGGTTCAGGCCCGACCTCGCCGAGGAGATGGTCAACGGCCTCATTCAATCGTTCGCAAGCGTTGGTAGGACTACTACGGGTACGACAGTGCTCGCCGATGCTCAAAGGATATCGTACCCGCAGGTATCCAGGTCGAAGAAAGAGATCCTGTCATCAAGTGGGCAAACCAGGAGAGCGTCGCCGCGGTAAGTATATTTGTATGATCGATCATACACATGTTTTGACTCCATGCCTACAACGCATTCAGTTTCTACGCACTATCGGGGGTGAATGCTTCAGAAAGAACAACAACCTGGGCGGGCCTGAGCTCATCGTGTGTGTCCTTCCCGAGGCGTCGGCCGACCTTTACATGCGGGTAAAGCAGTATGTGGTTAGGTTCTCCGCATTCCCTCTTAGCCGACTCAAACTGTATGGCAGCTTTGGCGACATTACCCAGGGTGTAGCAACGCAGTGTCTGCGTAGCTCGAAGTGCACGCGCGCCAAGGCCCAGTACTTCGCGAACGTCAGCCTGAAGTGAGTTGTCCCGACGCTGGCGCTATTAAGCAGCAATCTTATTCTTTGTAGGATCAACGTTAAACTCGGTGGTATCAACACTATCCCGGAGGCGCGTTCGGTGCCCTCTCTGACCGACCCTCATAACCCGACGATAGTGATGGGGTAATTGTATTCCTTACGCCGCCGCCTTTACTTCCTGCTGATCAGAGTACAGCGCTGACGTGATGCACCCCGCCCCCGGCGCAGACGGTCGTCCATCGTTCGCTGCGCTCGTCGGAAACGTCGACTCCGACACGGCCAAATACATCGCAGACTGCCGCGTGCAGACCTCGCGTCAGGAAATGATCAACGACCTCGAGGACATGGCCACCAACATGATCAAGATGTACCAGGGGTACCGTCGGGGTGTCGAGCGCAAGCCGGCGGACCCGAAGCGCATCATCTTCTACCGCGACGGCGTCTCCGAAGGCCAATTCCAGCACGTCTTAGACTTTGGTAAATCCTCCCGGGGGCCTTTTATGATGTCGTGTTCGCTGACAACCCCTCGCCCCTGCCCATAGAGGTGACACAACTCAAGAGTACGTTCCTTGAATTAGCCTGACGCTAAGGTACAGAGGTTTATCGACGCGACGCGCCTATCTCCCCACCTTCACAGATGCGTGTAGGGCCTGCAACGTCCAGCCAAAGATCACGGTCATCGTGGTGGGCAAGCGCCACCACGTCCGCTTCTTCCCCACCAACTCGAACGACGCTGACCGCAGCGGAAACTGTCCCGCAGGGACCGTAGTCGACAACCACATCGTCCACCCCACTGAGTTCGACTTCTACCTGCAGTCGCACGGCGGCTTGCTCGGCACTTCTCGTCCTGCGCACTACAGCGTCCTGCTCGACGAGAACGGGTTCACACCCGATAGTCTGCAGGCGCTCTCGTTTGCGCTGTGCCATGTCTATGCGCGGTCGACGCGATCGGTCTCTATCCCCGTGCCCGTGTACTGTGAGCGCCCCCTTTCCATTTCCATTTCCCCTTACCCCAGACCCCTGTTTCGCTCGCTGTGCGGCGCTGACGCCTTTTGCCACAGACGCGGACATTGTCTGCGCGCGCGCGAAGAACCACTATGACCCCGACGGCAATATGGACTTGGAGGGCTCGGGTGTGTCGTTGGACGACCAACAGAAGCAGACGACTCTGGACACGTTTAAGGCAGGCTTCCGGCGGCTCCACAGCAGTATGCGCAAGGTTATGTACTTCTCCTAAAGACTGGCACCCTTCCCCTCTCATTCGCTTGCTGCAATCCGCCCCCCTCGAATTGTGTTGCTGATCTATCGTTTGTGCTCGCCGTCACCATAGTCCATGTACTCGTATCTAACCCCTTTCGAAAAATTCTCGCTCTTTACTAAGTTCTATAAACCGTGTGTAGTACTCACTTAGCAGTACCGACTTCTAGCGACGACGATGATACACCATATTGACTGAAACTTCCTTCCGGATTCGTCAGTGGACGCCGTACGAATACGAGTATTTTGCCTTGTCCGCCGTCATGCGCGTGCGCATGATGGGTGTATCCTTGCTCATGCTATGTGTATCATATACAGAATAGAAGTTAATGTCGGCCCCCTGAACAGGCGATATATGCTCCATATGCCACATGCTACCCACACTGGTCGCATGTACAGCTGAACTTTGGAGTCCTTGAAGGAAGCACGGGCTCGCGGTTGCTTGCACCGCCATCGTCGCATTTTTGCTATTCTACATGTCTTTTACACAACGTTTTTCGGCAGACTACAGCTTCTGGTCACTTGTGTGTCTCTAGCAGGCCAGCGGATCATGATTGCGCAAGCGCACGAAGACGGATGCGGACCGCGTTGGCGTGCGCATCGAGGCCCTCGCAGTCCGCGAGGGTGGCGACCACGGGTCCGAGCCCCTTCAGGCCCGCCGCGGTCACCTCTTGCGAGGTGATGTGCTTCTGGAAGGAGAGCGTGTTGACGCCGCTGAACTGCCGCGCGTACCCGTTCGTGGGCAGCGTGTGGTTCGTGCCCGACGCGTAGTCGCCGCAGCTGTGAAAGAACCCGCGCCCGCGTGAGCGAACCGTCACGGACGCGCTGCAGGAAGAGGACGCACCTCTCGGGCGAATAAGGCCCGACGAACACGCTGCCTGCGTTTTCGACTGCCGCGACGGCCTGCGGGGCGTCCTCGAGGTGGAGGATGAGGTGCTCCGGCGCGTAGTCGTTGGAGAACGCGATGGCCTCGGCGGCGGTGCGCGTCTTGACAATGATGCTCTTCGGGATCGACTGGCGCACGATGTCGACGCGGGTCAGCGCGCGGGCCTGCGCATCGACCTCTTCCTCGATCGCCACGATGCGCTCGTCCGAGAGGCCAACTGCGACGAGCACGACCTGCGAATCGACGCCGTGCTCGGCCTGCGAAAGCAGGTCCGCAGCGACGAACGCGGGGTTGCACGTGTGGTCCGCGATCACCTGCAGCACAGCGCACGCGCGATTCCTACGTCAGCGGGAGGAGCCTTGCGGCGAGAACACGACAGGGCCGCAGACGCACCAGCACCTCGGACGGGCCCGCAGGCATGTCGATCGCGACGAGCGCGTCCGTGTCGTTCTGGACGAGCATCTTCGCCGCGGTGACCCACTGGTTGCCCGGGCCGAAAATCTTGTCTACTTTTGGCACCGTCTCCGTCCCGTATGCGAGCGCGGCGACCGCCTGCGCGCCGCCTGCCTTGAGGATCGCGGACGCGCCGACGAGCTGCGCGACGTACATCACCTCTGGCGAGACCGAGCCGTCCGCGCGGGGCGGCGTCGCGAGCACGATCTCGCGGCACCCTGCGACCTGCGCGGGGATGCCGAGCATGAGCGCGGTCGAGGGGAGGATCGCCGTGCCCCCGGGGACGTACAGCCCGACGCGCGCGATTGGGCGCGCGAAGCGGCTGCAGACGACGCCGGGCATCGTCTCGACCGCGAGCGTGCCCTGCTCGGCCTGGGCGGCGTGGAACTTGTGGATGTTCGCGTATGCGGCGTCGATCGCGGCGCGCACGTCGTCCGCGAGCTGCATCGTCTCGGGCGCATACGGGGGGCGCACGACCGTCGCGGCGAGCTGTGCTCGGTCGAATTTGGCGGTGAGCTCGAGGAGCGCGGCGTCGCCGCGCGTGCGGACGTCGTCCACGATCGGCTTCACCTTGGCAATCATTTCGTCTGACTTGAGCACGGGCCGGCGGAGAAGCTCTGCGCGCTGCGCTGGAGATGCCCCTGCGAGATCGTACGTACGCATGCGGATGGGTGCATCGGGGTTGACGGTAGGCACGGGCGCGGGCACTGGCGTCGGTGCAGGCTTGGTCTCTGTGCTAGTTCCTGGGGTAGAGGTGGCCTCCCGACTCCACTGTGGTTTGGCATTGCCCGGCCGCCGGCTGATCTTCTTGGCCTTCTTATCCAGGGAGTATTCGATATCAGCGATACTGACCCCGGCAGCCACACAGCGAGTCAGCGCAAAATACAGGAGATCCGCTGCTTCGAATGCGACCTCTTCCTTAGTCTCCGCCCGGCAGAGTTCGTCGGCCTCTTCCATGATCTTAGACCTTAGCAACTCAGGGTCGCTGAACAACCTGCGGGTGTAGGATCCCTCAGGAGCGGATGCGAGACGGGACTGGAGGGTACGTTCTAGAGCAGCTAGCCCGCTGACTTCGCCAAAGCAGGACGGGCGGTCCAAGTGGCAGAACCCCGCGCCGTGCTGAACGACGCTGAACTCGAGCGCATCCGAATCGCAGTCCAGGCGAATGTGAACGACATCCTGCGTTGCGCCGGAAGTCTCGCCCTTGCGCCAGAGTCCGTGCTTGCGTGACTGGTACACGCCCTTGCCGGATATAACGCTTTCCCGGACTGACTCGACCGAGGAGTAGACGAGCCCAAGTGTGCGCCCGCCCTCGGGGTATGAGGACACGACGGTCGGGAAGAGACCATCTGGGCGGTCGGATGAGAAGTTCGCGAGGAATGCGTCGGCGATGTTCAGCTGCTTTGCATCGGTTGGAGAAAGGGTGAGGAGGGAAGTAGGGATGACTAGGACTGTCTTGGCGCCGGCAAGTGCGCGGATGGTGGATCGCGAGGGGGGCTCGTTGGAGCTTACGGGAAGGACGTGGACCGACGAACCAGAGAAAAAGCGCGAGACGGATCCGATGAAGTCTACATCGACGGAGGGGGTCTTGATGAGCACGCCGGAGACGCCGCTACGGATTTTGTCCGACACGGCGCTAACGTTAGCGACGTCGAGGAGGAGAAGCAAACGTTCGGCGGGGACAGCGCCTATGGTGTCTTTTGCTAACGCGAGGGGGAGGATAAGCTTGTCAGCGCCGTGGTCGAGGAGGGAGACGACGTCGTCTGCGCTGAGGGATGAGTCACGGTCGACGAGGATGTACCGGCTGGCATTTTGAGGGATGAGCTGGGAGTCTCTGAGGGCGTAGGGGACGACGAGGGGACCGATGCGGGCGAGGGCGGCGAGGAGAGGGCCGTCTGCGTGGTCGGGGTCGAGGAGAGGGAGGAAGGCGGACATGCTCGACGCTGGCGCTGGGCTGCTACCGCTGCTCGAAATTCAAAGAGACAGGCGAGTGCTTTGGCGAGAATGATCACATCTCGCCCCAGACGGCAGTCCCCGCAGATCTCCCTGCAGATCCCGATCCATCACTCGCCATCCGCTCCGCCGGTACAGGCACCTCTCGGGCGCTCGTCTCTAGCGCCCGCATCGAGCACGGCGACCCAGACGACGTTCCAGCAGCTGCTTAACAATCCCTCACGGACATAGGTCCACATACGACCGGCTGCGTCGCGTGATGAGGACAGAAAGGCGTTGAAAACACGTTTCAATGCACATATCACGAATGGTTCTAGTCGTGGGTCGATGCGTACCACCTGAGCACGTCTGGCAGATGCGCTTTGAATTGCATGACCGCATCGTCCTTCTAACAATAAACGGGCGCTGCTAAGGCGGCACCGTAGACACGAGGCGAGTACGGCGACCGGCAGCAGATTGAGGACAGACAGAGGACGGACGGCTTTCAGATGGAACTTCTGCAGTGGCAAGGTTTCTGCAATGGCAAAGTGCGCACGGAGACGACCGTGTGAGCGCAATGACCAGAGTAAGCCAGATAGTCAAGACCGCCTTGACAATGAGTTGCAGAGTGCCCAAGGGAGAGAAAGCGGGAGCTTGGGCGTTGTTAGCGGCCGGCGACGACGGTTGAGTGTGCAAAGACCGAACGCAGCCAAACGGACGGACGAGGCGTCGGCGACGGGCCAGCGGAGGCGACGCGACAATAATTGATCGGACGCGACCGTCGACGCGTCAACAAGGTACAACAAAGCTGTTTCAGGCAGGTGGACGGACTCCGCACCGTGCGCGCGTCCAATGCGCCTATCGATCCTACAGCACAAAGCGCATACCGGCTGCCCTTAAATACCCCGCTTCTTCTTCTCCGCTGCTCAACCAGCCCGCCTGTCTTCCCGCCCTTTTCCCCTTTGCGCATCTCAGCCCGAAAATATCCAAACGCTCAGAAACAATGCCTCCTCGCGCAGCTCCTGGCAGTCGCGGTGCCCCTCGCGGAGGGGCCGCCGGCCGTGGTCGCGGTCAACGCGGTGGCGGTCCAGTCATCGTCGCGACTCGCCAAACCGGTGCCATCCCTGGCCTCCCGGACTCGAGCAGCCACATCACTACCGTAGGCGTCAAGCGTTCTGCCTTCGGCACCAGCGGTCGGTCTATCCAAGTACAGACCAACCATTTTGAGGTCAAGATTCCGGAGGCTGTCATTCACCACTACGATGGTATGCCTACAACCACTCCCTTATTGCCGCTAAAAGTTTTAGGTTGACTTTCTATTTTACAGTTGGTGCGCGCCAATTTTTTCTTTGTCTTATGCGGCCCCGAATTTAACACTTCCGACAGTGATATCATCAGGCTCGGAGAAGGTCCTCCCGGCGCGGGTCAACATGGAGATTATCGAACGCCTCCAGGAGGTCACCGCCCCCCAGGTTTTCACTCCTCGTGCCGTCTACGACGGGCGAAAGAACATGTTCGCTGCTCGCGAACTTCCGTTTGGTTCGTCACAGGAGGTAACCAACACAGCCACATTGAACGAACGACGGTCGCTCATTGTGTTATCATGCAGTTCGACGTCTTTCTGACAGACCCTCCATCCCCTGGAGAAGCCGCGCGGGGCGCCCGAGCCCCTAAGGCGTACAAAGTCCGGCTCACTCACGTCGCCACGATCAACCCACAGTACATCTTATAATTTACTCTCCTGAGTAGCCTGTGTTCTGACCCGGTATTAGGGTACTCCAACGCTTCTTAGAGGGAAAACAGTCTCACGACAATGACGTGTTGACTGCTATCACGGTAAGCCGTCCCTTCGGGTGACTTGACAACGGAAAGGCTTATTTACACGGTCTGGTAGGCTTTGAACGTTGTGATCCGGATGGAGCCGTCGTTGAAGTATCCCTTCAACGTGCGGTCTTTCTTCACTAGCCGCGAACAGAAAGACATCGGCGGGGGTATCGTCCTCTGGCGGGGCTACTTCCAGTCCGTTCGTCCCGCGATCGGCCGGATGCTCATCAATGTTGACATTAGCACCGGGGCGATGTACAAGCCGGGCACGGTCCTGCGTACGGCCTTGGAGGTCTCGGGATACCCCTCTCCTGAGAAGCTCGGGGCAGCCCTCATCGGAGAGCACAACGGGGCGCGCGAGCGCGTTAAGCTTCAACGGTTTTTGTCCGGCGTGCGCGTGTACGTGGAGATCCCTGGGGCGCCGCGCCAGGAAAGGCGTCCCGCCCGCGTCGTGAAGCGTATTTCAACGAACCTCCCCGGCAACCTCTCGTTTGTGAACAGAGAAGGCCAGTCGATGACCGTCGAGCAGTACTTCAAGCGCACGCACAACTACCAGATCCGCCATCCCCAGGTGCCTTGCATCGAGGTGCGTAGCTTGCGCATGCACCGGGAACTCAAGGCTGATAATATTAGGTCGGATCCGGCGCGCTCGTCCCGATGGAGTGCTGCGTGATTTTTGAAGGCCAGATCATGCGCAAGCAGGTCCCCCCTGAAAGGACCAAGGATGTCCTCGACTTTGCAACCAAGAGGCCCGCGGAACGGCTTAACAGCATCAAGGCTGGTCTGGGGGTGAGCTGTTCCTCGTCGTGTGCCGCGTCACCGCCCCGTGCTGACTTAACGTTGACAGGTTTTGGCCTATGGGCAGTCGGAGTACGTTAGGGTGAGTGTGGCCGACTCCGCCGCGGTATCGTCCTAACCAAAGGCTGACAATTCTCTCAGCAATTCGGCCTGACCGTGCAGCCGAACGCAACGCCGCTGTCTCTGCAGGCGCGTGTGCTCGAGCCGCCTGTACTGCAGTATGGCCAGGGAAGCCGGCAAGCTACGATCGTAAGTGTGCTGCGCGCGCGTCTCCGATCGCTGGATCTGACCTCAACCCGCATCTCATCGTAGAAACCGCGCGACGGCGCGTGGAACATGTGAGTGCCACGCCCGATCCGGAGATGCGGAGTCGCGGCTAACCTTGCGCACGCAGGATCGACAAGAAGTTCTTCAGGCCGGTGAAGATCAGCCGCTGGTGCGTCGCCGTGTTTGAGCGGCAGAACCGGTTCAGGCCCGACCTCGCCGAGGAGATGGTCCACGGGCTGCTTGAAGCTTTCGCCAGCGTCGGTGAGCCCTGCGTGCTACTACACTGCCTGGCGCCGCTGTCCGATGCTCATGGGACGTCGTGACCACAGGTATTCAGGTCGAAGAAAAAGACCCCGTCATTCAGTGGGCCAACCAAACAACTGTCGCCCAGGTGTGTTATTTATTAGGATCGGTCTCGCGTAGGTCTTGATTGCATGGCCACGACGTCTCTAGTCCCTACGCGCTGTTGGCGGTGCATGCTTCAAGAAGAACGGCAACAAGGCCGGCCCCGACCTCATCGTCTGCGTCCTTCCTGAGGCGTCGGCGGACCTTTACATGCGCGTCAAGCAGTGAGTCTCTACAACAGCCCTACGAAGCTTGAAACTTGCTGCTAACTGCGCGGCATTAGCTTCGGCGACATTTCTCAGGGCGTGGCGACGCAGTGTCTGCGGAGCTCTAAGTGCACGCGTGCCAAGGCTCAGTACTTCGCGAACGTCTGCCTGAAGTGAGCTGTCCCGCCCCGGCGTTATGAAGCACTCATCTCACCCTCTGCAGGATCAATGTCAAGCTCGGCGGCATCAACACCGTCCCGGACGCGCGTTCTGTGCCTGTCCTCACGGACCCGCACAACCCGACGATCGTCATGGGGTAAGCGTGTTTCATTTCCCCGGCTTAATGGCTTCCCGCTCACTTGTGTGTAGCGCCGACGTCATTCACCCCGCACCTGGGGCTGACGGACGCCCATCCTTTACCGCGCTCGTCGGCAACGTCGACTCCGACACGGCCAAGTACATCGCAGACTGCCGCGTGCAGCGGTCGCGGCAAGAGATGATCGACGATCTCGAGGACATGGCCACCGCCATGATCAAGATGTACCAAGGATATCGCCGGGGTGTCGAGCGCAAGCCGGCGGACCCGAAGCGCATCATTTTCTACCGTGACGGCGTCTCCGAAGGCCAATTCCAGCAGGTATTGGACATCGGTGAGTTCTTCCAGAGCCCTTTTATGATATCGCGCTTGCTGACCTGAGGCCCCTCATCCTACCTGCAGAGGTGACACAGCTGAGGAGTACGTCCCTTGAATTGGCGCGACGCTAATGCATAGGGGTTTACTGACGCGTCTCTTCTTCACCCGTCCCTTCAGAGGCGTGCGCGGCGTGCAACATCAACCCAAAGATCACGGTCATCGTGGTGGGCAAGCGCCACCACGTCCGCTTCTTCCCCACCAACTCGAACGACGCTGACCGCAGCGGAAACTGCCCTGCAGGAACCGTAGTCGACAACCACATCGTCCACCCCACTGAGTTCGACTTCTACCTGCAGTCGCACAGTGGCCTGCTCGGCACGTCTCGCCCTGCGCACTATAGCGTTCTACTAGACGAGAACGGGTTCACACCCGACAGTCTTCAAGCGCTCTCGTTTGCGTTGTGTCATGTCTATGCGCGGTCGACGCGATCGGTCTCTATCCCTGCGCCGGTGTATTGTGAGTGCCCCCTTTCCATTTCCCCTTACCCCAGACCCCTGTTTCGCTCGCTGTGCGGCGCTGACGCCTTTTGCCACAGACGCGGACATCGTCTGCGCGCGCGCGAAAAACCACTATGACCCCGATGGCCACATGGACTTCGAGGGCTCGGGCGTCTCGTTGGATGAGAAACAGAAGCAGTCCGCGTTCGACGCGTTCAAGGAGGGCTTCCGGTCGCTGCACAGCAGCATGCGCAAGGTCATGTACTTTTCTTAAGGGCTCGCACGCCCCCCGCCCCTCTCTTTCGGAACTTATAGTAGGTATATCATCGGATGCGTAGCGAGAACGCTCGCGGACTCTATCGTGCTCGTGGAATCGCTGCTGTACTGTAGTATCCTGTATCCCCCGCGCCATCATCGTCCTGCTTGCTATCTTCCGCCGTGCTGACGTCGCTTTTGTATCACTCGTACTCACCTCCACTATTGCGCATTTTCCTTTCCTCCTCCATTGTCCCTTGTCTCACTATCTACCCACATATGTACCTCATGATGTATGTTGCCGCCCCGCCTCTATGCTGTACTATGAATACATGTCTATTATGGACCGGATCACACTCTGCCTTGGCGTGCCACTCCTGGACCTGTGCACGGCGGATCAGAACTTTACTGCTTTGTCCGGATAACATCGCCGTAGGCGCAGCGCGAACACTACGATCGACGACCACAACAGGAGGCCTAGGACAGGCATGAGGGTGACGGTATATCTAAGCACAGCCCTGCGGTAGCTTGCAGATCGGTGGGGGCGATAAGTGGGATATGAACCGCGCGGATTGTGGGATCTGGCCTGTGAGGTGCTTCTGCGTTCATCCCGATTCATATTCGGAGGTAGCTGCGTAACTGGCGTACGCGGGCTCGAGCTCGTGTATTGCTTGAATTCGAAGTTTGTGGCTTCCAGCAGTACTGTCACGGCGCCAAAGCCCCATCATATTGGCTGCCCTGGGTACACTACACTGTACGCGTGCCGGTACGGCCCTTGGCGTTAGCAGTCATGTCGCCCCAGGTCCCCTTTCTTCTCCCCACCTTCCCTGACCCCATTGGCAGCTCTAACACTCACATAGGTAAACGGCTTGTCCCGCACGGCTCGCGAGCAGGACAGGATGCGGACCTTTGGACCGCGGACCGCGCAGCGATTTACCCTGGGCCGCCGGTGTGCGTGCTTTCCAGGAGGACATTGCGCAGCGTGCCCCGGCTTACACTAGGTCTTTCCGACTTGGGGCAGGCAGACGTGTAGGGAGCTCCAACGGGAGGGCATGTGGCAAACTGGAGCTCGTCCAACGACCATCTCTCGAGCTCGTGCAGGCCATGCCAGACGCGGCTCTGGCCCGACCCGCGATGCCAGACCCCATCCCCCCCTTCCCTTCTCTCGCTCTGGCACCCATAGGTCCGCTGGCCCGGCGGCGGGCATGCATCAGTGCGTGGTAGCCGTGAGGTGTTCAAGCTCAAGCGCCGACTCTGACCGGCAGCACTGAAGCTACCCATGCGAGCCACTACGCAGACCCCTGCCCTGGAAGCGGCGCGTCTGGTGTGCGGTGCTTTTCGCAAGTGGACACCCTGCCCTGCTCGTGCCTTCTCCGGAATCGCTGCAGTTCAATTCTCGTCGACGCGACCCAAATGCGGTTCAGCTCGTTTATGCCCCGGCCCACCGGAATCCGGAGAAGGCTGAGGATGGGTGCGCAGGCCTACATGTCTCTCCCGATCGTGCTTCGTGGACCCACCGCTCAGGACATTCCGTCACAGTCTTTGCTTTTCGCTTGGAGACCGCCCGAAGCTCTGTCAGTTCCACATCTGGTTTAAATAGCCGGCCCTGTCCTGCTCCAGCAAACTGCCTCTGGCACCTCGCCCCTGCTACCGCGACTGCTACCCCTACTTCGACCGCTACTGCCGCTCAGCTGTGCTGTTGCTTCGATACCCCTTCACCCTCGCCGCCTGTTCGCGCTACCGGAAGCATCTGCCATGGACCCCCGCCGCAACAAAATGAGCTGGCGCAAGCCCGTCCCGAAACTCACCCCTGAGTCGTCGATGTACTCTGGCCGCACGTCGCGGACAGGTATTCGACGCCTCTCCTTCGCCACCATGAACAAGGAGATGCCGCCCGTGAGTACCCCACTGACGTGCCTCGCGCCGTGCCCCACCGATGACGCCACACCTGCTGCGCCCGCCGCAGCTCCCTCCAGACTGGCGCGAGTCCATCGAGACTGCCTTGAAGCGCGAGCGACGCTACGCCATGTACGTTGACCCGCCACCGTCGCCGCCGCCGAAGGACGTTGGGGACATCGACAGTGCTAGTCACGGGGACAGCCGGCCGGAGTCGCTCGCGCTTACGCTGGTCGACGAGCAGGAGCAGGAGGACGCCACGGTATGCTTCTTCACGTGGATCTGCGTCGCGCCAAGACGGGCTCACTCCTCCCTGACGGACGTCGTGCCGCCGCCTGCAGTTGCCACAGCTCGTCAGCCAGCCGGTGGAGTGCACCCAGCGCGCCCAGCTGTCGCCAGCGTTGGCCCGCCGGCCCAGCCAGAAATCGTTGCCACAGGTGCGCGTGGCTCGCTCTTCATTTGCGGCGGATTGCGTTCATATCTCACAAGCGTGCTCATGGCGCTCTTCGCGGGCATACTGTATGCAGATCTACAGGCCTCCGACACCGCCACTCCGGGCTGAGCACCCCAAGCTTCGCGCCGCCGCCTGCTCGAGCACCAGCTCTGAGAGCGTCGCGTACACGGTACGTAAAATACGCGACCCCGTGCGGGCCTGAACCCTGATGCCCGTCCCGCGTGTGTAGCTATACAACGGGCTCAGATCCGCAGAGCGGCCGGGCGCCTGTGCCAGTTCGAGCCCGTATGCTGAAAAGGCCCCTGAGGCCTCACGGAAAACCTCCAGCCGAGGGGCTGGTGGACGCTGTGGCGCTGTGGCGAGCGGTAATGAGCTGCCGTGCAAGGAGCCCGCGGGCGGGCCCTCGCCGTGCGGGCACCGGGCGAGCGCACTATCGACGGCGAGCGGAAGCAGGTCTTGCTCCGGGCGCTCGTACTTGGCGAGCGAGGTGTGCTTTGGCGTGTGGGCTGCCCTGAAGGGGTGGGGGCTGCATGTCCGCGCGAAAATGAGCCACACGGGGCGGTATTGAATGCCGACATGGGCTGTGTGTGAGGGTGCTCGCCGCGGATCGGACAGAGTTGCTACGACGTGAACCACGCCCGTTCTCTCTTTCTCTCGAGTACTGACTATCGTTATTTTGCAAGTTGCTTTCGAGTGGTACATACTAGCTAGTAGGCGTAGCACGGACGCTATGCTTTGACATTACCCATGTAGTTTAACCCAGGTGTATTTCGTATGTTGTTCCTCGTGTATCGCATAATGCTGCATGTTTTCCTGCGTTGCAATGCTATGTTTAGGGTTATGTTATATGTTGCCCGCGCAGCCAATCAGTGTGCCGGCGTTGTGTGCCGGGGAGCCTTACGCGCCCGGAGCAGCAATCAGCACCGTGACGGCCAACTCCACTGCCCAGTCCACCGACCTCGCTCTCCTCCCCGGCCTCCTCCCGGAACGCCTGCCTCTTCCACCGACTATCTCTATCTGCTATGTCTCTGACCTCGTTGCACTGATCTCTCTCGTCTTCCAACACTATCTCGCTCAACCCTCGACCCGCTGCTCGATAATCTCTCTCTGCCTACCAGGCGGCGCAGCTAGTAGCTTGCTTCTCCCGGACATCCGACAACGCACTCCACGCGTCCACCCACGACTCGCGAGCCCAACCCCCGCATCCGCCCCGACCCCCCACACACTCGTCCCGCAGCCGCATGAGCGGCCAAGACCAGCCCGGACGGCCCTCTGCGCGGCAGCTCTTCGACGAGACCCAGTCCGGCGCGCGCCCGCGCCCCTTCCTCCCGCGCCTCCGCTCCGACCCTCCCGCGTACCAGCCCATCCCGCACAGCCTGCGCGAATTCCGCGCGCAGGAGGGCGCGGACCGCCGCCAGCGACGTCTGCGCGAGCTCTGGCAACGCCTGCCCAAACGCAGCAGCGGGGCGGGCGGCGCTGGAGGTGGAGACGGGGACGGAGCGGGGGGGAGTGGGGGTGGGACAGAGCATGACGAGGCGGTCGCGCGGGCGTATCCTGTGCGGAGCGACGGCGACCTCTCGGCGGAGAGCGCGCGTCAGCTAGGTGAGATGTACGAGGACGAGCTGCTGGGGAGGTGCGGGGCGCCGACGCACGGGCCGTTCTCGAGGCGGGTGCCGTGGGCCGAGTTTGAGAAGTATGCGGACGCGAAGGAGGCCGGTATGTCTATGCGGTGGATGTGGGTGGGTTAGTGGGCGCTGAATTGCGGATAGAGCTGTGGCATATCTTCCATGACGAGCTCGACTTGGACGGGAACGGCCACCTCGATACGGAAGAGCTGGAGCTCGCACTCGAGAAAGCAGGTAAGTATGCCCCGAGCACGTAGGTGTTGCGTTCGTTGAGCTCTCGCCAGGCATCAAACTATCGGCTTCTACACTCTCCGAATTCATCACCTTTCTAACATCCTCCCCGCACTCGCATGCCATCAGCTTCAAGGAGTTCCGAGACTTTCTACTGCTTATGCCTAGGAAGGCTAGTGCGGAAGAGATCTTTAGATATTACAGAGTTCGTAAGTTCTTGGGTGACGACGGGAGAGGCCCGGCACGCGTTAACATGGAAGGTGAGAACGTCTAGAGGCATTACGATAGTATTCTAACCGCTATTTTTGCACAGGCGACGTTACCCTTAGTGCAGAGGACTTGTCCCTAGACAGTCCGGCTACAACACCGGCACCAAAAGACGCCCCTCCCGTACCCATAGACCATAGGTCACCGTACGAGGCCGAAGACGAGGATGAGGAGTTCGAAGAATACGAAGAGGAAGAACCTCACCACAGTTGGTTGGGAGGGTCAACTGCGGTCCGATTCCTTCTTGCCGGCGGTGTGGCTGGCGCAGGTAGGCCTTCTTGTTTTCCGGCATATGAGATGACCTCACCCTTTCGCAGTATCACGGACATGTACAGCACCATTCGACAGGCTGAAAATCTTTCTAATCACGCGACCGCCAGAACTTGGTGGGACATCGCTCACGCCCCAAGCACCAGTACGGGGCCTCAAAGCGATCGGGGGTGCTATTGCGCGAATATATGCTGAAGGAGGCGTGCCAGCTTTCTGGACCGGGAACGGTCTTTCGGTAGCAAAGATACTGCCCGAGTCGGCTATCAAGTTCCTCACATACGAGTCATCCGTTGGTACTCCTTTTTCTTTTGTTCTGGCCTCGCCTGAACGAGCCTGCGTTGTGCAGAAACGCATGTTCGCGAAATACGTGGACATGGTGGACGACCCGCGAGACATCAGCGGCGTCAGCCGGTTTCTCTCCGGTGGCATGGGTGGCATCTGCAGTCAGCTCAGTGAGTCCGATCCGCACCCTTTGCACCCTACATGCGCTGATCTCGTTGCAGCCATCTACCCCATAGAGACCCTAAAGGTTTGAGGAGCGATTTGCCTCATCAAAGCGTGGTTTTGACGAGGTCTTGCAGACACAAATGATGAGCAGTGCCGGCGGACAAAAGCGGTCCCTTCGAGAAGCAGCCCAGCGCGTGTGGCAATTAGGCGGCGCGCGGGCCTTCTACCGCGGACTGACCGTAAGCATTGGGCTCTCGCGTACGGTGTACGTATTTGACTCACTTCCCCGCGTGTAGATTGGCCTCATTGGTGTCTTCCCGTAAGGCCCAGACTTCCCCTCGTGAAGTAGGCCCTCCTGATCCATCTCGGAACAGGTACTCTGCGATCGACATGAGCACGTTTGAGGCGCTCAAGCTCGCCTACCTTCGGTCGACAGGCAAGGACGAACCGGGGGTGCTCGCGCTGCTTGCGTTCGGCAGCGTCTCAGGGAGCGTCGGCGCGACTAGCGTATATCCCCTCAACCTCGTCCGGACGCGCCTGCAGGCGTCTGGCTCCTCAGGCCATCCCGAGCGCTACACAGGGATGTTCGATGTCGTCAAGAAGACGTACATCCGGGACGGCTGGCGCGGATTCTACCGGGGGCTGTTGCCCACTCTCGCTAAGGTGCGCGCGTTCGTGTCCACCGTGCGCATCGGGCGCGGACTGACAGCGTTCTCCTCTCTTGCCCTAGGTCGTCCCTGCGGTGTCGATATCGTATGTCGTGTATGAATCAAGCAAGAGAAAGTAAGTACTCCCGATTTTCCCAGGGCTCTTCACATTCGAAGCGTCGCGGCACGAATCTAACATTGTCTATCTGCAGGTTGGGCGTGTAGAGTCGGAGATGCTTTCATTTCGCTTTCGTGCCAGTGCCACACGTTGGACCATGTCCCATGACACCCATCCTTAGAGCAGCTTGTTATTACCCTGGTCATCGCGCGCATTGTATCCTCTACCCCACATTTATTTTTGGAATACACTAATGGCGGTCGACCCGCCGAGCGGTCGCACTTCTAGTCGTCCAGATGCGGACCAACTTGCCTAGCCCCGTTTTAGCAGCCCCCGCGCCATACACACGCACACATTCGTTACATAATCCAACACACATCGACTCTGTCGGTGCGCGTTCCCGTTTGAGTGGTCGTTCAATGCTCGACAGACAAAGGCTACCATTAGGACCGAAACATCCCGCGACAGTGACGGCACCTCCCGTCGCGTAAAGCATACATTGAAATGGAATACAGACCTCGCTATGCACAGCCATTCACGCTTGAAGAGGCCCGGCAGCTTGAGGTGCCAATCATTACCGAGGGTACGTCTCTCATCTTAGAGCCTCGTCTGATCGGCATCGACATCGAAGGCCCCTCATTAAAAACCCGGACAGAGATCTCTCGCTTGCAAAACTCCCTCGCACATCTGGAAAGGACGCAAGAGGTCCTGCGCGAGGCATTATCCGACAGTCCAGACGACGCCGATCTGAGCCAAGCTCTAGGGGAGAATGAGAACGTAATGCGAGTTCCCCCGCGCACCGCTGCATGAAAATATTTTACTGATAGAATTTGCCTGCAGAGGATCCCAGAGAGAGAGAATATCAATGCTGAGGATGGTATTGGTCGAGAAAGGCGTGCCCATGAGTGCACACTACGATTTGGAGGCCTCGTCGCAACAAAGTTCTCCCGCCGCGACCCCTATGCCTCCCGCCCCGCAGGTGAATGGTGTCCGTCAGACCCTCCCCGCATTAAATGGAGACCTATCGGAACCTAGAGGTACGACACAAGGTGATGAAGACGGAGTATACCTGTAGTATAGTAGCTAGGTTCGAGGAATACTAAGTACGTCTAGGACCGACTTGCCAACTGGTGCTGATTTTGAAGAAGCGAAAAACAACGCAAGGGTCGGTGGCGTAGTTGGTTATCGCATCTGTCTAACACACAGAAGGTCCTCAGTTCGAACCTGGGCCGACTCAGTTTTTTTCCTCATGTCGGAAGCCCTCTGTCGGCTAGCTCTAACTTAGCGTTAGCTCGCCATCCTCCCCGCCTGAGCAAGACCAGCCGGTGGCAGCGTTTTGATAAGCCCCATAAGGATTTAAAACGAGCTTGCCATTGAATTGGGCGAATTAATACCATCCTTTCACACAAGTTCCAAATATGAAAACGGATGACAACCGTTCCCCCACTACTATACATCTCGTACAGGGCCAGCAGATAGCGTCAGAATGGAGACTAGGTGCGATTTGATAGGTCGAGTGGCAAGAAACGAGATCAAAGACACCGATGACAGGGAAGTTTACGGGGCAAGTTGGAGCGTTCCGGAGAGGTCCACAGAGAGGCAGATGAGGAGTCAGCCAGAGAGTACCAGAGATATCCAGGCCCTAACGCCGCTTTCTAGCACGATTCTTGGAACTGCTGGGTTGGATCGGCTACAGTTCCGCTCCAACTTAGTGTGGGAAACTCGCGGAATTGGTCCACTCACCTTCTTCGTCGTCATATCGTTAGCCTTGTAATTTCCAGTCGTCTCGGCCTTGCGTGCAGTCCTCTGGAATCGTTATAGATAATCATATAGGCACCTAAAACTATCGCTATGGCGTACCAATCGCTTGAGCGGCTTGGACGCGACATCTCCTTCGACAGGCTGCCTCGGGGAGTTCGGTTTGCTTCTTTTGCCAAGGGAAGACAGAGGAGACAGTTTTCGAGTAGTAGCAGAGCCGTCATCGAAGTCCAGGATCTCGTCAGAGCAATCTGTAGCGAGTCTACTAAAGTTCGCCCTCCTAGTGGGACCAGGTATAGCAATCCTTGTGGTCGGAGGCGTCTTCCCCGCAGGAGCTTTATTCTGCTGGGGCTCGCCCTCTCTCACCATCGTTGCAGCATTGATTGTAGATGTGTGGACTGAAGAAGAGATTTGTTGTACGTGGTCGGCGGCGGTCGTGGATTTAACGGGCGCCGCACCATCGACATTAGGCTACTGTAATGATCAGTACATGAAGTCAACGCATCAGAGTCTGTTACGCGCCTGCCCGTCTCTATCAGGAGCTTGCGTTGGAGAGCTGCTATGCCCGGACGACGACATCCAGGCGGTCGGGTCAATCAATGAATGCGCACCGACAGCCTCAGGGGCTGGCCTGGACTTCTGGTGATATAGCGTCCTCTGAATGATGGGTTGCCGACACCAGGGAGCGGATAGGCTTACTGGTACAACAACGTGCCGCGCGAGCGTGGATTCTAGTAAGTGTATTTTGGCTCGCATCTCCTTGAGTGTATTATCGCGCTGCCGAGATTTCAGCACCCTACTATTGTCAACAGGTGAATTACTCACACGACGTAGCTCATTTCGGTTCGCAACTAACTCTTGCTCATGGATGGCCGCTGAAGTCCGCACAAGGGTGTTGATGAAAGCTTTCTCTTCGTCGTTCTGGTTGGCGATTAGCAAGACCGAACCACGTCAATAGAAGCGTGGACGAACCAGGTCTCCGGTACGGTATCTTGACTCGATAGTCTTGGCTCGGAGGGCACTCTTTAATTCTGACGCTTCAAGAGAGGTTACTCGAGACCTTAAAGTTCTTAGGTCGGCCTCTAGTTGGGGCGGCGGCAGCTGAGCCTCCTTGAGCTGGACTCGAAGATCGCGAAGTTCTTCTTCAAGCCGACTGACGTTTGACTCGGAAGATGAGGTACGAGCGCGGGAATCTGTGAGATCATCTATGAGTTGTCGTATGTGTTTTTCCTCTTGTTCTAGGCGGGTCGCGTGAGCCTCGCCGATTTCTTTCAGGCGGTCGGTATGCTCTTGCTGCAGAGAACGGGTTGCCTGTTCTTGACGTTCAAGCGCTGCGTCCATAACATCTATATTAGCTTTTAGACCGAGTTTCTGTTCTTGTAACACCGCGATCTCTGTTTCGAGTTTCGCCGCAACTTCTGAAAGACGTTTCTACGAGACTGTGTGGGTACGGTGAAACGCGGGATACACTAGCGATACGCACGGTGTGCGAAGTCTCAGCTAGAAGTAAGCGTTCCTGTAAAGGGTGAAAATCGAGCACAGCCGAGTTCGATGGCGTGAACCTTCACCTGCGCATCGCCGGCGGCTTCCCTAGTGATTCTGAGGGTGATTGACTGATCCTCGAAGCGATCTTCAAGAGCCTGGTGTATTTGAGCCGAATTCGCGCTGCTCGACCCTTGAAAAGAATTACCTGACATCGTGAATTGGCCTCACGAAGCCTGAAAACCCCAGTTGGTATTCGTGCCTTTTCTAGTATGCATCCGCTCACCGTTCCAATCGCGCATCAAGCTCCTGCCGGCTGGCTGCGAGAGTCTCCTCCAGGCTAGCCACCGTCTGAGCTTGTGCGTCCTTCTCGCTGTACAGTGTTTGAATGTTCACTCGTAAGGTCTGCTCGCGCTCTCTACTTGCTCCGATATCTTCCTTGAAGGAATGGATTTCCGTCCTCATTTCTTCAAGTTTTTCCTCCAGTTGCTGAACCCTTCGGCGACAGTAAGCATCGTTCTTGTATAGAATAAAATACACCTAGACCAACTTTATCCGTTGCTCGCGGATCGTGGCTTCCTGACTGATATTCGTTGCCGTCAGCTCTTCCACCCTGGCTTCTTTCTTGGCGAGTATAGTCTTTAATTCTATCAATCTTGTCCGGGGTCAGCGCTTCGGACAACACATAAATGATCAGACAGAACTCATTCTGGACATCTTTTAACTGTGCGATATACGTTTCCTTCCGCGCGATAAGCGCTTGAAGTTCGGTGACCCTGTCGTCTGCTCATGATTATGATCCAGGCGGCTGTTATAAAACGTACTCACTTGCCCCGGACAACGCCTAACTCCTTCAACTCAGCATCCTTTCCTCGTATTAGCGCTTGTAGCTCGTCGATACTGCGTCCCATTAGTGCGATACAACTCACTATATTCTTCACTCGGCCTACCGTTGGTGGGATGCATCCAGCTTCGCAGTGACATCAGCTGCCAAGGCCAGTGTATCATGTAACTCTCCCTGCTGTTTCTTCACGTAAGCGGCGAGAGACATAACTTCTTGCGCTGTAAAACCGGTCTACTATTAAGAGAAACGTCTTCTCCGAAGTGGATACCACAAGACGTACTAGTGCTTATGACCGTCGCATTAGCACGACAGAGGGCATCGCGATCTTCGCCCTGGGCGGTTTCAAGCTCCGCAGCACGGTTCTTAGCTTCAATCAACTCCCCGCCCACAGATTGAAGACGATCACGAAGGAGATCGGCAACTTGATGACCTATATGCGGCTTTTAGTACCACGACACATCCAGTGTGTAGGATCCACCTACTTTTAGTGCAATCGAGCTCCAAAGTCCTCATAAGGGCCTTCATCTCTCTTGACTTGGCCCATTCTTCTCCGCCTTCTACATACGGTGCGATGCCTTGCATCGACGAAGTGATTACCTCGCGCAATTCGGTCACATCGGCCAGCGATGAGCGGGCTTCCCCGAGAACAGTGAATGAGGTCTCCGACTGCGTTTTCAGACCTTCGACGGACAGACGCATGGCTTCCAGGCTAGCATATAGTCGGTCGGAACGCCGGATTTAACGCGCAGGGATGATGTTTTACCTGGTGCAGCTTTGCTGTAGACTTTGCCTGGCTGCTTCTTTGACTGCCTTGAGGCGCTGAAGCGTTTCCTCTTTCTCAACTCTCGTAGAAACGACCTGTGCTTTGAGGGCAGCAATTTCCCGTCTCTAGGGGGGCTAGATGTAGCATATATGCATTGAAAATGATGGACATTGTTACCTGTTCCTCAAGTTGGAACTTGGCATTCCTTAGATCGGTCGCTCCGCGCATCATCACAGACGATATGTCATCATCCTGTCTGCCAATAGCGGAACTCAGCACAGACCCGCTTCTCGACTGCATGCGGGGGACAGAATCTTCGGGCCGGTGTGGGTTGAGCACGAATGGCACTTCGACATCATCGGAGGCTACAACACCGGGATATGGAGGTGGATCGTGCTCATCGTCTTAATATTTGACAACTTTAGCCGCAGACAATTCATTTCAACACATAGTGACATACCAGGGCTGGTACGTTGACGCAAGGTTTTAGCTGGTCTCGTTTGGGAAAAGGCACGAGACTTTCGAAGCCGAATGGGACTTCGTGCTACCTCGGGTGGGTTCTCCAGCGCAGGAACCCCATAACCTAAGGCGGGTGAAGGGATACGTGTGGATATGGAGGAAAGTAGTTGTGTAGATTGAGTAGTATTGATGGTTCGAACGTTGTCCTGTAAACCCTCCGGCATCCGTGGAGAGAGGGACCCCGGAAAGTTGCGCATTGAATGCTCAAAGTTGAGGCGTAAAGCACCTTGTATTGCTTCTGATTCTCCTAGGAGACCGCTGTCAAAGATATACGTGAACTCTGAAGAAGTACTACTTACCATATCTTACATTCGCCGATCCGACAGTACCTTCCACAAAGGCTGATACAGGCCGTCTCAATGGCGAGCCGGACTCAGGCTCTGAAGGAGAGAAAAGGGCTTGACGCAAGAGCCTCCCGTTCATTGCGCCAGAACAAAGATGCGGAGAACGTCGTGGTCGTGGTGCAAGCGAGGAGATCTCTTCCCATTCGGGGCAGACGCGGGGAAGGGATCGTGACGCGATCACGTGAAATAAGGTTTGACGCGTTTCCCGTGTCACCGGGGCATCCAAGCGTCATTGAAGCCCTGAGTGTGGCTGCAACGCTAAGCTTCTTGCTTTCGGACGCTCACTTACCGCAGCTGAGCCACCTCTAACCATCCACTCTCTTTCTGCCTCCACCACCATCGCGCCGGTTACCCCTTCCAGTACTCGGTCTCTTATATCATCGTCGACCCCATGCCGAGCGTGTCAGAGCGTGTCTTCTCACAGGAAAGCCAGAGCCTAACCACGCCAGGTGCTCTGCCTGATTTAAGCACGCGGTCTGGCCTTCCGTTTGGGTCCGTGTCGGGTCAGAAGGCGGAATATGCGCACGGCCTTAGCCCACCTGGCAAAGCCGGGGTTTCGCTCACGAATACCAAGGTTGCCAATTCGGCAGAGAAGATGAGGGCCCATAAACACCGCGAATACTTCTTCGAGGATGGGAACGTGATCCTTCAAGTACGCTATCGTCCGTCATGTTATGATTCATCGGGTGTGCTGACACGAGCCATCAGGTGGAGGACACTCTCTTCAAGCTACATCGTTCGTTACTCGAGAAACATTCTCCCGTCTTTCGGGAGCTTTTTACGATCCCACAACCTGAGGGCTCCACAGAAGGACGCACCGACGATGATCCTATAGTGCTTGCTGGCATTCAAGCAATCAACTTCACTCGTTTCCTTTGGCTCCTTTACCCCCCGTAAGCGACGCTCCTGCCAAAAGCACGTATGTTGCTCACTCAACGGTCTTCCGTAGTGCACTGGGTTTTTGCAAGATCACCACCGTCGAGGAGTGGATGTCAGTTGTTGATCAGGCCGATCGCTGGCAGATGGACAACCTCCGCGAGCATGCTGTCTCCCAGCTGCGTCAGCTATATATCGACCCAGTCCGCAAGATTCTCATCTGGCACCGTTACAATCTTCCCGCTCACGAGCTCGTCGCGTCGTACGTGGATGTCATCTCCCGTCCTCAGCCCTTATCCCTCGGGGAGGCACAAGACCTAGGGCTTCCTTTGTTCGTCAAGATAGCTCACGCCAGAGACGTCGTGCATGCCAAGGGCGCTTGCCGATGCTGCGTAAACTTGAACCCCCGGATGCAACAGGGTTTCAGTGCTGTTAGAGACCGCACCGTGGAGGAGATAGTGCGCACCGTCATTGGAATCCCGTTCTCATCATCCGCGAAAAGTTGAGTGTGCGTACGCAGACCCGCCATTTCTTGTACCATCATATCGTATAGCACACTGTCATAATCTCGCCTACCCACTGTGGCGATTCGGATACCCCACACTATGCCTACATCCTCGTTAATCGCTCACGAACTACCGTCCCTACTTTGTATCCATGTTCCTACCTTTCTCGTGTACGAATAAAACTGTCTTTAACTGGAACAACCAATTTTTGCGCTAGTAGTACGGCCTGTAGAAAGAAACGCTGGCCGGCAACGGTCGAACAACTCGGTCTTTGCGTCATGTCGACTTTGATTTCCTGGTTGCCTTATTTGGATATGAGTGTCTCGACCTCGTGGCGTCCATGCCCTCGCCAATCGCGACGCCTGTCTCCGCCCCTTCATTTCATACGACGCTCACCCTGAGGCTTCCCCTCTATGTCTCGGCGGACAGACTATAGCACGCTACCTGCTACGGAGCAGTCTCTTCAGGATGAGGAGGTGATCAGCGCCACTGGTGAAGGCGACGAGGACATGGAGGACGCGGAGGAGCAGGAGGAAGGCTACAGTGCGTGTGCTTCCCCACATACAGTCGACTTGTCCACCTAACATACAGGAACACCCCCGCCGCCTTCTTCACTATGCTCTGGCTACGCACTGTTGTGACTTTACGCGTGTCCAACAGGCTCTTCGACCCCGACATCGACACTGACATGGATCAGTTGGTTCTGTTCGCTCCCTGGCCACGAGTACTTCTGCGAGGTGGCGGAGGACTTCATCGAGGACGACTTCAACCTCACGGGTCTGAACGCGATGGTGCCATTCTGGAAAGAAGCCATGGAGATGGTGTTGGATATGGAACCAGGTGCGTCGCCAGCGCTTCTGCATGCTCCCCTGTACCCATTCGTCTGTCCCACCCTTCCCAATCAGACGAAGATACGTCTAAAATCCCGGATGTCTCCATTGTTGAGGCATCTGCGGAGCTCCTATATGGCCTCTGTCATCAGAGGTACATCCTGACCAGAGCAGGACTGCAAGCGATGGTGAGTGGCTGAGACACGTTCTCCTTGTTTCCGTGCGCAACGCGTCCCAACACATCGGTGTGTAGGTCGACAAGTACGAGGCTGGTATATTCGGATCGTGCCCCCGCGTATATTGCAACGGTTGCAACGTCGTCCCCTGCGGACGCTCCGATTTACCCGGATTGGACACGGTCAAGCTGTTCTGCCCGAACTGCAATGACATCTACACCCCGCCCAGCAGCAGGTTCCAGGGCGTGGACGGTATGTGCCCGAACACTCCTCCAACTTTACAGTCCACTGACACGGATGCAGGCGCGTTCTTTGGAACGACGTTCGCCCACCTGTTCTTCCAGAGCTACCGCGAGCTTGCGCCTGCGCCCTTCTGGAAGCCCCCCTCCCCTTCCTCCGCATCCCCGCGCTCCTCCGCCAGCTCCTCCTCCAACCAACCCCCGTTCGTGAACCCGAACCCGCACGGCGGACAGAAGCGCGCCGCAGGCAAGGTTTACGTTCCTAAGATCTACGGCTTCCGGGTCAGCGAGCGCGCGAAGAGCGGCCCGCGGATGCAATGGATGCGGCTTCGCCCAGAAAGCACCGAGGAGCTCGATTTGGTGGATTGGCGCGGTCACTGGATAGACGACGAGGAGCACTACGGCGACGAGGGCGAGCCGGCAGACGAGGACAGGCCGATGGAGGACTTCGACCCAGTAAGCACGACCGGACTGCGTGCCGCGCCTCGAAACTCAACTGTACGATAGGACGCGAATGATGATGACGATGAGGAGGAAGAGGAGGAGGAAGAGGAGCCGCACGACGGCGCGGCCAAGGGGCGCACTGCGACGGGCTCACCACCCGATCCTGCGCTGCGGTCGCCTACACCTACCAACCCGCCCTCTTCGCCCGCAACCAGCGGGCCCCCGCCGACCCCGCGGGACGGCGCTAAGCTGTCAGAGCAGCAAAGGTTGACGGCCTCTCCTACCCCTTCCGGGGGGAAACTGCGCGTCGTGCGCCAGTGGGTGCCCAGGGGCTCTGGAAACCGCGCGCAAGTGTGTTAACGGACTGAGCTGTATACTGATTTATTCTGGATCCGGTTTCCCCCCTCTTGTCCTCCCACTTTCCCTCGTGATCTTCTTCCACTACCGTCGAAGTCCTTCGTAGTACGCACCGTTAGAATCTCTGCTTGGTGAACGCAACGAGTATACTACACCCTACAAGTAGATACATGACCAAATATACCGTGGGAAAAGCGCATCTCGATCAAGCATGGAACTGTACAGCAGCGCCCCAGCCACCCGCGGAGCGTCACGTGTGGTGAAAGTACCCCATCCCTGCGACAGGCCCTCCAGCAACCAGCAGCGTCAAGACTTCAAGAAAATGGCCCGTAGCAGTGCGTATTCCTGTTGAACGACTGAACGTACCTGCTGCTGACGGCATACGTGTGCATTGTGGTTTTTGCGCACGTTTGGAACGGCAGACCTCCGTCACGGTCTCAACAAGGGCCACCCCACGACCCCCATCCCTAAGACTGTCCGTCCCAGCCAGCGCAAGGGCATCCAGTCCCAGCGCACCAAGTTCGTGCGCTCCGTCGTCCGGGAGGTCGCTGGTTTCTCGCCTTACGAGCGTCGGGTTATGGAGTTGTTGAGGAACTCCAAGGTGCGTTCTTCCTTCTTTCCGGATCCAAGCCGCGAGGATTGAAAAAGCCCAATCGCGGATGTACAGGACAAGAAGGCGAGGAAGTTCACGAAGAAGCGGGTGCGTAGATTCTGCTATGTGCGCGATTTCGTGGTCGATGGGACTGACTGGGATTGCGTCGGGAATTATAGCTGGGCACGCTCCTCCGCGCCAAGCGCAAGCTCGAGGAGCTCAGCACCATCATCCAGGAGAGCAGGAGGGCGCACTAAAAGCAGCCGGGCGGGCTGGGCGTTCGCCTCGACTGTCTCCGTACCCTACGCTACGCTGCGCTATGCCATGCCGGGGGGCAGACCGGGCTCGTCGATTTCATGATGCTATGCATTCGTTGTAACTCTATGCGTTTCTATTCAATGCCGGACCCATGCGCCTCCCTGCCATCTGCACCCGGTACGCGACGGCGAAACCTCGACGGCCTGCGCACGGCGCAGTTCATTGACAGGTACACTGGTGCACAGTGCGTCGTACATAGACGAGAGCAGTAGGCGTGGTACATTCGCCTCCGGTGGTGTTCGGCGGCACAGCGCCTGCGGAGGATGTCTCGCATCGATTGGTTCAAGAGAGCTGTGCTGACGGTACAGATACTGCGGTCGGGCTCAATGTACCTACTGCTGCAGCAGCCTCGATGCGGCGGCATTGCATTGCGAAGGCTCGCACGGGAATGTGTTCGGGAATGGCGTCTCTGAGAGTTGACTCATCCGCCGACTGGTGAGAAAGAGAGAGGAGTCAGATGGCCCATGCAAGTACTAAGCGTTCTAGCTTCTACTCCGAGGAGGAGTGGACGGTTTCGCATACGAGGACTGATCAAGCGGCTGACACATTTTTGTGACTGGACGGGATGGAGAACAGAGCAGTCTTGTTTGAGCGTGTTGGCATCGGCCGCGATCGGAGAGGGGCGCCCCAACGCCGCCCGTGCCGCGCACATACGACGCCCGAAGGACTCGGAAGGTGCCCGTAGAAGACGTCGGCCGTGTTCTGGCAACGCGCTCGATCGATGCCGTCGTTTTTGTTGTTTTCGGAGAGGCCAGGAGGCCATGGCGATTTGCAGGATACGTGCGGTCTGGGCGCGGGCGTAGTGGAGAGCAGCGGGGGCTGGCCGGGGCTGGTTCTTGCAGAATGCGTGCGCTGGGTGGGGGACGGGATTGGCAAGCGGGCGGACGTAAGCGTGATGGCGAGCGCCGGGACGGGCCGAGAGAGGCAGGAGCCGGTGGGAGGGGCTGATGATGTCGGCTAGACGGCGGCTACAGGAAAACGGTTGGGAGCGCGTAGGCGCCGAGCGTGTATTTGAGCGTGTCAGCCAGCCCCCTCGGTCCTCTCTTCCGCGTCTGCCTCTGTCCTCTTAGGCCGCGCTCTCCCTCCCATGTCCGCCTCTGCCTCCCTCTGTCCTCCCGCCCCGCCCCCAAACAGACACCGCGCATCGTCCACCAATGTTCGCCCCCCGCTGACCCTTGGCTCTCTCGGTCGCAGAAGGTCCAGCTCCCTCCTCGACCTCCCGCCCCCGACCCCCTCCCCGTCTCTCCCGTCCACCCCGAGGAATAGGGACACCCCCGCCCTCTCCCTCGCCATCCCCCCGCCACGCCAATCTAACCGGCCGCGATCCGCGCTTGCATCCATGCTCGCGAGGTGGGCGCAGACCCTCCACCTTTCTCCCGACCAGAGCTTCCCCTCCACGCCGTCTTCTCCCCGCCTCAGTCGCGCGAGCACAGACGACTCCTCCATCCTCCCCCTCTCCGCGTCCCCAACACGCGCGTACTTTGGGGACGTCTTTTCGGAGAAGCCCCAACCGAAGCCCAAGACAGGGTTGTGGGAAGGATACCCATCAGTGCGTTTTCGCCATCACCTTCGCTCGCGTGATATCTGTTGAACTGTCCTCCCCGTCCGTTTCTGCCGCGGCTAGGTTCATGCGCCCGTTCTGTTCGTCCTCATTCTGTTCCCACTGTCCACCGCAATCGTCGTGCTCAGCATGTCGACACTTCCCATCACCATGGCCTGGCCGCGCACATTGCCCGATCTCGCGCAGCTCGGCCGGGAATTGCATGGCTATACCCAGAGCGGACTTCTCTCCATCGCCCATGTCATCGGCGTCATTTCCGTCGTCACCATCTGGATGCACAGTTGGTCGGTGCCCGGAAGCGTGCTCTCGGTAGGTGTACGCCCATTCTCCGGTTGTTTTGAAACTGATCGTCTGTATCCCCGACAGAACGTACTTGCGGGCGCACTGTTCCCTCCCGTGCTAGCAATTGTGCTGCTTACCTTCCTAACAACGATGGGATCGCTCTCAGCCAGCCTCCTGGCCGCTCCACTAGGGCCGTTCCTGACGCAGCTTATGCCGAAACCCCTTGCGATGACGCGCTCCGCTCTGGAGGGCGACAGCAGCAAAACGGACAGCTCGTCGCCCTGGGTTCGCCTCTCGATCCTGCGTCTAGTGGGCGTCGTTCCATGGTCGGGGATCAATGTTGCTTGTGGCGTCTGCGGAGTGGCCATTTGGGATTGCTTCCTCGGTGCCTTGATTGGGTCATTGCCATGGACAGCTGTTACATGCCAAATCGGCGACATCCTTCAAACGGTGGCCACAAACCCTCGTCCGACGTCGCAGTCCGTCCAGTCGCTCCTGACGTCACCCGACATCATCATGAAGCTGGTCCTGCTGTCGTGTCTTTCGCTCGCACCGGTCCTTGGGCGGAATCGGCTACGGTCCTGGCTCTCTGCGGAGTCGTCTGCGGCGCAGGCAGCGGTCAGCCAGGCTGAAGATAGGGCATCCCGGTGGGCGTGGGTGAAGGAATGGCGGAGTCGCATCCGCTCGACTTCGCGATCGCGGACACGTGAGGCTTCACGAAAAGAGCTCGAGACGCTCGTGCGGGAGAAGGAGAGCCTTCCTATGTGAACGCACACCACTACGTCTTTCTCCGACGCCACCCATCGAGCTGCCCGTCTGCGACGGGCCACGGCCGGCCATTTGGCCAGTCGTGCTGCTCCGGAGCGGCTTTACGAGCTATGCCGGACAGACCGCAGGCGCACACGATGACGGACTCGCGCAGCCCTCTCGCCGCGCGCCCGTGCATGCCCGGCAGGCTCCCCTTCTGCTTCCTCTGCATAGATTTCCGCGCTCTGCGCCACGCATCGACCCTCGGATTGCCCCCACCTCACGCCTAACGACCCGTGCCTAATGACGACCGCCCTAATGACCCGATAGACGACACCCGGACACACGGACCAGTCGCCGGGAGCGTGTACTTGCCGCACGCTACGGCCCGGCGGCAACGCAGGCACTGTGCGCCCCCTTCTCCCGCGTACGACGCTCCGTCTGCTCCCGTCCTTGCGTTTGTTTGCTCGCGCACGCGCACCTGCTTCCGCTCGCCTCGGACTCCGCCCCGCATCCATTGCTCCCGTGCTCCCGCACCCTGTCCGTCTGCCACGCCGCTACGATACTATCACCCGCCTTCGTCTGCATATATCCTAATTGTTCGTCGCTCCCCGTCCACTCACCCGACCCGCGCAGTGCTCCTATTTATTCGTTCGCACGCACGCACACACTTCCCCGCATCCCGCACCTGCACCCGCACTCGCGCTCGCACTCGCACCTGCACCTGCACCTGCACCTGCATATACATACGCTTGCTCTTCCTTCGCACATCCGCACTGCACATGATTATGGCCCGAGCCCGCCCGCCAGCCCGCCAGCCCACCGTTGTCGACACGCGGCTCGCCCCGTCCGATCTTGCACCTTCCCATTCGCTTGCACACATTTCCGAGCCCGGTGCCTCGACGCTGGTCTGCTCAAGTTTTTGGTTAACGTTTCCGCCGCCGTGTCCGCTGCACATCTATATTCCCCCGTTATGCGTTGGTTCGTGTCGCATGCTAGTTGCCCGGTTTTGTCCTTCGTTGCTACATACATCTGCCTCTTTCCTTTTGGTTTTGGTTTTTTTCGGTTTTGCGCATGGCGCGAGTAGGAGAGAGAAGAAGGGGCTGTGGCCCATCCCGGGCGGGCTGGGAGGCCCCTCTGCAAGTTGACCGCCGATGACATGTACTGTAGAATACGTATTGCTGCTGCTGCACCGTCATCGAGAAATGAACACACTAAAACACCCTTCTTTCGTCGAGTGAACGTGAGATCGGAGCCCAAGAACCCGGACTCGCTCAACCTGATGGCGTGCAAGACAGTTTAATTATATCTACATGTAATCTGTCTACTGACGTGCCCCGCGCCGATGGACGGCCCTAAAATTACAGCGAGCACGATCTGGCACACAAGCCAGCTGAGGCCGACGTACAACCACGACCTTCTATTATCCAGCGCGATGACCTCGGTCGCGAACGTGCTCACCGTCGTGAGACACCCGCAGTAGCCGTCCGCGAGGCCCTTGAGGACGGAGCACGCGTTCGGGCCGAGCGGGTGCGGGTGCTGGACGCTCTGCAGCACCTGGAACGTCCCGAGGAGCGCGGTCCCGAAGACGTTCGCGGCGAACGTGCCGAGCGGGAAGAGCGCGAGGCGGCCGTTGAGCTGCAGGGAGAGCAGGTAGCGCGAGAGCGTGCCCGGGAACGAGAACAGGAGCGCCGCGGTCGCTTCGTGGCGGTACGCGGCGGGCAGGCGGAAGTACGCGGGGTATGCGGCGGCGTACACGAGCACGCCGAGCGCGGAGAGCACGTACCGCACGCGCCGTGAGGGCGGGGGGAGCGTGGGGACGTGGGGCACGACGAGGGTCGCGAGGTGTGCGCCGAAGGAGACCGCAGAGAGGGAGACCGCGAGTGTGAATACGGTCTTGCCGACGCCGTCTATAGCCTGCGGGGAGAGAGCGCGTGCTCAGTGCTCAATGCCCAGCAGTGCGGCGCGGAGATACCGGGTAGAAGGGGGGGACTTACGTCGCGGAACCAGTCCCTGTGGGAAGCAGAGGCATTTAGCCACGACTCGAATATATCGAGCTGCCAGCCCGAGAACGTGGTCAAAGACCCGCAAAACCCGGTGGTCACTGCGGTATATAGAGGGCCGTAACTGAACGTGGGGAGCACGTTGAGGATTCTGTGCGGGCGCAGCCAGGGAAGACGGAAGCAGCTCACAATCTTCCAAACGGTTCTTTCATTTCAAGCGCGAAGCCCATTATGAGGCATCCCAGGGCCTGAATCCACGCGAGGGGGAATATGCTGTGGCCGTCGTACGTCGTGATCGCTTGAAGCCCCAGCCGGGCAAGCACGCCGAATATCGACGCGGGCATGAGGAGCGCGAGCACGGGGAAGGACAGGGGGTGGTATATTTTGGACGGGGGCAGTTTCTCCTCTTCGCTCGGCGGGCGGTCGATCGACCCGAGCGATACCGCGTCCCCGACGGAGCTGTGGCGGGCTAAGACGGAGCCGACATCGCTACGAACCCGCCGCGAGAGTCTCGAAGGGGTAGGCGATGCTGAGGTGGTGCAGCTGGAGGGCAAGGCTGAAGAGCCTTTGCTGTGGGGATCTTGGGGATCTAGGACCTCGCCGCCGGATGTTAGGTGGTCGGTGCGAGCGTCGTGGATGAGAGAGGGGAGCTTTTCGGTGTCCGGGCTGAGGCTGCCGGACGGGGTGGAAGGAGTCGTCACCATCGCCGCGGCGGGCTGGGGTGTGGTGGACGTCGTGGGCAAAGAGTCATCGAAGGCTCCGGCGGGGAGAGCATCTGGGATCATGCAGGCCTCCCCAGCCAAAAATAGGCCACGAACTGCTAACCTAGTACAGGATGGATAGACGCGCCATTACCCATTGGTGTGGTCGAGTGACGAAAGCGGCGGGACGCCCATGCATGATGCACAGGCCGAGAAGAGTAGCGCTCGGCTACGACAGTCACGCCAGGCGGCTGCCACAGCTGGCAGGCTCTCCAGTTCGGCGCAGTGCGACTGCCATCCTCTGCAAACAGGGCCGCCCAGTGCACCTCCGAGTTCGGTATTAGGGCCATCAACCGGACCTAGTAGTAGCACTCGCTTCGCCCGAGCCGGAGCAATCGTCGTGGCCGCGACTGGTCACTGAACGTTGGCAGCCGAATTCGCCGCTCGTAAAGCGGCGCTCCCTCCACTCGGCCCACTCCCATGCCAGACGTCGGTATATTTGCGGGCACGGTCGTCCTAGGCACCCTGCTCGCGACCCTTCTTCTCTCAAAAATGCTGTTTTTCTCCAAGAAATGGGATCCTCATGGGCGGGCGAGTCAACCACGCCTTCACAGGTCGTGCCGGCACTGACTCTTCTTCTGCCTCGGCAACTCCAGCACTGTGTCATCACGGGGGGATCCTCCGGCGCGGGACTCGCGCTCGCCATACTGCTCGTTGAGCGCGGAGCGCACGTATCCGTAGTCGCGCGAAATAGGGAACGACTCCAGGAGGCTCTGGCCAAACTCGAAGTAAGCTTTCCTTGCAGCGCTCAAACTAGCTAATATACACCGCCGACCCACCGATCGCCTAGGCACACCGCAAGTCTAGCGAGCAGATCATTAAGTCGTACTCGTTCGCCGTCGACAGTGAGGCCGCCTCTGCCTCCGCCATAAAAGCGGCCAGCGAGCCTCATGGCGGCCGCTGCCCGGACGCCTTCTTCCTCTGCGCAGGCGCCTCGCGGCCTTCGTTCTGGATTGACCAGAATGAGGCGTCCATGCGCGCGGATATGGACGCGTCCTACGGCGCACAGGCGTTCACTGCATTGGTGGGTTAGGTAGTTCGATCGAGCGCCTCGTCTCGGTTAACGTAATGGACCACACAGGCCGCCACGAAGGAGATGGTCAAGCAAGGGGTAAAGGGGAAGATCGTCTTCGTCTCCTCTGTCCTGGGCTACTTCTCCATCGTGGGGTATTCTACGTACTCCCCCGGGAAGTTTGCCCTTCGAGGTGTGTATCTGGCCCCGCAACCCTTGTTTGTATGATTAACGTCTTGGCAAAAGGCCTCGCGGAGGCCCTGCAGTCCGAATGCATACTGTACGGCATCGATGTACACATCGTCTTCCCCGGCACGATCTATTCTCCCGGGTATGAAAATGAGAACAAGACAAAACCCAAAGTCACGCTGAAAATCGAGGAAAGCGACGGCGGATCGACGCCGGAATACGTCGCCGAAACCATCCTCAAAGGTGCAGAGTAGCGCATTTACTAGTACTGGAGATACACTCTGACTTGGCTATAGGTGTCCAGAAAGGCAAGTTCCATATTACTATGGATTTCATCGGGCACGTCTTCCGTGCCTCCACCGCGGGGTCATCGCCCCGAAACAGCTACATTGTGGATCTATTCTACGGCCTCATCGGCTTCGTGAGTTGGCTTGCTGCTTGCTGCATTACCGTTCCATGCTGATGCGGCATAGATTGCACTGCCTGTATGGAGAATGACCGTTGATTCGACCGTCCGTGCCCACCGCCCTGAGCACCAGGAGTACCTGCAGCAGCATGGCCACGTAGATTTGTAGCGTGGGGCAAAATCACGGTGGTCTTGTCTTCTGGATGTGTTCGTCGGGTTCCCGGCAGGGCTAGACAGGCGGCTTGATTTTTCCATCTTCACCATGCAGAGAATACCAGTCGGATCAGACGGAAAGGGTTGAGCATGTGAACAAGGCATTTTATTTGTTAGGAGGCGCGAAGCTCATAATCTACCGCCGTCGAGACGACTTGCACTACGAGCATTATAACCCCCATCCTCTCGGAATCTCTCTTGGTCCTGCCATTTAGCAACTCGACGTTGGAGCAGCGTATAGGTTGCCTGGGTAAGAAATGGACCGACATGTAAGATGGAAGAGCGAGAAAACGGCCTTCCCCGCTCATAAACGAGGGACTTCAGGGCAGGCACCGCGCGCCCTCTGCCCGCTCGGCAGCGCGCAAGCCCCGCGGCACGTCCCTGCCGGCGAGCGCTCAGGGCTGCAGAGCTCGAGGCCCCGAGAGAGCCGAGCCTGAGAGGCGGTTCGGAGCGCCCGTTCCCGTTCCGGGCCCGCGATCCCCGGGGCCGTCAAGGGTGAGTGAGGATGAGCGCATACGCGATCTTGTCTTGCGCGCGATAGCAGCCCTGCGTCGAAATCCGGCTGACACACTCTGCCCCTGGGGGCACTGGACCGTGACGCTCGCCGCGGGGCTGGCTCAGGAGTCTGCGGCTGAGACCCGCTCAGGCTTCAGCTTCAGCCACTCAGCAAGAGCCCAGCTACCGCCGCAACGTGGTTTCGCGCCCGGCCTGCGCAGGGCTGCACCCTCGTACGGAGACATAGACGCAGACGCAGACGCAGACGTCGACGCAGCCGCCGCTCTCTCTACGCTCGTACGTTGGCCCACACCCACCACCACCCTCCATGCCGCGCTCCCGCCCACTGGGGCCTCCGGCCACCGCCCTCCCGTCACTGTACTGGGGGGTCTTTGGCCTCTACGAGCCCATGCTCTCCATAAGCGGCTTCCTCGGTGCAATGGCTGACCCCAAGAAGGTGCGTCGCTGCTCGGGTCAGGTGCACCACAGCCGCTGACCCCAATCCTGCGCATACACAGGCCCACGATGCTCAAGCACCCTGGCCCGCAGGCGGTGCACCGGACGGGCCCCTCGCGAGGGCGACGCAAGTCACGATGCTGCAGCTCGCGCACGTCGTGGGCCTCCTCGGTCTCATCAATTTCTTCGTGCTCGGTGCCGCCCGCAAGTACCTCTTCGCTCACCCTGCACTGCAAGAGAAGATCGTGTGCGCACTCCTCACGCCCCTCCTCATCGCCGACGTCGTGCATATGAGCATCACCTGGTGGGCGCTGGGGGACCACCGCTGGAGTATCGGAGAGTGGAGCGTGCTGCTTTGGATAACTTTCCTGACGGGGCTGAGCCTCCTCGTTCCGCGGATTGCATGGCATATGGGGGTCGGACGTTACGTCGATAGACGAGACGGACAAGCATCGCGCAAGATTTAACAGGGAGCCTGGGATGTCATTATATGCTCTGGGACTAGGGTACTTTACGGTAATCAGTATTCGTAGCATACGCCTACTCGCCGTACATTAGGGATGTCACACGGACCTGCATAGAATAACATTAGCACAATCAATCTTTGACACACAGACAGCTCGCTCGTCATATTAGATCAAGGACGGACCACTGGGAACCCACCGGCCCCGTAGGACCACTACGCGTGGCTCCCTCGCATACCACTTTATAATCATCCGAGAACGCTGCCTCTCAGAACCGGAGGAAATGCACTCACCGACATCCCCAACATGCCCTCCGTTTCGATGGCTAGCCGTCCTTCGCTGCCGGGCGGAGCCCACGGGTCAGGCGGCATGACCCTCCTTCCCAGCTACTGCGCTTTTCCGTCGCCGCCGCATGTCCCAGAAGTCCAAAACCCACGACTGGACAAGGCCGAATGTCGCCGACGTCACCCAATACAGTTGAATGCTCTGCGAAGGCCGCGCAATCAGCGTCTCGCCGCTTCAATGCAGGCACCGACGAGGAAGGGGAGAGAATAAAGGGAGGAAGACGGGACGGAGACGCACCCCTGGGACCATGGCCGCGATGAGGATGCGCGCGACCGACATGATGCGGAGCGAGGTCTGGTAGATCTTGCGCGGCTCGAGCACCTGCTCGCCGCGGGCGCGCCGCTCCGCCGTCCACCGCGCGACGCGCTGCTCGCGCTGGAGGACCTCCGCGCTGACGAACCAGCGCGCGCTCTCGACGTTCGCGAGCGTGACGAGCCCGAGCACGATCGGCAGCGTGAGCGTCGAGTCCGCGTGCGCGAGGGACGTGAGCGTGAAGAACGACTCCGAGTCGAGGACCGTCGGGGCGCGCGAGACCTCCGAGAGCACCATGCTCGTCCCGACGAAGAGCGGCAGCTGCGTGACGATTGGCATCGCTATGGTGGGGATTGGTGAGCAATGGTTTTCCTTGAGCAGCGTTTTTCGCCGTGCTGTGGCCTGCCACCAGGCCCGGTTAGTGGTTCTCCACGATACGACCGTATGCCACGTACAACTGGACGTGCTCGTTTGTTGATCTCAGCTATGACTGCTTCCTTATCCCCGCGGAAGCCGTCCCGTTTCATGTCCTGCTGTACTTGTTTGTGTATTGAGGACATCTCGCTCTTGAGCTGAGGCACAACGACGTTCTCTGCCCGCCATTGTCGATTTTTGGCCTGTGCCCAACGTCAGCTCTGCGAAACTGTCGTTGGTGCTCGCTGCACGCACCCAGACGGAAAATGGGACAGTAAAAGCGAGACGCGTCACGACGGTGACCAGTATGATGGTGCTAGAGTATGGCGGCCATTCAGGCGGGAATGGGAGGGCGATGGCCAAGTCTAGGAACTGCTCTGAAAGTCCATGAAGCGTCGAGGAAACGAATGTTCTGCGTAGTCCATGGTGACGTGGTCGGCGAGAGGTTGTTGCAAGAGACGGCCGTAGTGTGGACAATGCCGTCCTGGTGGAAAACATCGTGCACTATTTCAAGCGCTCGCATGCTTCGTCCAGAAACACGCTCCTCGTTGAACCGCCCGCGCCCAAGACTGCAAAATCATCTTCACACCCCTTACACACGCTATCTCACATTTACTAGTGCGGATGAAGAACAGGCAGAGCTTGCCATCGGAAGCACGCCGGAGAGGGAGTTTTACAACGCACAGACTAGCATATCGAAAGCGCGTATAGATGTCATGCGTGTGCTATAGGGCATATCATAGTCATAGCTGCAGCGACAGCCCAGGAAGCTCCCCTCGCCGAAGACCCCCGCAGTCTGCCCCAACCCAACCACCGAACCACCGTCCGTTCAGAAGGCAAGCTGGTGGGGGAACTGGCCCTTGGAGAGGCCGAAGCTCGCCTTGATGTACTTTTGGAGGTTCTCAGTCTTCTTGATAGCAGCAACAACGGCCGCATCGACAGCCTTCTGGTCAGCAGCCTTCGACTCGGGGAACGCCTCCTTCTTCGGCTTGCCCTCGGAGAAGAACTCCTCCTCCGCAGAGCGTGCGCCCTTAGTCGCGGGCTTGGCGAAGTACGCATCGTTGATCTTCTCGTCGACCTACAGAGCCGTTTGCTTTCTGACCTACCAGTTTTTTATAGATAACGTACCTTGAAGTCGCCGAGCTCGACCTTGGTGGAGGTGGCGATAACGTACGCCTGGTTTACCCTCCGGAGGGGAACACCGTTCACCTTGTAGGGACCGGTGACCAACAGCAGCCCACTCGCCAACTGTTTCAAGAAGACAACACGCTTTCCCCGGAAACGACCAGCGAGGAGGATGAGAACGGTGCCGGGAGTGATGGAGGAACGGAGCTGGGTGGGCTTGGGGGATTTCCGGCTCTTCTTGGGTTGGCGGACATCCTCGGCAGGGTAGAAACGGGGGGCCTTCTGGGTGGGGACGAGACGCTTCTGGCCGTTCTTCTCGCCACCGACAGGGACCTCCTTCGTGGGGGCGACCTCAGCCGCAGCGGGCTTCACGGATTTTTTCTGGCCCTTCCAGAGGCCGCGGCGGGCGAAGACGGAGGAGCGGGAGAGGCGTCCGACGCTGGGGGCGATTTCCTTGCTGCGGGCCATCTGGAATTGCGTGGTGTAAGTGCAAAGTAGGAGAGGGAGGAATCACCAAGCCCGCCGTTCGCCCTGGGTACATCCGCTCGTTCCATTCTCCATCCAGCCCATCCGACCCTCGATTTCATCGCTAGAACCGCCAAACAGCATCCCCAGGCATCCATAGGGCCCAGCTACAGTCCCAGACAGCAAGAAGGCATACTCACGGCGTCGAGGTTGGTCTTGAAGTATTGCGGCCTTGTTGATGCCGTAGGACAGTTTTGCGAGACGACGCGCTCAGCGGCTACTCACCCCGATATGGAAATTAGACGCGCATTGTCTACGAGCGGCTAATGACGTCTACTGGCTTCATCTTGGTCCCAGCCAGAAAGCATCCGAAAAGCAAGCTGGCCACGCCTTTCCTTGCCCAACGCGCCCCGCCGTATCTATACGGGATTATAGAGACTTATTTCAATAGGCCTGCCGCCAGCGTCACATAAATCGGCCATGGGTTCTCAGGAAGAAAGTCAGCGACCCTACTCTCCCGCTTCCATCGACACTTGCTCATCCTGGGGATTGCGCACCACTAGAGGATCATCGTGGCATCGTGTTTTTAGATATCGACAACACTCTGTACTCCGCAAGTGCAGGCATCTCACATGCCATGGGAGAACGGATCCATGGTACTTTGTTAGCGTTAACTCGTGACATAATGCTCACCTTATGCACACCATGTCAATGCAGCCTACTTCGTTGGACTGGGGTTGCCTGATGAGGAGGCGTCGACGCTGCACCATCAGTACTACTCTCAGTACGGATTGGCTATTAGAGGACTTGTCAGGCATCACCAGATTGGTTCGTCGTGTTGTGTCCTGCATCAGTACCCGGCCGTGGCTGATTGTAACGAAGATCCCCTGGATTTCGACCGCAAGTGCGATGGTTCTCTGCCTCTAGAAGAGCTATTGAAACCGGAACCCGCGCTGCGGAAGCTTCTGGAGGATATAGACCGCAGCAAAGTACGGGTCTGGGGTCTTACTAACGCTTACCACACAGTACGTACGATTCCGATGCAGACGTCCTGGACCTTTTGTCATTCATGTCATACTTAGCACGCGTCACGAGTACTCCGCATACTCGGCATCGACGACCTAATTGAAGATGTTATCTACTGCGACTATTCGGAGCCCAACTTCTCGTGCAAGCCTGAACCAGAATTCTACCAGAATGTAGGCGCCAATGGGCAGCTGTGCTTGCTGGAATTGTACTGATTAACATCTCTCAGGCACTGAGGAAGGCCGGCGTTACGGACCCCACAAAGTGTTACTTTATAGACGACAGCCGCTCGAATGTAGAGGCTGCCAGGCGTCTTGCATGGGGACACTGCGTGCACTTCTGCGAACGAGGACTACTCCACGTGGAGGGCGGCAAACCGAAGTATATCGGGAATGACGTTCAAGATGGGGATGATACGAGTGGCATCGTAACGGTTGCGAAGCTTGAGGAGCTGCGGGTCGCCTGGTCGGAGATCTTCAAGCTATGATACAGCTTTCTGTCACACTGTGGAACGGCAGTCGATATATATTTTATACTACCTAGATTTCCCCGTCAATTGCCGGCTGTGCGATGGCGATCAAAGAATAGATATCTATACAACAAAAGTCCCTGATCTTTATATACTTATACATCCGACGTACTGTCCTAACCTTAGAATAGCATTACAGATACTACTTGGCCTGCTTCAGTTGCCTCTAAGATGACGCCATCATAACCAAACAATCCTGTACGAATAATCTGAGTGGCAGAAGGATGCAGTCGGCGTGATGAAATGCATACGAGTTGTTGAGCTTGGTAGGCGAAGCCCCTCTTCGTCGTCTGCACGATTGAGGATCATTGAAGGCGGCGCTTCACCGGGTGCGAGGAAATGCTGAATCTCTTCGATCTATCAGGGTTAAGTGTACATTCAGTGACTTGTTGACACTGATTTGCGGAACATTTTTACCCTCTCGTGGAACTTCTTACGCGGAGGAGACTCTATGACCCAAGTTATGTTGAGTAATTTAAAGTTGAGAACGCTCGCAAAGACGATAACTGACCGTCCTCATCATCCTCTGGGTGCCCCTCAATCTCCCAGGGGCAGCGTTTATATTTCTGGAACAGAGGGGTACCAGGCTATTCTAGAAGTCAGATTCTGGATTTTACGTAGCCCAAAGCACATACCACGTTTGAATGCAGCACAATCTTCTTTACAGTATGCGTCGACCCCGATATTAAGAAGTCCACACCATGTTGTTGGTAGTTATAGAAGTCTGCGATTGGGCAGTCAGTCTCAGATTCCCCTGTGTGGAGAATATCGCACAGTCGCTGTCAGCATCCACCTCTGATTGGCTGCTGCGAGAGTGTATTGTCATCCTATCGTCCTCTTTGTAGTGTATTCGGAGTGGAGGCCCCAACTCCACCGTCAAGTCTTGTGCCTTACTTGAACCCAAGAGAATTTGCACGGGTTCAGAGCCGGAAGGGTAGAATTGCAGGGTAACGCCTTCATGGACCTGGCCACCAGTTCAACGCAGTTCTGGGGCGGAGGGAATGTGATTGACCTTCGCAATGGCCCGGGCCAACTCTCCAGCCATGGCGGAACATTCAGAGACCTCATCTAGCGCGTCCTTCGGTTCGTTGTCAGGATTCTTTTGTGAGAGTATGACCCGCTTGACCTCCTGTTGTCGGTCGTCTGGCTGGGTGACGGGACTCTTCAGAGTATCCCCCCTTGAATCTTCTTCAAAGCTGAAGGAGATGCCGGGGTATCGCAGGTCGTCGCCGGGATATGTTGGTCCGAACATCCGACTCACGCCAACCCGCTTGAGGACATCCTCGCTCGAAGATAGAACGGAGTTCTTGTACGTGAGTGTAAGCGGAGGGTTCGGATCACGCAGCTTCCTGATAGATATTGTATGCAGCCTCTGGTGGTAGCCTGAGAAGAGCAGGTCGAGGTGGGGCCTTAGATGGAGAATGACAGGCGTTGTGGGGGTATCTGGGTCGTATTTCACGTCGACTTGAGGGAAGAAGTGCTGCAGGCCGCGCAGTGTATCAAGCACATTCCACAAGGAAGTCCCTAGCAATAGCTTCAACGCGAGCAAGGGTTTAGCGAGCATGTGCAGCCTACCGATCTCAAACATGCCTAGCCCCGAGCCGGGTCTGACATCAACCTCAAGAGTGGAAAACATGTGTTGTGTTGTTGCGTATTGCTTGTTTATGGGAGAGGACGCGCGGCAGCAGGTGGTAGCCGTGGTATGTACAGAACGTTGGAGGAGGTGGTGGGGGCAGCAAGCCGAGTAGGGGCCGTAGTACGTGACTGGCACTACTACCCGCAAGATCGCCCGCTCCGAGTCGGCCTGTACGCCACAGGGGACGCGGCCCGCACTCCGGAAAGGTCGCCTGATTTGGGGGCAGACGCGTCGCGTTACGTGCGGGGGATCCATCGTCACTGTCACAGTCGCGTCAACGCGTCTCTCTCGCCGCTGCCACCACCTCCGATCCCAACTGCCTGTGACCCAGCCCTACTAGCTACTCCGACTCCAAAGGCTCTGGATAACCCCTGTTTTACTGGTACGGCTTGGTTGGGCGTACAGTCCTCCAAAAGAACTCTACGCAACTTCCATTTACCACTTTGGCCACGATAGGCTCCTAACACCCGTCCTCAAACGCACGCATGGCCGACCGCAGACAAGTAATCATAAAGGCAGGTGCATTAATACAATTATTTAAGTATACAGCCTGATTTCAGCCCAGGTCTTCAGAAAGTACGGCCACTCCTTGGGTCCCGAGTCTTTGGAGTTTCTGGAGGAGCTACTTGACCGCCATGATATTGCGGATGAAGACGTCGAATTCTCAATCGAGTGGATGGCGAAAGAGTACAACAAACAAGATGGTAAGTTTCCTCTACTACTATTAAACATTCCATGACGCGCGTTAGATGCGCAAATGAAGGTCTCCCTTAGCGTCTTACAGAGAGTCTACGAGACATTCCAAAATGGAGATAGCGAAGGTGCACAAGAACACGCACTTCTTGATCCAGACAGCCATATGTTCGTCATCGACGCGTTTGAGATGCCCTTATGGCATTGGTCCACAGAACGAAGCACGTTCGAGAGGTCGGTTTAGTTCGACCTTCGCATGCACTTTTGTTAAAGCCGAGATGCTTGAAGGGCGTCTGGACCATTAACCTCCTCCGGTTCTGCAGACTCGAGAGTCATGGCTATGCGGAACAGGCTCAACGTGATCAAACAATGCGTTCTTCGAAACGACCACTTTTCTCCATCTACTCTCCCCTCCAAAGATCGCGAGAATCTACTGACCGTGAGCGCTCCACGACCACGAATTGTTGTGGCGCATTCTGAAATTATTTTAGTTGAGGTCTACAAAACAGCTTCTTGGACGCGCTGGCGACCGTTTCCTGCTCTTTGGTATGCTGACGCATTCAAAAGAGGGCAAACTCTGTCTCGAAGACCAAGATGGGCTAGTCGAACTTGATTTCTCTCAACTCGTGCGCCAAACTCGTGGCTTGTGGCTGCTAATGCTCATATCTGCCTCAGGATCAACCAAGTGAGGGGCTGTTCACCGAAGGATGTCTCGCTCTCGTGGAGGGCGACTACACGGAGGATGCGACACTGCTCGTAATTGCGATAGGGCACCCCCCATGTGAAAGCCGGGAAGCTGCGCGGTCGATATTCGGACACGTTGATTTCTTAGGCAAAGGCGCCACTACACTTCTAGAAGATGTAAGCTTCACTGCTCCGGCCCCTTTGCCGATTTACTAAGTTCAGGGCTGCCCAGAAACAACTGGCCAGCCGGGTGCAGGTTGAGTTGACCGATCTTCGTTTCTTCGTCCTCTCGGACGTTTGGCTTGACCGACCCGAGACGCTCCATGGAATTCGCAAGCTATTGGACAACTGTATGGAAACCAACTTCATCCCAAAGCTCATTGTCCTGTGTGGCAACTTCACTAGTGTCGGGGTCCCTCAAGGAAATGGCCGTGAAATCCGACGATATCAGGGTAGATCCTCTGCCATAGTTGTCAGACTGCTTTGACTCAGTGCTCACGCTTAGTGTAACAGAGCACTTCGAAGCGCTTGCAGACATTATAGCAAGTTACCCCTTGATCACTCGCGATACCCACTTCGTGATGGTTCCCGGGCCACTAGACGTTACCTTGAACTCAGTATTGCCACGAAGGCCTCTGCTATCTTCTTTCGTGTCCCGCCTAAGATCACGCATACCGAAAGTTCACTTCGCCACAAACCCGTGTCGCGTCAAGTTCTTTGAACAAGAAATCGTTATATTCAGGGAAGATCTAATGTCAAGAATGCTCCGAAATTTAGTTGGCGTGAAACCCGATGTCAAGAACGATGATCTCAAACGATACGTGAGTGCACCGGGCGCCCGCCGGTCCTAAACCATCTCACCAGTCGCCTACTATAGCTTGTACAAACCATCCTCGACCAGAGCCATCTCATGCCTGTAACGACATCTATCCAGCCGACATTATCGGAGTATGACCACGCTCTTCGCCTTTACCCCTTACCTACGGCGGTAAGTTGGCGTCGCATCACCTACGGGCGAACAGCGCTCATGCATCTGTGATAGGTCGTATTGGCCGACAGATACGACAAGTATCAGATGACGTACGAGGGTTGCCATGTTTTCAATCCCGGGCGATTCGTCGGAAGTACCTTCACGTTCTCTGCGTACGCCCCTGCACGACGAGAATCGGAGGAGTGGTGGGTCCATATCTTTTGGAGTTCTGGGCTGTACTGAGCTCCATATAGTATTTTGGACCTTGACTTGGATGATGGATGGTCATGACCAATTGTTCGGTCTCGGCCGGACTGTCCGAGTATGTTTTCGTAGTTTCCCGACGCTGGCCGTACACCTGCAGTGTATGGAAGCCAGCAGAATGTTGTCATTGTGTAGCTGGGCGGGTGCAAGTAAATTGCACCCACGGATATCGTGCGCGAGGCTTGTTACTTGCTTGGCGTGTAACCAGAGCGTCGGACCGAGGACTTTGACTCGGAGGTTCTTCATGAAAGCGTACGCGTGCCTGTGAGAATGCAAGTCGATCAAGCCAGCGCTACACGTGGCTGTACTCCGATGCGCCCGGGGAGCGTTTGGTCGGGCGGTGGAGGGCCCCCGGCCGCACGCCGTGTCTGCGAGTACGAGTGGCCTGTGCAGAGCACCTACCCGCACTCTACGCGACCCCCAACAGATTCATGCTCACATCCCGTCCACGTCCGCCCGCGGCCATCTTGCCCTCCTTACCTGCCAGCTGTATGCGCACACCCACTCTCGTCTGACCTCCACGCTCCTTCATTCCAGCCGACCCCTCACCCCTCCTTGCCTGCGCCGCGACGCGTGCACTCGACAATCTATGCAGCATCTTTTTGGGTGGAACCTCCTGCTACATGCATTGCTCTTACGACCTCTGGGCGATGTCTCGCTAGGCGTGACGCTCCTCGTGTGGATTGTGCGCATCTTGAGCCTGTCGCTGCTCTTCCGCACGTACCTCGGACCCGCCATCGTCAGGCTTGTCTCGAGACGTCTGCGCATCCGCAGCGTCAGTCTTCGCTCCATCCGTGGCATCTACTTCAAAGCGGGGAGTGGGACGTGGAAAGTCGAACGGGTCGGAATTTCGTATCACAGGCCATCCCCGGGCCAGGCCAGCAGGTTCTCAATCAAGGTAGAAGGTCTGTCTCTTGAACTGGATGGCCATACCTCCGGCGTACCGCATAGGCGGTCTTCGTCGGACCAGGGGAGGAAGGTATCCAGATCCAACCCTTCGCGATGGGCCCGCCGTGCGTTGTGGGCCTTCCTCTCCTCCGTTTACACCGCTCTAGAACCTTACTGCCGCCCCGCGGTACGTTCGTTCTTTGTCTCCCTCTTGCGTTTTGTCATCGGAGCTCTCCCCGCCATCACCCATGTCGTGGATTTTGAGCTCGACTCGGCCGAGTTGACCTGCACAGGATTGCCCGGGGTGAAGCTGGCGGTCGGTGAGGCCAAGTTACAGACGCGCATCTCCCTAGCATACCTCCCTAGCGTTGTTGCTGTCCCGAACAGCAAGAGTCAGCCTATGGGGCATAAGCGTTTTGCCAGCGTCGCCGACTGGAACGCGCGAGTAAAGGGTAGCATCAGACGTACATGGGACCGCGCATGGGGTGCGACGCAGGTTTCCGCGTCGGTCACCTTGCAAGTCAAGAACGTCAATGGTTCCGTTGACGAAATCAGCGATATGTTTGCTGGTAAGCCCCTCGCGTACGCGCATGAACATCGCTCACGATACTGCAGGAAACCATAGAAGCCATCTCTTCTTAGATTTGCCAGCCATTCAGCTACATGTCTCTGCTCGATTAAACCCGCATCAGGGTGTGGAACCTCGCAGCGTAGATCTTTCGCTCGACCTTGGCACGGCAAACGTACAGTTGGACGTTATTCAAAGACTGATTAAGAGAGTCAAGGAACGTCGTTCTTCTGCGAAGAAGGATAAGGCCCCCTTCCCGGCCATGAACGGATCGCCTAGACCGATATCTTCTGTTACTCCAACCACTGGCGCAGTATGGAAGACACCACTATCGCCCGCGTCCCCATTTATGGGTGCACTCTCCGTAGGAGAAAACCCTAAATGTGCATGTGTTGGTATTCATTAGACTTTATAGGCCTCCATGCGCTGGAAATGGGCGGCTAGGCAAAGTCGGGACCATAAGATCGTGCCTCGCTTAGCTGTGGTAAGTATGATCGTAGATGACCTTTTCGCGACCTTTGTTGTATTTATGACGTCCTCAGAAACGTGTGGCCTACGCCTCATTCATCAAGGCTGTCGAAGTGAAGTTGTCCAAGTTCACTGCAACACACGAATCCGAGACGTCAGCGGGGGATGACGCCGCTGTACTAGTGGCCTCCGTTGACAATGTCTGCCTTAGTGTTGGGCTCAGCAGCCCTGCTCGTAGTGAAATGCACAGGCAATGGCTCGGTTCGGGCAGAGGCGCTACTCATGCTGATCTGTCTACTGACACGTATATGATTGAACTGTGCGCGAAACAGCTCACGCTCGACCGGAACGGCGTAGGCGAACTCATGGACCACCTCCGCGTAGCCACACTGGACACCTTTCGGTGGACCTCTCTGGTCTCTCGATGGCCCTCACCGTGGCTTCAAGGACCAACGTTCCTCTCGGGAGACCCAAATGCCCAGCTGTTAGTTTCTCACATCTCCTTCGGCAACGTGGAAGTGACCGAGCGCTTGGATATGCTCGAGAATTACGCGCGCAGAGAACGATCTGTCGAGAAGACCGTCTATGGTCGACCCTTACTTCCGTCAATCCTCACTCCGGTCCCTCGGGTCTCTCTTGGCGTTGACGTCGGTTGCATCTCTATCCGCCTCATCTCGCCCACACGTGAAGGAGACCAGGAGCCATTCGTATTGGAAGCGGGGACCGACAGCATCTGTGGCTCCGTTACCTCGCAGTTCGTATCTCGCCCGGATAGCGTGTATGGGAACGGAGAGCGCGACTACGTCGGTCTAACCATGGAGTTCGCTTACGGCCTCGAGGTGAACCGCTCGTTTGCCAAGATCTGGTTCGGTCCCGACGCACATCTTCGGGGCGCTCGTCCTCAGAGTTTCCACGCTGCATCATATCCTAACGAGACGCTCATCCACCTCGATTGTATCCACCTCAATGGCGCTGGACACGCTCTTGGCGAGTTTGTGGACGAGATCTCTGGCGTTGTAACTATCGACGTGCCGTCTGTAGTCACGCAATGCCAACTGGCTACCGACGCGCTCTCAGTGGAACTCTGGCAACCCGAAGTCATCAAGGCACTTGCATGTATCCTCACCCGCACAAGCAGGCCATCACCGCAGAAACAGATGAAACCTTCACGCCGTCTACTCGACCAACTCCCATTCGGTGTCTCAGTCTCCTTCGCAATTGGCCGATTTGTCGTGTTCATGACCTCCCCGGATCTCGCTCCAGACGACTCCCTAAACATCTCACGCGGCCTTGCTGTACGCACAGGGCTATCTCTATCCTACTCCGCTTTACGGGCTAGACACTGTTCGGGGTTGACAGCTGTTGTCTCCAGAGGCGCTCAACGCTCGAAGCTCTCTCTTCCGGCTGAGCAGATCTTCACTGCTGTAGAGGAGTCAGAGTCTTCCCCAGATGCTGACGTAGTCCGCGCACTGGTTCAAGTGTCTCTATGGGATATTGTGTTCAGGGATGCGTTCGCTACGCCCTTTGCCGCCGATGACCCCTATGGGACAAGTGAAACTAGTGCCCAACACCGGTCTCTGGAGTTCCTTCACATTCCGAAGGTCGAAACGAACGTCACCATTTCGGGCCAGCGTCCCAACAATATTCCTCTGCCCAATGACATGGACAGTTGCACTGTGGGTGTCTCCATCCCCATCATCCGCGCAGTGATGCACCTTGCCCAGATCTACAACGCTCTTCTGGCCGTCCATACACTTCAGGCTCTTATTCCTCCTGGGCCCCCTGCGGCGACAACACCGGTCCGGCCGCCTCCTACTATTACCTTTGACGTTCGCTTCCACCTTCATCAGCTGCAGCTCCGGTGGGGCTTCCCGCTTTCGAGTAAGATGTTTATGCGCATGTCCTCGGTGTGGTGTCATGTCGTTCCCGGTCGGACGGTCACAGTAGGGTGGGATCATATTCTCCTCGCCGTCGCCGTGCCCATATCTCGAGATGGGGTTGAGAAGGAAGAATGGGAAGAGTTGGTCAGGCTTCCTCGCTGGCGTATCGAGCTTATCCCGAACACGACACCCTTGACCATCAAGGTTAAGGGTGATAGTGGCCGCTTGCGCATTCCCTTTGACTTTGTGTTGGCTGACCTGATTCTGGACATCAACCTCACCATCAAGAGCGTGAAGCATCTCTTGCGGATGGTTGCCGCAGGCGAGTATCAAGAGCCTCCCTCTCCTCCAGAAGAGGACGCAAAACGGGTACCCAACATCAAGATCGACCTCGGGAGGCTCATTGTGGAGGCCGCAGACGATGACTTCGAGGCACGATTGGGGCTCATCTGGCGGAACGGCTTCGACGCAGCACGTGTCCGGCAGGAGCGAGAAGACGCGTTCGCCGTGAAGGTCGAGACGATCGTCTCGCCAAAGCCTGCAACTGCGACCTCTGCGTCTCGGAATACCGACTCAGACTTCCAGTTCACTCCGAAGCACACGGTGTCGATCTCCGACGCCCATCAACGCTTGTACCAGGTCCATTCGGTGGCTTGGAAGGCGGCATCTCAGCAGGCACATTCGCAGCAGATCCGTAGGCAGCAGTCCTTCGTGGGTGCTCGTGAGGGCTCTCTGCGAATTGCCGAGGATATCGAAGGAGACTTGGTCCGTGTCAACAGGGTCCCTCCGATACCGCCTTTGGTCCGTCTAGTATTCCAGGGTCTATCTCTGTCCGTTGCTCCTCCCTCATTCCCGTATGAGGGGCTACCTGACTACCTTTACCAAGCAGGTGGTGGCCTGCCTCGCGACACTACCTTCTCCCTCCTCGTCCCTTTGCATATCCACTTCAAAGCCACCTCATTACGACTCGCCTTCCGCGAATATCCCCTTCCGCTGCTGCACATACCCCCTCATTCGAAGGGCATTCTTCCTGCGGTCGAGTTCGACAGCGACGTCGTCATCGCAGAAGAAATGGGCTCAGACAAGGCGGTGGAGTGGATACCCTGCGAGATAGTCAAGGCTCACAGCGGGATACATGGTGCTGCGCCTTTGTCCGTGCGGATACCGAAGACTATCATGCCTGTTAAGTCATATGCGAGTCCGACGATACGCGTTGTCTCGGACGGCGTGACGGACTTTTCGTGGGGGGTTAGCTATAGCGCTGCGACGCAGGACCTCATGCGCATCATCGATACTCTATCGCATGCGCCTCGTGATGCTTCTCCCGCCATCGGTTTCTGGGACAAGGTAAGTCAATAATTGGCACCCACTGCGCCAATGGGCTCATCTCATTCGCCGCAGATGAGACTTGTTCTCCACTGGAGCGTGAAGGTCGATTTCGTAGGCGAAGTTCATTTGCATATGAAAGGTAACACTTCACAGAGCTATTGCATGACCTCGTTAGCTCACCGTGCAACAGGTTCGCGAGACCCCTACGAACTGCGGGGCTATGGTGCGGGATTCGCTTTGTGCTGGAAGGGTAGTCCGACATTACTCGTCGGGCAACCGAACGAAGCCGGAGAGCTGATCCAAGTCAAGAGCGACACCATGTTGGTCATTGTGCCAAAGTACGTCTGGTCCACGCCTTCTGCCCCCTTCCTGCGACTCATCGCAGTATAGCATCGAAGACTCGTATGGAGACGGCGCAGAAAAGTCGATAGCTACCGGTGCAATACCCAGAAAGGCACAAACGATCTGCGCGAAGTTCCGCTCGGGCGTCTGCTTCGGTGTCGGCTTCGTTCTTGAGCGGGCATGTGGTCCGGAATGCTCTCGGTGTAGTGGAAAGCCCTTTGATCGGAATTGCCGGCTGTTCACCTTCAAACCCCATTACGATGTGAAGCTCGGATGGAAGAATGGCGTTCCCGAAGTTAAGGTGCGCATCTTGTGGTAGTGTTCACTGGCTGAGGACTAATAGAACACTGTTAGTCGGCGGAGGACTCGTACAACGGTTTCCGGTCGGACTTCATTCACATGTCGATATCATTGACCTCCGGCCTTCAGAAGAACGCTGGCCTGCATCCGAGCACCATTCACTTATCTCCTGAGGTCTTTTCGCACTTCTGGTCCTGGTGGTCTCTCTTCAACAGTGCCTTGTCGCTTCCCATTCGACAGGGTGACCTCTATCCCCGCAAACGACCTATTTCGCCCAAGTTCGGGCAACATCTGGCTACGCTCAAGTATATGATCTCGGTGCACAGGTTGTTCATCTCCCATGCCTATGTTGACAACTCGCAAGATGCTTGGGCGGATGGTGTCACTCCGTTTGTTGGGGTAAAGGCGTTGATCGATGACTTCCATGCGGATATGCACCAGCGCGACACAGAGACATCTGGACCGACTCAAGGTGGCGTCAAGACTGTCCATCATAAGCCTTTCTATGCTATCGAAGTCGTATTGAAGAACCTCGACCTACGCGCCATGCTGGCTGTGTTCCCCGATACACTGAAGCAATGCACCCCTCTGGAAAGCGCCCCTACTGTCAGCAATTATCGCACCCGTAACGAACTCAAGCCCATTGCCTTGGATTCCAATTGGGTCGATTTGGATGATTTCGCAGTCTACGAACAGGAGGACCCAGATGCGCCAGAAATCTTCTTACTCCCCGCTGTGTCATGCCCACGCTTCACGTACTTCAAGCGGGTGGATGATCATGGCCCGGACGGTCCGGACAAACCGTCGGACCGTAGCAAGTTCGGGTCGGAAGACACTCACGTCTGCCTTCTAGGCAAAGAACCTTGTGAGTAATGTCGAGTGCATTACCGAGCACCGCTGAACTGTCCACAGCTGTGACGCAGATACAGATGGAACTTGCTTCCAAGCGTGTAGAACAGCTGCGGAAAAAGGCCCAGGAGGACACGAGGAAAACCAAGTGGCGGAAGCCAAGAGATGGATCAGAGCCCTCCGAGGACGAGGATGGGGTGGGTACTCCCTTGTACAACCTTCCACGCCTGCGCTAAACTCGCTTAAAGGGCCCCAACCGTAGTACCTCCGACTTACCACGGATGATTTCGCTGCTCGAAGGTTACATATCGCAGCTTCGTCAAGTCGACATGGCTTCCCAAGCATCGACTGGGAACGGCACGTCAAGCTACTACATGCCTGCCGACATGGTATCCCCGGACGAATGGGCAGGCTTTGACAACGTGTATCAAGTACATAGTCCTCAGATCATCATGGACAACGCCATTCGGGATGTAAGTTCGTTCGCCATAGTCGTCTTTATGTCGCTCACATCCACTTTAGATCATGATGCAGTACTACTACTGCTCGCGGTCAAGGCGAGGAATCGAATATCACATGGCTACACGGTAACTATTACCCACTGGCTATATCCATATGCCTGGACCGCTGAAATCCTGTCTCAGGGCTGTCAAGTTCATTCGTGATCAAGCGCAAGCGGCAGTTACCGAGTACCAGCACGAATCCGGGAAGCACAAGGGCCCAGCGGCAAGCGCCCAGGCTGCTGCTGTTGCCGTCAAGAAGCTCCTGGTGGGCGAAGGTGGTGCGGTCCCTTCGGTAGAGTTCGTGCCACAAACGGTCTCGAAGTTGCCGGCGTCCGTAGATCCGCTCCTTGGCTGGGCTGAGGGTGTATCTCCAAGGAAGGGCCACTTCTGCTTGTTGCTTAAACCCCAGGTAGTCCTCCGAAGTAGCGCAGACTCAGATGCGGAGTCTGTCTGCGTGCTCGCAGCCGTGCAGGGGAAACTAACGACCTTCTCGATCATGGACGACGCCAACGCTCACGATCCCGTTAGCGGCAAGGTCATGAATAGGTACGAAATAATCCTTTTGTCGCGGGCGCACTCACATTAACGCATGTATTTCAGGAACTTTGCATGGCTTACGGGGCTGCAAACCTTCTCACCTTCCGCCACGAACACGTCCGGAAAGGACTACGTTCCCCTCGAAGTGCTGATCGATTTACGAGCGGACAACGCAGACTTCGATCGCCTGGTCCCACAGACGGACGCCACCTTCCAGTACGACAAGTTCAATCGCCTGCGGCTGCGCAATGATGTCACTTCCGTCGCGAAGACCAGTCAACATATGCATGCTCACCTACAGAACCAAACCGTAAGCGACCATTTATGACCGTGGTTCATGGCCCGACCTTTTGTCCCAGGACCTCGTCCGTCTCCACGTACCCCGCTTCACGGTCTCCGCCAATGACCGCCACTTCCAAGCAATCTCCAACATCGTCACCAACCTCGTGCTCTTCAGCGATGCCGCGCACAAAACGCGTGCGGAGAAGCTCGAGGGCCTGCTGTTCAGCTACGACTTTACAAACCTTCTATCTGCGGCACACGTCGTCGCGAATATGCAACAACGCCTGCGGCAGGCGCTCGAGACAAAACGCGAGGCAGAGCAGAAGCTGCGTGGGTTCGGCACGTCTGGGCGCGTTGAGCTGCTCAAGATCGACGCACACGTGCTCCTGCTTGTGGAGGAGCTCAACCTCATCTTCGACGCGATCAAGCTTGCGCAGGACAAGGCAGGCGACCAGTCCGACCAGAAGTCTGCGCTGCTCCTCCATGCGTCATCCGAGGAGCTGTCGTGGCGAATGCTTGATCGACACGACCAGTTGCTCGCCAAGTTGGCGGTGCGCGACACGAACTTCTACTGGTTGAGCCGACACGACAGCTCGACCGTCAACAAGCTTGCCGTGGGGGACTTGCAGGCGTTCGATGGTGCTGCTGACGCCGAATGGACCGAGATTCTTTCAAAGTACGACGAGCCGGCGACACATCCCCTTGTGAAGGTATACTTCAATTGGCGTGTTATAACGCGTAGGAACGCTCACCCCTACCCTGTCCACAGCGCAAGCTCTTCCTGCTCGCTGACTGGACGGTGCTCCCGCCCGTCGGCGGCATCACGATCTACGAGGAGTTCGAGCTGATGCTGCACCCGATGCGGCTGCAGATCGACATCCGCGTCGGGCGCAAGATCATGGAGTACCTCTGGCCCGCGCGGCGCGACCGCGTGCATGCGCCCGCTGAGACCGAGTCGTTCTCGGTGCCCGAGGCGTTCGGGCGCGCGGACGACCTCCCTGCGGTAACGTACACGGACTCGCCACGGCACGCATCGTTCGATCTCCCGCCGCGCAAGTCGCTCGACGCGACACGCCTCGCCCCGCCCGCGCTGCGCCGCCTCGGGACGTCGCGCTCGTTCACCGACCTCAGGAACTCGGCGCGTCAGGACTCGCTGCAAGTGCCGGCGCCGCGGCTGCAGCGCACGCGCTCGAGCGACGCGCTTGCGATCTCGAAGTCGTCGACGTCGGGTGGCAAGACGGCGCACGAGAAGGATCGGTTGCGGCAGGAGACGGACGACGCGGCGGAGATGAAGACGCGCGCGTCGCAGAAGACGTTCGTGAGGGTCAAAGTGGCCAGGTGGGTAACGATGCACATTGCGTTGGGCTGAGTGTTGAATATTTGGCCAGTCTTCACTTGCTGCTGAGCATTGCTAAGGAAGACTCTTTCCTCTGTCGTGACGCTCGGATTCGAACACGCGACCTGGAGTACCGCAACCAGACGTGGAGCGTACGTTGCTGCGTCATATCAGTAATGGGCAAATTTGACCTGTTTGACAGTTCGAGGAGCTTGTCGACCAGTTCATCCCCTCGGGGCGTAACTGGCGCGGGTGGGTCAAAGTGGCTTTCCAACAGCCTCTCGTGCCCGTCCTCCCGGTCGCTCGAGAGCTGATCACGAAGACGAAGTGGATTGCGTCGAAAAAGGACTCGGGGCACGACCGGCCGACGCGGCCGAGCACGCCGAAGCTGCTCTCGTCGAGGACGGGCCTGAGCCGCGGCACGCTGCTGTCGGGCGGGGACGAGGCAGCACCGCGCAAGTCGAAAGACAGCCTGGCGCGACCGAAGCTGCCGCACATGGTGTCGGACCCGCCGTTCCTGACGTCGGAGCCGGAGACGATTCGCGCGGCGAACACGAAGGCATCGAAGCCTGGAATGCGCAAACGTGCTATCAGCCTGTTCAGGCGGAAGCACACGAACAGCCAGGACAGTATCGACTCTTCGGATACCACTACAAGCGTATGTATTTCATTGCAGCGTGACTCTGCGGTGGGTGGGGCTGACGCTTGTCACTCTAGACCGCACCCTCATCACGAACCGATAGTCAAGCGTCGAGGAGCAGCTTCCAATCATAGGCAGTAAATGTACGCTAGATCTAGTGTTAATCGCTCTGTAGTTTATAGTCGTCGTTCGCTCTGCTAATTTCCATAGTTTCATCTACCGACGCTCGACTGCTGTTATGCGCTTTCAATGACTGCGGTGTGCGGAGGCTGAATGCACCGCGCGCAGTGACTGTGCGGAGATCTAGGCTGCTCTGTGTAAGATGTGAGGTCGAATTCCAGCCCGCGAACTGTGCTTTGCATCGGACGGTGGCATGGACGGGCGGAGAAGGCAGGAGGAGGAGGGAGTAAGCGGTAGAACGTGTGCGAGTAATCTAGCTTACTTAGCGCCGGTGCCTTTGCATGAGCTCATAGGACTCGGCGGTCCGTCCCTCTCGCCCGCTGAAAACGATATGCACTGAGGCCCGCTCCACCCCTGTCTCTCTTGCCTTGACCATCCATCCCGCTTTCCGCTGGCCATCCCCGCGCTCGCTGATCAGCAGCTAGCCGCCTTGTCATCGCCGCTTGCTGTTCGCTGCAGGCCATGCCTTCCGTCCGGGTCAAGAAGGGCTACCAGTTCATCGGCGACGCCCAACAGTCCGGCCGTCCGCGCTCTCAGTCCCTCATCTCCCTCTTCCTCCCTGCTCCTGCCCCAGTCCCCCAGGAGGACTCCACCGCGGACCTGCGCCCGACGCGGACGCGGTTGAGCGATGGCGCAGTAACAAACGGAGGGCGGCCGCCCGCGCGCCGCAGGCCCCGCGCTTCGAGCAAGGTCTCCGACCACATATTCTCTACCACAAGACAAATCCCCAAAGTCCAGCCGACCCGTCCCCAGGGAACGCCCGGCCCGTCCGCACTCTCCAATATACAAGAGGGTTCGCGGGGGCACAATTTCCAGAGGCACGGCGATAGCTACAGCGTCGAGGGCCAACAGGCCGAGCTTCGGGTACCTGTTGAGGCCAACCAGGAGCATGCGCGTAGTTCGTTAAGCCTTGCCCTCGAACAGCTCGACCACGACCGGGAGCGCGACGATAGCCTGGAGGAGCACCATCCCGATGATATTGTTGAACATCTAGACGTTATAGGTGAGTGATATCTATCCTCGTTTCGCAACTCAACCTTACCATCCGCTCGCAGACCCACAAATATCTACTGTCTCCACACTTACTAATGCCGCCAACGCCATCGTTGTGTAAGTATCTGCCCAGCCATCCTCACTATGCTTGCTTAGCGATTTACCCCGAAACAGACCTCCATTATCATTCTATTCCCGGAAACCCGTTGTTGTATTACCGCGCTTGCGTAAGAAGAAAAAACGAAAACAATCTGACCTCGAGAAGGGCGCCCACCACGAAGAGGAGACCGAGTATGAGGATGCACTCGACCAGCACGTAGAAGATGTCCTGCGAAAGCGTGACAAATTCAGGCGTGTCATGCAAGGTGTATGGTCCTTCGTCAAGACGCGTGAGTACACTTCGCCGCTTTTCCAACGCTACGTGCCATGTCTAACGGATTCACTTTACGAAGCGCTCGGGGTAAGCCGTTTGTTGCGTCGCTCTCTTATTTGTCTCTAACCACGCCCTCAAGATTGTCACCGCAATTTATGGGTTTTTTGTTGGTACGTCGCTGAGCAACCTATTCTGCGTCCATCTTGTTGACCCGTAATAGTATTTTGGGGCACCGGCATCGTTTTCTTCCTCGCGAAATTTATCAACCTACATAATGATATCACCCAAAGCTTCTGGGTCGAGCTCTGTCAGCAGGTGGAGACAGGTGAGCTATACGCCATCAATAGCATACATCATTCCTAATGTGCATATGGACAGGTCTTTTCACCGCAACGAGTATTGGCTTTATCCCTTTCCGGGTCATGGACACCTACCGTGAGGCTTGCGGAGCGACTTGTTTATCCTTCAAAGGCTTACAAGAACGCTGGCAGGTGTTTGTAAGATATGGCACTACAAGCGCAAGATCGCCAAGTTGCGGCAGAAGGCGAGCCTTCCCGAGCTGTACGACCCGGACGACCTCCCCGACCCCGTGTACGACCCGAACTATATACAAGTCCTGACTGAAGATCAGCAGATCGACCTTCACTACCGTGAGTTGTTCCCCGCTGCTATTTCGCTCCGTATGCTATACTCGGCGCCGTTCTCAGAACAGCACAAGTTCATGGCTTCGCAGACATGGTATCGGCCCCATGGCACACAGACCCACAGGGTGAGTGCTTGGAACCATTACGTCTCTTCATCGCCTTCTCTGACCTCCTCCGCTGTAGGCGTTTCCTATAGAGTAGGCTCCTTCTCTTTTGACGTGAGGGGAACGTAACTTAACTTGGGTTGTAGCCTTGCACTATGGATATGTGTGTGCAATGATCTCAACTCGTTCTTCCAATGCCTCCTCAGCGGCACGATGTGGGGTTTGGACAGGTGCGTATCCGCACATCGACTACTATACATTATCGCTTGACCTATCTCGTCCGATAGATTCGCGCGCCCAGCATGGACAACGGGGACGACGCTTCCCGCCGCATTCGTAAGTACCCACACCGCTGCCACGAGTCACTGACACCCATCCATCCCATCCACTCCAGGTCGCCGGCATCGTCGCAGGCGTGCTCATCTACTGGGGCGGCCGCAAGACGCGACGCACCGAGCAGGTCGAGGAACGCCTCCGCATGGCGCTCAAGATGGAGCACGACCGCGACGCGTCGTCCGCCCAGCAGCCGTCCGCCGCGGACGTGCCCACCATCACCGTCCAGGGCACCGAGGAGGCGGCCGAGGGTGCGGAGCGCGTGCCCCCGGCGGCCCCGTCCGAGCCCAAGACCTCCTGCGAGACCTCGACTGCGACCGCGACGGAGTCGGACTCGGAGGGGCCCGCAGACGCCGAGAAGGAGGATAACGAGAATGAGAAGGAGCGGCTCGTGGCCGCGGACGCGGCGTCGCAGGAGCGAGACCCCGAGAAAGTCCAGGGGCTGCAGCCCGAGACGAGGCCTGTCCCGGAGCGGCTGCCTTCTGCGAGGTCGCTCCGGTTCGCGGACGAGATGGTCGTCCCGCCCGCGGAGCATATGCCGTTGCCGTCCCAGTGAGGGTCCTGTTGGCTCTGTTGTGTAGTTTTGTAGGTCGAGCTGAAGGACTCCGTACGTTACTGTACGCACGTTACGTTACGCACACGCTTAGTGCTACCTCCCTATCCACAGTACATTGCATCCACGACATATACCACCCCACCCCGTGCACGCTTGGTTTGCATGTCTTTTACGAGTCACTTTCGTATCGCGCCATATATACACGATGAATTCGAATTCATGGTTCCTCGTTCACTCTACATTGCGCAATATCAGTGGCAAAATACGTGAAGGTCGTGATATTCTGTCGCAATACGTCGCAGATACATGCACTTCGTCATAAACTACCAAGAACGGCGCCGTTGAGAGCGCGTTTTAGGATTGTTGAAATCCGCCCATCCATCCACAATCTCCCCCACCATCCTCCGAGCGCAAGCGGCCCGTTCGTCGCACTGACCAACGGGACGCGCCTGCGCCCATACGCCCGCCTTCTGCAGGCTGCCGAGCGCACAGACGGCCCCGCTCGCACGGAACGGGGCACGTCGTGTTGACGTCGGACGGCGTGCCCGGAGAGGCTGAGGGCCGGCACCCACACGGCTACGCAATTTTCTGCTTATCCGCCACACTTCTGCACAACATCTGGGGTGGAACCACAGGACAGGACACCTCGTTGAGAGTGCGCTGATAAGTTACTGGTGAACCGTAACGCGGGCGCTGTTGAAGCGCAAGGTCGTGACGCGCTTAGGCGTACGTCTGGCGGGCCCAGCGTGCGGCGTTGACGAGGTTGACGAGCGAGGACTCCGTCTCGGACCAGCCGCGGGTCTTGAGACCGCAGTCGGGGTTGACAAAGAGGAGCTCGCCGGGAAGGATGGCCAGCATGGAGGCGAGGCGCTCCTTGATCTCCTCCTCAGACGGCACACGGGGCGAGTGGATATCGTAGACACCAGGCCCGATCTCGTTCGAGTAGCCGTAGTGCTTGAAGGTGTTAAGGAGCTTCATGTCGCTCTTTGACGCCTCGATGGAGATGACGTCGGCATCCAGGGCCTGGATCGACGGGAAGATGTCGTCGAAGTCGGAGTAGCAGAAGTGCGAGTGCGTCTGGAGGGCATCCGTGACACCAGCGGTGGCCAGCTTGAAGGAGGGGAGGGCCCAGGAGAGGTAGGCGTCCCAGTCCGCCTTGCGGAGAGGCAGACCCTCGCGCAGAGCAGGCTCGTCGACCTGGACGGCCTTGATGCCGGCTTTCTCGAGGTCGACGACCTCATCACGGAGAGCAAGAGCGAGCTGCTTGCACTGGAGCTCACGGGAAACGTCGGCACGGGGGAAAGACCAGTTCAGGATGGTGACGGGGCCGGTAAGCATACCCTTCATAGGCTTGCTCGTGAGGCTCTGCGCGTAACTGCTCCAACGCACGGAGATAGGCTTGGGGCGGCTGACATCCGAGACGATGATCGGAGGGCGGACGTAGCGGGAGCCATAACTCTGCACCCAACCGTTCTGGGTGAAGACGAAGCCCTCGAGCTGCTCGCCGAAGTACTGAACCATGTCGTTACGCTCGGGCTCACCGTGCACAAGGAGGTCGAGGCCGATGCGCTCCTGGAAGCGGACGACGCTCTCGATCTCCCTCTCGATGAACTTCTCGTACTCGGCAGGCGAAAGCTCTCCCTTGTTGAGCTTGGCGCGCGCCTGACGAATCTCCTTGGTCTGAGGGAAAGAACCAATGGTGGTCGTGGGGAACTTGGGGAGGTTGAGCTGCTTCTGCTGGATCTCCTTGCGAACGGAGAAGGGGTTCTTGCGCTCAAGCATGTCGGGCGTGATAGCAGCGACGCGGTTGCGGACGGTGGCGTCAGAGTTGCGCTCGAACTCGCGACGCTTGGCAATCGAGGTCCTGTTGGCCTCAACAGCCTCAGCGACCTTGGGGTCCTGCGAGCCGGAGAGGGCAGCAGCAATGACAGAAATCTCAGAGGCCTTCTCGAGGGCAAAGGCGAACCAGTCCTTCTGCTCAGCAGTGAGCTTCTTCTCGGCGGCAAGGCTGACCGGGGTGTGAAGGAGAGACGAGGAAGACGCGATGATGACACGGTCCTTGCCCAGGGTCTCGACCGCCTTCTGGCCGAGCTTGAGAGCCGCCTGGAAGTCGGTCTTCCAGATGTTGCGGCCAGATACGACACCAAGGGAGAGGATGAGGTTGGTAGGCTTGACAGCGGCAAGTACCTCGTCCAGCTGCGAAGGGGCACGGTCAAGGTCGATGTGAAGACCCGCGACGGGGAGCTTCGCGGCGTAGCTCAAGTTCGAGTCAAGACGGCCGTAGTAAGTCGCGACAACAAGCTTGGGGGAGACGGGCGCAAGCTCGGTGTAGGCCTGGATGAACTGCTTCTCGTACAGCGAAGCGGAGTCGAGAACAAGGATGGGCTCGTCAATCTGAACAGACTCGGCGCCGGCCTCCTTGAGCGCGGCAAGGAGCTGCTTATAGATGGGGATGAGCTGAGGAAGGAGGGAGATGGGCTGGAATCCAGCGCGAGCATCCTTGGCAGCCTTGCCGAGAGCGAGGAAGGTGACAGGGCCGAGGACAACAGGGCGAGTCTCAATACCGAGATCCTTGGCCTCACGGTATTCCTCGAGCGCCTTGTTAAAGTTGAGCTTGAACTCAGTCTCCTCGGAGAACTCGGGGACGACAAAGTGGTAGTTGGAGTCGAACCTGCATCCAGCGTCGATATATGCGCGCAGCCCATGGCAGTGCAAAAAAGATATGCTTACCACTTCTTCATCTCGGAAGCGGGGACATCTACACCATCGGCCTGGCGACCACGGCCCATGGCGAAGTAGACATCGAGAGGCGAAAGGCCCTTGCCGAGATAACGCTTGGGGATGACGTTAAAGGCGGCAGAGTGGTCAAGGACGTGGTCGTAAAGAGTGAAGTCACCGCTAAGATGAGATAACCATTAATCCGGTTGATCTTCAAATTCGATTATACGAGTACGCACCTGGGGATCAGGTTGACACCACGCTCCTTGAGGCTGGTCCAGCTAGCCTTCTTGACATCGGCAGCGGCCTTGGTGAGCTCATCGGCAGAGAGCTTGCCCGCCCAGTAGGCCTCAACAGCCTTTTTCACCTCACGGTTAGCACCTGTGAAGCGAGTACGTGCTGATTAGCATGGCATATCGAAACGGGAGCAGCGAAGGACGTACCGATGCGAGGGAAGCCGAGAACGCTGGAGAGGACCATTCTGAGAGAATAAGGGGACAGAGAGAGTATGGTGGGGGAAGGAGAGAGGGGTGTGAGTCGGAAAGCAGAGAGGAGCTGTTTATGAACAAATTTGCGGGATGGCGTGAGCGCTTGGAATTACATAAAGCTTACTGGAGTGCCCGATCGAGCAATCAAGCGCCCCATCGATGTCTTCTCTCACATATTGAGTCAAGTCCTCACGACGTGGCAACAGCGCACGTCGCGTTCCAGCCTCCCGCACGCTGCACGCTGCCTCAGCGATACCGCACGCACGCCCTCCGCACGCTCGACGTCCGCGCGGAATCGACGGCGGGAACGCGCGCAGAAGCAGCGCGCGGCGTTCAAAGAAAGCGCAGGCACCCGAAGCCGCTTCGATAACTCCCACATACACTCTCTTCATCTCAATGCCCGACGCGAGTGACCACCGTCTCGACTCGGCCGAAGCCTCCCTCAGTCACTCCACGGGACGCTACCAAGTCCATTCACGCGCAGCCGCGTGCGATTAAACTTGCCTGGAGATAGCGGGGATCTCCACCTGGCAAGGCATCGCTCAAGCCTATTTCTGCCCCCAACGTTGTTGCACAACGCGTCCCAGACGGCCATCGCACGTTCCAACTTCCCCCGCACCTCCGCATCTATGACCCTGCTTAGCGAACCGTGTTTGAACGGAGCCGTTCCTCGATGCCCCAAAAGGCAAGCCAAATGCCATATATGGGCGACGGTAAATTGATCCAGTGCGGGGACGGGGCCCGCAGAGACTGAGCGGCGGGGCCGGCGCCGGTTGAACATGGCCAGGGGGCAGCGTACGGAACTCGGTGCGCTCTGCACGCTGCGTCGCGCTCGCAGACAGCCACCGACCTCAATAAAGATCGCTATCGACCTCTTCCATCGTTCTTCCGCCCCCCTGCCCCCAGTCAGATGAGCAATGGCCCAGACACCCCCGCATCCGGTCCGGTCGACCCCGCACCCTCCCTCAAATAACCCCCTCCCCTCCTCACCCCCACCCACCGACGTTTCTCCTCAACCCCCACTACAGCCTACGCCATGTCTGATAACCCCTCGTTCGTCTTGCGCAAGGTCGAGGACGTCACCTACGAAGACAGGCCCGTCCCCGATAGTGCGCCATTCACTTACGTCTCATTCAACGCACCCTGACCACCATTGCATTCTCTTTAGTCAAGGACGATGAGGTCCTAGTTGCCGTTAAGAAAACGGGTACGTATCACAGAACGTAAAGAACAACTTACGATATGTATGGCTAACGATAATGTCACAGGTATCTGCGGGTCCGATGTGCACTACCTCGTAGCCGGACGCATTGGACAATTTATCGTAGAGAAACCCATGGTGCGTTGAACCAGCCCTGTTATCATGGCGAGCCTCGCATCTCATCAGGCCTTCAGGTGCTTGGCCATGAGTCGGCTGGTGTTATCTCGAAAGGTAGGACGGGCAGTCGGTCGCGTAACATAAGATAATGCATACTCACGATCGCATATAGTTGGTCCCAAGGTTAAAAACCTCAAGGTCGGCGACCGCGTCGCGATGGAGCCCGGTGCGACCTGCCGCGTCTGCCATGACTGCAAACGTGGTCGGTACGAGGTACATACATTCACAGCTCGACCGATTGCTGCCCAACCTCACCTATCTCGGTTCACAGCTATGCCCTGACATCATCTTCGCGGCGACGCCCCCGTACGACGGCACGCTCGCGCGGTACTACCCCATCCCCGCGGACCTGTGCTACAAGCTCCCCGACAACCTCACGCTCGAAGACGGCGCGATGGTAAGCACTCCCACGTCCATCCCCTCGCGCCCCGGCGCCCCTCTCACGCCCGCTCACACACATACGCCCCTCCCGCCTCCCCTCTTTAGATGGAGCCGCTCTCCGTCGCGGTGCACGCGATCGCGAACATCGGGCAGCTGCGCGCGAACCAGTCCGTCGTCGTCTTCGGCGCGGGCCCCGTCGGGCTGCTCTGCATGGCCGTCGCGCGCGCGCTCGGCGCCTCGCGCGTCGTCGCCGTCGACATCGTGCCCTCGCGCCTCGAGTTCGCGACGCGCTACGCGGCGACCGAGGCGTACACCCCGCCGAAGCTCGAGCAGGGCGAGACGCGCCTCGCGTACTCGGTGCGCAACGCGCGCGCGATGATGCAGCAGCTCAAGATCGAGGAGCGCGGCCCGGCGGGCATCGACCTCGTCGTCGACGCGAGCGGCGCGGAGGTGTCGATCCAGACGGGTATCCACATCGCCAAGCACGGCGGCACGTTCATCCAAGTGCGTTTTCCCCCGTCGTTTTTAAACCCTGCTTCTAATGTTTATATCCACTAGCTCGGTATGGGCCAGGCGGAGATCACCATCCCAGTGACCGACCTGCTCGTGAAGGAGATCAACTTCAAGGGCTCCTTCCGCTACGGCGTACGTCCCCCCTCCCCTCCCCTCCCCTCCATGTTCCCTTAACACTAACATCTCATTCCTTTCCCTCTACAGCCCGGGGACTACCAGCTCGCGATCGCGCTCGTCTCGCAGGGCAAGATCGACCTCAAACCGCTCGTGACGCACCGCTTCAGCTGGGACCAAGCCATCCAGGCGTTCCAGGCGACGCGCGCCGGCAAGAGCGAGGACGGCAAGCCCGTCATCAAGGCCGTCATCTCCGGGCCCGACGTCTCCCCCGACGACCTCCTATAAATCGCGACCCTCTCCCCCCCGCGCGCAATCGCTTCCCCGAGAGCGAGCGGGGCATTCACAGCAGCAATCCGGGGCAGGCGGTGCGCGTGTGTGCACGGTTGTGCTAGCGCTAGCAGCGTGGGCCGGGGCGGGGCGTGCGGGGCGGGCCCGGCCGGACATTCCGTACGGAAGTAATAACCAGCAAATGTACTATACATTCGGGACCTGGGACGGCTGTCATCTGTGGTAACGACAGCGGTTGTAAAATAAAACTGAATCTTGGTTTCTGTATTGCGCGCGTCGCCCCGCGTGCCGCGTTGCAATGCGTGTACGTGTGCAGGCACTGCTGCATTGCATCATGCCCGAAGCCCAGAGGGGATCGTCGCGAAGCGCGATTGTATACGGGGACTCCCTGAATGCTCGCTCCGTTGGCTCTCTCGCGCATACCTCGGTGCCGGGTGGAGAAGACTGGTGCCGTGCACGTACTGCGCATATACCTCGTGGGGTTGACGTTGAGGGACGGACTCCATATATGCAGACTCGCGCAGAGGATACGCGGAAGCGTTGGTTGATATGATATTTGTGTGTATATACATGTGCTAAACTAATGAGTACGTCTAACTTGCGGTTCGGAATTCAAACTAGCTATAGTGCTGCGCAGCCGCCGCCGTCGCCTAGGTGTACGTGCCGAACGCGTCCCAGTGTCGCGAACGCAAAAGGGAGAGGCAGTGTCGAGAAAAAAAGACAAAGTAACAAACGCGCCATACGATTAAAGACACGAAGCGGTGGAATGTCTGTCGCACGACGGGGGAACGAAACAAGGGAGCGAGGAAGCGAGGAAGAGTGTCCTGCACCAGCGCAGGCGGCCACGGGATGCGGTGACGGCGATGGCGAAACGAACGTGGTACGTAGGTCCCAGTAGGCACGCCCGCAGGCGCAGACGCTGCGGACGTCCTCGACGGCACCCGGCGCACGCAGTACGACATGCGAGACAGCAGCGCTACCCCAAAGGCTCCAGAGGGACCCGCAGCTTGACGTATGCGCACCGGTACGGCCTGCGCCGCCTGTCCGCCCGCAGCGCGCGAAAGCGAAAACGGAATGCAAGGAGGAAGTGGTATAAACCACACCCGCGCGCCTCCCAACCGCACGAGGTGTCGTGTAGATAGATATGCGTCCGCGGTCCCCACGCCAGCACCCGGATTCAGAGCCCCGAGCCTCAAGCCCCTGCCGGCGCAGGCACCCGGACCGCCCCTCAGCCCCTCCCAGGCCACCCCTCGTTCTATCGTCTCCCCTCTACCGTGCTTTGCTTTTCCCTGCGCCCGAGAACAGTCGGACCGCCCCCATACACACGCCTACACCGGTGCTGCGTAGCGCCTAGTGCGCTACGCAGTCCAGTGCACCGCCCTATTAGCATGCGGTTGACGAGGAGCTTTCAGCGTCGGAGAACGAGCTGCCTGCGCGCCCGTGCACTGCGTTGTCGGCGACGGGGAGCAGTCCGGCGCGTTCTAGGTCCTCAGCGTAGCGCTGCTTCTCCGGAGGATACGCTGTTGCGGGGAGATGTGATGCGCGGACGTGTGAATACGACGAGGTCCTCGCGTGCGGCGAGAAGGGCATCGCAGGCACTTGGTCCGGCGTCTCTGGCGAGAGGAATGCGGGGAGGAAGAATAGGACCCCCCGGGAGCGCAGTCGACGTCGGCGGGAGCGCGAGGGCGTTGAGGGAGGTTCTGAGTCTTCCGGACCGAAAACGGAGCTCATGACGTGATTCCCGGCACGCCGTACGCGGTCGAGCATTGATCCGCCAGGGGCACCGTGTGTCGACGCAACGCCATCGACGCCGAGAGAAATGTCGGAAGGCGTAGGGGAAGTTGAACGAGAGTCGTAGATAGGGAGGAGTTGAACGTCTTCCTCATCAGATACGGACTCGCTGGGTAGCGTAATGGGGGAGGGTGGCGTAGTGGTGATACCAGATGCGGGAAGCGCAAACCATCCGAGGTCGAGGTACCATCTGCCGTTCTTCTGCGTCCAGCGGGGCATGAGGACGTCATATCCAGCGATGCGCGGGAGGCGCGACTTCTGCCTGGGTGCGAAGGCCAGACGGATGAGCCCACCGACGAGCACGACGAGCCCAACCCACATGAGGCCCTTGCCCCACTTTCCGAGGAAGCCGATGAAAGCAGCATCGTCGGCGTGCCAGCTGCTGCCGTAGAAGTGAGAGAAGAATGAGTGAGGCGCCTCGTCGGGCTTCGCGTTCTTGCCGTATAAGGACTTGGGCAAAATGCGAACCTCGCCGCCGGGCTGTTCAGGGGTTGCGGGATGGTTCGAGGTCCAGGCGCCATATTGAGCCGACAAGAACATGGGACCGGTGGAGAACATGACGGTGGGGTAGTTGAGGACCCAGTTGTAGTCGAAGCTCATGAGGCTATGTATGGTCTGCGCCATAAACGGGTGACCCTTCTCAGAAAACATGAGATCGTTTGAGACGCCGACGGGGATGGTTCTGGGCAGGATGACGGGGTGGACTAGGAGAGAGTCTAACGGACGCAGGCAACCAATGTCCAGGTCGATGTATATGCCACCATAATGATAGAGGACGAAGTAGCGGATGGCGTCGGCGCGCTGGATAGGATATTTGTAGCCATCGAACGTATCGAGGAACCAGCTGTAGTGTTCGGCGATGAAATCGCGAGCACCGTCGTCCGTCCAAAGCTTGTAATCGCTGGGGAATGGTCGTCAGTGTTTGAGTAGAGGCACAGGACAGAATACGCACTAGTCCGGCATCATGTCGCGACACTCCTGCGAGATGTTGGCCCATTTGACGGGGAGGGTGTCCGACTTCCAGGTCTGGTGGATTATGCGGGGAATACGTTCTGGGAGGGTATGCTGGGAGTCATTGAGGGCATGGTTGACCTCGGCCTCGGTAATATAGGCAGGATAATCGATAGAGAGGTAGTAGGATATGGAGGAGAGGACGACGACCGTGCTGACGAGGACGGTGGCGAGGAGACAGAGGAGGGTGTAGAGGGTCCGTCGTCTGAACATGCGGGCGGCGGGGAGGGGGAGGACGAAAGGAGAGGAAGGGGAGGGACGAAGGAAGGGAGGGAGAGCGAGGGCTCTAATGGATAGGAAGAAGTGGTGGGGACCGGACCTGCCAGGCACAGCGACAGCTAGCGCTGCTTCTCCCTCGCTGCACTCCCCCGTTTGGGGCTCTCGCTCTCGCTCAGAGTCTCGTGCCACCCCGCAGCCAAAGCGAGAGGCTGTCCCGCTCGTGACTTCATCCTGCCAGCCACTCCACCTGCCCCTCCTCTCTCCTCTTCTCTCTACTCCAGCCGCCGCCCGCCCCGACATCGAAAAATGCCCCTCGCCCACGCCGAGCGAGGACGAATTTCAGGTGCGACAGCCGACCATCGCTTACCGGGCTTACCGGCGCCTACGCGTCTCGGCAGCGTTGTTCTCGTCATGAATCTTGATCTACACACCCGCTTGCCATATTTGGAAAGCCCACCAGACACATCGCACACTCGTCAGCACGCTCATCCAACTTACGCTCCCCCGGACTCTTCGAGTCGGTCCGACAGCGTGCGCAGTCATTGACCGTATCATACATCGCTGGCCTGTCCGGTCGGCTTCAGATATGGTCCAGCTCGAGCAGCTAGGATGGATGTATATACGATGTGCCAACTATATATAACCTAAGTCTCGTTCTGGGAACTAGTACAGTGCAATGTATGTTAGGTGTGGATAATATTGATGTCGATCTCAATTGCTCTGGCTGCCCTAGGATTTCCCATTATACAAGACATGTTAATACATTATATGTGCTATATACTCTCTACAACGGTCTTAGCTTTGCCTCCCATACCTCTCTGGCATGCGGCCGTACAGCGGCCACCGAGCTAAGCAGAGCCCCATCGCCGAACGTCCTTCCCACATCCTCCAACGCATCCAGAACCCTCGTCCACATCCCCGGCGTCCAATCCTGGCCCTTCCTCCAACCCCGCTCACCCCTCCTCAGCAAGAAGTTTCCCATGAAGTCCGGCCTCTCAAACGTCTTCTTCGTCTTCAGATACGACAAGCAAAGGTCCGACGTCCACTCCGGCATCGCCTTCCGCCTGTAGTCAGGCGCGTGCTTCGAGTTCGAGACCGCCATGCTGTCCCCGCTCTCGAGGTGCACGCGGTAGCAGAGGTCCTTCAGCACGAGCGTGAAGTGCTCAGCAATCTGTGCGTGCAGCGAGTCCCGCGCGTGCGCGGGCATATACTCCTCCGGCTGCGCGACCTCGCCATCGTCGATGTCCATCATGTCGTCGTCGAGCACCGGCCGGACATTGGCGGCAGGGGCCTCGGTCTGCGCAAGCCGCTGGCGCGTTCTCGAGGGGCGGTACCGCGGAAACGACTCGCGGTTGTGGAACGCAGATAGATCGACTCCGGGCACGGGCAGCGACTGCGCGAGCAGACGGCTCGACCAGCTGCGCCTCGGAGGTATGCTCGTCTCCAGCCCTGTGGCGGAACAGCCGTCAGCGCTAGAACGGAGCTATTCTCTCGGCAGAGACGCAGTGGGAGCGCGGCTGGGGACGAACCTTCCTTTTGGCACTCCAGGCAGAGGATTTTGTCCATGGTGACCATGAGCGCGCCGAACCCTCTATTCTTGTCCGCGAAGTACAGGCAGCAGTCGCGGATGGCGAGGTCGTTCTTCCTGATATCATCTGTGTCCGAGGGTGGCACGGCAGGGCTCTGCGTCTCCTTGGCCGACTGCAGCTTGACGCTTTTACGCTCCTTCACCTTCTTCAGGAGCCATGTCGTCGCCTGGCGGGCGAACCACTGCAGTTCTGGGCGGTTCTTGAGTCTGAAATATGGCGTATGGCGTGATGGTTCCGGTCAACTGCGCGCATTCAGGATGGGTCTACGCACCCATCGAGCTCGCCGAGGACCACGCTCGGAATGATAATCATGATGGGGTAGCCCACCTTCTCGACGTCGGCGCAGAACTGCTCGACTATGCCGCAGTAATCGATGAGAACGTTCGTGTCGATGATAACATAGAGGTGTTTCTGGTTCGTTGGGAACGCATCCTAGAGGTGATTTTGTTTGCTGTATTTTACGAAATCAGAGAATGGCAAAAGGCGGACGTACCTGCATTTCCACTTCGTTCGCGGCATGGTACAGTTGCTCGACCGTACTATCGTACGGTGGCGTAGTCGTTCCATTCAACATTTTGCGATACTAGCTCTCACGACTATTGGTTTTTGAAATACGTCGAATGTATGCGACACACGGGTACCCACCTTTCGAGTTGAAAGGGATCTCGATGCGTGATACACGCACGGCACAACAAAGATACTAGTGCGGCGCTGCGAAGGAAGGTTAGAATGCGAAAAAATGTGGCACACGTACCTTTGTTTATTTAAGAACGGAAGTGAGATGGGCAGTAAGATGAAGTAACAAGGAAGTGCGTTCGAGCAGCAAAGAGACGAGATAGAAGTTGAAGGCAAGGTGGGTACGGGCGCGCTGAACGCTGAATGGCGGTGACCAATCGCAGTTGTGCTTCATCGGTCATCACGCTTCACAATATACCGACCAACTTGCAAACGTTGACGATACTTCACATGGGCAATAGGGACGAGTACGCATGCAGTGATCATTCCATGTGTGTCATACAATACAATGCGCAGAGACCATAAAGAACCATAAAAACCACATTCTAACCAGCAGTTGTCTATGCAACGCAGATTTCTAGTCCGACCTAGTATGTGCGAAACCGTAGCCACCTGTATGCGTGTCATGTTGCCACTCTCTTCGCCTGCGGCGCATCTACCTCGTGTTTCGTCAGAGATGCAGCCTCGTCTTCAGCCTTACGTTTCATCCCTGCGAGCTTAGATGGTGACGGCGACTCCGACATCCTCGAGTCTCCATTCAAGGTCGCAAGAACTTTCGGTGGGGTACGTGCTTCTGGGGTACGCGAGCGACTCCGGCTCGATGTCTCATTCCGCAGTCGGACTGCTAGACTCGATTTCGAAGCGACCGCCTCCGCATGACATGTGGCATGATATATCTACACAAGTCACATACAGTCAGCACAGTTGTCGCGGTGGGGCACGCGATAATATGGCATACCTTATCGTCCTTCTTGACTGCGTTCCGCCATACCCACTCTTCGTCGTCCTCAAGAAACTCACTCTTCATAAGTTCCTTACAGATCGGGCACGATATTGGTTTCGCTTCATCACCAGGCGGGACAACGACATGCATCGCGCGCAGCTCAGCATCACGCTTAGCCGCTTCCTCCGCCGCCGCCGCCTTCGAGGTAACGGACCGACCATCAGCACGGCCTTTACCCTTCACTTCAGTTGAATCACCGTGGACCCAGTCCTGTAGTGGGAAGTCAGTCTTCGCGATATCCCAAGAGCGCGAGCTGAAACGTACCTCCAGACTGACGAACCAACTTTTACTATGGCCACGACCGATAGCTTGACTCGCCTTACGGTTTTGCCTGAAATGCATGTCGAGATGATCCTCGAACGACTTCTTTCCATCGGGACCATTGGAAAAGCGTACGGCGCATTGCTTACACTGTGTTGGTAGATTGTTGTAGAGTACGTCGACAATAGGAGGTCGTTGTCTGACGGACCGCCTTCAGTAAATCAGAAGAAGGGAAGAAATGATACTTGGCATACCTGGTGATATCGGCACTCGTGAGCTTCACTTTGTGAGATAGTATGGATCTGCGATATGACCGGGAAGCTTCGCGTTCCGGATCGACAGGTTGCACCACCTCTTCAGACTTGGCGGTAGCACCTGCGCCGGTGGGTGTGCCTGAAGACACAACGCCGGCCTTCACTAGCGCGTTGAACAGGTTAGATATGTCGTTGATGGGGGCACTTGATGTCGACGGTACGTGGGCTTGTTGAGACGTCAAGAAACGAGATATATCTATTTGTTCAGTCTTCGGCTGTTGGGGTGGGGCTGAATATGAGGGCTGATGGCTGTATCCAGCCTGTGCAGATGGTGGGGGCATAGAGGCCATGGCAGGAGGAGGGGGAGGAGAGTAAGATGGTGCGATATAACCCGACGGGGCAGGAGGAGGAGGAGGAGGAGGGGGCGACACAACAGGTACTGGCGTTGCGAGCGTACGTAGCTGCGATAATATCTGTTTGAGTTCATCTTGTGACACACCAACCTGCACAAGAGCACGCAGCTAACCGTATTGTTAGTTGGCAGTACACGTTCATGTTGAATAATGAGAGCATACCTGCTGCAAGATACTAATATGGTGCTGCGTGGTCTTGTCGTACGGGTTTGAATGCAACTGCCGTTCTTTCTGCCCGAGCACATACTCAAGTTCGCTGAGCACCTGTGCCTGGGAAATGGACGAAGAGCTTGCCGCACGACTCCCGGACTGCTTCGTACGTCTATCAGGTCGACGGCGAGAACGGGGCCGTGGCGGACGTACTGTGCTTTGTGTTGCTCCGCTGCCCCATATGTGCTGCTCGATGGCGAGTTGAGAGACAACGCCGAAGAGCTCTCGACTATTAGGAGCGCCGTTCCTCCAGGTTAATAACATCTCCTCCATCTTGCTGCGTGTAGTGGGGTCGACAACCTCGTACGTCTCAATGAAGAGATTGGCAACAATCGGGGAGAAGTGACGACCATATGGATCGTAAACATTCTTGGAGATGGCGTCGAGGAGATAGAACGCGGGGAGCTTCATCCAGGCAGGAACCTAAGGAACCGAACACCAAAAAAGGAGCGATGAGTCAGCATTCCGCGGTACCATACGACAGCAAAGGTGACGAGCGGCGTAGAGCAAGGAGGGAAGGAAAAACGAAGATATAGTACACGTAGGACAGAGGCCAAATTTCATAGCGAGAGGCCAAGGGGCCGGCCAAAAGCAATGCATAGCCCAAGGCCACACACAAGGCAGCCGCCGTTCAGTGTCTTTGCTCAAACCACACCATTAACTACAGTACATGTTAACCGCCCATCGTAACTATAATATTCGACTTGACGACCAGTCTCGCACGACGATCGTGTGCGTAGAGGTGGTGAACACGCAGAGAAGGAAGAAAGATGACTCACCCGACGAATATGCTGCTCGATGCATTGTACGACAACGTCGGCGAAACGGGCATACTCTTGCGCAATCATCGAAAGACTCTGGATAATAGGTCTGGAGTTTACGGTGAGGTTAGAAAGCCTTGTGGCATAGTCACGCCGGAAGGTGTTGGGATCGAAATGCTGGTAGACAGGCTGAGGAGCGATGGGAGGAGGGGGGTAGAAGGGATTCGCAGGCTGGACCGGCGCACCATAGCCCTGCGGCGGATAGGCCACCTGACTGTATGATGAACTCTGAGGATAGAGCGACATAGTGAAGGCTCTCAAGTAAAGCAAGATTTCCTGGATGCGTCGAGATCTTCGACGGTGGACACTGCTCGAGGAAGAACCACGAAAGAGCTGGTATATGCGTCCCGGACTGGGGGAAAACCTAGCGCTCTATTGATGCGTTCTTCTCAAACTGTCTCTTACAGCTTGCCGCAGACACGGGGGGACGAACGGCACAGAGTGCTCGGGAAGGTGGTGGTCGATGACAGAGTCGTGGTTGAGGGCTTGCTTAGCTCCGAGACGATTTGAGGCACCTTTCAAGCTCCGCCCCATAATTACCCCATTTGTCTTCCTCTCCACGTTGTCCTGCTACATCACGCAGACTCGCACCCAGTCCCTAGCTTCCCAATCCGGCAGCAGTCCTCTCAGTCGAATTCTGTCCCTCCGAGAAATCCACAGCAACCTCCTCAAGACCCACCCTTACTACGCTGCAAGGTCAGTGTGCCTTCAGAAATGCTCCCTATGGCACTAGGATCGTCGTATCGAATGCTGGGTCCCTTCAAAATGCGAGAAATCTGGACGGACTACGATGGATTCCTCTGGTGCTACTTGGATGGGCTTTGACTGGATGCTCATTCTTGGTCCCTTTACTGCAGATGCGGGACGTACTCAAGACCGAAGAGCTCGATATTCCTGAGGGTGTTGAAGTCAGCATCAAGTCTCGTCTCATCACGGTCAAGGGTCCCCGCGGGACGTTGACGAAGAACGTCCGCCACATCGACATGGACATCCGGTTGCAGAAGGGCAAGACCAACAAGGTTGCTCTCGCAGTATGGCAGGGTGGCCGCAAGCACGTCGCTTGCCTGAGGACGATCAAGTCCCTCATTGTTAACATGATCACTGGTGTCACGAAGGTTCGTCGTACACATCTCTTTTCGGCGAACTTCCGTACGAACCGAAGTCTGTAGGGCTTCCAGTACAAGATGCGCGCTGTCTATGCCCATTTCCCGATCAACTGCATCATTCAGGACAGCGGCGCGGCGCTGGAGATCCGCAACTTTTTGGGCGAGAAGGTGTGTAAGCCCTCACCCTCTGTACTATCTTGCTAAGCTTTGTCAGATTGTGAGACATGTCAACATGCTGGAGGGCGTCACAATCTCCGAGTCAAAAAACCAGAAGGACGAGCTCATTCTCGAGGGCACAGACGTTCAGAACGTTTCACAATCCGGTGAGTGTCTACATTCACACTAAGGGTGAATTAACATTGATCTTCACCATTAGCTGCGTCTATCCAGGGTATTTGCCGCGTACGGAACAAGGATATCCGTAAGTTCTTGGACGGTATCTACGTTTCGGAGAAGGGCACGATCGACCAGGAGTGAAGGTCTGATTGCTTTCGGATGTTCATGCGGTATTATTTCGCTCGGCTCAAAATTTGCATGTTGTCCACTCGCTATGACTACAATATGACGCACATGCAGCCATCTTTGTATTGTTAAAACCACAAACTCGAGCCCCCCACGATGTATGATCAAGTACGTCAGCAGTTAGGGCGATGATCAGACTGTCCAGGTATTGCTATGGTACAAACGGGATCCTCGTGCCCACTGAGCGTCTGTAGTTGCGATAATCGTCCCCGAAGAAACGTATCAAATATGCTTCCTCCGCTGTGCGTGAGTTAGTGTTAGCGTTCTGAGTCGGCGACGACTTCGACTACGCACCTCTTATGCGCTGGTGAAAAAAGCGCCATAGTACGCCGGCAAAGAAGACGAAACTGATGGGGTTTCGTAGCACCAGCTGCGTACCTAGAGCCCAGTAGAAGAAACCCGCGTAGGATGGATGCCTGAACCATCTGTGACTGCTCCTTAGCCTCATTCTAGTGCTGGTCCGTGTAATAACGCACCTGTAGATTCCATTCGTCACTAGCACATGTCCTTCTGCCTTCCGGAAGGCTAGGGTATGCGAAAAGTTGGAAGCTGCATGAATCATGGCCGTAGACCTCAACGCTTGACCTATGATTGTTACGACAACTCCTATGAAAAGAAGTATCAGTGACTCCCCCCGAGTTTGCATTGACCAACTAGCTTGATGACACCCACCGATTGGTGTGACGTAAGGTTGCTGCTTCCACTGTGGCTTAAAGTACAAAGTGACTAGGTATTCGAGCAGCGCAATCGAATGCGCGATGTGATAGAATGCGCCATTTTCCAACAGGAAAGCTACGCGAATACGTTCAGTTAGATACACGTCCCGGTCAGACGACAAGTACTCACAATCCACACTGCACTTGTCGCGGTTCCAGCCCGCGGTCACGGCAAATTCACCCCAGTGAAACGCCGACCACGCAGCAAGGTAGAACCCAAGCTGACTGGTGGACCACCAGTAGCGTCCAAATCCATCTGTCACGAAGAGAAGAACTCCAAGCGAGAACACCGAACCGAGTAAGAATGAGACCAAGGACGCGGAGAGGGGCGTGTTCGGAATGAATCCACGGGGACGGTGTACAGTGTTTACTGGGATGGTGTCGAGCGAATTGGCCTTGGTCTTGGCCTCTACCCGCTGGCGGAGGCGTTGTTCAAACCCATCTACCTCTGTTTCTTTAGCCGAAGACATGGCGGGAGGGATGGAGGGGTGCTGGGCTCATGGTTGTAGACAATTGGATAGAAGAGGGTGCGGGCAGCACCGGCGGAGCGCCCGTCTTTGTCTTCAACTTCCTCCTTTCCGCCACCCACAGACCCGGTACTTGAGGTCTGGAGGCGCGCCCTCCTCTTGTCTTTGGGCTCAAATCTAGGCGGGTGGTTCAGAACAAGGCGGAAGGGCCGCCGCTTCCTGTGCTTACCTACTCGCTGGCATGGTCGTTCGTCTTGTCGCTGCGACCCTCAGACGCTACCATCCCCAGGCATGGCTTCCCCAGAGAGTGCCCAATAGACGACTTGCTACTCAAGTCAAGCATGACCCAAGTAAACTGCGGAACATGGCTCTGGTAGCTCACATTGGTGCGAGGCCTAGCTACATTCAAGCTGCATACACTGATCGTAGACACAAGACTCGGGGAAGACTACTTTGACAGAGTCCGTGTTATTGCAGTCCCATTATCTCTCTTCTGCTGGGTCAGTGGACACGGGAAGCACTACTACGGATTTTCTACCCGCGGAACGGGAGCGAGGCATTACTATTCAGTCCGCGAGCATTCCAGTTAGATGGAAAAACTGGACCTTTAACCTCATTGACACCCCTGGGCACGCCGACTTTGGCATGGAGGTCGAGAGTGCTAGCCGTGTAGTAGACGGCGCGGTCGTCCTTATCGACACTGTTGAAGGTGTGGAGGCCCAGACTAAGGGCGTGTGGCGACAACTCGATAGGTGAGCATAGGTGTCCAGGTGAGGGCGGCTCAAGTCGTGCGGGAGTCTTGCTCAATACGTATACGTTGGCAGGTACGACGTGCACTCAAGGATATTGTTTTTGAACAAGCTTGACCGAGCTGGCGCTTCCTTCCGATCGTCGATGTTGTCGGTACTGGCGAACCGCTTACACCCAAGGCCAATGGCTATCACCTTGCCAATTGCTTCTTTCAACCCTCAAGACTACACAAGGGCTGAGCCAGGAATACAAGGATTAGTCGATCTGGTGAACTGGGAAGTTTGGAAGTATGACGCAGAAGGCAAACCCGCTGTGCACGCTTTACCTCGAACCGTGGAGGAACTCGAGAATACTGAGCTTTTCCCTCCTTCGCACCCCATTGTGCCCCATCTTCTACCTGCACGAGTAACATTGTTGGATAACCTGGCGCAAGTATCGGAGAACCTATTCGATGTGCTCCTCAATCTACCGGAAGATCCTTCATCGTATCTCTCTGTTCAGTCCGCCGATATCTTACCACACCTCCGGTCGGCGACGCTACGAAACGATGTTTTGCCTGTTCTCTGCGGGTCCGCGTTCAAGCATATAGGAACTGAATTGCTGATGAACTACGTCGGAGAATTACTCCCGAGCCCTGTCGACATCGAGTCTAATCAGAAGGCCCTGGCCGCCAATGCTCCGTTGCGCATGCTGGCCTGGAAAGTAGGATGGGACAAACGCAAAGGCTGGATGACTTTCGTTCGCGTCTACTCAGGTGAGCTTGCGACGGGTTGAGCTTAACTAGAGACGTGAGGCTCACGAGTTTTCCTCAGGTACTCTTAAGAGCCAAAGCGCGGTATTAAATGCCTCTCGTAATCAAAAGGAGAAAGTCTCGAAATTGCTCCTCTTGTATGCTGCCGAAGCCGAAGAAGTTGACTCACTTCCATTTGGTTCAGTTGGCGCTGTACTGGGACTGAAATACACTCGCACTGGCAACACCCTCGTCTCCGTTGCAGGAAGTTCGAACGCATTGTCCCTGCGCGACATCGTCCCACCTCCCCCCTTAATGTCGGTCTCCGTAATACCGCACTCTCATGCAGACCTCGAGCCCGTCGAAGACGCCCTTAACGCCTTGGCCCGCACGGATCCCTCTGTCCGTGTGGAGACGCAGGAGGGACAACTGCTTGTGCACGGCCTAGGCGCACTCCATCTGGAGATCGTTGAATCGCGCCTACGAGAGGAGTGGAAGGTCAACTTTGAGTTCGGCAGACGGCGCGTCAGCTTCAGGGAGTGCCTTGGCTCGGGCGACATCTCAGCTGTCGGCAACGATTGGCAGACGGAGATCGGGGGTCATCCCGTCCAGATCAAGTTGGATCTCGCCGTGACTTCTCTCGAAGGCGAAGAGCAAGGCGACCCGTTGTGGGACGGAAACATCGTTCTGGACGCTGACGGCGAACCCGTTCCCCCGGGCGAGCTACATGCGAACGGGAACGACGCCCTAGCGCACATTGCAAAGGGCATTTCTAGCACGCTATCAAGTTCTCCGAATACGACACTCGCCCTTTCCCGCCTCCGGATTCAGCTTAATGGCTTCGATTACCCGAAGGAGGTCCACCCCTCAGTCCTAGCGGGCGCTAGTGCCGCTATACTACGCAACATCGTCCGCGCCGCCGGACAAGGCGACCTCATGGAACCTTACATTCGATTGAAGATCTCTGTCGATGAAGGCTCAGTGGGACGTGTCGTAGAAGATTTGGGCGAGCATGGAGGCGAAGTCCTCGATCTGGACGCCACAGCAGAGGAAGAGACAGAACCTTTCGTTGGGGGAGACGCCTATCTACCACCTCAGTGGATGTCTCCTTCGACGGGCAAGGCCGCGAAGGGCACGTCATCGCGAATGAAGCGGACCATTCTCGCCGTAGCACCTCTCAGTCAGATGCTGGATTACTCTACCCGTCTCCGCGCACTATCGGGCGGGCACGGTCTGTTCCAGATGGAAAACCATGGGTTCCGGAGGGTGTCTTCTCAGAGAACGACAGACATCCTCAGGGAGCTCGGTCGGATGTAGAACCAATGACCAGCCGACTTATGTTAGGACAAAAGTAATGTACGTAGCTAATAGGATGGTCATTTATCGAGCAGGCTGAGCATCACAACTCCCTCGTTTCATCCGCGTCTCCAAAGAATACCGCTCCTTCGATCTCGTCGTCGTCTTCCGCTATCCCAGGCGGGTGGTCGCCCACAGACCTGAGTATCTGGCTGAACAACACCATGCCTCCATCTTCTTCATCGTCACTCCCTTCAGCGGTTTCAAAGAATAATGGTACCAGTGGCAGATTGCGCGTCATGGAAGGCGCCGGCGTAGGTTCTCTGTCGAAGTCGGGTAGAAAGAGGGGTGTCCGTGCCCGTTGTGCCGGCCCGCCGCTTGGTACGAAGTCAGGCGGGGCGATACTTGGGGTTCTGGGTGCTATGAGGCCAGTCGGGGCGAGCGAGGGCGCGCGGGTAGCAGAGCGAAGAGGCGGGTGGGGCTCGACGATGACGCACAAGCAACGGCCGTGGATTGTAAACCCATGGTAGCTGAGCTTGAGGATCGGCTTTGGCTTCGGCTCTTCCTCCTCTTCGTCCACAAACTCAACATCCATGGCGGACCGATCCGCGGTGGGCTCGTTGTCGGGGGCAATCTCTTCGTCTGCGAGGTGAGAAGGGAGGTCAGCCAGTGATGGCTCCGCCTCTTCGCGCTTCGGTGTAACCAGAGCTTCTTCGCCTAGCCGTTCTGCCACCATATGGTCTTCGCCGCTCGCCGTAGGCACTGAAGGAACAGAGGCGGGCTGAGCGCTTCGTGCCGGAGTAAAATCCTGGTCTTCCATGGCGTCGTCTACGTCTTCAATATAACCCCCCGCCACGACTTTTCGAGCTCTCTTCGACCTTCGCGTCGCCGAGGGCTCTGCGGATTGCGTAAAAGTGTCCGTTTCGTCTTCACTTGAAATTGTCATGGCATCATCATCAGCCCTGGTTCTCCCCTTCCCCTTGCCTTTCGGCCTGGGTTTTGGTTTCTGTTTCTTCCCAGCATCTGGAGAGAGGGCCTTATGCGCCGCCTTTGCTGATGGAGCCACAGGTGGGGCTGCCGCTCGCGAAGACGGCTTAGGAGCAGCCGTGAATGTCCTCGTCTACGTATTTGTTCGAGTGTGAGTACATTCAAGAGCAAGGCGATTGTTCAAGAGCACAACTCTTACCTTGATGAGCACTGCGTGCGGCTCCGTGCCTCGCAAGAAGTAACCAAATTGGTACGTGTCTGCGTGATATGCGGCCACGCCACGTCAATGAATCCATTTCGAGAGCATGGATGGTAAGCACTACCTCCTCTATGCACATCGAGCGTGCCTCGCTTCGCGTTTGCCGGTCCACCGGGGCCCAAATGCGCATCGGCCTCAGCGTTCAACTTCGGCAAGATTCTAATATACTACAGGTCAGCAAGAACATACAGCACTACGTAGGAAAGTGGATCTGACAAGGGCCGAAGGTCTGACAGAACGTGCTGAAGCACTCGTTCGGACATCCATACCACATGGCGCTCATCTAGGTAAAGCTTTAGTGAGTGAGTACACTACAGTACTTAATTGATGGAACCGGACAGCTGAAGCATACATAAAGTGGTATAACCGTCGTAGCGGATATCCTTAGGTAGTATGCATTGCGTGTTTGGAATCGCATGCTCTTTGCGCTTGAAGATGATGGTTCACAACGAAGGCGGGATTTAACGTCACGTAACGCATAGTAAGTAGGCGCCTACTGCCGGTTTAAGGTATTGTCAGATTCGTCGGACGACCTGCCAGATAATGCGGAATGAGATATAGTATGCATTAAATTAGGTATGTTCCGTTTCTACGTTGTATGGAGGACACGCGATAACAATGAGCAGTACATTTAACTTAATCCGATTTCGTTGAAGAGACCGTCCGGCGCTTCGTCACGGACTTCATCCTACTGGACAAAGCAAACATTGCGACCGCGCTGACTCCATACGTTAGTGAGGGGCCGAAGGTCCAGTACGACGCGCATGCTATTCACAAGGTTCAATCAATGACGTCACGCAGTAGAAGACGAACATACCTAGCAAAGGCCCAATTGCGCGACCTAGTTGACCAGACGAACGGAACTTGCCCAAAGCCTTGCCCTTCGCGAGGTCTGGGTGTTCTTCAACAACCTTCCCAGTGTCCGGGTCGGTCGACACGTCGTCGCACTGCAGTGAGGCGTACGCGGTGAGCGAGTTCACGACAGTCGCCGACGTCATCGCCATGCAGACCGCAGCGGCCTGGAGAAGGCGGATCGCGACGGCGCGGTGGTTCTCGACAAAGTGGGGCAGGATGGTGAGGAAGACGAGTCCCGCCGCGCAGCTCGAGATACCGCGACGCGCCATATTGCCTTCGCCAACCTTTGCAAGGGCGCGACGAACATAGCCGCCCTGTAAGAGAGCACTGATGATACCAATGGAACCTATGAGGAAGCCATTCTCTTTGTTGTTCCAGTCGAACACTACCAATCATTCAGCATGGACCAGAGGATTAGAAGGACAATACGTACAATCAAATGAGAGGAAAGTCAGCGTGAACTCGACCCCAGAGAAGACACCGAGGAAGAGGAAGTGAAGATGTTGGAGAGTCTTGAGCATCTGGATGCGCTCTGAGACGGTCGCCTGCCTCGAGGTTTGGTGTGTTGCGTCTTTGGCTTCGCCATTCGCTTTACCGTTGGCGGCACCATTGGTCGCAGTTTTCTCTGTGGCCTGCGCAGCGCGCTTTCCACGGGTCTCCGGAAGCGCGACAATTAGGAAGATGGTCTCCAGAGTGAGAAGGAGAACGGTCAACGCCGCAGGTACGGCATATACGTTAAACTCGATCCCAGAGGCAGTGATAGACGATGGGAGCGGACGGGACGCGAAGTAGGCTCCTATGGGTGGCCCTATAATAAAGCAAATGGCGAAGGCAATGCCTACATGGGCCAACGCCTTTGCGCGAGTCTCGGGCGTGGTGACATCGGACAGGATGGCACTGATTATCAACTGTTAGTCGGGTAAAACGGTGGACGAAAATAATCTTACATCGCTAACTGCACGTTGCCTTCACTGAGACCACCAATAACGCGCGAGAGCAAGTACGTCGCAAAGGTCGTGGATTTTAACCACCTGTGCACCTAGAATCAGTGGTTATACGAGAGGACACATCACAGAAGGGACGTACACCAGTCCCGACAGAATGTTGCCGATCATAGTCACCAGAAGGACGCGCTTCCGGCCGTACTTGTCGCTCAGGGCTCCAATTCGAGGGGAGATGAACCTATGCATCGTCGTGTTACTTGCACTTCCTAGACAGCTTCGAGATGAACGCTGACCATTGCAGTGCCCTAGGTCATGCACATTGTCAGTGTGTATATCCGAATTACATAACAAATGACTTACGAGAACACTGAGCCCATAAGGCCACCAAGAAGCACTACATCCCAGCGTTGTGGATTTGACGTAGGCGTATACACCAACGCTCTTGTCGAAGAGACCAACGAGAGTGTGCGTGACAGGAAGCCATTCGGATCCGAAGACTCTCGCTAATACCTGGGGTAAGTTTACCTTCAGGAACCACAGACCTGCCACAGCCTACCTTGGTGTACCAATCGATGATGCGGGGAAAGAGTGGTAGAGGGATGGTAAACGCTGTGGGCTCCAGTTAGTTGCGACGCTCTAGAAAGTAGTGCGCGGAACAACACACCGAAGAGGTCCAAGACCAAGGACAGAAAGACGACCCGCTCGACGTTGCCCATGGCTTAGATGTGGTGCGAAGAGGTGCTGAAGGGCGTTCTCGTAGCAGCCTCGGACGCAGCGAATCGGATGGGGAGCAATTTATAAGGCTGCGGCGGTCGGAGCGCAGACCCAGGGGCGGGCTGAGAAGACAACTATTACGCGCGTCGCCCAGGGCCTGAGAAGAGAGTTGTAGAGGGTGAGCCGAGGGTATGCGGGCGGTGTGGGACGCTGGACGCGCTCCTGCTCTCCGATCGAGTGGCCATGGCCGAGCTCCGTGCGAGAGCACAGCAGGCGCTGAAACGGCCGCCCCTGCCGGACCAAACGCTCCCGGCTCGCCTGTCCATCGCCTTTCGCAGCAGACGTCCATCACTCCCACCCAAAACACTTTCTCTCAGGATGGCCACTTCTACATTGGCAACCCGTGCGAACACGGTGAAATACACGATGATACAAACTGCCAGGTCTGTGCAACGTAGCTCCACGTACACGAACCCCCACGCTCAGCCACATTCTAATTCCCGCCCTCGTCTTCCACGGTTTCGGCTGCCCTGTATTTTTGGTCCTCAGATGCCTGTGTGAGCGACGTCTGATAGTGAGAACTGGTCTCGGTCTTGGTAACTTCGCGCAGTGCCATCGTGGCGTAGGCAGCGGTACCGAGTTGGAGGTTGATTTGGAGCGCCAGGAACTTGCCATCCTCCTCCGTTGCCGGTGGAGGTATATTGAGCAGCTTGTCCTCGTCGGATTGCGCGAGAGGTACGTCTGGATCGGTGTACCTCATGACGGTCCAGGATAGCTCCTTAGGTAAATGAAGAATCTTGCGGTACGACCCTCCCAACGTGTAGTCCCTGCCCGAGAATGATACGTTAAATCGCAAGCAGCCTGATAGAGCACTATGCTTACTTTTGCTTACGGACCCAGTTGTCGGGGTCAAGGCCATCTCTTCTCAAGAACTCTTTATACCTTTCGCCCAGTGGCCCGCCAGGGTAGTCCACGTCCTTACCAGGAAGAGGCATGATCACGTCAAATATCGAGTACTTGTCCAGATCCTCTTCGGCGAGCACCTTTACTCTTGGCGCTTCCCAAGCCTTCCTCGATCGCTTGCTGGATCTTCCCAAGTCGCTGTCTTTCACTGCGCGCCCTGACATTAGTTGTACCCATGGTGGCAGTGGTGCTGACCACATACCAGGCTCCTCATTGGTCGCCTTGTCGTCCTCTCCTTCACCTTCAGGCGCCTCAGGAGCGACCTCCAGGGCCTCCTCAGAACCTTCTGCTTTAGCTGAGGACGGCTCATCGAACACTAGGTCCCCGACAACGGGCTTGTCTGCACCGTGCATCTTGATGCGCTCCGAGACGATGGCGTTCCACACGTAGGACTGATATGCGTGCACATACATGAGACGCAAGTTGCGCGGGATCTAAGGTGTGCGCGAACCACGGTAAGAAAGGGGAGACCTGAGCATGGGAATATGAAAGTAACATACTGTCGACAACGCTCCCATGGCGTTTCGCGTGTCCCCGTTTTGTTTCTTATAACTCTCGAGAATGCAACGCTCGGCGACTACGCGCCGAGGCATCAGCTCGATGGCTCTGTCCAAGTCTCCGTCAACGAGCCAAGCGTTGCGAGCAGCAACGACATCCGGGTGTTCGCCCGGCCGATTGCGAAGAATAAGGGAGACTGCCCGGTGCCAGTCTCCCTTTAGTAAAGCCAAGCCGATTGTATGCGTAGGTATGGACGCAGTGCCGAAGCGCTGCATACCTAAGCTAAACGCGTCAGAAGAATACTCGAGAGCAAGGTAACAACATACCGTAATAGTTAATGAAACCTTTGGTTTTGATAGTGTTCATTGCGCGGTCCAGGATATCCATGGAATCGGCTTGGACGGTCCTGCATGACATCGTTTAGCTACAACCCGCTATGTAAGAATAGGATACTTATACCGTAATGTAATCACAAACGCGTTGCCCTTCAGCATCCCTAGCTCTAGGCTGGCCTTCCGATAGTTGAAGTCGGCGACGCGCACACCACGTTCACCACGCTGAGTAAGTATCTCTTCCATAGTCCGCCGGCCGTTCAGACTATTTGCCATCTTCCAGATATCCTCAACGGTTTTGTTGCCGCGACGGAGAGACACGCGTTGGACGGTCACGCCACGTTTGTCCTTGGTGCCCGCGACGGAGAGGTCCTTCACGTTGCAGTGCAAGGTACGCGACAGGTGGGCGAGCGTATCTTGCGTGTCGCGGTTCGTTTTTTGAAGCGTGAAGTGAATATATGGTGGGTAGCCGCCTCTTTCACCACGAGCTGTAAGCCCGCTCAGCTACAGACGCTCAAGGCTACATAAACCCCCACTTACCTCCCTCTGTCCGCCCCCCACGCCCGCCTCCCCGACCGCGAGCAGAGCCGCCGCCACGTTTGTTCCACTTGATAGCGATGCGTGAGCCTTCGTCGGAAGGAGGCGCGCTGGTGTCCGTCTCGGTGTCGAACTTCCCACCAAACAAATCCCTAATAACTTGATGCAAGCCAGTACGAGTCTCCTTAGAAGGAATCGGCTGAGAGCGTAAAGTGTCAGGATAAATTTGATAACACAGACGGTGACCACAGGGTGACAGACATCAGAGAGCACTTTCCGATGATCCTCCCTTGCGCCAGGCCTTCCGCCACGTCCACCACCCCGTCCTCCTCGGCCACCGCGGCCACCCCTACCACGGTCCCGTCCACGCTTCCCCTTACCCTGAGGCTCAGTCTCAGGCTCGACCACTGACATTGACGTTGACGGGACAGGTTGGTCGTCCTTACTACTACCGGCCTTCGTTTGTCGTCCGGCCCATCCACTGTCGCTTATGAACGGTGGCTCTGGGCCCTCCAAAAACAGCTCCCTCAGGCGAGTGATTGCATCCTCGGACAAGAATGGCTTTAAAGAGTCAGTGAATCGTTGGGGCCATGGTTCACCGTCCTTGGCGGCATCCTCTTGTACAGGTGCTTCGGCTTCTGTAGGTTGGGGAACGACGACGTTGGTCGTTTCTAGGGATTCGAGACCTTCGGCCTGCCCCTCCGCCTTTTTCGCAGGTACCTCTCCCGTTTTTCCGCCCTCTGAGGTTGACTCGGAAGGCGGGGCGGGAGTGATATCCCCAGCCGTAGCTACAGCCTTCGCGTCTGTGCCGATGGTTTTCTTCGACGACTCCGGCATATCGAGGGACTTCAAATGAATAACACGCCCGTCTAAATCTACTTCGAACACCATAAAGTCCGTGAACCTATTTGGGCGTTGGCGAGCAGGCGAGAGTCAAGAACACGAGACGCACCTCTGTTTGATGATTCCACCAATACTCGGCACGTCGTGTCCGATGTATTCGGAGATGCCAACATCCGTCTCCATTATGCGTTGCATCGAGCCATCAGGGCCATATACTGGGGGAGGCGCATTCAATAGCGCGTGACTGGGGGGTAGCATGCTCTCTGGCTCCTGGTTGGGGGCGGACGAGTCTTGTTCCTCAAGCTCGGCGACACTGACCACCGCGACCTGAGGCTCAGTGTCCATAGTCACGTCGCCATCAGCATCCTCGCCTGCGTCGATCCGAGTGCGTTTGGTGTCGGGCTCTTCGACGAGCGTGTCGTCCTGTTCGCGCGGGCGAGTTTTCGGTGAAGCAACCATGGGAGGAGGCAAGCCGCGAGCTCGAAAGATTAGATCGCGTCGCGTACAGATCTGCGCGGCGAATTGGGCCAGATCTTAGATCTTCATCTAATCTCTTCGTAAGTACATTGTAAGTACCCACCAGCGGACGATCGTGAGGCTAATCCAGCCCTTTCAAGTTCATCCACACCCCACGCGCCCGGTTTCGAGATGGCCTCTGTGCTCAGCCAGACATATGCTCAGAGGGCGGAACAACACAATAACCCCGCGGCGAAGGCTCTCCTCGAGACCATCGAGCGCAAACAGAGCAACCTTGCCGTAAGCGTCGATGTAACGAAGCAGGCAGACTTTCTCAGAATCATCGACATCGTCGGTCCTTATGTTTGTCTAGTCAAAGTAGGTACAAGAAATGATCAATAATCTACTTGGGCTGATTGGGGCGGTTTAAGACACATGTGGACGTGATCGAAGATTTTGACTTTTCCGTAGTGGAGAAGCTGAACGAGCTCAGCATCAAGCACGACTTCCAGATCTTTGAGGATAGAAAATTCGCAGACATCGGTCAGTATGCGTATCAGTATATAGAACCCGCATATACTAATTTCTCGCCTTAGGAAATACTGTTGCACTCCAATACTCAAGCGGGGTACATAAAATCGCTAGTTGGTCGCACATTACGAACGCCCACCCAGTTCCTGGTCCGTCTATTATCTCGGGACTCGCATCGGTTGGACTCCCTCTTGGCCGCGGCCTACTGCTCCTAGCAGAGATGAGCACAAAAGGCAACCTCGCCACCGGCTCGTACACAGAAGAAGCTGTTCGTATGGCTCGTGCCAACCGCGATTTCGTAATTGGCTTCATCGCGCAGAGGCGCATGGACGGCGTTGGTCTACACGAGGGCGAGTCTGCGCCCGGGGAGGACTTCCTCATTCTAACTCCAGGGGTCGGGCTGGACACCAAGGGAGATGGTATGGGCCAGCAGTATCGGACCCCACGAGAAGTCGTCTTTGAATCCGGATGCGATGTGATCATCGTTGGCAGAGGTATCTATGGCAAAGACGATGGCGCGAATCCCGAGGCCGTGCGCGCCCAAGCAGAGAAGTATAGGGAGGAGGGCTGGAAGGCTTACCGGGCAAGGATCGAAGCGTCGAGCTAGTTTGGCACTTTGCGATTCCAGGTGGCAACAAGTTGAGAGAATACATATGTATCGAAGAAGGCTACAGAATTCATATTGTAAAGATATCCTACCGATATAGTCCAGGTTTGCAAGGGCGACGATGTGATACATGCCAACATATCATCCCCCCGTGCCATTTTCTTCCGCTCTCCGGCGCTCCTCTTCCTCCTTTGCTTCCCTCTCTTCTATTTCCACGACCTCAATATCCAAGGGGAAGGTCAGTATCGCGGCGATGCCGGTCAATTGATTAAGCTCTGTGTAGTCGCCTTTGTGTTAGAATACTCATCATACGCAAGTCATGATCTGCTCACGTTGCCCGGATTCATGCATGCTGGAGAAGATCAGAACCTCGCCCCCCTTTTGTCTGACGTCTTCAATGATCGTGACAAACCTCTTTCGTTGAACTGCATCGCTTGCCCTGTAATACCACTCTACTTAAGTTGTGAATGCGAAACATGCAAGGGTGCTACAAACCTGAAGAGCTCGTCCGAGATCAGAAGTGTACCGATGGCGCCCCGGTCTGCTGCGAGAGCGACGTGATCCGGTCCGTACCAAGCACGCATCTCGTCCGACGCAAGCATTTTGAAGAATCTGCATGACATTAGTCCAAGTCCACGCTTTCCTCTAATTGACACGCGCCTATCGAGCATCATCCCTTCCCGAGCAAACTTGGTCTCCTTCATTTGTGCTGCAATCTACGGGAGGTGTGAGTGACTAGGCGCCGCCGAGGACGCCGATTTAGGACCAACCTCCGGGCTCTTCAAGGCCTCCACCAAACTGTGTACGTGTGGACTGTTGACGTGAACCTTAATGAATTTGTTGCGTGCCGCCAGTAATGGCTTATTTGATGTCCGGTTGGCTTCCGACATAATGAAATCGAATACCCCATCTCGCACCCACCCCGGAGACGCGATAACGATTGCCCTGAGAGATGGCGATGAATAGGGAACATGACGAAGGAATGAGGCGTAGAGACTCTGGTAAAAGCGAGTGAGACCCTGTATCTAATGGTCAGTACTAGATCTGGTACCGAGTTGCGACGGATATACCTTCTCGTGCGCTGAGGAGGTGGTGGATATCTTGCGTGGTATCGGGACCTCTAAACGTTGAAGTACTACGGTCATGTGTTCTGAGAGAAGACAGAACGTAGCCGTCCCTGGACATAATCAATTGAGCATGAGAGTCAGGACGAATATCGACAAACCATACCTTCTCCACACACAATAGCGGCCACCTCGGCTCCCCTACCAGGAACGCAGCTTTCCTCGACCCTCCCAAGAGCGACACTGTCCCAACCGCCTGCCTCCTTCTCTATGCGGACGTCTTTGTTGGCTTCCACTTCGAGAGTGTGAAACGCGCCGAGTTTGACATGAGGGTTCTCTTCTGCTACCCGACCTGATACCTCTACAGTGGCAGTAGCCGCGGGTGCGGTGTTAGGAGCGCCTACCGCCGTCCCGGATTCAGCCCCAGGTGCAGCGGAGGGTGACCAGTTGACGCGGGTCACGGCGAGGGTAAGGTGGAGGCGGATTCTCCTCGAGTCGACGGACCCGGTTGCGGAAACGTTCTGGACGCGTCGGATTCCAGCAGCCCGCACTCTATCGCCCTGTTTATGGCCTGCTTATCTTCTGAGCCTTCGATGGGTCGGCGGTAGACGCACCTCTTGAATCAGATTGTATAGATGCCACATGTCTTCGTCGTCCTCGGGACGGACTGTGACACGCCCCTAAGAAGTCTTTAGCATCGCACCTCTAAATTCGGGACATATTTAACGGACCGACCCATCTTTTTCTATGTGCTTGCCGATCAACTTCATGGTGTGCGGAATGTGAGGGAGGTGGCTGAAGGAGCCGATTTCATCACTCTATGAATGTGGGAGCTACCTTCCTAATCTGTACGCATGCTATGGTCGCTCCTAACGCGACACTCAGCATCCGATTTCGCCAACACTCCTCCCGCGGCCGGGCCCTCCGAGTCTCTTCTTCCCCTCTCCTTCTCTGGCCCCATTTCCGATACGCCCGGTCAAACATAAAAATGTCAGAAAATCATGCGAAAATTGCCTCCATTGTGGCACACCTGAACGAACCTAATACATCATCGTCATCTTCGCGGTCCGCAGAAGACGACGAAGACATATTCGCTGAGCTAGAGGCGGAGATCGAGAATGATTCTAGCGCTACATTTCGAGAGCACGGGATGGAACAGCTCAAGAGAGAGTGAGGTGCTCCCTATATTCTCCCCCGTACACAACCGCGTGGTGCCGCGTGCTAACATGATCCCTGTGCAGGATGGAACAGCTGCAGCAAGCCAAATCCGACGGTCATGGCCAGTACAGGGAAGTCACTGACGAGAAGGAGGTCATCCGGCTCAGCGCGTGAGCAGTCATTTTCTTGATGAAGAGGACAAGACGATATACATCCGATATACTACCTAGGAACAAACCACGATGTGTGATTCATTTCTTCCATCATAAATTCAAGCGTTGTGAAATCATGGACAAGCATCTGGCGGTGAGTCTTTTTCCACAGTTCCACTTCGATAAAATCATTCAGTCTTGTCCTTTGTAGCGCATTGCGCCGAAGTACTTCAACACGCTTTTCATCCGAGTCTTCGTTGAGAACGTGCCATGGCTGGTAGAACGGCTTGGAGTCAAAGTGCTTCCATGTGTCGTCACATTTGTGAACGGGGTCTCAAAAGACAGGTTTGTTGGTTTTGAAGAGCTTGGCAACACAGACCAGTTCGACACAGCGACCCTCGAATGGAAATTGCTTAATAGCGGTACGATCCGTACAGTCCGCCTAATATTTGATTTCAGTGCTTATTCACGTCTTTTAAAAGGTGTTGTACAGAAGGACGATTCCTTCGGGCCAAGTGTCACTTATGGAGCGAAGCCAGCGGTGCGGCAGCAAATACGGGGCCGACCACAGGACGATGACTCCGACTTCGACCTTGATGATTGATACCTCACTTGCCAGCCAGACCCCATTCTATCCTGGCAGAGGTTACTCTACATACATCCAGTCTACCGTATGCTCTCGTTCGCTGTTTTCGCACACAATGCATGCTCTGAATTTCTTGTACCTGTTAAGTCTGACAAACTCGTTGAGAGTGATCACATTGGGTAGTGTCGGCGTAACATGTCCACATCTTGCTAGCTGGCCGCTCCGGGCCTGCTGCCTGCATATGCTCTTCATCCGGAGTGAGTACATACCATTCGCATTCGTTATGTAGCGCATGAGCGCGTTCACAATGTAACCATTCGTAGCGGCTTGAAACTTCTAAACGCTTGACGTTTCGGGGAGATTAGACACGAGTCGACGTCGTGGTTGGGGGCCTGTGGCCGCCATCGGTACTTAAAGAAGCTCGGCACCTCAAATGGAACGACCTCTACCAAGGAAACAAGATCCAAATAATTGTTCATCTCACAGTCGTAAATGGTGGCACCGTCAACTATCACCCGTATTCCCGCAGTGCAAATGAAAAGACCAACGAATGGCGAACCACGGCAACAAATCTACAGCTTCTTCGGCGAATCCTGGACAGAATCCTCCTCGGCCGTGTATACGCCCGTTTCTGCGTATGTCCTGTGCTTCTCCGCCCACGCCACCGCATCCCGGCGCCCGGTCGTCACGTCTACACCTGTTCGGGGATAAGCGTCATGTTGGGGCCGGGTAAGACCTGAAAACGTACCGAACCAGATCACGATACTCGCTGCGGTGCATAGCGCGAAGAGAAACGGGAAGCCCTTCCAGTTATCCCCCGTGTGATCAATGATTGCTTGGATGACGTTGGGGCCGATCATGGACGATGCACGGTTCGATAACCCGAAGAGCCCGAAGAACTGTAAAAACTACTGTGTCAAAGGCCGGAATGAAAGGAGGAGGGATGTGACAGACCATGTTGTCGAAGCCAGGGGGAGTGAGCTCCGCCATCATAGTCTGGGAGAAGGCGTAGTATGGTGCTTGGAAGAGGCCGAACATAACATTGTACGCCCAGAACTCCCAGACGTTGTGGAAGCTGAGTACCCGGGAGAAAACGGAATAAGCAACTCTATGACGACGTGACGTTTTGATCAGGCTAACCCAAACTTCGTCGTCCAAATTCCAATCATGCCCCATAGCGGGATGAGAATCGTTACGACGTTAGTGATCGTGAACTAAGGGAAGAAGGCAGGGTCAGTCACATCGGTCGACGTTTAACTGCGCCCATACTTGCCATCTTCTTGGTGCTGATCTTCCAGTACTTCTGAATGTACCAGAAACCAAGTGTACTGTGATTTGTGTCCGTGAGTTATCAACGCATTGCGAGCTGGAAATACTACAACAGACCTGATGGTTGATGTGATGGCTTGTGCGAGGCCAAGATAGGTATTCTGCAAGAATGAGAAGTGGAACTTGTCGTTCTGACAGATAGACACGAGCGTCCCCGTGGTGTTGAGTCCCTGTGCAGGCGCCCTCTGAGAAAATGGTCGCTTAACACCACCTGCTGAGGTACGTACATCGGCCAGCAGGAAGAACGCAACCAGATAGATGAATGTGTATGGAAGCTTTTTGTACTGCTTAAGCGCAATCCAAATCTGAGAGAAAGCGGGAACAGTCAGACGGACTGAAGGCATTGGCGTTCGCTGATAGCTACAACATACCTGCTTCCAACCTATCGTGACGTAATGCTCTCCTTTCGGGAGTGATGGGCCAGGACGGGGTTGCTGGAAAATAACTACGCCCTCACATTAGCACATCGAATAAACCAAGAGTTCCGCAGGACCTACACCACCAGATGCCCAGGATGACCCAGTACCCATTCGTTCTGAGCACGAGCAAGTCGTCAGTATTGCGTAGGGGAGAGTCGAAATTCGCCTACTAACAGGACGAGCACATAATTGTTGACCTTTGGGTCATTCGCGCGAGGGAGAAGAAGAGAGAGATTCAGTGCAAGCGTCACAATGTATCCAATGTTGCTGTGCATCTTTGAGAGTGCGTGTGAGCGACTATGCATTAAAACGTACTTGTGTACGAGGTAAGACGGCCTACTGTGCTGATGTTGCTGATGCGATTCTTCTCCAGACTCTCCTCCGTCTCGTACTCCTCGGCACTGATCTCCCCTTGCTCGTACTTCTCCCTCAGGTCGCGAGCATGAGGAGTGTTCCGCGCAAGGCGAGGGAATACAGCCGCATAGAAGACGAGCGTCGCTCCGTAACTGATGAAGCCTATCATATAGAGAGCCATTGCGACCCCCCAACGGTCCGGTGCTACAAACGGTGGTTAGGCGAGGACAACGACAAACACCATAGAACTTACAAGTCAGGGACATGCTCGCGAATTGGGCGGCCCAGCATATGACCGTTAGGATGAGCAAAAGCCATCGCCCGAACGTGCCATAGTCTGCAGCTGAGCCAATAGTTGTGAAGATGAGCGTCATGACCTGTTACAGACTAACGTAAGCGAAACCACGACAGGTGGAAATAGGAAGAGCGTACCGCAAAGCTGACTCCATTAGAAACGAGGACAACTGAGCTGACAGCTTTGGTCCCGCCCGACCAAGGCAGGACACACTGGCCAGAAGCATCTGGCGCGGAGCAGTCTGACCCTGGACCCTTGACCGGATCGAACCCCGCGGCGGTCGCAAGCGACTGGAACAATGTCATCGAATAGCCTACATGGTGCAACAGTCATAAGGGCTCGTTCAGACCTAAGTCGGATGATCGACGTACCATTAGGACCGACACCCTAAGTCCATACACGATGTGAGTTATGGAGGCTCGTGAAGACAAGCACCGAGAGAAGCATACATTATCACCGTTATAGTACACTGAAGGGTCCAATTAGCCGCGCACAGACGACCGGATATACTACTTGGACATACGATAGTAACTCCATAGTTCCTGCAGCCACGAAGGTCAACCATTGTACAGACACTGGCCACGTTCAAAAGTCGCACCTTCCGCGTAACGATGGGCTCGTCCTTCCTGACGGGGGCGATTGCCACATCTTCTGTTTCGACACCCGAGTCGCCTTTTCCCGATCCGTCTGGAGTGTTAATACCGACCAGCTGATTGGGCGACACCTCACGGACGATCTCCGGTAGTGGTTGACGCGACATCATGTACGAGAAGGTCAGGAAAGCAACAACCACGGAGAGTCGACTTGAGGGTCCTGAGGAAGAACGCTCAAACGTCGAGCGCTGCTTTATCCGGCCCGTTTAAAGCGAGATAGAGGAGTCGACCTGGATCGTGTGACTGAGACATGGCATATATAGCGGATCCCTTCAGGAAGCACTGAGCGAGGCCGTGTGGGAGGAGCCTCTTCCAGTACGTAGCTCCGACCAGCCGACTTATCAGGTGGATGATGGTGACGCCGTGTAGTACGCCTCATGATAGAGTTGGGCACGGAGGAGGGAGCAGATAACAGATAACCTGCCGCGGCCCGAGAGAGTAGTTACCGATGGTGGTATGGTGGCGCACGGTATGGAAAACAAATGGAGTTTACTGTCATTGATTTTGAAGTCGGCAGGTATTAGGGGGGTCCCGGCTTGGCAACGGCGGCATAAGACGAGCGATGTTGAATAACCTTCAGCGGGCGTCTGTGCCTGGGCCCGTCGCCCACAGCCGAGATCAGGATCTCAGCTGGCAACTCTGTCACCTCCGAAGTTCGAACCAGTTTCATAGGCGTAGCACTGACTCCAACCCGCTAGTACTGCGTACACCGCGGGTCGTCGACCCCTCTTCGCTGTAATCCAATAAAATGACTCTCCTTTCTTATCATAATGGCTCACTCGGGGTTAGGTAGCTTTGGTGGCCTATCAAACCATCGGGATTTCAATTTTCTTGACGTCAGGACCCATCCGGCTCGGAATCGGCTTGTTTATCCTTTCCGCCCCGATGGCTCTCAACTTTTCTATCCAACGGCCGATATATCTCGCCCTAGTTTGCACCGCGTTGTGCGGCACATTGCTTGCGTTTCATAATTCATTGGCCTGGAGCGCCCGCGACCCCTCCCGCTAGTATTATAACGGGACGGGGTCCGACGGACTGCCACTGCGCACCTGGCACCACCTCGGCTGAGTGGTTTCTCTCAGTCGCGCTTATGTACCCAGTTAAAGTACGCCTTTGGTTATCTCTATACATCGTCCTATAAGCGATCCGGCCGGACGACTAGTATCACCGACACTAGAGGGCCGCAGGGAACCTCTCCGCCCCACCCCCCCCTTTCGCTGGGCACGACGACAAATTCCGTGCCTGTCTCAAATGCTTCGGCGGCGCACGCCTGAGACAACAACGGCGGAACGGCCAAAATTTAGGAAGACGCTGTGACCATCCAGAAAATATCAATGAAGTCTGAGCCTTGCGATATTCGTGCTGCCGCTCGCTAGTAGGGGGACGCCAAAGTTAGCAATGAATGCAGGGTATACGCTTTATACTTTACTGTGCCATCGATTTTTACTGACGTTGTGATTGCTTCAGGAAGCGGTCCGCTGTCGTGAGGTCAGATTTGCCTCTCGAAAGCCGGCACGTCAGGGAATAACCACCATTTCTCGGAGGGCCTCTTTAACACTTGTCCGTCTCCCGAACCACTACATTATGCGTGATCAAATATCAATGCGGATTGTAACACTTACTTTCCACCATGAAGCCCATTGTGTGCCCAACCCCGGCGGATGAACTATGGGAGGGAGAGTTATAGTGATGGGTAAGTAACTTTGGTCGGCTGCCAAGGAACTTGAAGGGTTGAATATTGAATGCTCAACGTTAACATTTGAATGGTAAAGCTATCGCTGACAGCTGCTAGCGATCGAGTACCATCAGCTGCAGATGACAGGTATTGTTTATGACTCGGGGATATCTGGAGTTTGGACCACCTGGCACTTCCCCCTACACGTGTGACGTAACTGCTCGCCGTACATGCGGGGTCGCTTATTGAGCTGATCGACTCGACGACTTTACTTCATTCTAGACCTACTTCTGCTTGGGTGTGCAGCGTGACCTGGTTGGCTCATGAGTAATGCAGACCGGCCGTCTCAGTTCTCAAAGGTGCTACGTCGTCCAGAGGGACTCAAAGGCGCGCCGTCAATGTATGCCAGGCTGTTACTGGCCGCAGCCTCAATGTATGTATCAGGATGGATGCATCATGTTGCACAGAAGCTCTCATGATGAACATTAATATATTATGGGCGGATTATTTTGCGGTGGGAGTTGGGCGCATATATGCTACCTACATAGGATTTGCTATGCATAGTCACATTTCCGGCATCTGGGTGCTTTGGGACTGGAATATTGAATCCCTCAAGCCTATGTATATAATGCCTGACACGTCCACGTGGGCATGAGGCGCGACGCGACGCGTCGATTACACAGCGTGGCAATGAAGCGCCCGCACAAGTGGCTTCGAGTTCCTCCCACCATTGCCTGCCCCAGGACTACCCTGCCATCCTCCATCCTCTGTTCTTCCCTACTGTCATTCTCCTGCGCGTTATGCCGCCTTTTCAGGCGCCCCCTGCGTTCTTGCCTGCAAAGCGCAAACCCGAATACCATGACCCGAACTTGGCGAATCGGAAGAAGCAAGCGATCGAGAACGACTCCGTACTAAGTACATCCGGGCTGGAGGGCGACCATTACTGGATGGTACAATGGCGAGTCTTTTGTACGTTCTTAATTCAATGATTTTGCAACCTGAAACGCGCTATAGGCGTAACCCGCAATACAAGAAGCACAAGACATGGGACGGAGACGCGGTTTTGGTGGTCAGCGGGAACAGGTGCATTTTGTACGACTCGGATAACCGACAGTGAGTGCGACCAATGAAATGTCCGCTCTCGACATAGAAGCGATGAGCATGTAGACTGGCAAGCGGGAAGCCACACGGCGTCGAAGGAACGCACAAATTCGGCGAAGGCTCAGAGTTCACAGTTGGCAATCGCGAGGTTGAAATTGACCATCGACTGTCGCGTGAAGACTTTCTATCTGGCAGATGTTTTGGTAGAGGCGGCATTCCCGATAGCCCTTCTGCAACATCGCGTCCCAGCGCCGCGAAACAGTTCGTCCCTTTGAAGCCCAAGACCCTGAACGACGGCAAGAGCGCCGCATACAATGTGCCGGCCGCGGTGGCCACACCGAAGCGCGGCGTCGCCCTAGAGGCCATCAACTTGGTATCGGCTGAGAAATCCATCAATAAGTCGCAAGTAAAGGACTCAAATTGGACGGCTAATTGGTGAGTGGTCCGTTTGTGGGAAGCATGCAGTCAAACTTGAATGATGTTAGGCGTAAGCCACAGCAAAAGAAGCACAAGACTTGGGACGGGGACGGCTTTGTGGTCCACCAGGGAGAGAAGTTGACGCTACTTTCTGATGCCGGCTTAGTGTGCGTGTATATGCGCTCCCCGAAGCTACCGTGCTCACATATACATGATAGGCTGGGGACTAAGAAGTGGGATGGATTGCCACTTTATGGAGGCTATCGAACCTTCATCGGGAATAGGGAAGTTGAACTAGACGGCGGGATATCTCGCGCTGATTTACCTGCCATCGTCGGGACCTCGAAGGAGCTGCCTGTGGACCCTGAGCTCAGTGAAGGGTCAAGCTCCCAGACTAGGTCCTCGTTTTTACTTGATTCGAGGAGGACATCCCAGGAGGGTGCGAGTAGTTCAAGTCCTTCGGTGAACTCCCCCGCTTCGGCCAAGAAATTCATTCCACCATCATCCTTCTACGGAGCCGCCCCCAAGCCCAAGCCGAAGGGTCCTCTGTATGTATAAAACACTTACGGCAGACCATGGACTAATAGGTGCGCGCGCGTAGGCATGACCCAGATGCCCCGAGAGCCGTAGTGATGAAAGCACCAAGTAAAGAACATCAAGCGAAGTTCAACAAGAAGTAAGTCCTTTGAGTATCCTTTGGCTGAACGGCTACCCGACTGTTACGCCCAGAAACTTGCCAGTCGTTCCAGTGGTAGTGGATCCTGTGATAGCCCGCCACCTTCGTCCTCATCAGAAAGAAGGTATGCACCCTCACTGTGGCTCTTGAATGTTTCTCATACGGTTGACCATCGTGCGTCAGGTGTACAGTTTTTGTACGAGTGCGTGATGGGCCTACGTAAACATGAAGGCCAAGGGTGTATCCTAGCCGATGAAATGTACGCTAATATGAAGCTCATACCGGCTGTTACTTATCTTGCCTCAGGGGAATGGGCAAAACCTTGCAGGCGAGTATGCTTCACTGTTGTAGTAAGCAGTATCTGACAAGCGAAGTGAAGACTATTGCGCTTGTTTGGACTTTACTCAGTATGTCTGTCGTTCATTGACTCCGTGCGATAGTTATATTGATGTTTCGTCAGAGCAAAACCCATACGCCGGGGCAGGACCTGTAGTGGGCAAGGTGCTTATCGTCTGTCCAGTGTCTCTCATCAACGTAAGTTTGACGACATCCACACCTTTCTGTTCTTACGGCTTAATTACCTCCTGATAGAACTGGAAGAATGAGTTCCATAAATGGTACGCGCACGTTTAGACCGTTTTGCCTTGAGGCTAATTAGACATTAGGCTGGGCAAGGATCGGGTTGGTATTTTTGTTGGAGACAAAGACAAGTCAACGATCAAGCAATTCCTGAACTCGTCAGTACTTGTCCAACACGCAGTGTGGACTTTTCTCATGGCGAGCGCTCACAGCAAGATACATCAAGTACTCGTTATAGGATACGAACGACTTCGCAGTGTAATGTGGGTCGATTGGTAGACACATTCAAATATTTCATGAAGGCTCATGCATGTGTTCACAGTAATGACCTAGCATATTGCAAGTGGGTATACTACTCCGTCTCTGGAACATATGGTTGAGATGCTGGTCTTAGTCCGCCTATCGGCCTGATCATCTGCGACGAAGGTAACTCAAACATAACTCTAGAAGAGTATATGACTGATGTCAATGTCCGCTTTCAGGTCACAGACTGAAATCCGCTAATAACAAGACTTCGACTATGTTTGAGGCGCTCCGAACACCGCGGCGAATAATTCTGTCGGGCACGCCAATCCAAAACGAGCTAAGCGAATTCCATGCGATGGTACGCACCTTTTGACAATGGACTTACAAGGGATGCTGACGCGCACATAGGCCGATTTCTGTAACCCGGGTCTACTAGGTTAGCGGCGCTTCATTTCCCTATGGCTGACGCAGCATCTAATACACCGCCGGCAGACGACTACAGTACTTTCAAACGAGTCTATGAGACGCCTATCTTGAAGAGTCGAGCTCCGGGATGCAGTGCCAAGGAGTCAGAGCTTGGCGAGGCTCGTTCTGCTCAGGTATTGTTCTCCGACTTTTCCGCCGTGATCTGCCAGTATTCAACTCACATGCACGTAGCTCACGTCCATCGCGAAGAGTTTCGTTTTGAGAAGGGAGGCGACGATGCTCAAAAAGTACCTCCCGCCGAAATGTAACGATGCTCACTTGTGTTTTCCATGCCCATCTAATTCATATCTATTTGCACAGACGAATATGTCGTCTTCGTAACGCCAACGAAATTGCAACTCTCCATATTCGAGAAGATTCTCTCCCATGATAAGCTAGACAGCCTCATTCGCGGCTCGACGGCTGAGTCGCTCGCCCTTATTAACATGCTCACGAAGATCAGCAATAGTCCGATCCTGCTCAAAGCCACTGCTGATCAAGCCCGGCTAAAGGCTCAGCAAAGTGGGGACGTCGTAAAGCGCAATGCGATTGAAGAGGCGCTTCGACTATTGCCTGACAGAGCACAAGTGGAAGACGTATCTCTGAGCGGTAAGCCAATTCGGTGATCTATACTAAGCACGCTTCTTATTCAAGTCCCACTAGGCAAACTGAGCGCGCTCGCCACTCTCCTTCGAGCTCTTCACAAGGTAGGTACCCCCACCCCTGGATAATCCCGATACGCTAACAGGCGCACGTGCCTAGCACACTGAAGAGAAATGCATCATCGTTTCTCATTATACGTCCGCTCTCAACATTATAGAGGCTTACTGCAAGAAGAAATCGTATACCTACCACCGGCTAGACGGGTTAGTCTATACGCCACACCCATAGTAGTATGTTGATATTCATTCCCGGCAGTAACACGCCCACTGCAAAACGTCAAGAATACGTCAACGATTTCAACAGGTCTTCTCAATCGAAGCGATGTAGGCTGTGTGCTCTGACATGCAGGGCTTTGCGCTAACTACGGCTCAAGTTTTGTTCCTACTTAGTTCTAAAGCAGGGGGCGTGGGACTGAACCTCATTGGCGCATCCCGTCTGTGCCTCATAGATTCCGACTGGAACCCGAGGTGATCACATTAGTGCAGCGACTTACCGTGCCATTCTCATGACCATTTCGTTAGCCACGACCTACAGTCCATGGCCCGTATACACCGGTATGCTGGCTGACTGTTCAGTGCTTCGGACCACCGCTCATCTTATCCCCCTTAGTGATGGCCAGAAGCACCCCGTGTATATCTACCGTTTCCTGACGACAGGTAGCATCGATGGTAATTCTGATCTAGAAAACATGCCCGCCCCAATCTCACTGTATTCCAGAGAAGATCTATCAACGTCAGGTCACTAAACTAGGGTTGAGCGATTGTGAGTTTGGTTACTGTGTAGGTTGATTCTTTGTGCTAACGCAGCATCTCTAGCACTTATGGGCTCTGTAAGCTGTAGCAGCCTATTATCATAAGCTTTGCCTGACATTCGGCCAGGGTTCGTCGGAGTCGAAATCGGACTCGTTCACCCGCAAGGACGTAAGTGACAACCACCTGTATATGTAAGCACGTTGTGAATACTTTCTGACGGTCTACGTAGCTCCTGGATATCTTCACGATCAATCCTCATACCGCTTGCAATACTCACGACCTCTTAGAGTGTCCCTGCGAAGCGTCGACAGTAGATCCGAACGAACCACCTATCGCCGTGGGCGACATTGAGGAAGCGTCAAGCGAAGACGAGGACGAAGACCCACTTCAAGGATTCATGGCTGCGTCTCAAGTGAAAGCGAAGGACGTCAATAAGGTCGATCGAGCGGTGAGTAGCACGTCTCATATCTCAAATTTAGTCACTTACACGGGCCTTCCGATCAGTACATGAAGCAGAAGCAAGCGCAGCTTGCGGCGCTCGGGGAGTGGACCCACATTAACTGCCTCTGTCCTGGAGCCGCCGATCGGGTTCAGGACGACATCCTCACACATCTTATCTACGCGCCGCCCAACGCTTCGACGCAGTCCTCAGCCCCACAGACGTTGACCGAGCAGAACCTCGACGCGGCAGATAGAATCATGTCAGAGGAGAAGTTTATCACCCGTGACAAAGTACCTGGAGGATCGATATCGTTCTTGTTCGAGCGTAGTTCGAAGTCGACCGCGCCGGCCCAGGAAGAGGTAGATGAAGACGACTGATGAACTCATTCCGCTTTCTGTATAGACATTGTATTTGTGCTTTCATATCGCTATCACTACTATCAATGGACTTATATTCTGTACCTACGTCGCTACCGGTAACGTAATTTCAAGTTGATGATCGTAACTGGTCCAGCTTACACCTCGCCATGCAGAGTCGCTATTTTGCCCTTTGCAGGAGTGCTCTTCCGGCCGGGAATCCCCATCTCTTTGTACCCGGAGTGTCTCTCGCGCTGTGCACGCGCTGCGACCGACAGCCGGTCGTCATAAATCTGCAGATGTATCTAGAGACCAGCCTGTAGCCTTTAGTCTGTCACCCTGCATAGATATGTGCGGCTATACCTTTTGCATATGCGCCTTGCGCTCAGACTCCTCCTGCGCTAGTCTTCGTTCCTCATCCTCCAACTTTTGTCGTTCAAATTCTATGGCCTCCTTGATCATCGAGGTCCCCACCCTCAATCGATTGTTCGCGCTTTTGGACCCACTGAAAACATAATACGTGACAAAGTCCTCTGTCTGACGACCGTCTGCTCAAACATAGTGACTTTCAACAAAGACCCGGAAGTCATACCTTCTCACGAAATCCTAGCTGTAGCGCCTCGCGGTGAGCAGGGTGATATGTACAAGAGCCTGGCTAGAGGAAGCCTATGATGATAACTCACATCGACGACAAGCTGGAGGACGCCGTCTAGATCTGGTTGCATAATCAGCCGCCTGATGCTGTCGTTCGAAGTCCTAAAACGACGCCACCGAGGATTTGTGGGCTCGGACAAGATATTCTCTGCGAGCGTCTTGACTGCCTACGAGGACGGTGACGAACTCGAACTTGAGTACCCCACACAAGCTAGAGGTTGCGGTTAATTGCCTAACCTGCAATGACTTTATCGCTATTTCTCGACCGTTTTTCTCGAATACGTCGAGCCAGATGCGCTTGCGGAAAGCCTGTCGGAGGTCGTGTTCGCCGTCACGCGTCATGTGGTGTATAAAGAACGCGCGAGGGCTCGGCCTTTCGTGGAGCCTGGACGTTTCGTTGAGCCACTGCAGCAATCGCATTCCTACCGACGGAGGACATCCTTGGGCACAGCGGAGTGATAGAGCCGATGGTAAATCATCCACAGACAGCAGTGTCTTAGTGTCTTATACCTTCGACCATGCAGCAGAATACGTAATGAATGGACTGCTTCTTGGTGAGCCTTCTCTCGTGCTGCGGTAGCTCGATTTCAGCTGCAGTTTTACTAACACGGGCACCTTCGTACCAGTAGATATCTCCTCGGCCCCACGCCGTGGTGCGGCCTCGCGCCTATTCGTGTTCATTCCGGACAAAACCACGGATTGATAGCAGTGTGAAGGACTATAGATACAGATGGCATCCATCGAGTATACATACAATCATAGCACAGAAGGACATGAAGCGGTGTTGACCCAGCAGGCGAGCGCTTTAGTTGACGCTTTACGGTGGCGAGATAATAGTAGCGATGACTGCTAATGACCGCCGTCGATGTCATGTGCAGGTGCAATTGCGGGACCATCGATTTCTTCTTCCGCCGATTCGTCATCATCTACGTCAATAATGTTCCCTGAAAGTGTATGCCCGGAACCGGGCATACGACGCTTTGGACGATGATCCGCGATAGCATTGGGAGCGGGGGAATCCGAAGCACGATTTGCTGCAGCAGTGCGTGCGATCCGTTCGCGCTCGTCCGTAATCGCACGGCCCTTCCTGTCATCATAAAAGGCTTGCTTCACCTGTGGTAGCAACGTTACAACACGCCGCTTTCAGCAGTGACTGGTGATATGACACTGGCCTTCGCCACAGCGGCCTCGTGGGCAGCCTTCTCTTCCGCCCTCTTCCTCTGATCTCGGTCTTCCTTAACCAGCTCACGGTCCAGGGCCTCCCTGATCATAGCTGCTCCGATTTTCAGATTATCCATATGGCGAGGGTGGAAGATGTAGTATGGTTGGAAATTCTCGACCTGCAAGATGTACACTCAGTTACGCACAATGCCCAAAACGATAGGTAGGGGTTCATACTTGCGGCGAGAATCCAAGCTGAAGAACATGCGTCAAACCAAATGCCCGCGATTGGCAACATCACTGCGACGTACGGCAACCGCATACTCTAGTGTGCCTCTAGGATCGACTAGTAGTCGCTTGATGGTTGCATTCGTCGGTTTGAATCTCTGATACTTCGCCTCGTTTGGGTGATCTATTATGTTCTGTGCGAGCCTCAACAACGTCTGGAACACGTAAAGCAAAGGTTATTCTCCCTGATCGAGCTCAGTAAAGTATGGAGAGGCTGAACTTGTAGCGCTTCGAGCGCGAGCGGTCTGGGGTTTGGGCGCAGAATGCCAGGGTCTATCATTCGCCGGAATTCTTGTCGTTTCTCATGGTTGCCGTCAAACGTCGTAGTGTGCCCTGCGGCGGTGGCAGCAGCAGCTTGTTCTCGTTCAGTCCGGATCCTGCGTTCTATTGCTGCCGCCACAGCGTCGTGGTCCGGTCTAGCAGCACCGGGGGCAGCGAGGGACTGGATTGCTGGATCGTGGTCCATCCTTGTTTCCTTGTTGGCTGATACGTGCTCGAAGAATGTCGTGTAGCGATGCGGTGTATCGGAATTCAGACAAGAGTGCGAGTATAGGAGAGCAACCTCGTATTCCAAGTACCTCGCGGTACAGAGCAGACCCGATCCGACTCAACCCTCCTCTCGGCGCCTGGCCGAATCGGCCCGATTAGACGCTAGACAAACTTAACGAGCGTCAGACTCACCAGGCCCCGGGGGCTGGATGAGTTCCTTCTAACAACCCTAGAATATATATACCGGATAGGATCCTACTAGGTCTACCAAAGCTGCATCCTTGTCTACTTGGTAACCTTCACATAGTAAATGCTTGGTTGCAAATCATGGCCACGACGAGACTACCCTCTACTCAACTACGCTGTACTCTTCAAAAACTCTTCAGAGAACGGGTAAGTCGTGTATCCCCTTTCAGTCCGCGCCGTGAAGAACGTAGTAGACTTGGGCTCGTTGAGAGGAATGTCGTGAAGCAACCGGAAGGGGAGATCGGGCTAACCCGTTGGACGGAGTCCATCAGCGAACGACATCGTGCAGGCGAAGAACGGAGCCCGCACGTTAGCGAGAAAAGCGCGCCCGAAGCCAATGAGTTGCCCTGTTTCTTGAGCAGTCTTGAGGGCGGACGCGCGATCATAACAGCCGGTCGTAATCACCGGGCGTGGTGTCCACATTTTGTAGATGAGGTCTTCATCCTGAAGTTACATCAGCAGCGTCGTTCCGGTGGTATAAGCACTCGACACTGACTTCTGGGTCCTTTGGGCCCTTGCCGAATGGCCCGGCCGAAGTCACCGAGTGGACATATGCTAGGTCAGGGTACTTCTGCTTAAGCTGCTCCACCAGGTATGAGAACTGAGCCTCTGCGTTGTCCATACGCATATCTACAGCTCTCATGCATGAAATAGCGGCCAAAATGAAATATGGACGCTGGCCCGTAGACCGCACGGACCTTGGTAAGTGTTCCAAGGGCTCAAACGGATAGCTGTCTTGCTCTGACCGACGCTGGCGACAATAGCACCTACAACCTCGAGGGCAAATCGGGCACGGTTCTCGATCGAGCCTCCGTATTCGTCAGTTCGTTTATTTGATACATCTTGAAGGAACTGGTCGACAAGATAGCCGCTGACACCGTGGACCTCGACGCCATCGAAGCCGGCCTTGCGGACTGCGTTGGCAGCTGCTGTGGCATACCACTCGACGTACTGCTTGATTTCTACACGGTCAGACCAATGAGATCTCCGGTTTCAAGCAGGTCATGGGGGAAGTCTTACCGTCTTTGGTTAGCTCCCGTGGGACAGCGTCAGGGCTCGTGCTCAAAGGGATGGCAGACGCAGAGACGTAGGGGAAATCGGGGTTTTCTTGGTGCAACAATGCTGGACGCGCCGCGCGACCCAGTGCCCAAAGTTGGAGGAAGATATACGACCCTTTTGCATGTACTGCGCCGGTGATCTGTGTCGCGGACGAATAGTTTTGTGAGCCCAGTTTAACGACACCGAAGGCCTCTACTTGAGAGGGCGTACTAAATGATGCTAACTTTTTTCCATGCAGCGATTTGATCGTCGTTCCAGATGCCGGGCACGTTTGGTATACCCCCCGCCTGCGGAGAGATAAAAGAAGCTTCAGTAATGAGGAGGGTACCGGGCACGCTTGCGCGCTGCTCGTAGTATTCCACACCCATCCGGGTATGCACATGGCCGTCGCCGGCGCGGTAACGGGCCATAGGAGCGAGCACAATGCGATGAGCGAGTTGCATGTCGCCTACCCGAATGGGCTGAAAGAGAGCGGGGACGTCAGTGGACGACATGTTTCTGGGTGGACGCCAGGTGAGAAGCCGTCTAGATTCAAATAGAGCCAGTCGGGCGTGGTGAGGTGTATCCCGAATTACCGGGAATTCTACGTGACCGGGCCAGTCTAGTATTAGGATGATTAGACTGCCAACGCCGGAAGATCACTTCAACCGCGCCCTGAGTGGGCCATGTCCAGTGACGGGCCGCCCGCCACCAACTTACTGTATGGAGTCGTGGTACCGGTACGTCGTATTGAACTTGTTGAGTTGATTAATATTTCAAAACATCATCATTGAGTGAGAATTCCCGCTCAAACAGTGCAGCTCTATGTGAAATCACATCAACTCCTAGTCACATCCGGCATCCGGTTGCGGCGTGCAGTGGTCTCATTCAAGTGAGTTCTTTCGCTAAGGATCTCTATAAGTCAGCATACTAAAAATATCCGCGAGGTCCCCCAAGCCATGTACGTTTCCAACGGTCTGTATTCACCCGATGTCGGGAATCACCCTTCAAGACATCGATGTTTGGGACAAATTCCGAGGACGCACTGATATTACGATCTTTCTGTCCGGAAGGTTCCCCGCGGGGTCCGCGGATCTCCCTGCCCGGTTGCTAATACATGGCTTACTAGTATGAGCACCCGCTGTTGTTGATGTCGCAGAATCGATTCAACCCGACCCCATTCTTCTTAGAAACTTGAATGATATCTGAGGTACGTGTGTACTCTTGAAGATGGTCGGATGAGTGCTAGTATGGGCAGCGGTAGCTGCCCGGAGAGCAGTCAGTTTTAACAGGTACGTCTGTATCGCACCGCGTATTAATGCACAACGTTCTCCTGCAGTCGCCAGATCGTTTCCACTGAGACCCCCAAATCCGATTTACGATAGTATCGCAAGCCGCTGATCGTATTGGAGTATGGAGTCGACTACACAGACCTGAGATCACAGAATGTCTCTTGACGCTCATACTTTCACATCGAGATGACCATAAAGCTTGCTGTCGGTTGGGGCCAAGAATATCGTTCGCATGCGTACTCGCCCGAGTACTAGTACTCAACTCTCAGGAAACCGGCCGGTATAATCACTGGGCTTCTAAGAGTTACTATAGTTATAGGCTTGCTATTCGTGTTAGTGCCGGCGTAGAGAAGTGGTGCTCCCTGCGGACGGGATCCCGACTCACATTCGGATAGGCAAGCTCTCCCTCTCGTACTGAGCTACTCAGCATGGGCTTATCCGTCGGGGTAGTACCGAGGCTATATGATGAATGAGAGTAATAGCAGCGAAGGCAATTACATGGATACCATAATGTACAGAGCGAAAAACGGATGATCAAAGCAAAAGAGCGCACACAACATAGGAATCGTCCATAAGCGCCTCGGGCTCAACTATCCTGGTCGACCTGCCCATCGTCCGAACGGTCCCTATTGAGATCCTGATGCAACTCGAAAGCGGACGGGTACCGACTCCGCCTTGTTGATAGTATCGACAGATCATCGTCATCTGAGGAACTATCACCCGACCACACGGGCTCCGGGGTCGCACCCTCTTGATTTTGGCCTTCTGGCCGCGCTGGCCGCCGAAGGGACGCGAACGGCGAGAAGGCTCCCAGCGACGTCTTCCGAAACCGCTTGAATAAAGTTGAGGTATGCGAAGGGTGTACGTGGTTGGTACGATGACGGTCAGTATCACTGCCTGAGGGCGGTGGGGGAGGGTCGGGCGTCGCCCCGCCATAGTCGCCCTCCACGATATCGTGCAATGGAGAGTTCGCGGTTCTCCTGCGGCGCAGCGGGCGCGCAGAGCTATGTTGGGAAGCATCATGGTGCGAAGTAGAAGCTTGCGAGGGGTCCGGCGCTGGTCGCTCGGTGCCATTGATGTACGCAGCTTCGGCATCCGTGTCCATAGGTAACGGCTCCTCGGACACAGTAAGGGACATTGGTGGAGGGGCGAACGCTGGGAGTTTGGTACCCGTGTTCGGCGTAGGTACACGTTCCTGTGGCATTGATTCGATCTTCGCTGCCGCAACCTCTCGAGAGCGACCTTGCAATGCTCTACGGACGCTCTGGCGACCCAAAAATATTTGACTCTCTAGTCGAGATCGATTCTCAATCATATGGAGCTGGATTGATGTAAGCATCGTCCAAAAACGAGACAACACCCCTCCGCACCTTGGGCCAAGTGACAAGTTGTCCAATGCGTATCATCCTCTCCAACTCCGCGGGATCAGGATCACTGAGAATATGGACCCAATCCTATTGGGCGATGTCAAATATATTCGCCTTATAATCTGAGGTCCAACGCACCATCATCCGGGTACGGGGCCATATTCTGACGATGAGGATGGTATCAGCGTTGGGCACTGCTTCGGGGCACTCTGTGAACTCACGTTACGGAACCTTCGAATCGCTGCAGGAAAACGCTTGACCAATCTTGTCCGAGGAGTTGTGGCAGGAGGTCCAGGTCTCGAATCAACTAGAGCCCTAAATTAGCCTAGACTGAGTCGTGCATTTCGGCAGGATCACAAACCTTGAAATTCTTGGTAAGTTCGAGCTTGAGCCATTGTTCCGCAGCAGAAAGAAGGAAATTGCCTCTCCACCCTATAATCATTTGAAAATAAATCTCATGAGGGAAAAGAAGCATTGGGCCGTAATACCTTTGCCCATGCTGTGCGCAACGGGTTTACCCGCCGAACCCTGAGGGGCGAAGAAGAACAAATGCACGTGAGGGTTTACTTGCGAGACGATCGGGTGGGTGACTACGTCCACAAAGTCAGCATTGCCATGACTTTCGGGTGCGCACGTATCGCACCATTGAAATATAGGTTGAGTGCCTGGACCGGAATGTCGACCCTACGAGATCGGATGAGTAAGGGCCCACATAGGTACCAACATGCGCACGAACCTCAAAGATCCGTCCTTAAACTTGGAGCCCCAATTCCACGGTACGAGGTTTCCCTCCTTCGTCTTCTGCATCAAAGCTACAGGATTCAAAATGCCGGGGACAGCGGCTGAAGCCAGCAAAGCGCTCCAAATGACTGTGTCAGGGGCCGTGATGTAATTCAGCAGCTTTGTTGGCCTGTATAGCCTGTGAGGACTGCTGCCAACGGATAAAAGGGCATACGTACGAGTGACGTTCTGCGGGGATAACCGAGATGTTCAGTATGCGCCCAGTGCGCATGTAAGCCTCTCGGAAGGTCATGGAGCCCCGAGTGAAGAAGCACGCCTATGTGATTGAGATCGTGAGCGACGATGTCGCAGGAATGCATCAGCCTAAGATACAGCTACCTTCTTTGCCCATGTCAAGCTGTCGAACCTTGCACCCGTCTTCCAGAACCTTTGAAACCAGACCTTGAAGGGGTCTTCGCAAGCTGTAATACGGTTGGCCAGCTCGGGGACTAGAAGCTCCCTGAGCTCAGCGTCTGTACGCGTGCATACAAGCGCTGCGACCAGTCCCCCGGCAGATGTCCCTGAAATTACACGAGGCAGGAGACTTTGATCCAAAAAGGCCTTCACAACACCGAAGTGGTCTGATATGGATTTCCATGTGAGCAAGAACGCGGTCATGGGATAGGTGTTGAACGAGAGATTCACAGTAGCCAAAGGATGCTCCGCCGGATAGACATAATGCAGATGTCCCCAGGTTCGTATTAGCGCTCTTGAAAAACCGTTTCTTCTCTTCGTTGGAGATATCGGGTGTTTCGCGAACGTACTCTAGCGCCCTCTCGACCTCGTCGAGGTACGCTACGCCACTATTACTACCAGCATCATAACGTATGACGGAAGAAACTCACATTCAATGAGAACCTTGGTGCCGTAGTACGTCTGCCTATATGTTAAGCATAGTATGCAGTGAACTGGAAAAATGCTGATATACCTCGCTATATAGCCTAGGCACAAGAAACCATTGTAGGTGTTATCCTGTGTTTCGACACTAGAGATAGACTCACCTAGCAGATTCGACACCGGCGAAATTCGTCCTGAGGCAGGTTTCTAAGACACCAAGAACGCCACGGGCGTCGTTCTTTTCCCTAAACGTTTTGAGTGAACGTCGTACCTGCATCCAACAAGTCCGTGAACTGAAAACCAATCTACTTTGTTTCATAATGACACACCTTCCGTACAAGTTTCCAGTCATAATATGGGTCCTCATCCAAAATCTTCCATTCGTCGAACTGCATATACGCATCCAGCGCTAGAGCTGCGTCCTTCCATTCCTGAGATAGTAAGGTCAGTGACCGTTCCGTACGGACTGGGTGAGCCTCGCCTGATAAGTCTTCGCGTTACGCAGCCTCGAACGAAGTATCCCTCGCTTTCCTCGCCCTTCGGGAATGGTCAATGTGGATATTAGGAACAGTGATTAATGCACTCACATGCTGAGATCCACTCCTTCGCGTTCACCAATTGCCGTATCAAAATGTAAAACCCGAATTGAAATGAGATGAAAAGGAATATAAGCCCCTTGATGACTGATGAGCCCGATGGACGTTGAGGAATCCACATCACAATGGCGTACCAGAAGGGGCCATCTTAATAGGAGATAGAGCCACTCACGACCCTTGTGCTCGGATCGGGCAGGCCGCTTGCGCCTACGGAGTTCAGCTGTCAAATTCATGACATAAGTGACATATATGCACACATACCTTTTGACCTTCAGATTTACAGGCGCAAAATCCGACAGCGCAGAGACCTTCCGTACACGTTGTCCGCTGGACGGGTTCCCAAGGTACTGCGGGCCAACGACAGGGCTATTAGGGACCTCTGTGAAGTCGCTAAGTAGAACGGTATCATCCGCCCTGAGCGCCTCTGCAAACTGCTGCATATGTCTTTGCGGATGTTGAAAGATGTACCACCAACATTGTTTGCAGAACCCACGTTTCGTCCACATAGTCATTCTCGAAAGGCGACGGCGTTTGCCTGCTAGGCCCAGCAGTACCAGTACCGGAATGATGGGTCATGTTGAGGGTCGCCTCAAAGATGTTGGAAGCGATATAGTACAGCGAGGGCAAGAGGACTGTACCAGCAGCGACAGAAAGAGATGGGGTATACCGTACAGAGTGGCTCGCGCCCGACTCGGGTACGTCCCCCACAGGGGGCGTCTACTGTTCCCGTGACGTCAGATTTCCCCACACTTTGTATGGGCGCTTCTCGACCATGTCCAACAATTTCTCCTACCCGGCCCTCAACGGCTCCGACCTATGTCGCGCCGGGTTTGTCATCGACTTCATGCTCATTGCCGTCCTGCTCGATCGAGTCTCAGAGAATAGCCTGAGATGTACAGTGAGTAAGTAGAAGATCCGAAGGGCCCATCGCGGTACTCACCGTAGTTTAATAGGGTCTTTCCGTCGGTACGCCTTCAACGAACGTTGGCATATCGATAAGATGCGGTGGGTGTTCCGCCCTGGCCGTGAACACAGATGTCAGAAGTGATGGTTCCGATTGAGCTTCTTCCATGCACAAAGCCCTTGCCGGACCTTCTCCGTGAGGTTATCTCCACAAGGAGCGCCTCAACCACGCGAAGTTCGCGTTGGAGCGGCAAACTCGGGCGCTAGAAGTATTAGCGAAATGCGCAGTAAGTTCGTCGTTTTTCAATCTCCCTCCAGCGGTCAGGTTCGAAGTCGCACTAACTGGGGAGACCGTGGCCCTCAGGCGTACCCCACCACGGCTGATTGGACCGTTCTGATCCCCAATGGCGGAATTCGGCATCATCTCGTGGCCCTAGCTTCGATCCATCTGTCTAATGCGTCCGTACGGGTTCCGGCCTTTCGGCCCACTGCGATGGTACTTCCCGTGGGTCTTTCCGGACCTAGGGGACCGTTGAAGTCTCAATATAACGGTAACAATCGAGTGGAAGCATATCGTGCACATGCGCTAGACCTGGTTGCTGTGCCGAACGACACGGTACTTTCACAGTCGCGTCGGGGATATGCTACCTCCTTGGGGACCTTCATGTGCAGAGGACTGCCTCCTTCCAGCGAGATTTTTGTGGCTCAGTGCTACGTCTCTAGCCGAGCCTCCAGCTTGACTGCGGCGGGTGCGTATTGCGCGGCGTACCCCATAACTGACGACGGTGAGCAACCTTCTATCTCATCTGTCGGCGAGAATGACGGCGCACTTCCGACAGGTCGACGCGATCACGCATCGAGGCCCTATTGTCTTCCATATCGCGTTATACACTTGTCCTGGAACAAAGCCAGCGCCGGGAAGCAGTGCGAACGCCGCCCAGATAGCGGCAGCGTTGTTATGGCGCAGCCTGCGGAAGCCTGGGGGAATGTGCATATTGGACCGGTATCCGCCTGTATGTAGCAATACTTGCCCTATGAAGACGTTGCATGTGATGATCGGGGGCCTAGCTCCCTGGAAAATAGGCAGGCCGCCATGTCCACCGTAGCAATAACACCATCCAGCTATTAATAGCGCGTGATGTCACGGACGCCCTGGACATCTATATAAACCTGCTGCAGCCACCATCGATCTCCAGTACTGCACTCACCACTCCCATACCCCACAACTACTACCCAACCACCACCCCTCTTACGACGACATGGGTTTCTTCAGCTCCGACTCCGATGAGGCTCAGGCCTACGACCAGGTCGTCAACGCCCCCCACAAGGCCGAGCTCTCCCATGAGCTAATTGCTGCGGCTGCTTCCTACGAGGTACGTTTCCAGCCCTTGTGCTGCGCATGAATCTCGTCGTTGCTAACGTCTAGTTTTAGGCTGCTAAGGCCTACCAGGAGCACCAGGAGCGCGAGGGTAAGCCTCAAAGCCACGAGAAGGCCAAGGAGATCCTGGCCGGCTTCGCTGGTGCCTTTGTCGACCGCATCGTCGAGACCAAGGGCGTATGTCAAGTTCACCCTTCTTACACCAGGGACTGTGCTAATTGTCTTTCGTGCCTAGCTCGACTTCGTTGACAAGGAGCGCGCTAAGCGCCACGCTAACGACAAGTTCGACAACGTCGTCCAGCCCGACAACTACTAGGTGTTCAGTATGTTGCAGAAAGTAAAATGGATGTATGTAAAGTAGCTGTTAACGAAATGTGGTGATGCATTTGCCCGAGCATTGATCTTCGTGTGCGTGATTTGAGACGAATTTGAAGTTGGCGTCAATTCTGCACGGTTGCAGTACCAACTTTTGCGGCCAGTGCTGTCCTCAATGCCTTTCATTTAATGCAAGGCGGATTATGATTGGCATGCCGACGATCGATCCATTATTAAACAGGAAAACAGGAATATTATGGCGGCTCAATAGGCTCAAACTAATCATAGCACCCGTACTTAGTCCGAGATGATTGACATCGCTGCGCTACCTTCCGCCACATCCGCCACCGGGCCAGGCCCCTTGAAGCAGCCACCGACGCGTCTGGCGCGCCGTGTCACGCGTTGACCCCGTCACGGTCACGGGGACCTGGAAGGGTGGGTGTGTTCCCAGTCGGTTACCGGTGAGCCTGGAGGAAGCGTGGATCATCCGAGTCCATGACTCCGCCCTCCCCATCCGCACTTCGCATCCGCTCCTGTCTTGGGCCTCTTGCTGTGACATGACATGGCCCGCTCTCTCTTTCGAACTCGCCATGCTCACCGCTCGGGCGTCCATACGATTTGCAGGACAGGCGCCTGCCCGCGCACTACCTCCGACGCCGACTCATAACACGCATTGGCGGGGCGGCCCTAGGAGCATTTCGACGGCCGTGCACTTCTATCAGGCGAGGCAGCTGGAGGCGTATGCCTCAAAGCCGGCGACAAGGTTGACCTTACGGCAGCTGGTATGTGACGGCAGGCTGGATGCTACGGGCAAGTTTTCATGTTAGCGCCGTAGGTTTTCTTCGGAAAGTACATGAACGAGGAGAGACTCATCAAAGTGCGCAATTATTTCCTCTGGCATGTGTCTGCTTATAAACTCGTCGCATTTCGGCAGAGCGCAAACTATGTCCGCACAGAACTGCCTATCCGCATCGCTCACAGACTTCGTGACATGCAGGCGCTGCCATACGTAGTAGTGACTCAGGAATGGATAGCGAAAGTGTATGAGGTACGTTGGTAATTCAAACCATGCCCACAAGGAATAGATCCTCACACAAGCATCAAAGTTGTATTGGAGCGCCTTTGACAAGTACGCTGCGCATTGACAATCGTTTGGAACCGCGTAACCCAAACTGCAGGTTCCGCCGCTACCCTGAGATCACAACAGTGGAAGAAAACGATGCATTTTGCATATTTGTTCGAGATCTCCTTGACGACCAGTGAGCCTCAGGGCGGCATTGTCAACATGGACATTAAATGACTGTTTTACAGCAAATCAGTGATCCCGAACCTCTCCCTAGGACTGTCGCTGTCCTCGCCTCACCTGCTGCCTGATCGTTTGGACACGTTCATGCGGCGAATGCTGGTCTCGCGAATATCACGCAGGGTCCTGGCGGAGCACCATATAGCCTTGACAAAGTTCGTCAAATCCCAAGATCGGTCACCGCAAGCGCACGAAGACGTTGGCATCATCAGCACCGAGCTCAGCGTGCAGAATAGTATCGATAGATGCGTACGATATCTTCGAAATCGACCCCGAGACGTCGATATTTCGTCTGGCCCTCTTAGCGATGCGGACTGGTCAGAGGTCGTCGTGGATGGCCATAAAGACACCCGATTCGCATACATCCGGGAGCACCTAGAGTAAGCAAACTATATACCTGGTATGTAAGGAATCAGCTAAAATATCGCAGGTACATTATCTTCGAGCTGCTGAAGAATGTGCGTGCAGAGCGTAGGCACCCTTTGAGGCGAGCTCACACGTGAATATGCCGTAGTCCTTCCGCGCAACGAGGCTAAAGCACCCCGCCGCGAGCACCCTTCCACCAGTTCGCGTCACAGTTGTTGCGAGCGACAACGATGTCTACTTGCGCATATCCGATCAAGGTATGACTACTGACGCTGCAGGGTTGAACCGTCGATTCTAACACAATACAGGTGGAGGTCTCGTCTCATCGGAAATCCAGTCCCCTTCAGACTTGTTCTCCTTTTCGCACGTGCGAAATGCTACACGACTCGCTGCCGCTCGCCTAGGCGCTCTGCGTACAGTGAGCTCCAGTGAACACGGCATGCGCGCAACGGTGTCCGAGCAAGTGGGGCGGTGGGAGCCGGATCCAGCGGGCGGCGTGGACGTCCCCGCAGACGGTGTCAATCCACACCCGCGCATCGGAATTGGATTGCCAATGAGCAACATATATGCGACGTACTTTGGCGGCTCGCTCGAGTTGGTCAGCCTGGACGGCTACGGTGAGCGTGTTTGTTGTCAATGTCGCTTGAGGGTAATAACCGTTGCCGGCCTCATCCCCTAGGGACCGACGTTTACGTCCGCCTACCCAAGCTGGTAAGTCACACTGCGTCAAGCTGCCTCCGGCGATTTCCTGACCGGGCCACGTTTCGTTTCATCAGGGTAAAAACTTGGAGGGCATAGAGCTTTGAGTGGTTTACGGACCAAATCCATTCACAATGTATTCACAGGTCGCCATGTTGTATGAGATGTTGAGTCGTATGACTTCTCTGGATCCAGCGGACGTGCAACTTTTTACCACCAACCCAAGGCTCCTCGGCCCTGAGAAATGTCCCCGGATAGCCTATGTGAAGACGAGCGTTAGCGACCTGTACCCTGTACGTAGGCGGTGACACCCTTGTTCTGTCACAGCAGCCGACAAGCGTATTGAAACAGCCCTCAAAGAACCTCTCCAAGCCCTTTTATCGATAATCCACGCAGATATCCATCTTTAGCAGTTATGTGCGGCCAGAGTCTTGTTTTCGCAGCCAGCCCGTCGGGAATTGTGCTGAGCATGGCCTCATGAGTTTGAAAGGAAACCATCTTCAAACTCTTACGTGGCTTCGGTATACACAATCCGCAAGTAAAACACGAAAGGATTGATAGCGTCTAACGACCCAAGTAAGTGGTGCCGTTCAATAACGGACACAATGATGTCCTCGTAAGCGACGAGCGATCCGCGCCGAGCCAGGCATTCCAATTTCGCGCGTCCGTCCTGCGACGCGAGGCTGGAGGCGACGGGTTCGTGCTCTCCAGGCGAGGGCAAGCGGCGAGTGCACGGACCACGCCTGGAGGATATAAACCTTCGAGCCATCCCTTCAAGTTCCCCAGTCAACGACACAGTCGCACAGCTCTCAGACGCAGTCGAATATCTCAAACGCCCGCCTACAACCCACTCCTCTTTATAACCCCTAAGTCATCCTTCACGATGTTCGCTCGTCTCGCTGTCGCCTCTGTCCTTGCTCTCCCCCTCCTTGCTGCCGCCGCTCACTGCAACACCGGCCCCGTCCAGTGCTGCGACCGCGTCGAGAGTGTAAGCTTAAACGGGATACATTACTTGGCTCGCGCGCTCACCGCATTCGGTATCCTATTAGGCTGATTCTGCCGCTGCCGCTGGCCTCATCTCAGCCCTCGGCATCGCCATCAAGGATGTGACCGCCAAGGTCGGCCTCGATTGCTCCCCGATCTCCGTCGTCGGCGCAGGAGCCAACACCTGCGCGGGCCAGCCTGTTTGCTGCGAGAACAACAGCTGGGTAGGCTCTTTACAGCCCTTTCCTAGTAGAAACTTGGGTTACTGAGAATGTCCGGGGTTTACAGGGCAGCCTGATTTCGGTTGGATGCGCTCCGGTTCAGCTCTGAGCAGCTATGGCTTTGAGGGGGATTCCCTAGTAGACCGTTTATGATAACGATTGTCTAATTGTCACGTCGTTCATGCTATACGACTGTCATTCTCATCCGTCCCGTCTCTTCCGCAAGGAGAATAAGAATTGAAGTCTGGGTCGAGTATCGGTTGCAGCGACTCTGTGTGAGGCCCCTCTGAAGGGTATTGGGAAGAGTATGCTATTGGTCAGGTTGTGCAAGGCGGTGTCCTTGCAGTTGTTCGGTGGTGAGGCGTAGACCTTGGCGTCGTAGAGTCCTCACAGTGAGTACTAGTTTTTGGTCTTGGTTTTCTACCCCAGCCGCTTCCAGAATAAAGGTACTCTCCTGACTAAGAAGCGCATTTGAGGATGGTGTTGAAGTAAAACTGGTGGATCCGTCCAGTCCTGGCGTTTAGATAAACGAACGACGTCACTTGCCTAATCGAGAACCAGAAGCTGCGCCGTAGGCTGTTACCCTCCGTTAGGTGGTCAGATCTAAACGCTCGGCTACGAGCAGTCCCCCGCACAACATGCCTTCTATATTTCTTGCAAACGTTTCCTTTGAATGGTTACAACACTGTGACGGATAATAAACACCCAGGCCTCGATTCCCGCCCGCGCCGTGACTATGTCACTTAACTAATTTCAACTACTTCCACAACAACAGTCAGAGACTGAGACCAAGACGGAGCGACAGCTAGTTGATATATGGATTGATGATGGTGGCTGGACGATTCTTGATGTGAACTGCGCTACTCGTACACCCACGCGGACGACACGACGACGGCGGCACTTCAAGCTTAGAGAGCAGAAACGTTCATGATGGGCCACGTGCTATAAACCCATTAGTTAGCCGCCAGCCGGGAGGAATGGTAGTGAACGACGTACTACTCGGGCACCGTGCGCTTGAAGCCATACTTCGAGATGAAAGATTCCAGCTCTTTCGGGCCACGGGAGCCGTAGGGGTAAGGTACGGGCTTGGGCGCGGGGCCGTTCTTGCCCTCTATCCAGTGGAGGATGGGCGTGAAGATCTGTATACCGTAACGGGTCAGCACGTCTTCTGCGCCCATCCCCAAATTTGCTTATTTAGGTACTGACCTTCCAAGCAACGTCAAGCTCGTCGTCGCGTACGAAGTTGGAGTGGTCACCGCGGAGCGCGTCGAGGATAAGGGCCTCGTACGCCTCGGGTATCTTGATCTCGGTAAAGCGGCGCTTGTACGTGAGGTCCATCTCCGTCGGGATCGCGCGTGTGTTCAGGCCAGGCGTCTTCGTGTTGAGTTTGAGGTAAACCGCTTCGGAGGGCTGGATGCGGATGACCAACTCGTTGCGAGAGATGTCCTTAAAAATGCCCTGCGTGACGTCCTTGAATTGAATCCGGACCTCGACCTTCGCCTCATTGAGGGCTGCACGGAGACAGTAGAAGATAAGAAATCAGAAACGGCCTTGTTGGTGCGGGCATGGGTGTGCTGACCTTTGCCCGCCTTGAGGATGAAGGGCACGCCCTCCCACCGTGGGTTGTGGATCCACAATGTGGTCGCGGCGTACGTAGGGCAGACGGAGTTGTGGGGAACGGTGTCGTCGTCAAGATACCCAGGCTTGCCGTTAGCGGCTACGTACTGGCCGAGCAGGGTGTCGTTACGTTCAATAGGCGGGATGGCACGAAGAACCTTGACCTGTAAGATGGAAGGACATGTGAGTACACAGACGTCGGTTGTAGTGGTATCGAGCGAGGATGACCTTCTCATCGCGAATGTCCTCAGCCGAGAAGGACACGGGACGCTCCATAGTGAGGATACTCAGAACCTGGAGCAAGTCTGACGGAAATGCTTTCGTTAGCGCTGCAATATTCTGACAAGACAGTGGCATCTGTGGTGGGAAACTGACGGTTCTGGAGAATATCACGGATGATACCGAACTCGTCGAAATAGCCGCCGCGACCCTCAGTGCCGAAAGGCTCCTTGAAGGTGATTTGGACGTTGCTGATGGAGTTCTTGTCCCATGTCGCGTTGATAGCGGTGTTGGCGAAGCGCAGTACGAGGATGTTCTTGACCATCTCCTTCCCGAGATAGTGATCGATACGGAAGGTCTCGTCCTCAGTCCAGTGCTGCTTGAGCGAGCTGAGGAGGACGCGGCAGGAGTCGAGGTCCTTTCCGAAGGGCTTTTCTACGATAATCCGGTTCTTGCCGTCGTTGGAGTAGCACTGCTCCTTGAGGTGCTGGGCGACGGGGATAAAGACACTAGGTGGGAGAGCGAGGTAGAAGAGACGGTTGCGCTCCTTGGATTGATACTTGGACTCAATCTCTTCGAGGGTCCGGTTGAGGTTCGCAAAAGAGGGCGCATCCTCGTACCCGCCGGAGACGTAGGAGGAGAAGCGCTTAAACTCCTCGACCTTGTCCTTGCCCTCTTGGTCGTCGTCGGCGACTTTGATGTAAGAGGTGATGCGCTTATGGTACTCGGCATCGTCCATCTTCGTGCGGGCATAGCCTACGATTTTAACATCGCGGGGCAAAAAGCCCATGCGATAGAGACCGAAGAGGGCGGGATACGTCTGGATGAAGTGAGCACGGATCGGCCGGCTGATTAGATAGACACGCGTACCTTCTTCTTTGCAAGGTCGCCCGACGCACCGAGCACTGTAAATCGCGTCCACGGTCGATCGGGGAGTGCTAAGGACAAGCTACGGCCGACATACCGACAATGATCGTGTTGTCCTTGAGGGCCTCATGGGCAGAGGACTCCATGGAGGGGATGGTGCCGGACATTGCGCGAGGACGACCTGTGGTTGCCATGGTGTGTGCTGTGTGTTCTGCGACGGGGCGGTGGTGGTAGTGGTAAGAGACAGAAAGCAGGACAGACAGACGGGAACGCGAGCTTACGGAGCTGATAGAAGGCGGAATAAGGTGGGAGACTATAACCGACGAGTGCGCGTCCGTGGGAGGTCGCTTGCTCGTTCAGCACGCCGCCTTCTCCGATGATGCAACTCGTAAGGTCCCCGGCCCGGCCCCCGCCTCCCTCTCATTGGCTATCTCCGATTCCCACGGCCACGCTCGCCGCCTCAGCTCGTCCCGAGGCTCGACACCCTCTCCGGCTGGCTCTCTTCATTGGTCTCTGCGTCCTGCACCCGCTCCCCTCGCTGACGCCACATATGACTGCCCTCGCTCCAACACACGACGACGACGAGCTCGTACTCCCCACGGCGCCAGACCGCGAGCTCGACGCGCTCCGCGGACTCGTCGACTCCAACTTCCTCAACCACGACCCCACCCTTGTCCAAATCCGCGCGGGCGCCCTCTTTGCTCGATTGAAAGCACTCAACCGCGACGCGAACCATGCCACCCGCGCGCATAAACAGGCCACCGCGGACGCGCGCCTTGAGATGGACCAAACGTACCTCGGGCTGCAGAACCTCCTGTACGAGAAGCGCCACCTCGAACGTGAGATCGACAAATGCCGGCAGTTTGCGTGCGTGCCCTCCATTGCGTCAGCCGCAGGACACGCGACAAGTATAACTAACACCTTCGCCACGTAGATCTATATACCAGGACATACCCTTCCATTCCCTGGAAGAGTTCACGCAGCTCGCGCCCGAGGAGGCGCGGACGGAAGGTGTGCTTGCGGACGAACATCAACTCATGCTCAATCGCCTCAGCTTTGAGCTTTCCGAGCGACAGAGGTACTTCCCACCGCCCATACGCCGCGCATTCACCCACTGAGTCTCCTTCAGATTGGATCAGAAGCGCAGGGAGCTTATCAAAGAAAAGGAAGCTCTCCTGAAGGAGGGCAAGGCCAAGGCTGCCACGATGGATAGCGTCAAGGCCCATATCGACGGGCTGATGAAGGTCTGTCCCAGCTACGACTGTCTGCACGCCAATTGCCTTGATTCTCATGCCCGACTAGTCTGCTCTGGAAGCCCAAAAGAAAGTCAGCGACCTTGTGCAGACTAGCCCGCCTCAGCCACCCACGAGCCCGTCCACACCCGCACCTACTTAAGTTTGCCTGGCATGGCTAACACGCATTTGCATGGTCTGCTATTAGTCCGCCCGATCCCGCTGTCCCTCAAGCTTCAAGGATGGGCCAAGGTTGCTCCCGAGGATCGTCACACGCACCGGGAATCTGCGAGGGTATCATGTATTTCCTCCAGATAAGAGGGCACGCTACGGAGTAACCAGTCCTATTGTCCAAGGGTAGAAAGAAGGGGCGAGGAGGGTTGTAGGCGACGGGGTGGTGGTTGCGATAAGAAGCGTTACAATGAAACAGAGGGGGTGAGGGATAACCGGTCGATCTTGTCGCTCCGGGCGGTAACGTGTTCTACAACGAATACAATGGTGGTTCCGAGGAAAATGAGCGAGGGTGCGGGTGACGATGAGTAATGTTACAGCGACATCGAGTACAGATGGTGCCAGCAACGGCACGTATTACATGTGGATGGAAGGTTGGAGTGGTATGCAACAGAAAACGGAACGATATGGCGACAGCGGATCCGAGGATGGGAGGGCAATACAGGGAGACAGGCATAGATGGGCATGCGAGGCGAACGGTGGGGGACCGTTAAGACTCCATGGGCTCGTCGTCGCTGATGCTGCCGATGTCGCTCATTTCCTCGTCCTCGCCGTCCTCGTCTTCCTTGTCAACGGCGGCGTCCGCAGCCTCCTTCGTCGCGAATCTCTGTACGTACTCCTTGACCTTCGCGTCGTACTCCTTCGGATGGCGCATTAGCAGTGCAGCGGCCTCGCCATTGAGCGGATCGTTCGGGTTCGGGTACCGCAGCAGTTGCGGGAGGAACACCTCGAAGATGTTGATCATATCTGCACGCGACATAGGGGGTCGCACCGATGAGTACGCCCGAGGAGTGGGGCCGTGCGGTACTACGCACCGAACATGGGTGACCACGTCTGGTTGATCACGTCGAGGCAGACGGAACCGCTTCTAGAGCAAACGAACGTGAGCATGGGTACTCGAGCCTGCAGGGTGGCGCGGAGGGACAGTTGAGAGCGGGGCACGCACAACTCGTCGATATTCGGATGGAAGATCTTGTTCATGAAGCCGATGCTGGGTGACTTGAACGGGTACTGATCCGGGAGTTCGACGTGAATCTTCCACACGCCGCCGGCAAAGGGTGCTGCAGGGTGGCATATCCGAAGGCGATTGCCCAGCATGAAGAGACGGGGACCGAACAAGGAAACATTCAGTTAGTTAGAATCTATTGGGAACGAGAGGGGAGGCGACAGACTCTCTGCAGGACCATAGAAACGGACGTAGAACTCCTGCATACTGCCGTTGACGAGGTTGACCTCGTAGTCCGACATGAGCCTGTCCAGTGAGCCACCGTGAGCACTCCGAAAGCTCTTGCGCACACATTCACCACCGGAGAGGATGCAACGTACAACTTCATAACGTCAGTCTCGATACGACGCTTTCCAGGGGCGCTGTGCAACACCGAGAGCACATGTTAGCCCCGGTACACTATGCGCACAACGCGGGGTATGAAGGGACTTATCATAATGGCTGATGCGTGGGGGTCGTAAGAGAGCTAGGGAGTATACTATCAGCACGAGACGAGAGGTGGGCGTCGAGTAATGCAGAGCGTAGGTGGCTGCTCGAGGTGGTGCGGGATATGATTAGGACAGATGAGGGAGAGGAGGTCAAGGTCGGAGAGAGAAAGCGGTGACGGCCAGTTCATGAGCGGACCAGAGCGGTGCCCCGCCCGAAATGCTCCCTTCAGCGCCGGCTTCTACCCGACTCACTCGTGCCCTCAAGCTTGTCCCTGTCCTCGATCGTCGTCTCGCCGAACGGCCTCCGGTGCATCGTTCCCTACATTCGTTGCGTCTCTTGATCGTCCTGTTTTTGCTATGTTTCGCCCGTTTGCGCCTTGTCTGCTCGCGCACTCGACATCATTGCACCAGCCTCGTGCGACCTAAACGGCAGAACCATCCCCGCGGGAACAAGCTAAACTGGGTGCGCTACCGCGGTTGCGTCTCTGCATGCAGGACGGCCTCGTTGCGCAACGGCGTGTTAAGGGAGTTGGTCGCACGATGCGAAAGCAGGCAAGGTCGCCCGAGGATTTGAGGTTCGTCTCCAAGTGCATCGGTGCGCGCAGACGAACACCATCGATATCGGCCTCGTTGCCTTTTGCTCAACTCTCGCCCAATCACCTCCCGGTACTCTGCGGAATCCCGTAACCACTCAACGCGCGTCTTGAGCCTCTCGTGTCTAATCACAAGGTCCTCGCCATACGGCACGGCGAACCCTAGAGCTTATTTTGCGACCCCGACGCGATTCATTAGCGGAGGGGGGCTTGTTCAGAGGGTTAGCGGCGAAGGTCGCCACGCGTTCTCATTGACTTCGCACCCGGCTATGAAGGGTAGAGGCTCGTCCAATACGCCGCGACCTGCAAACCTGGCCAAGGAACCCCCGAACTTCAAGTGTTACTTACAGAGCCTAGGTCGTCTTCGTAATAGAATACAGAATCCCCGAGCTCAACGCAGGGTCCGAAACCTTCCAACTTTGCGACGGTCGAGACTCGAGACCCTTACACGCTCACCAGTACGTCCACTCTTCCACCACACAGTACACCGAGTCGCTCGAGCACCACGCTGGGCGCCCTTGACCCGTGAAGCCTTCCTGCGCCGCACCACGCCCGGCTCCTGCTTGCGATGGGCTCGCGAGATCGGTGTTCGCGCCCCTGCTGGGGTCGAAGCCACGCTGTTGCAGACCACGCCACCCCAGCAGCAGCGCTGCGTATATGCGGGTGCAATGAGCTCATCGAACCGTAAGGATTGCAATGACACGGCTGAAAAACGCACCGAACCACATCAACCCAAAGGCGGTTATGAGGACTGCCTCCTCTTGTGTTTGTGTGAGGAGCGCACCGTTCCTCCTGTGATGCGTTACGATCCTGTCGGGGACGTGTGTAAGGTGAGTGCTCTGCGATCTGCGAATGTCCGACGGCCCTGAAGGTCAATGTTAAGCTAATACCTACATGAGACCCATTGCGGCAACGGCGAGGATTGCAACCGCAGTCTGCATGAGACTGAATACCTCTGCCAACCAGTAACGTTTCTACGGTGAGCGCGCGCACTACCCTTGCTAGGGGCAGGGAAGACTCACGTATCGAATGTGGGACGAGCCACGTCGCTAGATGCGCGATGACCGCCGCGCCCACAGCTGCGACGACCACAGTCCGAACGATATCAGAGAGAGGCCACCCCCAATCGCTTCTGCCCGCTCCACGAGCGGGCCCAGAGGCGAGAGGGTTAAGAGACGACGTACCGTACACCGCCGAGCGGCTCTCGCGCCCTTCGAACATCCGTGGCATTTTCGTAAGCGATTCAGACAGTGCGAAGCGGGGGATCGTGCGCGCGCGAGGATATCAGAGCAGATGCGGAGTGGATGGGGTTCACGCTCGGAGTCTCTGCGATGAGATGGCCGGTGGGCTCTGGAGCTGGGGGCGATGGCATCGCCTGTGTGCGGCCCCGCCGTGCATTGTACATACCGTGCAGCCTGCCGCGTGCGCGCGGCCTCCATGCGTCCTGCGCCTGGCTCGGGGAGGGGCGTGCTCGCCACGCGGCGCAGGGGGCAGGGGGAGTCCTCCCCCTGGACGTGCTGATCAGGATGCGGTGAAAATGCCGCGTAGCTTCTCGTGTGGACGTAAAGAAGCCTCCACCAAAGGATGCATCCCGGCCGGGACATGCCATTTACCGTAATGGCGGAAATAAATTCACGTCGTCGAGTATGTTCCGCACGAGGCCGACGCCGGTCATTCAAGTCACGCAGGTGTTGAGCTGGATAGCCGTCTGCGATACACAGGAGTCAAGAACAACACATGTTTGATCTATGTTCCCCAGGCACTGGTGTGATAGCTGAATACATCCGTTACATAGAATCACGGCAATGCGCAATATATGTACAATAAAGCAGTGGAAGTGAGTAATGCTCGCCTTCATCGACGACAACGTCCATCGGGCCTCTCGGCATATGTTCGTCTATGTAGTCTCCGGGAGGCCGACCGCTCCCGGGCATTGTGTTTTTGCGTAACGTTATTTCCGTAGATGTCACCAACGTAAAACGGCGTGAAGAAAGTTGTAGTGGCGAATAGGAGGTGGTGTCATCAGCAGTAGCGTTCAGGTCTGGTTTTGACCGACGGCCTTCACCATCGCCCCCGCCTTCGCCCGGGGCGGCACACGCCTCACACGGAGGAGACGGTGCCAGGGACCTGAGTTACAGTCGGAGGCTGCCCGTTCACCCCGGGCTGAATCACTACCGAGTGACCAGGGTTCTGCTGGACGACATACCCAGGCTGGATCTGCGACCCGACATATCCTGGCATAGGTTGCATGGGCATCATGCCTGGGTACCCGTACGCGCCGGGGTACGGCATGGCGCCGCCGTTGGGGTACCCGCCCTCGTAGCCCGGCCATTGACCGAACCAAGGCAGCTCGACGATAGGCTCCGCCCACGCATAGGGCCGCCCGAGCGCCTTGGCGCGCGCGGTGAGCGAGATAAGAATCCACAGGAAGATGGCGTCTGTTGGCGGGGGGTGAGCGGGACAGCAGGCAAGATGCACGAGGAGTGCCACAAACAGAGGCAGAAAATCATCCACGAGAACGCTTGCACGACGCGCATCTCGTAGCACCAGCTGCGTTCGGATACTGCCAGGGCGTCAGTTCAGGTACGCGGTCGGTGCCTGCAAGGGGGAACTTACGGCTCCCGCTCTTCGTGGGGATTTGCTGGTCGGTCAGTGCGTCACACTGGATGTTGCCAATGATATCCCTGGGCGACGTGCGAGTGAGCAGATCGGATACTGTCGAATGCGAGGCGCGACGTCTAGGGCTTACGTTGTCCAGGCGGCTTGAGCTGCAAGTGGGAAGATTCCGTATTATAGTTTTGGCTCTGGGTAGAGTTTGGTATACGCACCTAGCCAGAGCACGCCGAAAACGAAGAGGAAGAACGCCTCTGTCCGCGGGGTGGACCATTGTATCCTACGCGCCTTGGGTTGAGCGAGGGGAGGGTCGGAGGGAATGCAACAGCTACGCACCCAATCAATATGATTACAATTGTTAGGGATGGTATGATGAGCGAGAAAATTGAGTAGTCATCTGGAATCAGAGTGAGCCTCTCCCTCCAGAGTTATCCAGTCGGGGGCGGCACGCACGTCGGATGTTGGGCAAGAAGATGCTTGCCCAGTAGGCTGCGATACCGAGCACCGTGGCTGAAAGGAGCAGCAGCACGACTGCGATGCATAGCGAGAGCCACGATCAGTCTTCACGTCGCAATGCCGCAGGCCTTGCGGAAGCACGAGTGCTCACTGTTGCCGTAGAGGCGCATCGCTCTGAAAAGCTGCGTCATCCTGGATGGTATCCACGCGTCAGCTCCGCCACCGTAGTCGTACCCGAAACGCGAAGATCTAAATGCACAGACCTAGCGGTTGGAGATTGGGGCTGGAGTTGCGGGGAGTGGGAGAGGATATCGCGCGAGTGAGGGTGTGCAATATGCCGCGCTCAGGAGGGATATGAGGGGGTCGTTGCAGGGTCGTTAGATCGTCGGGGACGTCAAGAAAGCAGTCGGGAGAGGCGAGGGCAGAGGGGAGACCCGGGCTGGGAGGGCTCAGTGACGTCGTGCCTGCAGCTCAAGCACGCGCAGGGGCACAAGCACTCGTCTGTTCATTTACCAGTAGCCACGTGACCGGACGCGAGCAGCGCGTGGGCGCGTCCACGGGCGTCTGCCGCCGTCCCTCCGCCCACGGTGACCGTCTTCCCGACTGCGCCCCTGCCTGCAGGCTTCCGCGTGCCCCAGCCCCGCCCCGAAAACCGTCCCACTGCCGATCTACAGTATCAGACGTCTCACTCACTCGAGCTCCAGCCAAGCTCAGCAACGATTGTTTTGCGTCAGCCTGCCATGGTACACCTAATACATCCCGATGGATTCCTAATGTTACAACGTGAAAGCCCTAAGCAGATACATCGATGTGTTGTGCGTGCGGCCCAGACGCCGTCGTGTGTGTATGTCTATATGTCGTAAATAATAATCATCACCCGTGCGCGCAAGACCCATCACCGCCGGTGTGAGGGGCCCAGGACCCTGCTGTCGCGCGCGGGGGGTCGTGGAGGTTGTGCGTCCCGCACATGCGCCTCCTCGGGCGTCTTGTGCGGCATCCAATAAACATATGTCGGGACCTCGTTGCGCGTCGGCTCGGTGTTGCGCTGCGGGAGTCGCGGACGGTCCCCAGCGTTCGCCCGACGAGAGTCTTCTCTCCGAACGTCTGCGCCGGGGTTCGTCCGTCGAGAGTTGTCCCGGCGCACGTCGGCACCAGGGTTCGTCCGGCGCGAGTCGTCTCTCCGCACGGCAGCACCGGGGAGAGTCCGACTAGAGTCGTCACGGCGAAGGCCAGGGTACGTCCGAGCGGAGTCGTCGCGGCGAAGGCCGGGGAGGGTGCGCGCTGAATCATCACGACGGAGATCCGTGCTGCGACCGGTGCGGCGCGAGTCCATCGTCCGATACGAGTCGTCGCGGAGGAGCGCGCGCTGGGAGTCGTTCCGACGCACGTCGGTGGGGCGGGACTGCGAACGGGCGCGGGGCTTCTCGTTCGTCGTCGTCGTCGGACGGCGGGATTGCGACCGCGAGCGGTGCGTGACGGGGGCGGGAAGCTTGCCCTGAGGGCGGCCCGAGGGCCCGAACCAGGCGATCATAGACACCGGCAGAACCCAGACGTGCTTCGTTCCGGCGCGACTCTGGCGCAGCGCGAGAACCAATAATAATAGCAGGAAACCGAAAACTGAGGATCGTCGCTGTCAGCGTGAATGGAACAAGGTTTGAGGGATACGGAGACGCACTAAGAATCATGTTGAAGAAGGAGAAGGCCTCCAGGACATGGTATTGAGCGTGGTAGGTCTCCGTGTTGACTGCGCAAGCGTTAGCACGCCGGTGACGCCTCGACAGAACGCAAGGCACACTCACATCCGGGCAGTTCGATGGGCTCGCTGTCCGCATCCGCAGAAGAGAAACACTCCACGTCAGCCATCTCCGAGTCGGAGGAAGCAACAAATGCCCCGAGCGCTGCAATGTTCCGGCGTCAGCATCCGCGCCCAGCACCCTACTGAGACCGCGACTCACCCATCCAGAGAGTGCCGGCAAGACCGAGGCATCCCAGCTCAACTCGTGTGGATATTGGGTTCCTTTCCTTCCATAATCCGAAGGCGAGACTACACCATGCGATCAGCATCGCACCTCTCCGTCGGCGAACTGGGACTTTACGTACAGAGCGATGAAGATGAGCAGGCTTGCGCTGCAGACGAAGATGGCGAACGGCACGAAACGAGCTGCGGTATCTTGTCAGGCAGCTGCACCCGCAGCCCCAAAGTACGCGTACTCACTGAGGTCAGAGGACACAAGAATGCTCTGGAAGTGCGCCGCGATGGCTAAGCATATGATGGTCCACACCAAGACCGCCACTGCAAAGGAGCGAGAGCATCAGCGATGGGGAGGCAGATGTAAGCTAGGGGTTACTCACAGTACACGCAGGCCCGGACGATGTTAAACACGGGGGGCATGCGGGGCAGGCGGAGAGAAGCAAAGCAAGACCGGCTAGCAGAAGAGTTGGAGGGCTTGTCGTTGGCTGAACGAGATCTGGACTGAGCCCTCGGTCTGCTCTGCGCTCTAGTATTTGAAGGGCTCATGGCGGCCGGGCAAAGCGATGGTATGAAAACAACGAGGCTTCGGGGCGGCGGCGCTGCTTTTCGAGCTGCTTATGCGCGTTCTTGGTCGTGATGGGGGGATGGGGTGTGTCCAAGCCTTTGTCGTGCGTGGCCGTCTGTCCGATCCGGTCTCGTCTCGTCGGGTCGTCGCTGCTGTGTGGCGAACGGGCGAGGCGGGGGGGGGTCCTGCTGTGGTCGTGTCGGGGCTGGGGGAGGGGAAGGGGGAGGCGACCAGAAGCTGGAGGCTCGAGGCAAGGCACGGCCGCACGGGGTGCGAGCTTTGAGAGACGGTGCGACCCCAAATTTTCCATTGTTTGTCTCCGAAGGACACGCAAAGCGAAGGGAGCTTGATGGAAAACCCGACGCCTCGAGGCAGCACTCCAAAGTCAATTCGGGCCAAGCGCGCGCGCAGACGTCCACAACCTGCCGCATTTGGGGATCCCATCAGCACAGGAATCCAGGTCCAGATCGATTTACTCGATCGGTCCGGGCAACCTTCTCGGAGCGGGGCAGAACCCCGGACTCACTCGCCCTCCGACGCTGCGGCCGTTCACCCGCCATCCAGATATCATTCAGCTCCTGCTAGACCCAACTCAACTTCTGCATTGTGGCACCTTCACTACTTCTCTCGGTGGCGCCTCATATCCGGCCAGTCTACCTACATCTTGGATATCACAACTTGCCCCAACCGCCCCCTCGTCTCAGCTGTTGCTATCGTTCATACGGCCTCCGCCCGCAGCTTCGCCCCGATTTCAGCGTACACGGCCAGACACTCCGGATTTCGCAGGGTTGCCGGATTAACACTAGACAGCGGCGCGCCGTTGATGATCTGGTCACCAGATTTCCCGTCAGCGGACACGTTTTCGGCTTTCCCAGCCCACCCTCGCCGACGAACCTTTTTCACAGGGACCTCCACGCGCTTCATGTTCACCGTGTACGGGATGTCTTCGACCTGGATGATCTGCACAGCCAGTGCAGCCGTGAACACGACAGAACAACGTTGCGACGCTTCGAGGTCAGAGGATTGGGCGCACGCCGCGTAGGGTGCATCGTTTACCAGAAGCGATATCGTGCATAGAGTTGCGCAGGCCCTGTAAAAATGGGCGGCCTTCTAACGGATCTGACCAGATCCTGAAAGTGGCCCTTCACGAACGAGACAAAGCCATAGAGCCTGCCACGTCCGGAAATAAAAACGCCTCTTCACCTTACGCCGACGAAATCTGACTTTCCGTTTGACGAGGACCCGGTCGGCGCCCGGGCTCATGAAAGGGCGCGCCTTTGGCCGCGGGAATCCCGAATGCGGCTTTTAGATGCTCGTGGACAGAGTGATACACGCACCTCATACCAAACGAGGACAGTCGCCACGCGGCATGCGCGTGAGGGCGAATTCTGTGCAAACGCTGCACAGTCCGCGTAGGGACCACCCACAGGGTCAAATGACCTTTTCAAGGAACCAGCGCCGCAGTGCGCGTCCCGCGCAAGGCGTTCTGCTAACCCTGCGCGCGACGCTCACCGCGCACCTGACTTTGCTCAAGTCGAAAAACCACAAACAGCGGCGGACATACGGAAGGACCGGACTCAACTGTGCGCCAGGCCGATAGCTGAGAACTTTATGGGCCTGCACTCGGTGGAGATCGGCCGGTGGACGAGTCCGAATTTCGACAGACTTATGCCCCTGGGACACCGCGGTGGGGGTCGACGAACAGGACCCCTTGCGAGCCGGGGCCCCATTCGAGCCCCTGGCCACCACACGCCACCACGCACCGCCCGAACCAGCCACGCCAGCACATACCTTCGCGGGGACATGCCGCGCGCTCCTGCGCGCGCGTATCTCGGACTTGATGCGCTTCTCGAGCTCCGCCGTGAGCGCCTGCCCCTCGAGCAGCTTCACGAACAGCACGACGCGCTCGTCCGTGCCGTGCGCGACGCTCTGCCCGACGACGAGACAGTCGACGATCGTGTGCGCCGCGTGCGTCGTCGCCGGTGCGAAGCAGTGCTCAACCACGTCGTAAATCTCTGCCGACCCGAAGCGCACCCCGCCGGGGTTCCTGCAAGATACACGCACGTCGTGAGCGGATGGCCGGATATCGCGGTGAAAGGGGGGGAGGGCGAGACGCGCGCCCTTTGGTGAAGACGCGCTGTCGTAAGTAACGAGAGGGGAGATAGGCAGGCACGCACAGTACGCCGTCGCTTCGCCCGAGCATGACAAGCCCGCCGCCGTTACCCGCTCGCGAGCTTGTCACGACGACATGGTCACCGTGGTCTACATCAGCGCAGGAAAGCACACCATTGCGCGTCAGTCCACCGCGCGGCCCGCAGAAAGAGCGTCAGCGATACTCACACCAAACGCCCTCGAACTCGGAGAAGTACGCGTCCTGGTAGCGCTTGCGCGCCGCCTCGACCGCGTCCGCGCTCCCGTACCCAGGGAGCGGCCAGAAGCCCACGGGCATGCACGGGAACGGTCGGAGGCAGACGAGCTCGCCGGGCTCGTCCGCGGGCGCGACGGTGCCTGCGGGCGTGTACGCTTCGACGGCCATCCCGAGCAGCCGACACTGGATCTCGCCGCGGAACACGGGGAGCGCCGAGCACATCCCCGCGAAGAGCGAGCAAATGTCCGTGCCGCCTGCGCGGGTCAGGTGCGTGAGCAGGATGCATCGGTGGGAGCGGCCAAGGGCATGGAGCACGGCTCCGGAGAGGGGCGTGCGTACCGGTTATGGAACCTAGAAGGACGGTGGGGTTGATATGCTCATATACAAAGTCGAAGGAATGGGGCGCGAGCGGCGAGCCTGTGGAGTAAATGTTCCGGAGAGTCGACAGCTGGTGGTGTTCCGCAGGTTTATAGACTTTCTGCAGAGAAGCACACGGTCAGCTGCGTATGCGGTGCAGGACCCACGCAGTTCATCGTGTAGAGTTTATGAAAAGCGTACCGCGAGCTGATCGATGTACTTTGCGCTCGTCCCGAAGATCGTTATTCCCAAGTCGTCCACGAGGCGCCACAGATAGGCAGGGTCGTGGAGCGGGCTGCCATCGTATAAGACGAGCGTGCACCCCACCGTTAAGCCGCTAACGAGGAAGTTCCACATCATCCATCCCCTACGTCGTTGAGGAGTGAGCGGAAGCCAAGACCGAGAGAAGCATGCCGTCTAACGTTGTGGTGTAGTAGAAGAAGACGTCTTCTGGCCGGAGGTCCGCACAGATTTCGAATTCCTTCTTCGCCTGTATCAACATTCCACCAGCGCGGTGGACGATCGGTCTGCATGCATCTTGTGAGCAGCCTTCTTTGGGGGGGACGAACGAACCTCACTTTGGGCGGCCTTCACATGATTCGGGTCGGATCCCGCGAGTCTCATAACAGGGTCCATAGAGATGGAGACAGACGCACCTGTGGTGCCCGAGCTAAAGAGGATCCATAGCGGCCAGTTGAAGCCAAGACGCCGCCACTCAATTTCACCATCGAGAGTGCGCCCTTTTTTCTTCTCATTACCTTCGGCTACGAGGTCGGCCCAGTCGATCCAGCTAGGGTCCCAGTCGGCTCGGGAGCTGACCCCGAACGGGTGGCGGACGATAACGACCTCTGGACGGAGCTGAGCCCTCTCGGACAGCTTGGCCAGGAGGTCCTGGAGCTTAGGGAGATGGGCGTGGACCTTGGCATTGTACCTGTTGGACTTTGTCAACCGCAGCAAGCGCCAAGTAGATAGGCGGCGAGCACGCACACCACGGCGTCGACTGAAATTATGAGGCGCGGTTGGACTTGCTCCAACCTAGGTCGTCCAAGATGAGTGCAAAGCACGCATCGACACGCCTAGACTGACCGCTCGAACACGCCCTCAGCGCCAAAGTCTGCGGCCGCGCTGACCCATATGCAACCTGTGCGAAGTCATGCGAAACACGTCGGAACCCGCAGAAACTGCGATGCCTACCGATAGCAGCGCACGCGAGACATGCGGCAACGTTCTCCTACAGGCACGGCGCCGACGTCAGTGATGATTCGCCTACGGTTGGCGCATAACATAAACGGCCTGCGGCGGGTCACACAGAGGCAGGAATAGAACCTGCGCGGTCCGATGTGCCCATCGTCGAAGGATGTGTGGCGGCGAAAGAACGTGGAGAGTTCAATACGCACGATACAGTTGGAGGAATATGACGCAATACGGTCGCCCGGTTGCAGTCCATGGGCGAGGAACGCCGAGACCAAGTCCGCAACTAGGGCGTAGAGCGCGGCATACGAGACACGTCGGAGCTCGGGGGTGGGATGAGACGGCTCCGGTTCGACTGAGAGGAAATGACCGGGCTCAGACGAACGTGTGCAAGCTGCAGGAGCGAGAACGTACTAGCTTGAACGAGAGCGATCTTGTCCGGGGAACGGCATCTGAGCATGTTCTCAGCATAATTGACCCTGGCCTCTGCGAACCAAGGTGGATTCTCAGGAGGAGATGCGTTGCGATCAACGACATGGCCGCCTTTGTGGCCGATGATCCCGGTATCATCCCACACGGCGTTCCAGAAGAGATCGATATTCTGGGTAGACCAGTTGTACAAATCGTAGTAGGTTGAGAGCGACAGGCCGTAGTCGGCGTTAATGCGCCTCATGAACTGAAAGGTACGAGACGTCTCGGGGGAACTAGGGGTGTAGAGTGCCATTTCGTGCCAGCAGCCCGTGTCAGGTGGGCGTACGGGGTGATCAAGTCGATGAAGGGCGAGAGAGTGGGCCGGAAGTCCTGAGAACTAGATGGAGAGCCGACGAACGGCGAAGGCGGGAGCCTCGTGGATGCGAGGCAGGCGTGGTGGACAGATGCGGACGAGAGCGGCGGTGTGGAACCTGGATGAGGTTGTTGAACCGCTTTTTCGGATGAGAAGTGGCGGTGGGCGGGAGAAGCGCAAGGGCTAAGGACGCCAAGGAGCGCTGCGCAGACTGCAACACGGATACCCGCCGTTGCTCGACGCGAGTTGCGAGAGCCAAGCTGTCCGACTCTCCTTCGATTCCTGCCCAAGACGGCTCAACCGGGGCGGCCAAGCAGTCGCACCAGCCGTCGCCCGACTCAGAAGCCGAACCGCCCCCAGCCGAGCCGGATGTGTCAACCGAACTGACCTCTTCGCCCATGGGCGGCTCATGGGTCAAACTCCGCGGCGTCAAAGATAAGGGTGGCTAGCCAATCACACTCTCCGCCTCGGTGTGATCGCCCTCTGTCCGCTCGTACCATCTCCGACCGATAACAAGACCCTCGGGCCACAAAAATATCATCTCCCTCTAGCCACATCTCGTAGCCTTTGTATGCATCATGATGCATGAGCATTTCAATGTGCATAGCCCATGCGCCTGCATGTTCAATTTTAATAGTCAAACGACACAGAGCGACCGATGACAATACGGAAAATAAGATCGGCCGAGAAAAGGCGGAGGGAAATGGAGTGATTGGCAAGCGGATGTAAGCGGATGAGATGAATCGCATCGGCACGAACGTGCGAAGACTCCGCCAAGGCCTGCTATATGAGAATGACTCTTTTCTCGTCCTCCGCCCAAACCCTATCTTCACGTTTGTCCAACACCGCACCCACTGCGCCCAACACAGTCTCGCGCAGGAAGCCGCGAACCCTCGTACACATCCGTCACCCTCTTTGTCATAACTTATCCCCGTATTCTATTTTCTACGGGTGCTTAAAAGACCGGTGGCCACACCCCCTTCCTTCCTCACTCCAACCACTCCCGACCCACTCTCCCTCTCCTTGCAACCCACCTACCATCCCAGACCTCCCTTTCCAACAACCTTCTCAATGATGGACCGTCTCTTCGCCCCGCAGAGCGCTGAGGCTCAGGCGCACACCCGCCTCACGTACGTTTGCTTCCTTTGTGGCGTCTGCAACAACCTCTGACTCCTCGTAGCGAAAACTGGTTCACTTGGGACCAGGACCACCCCAGCCTCGACGAGACTCTCGCAGCTGGCTGCGCCACCTACCAGGCCTTCCAGAGGTATCTGTCCGGTTCGGACCTCTACCTCGTACCCCAGACGCGCAATGGACTCGAGAGCGTTCTGTGAGTACCCCCTGCCGCCACCAATTCTCCCTAGCGCTCATGGGCGGTATAGTCGGAGATACGCATACGACGCTATCCACAACACCATCGCGAAGTCGCGGTCCCAGCTCGAGCGCGGTGGCTACAGCAGGGTACGTCTCCCCCGCACCCCTGGTGCTATCTCCGCAGTCGTAGTGCGCATTGTGTGCTGACCCACTCCGTCTGCCATTGATTAGATGTGTCATCTTGTCGAGTTGTCAATCACCAAGGTTCTGAACGAGAACGACAACGCGACCTTCCTCCTCGCGCTCCACCGGCCACGCCACGACACCACCCGGTCTCCGGACCTTGGCTCGTCGACGCGCACGATCAAGATCAAGTAGGCCAAGCGCACCTTGCTTGGCCCCTTGTCGTCGTTCTTGCTCTGCCTCGCACACTGTTATCCGTATTTTGTCTGCCCTGCAACTGTACTATTACCCGCATCTCGAACTTGAACGCGTAAGCTACGCTGCCTTGCTCTGTAATTACTATCTGTATATGCGTCCCTTGAATATACGTTGTAATACTATCTATCGTACACCAAGATCTGCTTACCTTGGAACTCGAATGAATTGCTCTGTGACTCAGCATGAGAATTTTTTTTGGCACAGTTATAAAGAAAGCTTAGAGGTTTTCAAGCCTGTCTGATAGGGTTTGTCACATACGAACGAGATCATGGATGACGCGAACATGCTCGTGGCCTCTGTGCGTGCGGGTCGGCTTGACGTCTTCCGAAACGGGAGAGGCCGTGGGCGCCTGAGGAAAATGGGCAGAAGAGCATGGTGTCTGTAGACGGAGTTGAACTTAACGCCAAACGACGAACGTGCGACTCGAAAGGTCCTCGGAGCTCGCTGCTTGCCATCATCATGGTCCCCGTTTAGATCTACCCTACAGCTGCCCTTTCTTGTACTGCTTGGCTTAATCTCTCTCTCCGCCGCCGTCTTGTACATCTCCTCTTGTCCCCACCGCCATGCTAGACTTCAAAGCCCTCTTGGTTTTTTTCCTCGTTTTCGCGCAAGACGGCCTCGGTAGCCCCGCGCAAGCTCCACTCGAGGTATCGACGATCAGCCCCAGTACGTTATGCAGCGCCAGGGTCGCGTGCTGTGCGCTCGGGTCGTCTGACTGTGGTCCGCATGCACGGCAAACCCAGAGCCACGCCGCAAGCTTCAAGGGCGATTTCTGCACATCACAGACATCCACCCCGACCCCTACTATCGCGTCGGTTCGTCCGAGAAGAAGGCGTGCCACCGGGGAACGCCCAAGGAGGGCAAGAGGACCGCCGGTTACTACGGGCTGCCGTTTAGGTGAGTAGGAATGTCTTCGCGATGGGCTGGGAGGCGAGAACTGACTATTCGGAAGCGACTGCGACGCGCCTTTCTCTCTCACCAACTACACGCTAGACTTTCTAGACAAGGAGTGGGCGGACGAAATAGATTTTGTAATATGTGAGCGTCCTCTTCCACCTCTGCTTCTCGTAGCCAGGAGAACCGTCCACACTCTTGTCTGGCATTATAAGTAAGAACGTAAAGCCGCTTCCTGTGGCGTGCAACGTCCTGCCATCCCGCAGGTACCGCACCACCCACGGATCGCGCATGACCGCAGCCGGTCCTGTTTTTTAAAACATAGTTCAGTGAGCATGACGATCGTGGGGCCCGTTCAAAGTTAGTGGAAGTAGAAGCGCATCGAGTCGCTTCCACTTCCACCCGGTGCGCATGCAGTATCTCTACGACCATGTTAATCCAGCTTCCACTTCCAGCTGTGGCTGGGAAGCGAACGTACCCCTTCCACCGCATTAGACCGTGTATCGCGCCGGTATGGAAAACTCAGGAATCCAGGCGTGCTTCCGCCGCACCCGGCAATTATACCTTGGCTGGGTGCCTTGGTACTATTAATCCGCGATCGTTACCATTTTTCTGTGTTCTAAGGGGGTCACCGAAAAGTCTGGACGACTTTCGAGACCACGGCTCAAGTGACGTCAAACATGGGGGGGGGGCTCGGAAGCAGGAGCCTTTCGTGCCGTTTTATCGAATACTCTGGCTTGGTTTCATGAGCATATTGTCATCCTTCTACATCTCCCTTTAATCCGTGTCTAAACTTATGCGGTCGTCCAGGGACTGGGGACAGCGCGAGGTATGGCGGGAGCCCAGTCGGCCAATGGGATGCTCAGTTTGACCGCCACCGACAGGCACGATAACGACCGTAGGCGACCACGCACGACGGCGGAAATCTACGAGCTGAACCACGCGATGGCTAAGAAGATGGAACACGTCTTCACTCGCAAAGGGATTCCGGTAGTGCCCAGCATCGGTAGGTTTCTTTCTATGCAGAGCTTCCTCCATTTTGCCTAGCCTCACACCGTGGGTGCGTTCTCACAGGTAACAACGACGTATGGCGTAGGTCTATCTATTCCTGCTCAGATGCGTGGTATTGACTTCTGGGTTTGCAGCACACGTGAGTGACCCCCCTCCTAAGGTTCAAACTGAAAGGCTGAGTACGTCTTAACGCGCAGAATATCATGCTACCAGGTGAGAACCAAACTTTCTGACGAGGTCGTGCTCCGATGCGACACCTCCTGCCGCTTTCAATCTCTCGTTCGATATTGGGCGGTCCCGCTACCCGGCTGTGCTAGTTTTCAGATGCCTCGGCGTGAACACCGATCTTGCACTGCGTGTGCAGGTACAGTTGCTGCGTAGAATGGGCCGAGGACTTCGATGGAGCGCTGTGTCGGGGTTGCCATCTATCCGGAGCGGATGCTTCTTTATCATGATTCTTTTACTGAACACTCTTCGACCAGGACCGAACAGCATAACTGCCGAGTTTACTTCGTAAGTGCCGGCTTTTCAGTGTCGCCGCCCGATGGCGTTCTCATGCGGCGGCCTTCTAGCATCTGGCGCGCCTTCGTCCCCTTTCCGTCGTATCAGGTGTTTCAGCGTGGGGGATATTTCTCCGTCGAAGTCATACCAAACTCTGTGGCAGTCGTCAGCCTCAACACCATGTACTTCTACGATTCAAACACTGGTGAGCTTCTGTGGCAGTCACGGACCAATAATCCGTCTTGGCCCCATATTTTGACTAATCGCCATGGCAACGGGGCAGCTGTGGGAGGATGCGCACGCTCAGATCCCCAAGACCCCGGGAACCTCGAGCTCGACTGGCTCGAGGTGCAGCTGCAAATGTTCCGCGAACGCGGAATGCAGGTCCGTCGCGCTCTCCGATTGGCTGGTACCATAATTGACTTCATCCACAGGTCTGGCTATCAGGACACATTCCGCCGTCGTCCCGCAACTTCTACTCTGAATGCGTTAGTCCCTTTCGGCTCGCGTCTTGAGATCTTGAGAATGGAGGCCGGGTTGCTGACACGTTCTAATAGTATGTTCGCTACCTGGAGCTCTCGCTCAGGTTCCAGGATACGATTCTGGGGCACGTCTACGGCGTGAGTTCGTGAACGCCTCCTCGTCCGATGCGCACTCATCTGGAAGCTGTGTACGCGTACAGCACATGAACATGGATCACGTAAGTGCGACGCGAGCTCTTCTCGAAAATCGTGGTGCCCTGAACGCGGTCGTAGTTCTTTCTACTAGACGCGGAGCAGCTAGGCAATGCCTCGCGAAGTGGCGACACGTCAAGCCTGGCGGGCGACGAGACGTCCGTTCTCAAGCACAAGAAGAAGGAGCTTTACAAACTGTTGCTGCAAGAATTTTCCGACCTGCCGCGCGCCCAGAATATGAACCATGACAACTATGGAGTAGTCAACGTCGCGCCTTCGGTGGTCCCGACGTACCTACCGTCCTTCCGTATATTCGCGTACAACACGACGGGCGAGGTCTACAGGGCCGGGCAGCTCGGCAGCTCGGAGCAACCAGGGCCGTTGCGCTCGCTCAAGTCACTTGTGGGCCCTCTCTGCGCGGAAGCAGAGTACGAGAAGAGTTGGCGGTGCAATCTCGAACAGCCGTGGCACTCGAGCCCCGAATCGCCGTCGCGGATGAACAGACTTTGGACACCCCTGGGCTATGCGCAGGTACGAGATGCTGTTGGTGGGGTGGTGGGAGGTCCGTGTTTGATTGATTCATTGCGTCCGGCACAGTACAACTTGCGTAATATGGACGCGGCCGACGCCACACACCCGCCGAAATTCAAACTCGAGTACATGACGTTTCCCGTCACGGCGCTGCATCCACAGGCCGCACCCGAAGCGGAGGAGGCCGCGGACGCCACTAGTACTGGGGCGCGCAAGTTCTGGTACCCGGTGCCGCGGCGACACCTGCCGCGGGTGCTCCGGAACGGGACGGCGACCAAGTCGAAGAAGTTCGCGCCGTACGAGCTGGAGGACCTGACGATCCCGTCGTGGGCGGGGCTGGCGCAGCGGCTGGGGCGGGCGAAGGCGAAAAAGCTGCGGCAGCGGTTCCGGCGGTTCATGTACATGGGCGCAGACGAGGCTACGTAGGGGAGTGACAGAATATCATGTTTGTGCTGGGCATGCGACAGATGGGAGGGGGTCTTGTTCCTGCGGCGGATCAACGGGTGATGGAATCGGAGGGGGCCCGTGGTGGGAAATAGTGGGTATTATTATTGCGAGCGGAGGGGGCCAGGAACGCTGGCGGCGGTGGCCCGAGGCCGAGTCCGAGCCCAAGTCCGCGAGCAAGACCGAGACTGAGAGCGCGCGCGTGGGCCGGGTGGGAGAGAGAGGCGCTGGGGGGAGGAGGGGACGAGTTGCCTTGACCACCGACAACGTTGTCCATCGCGCATTTCTTGCCATCTGAACTTTCCACTCCTTCCGCCGAGTCGGGCGTATTCACCGCGGTTTCTGTTTTGTATTTACGGCCCACGGCTGAGCAACAGAGGCCTCGGGGGTCTGGCTCGCCTTCTGCGCTTCTGAGCACTGTACTTGCGGCGAGAGAGCGTGAGCTCGGGCGATAGGATCAGCTCATCAGCTCTGCCAGCCGTCTCCCTTTTTACCCCTGCTCTGGCACCCGCCGTTCTCGCCGTGTCTGTTCTGTTCTCGTTCTTGTTTCTCGCGTCCAGCTCTCCTTTATCTCCTTCGTTCTTGTTCGCGTTCGCGTTCTCGTTCACGCACGGCTGGGCCGCTTCAGGATCGCTCGCATCCCCCTCCACTGTCCTTACCTCCTTGCTCCCGTCCCTGCCAGGCCCCGCTCCGTCTCCGAGCCAGATTCGAGCGACCGCCGCAGAGTATCTATAACTACTTATCTGCACGCTTATGGCGGCCGTGAACCTTCAGATGATGGCCGCAAACGTCCCCTTCGACTTCCTCCCGAATGCCCACCTCCACCACTCGCGCTCAAACTCGGTCTCCTCCTCCTCCTCGCACTCCCCCGGTTCGCGGCCTCAGTCTTCCCAGGGCCAAGTCGGCGCCGTCCTGCACACGTCGGCCGGCCTCCCTCCGTCTGCGGAGGACCTCTACCGCGCTTCCTTCCACACCACCAACTCCTTCGACCACGCCCGCAACATCTCCGACGCCTCCCTCTCCTCTGCCTACTCCCTCGACCTCGCTACCCCCGGCGACTCGCCCCCCAACCACAACATCACCAACCCCGCCCTAAAGGGCCACCTCCGCCAGACCCACATCCGCGCACGCGTCTCCGCTTCCCCTTATCCTCGCGACACCGAGTCCGTCCACTCCTCTTCCAGCGAGACCGAGGACATCTCCATGTACCTCGCCGCCGGTCCCGAGTACCACCCCATGTATGCGGCTCCGCCCCAGACGATGCTCCACAACCCGGAGGCCGCGATGCACGCGTCCGGTGCGTTCGGCAGGATGACCCTCAGTCCCGACCATGCCTTGGAGAAGCTCGCCGCCAACGTCCGCGCCGCGACGACGACGAGTGCGTCGGACAGGGCAAAGCAGATTTTCGTGCAGGCCTGGTACGTCCTTCCCCTTGTTTTCTGGTGGCGCGAATAAGCGCTCACGTTCGTTTCCCGCTCTTCCCTTCTCTTCCCTGCCCTGCCCTTGTCGTCCCACTCAGGCTCACCGCCAACTACTCGCCGTACCCTGACGGGAACGTCCCTCGCCAAGGCCTGTACTTCTCGTACCGCAGGGTCTGCGATCAGTATGGGATCCCACATATCAATACCGCCACGCTCGGAAAGGCGATTAGGCTATGTTTCCCTACAATCAAAACAAGACGTCTGGGAGTTCGGGGGAATAGCAAATACCACTGTGCGTCCTCTCTCCTAACTCTTCGATCATGATTCTGCCAGCGCTTGATTGACGCTGACTTTACCTGCCTCTCTGTGACAGATTGCGGTATTCGCCCTGCGACGTCTGCAGAGGCCGAGTTCCTCCAGGAGTACATCCGCAAGTCCAACAACAACGCTGCCCAGAACTCGAACAATACGGCACGTGGCTCGAACGACCAAGGCGACGGGAACCGTGGCGGCTCCGATGAGGATGAGGAGGACGAGTCTGAGGGTCCCGCTTCCGGTGCAGCATCAAAGCGTAACTCCTTGAATCTCTCCGCCGGCGGGAAGGCACCGGCCATCTTTGCGGACGAGAAGACCCCGACCGCAGCGACCCTGCTCTCGCAGGCACAGGCAACCCAGCGGCCGACAAACGCCTTCCCCGCGCAGGCCCCGATCCGGCGGCATCCCGGACAAGAGGGGATCGCCGTCTCGTCGCAGCCCTCTCCCTCGGGAAGTGTGCCGCCGTCTGCCCAGATGATGAGCGGGAACTCAGCGGGCTCGGTGCGTCAGCTGCCCAACTTCCCCTCGATCGACGAGGCGGTGGGCGCGAACTCGACGACGCCGCAGAGCATCGCCGCTCGTGAGGTGTGGCAGTGGTTCCAGGACCATCTTGACGCACTGCTGGAGAGCATCCGCACCTACAGGTTTGACCAGTTCGAGCTCCACCTGCGCTCGTTCTGGTCTAGTCTGACGGGCGCCCATCGGGAAGTGGTGCACGCACCCGCGGTGGCGGGGCTCATGGCGAAGGCGGATGCCATCGTCTACGATGTGAGTCGTCAGGGATTGGACAGCGAACATGGATGCTTATACCACCCCAGGAAATCCTCGAGATGCTGCGCTCGCAAATGCTCTCGCCGATCACGCCGGCGTCGTTGGCCGGGCTCCGTCAGCTGGCGGACAAGATGGAGAAGATTCTGCTCGTCGCCCTCGATTCCTATGGAAACACGTTCGTCGAGCCCAAGGTCGAACTCGGTGCCCGCTTTGGACACCTCGTCCGTGAGTCGCTCGCGTCGCTTATCAGCATCAATGTGGCGGTCACTGACGCGGGGCTTTAGTGCGCTTCCTGGACATCTACCAAGTGACCCAGGCGCTGAATACGGTCCTGACCAACCAGAAGCAGCTCATGGAGATGCGGCGGTCGTGGGCGAAGATCGACTTCGAATCGGTCAGGAACCAATCCGCTCTCGTGTGCAACTGCCGCCACGAGGACCTCGTCCAACTCCTGGAAGGGGAATTCGTTGCCGTACTTGATGGGCTCGCGAAGAGCCAGGACCCTGTACGAGACGTCATGGCATGGGCCGACAAGTGCTGTGAGAGACTTATGGGTGGCCGCGGTGTAGAGGACCGCTCGACGATGAGCTCGCGGAGCGTCCTCATTCGTTGGGGCTACGTCACGAGTCAAGTCATGCGCGACTTGGTGAGTGACACTGACAGACTGCCTATAACCGACGTGCTGATTAGGGTATTATATAGACGATCAGGAGCGACCCTGCGTTTGGCGCATTCCAAATACTCAAGTTGTTCTTGGAGTGAGTCGCCACGGCTGTGCTGTGTGTCGATCCTGACTTACCGCCTTATCTCAGTGACTGGATCGCGCTGAACGTTCTCCGGAACGTCGCTCTGTCTACCAACTCGGTCGCGGCGTCGGTCGAGCCCGTTATGCAGCAACAGTTCTTTACGCTTTCGCCGATGGCTGGGCAGGAGAGCTTCCCTAATACCCTTGACGTCCGCCCCACCGCCGCAATGGCGCATACCCCAACCACCTCGAGTATGCTCGCCGCTTTGCAGGTCGACAGCTTCGCGACCGGGACGCTCGACCCCTCGTCGACTACGTTCGGCGCGGATGCGTTCGGGTCGCTCTCCTACCTCGACGGAGCGTCGTCACAAGACGATCTTTCCGTGCACACCTCCGGCCTGTCCTTCCCGGACTACGCCTCGAGCACGTTCGACGTGCCCGCGTTCACGCCGCAGGACCTGGGTATCAACACCACGGGCACCCCGCCGTCTGCGAGCAGCGAGCCCGAGACGGCGGAGCCTGAGCCGGTGAAATCGGAATCATGAATTGGAAGACGATAGTCGTTGCTGCTGCTTTGGGGCTTTGCGGACGCCTACCTTACCTACCTACCGAACTAATGCTCGCTGCCTGCTGTTGCTCTCCTCGGCTGCTAATTATTGACTTTCGTTGCGCTGCTGTATTGACGTACGTCCTTTCCTTACATAAGTTTCTATTTCCTTTTGTCGTTCCACCGAATGTATCCCACCTTTTGCCAGGGAAATGTACTGGACACCACTGTGATACCATCCTCCCCCAGAATTTAAAAAAAAACCGCGACGTGAACACGAACGAGTGCGATTGGGCGGGGAATGTACGCTAAGTGTGCGACGATTACAGAATAAGTAGTCCAACCATGGTAGCCCGATGTACTTTGCTGTCGTCGCATCATGACGCCTCCGCCTCCTGCTCCTGTACGCTTTCTAGCTTCTCGTCCACGGGCTCGGTCGGCACGGCCGTCGAAGGGATGGACGTCGTTGCGGGGGTCGAGGCTGGCTCGGCGGGATGCTCTGCGCCCCCATTAGGGGGTGCAACATCGCCTGAGGGTGTGGGGGCGTCGACGGTGTCTACAGACTTGCCGAGCAGCCGGCGAATCTCAGTCTCAGCCTTCGCCTTATTCTCGGCCGTGACCCGCGCCTGGTTCGCCTCGAACCACGCCTTCTTCGTCTTCAGGTCCTCGATTACGCGCGGGACGTCAGCGGTGGAAGTGGGCGGGGGTATTGAGAGCGTGAGGAGGGCGGAGAGGGTAGGAAGGGGAACGTGGAGTTGGCCGGCTGCGGCAGGTTGAGCCTCCGTGCCGTTGGACTCTGGTGCGGGTGCCGAGGCTTTCGCCCCGCCCTTCTTGCCACCTTTCTTCTTGCCGCCACCGCCAACGAAGTACGCGTCGTCGTCGTCGCCCTTCTTCTTGCGCACGATGACACCCTCCGGCGCGGCGTCCACCTTGCGCAGCTCGAGCTTGGGCACACCCACGAGGTCGGACTTCTCGGTGAGCGGCTTCTGCGAGGACAACGTGCCCGCGGAGGACTTTCCGGAGAAGTGATCGATGAGGGTCTGGCAGTCCTCGATCTGCGCCTGAAAAGCGGGGATCTCAGCCTCTTCCCGAAGCCGGTCTGCAACCTCCTTCTTCTTCGCCTCCTCCTCCGCCGCGCGCTGGGCACGTGCACGTTCTGCGCGTCGCGCGCGATCCTCGTTGAGCTTGGCGTAGAAACGGTCGTTCGCGTCCTTGTACCGCTGCGCAGACTCCCGCTTCCGGTTGTACAGCTCGTCGAGCTGGTTCTGCAGCGCCGTGCGCTCGTCCAACAGCTTGCTTCGACCCGCGTACGCCTCGTCGCTCTCTTTCCGGAGCTCGTCCAGCTCGGCCTTGATCGTGTCGTACCGCTCCGAAACAGCCTTTGCCTCAGGGTCATCAAGCTGCTTGCGGAGCTCGTCTGCCTTCGCGCGGTCAGCCTCGATAGACTCTTGCTCGGCCTGGAATCCTTCGACTGTTCGCCGGCTGCGCTTCCATTGGCTAATCTCCTGGAGTGCACGCTTTTCCTCGACAAGCTTCAGGTTGCCCGACTCCACTTGCCTCTCTAGTTGTCTTTAGGTATGTGAGCTTCCGGGAAGGCCGTCATGACAAAAATCTAAAATACCTGATACGGTCCTCTACTTCAGTGACTGTCTTGTAGGGGATTTTGGCCTTGGCAGCATTGAGGTCCTTAACCTTTGGAGGAACCAAGGTGTAAGAGCGTTGACTGGAGGTATATGGGACATGTGACCGACCTTCTTCTGGATGCCATCCTGGAGCGCCTTGAGCTGGTCGAAGACCTTCCCTCGCGCAAGCTTGTTCGTGGACTGCGTGCCACGAATAGCGTCGAGCTCGGCCTTCAGAGCGTTGCGCTTCTCGCTGCCAGGGCCAGCCTTCGACGTCAAGGAGATCTTCTCCTTAACCGCGGTCTACGCGGGACGGACGTCATAAACCTAAGAGCACGCGGCTTGACACATGGAGGCTCACCAGCTTAACCTGGACGGCGTCGATCTCTGCTTTAATTTTGTTCTGCTCTGCGTCGTAGAGGGCCTTGTCAGGCTTCCCCGACCCGTAGGCCACAGGTGCAGCGTCCGGGACCTCGACGGTGGTGGTCGCGGGGCTGGCGGTGCCCGAGGGCGTAGCAGACTTGGGCTTTTTCGCGGCGCCGTTCGTGGCAGCCTGCTTGGACTTGGGTGCCATGGTATAGGACGAAGAGCGCGTGGGGTGCAGAGGGCGGCACAGGCGAGATGAGGGTAGGACAGTGAGTGCGAGGGCGGGGTGCGTGAGAAGGAGGTGGTTGCGGTCGAATTCGCGTTTCCCGTGACGTGGCTGAGCGAGAGCAGGCGTGTTGAGCGCGCAATGTGCACTCACTCCAGCCTCGGCCACCGCCGCACCGGTCGCATCAGGCGCATTATGGCAATGTATAACTAGCAGGTACCGCGCGAAAACAATACATGGACGACAGGAAACCGGGAAAGACGCACAAGTACAGATGCGGCAAACGTAGAAGTGATGAAGAGGAGAGCAATATAGTCCGGGGCGGTTCAGAATATGAGCTTCTGGTCCAACTGCTGCACTTCTTTACAGCTCTCGTCATACATCTCCCGGTAATCCTCATCCTTCTCATCCACACCCTCCAACGCCTTCGTCTTCTTCTTTTTCTGGTCGGGACATACCATCACGCAACTTGTTGGTCGTTTGGTCGCACTCGCGTGCCCGAGCTCCTCCTTCGAGGGTACGAAGACGTATGGAATGTTCGCGTCCTCAGCCATCACCGGTAAATGCGAGATAATGTCGATGGGGGTAATGTCAGCGGCGAGGATGAGAAGTCTAAGGAAAGAAATTGAGTGAGAGAAGCAAGGGTCCCAAATGCATTCTGACATACCCCTTCTCTCCTTTCCGGATAGCCTTGACGACCTCCTTCACGCCCCGTTTGACCTGCCGCTGTTTTGAAGCTACAATTTCATACATATCAGTGGCACCACGGGGGGTTTGGCTTTACAATCATACACACCCTTCTTGATAGTTTTGTGCAGCTTCTTCAATAATTTCTTCTGTGCAAGTGGTTGGGCAATCGGAGAAAGATCCTCCAAAGGTATGACGATCTCCTCCTTCTCCTTTTTCGCCTTCTTTAGGATTCGGGGAGTTTGTTACGCTGTACGCCGTTGTATTGTATGGAGACGACACACCTTCACAGGCTCAGCGTCGCCCATCTCAACATCCTCGTTGACCTCAGGAGCGGTCTCAACGACCTCCTGAGCATCCTTCTTCTTCTTGTCCTTCTTGTCTGACTTTGCCATGACGAAGGTGTAATGGACCGACGAGGGGAGGATCGCAGAGCTCGACGTGCGCGAACTGGCAACTCGCAGGAAATTTCGCCCTTCATGTCTCACGTGATGCCATCTCAAGTCCATAAGCGCCCATAAAAGTACATGCTTAAACACAACGACCATGAACACGAGCTTTTAATATGTACTCCAACTTGTTGTCCGACGCCCTCACACCTCGACTCTTGAATGCTCCGGACGGTGTGAATCTGGTTCTCAGAACTCCCTCACCGATGCGTAGCCGCCGCGAGCCACGATATCACCAATGTGATTGCTACACCAGAGCTGCAACACCAACCGACCGTACCTTAGACAGCATTTTAATGCGAAGTACCAAGAACAGAAGCCTGCCTTCCGTCCGAAGCAGTGACCGCATGGCACAGACCTGGTAGTTTATGGCGGCCTATTGTAGGATGAGCCGGGTGAGTGTTACGAGCTTTCAGATTATCGCGCTTACTTTCGTAGATTAGCCAGAGCGCCCGGCGCGCCCGCTGGGCGCGCCTCGCCTACTCGACCACCATACACGCTGCCTACACGTTACGATGCGCACGACGTCCTCGTTGATACTTACATAGACACATCGCCTTCGCAAGTACATTAGTCGACCAAGTATAAGAACGCCCAACTCGAACTGGGACAACCCAGCTTCGAGTTGGTACATTTCCCGCGGAACTCGCGCCTCGGCGTCTGTCAGCGTAGTCGTATCATAACTCGAAGCTCAACAGCCCGGACCGCAGGGCAAAGCGGAACCCCACACCCGGATCGCAGGGCGAAGCGAATAAACTACGACATACATACCAATAGGTAGCGCCAGGACGGGCGCGTAGACACACAACCGTCGAACGCGTACTGCGAACTTTTGGAACTCTCGATAAGCCCCGGACCCCACCGGGCGCGGAGTCTTCTTACCGACCTGCAAAGACCTACCCAGGCCCCTGGCGGCGGTGCACAATTGCGCGCGCGTTCGAAGGTTCCCCGTACTACGAAACCTAGAAACATACGTACACAACTTCGCGGGGGAGTAGTGACCCCGGAAGCCGGAAGGATCGACCGCGCTCGGACCAAGCACCTTGAAGAGCGCGTGAAAGAGCAGTGATACGGGGGACCGGCCTACGGCTGCTTGGAAACGCGCTTGGAGATTTCGAAGAAGCGCACGATGGACCACGAGGATATCGCGCAGGAGGGATACGTCGAGCAGACCCCGCAGGGTGGGTACGCTGAACAAGGTCCGCCGACCGGTATGCAGGAGCAGGCCCCGCAAGCACCACAGCCAGCTGTAATGCTGAGCCTGACGGCGGAGCATCTCCGAGAACTGATCGCCGGGTTAGTAGCGGGACTACCGCAGCCTCAACAGACCGGGAGTACACCACCACGAAACCGTCTCCGCATTCGCGAGCCAGAGTTCTTCACCGGAGACCGCTCTAACTACCGTACATGGAAAAGTCAGATGAAGAGATACCTCGCAGCACACTCACAGGCAACCGAGGACGAACTCATCACGGTACTCATGAGCGGCATCCGCGGGGCTAATGTAGACGAATGGGTGAACGCATACGCGGGGCAGCACTTTGGCGGGGAAGATGAGGCGGAGGGAGAATGGGACGTCACCTTGGCCGAAGTCTGGCAGGAACTAGACCGAGCCTATGCGGATCGCGTAGGCGAGCACTTGGCTCTGCAACAGATGCGAAACCTTCGGCAACAGGCTGGCAAAGCGAACGAATACTTCCTGGAGTATGAGCGGCTGATATGGCAAGCGGGCGTGGAGAAAACGGACCGAATGGTTCTCGAGTATCTGAAAGATGCTATCTGCGACCACTTTCGCCGAGCCATCTACAACCGGGAAGTACTGCCGCAAACCTACCAAGCCTGGAAAACAGCTGTCCTGAACCTCGATAGCAACTACATGCACGAGCAAGCCATAGCTCAAAACCGGAACGCTCGCACGACCGCCCCACGCAACACCAACCAGCCGACACCTCGCCCAGCATCAACCGTACTGCCGAGCACGTTAACCGCAACGCCGACGATAGGCACCCCCACAGGGACAGCGCGTGCGGATGGAACGGGAGTAACGTACGGCGGGGCGGGACAGCCAATGGAGATTGACCGAGCACGGACGCGTACGCCAGGACTGTGTCGGTTGTGTGGGAACCGGAAATGGCAGCGCGCGCCGGGTTGCTCGAACCCATGGCATGACGCGCAGTCATACTTCCGAACGCCCGCACCGCCGCCTGTAGTCGAACCAACCCAGCGGATGCGAGAGATTGCAGTGACAAATCTCAGCGATGAGCAGTGGGCACAGCTGGGGCGGGAATGGGCGAAGAAGAACCCAGAGGAGTTTAGCAGGGCGGGTTTTGGGCAAAGCACGACGTGACCGCATCACGCACGGCGCTAGGACAAAATAGGTACTCGGTGCTCGAAGTCGAAGAGCCGCAGGATACGGACGAAACTACATACAAATACGATACAGCCGGGACGGGCACTACAGTAGATGTAGATACGAATGTACATAATTTGTGCGGGACACAAATGACTTCTTCAGATGAGACCCGCACCGCTGCAGTCAGTTCACCGCCGTCTCGAAAGAAAAGAAAAGAAAAAATAAGAAAAATCAACAAAAACAACCCGGATGCGGCGGGGACTATGAGAACTCCTACAGTATTTAGTATTACCCCAGAAGGGCCTAAGATATTCACGGTAGTTAGAGGTAGAGGTATGCATAGACAGATGGACTTACCACTTACGTTACACTTCCCGGAGGCAGAGAAGAATGTGGATGCGGTGGCGTTATTGGATACGGGTAGCACAGGATCCTGCATGCATAGAGACTTCGTCAGGAGGCATGGCCTAGACTTGCAAGCGTTGGAAAATCCGGTGGAGGTCTACAATGCCGACGGCACGGTTAACTCAGGAGGACGGATCACGCACTACGTCAATGCCACAGTCCAAATCGGAGATCATCGGGAGAGAATGTCCTTTCTCGTAACCGACCTCGGCAAGTCGGACATCTTCCTCGGACACGAGTGGGTCATGCACCATAACCCTCGCATCGACTGGAAGGCTAAGACAATCGAATTCAGCCGATGTCCGACATCGTGTGTGCATGTAATGGAGGAGGGGGAGCGGGTGTTCGTGCTGGAAACGGGGAGGTACCTGAAGGAAAAGAGGGAATGGGAGGAACATCAGAGACAAGTTCACCTACGCGCTCGGAGCACAGTGGCAATCGACATCGCGATCGAACAACATCGCAACCGGGCTGAACGCACCTTCGAGCAGCTGGTACCTGAACACTACCGTGATTTCGCAGAGGTCTTTGCAGAAAGCACTTTCGAGGAACTTCCGGAGCATTGCCCGTATGACCACGTAATCGAGCTAACACCCGGGGCCCAGCCATACTGCGGAAAGCTCTACCCAATGAGCCGAGATCAGCAAGCCGCGCTAGACGAATTCCTGGAGGAGAATCTTCGCACCGGGCGCATCAGACCGTCCAAGTCACCATGGGGTGCACCATTCTTCTTCGTCAAGAAGAAGGACGGTAAACTCCGCCCAGTGCAAGACTACCGGAAACTGAATGCGTTGACGAAAAAGAACAAATACCCACTGCCGCTCATCTCGGAATTGCTGGACCGCTTGAAAGGCGCAAAATATTTCACTAAAATGGACATACGCTGGGGATACAATAATGTGCGCATGCGGGAAGGCGATGAGGAGAAAGCGGCCTTTCTCACAAACCGGGGGCTTTTCGAACCGCTAGTGATGTTCTTCGGCTTATCCGGCAGTCCCGGCACGTTTCAGTTGATGATGAACGATCTGTTCCGAGATCTGGTGCTACAAGGGAAGGTGATCGTATACCTTGACGACATCCTGGTCTTCACAAAAACACGCGAAGAACATCAGAAAATCGTCCGACAAGTGCTGCAGATACTACGAGACAACAAACTCACCTGTAAGCCAGAGAAATGCGAGTTCGAGACCGAGGAGACCGAGTATCTGGGGCATATCATTGGGGCAGGCGTGGTGAAGATGGACCCCGCCAAGGTTGCTGGGGTTACCGAGTGGCCGGTACCGAAAACGAAAAAGGACTTACAGAGCTTTCTGGGCTTTGTGAACTTCTATCGGCGCTTCGTGTCCGGGTTTGCCAAGATCGCAACACCGCTCCATCAACTGACCGGTCAAGCGGAATGGACATGGGGGGAAGCGCAGCAGACCGCGTTCGAGTCGCTGAAAGAGGCCGTGACAAGTGCACCAGTATTAGCCATCCCGAACGACGATGACCCATTCCGAGTGCAATGTGATGCCTCGAACTACGCCATAGGGGCTGAGTTAGCACAGAAACAGAATGGAAAATGGCGGACCATAGCCTTCCTCTCGAAAGCACTCACACCGGCGGAGCGGAACTATCAAATTTGGGATCGCGAGTTACTGGCTGTAGTCGCTTCACTAGACGAATGGCGTCACTTTCTCATGGGGGCTCGGCAGACGTTCGAAATACACTCCGATCACAAAAATTTAGGATACTTCCGACAGCCACAGCGGCTCAACCCCCGACAAGTACGGTGGCTAGTAGAATTACAAGACTTTGATTTTACCTTGATACACCGGCCGGGGTCAACAATGGGGAAAGCAGATGGCTTGTCGCGAAGGATCGACCATGCAGAGGGAGAGGAGGAGATGAAGGAGACAACAATGCTGAGGGAGGAATGGTTCCGGGTAATGGTGGATGGGACAGACCGGCTACAGGAGCGGATCAGAGGGGCCAAGGACCAGGTGGAGAAGTCAGTGAAGAACAAGTTGATGGCAGGGAATCCGGAGTACGTGCAGACCGAGGACGGCCTGATCTGGAGGAGGGGGAGAGTAGTGGTACCAGCGGACAAGGAGCTACGTGGACGCGTCATAGCATCCCATCACGATTCGATCACGGCCGGCCATCCGGGCCGTGCCAAGACCCAAGAACTTATCCAGAGATCGTACTGGTGGCCCTCGATCAGGAGAGACGTCCAGACCTACCTCAAAGGCTGTGCAATTTGTCAACGAACAAAGATTGATCATCGACCTCGAGCAGCTCCCTTGCACCCCAACCCGATTGCAGAAGGGAACTGGGAATACATCTCAGTGGACATGATTACCGGACTACCAGAGTGCCAAGGGAAGAACGCAATCCTAATGGTCTGTTGCATGAAGTCGAAAGATTACATCCCCATCCCGTGCACGAACGAGTTGAATGCCGAAGGATATACAAATCTCCTAATCAAGCACGTAGTATCGGTTCACGGACTGCCAAAACGGGTCACATCGGACCGCGGACCCCAGTTCGCAGCACAGCTCACAGCGGATCTCTACTACAAGCTCGGAGTAGAGCGGAACCTCAGCACGGCGTACCACCCACAGACAGATGGTCAGACCGAGCGCCTGAATCAGGAGATAGAGAACTACCTACGGATCTTCGTGAACTACCGACAGTCGGACTGGGTTGGATGGCTCCCGCTAGCAGCCTACTCTTACCGCATCCGACAACACTCCACGACGGGGTTCTCGCCGTTCTACATGAACCACGGGCGACATCCGTACACGGGAGTAGAGATGGAGGGTCCAGTGAAAACGGAGTCGGTGGAGCAATTCGTGGCGCGTATGAAGGAAATCCAAGCAGAGGCGACGGCCGCGATCCAGATCGCCCAGGACGCGATGGTGCGGAATTATGACAAGCGGCGCGGTCCGGCTCGCCAGTATGTGCCAGGAGATTGGGTGTACCTGGAAGCATACAACATCCGTACAGAACGACCGACCAAAAAACTGGAAGACCGACGCTACGGTCCCTTCCGGATCCTCGAGAAGGTCGGCGCGAGCGCGTACAAGCTACAACTCCCCAGTCGTTGGAGTCGCATCCATCCGGTCTTCAACGAGATCCTGCTGCTCCCTGCACACGCGCCCGAGTTTTCGAACCAAGTGCGAGACTTGCCGGTGCCGGACCTAGTCGAGCCCGGTCCCGAGGCTGAAGAAATCTTGGACTCCAAGTATGGGTCTGGCACTGTATTCTACTATGTCAAATGGAAGAATCGCGCGCGCGCAGAAGCCACTTGGGAACCTCGGACGGACGACCTCGCGCCGCTTATCGCAGCCTTCCATCGACGCTTTCCCACCGCACCGCGAGCCCCGTTCATACGCATCCCACCGCGACCTCCGAACGATCCGAACGCGAGGCAACGGTAGACGTTGGACCTACACGGAAAGGATCGCGAGGACGCGATGATAGAAGGGGGGGTGATGTTACGAGCTTTCAGATTATCGCGCTTACTTTCGTAGATTAGCCAGAGCGCCCGGCGCGCCCGCTGGGCGCGCCTCGCCTACTCGACCACCATACACGCTGCCTACACGTTACGATGCGCACGACGTCCTCGTTGATACTTACATAGACACATCGCCTTCGCAAGTACATTAGTCGACCAAGTATAAGAACGCCCAACTCGAACTGGGACAACCCAGCTTCGAGTTGGTACATTTCCCGCGGAACTCGCGCCTCGGCGTCTGTCAGCGTAGTCGTATCAGTGAGTGGTTGCAGTCACTCAGATTCGCCTACACTCATTCATGTATCGCACGCTCTCACGTTTCTACTCAACGACCACTCAGGGCAACACCGACTGTCACCTGGGGATGTTCCACCGTTTCCACTGCGAACGGGGGAAGGGCGCAATTTGGAGGGGTCTCCCATGGTCATTGGCTATGACCTAAAGCAGCCCAAATCCCCCGAGGGATCGCGTCTTCTAGGCAAGTGCGATGCGTGGGCGATCCTCCAGAAACCGACTCCCGGTGCATCGCGCAGACTTGAGATGCATCTGTGTACTGGCCGAGTAGGGGCTTTGCCGAGCCGCGCATGCCTCGGAGTGGGCGAGACGCTGGTGCGCGTGGCACGCGAAGGTTGAAGTGGATGGGCCGCTCTGGGCCGGCGCATGACGAGGAGGGCATCGCCGTAGAGCGTACGTGAGTGTCCTGGTAGCCATGAGAGCGCGGCGATGGTCGATATGGCAGTCGCACGAATCCCATGGAGGAGAAGCGGGACGAGCAGGTTCGCGCCGACTGGGAGGGCCAGGGAGAGGCAGTGGGCGAGGGAACGTGATAGGTATCATCATCCAATGTAACCCTTTTTGAGCGAGTACGGTGCTTTTGGCCCACGTGGTTATCAAGAATGGTAGCCACGCGCTCTTGCCTCTGCACGTCCATATTATCGTACTTAGACACTGCGCCGAGCAGCATTCCCGCCCCTGCTGACCGTCGTCCGACGGTCTACACGTCCTTCACGCCTGCAGACGGTCACATAGCTAGCGCAGGCCCAAAAATGGCAGGCGAGTCGCCTAATGGAAGTCCCGCAGGCAGTGCCTTCCAGCCCAAAACGTCGTCACCATCCTTGAGCTCGCGACAGACCCCCGTAACTCCTCTCGCACCTCTTGAATACCTTCAAAACCAACGACGAGGCTCCATCACCGACCCCTCTCTGCACGCTGCACCTACTCCCCCCGCTTTTTCCGCTGCCCAGGCTGGACAACCAGGCATCTCTTCGCCCTTTCGCCGTCCTGAGTCCCCAGCGACCAACTTTCCATCGTCATCCTCCCACGAACACAGGCGTTCGTTCTCACAATCGCGGCCCCTGTCCCCTTACAAGTTCGGCGACGCGTCCGCGCAGCCCGGAGAGAGCCCCAACGCGCATCTCAGGCGTCTGTTAAGGTCCCCTTCGGCTGAGACGGGAGAGAGGCGCACACCCACTCAAGCACCCGGCGGAGTAGACAACGGTCGAGACGTGAATACACCTGGAGCGATGGAGCGTAATGGGGCCGAAGGTATGTGTGCCTGGAGTACGAACGGAAAGGAACATTCTGGTTGATGGCGGTCGTGGCTCGCGGTCTGCTTTATGCCCTACTCCAGACAGGGCCCAGGGGAGCGACCAGATGGACGTAGACAGGAACGAGCACGCGCCGCCGCAAGGACACGGGCCAGGTGGAAACACGCGACCGGAGCACGGCGCGCGAGATATGGAAGAAGTGGACTACAACGGCCGGCGTCCGTCTGTGGTGGCAGGTTGTTAACCCTGTTCTGTGTTCGCAAACCCTTACTCACGAGAGGCCTCAAGGCACGAAGCGCAAGATGTCGTCAGACAAAGGCGTGTATCCGTCTGGGCCGAGCGACATCGATCCGCAATTAGTTGGGCAGGACGGGAGGGCACCAGAGGAACCAGCGCCCAAACGGCGAGGATCCGCGATCGACACGCAGAGGATTGCGCAGCTCAGCCTGCACGACCGACGAAATTCTGTGGATGCACGGGCAGCAGCAGGGTCGCCGTGGTGGTCGAATGATAGACGAGACTCGACGTCGTCTGCGTCTGCCTTCACGAACACGCCGTTGACGACTGGCTTCAGTACGCCCTCCTCGGCAATTCCCGGCGACTCGCCACATGGCCGACCTCCTGGCGGCATCGCAACTTTCGCGTGGCCTGCGAACGCAAGCGCAGGTGCCAATCCTCACGCTCCTCCCGATCAGGCTGCCCCTCCCGTCATGCACAACGAGCCTGCAGTTAATATGCAGGGCCCTCCCCCTCCCTTCGACCCGCTCACACAAATCATGCCTCCAGTCACCTTTGCTCCAGATCGCAGGATGTCTGCGCCAAATATCGCCCCAGAAAATCTTCCCGCCCCGCCCTCCTCAGGCCCGACCCGCGCTCTCCGGTCACGCTCCCGCCCACCTTCGCGTGCTCGCGTCGGGGACCCATCTACCATCCTCGATCCGGGGCAAGCATCCCCCGGCTCCAGCGGCCACCCCGAAGATGCGTCCTCCTCGCGCCTCTCCGAGAAGCCGCCCGGCTCGACCCCATACTCCCGCTCCCCCGAGTTGCGCATATCTCACAAGCTCGCAGAACGAAAAAGGAGGAAGGAGATGAAGGAGCTTTTTGACGAGCTGCGAGATCAGCTGCCTGCGGATAGGGGGATGAAAGCGAGCAAGTGGGAGATACTGAGCAAAGGTACGTCGCGAACGCCCGTCGATTCAACACTGAGGTCGCCTAAACGCCCCGCTCCTGTAGCAATCGACTTCATCGTTACCCTCAAGCAGAGCCATTCAGACATGGGCAGGGAGATAGACATGTTGCGCAACGAGGTTGAAAATTATCGCCAAGGCATACCGCCCTTCCCCGGTGCTCCCCCTCATCCTGGCGTCGTCTACACCCATGGTCCGCCAGTTGGTGTCCCTCCATATCCCCCTCCACCCCATGCCGCGCCAGGCGTCCCTCCCCATCAACCACCACCGCCCCACAACCACCAAGGAGGTCCACCCGGGCCTTCTGGTCATCCTCCACCCCCTCACCATCCGCATCCGATGCCCCCTCAACCCCAACAGCCCCCAGTCTCTCGACCAGGCTCCTCGCAGAATACTTATCCGCCTGGCGCGGCTCCTTCCCAGCATCCACCCCAACCTCCCACAGTGAATGGCAACCCTCCGCCCGCACCCTCCGCCCGTACCGATACGCCGACATAGGGCATGCGGCGTACATACCTGGCCGCTTTCAACTGTATCGATATCGTTTCTTGTTTCATTTGCGGATCTCCGGCTGCCGTCGTCTGTCCCAAGGTGACATCCCGCGGCGTGCATCTCTACTTTGTTGTTGTGGTCTCTGATATCCCTATTTCCTTGTAGAGCTGGAGAGATGTCTTGGCTGTCCTGGCGGGGCTATTGTTGCTGTCGCGCCCGCGTATTATTAATTCTTCCCCACTCCATAAGTATCTCTCGATAACATTGACCGACTGCGGCGCTGTGGACGATCCATATATTTCTAGACGGACTGCATCCTGTTCCACTATCATCTGAAAGACGTAGCCTGGGCGACAGAATATACAAGGGAAATAAGACTGCCTTACCTGTTCATTGTCTTCCGCGATCTTGTTTTCGTCTCTGAGAGTGGCATGGGCCAGTGAGGTGCCACCTTTCATAACAAGAGTCAGTAAGCGCGGGCGGCTCCGCACTGAACGCACGCCCGCTTGACTCTCCTCCACCACCACGACCAGCCTCAGCCTGGTCTATACCACCGACTTCGCTCCCGCCGTTCTGTTGTGTCCTTCTGTAACTTTACGATCTTCTCGGTTCTAATACTACTCGCTTGCTTTCTGTCCTCTTCCCGATCCCAATCCATTCACGAACAAAGACGACATGGCCAAGGGCGCGGCGAGTCTCTTCCATCCTAAACCCAGCCGGCCCAACCTCCCCAAGAAGGAGTCGCCGAGCACTAACACGCCGTCCCCGGGTGCGTCGCAATCCGCCCCGGGCACGCCCAAGAAGCCAGCGACAGCGACAGCGTCGCCGCGGCCACCCCCACCCCGACCGGCCGCGGCCACGCCCGCGCCCAAAGCCGAGGAGGACACGAAGCCCGCGCCGCCCGAGGGCCCGTTCTCCGAGTTCCGGCTGCTGTCGTCGAAGCTGAACGGGTGGAAGTACGACGTGATGAAGTTCGAGTCGCGCAAGCGCGTCGACATCAACAAGTGGGCGCAGCCCGTGAAGCTGAACCGCAAGGAGCCGCGCCGCGAGGACCCGCAGGCGGCGGGCGGCGCGCAGCAGCCCGTGACGGCGATGGTCGGCTCGGACGGGAAGCTCGTCGTTGGCGCGGACGGTAAGGTCGTGATGGTCGACGCGGCGGGGCGGCCTGTGCGGCAGGACGCGGGTGCGGGTGCGGGTGCGGGCGCGAGTGGTGGGGCGGGCGGTGAGGGGCGGGAGGAGAAGGGCAAGGACAAGGACAAGAAGAAGCGGTTTCAGAAGAAGACGCGGCAGGTGTTCCTCGTGCCCGAGGAGACGAGGCAGCTGAGGCGGGAGGAGCGGTTCCCGTGGGTGATGGAGGACGCGCACCAGCAGGAGGTGTGGGCGGGCAAGATGGAGGAGGTCGCGAAGTCGCAGACGTACGCGATGTTCATGCCCGCCGCGGGCGACGTCTTCAAGTTCGTGCCCGCTCACCGGTGGTACAAGTTCCAGAAGAAGCCGCACTACCATGTACCTAACCTTGAGGAAGCTGAGACTTTGGTACGTTCAGGGAGCCTCTCGAAACATGTGCTATATGCTCATTGTGTTCGTTAATCTACTTTTAGATGACAAAAATGCAGAAGCACAAAGATGCCGCCCATTGGACATTACGACAAAAGACGGAGCAAGCTACAAGCGGCTCTCTCGTACACAACGCCGGACAAAGTTATGGCCCTGGAGGGCGGAAGCTCAGGACGGTAGACAGCGGTCCCTCAGATTTATTTGGCGGCGACGATGACGACGACGAAGGCGACAGTAAACGCAAAGTCAAGCGCGAACTTGGCGCAGAGGGTGACCTTGATGAGCTCGATTTCGAGGAGGGATTCCAGGACGACGAGGAGAAGATGGATGCTGATGATAAGGAGGACGACGAGGCAAAGGAGCTGGAGGTGCGTTATTCCACTTGCTAACTCTTTCGGAATTATTTCGTTCCTAACACATGCATCACAGGAGCGGCTCAAGAAGGAGTACAAGAACGCGAATAAGCTTCGCGAAGGCTACATTGACGAGTCAGACGAAGAGGAGGACGAGTCTCAGTTGACAGAGGCGGGGAAGAATCTTCAGGAAACCCTGAAGAAACTAGACAAGGATGGTGCGTACGACGACTCAGACGACGAGAAGAACCCGTACGCAAGCGAGGTACGTACGATCCCCGCTCTGCTGTGTAGCGCACTGACGCCAAGCAGGAGGAAGAGGAGGAGGAAGAGGAAGTACCCATCGTCCCAACCGGACCCGCGATTTTGCCTCCCGAGCCCAAACCTGGTGCGCGATCGGCATCACAGACGTCATCAGGCAGCCAACCCGGCAAGCCTGGGGTGAACGGGCAACCACCGCTCACCGTGAAAACAGAGAGCCAATCCCTGTCGCGCCCCACCTCACCCGCTCCGACGCCCGGCCATGGTGGTCACTCCGTCGTCGCGAAGCGGGCAACGAGTCCGAAGGTCCCGAAGCCGAAGACGGGCTTGCCTAGCCGCGCGGGAAGCCCGCTCGCGAGCCCCAACGGCGCGTCCCCTCCCGCAAGTCGCGCGACGAGCCCCAGCGCGGGGGGCGCGGCGACGGCGACGGCGATGGCGACGCCTGGGGGCATGAAGCTGAAGCGCAAGGCGACGGACGACGGCTCTGGCGCGGCGGGTGGGGCGGCGGGCACGATCCCCCGCCCGAAGAAGCGCAAGGCGCAGCTGCCGCCGGGGACCGAGCTCGAAGACCGCATGGTCATCGAGTGGTTGCGGAACACGCCGAACGCGACGACGCGCGAGTGCATCCTGCACTTTACGCCGTACCTGACGGACGAGGAGAAGAAGAACAAGTTCACCGCGCTCGTGAAGGAGGTCGCGCAGCTGAGCAAGGGCGTGCTCGTGCTCCGGCCGGCATACCGGGGCGCGACGGGGGCTCCCTCGCCGGCAGCTGGTATATGAAGCGAGAGTGGCGGTCGCGACTTGCTGTAGTGCGTATATCGCGCGTGGTGGACGGCGTTGATAGATGTTGTGCTTCTAGGGCGTGTTGTGCTTATCACGGGTTGGACCATGGGTTGCGTACTTGATTGTCGACCCTTGTCGACCCGAGTACTAGCGTGAATTTACGGTTGGTACGTTGTACTTTGTGCGTCCGACCACTGCTTATAGACGTGGATCGTCCCCCCGTGTCAAAACCGCGTTAAAGGTGTACATGCGTGCACAGGCGTGGCTGTGACGACAGTTGCAGCCGTCGCCTGTGGGGCATGACGTTGCCAGCGACAATCCCTTGGATGTTCCGACCTTTCGCCCTCGAGCCTTGGTGCGGACCCGGCGATGCGCACTCGCGGACTACTCGCGGGCGTCTCCGATAGAACCGGGCTGAGAGGCTGTGCTAGGGTCGAAGCGCGCACGGTCATTTGAAGGCGTTTTGCGAACCTCGTTGCAGATCTCGCCAAGAGCGACGTTTTGAGGGAGTTCTTTGCCCAAGCGGTGGGCGCGTGCTTATGGCCTTGTCGAGGGGGGAATCGTGATGGGTGAGGTAAGTTGCTGCAGGCGTTGTGGTTGCGCCGGTGGGTGGTGGCAATACCGTTACGGCCATGTGCACAATCAGCCATCAGAGTCAAGTGCTGGCCGCCATCGAGAGGCATCGATACCAAGGATATGGGGGCTCCGATATGTGCTGCTGCTGCTGCTGAAGCACGAGCCGGGGCACGGCGAGGCTCTGAGGGTCCGAGGGTGCCGGAGAGGCCACTCGGGACTCGCAGGTAGTGCGGGACGAGCAAGTGAGTAGGGCTTGGGTTCCGAGGCCGCGGTCGTGCTCCACGAGGAAAATGGACGACGGGAGAGGGATTGATGAAGCGCCCCAGCCGAGGGCGGATGAGCGGGAGGCTGGGGCCGGCACGGGCGGCACGGGGGCGGGGTCGGATAAGGCAGGCGAGTGGCCATACGCGGCAGTGGCTGAGGCTCGGGGAGGGGCACGGCTTCGAAATCGCAGAGGCGGCAAACCGAGGCCGAGTGTGATCGAGACTAGCGCCCGGCGGCTCGCAAAGGCCAGCGTCGGTTGCCCCCTAGCGGCTAGCGCTTGCCGCCCGCGCACTCTCCTCCCTCCCGCGCCCGATCTCGCTCGTCCCGTATAAATCAACCCGGCGATGGTCGTCTCCCCACCGTCCCCGCTCCCTCAGTCTGCGACTCGCCACGATGCCGTCCGTCCGCTCTTTTTTCGCCCTCGCCGCAACTGCCCTCCTCTCCGCCCAGGCCGCCTCCGCCGCCGCGCCCGCCTTCCACAACGACCACCATGATCACGAGCACACCGTAAACAGACGCCTCCCCGGCTCATGGCATCACCCAGAGGGCCACCCCTCCTACGCCCTCTTCCGCCGCGGCGACGCCCCCACAGACGGCGCAACCTACGCCGCCATCGGTACCCCTGGTGCGCATCCGCTCCTGCTCCCGTTCCCGGCTCTTCGCTCCGGCCGCTGAATTTTTTTTCGTCCCGCCAGAGTGGTCCGCGAACTACCCGAAGCAGAAGCCCGACCCTGCGCAACTCCCCAAGGCGTGGACCGACGCGCTCGACGCGGCTGTCAAGGCGGGCAAAATCCCGGACATCCCTCCCTCCACCTTGAACGGCAACCCTGTCTACCCGAACGGACTCGACCCCAACGGCGACGTCGTCTGCTCGGCAACCTACAAGTGCAGGAACAAGGGGGACCTTTGGGACGCGCCCGACGGCGTGTTTGCGGCGAGCTTCGACGATGGCCCGCTTGACGTGCGTTTTATATGCTCGTGGTGGAGGGGCGGAGAAGCTCGTACTGATGAGGGCAATTTTTTCTTCTCGACAGACGTCCGCACCTCTATACCAGTTCTTGAAGGATAACAAGGTGACCGCGACGCACTTCATGATCGGGTCTAACATCATGTGGAACCCGAACGAGTTCAAGATGGCCTTCGAGGACCTCCAGAGTGAGCCGCACGTTGTTTCCTGCCGCGCGCATTTTTTGTTGACCACGTTCGGTGCGATAGGCGACATCGCCGTCCACACATGGACTCACCCGTACATGACGACCCTCAGCAACGTCGACGTCGTCGGAGAACTTGGCTGGACCATGGAAATCATCCACAACTCGACCGGCGGTCGTCTCCCCAAGTACTGGCGTCCCCCCTACGGCGACTCCGACAACCGCGTCCGCGCCATCGCGAAGGAGGTGTTCGGCCTCACGACCGTTATCTGGAACCAGGAGTACGCCCGTTTGCACTGCCTCGGTGATGGGTCGCCGCTAACACTGCACGCATTAGCACCGAGGACTGGAGCATCGGCCAGCCCGGCGGCGCCACGCGCGACAAGGTCAACTCGGACCTCCAGACCTGGATCACCGGCCCCAAGTCGCCAGGCCTGATCATCCTCGAGCACGAGCTCACGAACAACACCGTCGGCGCGTTCATCCAGGCCTTCCCGCTCATCCAGCAGAACGGCTGGAAGTTCATGAGCCTCGCCGAGCTCGACGGCAGCGACGTCTACCAGAACTCGCCCAGCTCCACCGGCCAGGTCACCGTCGGGTCCGTCGGCATCCCGGTCGACGACAGCAGCGACGCGCAGTCCTCCTCCGGCGCGGCGTCCGGAACTTCTGCGGGCGGCTCGAAGCCGAGTCAGACTTCCGGCGGCTCGAGCGCGAGCTCTGGCGCCTCCGGCTCTGGCACGGCAGCGACCACCTCCAACACCGCGAAGACGACCGGCGCGGCCGCGAACGGCAACAACAACAACGCCGCGGCGTCAGCGATCGGATCCGGCTTGTTGACGAGCCTGTCCGCGCTCGTCGCGGCGCTGGTGTTGTCATGAGTCGCCCACGAGTGCTTTTGAGAACGGTCTGGGACACACGGACCCTGCTCTCCCCCCCCCGGATCGGCTGGTGCGCGAACAGTGTCCTGCTATCGAACAGCCTCCTATCTATCCCGATCTTACGACGGCATCATCCTATCCTAATCTACCCCCCCGCACACACACATACGCGCACGTACGCGCATATTTATGACGCCCGCACGCGACGGTGTACGCTCTACAGTTGTCCGCCTCGTCGTTTTCCCCCCTTCCCCGCGGATCGAGCCGCGCAGACACTAGTGTAGAGTAGCGCTCCCGTTGTCGCGATAGGACTCCCCCCACCCACCCCGGACACTCTGCACTCGCCCTGTTATGTTTTCCATTTTCTCTTCTGTACATCTTCGGACATATTGCTCACGACCTGTCACGGAACGCGCATCCCCTCACCCCTAATCGAACACCAAGTGCTTACCACCCCACATTCGTTCTCCTTCTGCTGCCGCTGCTCTCTGATCCGAGTCCCCCTCCATCTCTACCACCACTACCGTTCCCGTCGTCCGTAGCAGAAACCGCATTTGAAGTAGCGTAGGATAGCTCCGCGGAAGGGGCTTGTAATTGTGCACGTAGCAGGGAATGCAGCGGGCGTGCCTCATCGGGCGTCGTGGCGTCATCCGAAAGCGGGTCTAGCGTGCAGCGAGGCGGTGAGGACGTCATTGCGACAGGGATACACACGGAGACGGGCAATAGGAGGTGGGCATGAGCCGAGCGGCAGCAGTCAGGGGAGGCGAGGCCTGCCTAGGGCGGGAGACGAAGAAGGAATGCAGCACAGCATGACTCGTGAGGCGGCGGGGAGGCGGGGCGGGTCGGTGGACCCACAGGTACATCTTCACCACCCACCACCAGGTACCCGCAACGTTGCTTGCTTGCTTGGACTCGGAGTCTTGGACGTCGGGCTACGGCTGGCAAGATCGCCCTGCACGATGCGATCGCCCCCGAGTCGAGGAATGTTTCTTGGAAGCTTTGTCACCGTGTCGTGCCAGCCCCTGGGTCCGGGAGCCACCGAAGCTGAGAAAGGCTAATAGGCTAATCTTGAAGCTTGCTTGGCCGTGGGGCGAGCCGAGGCTGGGAACATGCATGCATGAACCGCCGCGGTCAGCCGTTCCGAGACCAGGGGCGGCGGACGACGAGTCGGAGGGCGGGGCCATAGCAGCCAAGAACTGAGAGAGGCTTTGGGCGGGCGGGCGACGACGTCATCGTAATCCGAATTGGGACCGGTCATCATCAATGCGTTCCAAGAGAAGCTCAGGTACCCGCCGCCGCGACCCGCCCCACTCGCAGGCCTTCGCAGGCGGGCCGCCCGCAGCACTGTGGGCGCGCGTCACCTCTTCAAGAAGAAGTTCGACCGTCAAGCTTGCCGGCGCATCTCCCCGACTCGGCGGGAAGTGCGCGGGGGCTTACGCGTACGAACGGTACGGTAGTACTGGAAGGGTCGGGCGCGCTGATCAGGGTCCTCGCAAGCTAGCATGGGTACGCAATAGTTCGCTACGGCGAGCCCAGTGAGGACGGATGAGTGTCGGCCCCCGACGCCAACGCGTAAACAGCGCCTCGCGCGATCCCGTGGTTGTTTGTTTACGTGTGTCACGATCCGTCGACGCGGGAAGATACTAGTGAGGAAGTAGGTTCGTCGGTCAGCCTCGCTCCGTCGCGTTGGCAACGCTCACCCGTTCTTCTTTGTTGTCCATGTGGTGGCTGGCCTGTGTATTCGAGTCAGCAGGACGGACGATGTGGTCGGGGAGGCCGTGTCCCACAGCTATACTATCAATCATAGTGTTTGCCCTGAACGTAACGTACGGACGATATTCTGGTCAGCCTTCCAGTTGGCGGTCAGAATCAAGGGACGGACGGCCGCGCGATACCCATGCTCATCATAACCCAGCCTCAGATGCCTTCGCTGCTGACTATTAGCTCATCGTGCCGCGACAAAACGCAATATGTACTGGCCCGGGTATGCTCGACACCGGCGAATCAGTTGGCGAGCGCTGCGTTCTTCTGCGTCGGATGGGTGAGTAAGTATGTGTCAAAGGATTACGTCGGCGCACTCTTCTCTCTGGTTCTGACTCGTTCTTCAAACATCTGCATCAACGCGCACGGTGCAATCACCGTCCGTATTGCGCCCGCTGTAGCACTATCGAGCTTCGCGCGGCGAAATACACCGTTCGTGTAAGTGCTAGAAGCCATCCAACCTTTCACGTTTTCTTGATCATGCATGGACGCAGGATTTTTCTCGCCTCGTCGGCATACCGCTGGCACAAACGAGGACGCCGCCAATCTGCTTTCGAGATACAAGGTCGACCAGGAGCCCGGCCATACCGCCCGCCACTGACGCGCCGGTGCCAGGTTTCTTTCGCCAGCATGGTTTTCACAGTCGACGGACTACTATTGCGCTACCTCCCTACACGGCCAGAGCTCTTCTTTGTGCTCGATGCTCCGAGTCTGGAGTCTACACTATCACCCACTGGCCTAACCGAGACCCCAATTGTCATAGACCTACCTCGCTCCTCATTCGACTCGTTGCTTTGAGCCGTCCTCCGTAGCCTGCCGCACTAACACTATCGAGGCGTCGCTCGATCAAGGTGTCGTGCTGCGAACACGTTTCGAACCTTGGTGGCGACGCATCTTCGACTCGAAACGGTCGCGGAGACTTCAATCGGTCGTACAAGAGTGCCCGGGAGAGGCTCGCGGTGATGGGTTGCTGCAGCAGGAAGCCGACAACTTTGTCCTCAAGCTGACCATGGGGCAGTTTCAACCTAGCGGCCGCGGTCTTCACTAAAGCCCCTCCTGCGACCCGGCCTGGGACCAATCTGAGGGTGACTCCTTTAAATTTTTTGTTCCGGTCGTTTGCGCCGCCGGGATGGGAGAAGACACGCAAGGACCTAACGAAGTCGCTAACGGCCTACAAGATGAACGCATACAAGTGTAAAGAGTTCGCAACACATGTACGCATTTCTATCGGTTCCCAGAGAATATAGGTGGTTGAATTATGGTTTATCTGGAATTTAGTACATATCTACTAAGTTGGCGTACATCTGCCCCACATAACTAGTCGGCCGATCCGCGACAATTTAGTCCCTCACACGGACGCTCCCTTCGCATCGCCTTCAAAAGTCAAATACAATTTCAAGGATACACTGTTCAACTACTAGAATTATACATTCCGTAAAGTGGGTGTGGTGCCTCCAGACTCGTCCGGGACGAAAATACAAACGGGGCCGCCTAATCGCTGCTACCCAACGTGAACCCTGCTCGGGCCCTCAGGTAGTCCGGACTTCTCCCCCACCTATCTCCCTACCCCTCCCCGAACGTCAGGCGGCCAATAGCGCGAAGGTGATAACTTATTGCTAATGCGAAGGTGAAGGTGCTGATTGCGTGTGCGTGTGGTGCAGGCGCCGCGGCGGAACGAAAAGGGCAGCCGTGCGCTGCGTCGTGGCGAGTCGTGCGATCGAGGAGACCCGATCGCGAGAAAGTCGTTAGTCTAGTGGTACAACGGGGTCGGGGTGAGTCGCCCGTCCTGGTGTGTCTGCGGGCAGCCCCGGGCCGTCAGCATGGGGTCAGGGGAAAGGCAAGTGCCAGCCTAGTAGGTGCGAATGCGCTCACCTCTCAGGGCGGGCGGAGCAAGACAGGAAAAGAGACGTCTACGCGATGGTGCAGGACGTGTGGTTGCCGCCGCTGGTGCCCGTGTCGTCGCGGTCAATGAGGACGTCCGCGGCGGGCTCGTCGACGGGGACGGGGGGAGCGATGGTGAAGAAGGCGTCCATAGCGTGCGGGCGTGCGTGTGCGAGCGAGCGAGCGCAAGGCGAACTGTGGCTTGGAAGTTCGAGGGCCCGAAGGGGGAAGAGCAGGACTGTGGCGGGTGCGGTACGCGGAGGACGAACGACTTCGCTGCCTCTCCCCCTCCTTCCTCTCCGAGTATTTATGCTCCTCCCCCGTTCCTCCTTATCCTCACTCCTCGCCGCTTCGACCCCGAAATCGACTGGGGACTGAAGATGGCCTCGCACAGCACGAGCGTGCCATTCCCGACCGCGAGCTTCGAATCGTGTTCAAAAGACAATAACGAGCCCCCCACGCCGGCACGTGCAGCCCCCCCGAATCGCAGCCACATCTGCCCTAGCTCCCCGCGCGCGCCTTCTGCTTTCTAGCGTGCAGCGGCGAGCGGCGAAGACAATAACGCGCATCGCGCGCGATCTCGGCCCCGCTCTCAAGGGCTCATTTCCGGGCCCGGTGCGCGTGCGCGTGGCTGGCCCTGCGCCCCCGTTCCGCGTCCAGGTGCGCGCGACTTTGTCTCTGCCACCGGGAGCGCGCGGCGCGTGGGAGCGGCCTTATTGTTGTACGAAACGCCAGGCGTTGCGGAAGCGTCTGGTCGGTGGGCAGGGGGCCAATCAGACGTATCGGAATCGGGCCGCGCTCTGTATCTGACGGAAATCTCGTGCTCGGAACTGAGAACATGTCGTGAGCGCCGTGGAACATTAACGATATCGATACTGTGGACGAAACGGTCAATGTCAGGGTCGGCACCGGCGTGTGGCACACAAATGGCGGTACGTTCGTAGGCTAGACTCGGAGCCGCGTCGATCGTCAGGAGTCCTCAGGAGTCTCAACTCCACTTGCCGAGTGTGGGCAAAACAACAAGACAGAAACTTATCGCACTCACGCAAGATTCACGCTACGGCGTGCACAGCAGCGATGGATGATATGACACAGTGCGACGCACAAGCAACATCGTACATTGTCAGACACTCGACACTCGTAACGTCATAAAGTCGTTAACACGCGGCGTGCGGGGAAGAGGAGAGACGCCGCGTACGATATGCCTCGAGCGAGGCAAGGGAGAGATGGATATCGACCCGGTATGTCCACTCTGTATGGCAGGTGGAGGGGGGTGGGTAAGAATGGAACAAGGGAGGAACAACTATGAGGGGAGCGGAAGACGGAGGCGATAAGATAAATGCGACATTAAGATATGTACCAGAGAGAAGGAGCAGCGGCATGAGAATGGAAATGACAGGGACGAGCATGATGAGAGGGGAGAGCCAAACGATGCAAAGCAGACGAGTATCCGAAGTGTTCCGTGCAGAGGTAGAGGGCGAATGAACGAGAGGGGGAATGACGAGCGCGAGCCGGGGACGTGATGGTCCGGTCGCTCAGGGGCCTTGTGTCAGGTATCAATGCGAAGGGAACGGAGGGATCGGGGGTGCAAGTACGGAGGTCGAGCAGCGGGCTGGGTCCGTGTTTGCGAAGTGCATGGAAGAGGCGCTGCGCATGACGTCCATAGGACAAAAGCATAGACCTGGTATCTTCCACAGCAGTAGCGTCTAGGGTGACCGGCACGTCCGATCGGTGAGGCCGTATCCCGATTAGAGTATGCTAGGCCATTTGAGCTTGAGACCTTCCAGCCAGCGCAGGTATAGCAGCTCCGAGATGGGCGTCTTCCGTACTGGTGACCCAGGCTCAGCCGGCGACTGCGCTGGGCTTGGGGTCGACGACGAAGGGAGTCCGGAGATCTCTTCCTCCTCAGTGACGACAAGACCCTTTGCGGTCATCTCGCTTCTCCGGGTGATACGTTTGTGTGGGAATAGCCCGCGTGTAGTCTGTATGTGGCTGCGTACCGCGGAGTTCCTAATGACAAGTGTCAGCAGTGTGAAACATGGTTGGTCGAAGGGGCACTCGCTCATTAATACCCGATAGCATATCTAGGACGAGGTTGTAGGCCAACTCCGGGTTGACGGTGCCGAGCTCCTCAAAGCCTCGCGAGATCATGCTCAGGGATTCTATCTCCCTCGCGTCCATGTCATCTCGTGTCGTCTACAGATCACCGTCAATACCATCGACGAGATCATAACAATAATAGAAACGACACACCCTTTGCAGCAACGGCAACAGGACGTCCTCCACTATCGACTTGCCTGCCTTCGCAGCCTCACTCGCCACCCTCTTGTGCGAACCCTTCTGAGAGCTTTTTGAGCTCTGCGGCGACGATGGTGTCGACGACGTGCTGCCCTCCCTAGCCCTGAGACTACCCACGTACTCCTCCGATAACCGAAGCGAGCGCACCGCGTCGACTTTCTTCACCGGGCGGATAGTGTCCACCCCGCTCCCAATGTCCGCTTCGCCCAGCACAGTTCCGCTCGACACGTTATTCCGCATAGCGTACGAAGCGCGGCGCGACGAGCGCATAGAACCCGTGTACGCAGGAGGCGGCTCCGTCGCGTCTGCGACCTGCGCCTCAACATCCTCGACGCTCTGCGAGGGTGTCACCAGAGCAGGATTGTGGGCGGTCTCATCTGAGCCGTTGTCTGTCATGAGTGAGGGCGTGTCCTTGTCGTCGCCCACGGGTGTGTAGGATCGGATGACAACTGTCGAATGTCCCGCATCCGCATTCATGCCGAGGCCCCCCAGGCCGCGCGGCTGCTGCAGCGGGACGTCGCTGCCTTTGGTCGTCGCAGCCGCCGTGTCGATCGAGCTCTGCACGTCATACGCCGACTCATCTTCCTCGGGGACGATATCGTCGTCGTAGTCGTCATCAGGCTCCATACCCGGCGGCATGATATCCTTGGCCATACTGCGCAAAGAACCCATCGCGGATGTCGACCGGATCGTGTTGAAGTCCCATTCGCTGCGCAGCGTCCCGTCCCAGGCACCGCTCTGTCGCACAGTTGCTTGATAATACTGGGGCTGACGCCCAGGAGAACGGTTGCGATAATCCTGGTATCGCTCCACGAGCTCCGTGAGGTATGAGGTTTTCCGAGCGTTCTTGATGAAGCGATGCTGGAGGAGCTCCTTCGTTGTGGGTCGCTGTATGCGTGCGATAGATACATAATAGGTTAGCGCTGCCCAGATGCTTAACCCGGAGGGGCACATCAGCGTAGTACGTACGGAATGAGGATCCTTGGTAAGACATTGCGCGACGAAGTCCTTAAATGCAGGGGTGAATGGGCCTTCGAGGACGGGGGGCTTCGCCTTCGGGATCAAGAACAGCACTCGCATCGGGTGGTATTCCGCCAATGGAGGTTCTCCCTTCGCCATCTCTATCGCCGTAATCCCGAGACTCCATATGTCGGCCTTGGCGTCGTAACCCGCCTGCCGGATCACTTCTGGGGCCATCCAAAACGGGGTACCTACGAACGTATGCCGGAGTGTACTCGTGAGTTGGGCTGCGACTCCGAAATCTGCTAGTTTAACCTTCCCGGATGCGGAAAGCAGAACATTGGCCGCTTTGATGTCGCGGTGGATGGTGCCCTCGCTATGAAGATAGTCAAGGCCAAGGAGGAGCTCTCGGCAGATGACGGCTATGTGGGCCTCAGAGAAGGGACCAGCCTTGAGGAGGTCGAGGCAAGATCCACCCGCGAGGAACTCCATCACTATCCACAGCTTGTACGCGACGACGAAGGAACCATAATACCGGGTGACATACTCGGAGTCGCACTGCGCGAGACTGGCAATCTCCTGCTGGATTTCGGAGATATCGTCGTCCGAGTCCTCCAAGTCTGTGTGCCCGCGACGCGTTAGCACGACTCGCATTCGGGTACGCGAGAACTCACCAATCTGCTTGATGGCGACTATCTGCTTTGAGTCGTTGTGGATCGCCTTGTATACCGTTCCGAAACTTCCTGTCCCTAGCTTCTCCAACAACGAGTACTGTGCCGACGGGTTGCTACTGGGCACATAGGGCCACGGCTCAGGCCTGGCTTTGCGCTCGGCGCCTGGCGACGCGGGCGGGGACTTAGACAGTTGCTTAGGCTGAAAACCACGACCAAGGTCAGAAGAACTGCTCGATGACGAGTGCTGCTTTTTGATGAGACGAGAACCCTGGGGCGGCATGGCTCAGAGGAGGTGCAGCGCTCTGCGGGCGTATGTGTGGACGGGCGCACGGTGGGAGGGAGCGGCAGCAAACAGAGAGACGTCAGAAGGCGACGGCCGAGCTGGCTAATCGTCGCAGAGGGTAACCTTCTAGTGTGCACGTGTATGGTGGTATGGCCCGGCTTTCCATGCGGCACAGATGCAAAATGGCAGGGAATGCTCCAACTCCCATGACTTCTGTTGCTGATTGCCCCCGCGCGATGACGGAAATTGCAGCACGGCAGACGGATAAGTTACTCACCATGCTTCGTAAAGTTCGTTAAGTATATCCGTGTACGCGATAAATATCGTGATAACTGTGAGTCTGGATTCGGGGCACGACCCTCCGTCGTGTGCGAGGCAGGAAAAGGGTAGGAGGAAGGAGGAAAAGCGGGAGCACGCGGTGGCGGTTGTTGCACGGAGACGGGGCTTCGGAGAACGTGCTCGAGGAGATTGCCGCGGCCCCAGTAGCCGAGGATGCGCGAGATTAGTCCTTGCGTTGCGCCACAGACGTGACTGGTGGTGAGCGCGCCGAGACGGCCATCGAACAGACGTCGGCGAGGACAGCGGCGGGAGGACGTGCGCGCGAGGGGGTGGAGGAGGAGCAGAAAGGGAGACAAGGCGGCCGAGGGGCGGGGCCACCGAACGAGTCCTCGGTCCTGGCCCGCGACACCGGGCGACGGTGACGTTATGGCACGCTCAGTGGCAGTGGGACGCCGTCAGTCGTGCCTTCCCACGCCCTCCTCTCCGGTCCGCCCTGCCTCGGCCCTTTTAACCACTAGCCACGGCGTGCAAGGAATGCACAGTCCCTGTCCATGCTACGCCTCAACGCACTCCGTTCTATGCGTCGGCTGCGATATACAATCTCGGAGCAGCCCACGGGCAAGGAAATCCCTTGGATCATGTTACACATCCCACGGACAAGTTCTGACTACGCATGTGCGCATGGAATGGCATGGCATGTTGAGTTGGTGGTGGCAGCGTATGGCATACAGATGGAAAAATGAACAAACTCAAAGCAACATAGACAACCAGCTCCGCGACTCGCGCTCAAGCGACCCCCTCATGCCTTGACCGCGTACTTCCGGAGGGGGAAGTGTGCCTCCTTCTTGCGCTGCTTGAGAGTCTTCAACGAAGCCTCGTGCTATAAATGCCAAACACATTCAGCCATCCACTTCGACGCCTACGGTAAGCGCACGGAACTCACCTTCGTGAGACGTCTCCGGATGGCGCGGGTCTTCTTCGGGCGGAGGTCAAGGGGGAGGTACTTCTTGTTCTTGTAGAACTCGCGGAGGTTTTGCCTCTGCTTTTGGTTCGTGACAGTCAAGACCCGGGCAACCGACTTGCGGACGGTGTTACTGAGGGTGGCGAGGGAATGAGAATGACAAAACTCTTGAACACTGACCGACTTACATCTTGGTGAGCTTTGCTGCGGAGCCACCAGCAATCTTCTGTACCCGGAGATTCAGGTACTCAGTCCTGAGCTCAGCGAGCTGCTTGGTCAAGTCGTTCTTGGACCTTTGGTGTTGAAGTTGTCATGAGCGGGCGCACAGAGAACGCATGGCATGGATACACACTTGGACTGGAGCTCGTACGCCTTGACCTTGCCGGGCATTTTGTCGAATTTGGGTCTACCAAAGCAAAATCATGTTAGAACCAAGATCTGACCTTCACAGCAGATCTTGGGCTCGTCGGGTAGAACGGCAGCGCTTTAACAGCCTCCAGACGAGTCCATAGCATCCAGCAGCAAGAAGAACGGGATATTCACCTTGAGGAGTGTCGTTGGGGGTGTACGCGCCGAACGAGGGACGAGCAATACGGAGCGTGGGACAATTGGTGATGTACTGTGTAGTACATGCAGCCACAGTTCCCACACCCATTACTCTTGCCTAATCGGGCACATGTCGCCCTCGTCGCGCGTGGCGACGTGCTCGTGGCAGCGTGTGGTGGCAGGTCGCTGGTTGCCGCTTTCTATCTGTTGAGTGTCTCCTGCTTGCTGTTGTCGCTGAGCTGGATATCTGCCGCTGTCGCTGCGCCTGGGAAGCTGACAACTATGGGTATTCGTGCTATAGGAGGCTACTGTATTCGGCGGGCTTTGTGAGACGTTGCCGCCGGTGGCTTGCAGCTCACGTCTTGCCTTTGTCCCGTCGTCTTGCATGCTCGCGCACCACGCCTCTCCTTCCTCTCGACACTCCCGGAGCTCGTCGCATACGCCGTAATTACCGCGGCCCTGGATCTCTGCGGTATGCTGCTTCTGTGGTTCGACACACGCAATCGCTTGACAAACCCGTGTAATCAGCTCTTACTGTCCAATCATGGGCTCGATATACCCATCCTCCCAGGACCTCCAGTCGATCGCGGCGCTTTTCCCGCACGTCGACCTCGACGTTATTGCGTCCATCGTCCGTCATGAGCTCTCCGGCGCCGAGTTATACAAGTTAGACTCGCGCCGGATCCTCGAGTCTACATGGAACATCGTCGAGATGTCCATGGACGAATCCACGGTCTCCCTCCGCGCCGCCCCCTTCGCGATCGAGACTTACCCCACACTCGACTCGCTTCTCGTTCCGCTTAACACATACTTCTCTGTGCTGTGTGTGGAAGGCCTGTCGCATGGCCAGTCCGCGTTGCTCCCCTGTCACTTTTTCCGATACAGTAGCCACCTCGTCAAGATCGCGGCGCAGTACGATTGGAAGGCGGTTCTTTCCTACCATCTCGCATCGTTTTCGCGACGCTGTAAGGAGATGCGCAAGGGCGACTACTCGGGCTGGGGAAGGGTGGACATGGACCTTATGGAGGAATTCCTTGTCCCGAACCAGAAAAAGCGGTCTTATGGTACTGTGTTCTCAACCAGCAGCGCCTGTCAGTCCTGGGAGCTAATATACGCGTGAAGATACGAGACGAAAACAAAAGTAGCTGTAGCCACGACGGCTGGGGATGCTGTGTACGATTTGTACTAGTTCCTTGGATAGTAGAGCAAAATGTGTACGAATATGTGGCGCTGCCTATAAGTGCCTATGCTACATTGGCCGATCCGAATTGTACGTCCTGCGAGCACGTCGTCACAAACAGGCAAGTCTTCTCACTGCGACACGGTCTCAGTTTTCTCGTAGGGCTCATCCCGCGACGGAGGTTGTTCCTGTCTCCCTGGCCCTTCCTGCCGCGGGATCGCTTGAACATTACCAGCAGGACTGATACCAAGCGGCAGCAACGCTCACCATGGACGCTGCAACCTCTTGCAGTCTCTTGGCTAAATTCCTTGTCCTCTCGATGCCACGCCCGTCTTCAGGACGCGGCGTCCACCCGTAACGCATCTCCACCTCCTGGATGAACGCGGCCGTGTCCGCCAGGGACTGCCCTACGTCCTTTAACTCCTCTGCAAAGCGTGTTCTATGCGCCCACGACGAATGTAAGCATCCAAATACACGATCTCTCGCCGATGCCAAAACACTCACCTTTGCTCGAGGCTCTCGCTCAAGAGGGCATGCATACCGTGCTTGATCTCGCTCTCCCACACCTCCCTCCTCGTTTCCCGCTCTCGAGCAGCCCGTTCCGCATGCATCAATAATCCCCCAATCCTCTTCCCCTCACGCTCAGCAGCTTGAACGACCTGCCTCCGTGCCTCCTCTATCTCGGCACACAAGCCATCCCGCAATTGCATAACCTCCTCCTTCGTCTCCTGAAGCGCCGCGAGCGAGTGGCCCGCATGCTCTGCGTAGGCTTTCCTCGCCTCGGAAACGGCAGCCTTCAACTCCTTCCTCAGCCCCACGTTCACAACGTGCAAGTCAGCAACTTGTCGGTGTAGGCTCACGAGGCGCTGGCGGACGAAGATGTACGGCACGAACGCGAGGGGAGCAACGACGGCCGAGAAAACCAAGATTGTCCGCACTGGATTGCGTTCGTTGTTAGCAGTGCGTGGAGCGTACATCCATTGAGGCATCGTGTCTGGCGTCCGGTCTTGTTCGCTCAACTGAGCGGAGTGTAGTTCAGAGAACGGTGCAGGCGCACTGGGGTGGGCATGCCGAGCACTCATGGGAGGCACGCAAGCTTCGACTTCCTGATCGCCGATACCCAACATAGAAAACAGGGAGAAATGTCCGCGGGTGGCCGCTCAGGCGCACACATACCATTACACATCCAATGTTCACGTGATAGTCGTGCAAGATATCGTAGAAAGGCGCGTACTCATGTACACCGTATACGTGGCAGCGAAAAGACGAAGGTGGGGGGAACACTAATAATACACAGTGAGGGGCAGATTAGTAGCGTGGGCGAGGGTATAGCCGATAGACAAGGGAGATCTAGTGAGTCAAAAATGAAGCAGTGATACAGTGCAATTCGACAGACAGATAGCGAGAAAGCGTGAAGACAGGGCAACAAAACACGGCAGATATGAACGAGGACTGGAGACGTACGCAACGAGTAGCCTAAGAGGCTGCAGCGGATTTCTTCCCGCCGAACAGCCGGCGGAGGAATGCAAAGCGTACTTTTTTCTTCTTCGGTGCCGCCGCTTCGGGCTTCACCGGTAGCCTGTCCCTGCATCATCAGCCTTCGTCCCTATGCGATGGGAGCAGAGAGAGCACTCACTCGTCGACATACACCGGGTAGTCTTTGAGCTCCTGCATCACCTCGAGAATGTCATCGCGATAGGTGTCGCGCACCGACTCGGGCACGTTAAGTTTGCGTCGCCAGAGCGCCATGCTGTTGCCAGACGGCGACAAAAGAAAGACAAACACTATCACTTGGAATGCTGGGTCATAAAGTGCGACGGATTCTTGGAGAGTCGCGTCTAATGTTCGTTGGATCTGGTCCAGAGTGATCCAGTCGAAAGCAGGTTGAGCAGGCATCCCTGGTGCCGCGGAGGGCACGCGGAAGTCGGCGTTGGCGAAAAGCGCGCCCCGCTCTTGGGTCTCGAGGAACCTCTGCAGCTATCAAAACAACTTCGTTAATCATACACATGCCAATGCAAATGTACTACTCACACCGATCGTAGCAAGCCCGTTTGACATGGCAGCTATCCATCGCAAGAGCGAGCCAACACGCTGATCCTTGTCGGGGTTGAATCCCCACCTGAATCTCTCCTTTGCAGGCCGACTCCTGTTGTACAGTGCTCTCTCCGCGGCCTGAAGCGAGGCGCCGCGGGAGTCAACGAAACCCATCTCGCCCATCCCACTACGGGGAGGAGCGAGCTCAAAGACAGTCGTCGAGACCGAGGCAGTTGCCTGCGGCTCCGCCGTATATGTCCCGGTTGCCATCTTCATGGTTTTGGAGGCTATCGGATTGGGCGTCCACAGGTGCTGCGGATTGGACGGCGCAGAGTGGCGCCGCGGCGCACCTAATGAGTGTGCCGACGCGCCATTCGAGGGGGCTTGTCCCGCGGAGGCATAGGCGACGTTAGGGGAGAATCGCACGCGTCCACTGCTCGCCTGCTTGGCACCCCAGCCAGCACCCGACCCTTCGTCCCACTCATCGCCGTCAGTTTCCTCGTACTCCTCTTCCTCCGGTATGGTGGAGGCGCGTTCTCCCCAGCCATTGCCGGCCATGTAGCCCCAGCTGTCGGCTTGTTGAACCGGCTGAGGATGACCGTACTGAGCATTCTGCGAATGGCCTTGGGATCGCGCTTCCTGCAAACTGCTAATGATGGCTTCTTGTTCTGCCACTAAGCGAGGGTCCTGCCACTGTTGATTAAGGTGGGCGGTTTGCATAGTTCGAGACTGGTACGGTTGCGCAGACTCGTGCCTGGAGCGATGGCTCCGCTGTGCTTGCGCCTGCGAGAAGTAATCCTTAGTGTACTGATTCGGAGCTTGTAGCAATGAATTTAAGATCTGGGAGCGTTCTCGGTCGGAAACAGCTTGCCGCCCGCCCATCGCAGTGCTCTGGGCGGGATAGGAATATGCTGCCGTAGGAGCTGGTGGGGTATTTACCATAGGAAGGCCCTTGGCCTCATTAACCCAGTTTGTCCATGCAGGCTTCGGCGGCGCAGGCGGAGGGGCAGGGGGTTTTGAGGCGGAAGGCGCGCCCCATCCAGGAGGCTCACCCCAGGCAGTGGCAGCGGGAGGAGGGCCCCAGTCTTGCGGGGCGGATGGCGCCCCCCAGTGAGCAGAAGACATATGAGCGGCAGCTGAGGGATGAAAAGAAGCAGGATGGGCAGGCGCTTGGGCAAGTGGCGGGGTCGAGGATACTGATCGTTGTGGGTGACCGTGCGCACCGCCCTTCCTCTTCAGCGAGCTTTTCTTCGTCACGTTACCGTATCCTCCCCTTCCGTGCATACTCGCCGGAGACGCAGGCTGGCCCCATGTATCCGCTGCTGGGGCGGGCACGCCCCAATCTTGTCCGCCCGAGGGCGCGCCCCAGTCATCGACAGCAGCGGTGCGAGCACCATCCGCGGGATCGCCCCAGTCATCGTTGTCTCCGTCGCCGCCAGGATCACCCCAAGCTTGGTCCGCGTCATTAACTCCAACATGTCCAGGCTGTCCCCAGTCTCCTGTGGGGAACGGGATGTAGTTGCGAGCATAACGGTGGTTCATATCGCGTCGGGTGAAGAACGTCGTCCAGGCGGCATAAATCAAGTATTAGCGAGGGACGAGTCAGTTCGATCCTCAGTGAAGCAATGAGCCGAGATTCAACTACGAACCATAGCCGTCCTCTTCGTGCGCGTCAAGATCGTTCGCTCTTACGTCGTGGCTTGGTGAGTTTACATGACCAGCTGGTCCAGGTGTAATAACGGAGTGAACCGGGAACGCGCTGGCAGAGGGTTGATCGGGGGCAGCTGTTTTTGCTTTTGGCTTCTTGGCCTTCGCCATGAAGTAATTTGGGGGCGTTAAATGCCTTGCGGCAGTCGTGTGCAGAGTGCCAACAGCAGCGGGTAGGGTGCCGAGATCAAGACGAGGAGTTTGGTGTCACTCCGAGCACGAGTTTTTTTGATCGCTACGTGGCTCTGTCGGTCACTGGCGCTGCGGTAGGACGAAAGGAACATGGGCAGAAGCCCGGGGGAGAAGCGGGGGAGGGGGAAACCTGCAGAGACCCACGAGGCAATATGGCATCGTTGAGGTCGATGCAGAGTCTAGTACGCGTGGGAATATCCACTATTTAGCGCGGTTACTGTCGGATAGACGATGTCATTTCCCCACGTCAGGCCCTGATCAATGCATATACGCTCTTGCCTTCGTTCCCTCCACGTACGGTCACTTCTCCCTCAAAGTCGACATCGAGCCCGAGCGCAACGCCCACCCCGACTTGGGACACCATACCTGAAGTGCAACGGCTTAGCTAGATCGCCCCTCGCGCGATAACTGTACTTATGCGGTAGTGTGGCTGGATCTGCTCAACGGTACACTGCACCACTATGGCCTCCAGTTCCCCCAAGCGGCAGTCCCCCGGGTATCTTGCTATTCCAGGCTCTCCGACGCTACGATCTAAGGCGCCGACCATGCCTGCACTATTGCCGTCGTCAAGTCCGCCGTCACCAAGACCACGTCCGGCGGCGTCTCGCGCACAGACCTCTGCCTCCGCCAATTCTCTGACGATACCCTCAATGCCCTTCTATACACCTCAAGTCTCATCTGTCAATGTTGCAGCACGGAGGCGGATACTCCTACCTACTGTTCGGCAGATTAGACCGTCAGGAACTTCGCCGCGCTTTCCTGTAAAGCCTTCTACGGCGAAAGGTGGACGTTCCAGGGCGGGTTCTGTCTCAGTGACGCTTTCTCCTGAAATCTCAGAACGTGTCGCCTCTGGCGCCGCGGACTGGCTACCCGGCGGAGAGAAATTTGAGGTCGTGGACGAACAGCTCGAGCTCGAGGGGTTTCAAATATATGCCGTGGAGAAATGGTGCGTATAGCAGGTCTCTGTCCAAAATTCGTACCGAATAATCTTTGCGTTATGTGAAGGGTTGTCGCGCGCAAGCACCCCATCCTTGTCCTTACAGTATATACTGGTGACCCCAGCCATAAGGTATATGGATCGTACATATATGCTACGCATCCGGATGAACCAAACTTTCTAGATCACTGTGACGGCACTCAGTATCCAACCATCTCTACCGGATGCCTCAACCACATGGGACGATGCCATTCGTGCCCTCCGACGGGATGGTGCGCGGCCCAAGGAGGTGTGGTCCGTTATCCTAGGTCCACGAGCCGCTGTTCATAACGTGTCTGGCGAAAGACAGACAAGGGCGTCCTGATGGTGACTTCGCTAGCCAACTTCCGCTCGGACTACACAATCGTGCCTATACCTTCTGGCAACTTCCTTGATATCCGTGAACAGCTCTACACCAACGTCAACCTATTGCGCATGGGCTGCGGTGGCCGCAGTGCTTTAACGTTAGAGGAGCCAAGGTATGCATGAGAGAGGATTCTTTTAGCTCTCACGGACACCTTGGCGATGAATACATGTTGATACTGTATATTGCAGTGATGCTACTAAGGACCGCTTCATCGCTATGTACCATGTCACAGACAAGGCTCCCGCTCGATCCGGCGCCTTGTTCAATGCCACTGTTCTCGAGCTCGTTAAACTCATTCAGGCAGCGCTATCGATATTCGGGATGTTTGATCTCTCCTTGGAGGAACGAAATGGCCTGCTATGCGATGTTACCTGCGAGGGTATCCAACGATGGGTATCGGAAATTGGCGAGCCATATTTGAAGATTGAGGTATGTTGTCTGCCCAGTATATGGGAGCATTAATTGAAAACTTGGTTATGGCCTTTTAGCCCACGGAGAAGGTCGCGGACCCTATAGTAATAGCTGCTTTATTCAGCTTGATTCAGAGTACGCGGAGCAAGCTACATGCATTAGGCCTAGTGCGTCGACCTGAACCGATTTCAACGTGCTTTTTCATTCACACGTGGCCTGCAGGTGGTACCCAAGGACCCGTTTCTAGATCCTGTAGGATTCGTTAGGGCACTTGCGACCTTTCATCCCTCAAAGCCTCATGCGCACCCTCATTCGCCACATTCTCATGGGCATCACCATTCACACGCTGTCTCGCCTACTTCTCCGGCGAGTACGGCGGCGACCACAATAGTCGCCCCATCCCCACTCTTCCCGGGCTCTGGTGTCGTCTTCCTCACACAGGGCCTGATCGAGACCATCGAAGTGCAGCATGAGAAAGTGCGCCAGAGCGAGTCATACAAGGTCCACCGCGTACTGAAGAACAAACTCGACGATCTCGCAACCGACCTGCGCACGCATGCATCCGATAGTGGGGGCGGTGCCGCAAGCACCCTGAGCGTGACCTCTGACCTGTCAGCGTTTGTGCGTTGTGTCGTAAGTACGAAAGACGCGCCGCAGAGTTTACGGTATCTGTGGACCGGACGACCAGGATATGCGGAGAAGAAGCGGCGAGAGAAGGAGGCGGTGTGGAGTGACGGTGAACGTGAGCGCGAGGACAGAGACACGCACCGGGATGGCGACAGAGACGGGTTCGGCAAGGACGGTAGAGAAAGGGACGAAAGAGATCGGGAGAGGGACCGAGAGCCTCGGTCCGGTGACGAGGGCGATTTTGTCAAGCCCTGGTCAGGGCGGGTGCAACGCAAGATCGAGAGCTGGGCTGCGTGAGTGCCTTGCTCTCATCCACGTTAACAGCCACTTACAAGTACGGCAGCTTGGGGAAGGGCAAGAAGCTGAGCGTGGACTTCGGAACCCTCGGAAAGGCCTTTATGCCGGATTCGCCGCGAGGACCGTCCGAGAAATCCGGACAATCCTCGATGGTGCCGTCAGTTATCGTCTCGAGGTCAGTGATATTTATGGGGTACTCAATACAAGGTCCTGAAATAGCTATAGGGACCCTGGAGAAGAAGAAGAGGAGGTCCTAAGCAGTGGGCAGCAGTCTCCTGTCTGTACGTGCATATACAGCCCCCTCATGTACAACCGTGTTTCTCACCCTGGCTGGCAGCTTATGTCGCCCCTAACCCCCTCATGCTCGGAGTTGGGTTGCTACGAGACGCCGAACGTTCCGCAAGTGAGCTGTCCGACTACGACCGTCGAGTGACCGAATTCGACCAGAGGAGACCGACCACAAAACCGCAGTCGCGAATCATCAGCTGGGCGGATACGCGTAGTGCTCGAGACATGCTGCGCGACCCCTCCAAGGAGAATCGCATAGGCGCAAGCCCTCTCGGGAGGACGGATTCGACCTCCTCGCGCGGCGAGGACGAGAGCGTGTCCGTCGCCGACGCAGCAGACGCAGAGAAACTCCACCGCCGCCGCCTGCTCGCGTCCGGGGCAGACCGCAGACGGAGCTTCGACGACGCGGCCGACCTCGCCGACAGCCGCATCCTGCCCATCGAACGCATGCGCATCGACGTCGAGCTCTGCGGGCAGCTGCTCGTCATGCGGCGGCGCGAGGCGCACCTCGCGAACGTCCTCGCGTGCCTGCACGCGCTCACGCACCGGCTCTCCACGCAGAACGCCCAGCTGCACGCGGACCACGCGGGCGTGCGCGCCCCCCTCGCGGAGCTCGACGCGCGCGCGGGCGAGCTGCACGCGCTCGAGGCGCTGCGCACCGAGGCGGAGGCGCTCTCGCAGGAGACGAACGCGCTCGCGTACGAGTCCGCGCAGTTCCTCGTCGACGAGCTCTGGCACATGGCCGCCCAGCCGCGCCTCCGCGTCTTCGCGCTCCGCGAGAAGGTGTTTGGCACGGGCAGGCGGCTTCCGCCGGGCGTGCGTGGCGCGCACGGGCCGTTCAGCCGTGTGCAGCGCACGATGGATGGGCGGGAGGTGCTGGTGGACAGGCTGGGCCGCACGGAGAGCGAGGCAGAGGAGGAGATGGAGCTGCCGCACCTTGCGGAGACGGAGCCCGACAGCGATGAGGAGGTCGACGTCGTCGAGCATCAGAACCTCAAGCCCACCTGGCTGCTCCGGTTCTTCAACTACTGGGGAGGGAGGCTCGGGCTAGGCCATGGCTCTCCCACACCGCCCGATGGACAAGCAAAGCCCGCTGAAGACCAGAAGGCCACGCAAGTTGACGGAGGTTCGCAGGGCGACGCACTTTCACCCTCGAGTGGAGCGAGCAGCGCCGTCGGGTTGCCAACGGATAGCGTGCGCACGCAGCTGATGCAGCGGACATTTACTGCTTAATGTTACGGGTTGGGTCGTGTTTTGGGATTTACTGGTATACCGGGATCTACGCTATCGACGGACATGGCTATGCGATGCAACATGTACATGTACGCGCTATTACTTTACAGCACTCAGATATCGTAGCACCTTCACCCGAGCACCCTGCTGTGACCCATCGTCGGCGGGAGGCTGGACCTCGGACCACACCCCTAGTGGATACCATACGGTGGCACTCCAAGTCTGCTGGCGGCGATGAAACTACCGCATCTTGACCTTGCCCTGCGTCTTGCGCATCATGCGCTTCTTCTCGCGGTCGAGCGCCTTCTTCTGCTCCGCCGCGCTCAGCTTCGACAGCTTCTCCTCCTGCGCCTTCTTGCGCGCCGCCGCCTTCTGCTCCTCCGCCTCTTCGCGCTGCTCGCGCGCCGCGTCCTCGCGGATCTGGCGCTCGACGTCCTCGCGCGTCTTGCGCAGCTTCGTGCGCGTCTCGGGGCGCAGCGCTGCGTTCAGCCCGCCGCGCGCGCCCGGCAGCTTGCCCGTGCCCGCGATCAGGTCCACGAGCTGGAACGCGGCGGTGAGCAGCGGGAGCGTCGCGCCTGCGTCGGACGCTGGGGGCAGCGCAAGCGTGAGGATGAGCCGCTTGGAGCGTTCGGCGGCAGAGAGCGGGTGTGCGGGTCGTGTGCGCGGCTGGTCCGTGAGCGAGAGAGAGCGGAAGTAGGGCTGAATTGCGGGCGCGGAGAGGACGGCCGGCAAGGAGAACGCGCCGTATGCTTTGAATAGGTTGGTTGTGACGTCGGCAAACTCTGCAGGAGAGTCAGCCCATGATGGCATGCAGCATGGGTCATGGAACAAGACGCACCGGACATGACGGCAAAAGAGGGGGGCAGCCCCGGGGCGTCGGTGGTCTTGGTGAATGTCTGCGCCGCGATCCGTCAGGTGAGAGGAGGGCTCATAAGATATGGCTGCGGCGGACTCACTAGGTCCCAGCGCTCGTCGCGAATCTGCTTGAGCGCATCCTTGGCGACGACGGCCCAGACACACTCCGGAACGGCACCCTCCTTGCCAGCGGGCTCGCGGAAAGTGAACTCGAGCTCGAGCTCGTCGTAGACCTTGTAGTCGAGCTCGATCAGGCCGCGCACGACCTGGAAGAGGTACTGGAACAGATCGTGGCGTGGACGGAGCGTGAACGTCGTGTGCAAGGAGGTTAGGGCCCGTCGGCCGGTGGAAAATGCGAAGAAGTCGCTGTACCCGTCTAGGAGGATGGCGTTTGGTCCTTTGGAAGCGAGTGAAGGGAGACCGGGGTGCGTACCTTGGCTAAGGCCTTCCGTATGTGCTGGCTTGGAGAATTGTGCGCGGTATAGGGACTGGTGGGCTTCAAACCTACATGATAGCAATCGCATAATTTAGCCCATTTTCGTCCACGTAGCACGCTTGTGAGCATATATAGGACGTACCACTTGTTGGCCTTCCTCTCGTTGGCCTTCTTTCCAAAGAAGTAAAACGCTACGTAGAGTAGCGCGGCGCCGATAAAGTACACCTCGTTTTTGAAGTCTATATGCATACCATTCAACACGCTAGCCGAGTGTGGGGTAGGACCGTCACAATGACTTACACGCTGGCCTGAAGGTGAGGAACTTCCATTTGAACTCAAGCCCATCATACTCGGCAGACACATCTGGCATAGGAGGGGTGAGGAACTTTGCGATGTTGAGGGCCGCCATGTTGGCCAGTGGGTGCTCGTCGTCGAGTCGGACGGTGTGGACAGCAGAGATATCCTTAGACGCCCGATGGGCCGCGTCGAGCGAGAAGCGCTCAGGCACGGCACGAATAAGCTCGATAGCCACGTGGATAGCATGAGAGGGCTTCTCCCGCGGCTGTGGCGGGGACCAGTGGCGGGCGGGCAGACCAGAAGCAGAAGCAACGTCTACGCCTGCGGCGGCACTTGCATCCTCTCTCAGGTGCTGCGTCCGACCGCCAGCGGCTGGCAGACTTTCACGCCGTAAATCTGTCCCGCGTACACCGCGCCCGTGCGTCTCGGCTAGCCCTCTGGCGTGCTGGCTGACACTTGAAGAGTCGTGGTGTGCAGGGCTGGTCGGCGGCCTGGACAACGCTAACATTCGGCACCGTCTGGTGTACATATCCCGCGATCCACATACGGGAACGACAGACCCCTATCGATCCATTGCATGCGATGCCCGACTCGTCTACGCAGGTATGTACACAGTGGACAAGGGTGACTTTACCTGACCGATGCCGCCCATCCCGACGTCCAGGACACAACCTCTCAGATGTCTCCCAGCACCAATTACGGGCAGTTTGTGGTAGAAGTCCTCGCGCGCATGACGCGCACATCGGGGCGAATCGACCAGCGGGTCCTGCGGCGGTCCATCGGACTGGCGTCATCGTATCTTGTTACGGACGTGACGATGAACTCGGACGGGGGGATGGGGACGTGGAGGGCGGGGTTCGACCGGCTGGTGGACGTGATGGTGGCGCTGCATATGCGGCAGGAGCTGGAGCTGGAGACGGTGAACACGGCGAGCCAGGCGTGCTCGGAGTGCTGGAGTGTGGCGGGGTCGTGGCGGGAGATGGACGAGTGCCGGGACGGGGTGAAGGCGATTGCGACGCGGCTGAAGGGGCTGCTGGATGCGAACGGGAAGACGTACCGGGGACACGCTATATATGCGCCCTGAGCGGGGCGAGGACTCGGGCTGGACGTCGTCTCGTCCTTGTACTTATAGGCAGAGGTTCCATGCCATGCGGGATGCGTCTATGCAGCAGCCGTCCGCCGTCCCCAAGCACTCCTCCCCGTCCAAGAGGCTCGCATCGAGCGGCCCACGTGGCTCTGAGTCCTGCCAGATGACGTATGCTGGTGCCGTCCCCGGCCGAACCGAGTCCGCCGCCCTGAGATCGGCGACGGCCACTGTCCCGAACGGGATGTCCCAAGTCCTCTTCGCCACAAGCTGCGCCCCGCGCGCCAGTCCTCCTCATCGCCGCCAGACCGCTCCTCGTCGTCCTTTCCTCCCCGTCCGTCGTGCTCCCTGATGGAGCGGTCGTCCTCGCTCCGCCCCCCTCGGCCCTCCCGCTCCATCCCCGACGCTCCTCTCCTCGACCTCCCAGATTCTCCCGCAGCGCCTGATTCTGATGATGGTCTCTTCGCCACCCCACTCGCTTCGCCGCTCGTCCAGTCTCCCGTAAACGAACGATCCCCCGAGCTGCCGGAACCTACTCCTGCGTCTGCTTCTCCCTCCGGTCCTGCTCAGGACTTGACGACTCTAACGCCTATCCGTGCCCACTACCTCAAGAAGGAACTCGTCCGCCTACAGTTCGAGCGCGAACTAGATGCCCTTGTCACCGCTCCCACCAACAATGTATCTACCTTCTCCTACCTTGGATCTCCATTCACGCCCCCTCCGAAGGATGCCCCACATCTCGATCTCCCGTTTCTCCGATACTTCTTCCGCCACTTCGTGCTCACCTTCCCCTTCCTCGCGTCTGCACCAAAGGACTTCTTCCCGGACAAGGTCCAGCCGTTTTTAGCATCCCTCCTCACCAGAAATCTATCGCCAACATCTGTCTTGGATGAGAACTCCGAAGAGTCGGAGGAGGCTACTCGTCACCGCCTGCTTAACAAGCTCGAGCGGAATCTGTCCATGCTCATGACCAGCGCGACCAAGCTCGTCGAGTCAGAGGAGGTTGTACGCCTAACTCAGGCCGACCTCAATCGGCTTGAGTTATTGGCTAGGAAACGCACTGCTAGAGAGAAGCGGCTCAAGGATAGCTTTGACGTGAACGTAGTCTGCGTCCGGTCCGTCATAGAGAAGAAGCGGATGCGCAGTAAGGTTCACGAGGTTCGTCCGCTCGCACGATCTGTACCTACGGAAGTTCATACTCGATTAATAGGAGTTTATTTTACGGACACGCCGAAGGGGCCAACCAGACGTCTTCGTCTCTCGACGATACGGGGACTTCAAGACCCTCGCCGACGAGCTGCGAAAGGCGCATCCCGAGGAGGTGGTACCCTCGCCACCGGTCAAAGATCGTAGCTTTGTGAACGTAACCGTTTCGCCTGCAGCGTACACACCATCCTTCGCTTCCGCCTTCCCCACTTCACCCTCGGCGTCTTCGTCTTCTAGTCATCTAGCGCCCTCTTCACCCCCTTTCCACATGCCGACCGCTCCGCCAGTAAGTCCCATCGCGAGTCAGGTAGGGCGAACACCTTCGAGGCTCCCGCGGCCCCGAGGCTCTGCGGACCTGTATGACATGGACCGCAACTCCAGCGCAGATTCCTTTGGCAGTACGCCGCCCACGAGCCCCACGTCGGGGTACAGCTTGAACGTGCCAGGCGGCGGCGGCGGGGTCGCACAGCAGGCGCTGCGGCTCTCCCGCGAGAAGAACCGGCTGACTCTGCGGTCGTATCTGAATACGCTATTGTCGTCTTCGACGTTCGCGTCTTCCCCGGTGTTGAAGTCGTTCCTGCTCAGCGGCCCCACGAGACTGACTGAGGAGGAGCTGCAAGACGCGCGGCGGCGCGAAGAAGCGGATCGGATGAGAGAAGACGGGAGGAAGCGATTTGCGAAAGAGATTACCGCTAGAGTGGATGGTCTCCGACAGACCGTGCGCGGCCTCAAGGGCGAACTTCTAGGGAAAGGTGGGCTTTCCGGACACGCCGGTCTCCATTTTATCCGCACGGCGCGACTGATACACTGGGGTCGGTTAGATGGGCTTACACACATCTTCGGCACGATCAAGGAAACTACTGACGTGCGAAATCTACCACCCAGCTTCCAAGCCGTGGTCGAATGGGCGAGAATATCGTGCGCACGCAGCCCACCTCACGTATATGCCCTACTGACTCACGCACAGACTAGCGTCGACGGTGTTCCACCACTTCGTCGCGTCCGACAGCGCGTCGGAGAGCTTCGCGGGCCTGAAACGCATTCACGGGCTGATGCCGTACTTCATGCTCAAGGCCGCGCTCAAGATCAGCAACCCGATGGGTATGATCCGCGGCGTGCTCGACCTCTTCCTCGCGCAGCCGTTCGGCGGGCGCAGCCTCCTCCAGCGCATGTTCACGGGCTCGCTCATGGAGGAGGTACGCGCGCTCGAGGAGGACATCGACGCCGTCAAGGAGAGGGTCGAGGACCCGGTCATGTGCGAGAAGGTCCGCCTGTTCGTGTATGCGCCGCGGGAGATCCAGGCGGTGTACAAGGCCGATGCTTGTGAGCGTTTTTCGACTGGGGCGCGTTATGAAGACGGCTCATTCACGAACCTCGACAGCTGCGGAGAATATGCATGTGCTTGCGGTCGTCCTTCGCTCGGGCGAGCAGCCCGCGCTATCACGCGGCCAGATGCAGCGGGTGTTGCATGCACATCGCGCTCACAAGGAGTACGTCAGATATACGGAGTCCTTGGCGGATTCGGACGACGACGAGGGCCCGCAAGATGAGGAGGCGTGGTTGTTTGAAGATCTAAGCGTACTTGCGAAGCTCTACGCCCGTCTGCGCGATAGGGAGCAGCTCATCGAACTTATCTTTGAGGTTTGTGTGCATTCCTCCGTAAGAGTAAGGCCCCCGATTAACATACATGATGTAGGGCAATACGGCGGAGTTACTGAAGGACATCATCACCATCTTCTACGCGCCACTGGCCCAAGTTTACAAGGCTGCGAGCATCGCGGACTCCCTTGGAGACTTGCAGAACTTCATGAACGACCTCATCCGGACAGTTGAACAGACCGAAGAGCGTATGTGGGCTCATAATGTTAAGACGTGTTTCGACTCAATAGGTGTTTGCCCTACAGTTAGCCAGACGGACCCCGCAAGGACGGTACAGATCTTCATTGACCTCATCCAGCGGCACGAACAGTCGTTCTACAGCTTCGTCCACAAGGTGCACTCCAAGGGCGAGGGCCTGTTCACGAACCTCATGCGCTGGATCGAGCGTTTCCTTACGCTCATGCGCGACGGGTTAGGAGAACCCATCTCGCTCGAATTCCTCCTCCCGCATACGGGTCCTGATCGTGAGAACATCCTCCGCGAGGTAGACGAGGTTGCGTTGTACCACTACAAGCTCAAGGTCGCGTACGAGGCGAAGCTCCGCCGGCGTTTCGGGCGTACGCAGGGTATGAACGATGCTGACGCGGAGGACGAAGCCGCCGCTCAGCTGGTGAACGGCGTTGTGCGGGACCTCAGTTTCGGTGATTTGGTCAAGGGCGATGCAGATGACCTAGCAGCCCAAGAAACGGACGAAGAGGACGGGTCGAGCGGTGAAGACGACTCGAGCTCAGGCTCAGGGTCGTCCGGATCTGACTCGGAATCGGACTCGAGCGACGACACGGACAGCGACAGTGCAGGAGGGGGGAGCGACACCGAGCGCGATGGCACCCCGCACCCAAGCAGCATGGCTCCGCCCGCCACGCGTTCACAAACCATCGCGCACCCCCCTCTTCAAGTCCGCCCTCCACCTCACTTACGTCCCCAACAAGGCGTGCGACATTCCGCCGACACGGAACGCCCCCCACCGGTACCCACACGCGCCCGGACGCTCTCAACACCCACGCGCCCTCTACCGGCGGACGCGAGGTTCAAGGACCTGCCTCCCCACCCGGGAAGCAAGGAGCTCCCGCCAGTACCGACGCCTTCGTTGTCCGCGCGACAACCTCACCCTCATCCGCCGACTCGCCAACAGCGCCCCACGGCCCCGCCCAAGGCGAAACCGAAGGCATCCCCCAAACCGAAGAAGGGCGCTGTCGCGCCGAAACCTCCAGAGCTGGCGCACGTCCCAGAGCTGCTCCCGCTGTTCGTCGAAATGGTGCGTATGTCTCTTGCTCGGCGCGAACGCGTCCCTGCTGACCCCAAGCACGCCGCAGATGAGGCCACAGCTCATGACCCGACGCTGATCCCCCTTTCTGGGCACGACGACCCCCCAATCTCTCATCTCAACCGCCATGACCGCGCCGATCCCAAGACAAGGAAGAATCCATCGTAGAAGGCTTGCTCTATTGTAATGTAATCCAAGGATAGTATGTGCAGGGATGCCGCGGCCGCTGTTGCTTTACTTTCGTACATTGTACCACCATCACTACCTTCCGGCCATTCCTTTCCCCTCCCACCGCCGCACTATTTATGTTGTAATTCAACCGTTCGTCCATGCATATGTGTTACCTACCCACAACCCTCAGAACCCGATGCCACGCCGATCGATCCCCGGACAACGTGTGCGCGCCCCGCGCCAAAGCAGAAGGAAAATTGCGAGAAAGAAGATGGAGACGATGTCGTGAGCGTGTCATGAACGTAACGTTGCGAACAAAAAATGCAAGCGTCCCGAGGCGAGGCCGGAGGCTATGTGCGATGACGTACAGTATGTAATCTCGGGAAAGCATGTGTGTACGCTACACAAAAAGAAGTGCCGTCGCGTACACGACGAGGCAGGAGACAGGCGATGGGAAACGCAGGACATGCGTAGGGGGGCAGAGGAGGGAGACGAGCAACGCAGAGAAGCGGAGAGATCAGAACGCCTGCGACGAAATCTGGAACCGCTTGAACGTGTACCTGCGGCGCAGATCAGTCGTCACGCCTATTTGGCTGCAGCGGAAAGGACGTACCCCAGGAATGCAAGGTCCTTGTTCGCGCCTGTGGCGTCGGCGCCGACGGGCTCGTCGGGCACCTGCTCGAGCTCCTCTGTGGGGAAGTACGACGTGTCGGTAATCGAGCGCAGCCGGGGGATGAACGGCGCCTCGATGTTGCGGATGCCCTCCCAGTCGACGCCGTAGAAGAAGGGATGGCGCTTGATCTGATCGACGGCCAGACGGTGGTCCGGGGAGGTGATCAGCCTGGGCGGAGAGGAGACGTGTACCAGAAACACGACGCAGAGTGCGCGCGGCGGGGACAATGATCGGGGTGTCAGCACAAGGAAACGCAAAGATTTAGATAGACGTGACAAGCAAGGAGGGGGACGAGCAAGTGAGAGAAAGGTACTGACCGTTTGATGAGGTCCTCGGCCTCGCGGCTGAGGTGCACGTCGTCGGGGAACTGCAAGTAGCGCTGCCACTGCAGGATCTTGTGGTACGTTTCGTGTGTGGATTCCGAGCAGAATGGTGGGTAGCCGACAAGACACTCGAACATGATCGCGCCGAGCGACCACCAATCGCACTCGTTGCCGTACCCCTTCTGCAAGAAGATTTCGGGCGCGATGTAGTCGGGCGTGCCGACCGTGGAGTACGCCTAACGCGGAGACACGAGTGTTAGGGAGCGCGCATGTAACACCCTCCGGCCGATGGCGTACCAATTTCCTCCGGTTCGCCTTCCAAGTCGCGATCTGGTCCTTGCTGGACATCGTGAGGTGGATAGCGTTCACCATCACACTGTTCCGTGCCGCAGAGGTTGGTGAGGTGACGCCGTTTGCGGAGTCTAGGAGGCGTTGGTAGTAACTTGAGTCGTGTTGTTTATGGAAGCCGGTCGAGAGACCGAAGTCAGACAGCTTAATGTGCCCATCCTTGTCAATGAGGATGTTGTCGGGCTTGATATCACTGGAAGAGATGTTAGCGCCCCCACAACCCCGCATTCGCTTCGGAGCATACCGATGAATGAAACCAAGCTGATGCACGGCCTCGATCGCGAGGACGCACTCCGCGATGTAGAAACGGGTGACGTCTTCCGAGAACGTATCGTACTTGATTAGCATGGTCATGAGATCACCTCCGGGCAGGAACTCCATGATCAGGTAGAGGTACTGAGGGTCCTGGAACGAGTAGTACAGCTGCACGACCCATGGCGAATTCGACTCAGCCAGAACATCGCGCTCTGCGCGTACGTGGGCGAGCTACAGAACATGAGCGGAGGGTCGCGCAACGCCCAAGGGGGCGCATACATACCTGGTCCTTTTTCAACATCTCGTCCTTCCGAAGTGTCTTCATAGCATAGATCTTCCCCGTGTCGACCTTCTGCACCACCCGGACCTGCAGGATCGCGCCTGAGTGAGCGCGCGAGGCTCACGATCGCCCGGGACGCGGGGACGCACCTCGCCAAAGGCACCCTTCCCGATGACCTTGACCGTCCTGAAATCATCGAGCCCCAGCTTCGTGCGACGGAGACGAAGGAACGCGGACTCGCGCTTTCCTAGCTGCTGAAGCTGCCGCTGCTTGCGCTCCTCGGATGTTGTCGTATCCGCCGCGAGCTTCCGCTCGAGCTCTACGCGTCTACCAGAGTATCAGCTAGCGTCCGATGTGCATGCGCACACAGGGCGGGGGCATACACACCTCTGGTTGCGCTCGATCGCGGCCTCAACGGCGACCTTGTAGTAATGCTCAAGTTTGAGCTGCGCCGCCTTCGAGCGGGGGATAGCATCGTCAGAAAAGCCTGCTGTGGTGCGCTCGAAGTAGACGTAGTCCGCGGGCTTGCCGTTGTTGCTAGACGACTGAGACTGGGCGCTGGCAACGCTGGAGGAGGACTGGGAGGACTGGACGGGGGCGGCGGAGGGGGACGTGGTTGACATTGTCGGGAACGAGGAGGAGGACGGTAGGCCCACGTTACGAGCACGAATATGTTTCCTGCCAACCTCTCTTAAACCGCCCTCTCTTAATTGGTGGTCACGTGATGATGATCGCCCTGCCACAATGCTTTGCCGCGTCTGCCTTTTCCCCCGCGACGACCCACAACCGGGGACGGTAGCAACCACCTCTGGGCCCCGACCCTCCTCGGCTACTTATCGCACACGGAATTATCTGGGCTGCACCCGTGCAAAATGCGTGGTCGCCGAAAATACATTGCGCGCTTGCTACTCATACAGTTGTATCCAAGAGGGCGTAAACACCGAGAGTATAAGTAGATCGAGGTGGTTATAGCAGATCAAATGCGGGGTAAGTCCTGTTTGGAACCGTGCGCCATCACCTCCAGTGTTGGGATCCTCCGCCCCCCGCGGGCGGCCAAGCTTGCTGGCCGCCGTAGTTCCACTGGTCGCCTGCACTCTGGGTCGCGTCTGAGAATGTTGCTTGGCCGTAGGCGTAGCTTGGTCGTGGAGAGACGACCGGCGGAGAAACCTTATCGGTAGGCCCTTCGTAAAGGTGGCTGGCGGGTGGGGTGGATGTGGGCCACTGTGGGTTGTACATGCTACTTCTACTGTCCCGAACACCGTTTAGAAAACACTTGGGAGAGAAGGTGGATCACGTTACCTGTTGGACTGCGCCCTAGGACGTGTAGGGACGTTCGTTGAAAAATGAGCGGCGACAGCGTGGCTTACATGGAGACTCAGTAAGCAAGCGGATTGGATAAAGTGGCGATAGACTTACCTGTAGAAGGATGAAGCACCGAACGTTTCGGGCTGTGGTTCTTCCCGCGGTACCGTGGGCAGGGGCTTGCCATAGGCCATGCGTGGGTCGAAAGCAAGACGAGAGGCTGAAGGGTACTTTGCGCTCTGTTGGTAGTTTCGTAAAGAATGCGCTGAATGTGGCGAAGGTTGAGGGAGAGGCGCCGCCATAGTTGGCACGGATTGCGAATGATGCCCATGGGGGTGTGGCGAAGGCGGGCGTGATACTATAGGATTGGGCGGCAAGGATAGTGAGTGAGTAGAGTGCACTCGAACACCGTCCGCTCTGAGAGCCTCCGGTGGAGGTGGAGGAGAAGGCGGTTGGGGTGTATGCACCTCCGGAAGGGTATCGAAAGCCGGTGGATCCGGTAGAGGTTCTGCAGGCTCCAGCTCCGGCCCATCGTATGTCATTACAACTGTCTCGTAAGGTGGACCATCCAGGGACGGCCCTATCGGTGTGAATTCTGGTGGGGGAGTCGCCTCGCGTGTGAGTTCCGCGACATCTCCATTGTTGTTGGCTACTGTCAATTGCCGACGAGGCGCGCGAGAGGGCCGTGGTTGATCCTGCACAGAACTGCTGGCCCGTTCCAAGGGTGGCGGAACAGCTAGGGAAGGCGGCAGGTCCGCGTCTAGCCCGGCTTCAGCATACCATGAAGGGCGCTCTTTTTCCGAGCGGGTCTTCTTCGTCACCCTCGAAGGCCGCGTCTTCGACGAGGATCCTACGATATTGGAACCTGATGCTCGAGGAGAAGTTCTCTCTTGTGGGAGTAACGGTGGGGGTGGCGGTATTGGTTCCGCGCGAGACTTCTCGGCAGGGTATTTGGGGACGGCAGGTGGCACGGAGATGGCTGCTTTCTTGGAATCCGATCCGACATTCGCGACCGAAAGCGTATTCATGCTCACGAGCGCAGCCTCAAACACGGCGTCATCCCAAACCTCGAACCCGTCCTCATCGACGCGCGGCTCAGGCGGCTCTGTTGCACTCTGCGCAAGGATGCGAGTCGTCTTCTGGTCGAACTCATGTTGGGTGATCTCGTAGGCCGGGGGCGGGGGTGAATCCGAGGTGTCGTAGACAAGGTCACCCATACAGTTTGAATCGCAAAAAGCCAATAGCAGATCAGATTAGTAGTGAAGGTTGTCGCGGACGTAGTACGGAGGGAAAAGGCCGCAGGACGAGGTATACACTTAGGGCGAGATGGAGGCGGGACACAAAGAGTATAGGGCGGCCCTGAGCATGCTTAAGGTGAGGTAGACAGGGGCCTGCCGCATCTGCCAGTTGCACATAGCCTTGAGCGCCATTAGCGCATTCGATTGACAGGTGCGTCAAGCATTCAGGGCGACCGTACTATCGATCATAGCGTAAGCAGCCTTTCCAGCCGGTCTCCTCGTCGAAAGATTGCATGTTTTCTCAGTTTATGAAAGCCAGAGTAGAGTCTAATAGAATCCAAAGGCGCACAGAAGTCTACCAAGCAGAACGCAGGCAAGGGCGCCCGTACGGCGGTATTAGTTTGAGATTCAGAACGGGATGCGTTCATAGGCGCACGCCAAGACGCAGACCGGCGCCAAGATCTATGCCCGATTCATTGATTAGCTCGCTCAGACGCCGATGTCAGGATGATGCCATACCTATCCGGTCTATATGGGGGGATGGGCTACAGGCTAGGATCCGGGGCTGAACCCAAGTAACGGCCTGCTCAGCCTCTGCGTAGTCAAGACGAATAGTCAGGATGTTTGGGGGTATAATATGACGAGAAAGAGAGGGTCTCACAAAAGCTGTCTTCAAAGTGTACGTTAACCTTACTCGCGACGCCCTCAGGAAGCAGCTTTCTTAACGAAGCAGCACATTTCTCGAGCGGCATCCCACGCCTTACGACCAAAATAACCTGCCCAAGCACTAAAAACTTCTCAATAGCCTGCGCTATCAACGGAGCGAGGTGCGTAGACACAAGTTGTAAGGTCGCCACCTCGTCCGTGAGCTCTACGGCGACCCATCTAAGCTCGCGAAGCGTGCCCGTCGGTAAGGCCGAAAGAACAGCGCCGTATGCTTCGCAGAACCTCGTGTTAAGCTCATCGACTGGTCTGTCCTTGCCCCGTACGGTGGTGTGGTCCCGAATGTGTAGCGTAATCCGTTCGACCTGTGCGAGGTGACCTGCATCCAATGCATCCCACATGCCTGTCGTCAAAGAACAATCAGATTTTCAAACTCCCCAATGTAGAAGACCCACGCAAACGTACTCGTGTCCTCTGGCCTTTCATACAGCACAGCCTTGCACAGGTTGAGACTGAGGTCACAAATGTTTTGGCCGTACTTGTGGAAGATTCTGCCGGCGTGCCGAGCGGTGACCTCGCTATCCACTTCGGCATTGACAGCGCATACACGCTGTCCATCCATGCCGCCACAGGCATCGTTGTAGTCCAAGAAATAATCGGGGCCTGATATGTCTAGTGTGCGCACAGCAGGCGGTGAGATGTTGTACTCTCCACCAGCGGGTGTTCCAATGGCGGTCCGGGCCCCTTCGTCGTCGACATTGCCGACAAGCACTAACTCGTCGATCTCAGAGAAAAGGCCGAGAAGGTCGAATCGCGAGTGATCTTCGCTTGGATACGGGCCGTTCCGAACATCGCGGACTACTAGCTTCCCGAGCTTGAGAGTTGGTGGGGAAGGGAGGGGACGGTCGCGGTGGGACCAACCGAGCATAATGATCCCTACGAGCTCGACGGAGCCGAGGTTCGGTAGCGCCTCGAGAATATCAACAAGTAGGAAGGGTGATATAGGGTATAGATCCCCCAACGTAGGCGCCACAAGACGGAATCCGCGTATGGCGGCGGCGAGGCGTTTGTTGGCGACAACGAAGTCATGGAACTGGTCGATTCGCTTGTGCGTCTGGATGTTGACGAGTCTATACAAAAGGGGCTGAGCAATGGATCTCCAGGTGTAGCATACGAGGGAACATGATGCCAGTCCAGCGCGTTCGATGGAGCAGTGGTGGTTGCTGGTGAAATTCTCGAGTATAAGTATGACAATCTCGATGGGAAGTTTGGGCACGCCCATGGCGGGGAGAACCAACTACCGTAGCGACCGTGCTGGTGGAGATGGCCTCTTATAAAACACAACGGGGAACGCGCGTTTGTTTGTTTGGGGAACACGAATTTCTTGATGAACGGACATCAGAGAGCAGGGGCGCATGGCACGGGGGGCGCGGCCGAAGAAGGCTGCATGCAGGCAAGATAAGTAAGCAAAATTTAACTTTAGCTCTGGCGTGGTTGCGTAAGATGAACACGATGCACTTACGGCAAACTACTGATGCTTCTCCGGCGACGAGAGGTGTGCGTATGGGTGTGACTTTAGTACTAACAAGATCTGAAAGCGTCATGTTTAACGCGACGTAATTGCATTCACCAACTTGTTGAGAGTCCAGTCTACATCGTAACAGCGTCAGATAATGAAAGGCAAAGGCTGCGGGAGATCGCTAACGTACCAGAATTAGGCATCGTTGCCAATCGAAGCGGCAAGGGTATCATAAACGTACGCGCCCCTGGACAACATCAGTCATCTAATGCCTCAGTTCACTTCTGGCGGGCCTCGTTATCCTGTGTAGATGACACAATACTGTCTAATGATCTAGAAACTTGAACCGTCAAGCTCATTGACATCAATATGTTCTGGACACCTTCGAGGGAGGCCTCCGACCTTCGTGTTCTTGAGCTAGGGTACGCGCTGTTTATGCTCTTGCCGGTGTAAGGTCTTCCAGGGAAGACGCCCGAGTCGAGCTCGTGGGGCCCATCCTTGCCTGCTGGTCCCTGGATCTGTGGTGACGTTGCCAAGAGAGTGCATGCTAGTTTGCAAATTGGCGGTTTAAGCACCTAACGACCAGTAGAAGTCGAGCCCACGACACACCCGGCAGGCCAACGACCAAGTACTACTTGTACAAGCACCCCCCCCGAACGGGTATTGCGGCGAGCGGACAGAGTCTAATAGTACGCGATGACACGCCCAAATCAGCTCGGAGGCCATGAAGCCCGAATACGATCGTAAGTAGTAGGACGCAATGAGATGGAGAGAAAGCATCGCAGGCCCCACGAGAACCACTGCAAGAGTCAATTAACTAAAAGTAGCCTATATCATGGTCTAACTAGCTAATCCCCTTGGCAAGCTATGTTACGGCGCGCAGGCGCCTAACACGAGTCTCATGGTCTCGATCCGTTCAGACGTGTCTCGTGCTACAATACTCAGGAGTACTGACCTCATTCCGCACCTTGTCTGCTTACGGTACATGTCTGCATTCCTCGCGCCTGTATTTAGCCACTCGACCCGTCCGTTTGTATCCCCGCTGAATCAACGCCCGTGCTGGCGCCCTTGCTTCTCTCTCTCACGCCGACTGCTCCCTCGACGCCTTGCTTCGTTCATCTTGCCTCTCTCGGGTCGACACGCGCCACTACAAGCTACCCCGAGCTAACAACTGCTTAGAGCTCGACAGGCGCACACCCAACAGAGATCAAGCTCCCCTGTGGAAGTGAATCTCGATCAGCGACTCTCCGTCCAACTGCCAAGCTAAGCCTGAGCTCCGCAGAGGCTACCACTTACCCAGCTGTTGTTCTGGCAGCATACGGGCTTGCTCGCGCAGGAGTTTGAGCCTGCGCCGATGACGGAGATGGGGGAGCACCCGAGGCCGACTTGAGCAGTCACGTCGTCGAGCACAATGCCTAGGGCCGAAATCAACCCCGCGGCAGAGGCAGAGTTAGCCTGAAGCGTTTGTGCTATGGTGAGCGCATGGAAGTTATGTAGACTTGGTTGGGACTTACGCTCTCGACGCTGTTGCAGCACTGGACAGGACCAGTGTTGCAGTGAGCGGCGGCAGCAAGGAGAGGGAGTGCAAGGACAGAGGTGACAGCGAGACGAGCGAACATCGTGAAGGATGGTAAACCGAAGGTTGTGAGAGGAATGGGGTTATGAGAGGGTGTTTAAGATGTTAGAATGCGTCTGAGAGCTGTGCGTCTGTGTCGTTGACTGGGGAGCCTCTTGAAGCACGAATACGGGCCTTTATATCCTCCAGATGAGGTCCGTGCACTTTCTGCTTGGCCATCGTCTGGTGAGCATGGCGTCGGCGAGTGCCTCGCCTCGCACCCCGCGTAGGAGCACGGAACGCCCGTCGCTTGCGGGAGCATCGATGTGGCCCGTGTTGAACGACATCGGTTGCCTAAACCCGCTACCGCTACACGTTTCAGCTCTGGCTTTGTGGTGGCCGTGTACGGTATGCACGTCGAAAAGGGCTACCATGTGACCGACGGCTTTTACCTACAGCGGTACTTTCAGAATTGAGATATTGACGCACACCCCACCACAATATCGAACGGCAGCGTACATACCGATGGATCATACGCGGTGGGCCATGGACCGTCCGCATCGTCATGCTTTCTAGGGGTCGGTTATCGTCCCGAAGCTTTAAAGGTACCCAAGTCACCGCCTCCCAATATCCCGTCACAGAAGGTGTCCATTTTGCATACGTATATATAGACGAACCTGGGCCGACGCCGGAGGATTCGAAAAACCGACGCCAAGAAAGTCGTGTATGAGACCGACCAGTGACCAGAAGAAAACTTTGACTCACAAGTACTTGTGTGAGCGAAGTGTTGAATGAAATCATACTCTATGCTAGAGAATCTGCCCTGGCCATGACGAGTACTGCTTTGATTCAAAGTTCAGCCCGGGGCTATTATGACTGCCCGAAGCCTCACCTGCCGGCCAGTGTCAGGTAGAAGCGGCCGCGGATGGTGATGGCTCATAATTACACTGCATCCGAGTCTGTATAATTGGCCATACGGTGACTCGATCGGAACTTGAAGCTTCCGTGAATTGACGCTTGTTACTGTGCCCGAGTACTTAGAACGTGAGCGTAGATAAACTTGAGTAATATTCAAGCTAGGGGCTGCTAAGCTGGCAGTTCAAACTGCTCTGTACTACTCCCATTCTGCCGCTTGGATATCTAAGTGTCACAATCAGTCGACTATTTAGGACCTCCGATATATAGTAGTGCACCCATTCACTTTACCACGGCCACTGTTGCACAAACCGGAACACGCCACCTTCCATGACTGCATCCGGGAGCAACTCCCGCATGACGTCCACACATTGCGTGATCTCAAGGCCGCTCCGCACACCGATTGTTACCGTCTCGAGTTGCGGAAATCGAGCGATAGCCTGCTGAACCAACGGCGCCATGGCTCGCATAGTGCCACCGAACCCGTCATCGACTTTGACTATTCCCGGTAGAGTGAAGACAAGCCTGCGGAGGGTACGCGGTGCATCCGCCAACACGGCGCCGTACGCGTGGCTGTATCCGATATCGGGCTGCCAGCCGTACCCCAGCATGCCAGAGCTCGTCCAGTCGAGTTGCAGCGACTCTAGTCGCCTGCAGGGAGCCAAGGAGCACAGACTCCACAGTCCTGTTGAATACGACAGTGCAACGTAAGTGGCTGAGGCAGGCGTTATAAAGACTCGCACGGCTCACCAGGCTCGACTGATGGCCCCACATTGAGCACGACCGAGCAGACGGAGAACTCCAACTCCACCAGCCCAGACCCCCACTGTTGCAGAAGGAGCCCGGCGAACGCCAACTCATCGATGTTCGTGGGACAGAGGAGAGCCGCTCGCAGCTGCTTCGTGTCTAGTCCCCCATAGTCGAGATTGCATCGTAAGAAGCAGTCGCTGCAGTAGACTTTGACCTTGCGCACGACCGCCGGGGTGAAGTAAGGCAGCACGAGCGCATCGGAGCGCTGTAGGTCGCCTTCAACGAAATCGCCTCTATTGTCAGCGAGATAGAGCTCGTCCACGTCGAAGAGGCTGAGGATGTCGAATGGTAAAGTGTCCGGGGAAGAGAGGGGTTTGTACGTGATCGAAGAGAGGAAGAGGTTGGCAAGTTTGGTGGGCGCCGTGGGTGGTGGAGCGTCTCGAGGCCAACCGAGCAGTGCGACCCGATTGATTCTGAGTTCGGATAGAGCGGGAAGGGCGGCCACGACGTTCATGAGGAGGTCAGGAGATAGGTTGCGATTCGGATCATCGACCGCTTGTATTTCGTCCTCACCATATTCGAGATAGGCCGCGTACCATAGACGGAGGGCATTGACGGCTCCAGCTATATGCGGCGCCGACAGCAGGAATGCTAAAAACTGATCGAGTCTCTGTTCCGCGATGTCGTGTTGGATTGACTTGAAGAGACGTGTCTGGGCGAAGGGTCGCCAAGACGAGCAAACTAGAGAGCAGGACGCGAATGAAGGTTTGTCGTCGAGATCGGTATCCCCGAGGATGTGGTCGACGATTTCGCTGGGAATCGAGATCATAGTGATAGGAGTAAGGTCTCAGACTGCTGGGAGTTCAACAGTGCATACAGGCTACTTCCTTGCGTGTGGATACTAATAAACCCTCTGGCAAGCTGATAACCACACGAGAATACGCGGACGGCGGCCGAATCCCAGGGAGGCTGCCCAGAAATCCTATCGCTGATCAGTCCGGACTCGTGCGCGTGGTTGACGTAACTCACCACGAACATGGCTGCGCAGTGAACGCCTTGCTAGTTACATTAGGGTACCATTGGTATGCAGCCTTTAGAAGCGAACCGTGCTCAGCCTGAATGCGCCCGGTGCCGCGGAGTACAAGTTGGATGTATATGTCTTCCGTCCTTTCTCAGCTTTAGAAGTCGACATGCTGCGTTTCAAGTTGTACGGAAGCACAACTACGTCAGACGGCACTCGATGAGATGAGATCTTTAAATCTGAACTAACCTTCGAAAACGTCGTGGATGCCTTCATTGATCGACGTAAAGGTCATTCTCTTCCCGTGGCCTAAGCAACGGAGGCTACTAGACGTTCAAACGCAGTGTGACGCCGGTCGAACATCCGATGCTCGAACTTCACCACCCCGCTGTCCACGATCTTCGCCGGGAGGAGATCGTGCATGACGCCCATGCACCTATCGATTCCAACCCGATCCCTCACGAGAATCCTCACGTCCTGGAGGCCCGGAAACCGCGCGACGCTCTGCAGGATCAAGGGGATGATTTCCTTCATCACGGCTGTGAACAGCCCGTCGACCGTGACAAGGCCTAGAACGCCGAATACCAGCTCGCGCAGCGAGGTTGGCGGTGCAGACTCCAGGATGGCGCTGTAGGCTTTCTGATACTCGGCAGACCTCTGTAGTTTGCGGAAGCGCGAGCGATCGAAGTGGAGCCGCAGGGTCTTGAGGCGCGTGCATGCGGCCAAAGAGCATATACTCCATAGCCCTAGTAGGAAGAAGGGTAACTAGGTCAGTGACTGCCGGCGATGTGTGGCGTAGGAGCGCACATACCCGGGTACGAACTTGACTCCCCGTCGTTCGCAACCTGGCACATGTTGAGACTGAGGTCGACCAGCCCGCCGCCACAGCGCTGCAACAGGGACCCTACGAGCCGCAACGACAGCACGTTCACAGGATACAGAACCGCCGCGCGCAGTTGCTCGGCATCCAGACCCCCGCGGTCGAGGTTGCAGCGCAAGAAGCAGTCGTCCCCGCGGAGCTCGAGCGTGCGCACGGCGGGCCGCGCGGAGGTGGGCAGCGTGAGCACGCTGGCGAGCTGCATGTCCGCCTCGGGGAAGCCGTCTTTGTTGCCGGACGTGACCAGGTGGTCTGTGTCGAAGAGGCTGAGGATGTCGAATGGCGCGGTCGTGTGTGATGGAGAGAACGGCTTATACGTTGTGCAATTGAGGACCAGGCGGGCGATGCGGGCCGCTTGAGTGGGTAACGGGGAGGCGTTGGGCCAGCCGAGAAGTACGACCCTGTCGAGCGTAAGGTGGGAGAGCGCGGTAAGGGCCGCCACGGCTCTCAGCAGAAGGTCGGGGGATAAGTCGCGATTCTGGGTACTACTACGTGGGGGAACGGACGCCTCCCGCTCCGAACCCTGATCGGGTTCGTCATCGTCAAGTTCGCTGGCAGACTCTTCCTCCTCTTCGTTGGCCCACAGGCTCAGCGAGCGAACCGCGCAGGCGATGTGCGGCCTCGCTTCGAGAAACGCGAGGAACTGGTCGAGGTCCTCCACGTTGCGGGTGATGGTTCTGAACAGGCGAGCCTGTGCGAATGTCCGCCAATTATGGCAAACGAGAGAGCAGGACACGAGCGACGCCCGATCGCGGGGATAGTACTTCTCCCAGCCAGCGTACTCGATGATAAGGTCCGTCACCTCTAGGGGGATGGGTATCATGCCGACGGGGGTGTGGCCGACAACCAGGGTCTACTTCAGTAAGAGATGATGCTGCTGTGCCAAGGTTTGGAACGCTTCCCGCCGGTAACCTTCTTACCCTTCAAATGGGGGTGGATATCAGTGGATGGCAGTAGATGAGCAAACCAGGTTTCCAACGCCACAAGGCCCACGTGTCTGTCATCGGGCGTGAAAACGTGGGAAAGACACTGGCACGTACGATGTGGGCGTAGGATAATTGTCCAGAGCACGTTGGCGTTGAGGAAAGAGAACAACGTCCGAACGATGTATTTACAGTGCATCGTGCACGTAGTACAGTATACACAGTCCATTGAGTGTGACGCGACAAAGAACACAAACGAGCACTAACAGTTGCAAACAACATACACGGGGTTGAATGCCCCGATATCGAGGCCAGAGCGATACATCACGAAGCGGTGTCGAGGAGCATTAGTCGGGGACCAGCGGACGCGAATGGACGTTACGAGTGTAGATATCTCCAGAAATGCATAGGAACGATGGGGTAGCCCCCCGTTAGATATGTGCGTTGAAGCCCAGGAACGAAACAAACCGCCGCTTGAAACCCGAAATCCAAGAAATGCCCGCGGCCGCGCCGCACGACCGACCGACCGATATTACCTCCTCGTCGCACCGCGCTCACCCTCCTAACTCGCTGACGCCCTCTATACTCCCCTCGCTGACCGTTCCCGTCACCCCGCCGCGGTCCTGCAGAGTCTGCGCAACGAATATGGCAGCGAGCACGACGGCGTAAGCGACGAGCCACATCCAAAAGCGAAGCGCGCGGGGCGGCACGGCCTGCGCTAGCAGATGACGCACCCGCCAGAGAACCACCTGCCAAGCAGACGCAGACGCGTAAGCATGAGCCCTTGATCGCGGGGGAGAACGACATCATCAGGCCCGGGCAACACACTCGCACAGCACGGGGAGAGGGGAGATCGCGCGGAGGAAGGGGGCGACTTACCAATTGCTGTTCAGCTGCTCGATCCAGTGCACGACCAGCCGCAGGCGCAGGCGCGGGGAGCGAATGGGCAGGAGCTTCGCCTTCTCGTGCTCATCTATCGGAAGAAGCTGCACAAATACAAATGCCTGTCAGCGACACTGGTCATGGCCATCTCGGTACGGCGGGGACGTACCAGCGCCATCCAGAAGCTGAAGCTCGCGGGGTCGCTCGGCATCGGGACGTAGTTGTTGTTCAGGTGCTGTACGACCCACGGTGTGCCCTCGCGCATCTGGTCTATGAACGCATGACACTTGGCCATCAGCTCCGCGTTCGTCGGCGCCCGTGGGGCCTGCGAGGGACCGGACGTCGCACGCGAGCCTTCCGCCACCTTGTCCTCGGACACGCCGTTGTCGCCTGGTCGGGTATGTGGCTCGTGGTCGCGTCTGTGGCTGGGACGTTCAGTAGGCTCCGACGATGCTGGAGGGGTATGAATCGCGCCCGGGTGGGATCGGGCGGAGGAAGGTGACGCTGTTTGAGTGTCCACCGCTGTATTTCGCAGCTCAGCTCTGACAGCGGCCTCGAGCTGGGCCTCTGCCCGCGCTGGGTCCACCCGACTGGTTGCCGCGACGCGGGGCCCGCTCGGGTCATGCCCGGCTGTGTCCTGTGCAAGACCGCCTTCCCTCCGATCATCAGCACTGAATTCCCCGGGCGGGACAGCACCGTCGTCGAGCTCCTCCTCGTAGTCCTCGATGCGCTCGATTCTGGCCACCGTGTAACCGTCGAGTGTCCCGCGCTCCATGATGCGGAAGCGCCATGTGCCCCAGGTCTCCACGAGGCTGCGCCCGTCCGGTAGCATTTGCACGTTGCGGATGGCGAGCATCGTGCCGTAGTCGTTGCCCGTACTAGAGGCGCCCGCGGTCGAAGAAGGGGCCGAACGGGGAGGAGGGATCATGCCAAAGCAGGGGTGGGGAGAATCCAGACATCGACGGAGCATTAACCGGTATCTAACACAGCGTGTGAGTCAATCGCAGCGGGGGCCAAGTAGGAAGGAATTTACCGGGGTTCGAAGAAGTGTAGCATCGTGGGCATTCCTGGGAAGCTCAGCTGACAAACGAATATGGGCGTGTCGAGGCGCGCATCGCGCTCTTCCGCCTCGATAGTAGCGCCGCGCTCGGCATATGCGTCTGGAAACGCATTGCGTACTGTTACGCCACCGTCAGCACGGCTGGATACCGGAGGAAACGTCAAACGACGCACTGATGTCCAGGATGACCTTGTTACAAGGATGGTGCTGGAAATAGTCGTATGCCGGAAGCTTCTGTCTGCAAAGCGGACACGTTTGGCTGTGGTCGAACGAGCGGAACAAGCAGCGGGTACAAAACGTCTAGAGGGCGATGGGTCAGCTACGTCAGGCCAGAAGGATGTTTTTATAGCGTCCGCAGGCACAAGAACGTTCGTGAAGTCCCAAAAAAAAGATAGGATGCCTCGACCTGAGCTAGCAACGCTCGAGGTCGATGGCACACCCAAGCATCGATCGTGCAGAGCGGGGCGGCAGAGTACCCGGTCCAGGCTGTACGAGCCTGGATGGGGGGGCACCAGCTCAGGGGGCCGCGCCCATATTCCGCATTGGGACTTCCGCCGCCCGATCGGGCAGGCTTCTGTGCCGCAGACTCAAGCGGAGCGAGATGGAGGCCGTGCGCGGGATCTGAGTTCGCGGAGGCAAAAGCGCAAGCGTACCGTCAAGCAAGTGTGGAGGGCTGCTGATCGGGCCCAGCCCGAGAGTCGCGATGCGGAGGCAGACTCGTGCACCGCGCACGACCCCGAGGGGGACGGAATCGTGCACGGCGCAAACGGGCGCGATCCCGGGGCGCACTGCTCGCAGCTGCAGAGCGCGGCATCCTGATGAGGCCCGGCTCAGACGTGCGGGGATCGACGGAACGAAATGGCGGGCGTCGAGGCTCGGGCTGCGCGGGGAGGCGTCCGGGACAAGGCTCATTTACTCACATGCTGGCATGGTGTGGTAATCGGCTGCCAGAGCAGCCCAAAGCATATCTCGCACGTAAGTTCCGACAGCAGCTCCTTCTCCAGGTGTGTTTGTCGGTCGTGGTCGGTCCGGTGGGGCTGTGGGCGGGGTTGCGAAGGTGAGACACGACCATGCAGCCGTCGCCGGCGTTTGCGCGGATGAAGACGGGGGCTTGGCTGCGAGCGCGACCGAGAGTGGTGACGGGAGGCGACTGACGGCGGCGAAGAACTCGGCACGCGCTCCTCGGAGTGCGAGTCTCGGCCGGACGACGAGGCGCGTTGCGACGTGGAGCTCGTGGGGGATATGGGGGGGAGCGGGAGGTACTCCAGGTCAGAGTCCGAGTCGACCTCATACTCTGAGTCGGTGCGGTCGTCCTGGTCGTCCTGGTACACTAGCGAAGGCGTGTCTTGCACGTCCGGAGCGCTAAGCAGCTCAAGGAGCTTGTTTACGGTGACGTCAAGGGGCGGTGAGTGTGAGAACGTCGCGGGGGCGCGTGAAGACGAAGAGCAGTCTGGAAGGGGGCATCTAGGGAGCGAGAACGAAGCGTCGGCCGCCCTGGAGGTCGAGGGGGTGTCCGGCGGGGGTGCAAGGTGGGCGGCGCAGAATGTGTGGCCGCAGTGGAGGGTGACGGGCGCGTGGAGGAGGGCGGGGGAGGGGCAGAGGCGACAGTGGAGGAGAGGGAGGAGGCTGCGAGGATGCATGGGAGGAGAGGGACGGGGTGAGAGGAGGGGAGGAGGAGAGGCATTGGCGTGGAGGGCGGGAGTGGTAGATGTAGTGTGCTCGGGGGGATGATGGGGCTCAGATCGCGGGACGGAGAGGGCGAGCGGGAGATCTGGGCTGGGACGGGGGCGCTGAGGGGAAGGACGACGAGGAGGGCGATGTGCTCCCTCCTCTCTGCGATTCGCACCCTCGCCCTCGGCCTCATGCCTGTCCTCCCACCGATCCACGCCCTCCCTGCGCCCACTGCCCCCGCATCTGGCGCCCCCATTCCCCTCTCCGTCCCCACCACCCGCAGCCCCGCGCGAACCGGGCCCAGGCGGCGGCGTGTGCGCTTCGGGATCCCTGTCGCTCATAGCCAGCAGCAGCAGCAGCCGACACTCATCTGCGCCCAACCGAGGCCGAGACGACGGGCGAGGGCGAGGACAAAGACAAGACGAGGGTGGAAGAGTGCGCTCTGAGTCTGGAGAGAGCGAGAGATCCTCATTAGTCGGCGATCGTCGTGCCTCAATCGACATTTCCGTCCACGTGCCCGCTCTCTCGATCGAGATCCAGATCTGTTCCTCGCGCACTCAATCTCGTCTCCTCCCTGGCTTCGAACATCCTCCAGTCTGCTCGCCCTCCTTCCGCCCACGCGCCGGCTGCTCCTCCGCGCCGTGACCAGCTACGTACACGACGCCCCGCCCGCCTCTGGACCCACAGTGCACGCTGCCAGAGCCCCCTCCCGAACGACCCCGCCCTGCGCTCTCACACCCGTCAACCTAGCACGACCGTTCGCAACCCGCCTCTCATTTACAGCCGTCGCGGGGCCGAGTAGCTTTCCCGGCATTTTCCTCGCCCAGACGTCTACTTGTACAACAAACTCTTCCGTCCTCCTTCCCGTGTTTTCCAGCCGCTCATACCACCTCTTCTTTCTCCTCTGCAATTTCCCACCCGATTTCCTTGCCCGCCCAGAACGGAACCACATGAGTCGGTCCGGCGCCATAGCCCTCGATCCCAACCACCCTGCGCGGCGCCCGTCGGAGCACAACACGCTCGTCGCTTTCCGAAACGGGTCGCCCGTAAAAGGCCCTCCCGTGTGCGCTGACGAACCCCTCCAGCTTGTCCAGCGCATCGAACGATTCCAGCAGATGCGCCACCAGCGGGAGCAGGATCGGGGACGTGTACACGCCCGCCGCACACGGCTGCGTCGGCGCCGCCGTCGCCTTCGTCTCTGCCGGGTGGGGGGCAGAGTCGGACCCGAGGAAGAACCGGGGGTGCCCTATCGGGATGCGAAGCAAAAACAAAACAAATAAAGGGAATAAAGAACGCGCAAAGGCGACGTGAGGAACGCGGCGGCTCAGCCTCAGCCGGAGTCGGGGGAATAAAGGATGCCCGGACCTTCTTTCACAACCGCCCGCAGCGCGGCGCGGTCGTCCGGGTACTTGGCCACGGGCTTGCAAAAGTGCCAGGCCTGGCCCGCCCAGTCGTCGACCGTGAGCGCGAGGTGGTGCGCGGTGATCGTGCACGCGACCGTGTCGCCGAGGCTCTTCACGCACTCGACCGCCGCGCGCGTCGTCGCGTGCTCGAGCACGATGCGCAGCCGCGGGAAGGCTGCGTGCAGCGAGCGCAGGTGCGGCAGGAACGCGGGCTCGGCGTTCAGCACGCAGGTGTTCGTCGCGGCCGAGGACGGCACCTCGCCGTGCAGGTTGAGCACCATCCCCACCTCTTCCATCGCGGCGAACACGGGGTAGTAGGCTTCGTACGATTCGATGCCGCCCTCAGAGTTGGTCGTGACGCCGCGCGGGTACGACTTGACACCTGTGATGCATGAAAGGTGAACATGGCCGTTCCTCGTTCCTCGTGTGTGTTCGCAGCGATCTCACCGACGATGCCGGCGCGAGCAGCCTTGCGGATCTCGTCCGGAGTGAGCTCAGGGGAGAGATAGAGCGTCATCAGGTACTCGACAGCGGGGTCGATCGCCTGCAGCTGTGCCCGGTAGAGCACCGCCTGTTCCGTGTTCGTGACCGGCGGCTTGAGGTTGGGCTAGGTTCGACGGCGGAGATGAGAAGAAGAAAGAGTGGAGAGAGCACCTAGGAGGAACGTGCCATGACATAGGCGAGGGAAAAGCCGCCTTGACGGACGTGTTTTGTTACGAGTTCCGCCAGCTCACCCTGGCGCAAATGAACATGGAAATCGGCCGGCGAGGCCACCGATATGGTGCGTTGGCTGTCAGACATGGTGGATACCGCAGGAAAAGAGCTCCCCGGATGCGCGCCTATTCTAACGAACTTAGAAAGGTAAGTCACGTGTGGCAAACACATCCATTAGACGCCGCCGAAGAACATGAGTTCATGAGTTTCAGCCAAGTCGTCACTTGTGGCCCACAGAGGCATGTCATTTGCCGCGCACCATGCACACCTTTGAGGTTACCCTGAAAGTATTAGTGCAAGTATCTCGATGCTCAGCGTCAGTTTACACGATATCATCGCCTCCCGCCACGGCCGGTACAGATCGCTTGGTGTACCCGCAGGGTAGTGGCGGGTGGCGGCCGTGTCCGACGGATTTGTATACATCTCACTCCTAACATCATTGTCCTTTCAAGCTACATTAGACAGAAAGCTATGAGATCCAAAACCACGCGATTCATATAAGTTGGTACCGCCACCTTACGTACCTAATTGAGGTCTATAAGCGCACACCGCCACAAGCCATAGCCACATTATAAAATGCCCAAGACTGACCCACATACACTGCAGCACCTCTGCTTCCACCTCCGCTAGCCCATCGATTTACACGCCACATCCGCTCGCGGCCGGGCGGGTTCTTATACACATGTCTACCTTACCGCCTGAAATCCTCTCCGCCATTTTCGCCAGTGTGCGAATGCACCAATGGGGTGGATTCCAACTGCCCGCGGACAAGGCCTGCCTCATCTCTTGCTCCCAAGTGTGCCGCAAATGGAAGAACCTCGCACAGTCCTTTGTATATAGGACGGCCTCGCTCAGCATATACAAGCCCCTCCGCCCGTTCCTCCGCTTGGTCCAGCAGTTTCCTGAGGTCGCCGCACACGTCGAGGAGCTCGAGATTACGAGTGGATGGGACGACTGGGGTACGGAACCCGGCTTGCCGCCCACGTACATCTGCCAGTTGCTGGACTGCCTCCCGCGCATACACACGCTTTCTTTCGAAGACGTCGACTTTCTAGGTTGGCCGATTCTGCGCCCGTTCCCCGAGAAACGGTACAAACTGCGCAAGCTCAGCATGGTGCGCGTCCGCTGGTGCGCATACGAGTCCGATCTGGTGTTGCTCCCTGGTGTGGCGTGCACCGTGTTTGACTTTCTGAGCTTTGTGGATGTGGAGTACCTTTACCTCTCTAGCGGGTTTTACAAGTTTCGCTTCAAGTCTTCGAATACTAAATCGCAGGAATTGAAGGTGAGAAGAGTTGTGCGCACGCGAGACAACGATGCTGCGCGTCCCGTCGTGCGAGAGATAGCTTTACACGGCTGGGACCCGTTCCTCGAGGTTGCCTTGATGCACGGTGGCCTCGACAAGGATGCCCTGCGCTCGGTGACCATCTATGATGAGGGATCGCAGCGTGACACCACGGACAGGGACCTACTCATCGGGGAGCTGCTGTATCTACACGGTGGGAGCATACGACATCTCTCCCTGAGAATAGCCAGGTTGGTTGATACGCGCTGCCGTGAAGGGCAGAACGCGGTTTCCGGTACGTGCCGCTTTCTATGGATCGACTGTGAGCTCGGCCGCTAATGGACAACTTGTCAGCCTGGCTGAAGCAGTGGAGCATTTCCTCGTGCACAAGCCTAGAGACGCTGTGCCTCGACGGATGGTGCTGTTTCGGGAGAACGGGCCTCGAACTGGCACGCTGGTCTCGCAACCTGCAATCCGCGCTCGCCGCCGTCCTCCGTCTCACCGCATCCACGTTGGTTACCTTGATCATCGACATGGACTCCGTTTCGCAACCCCAAGAGGCGTTCGATTATGTTGCGCCGCTCGTTGTGCAGGCCATCGACCGTTTTCCTGCACTGCGAGAACTTGAATTACGTATTTACTACAAGGCCGACCTTGAGCAGTGCCGAGCCGACCTCTGGAGAAGACTACCGGAAAGCGCGCTACGATATAACATCCTGAAACTGACCCAAAAACATTCCGGTGAGCTACTGGGCTCGGACAAGAGAACGTGAGCTGACTGATCTCCCGAAGTGCGGTATAGTGTAGATTAGTAGTTGTGTGCGATTGGATTATTTATGAACTTGTACTAGGAGTCGATTAAAATGAGCCAAATATCAGTCGAGATGCGTGGCCAATGATCTGTGCCTTCATGGTCTAGTAACAAGGAAGAAGGGAACATGTACACACATGAGGACTGCTCCAACTCGCGGAGGCTCGAGCTCCAAGTTGAACGAGTCCCTCTCTGAGCGTCAAAAGTTAGATGATGCGGTCACGTGGTAGGAGTGCGTACGCGTTAGCGCCCGTGGCACGCGGCTCGTTGGTTTGGTTTGGGAGCCGGAGCGGCCACAACGTTGAACAGACCATCCACACCCACACCGTCCCTATAGCTCTCTACTCCGACGCCGCCCCCACTCGCCGCCACCCTGGGCCTCCGACACTACCACCTCCCTCCGCCCTTCCTTCTTCCACACCATGGTTGCCGCGGGCTCCATCACAGTCGCAGGTAGGTTCTCCGTCCTTTGTCCCGCACCTCCCCCGCTTCCGAGCAGCAAGACGTATGCTGGTGCCGGTGCTGACCATCGTATGTGACCCACGTTTAATAGTTCGTGTACGCCCTCCGACTTCATGGGAGGCCGCACGCCTACCGCAACAAGTTTACGACGAATGCATTCGAGGCGACGGCGCCCTCTCCACCCCTGGCCGCGTCGCCAACACCTCCCCACTCCGCCATATCGTCGAGATTGTTGACGACCGCGTCCTTACGTTTGATCCCCAGGAGAAGGACCAGACACGCGCATTCGTTGAGCGCGGGTTCGTGCCCCCAGGAACGAAGCGTTACAAGGACAGGCGGTTTATATTCGACCGCGTATTCCGTCACGATGCCACACAACAACAGGTCTACCAAGGGACCGCTCGACCATTACTGAGCAATCTACTAGATGGGTACAACACCACCATATTTGCCTATGGGGTGAGCGTTATTCCTCTTCGTCTGCAGAACGGTGGAAGCTAATCACATTGGGACTGCGTGCAGGCTACCGGGTGCGGCAAGACACACACCATCAGCGGGACGGATGCCGACCCCGGAATCATTTATCTCACCATGGCGGACCTCTTCCAGGAGATTGAGGACCGTCGAGAAGACCACACCATCGACGTCGCCGTCACCTTTTTGGAAATCTACAACGAAGAGATCCGCGACCTGCTGTCTGAGCCGGGCACGCCTACCCCGCGTGGGGGCCTGCAAATACGCGAGGACAAGACGGTCAAGGTCGTGGGTTTGACTGAGTTAAGGCCAGCGAACGCAGACGCAGTCAAGGAGATCGTTCTCCTTGGCAACTCACGACGTACGCAGAGCCCAACACATGCGAACGAAACGAGTTCCAGATCGCACGCGGTCCTTCAAGTACATATTACGCAAGCACCACGAACAGCAGCCATAACAGAGCAGCGGACGATGGCAACGCTCTCCATTATCGATCTCGCCGGGAGTGAACGAGCTGCTGCTACTACTAACATGGGCCAACGAATGGTTGAGGGTGCCAACATTAACAAATCCCTACTCGCGCTCGGCAATTGCATCAATGCGCTCTGCGAGAGCGGCGGCGCTATCCGACACGTACCTTACCGGAACAGCAAACTCACACGACTCCTCAAGTTCTCCCTCGGGGGTAACTGCAAGACAGTCATGATCGTCTGCGTTGCCCCTACGAGCGCACACTTTGACGACACCCACAACACCCTCATCTATGCGGAGCGCGCCACAAAGATCAAGACCAAGGTCGTCACTCGCAATGTCGTCGACGTCAATCGGCATGTCGGACAGTACGTCGAGGCGATCAACCGCCTCAACCTCGAGGTCGCGGAGCTCAAGGAGAAGCTTGCGGGTAAGCGCGACGCGGAACGCGAGATCGAGAAGCGTAAGCGCCGCGAGGCGCTCGTAGAGGTCGAGAAGGCGAAGAGCGACTTGCAGCTAAAGGCGGACCAGATGCAGCCGAGCATCGTGGACGGCACGAACTGTGCGGGCAAGATCGCGGTCGCGGAGGCGAAACTCAAGGTCATCCGTACCCGTCTAGCGGAACTCGATGCGCAAGCCTCATCTTCGTCTTCCTCGCTTTCGCCCGACCTCGAGACCGAACGCGCCCTCCTCCAAGCCCTTGCTGGGCCGGAGGAGCAGGTTCTCAAGGCGGAGAGCGCCTTGAACGTGCGCATGCAGCGGGCGAACAATTCGGGCGCGCTCTTCGACGCTACGCTTCGGGCAGTCCAAGAACGCCGTTCTTCTGAGCGTCTGGACGAGGTCTCTGTGGAGAACGTCAAGCTCGACGCACGCTGGCGTAAGGCGGAGATGGAGCGTATCAAGGCCGAAGCCAGACAGGAGGCCCTTCGTGAGGCTGTTACGGCTCAGGCCGAGGCGGTTGTTAGCCTCGTCGGGCTTGTCGGGCGTTGTACGGTGATGTTGAACGAAGCCAGCAAGGCGCTCGGCGCCGCCGCAGAAGAGGGTCGTGATGGATTAGAGCCTACGGCTAAGTCACTCAGCACGTCCCTAAAGAGCGTCGCGGACGGGAACGATGCGGCCTTCAAGTCACTTTTAGGACACTCAATCGCTGCATATGCCTCCACGGCGACTCCTCAGACGAACTTGTCTTCTCTCGGCAGTTTCAGTGGCTACGCCTCCCTTGGCCATGGCCGAGTCGTTTCCGGTCCTACTGTGTCCCAGCAGGCGAAGGCAAAGGTCTCGAGGCGATCTTCATCATACGGCTCATCCGTCGGCTCTCCGCTCCGCAAATCCCACAAGAGCCCACGCAAATCGCTTCGTTCGAGTCTTGCACCCTCTGCTGCTCCATACCGCCGTGTCTCAGACAAAGACAAGGGCAAGAAGAAGGGTGTGCAATGGCGCGACTACGCAGGTCAGGGCGATATCGATGATGGCGGACAGGGATCTGCGGTTGCGCCTGTAGTCATCTCTGTTACACCCGCAGACACTAGCTCGGCATCGTTCTCCCTCCCAGAATCGTCACAGCGCAACTTATCCATAGGAGGCTCGGAGAGCGAATGGGAGGACGAGAAGACCGATACGAGCCTAGATCTCAGCCTCTTCTCTGCTCCGTCGACATCCTCGGCCACTTCCTCTTCGTCGAGCGTAATTCGCGGCGCGGGCCCCAGGCGGCCACGGGCTAGTCGGCTTGACCCCGGGTTCCTAAAGTCGCGCGCTCGCGGGTCAACTCTGGGCAGCCTTGCCGAGGACGACGAGGAGCGCGCGGCGGCGATGGGCTCCCCGCGGCGAGGCAACCCGTTATCCGACCGCAACATGAATCGTGCTTCCTCCCCGTCAGACGAGTCCAGCAGCTCCCAAGAGACCGCGACAGGGAAGGCGCGCGAGCGGCACCACGGCAGCCCTGCGAAGCGGGTGCCCCTCACTCCCAAAGCCGTCGGGGCGAGCAAGGCCGGGCGGCGACGCTCGAACATTGGCCCCATGCGCAGCGAGCGGCCACGGCGGCGCTCGAGCATGATCCCACAACTTTCGCCGCAGGGCCGCGCGTCGCTTGGGGGTGCGGGCGGGTCGTCGGGCACGGGCAAGAGCTCGTCGGGCCCGCGACGTGTGGCGATCGGTGCGTCGCCGGCGAAACGACCAAAGCGCATGTCGCTGCTCACGGTGTCGTCAGCGCGGTTGCACGCGGGCGGGTCATTGCGCGGAAAGGGCGTGGACCCGAATGCGAGCATGGACACGAGCTTCCGGAGCGCAGCGGGCGGGTCGCGGCCAACATGGCGGTGAGCGGGCGTTGCGGCGAGATGATGCCTATTGCTGGTGTTTCTGGTCCTGTCGGTGTAGAAGACGTCGGGCCCTGGGGGAACGCGAGCGCGCGGGGAGCGAACTTGGGAGGCGGGGACCCCGAGCTGGTGTTGATTATATGTGTACTCGATTTATCACGACGCGACACGACAGAATACCGCCTTCGTTTTCTCTTGTTTGTTCTTTTGCTATGTTTCAACTTCCATCCACACTTGCACTTACACTTATATGCCCTGGTTTCCTTCCGACGCAGATCTGTCTGTTTTTCCTGTCCTCGCTCTTAGTCTAACACTGCGCGCGCGAGCCCCTCCCCCACTTTGGACTTGTAAAACTGCATATACCCTTGCGCTGAGACTCGCTGTCCCATTGTTGTCTTCTATTGTCCTATGCACATCCTCTATTGCCGTGCACCCCACGGGTAGACTTGCTCATGGCTGTGTTCCCATAACAGGAGAGCTATCCAAAATTGAGAGCGTGAAACGAAGTGGAATAATTTATGCAAGACGACCATATATTCCTCGGTACTAGAAGGCACGCTTAACTTCGAAGAATGACTGGTAAAACTGTAAGCCCGATGAATCTAGCACAAAATATGCTACACACCTTCAAGTAGTACACCTGCCATGCAACCACCGAGAACAGTACCCCCGCCTGCAGAATAGACCACCACTTGACCCGGTCGTTTGTTGACTCAGCGGTGTTTCTGTGTGTTCGCTCGCGCACGACAATATATTCTTGTTCGTCCTTGACCGCGGCCAACCCGTGGGACAGTTGCCGAATCTCACGCTCAATGGGCGAGACAATGTCTGAAGCCAGCTCAACGCCTGAGAACTAAACGCAAAACAAACTAACTTACCTTCATCGTCGACGTAGATGACACCGTGCACGTTGAAGCTTCGCAGTGAAACACGGGTCAGGCCGGGCGCGCCTCGCCTGCGAAAGTGACACGTACCTGACCATCTTATCCACGACGGTGGACATTTGGTTCGAGAAGCAGTACTCGTACCGGCCATCCCTCTCTGCGGTAATGGAGACAGTGCCGGTAGACTGCTTAATGTGCTTTCCGAGCGCGAGTCCTCCCGGGTCTGCCAGCTGCGAAGTTGGGCAGGTCGCATCTTGGTGGCACACGCCTCATGGACGGCAAACACTCACCCAAAAGTCGATGTCGAGGTGACCCCCTCCGCCCACTTGGTACGTCACCGTCATCTGTGTGCAGCCATGAACAAATTGAGTGCTTTCGCAGAGCCATTAGGCGTACTTTATCGTTCACATGTAGGTCCTCGAAGAAGCACTCCTTCTTGGAAGCCGGTACCTCTACCATATGCCCCGAGACCAGCAGAGGCATCATAAGCAGAGCAGCCAGCCACATAACGGAGAGCACGGGGGTATATGGTCGTCGCATGGTCATCGAGTCCAGTAGGATGCAGTCTTAGCCGTGGCAGCAAACCCGAATGCAAGGTTGCCCTGCCGAGCACACCGCACAGCTGTACAGGGTCACGTGCGCGAGGCTGGGGGACCCCGATGCACCCTTGATTGCCATCTCGGGGTCCCGGTCGCGATCTCGAGAAGGGTCCGAGGCGCGAGGTCTTTCTCCTCGACTGCACTTTTTCAGCTCTTACTCTCATCCTGCCCCTCGACTGCATTTTTCCCGCTCACGACAAATACCCACGACGCCATGTCCGAACCGACCGATGCTCTTGCGCCCAGGGTGAGTGTAGCCTCGTTTAAGCGGGTCAGGCGACCGCGTCGGTGCAATCGATGCAGAGCGAGATCGCGCCACCTTTAACGGTGAGGACAAGTGTACGTACTGATGAGGCTCGTATTTTCAACAGGATGAGGAGCATGACCCTCACTTTGAGCCTGTGATCAAGCTCACGGAGCAGGTCGAGACGAAGACCATGGAGGAAGACGAGGACGTCCTCTTCAAAATGTGCGTTTCGATCGCTTGCGCTATCTTTAGTGCTTACAATTCCGCTATTGCATAGGCGCGCAAAGCTCTTCCGGTTCGCGACCGACTCTTCAGAGTGGAAGGAACGTGGCACGGGCGACGTCCGTCTGCTCCAGCACAAAGAGAGCAAGAAGGTCCGTCTTGTGATGAGACGCGATAAGACCTACAAGGTCTGCGCCAACCATGCCAGTGAGCACACTGTTCTACCCACCCGTACATTCAGTGTATTTAATAATCCGCCCAGTCTCGTCGGACATGCGTCTCCAGCCCAACATCGGCTCGGACCGTAGCTGGGTCTGGAAAGTCGCTGCTGACTACTCTGAGAACCCTCCGACCTCCGAGACGCTCGCTATTCGGTTCGCGAACGCTGAGAGTAAGCATATATACCTGGATATTAGGTCGTTGTCCTTAACTTGTTTGTACAGATGCTCAGCAGTTCAAGGACGCGTTCGAGAACGCGCAAACGATTAACTCCGGTCTGACTGGTGGCGCTGCTCCTGCTTCAGAAACGAAGGAGGCTGAGCCCGCCGCCGAGAAGAAGGACGAGCCCGCGGAGGAGAAAGAGTCCGCAGAGGAGAAGAAGGAGGGGGCTGAGGAAGAGCCTAAGGAAGAGCCCAAGGCTGAGGAAGAGAAGAAGGAAGACTAAGCAGCAGCATACCACCCCTGTTACCATATTGCCCATCGATATCGACATCCATCTGTGCCTTCATTCCTACGCTGTCTCCTCTGCGCGAGACGGACAGCGCTCCTCTGTAGCTTTCGCGTTCGATAGAGGTATGGTTGGCCTATGTAGCCAGTACGGTGTATTTTTCACGTTGATTTCTTCTCCCACATGACGACCTGAAACGTAGTGTGCTCTACATCCATGCATCCACGGCTCCGAGCCAGCTCATACAATACAACACCGTTACAACAACAGCCATAGTTCGTCAGTAGATTGTCAGTGATATCGTTTGCTCCTAACGTTAGGAATTGCTTTGTGGGGTATAGCTCTCCTCGGCTGCTGCCCATGCGCTCCAAAATCTCTGCGCTTCGCTGTGGTCGGAACCCCAGTAATCTGGGGGCTCTTCGCCTAACACCGTGCTCTCGCGGATGAGAATGTACTTAATCCACTGCAGCAAGGTGTCAACGATTCACCTCGAGCCAGCCGCACCCAGAATGACCTACCGAACCGCTACACGGGAACGTGTCAGTGGTTGCACCATTCAGCTCGAAGACGACTACAATCAAACTCACGGGGCTTCGTACATCGGATCCAGCAGCAACGATTCCTGCGCAGTACGTGAGACACTGCGGCGCGCTGCGCCGTACCGAACTCTGTTGCACTCACCATGATCCCCCGCAGTCCACGCGCGCCAACCCCTCGTGCCGCGGCTTTCTTGCAGATCTGGTCGATGGCGGCGCTGGTGAAGCGGATTTCGATTCCGGAGTGCCCAAAGAGCGCGGTATACTGGGAGATTAGTGACCCTTTAACCTCAGTGAGCACCCGTCGAAGATCCGCCGAAGAGAGAGGAGTGAGGGTTGTGATGGATGGCATTCGAGAAACAAACTCCGGAATGAATCTGTGAGAGGAGGCGTCCATTGAACGTCGGGCTTTGGGTAGACCATCAGCTACGCAAGTCTCACCCAAACTTCACTAGGTCTGGGGGGAATACTATCGGGTCAGATCCGGAGCGAAACGCGAAACGCGGTGACAAGCTCAAAGCACATACCGCTGGGTTCAATCTGGTCTAGGAGGTTGACGTTAGGAGTGAAGAACGGCATACCGGTCCCAGGCGATGCAGAAGCCGGCGTAGACGCCAGATTCGCGGTGAAGCCGATGGACTTCAATGGGTAAATTATCAATCGCGCGAGTGAAGGGCTAAGGAAGCCGGCACACACCCCTCGGGCCATCCGCTTCTTAATGATGTCCTCCAGGCCTACGAAGGCGCCGCTCAATATGAATAGCACATTGGAGGTATCGACCGAGTACGAGTCCGGCCACTCTGTACTAAACAGTGAGCACATCGCCTGCGTGGGTAGATAAGCTACGCACGGACTGGCGCAGGCATACCCTGTCGCCCTCGCCCCCCGGGAGCCGGAGTAGCCATAGAGGGACCCTTATTGGGTACATTGACCACTGAACCCTCCATAATACGGAGGAGGGCCTGTTGCACACCCTCACCGCCGACATCTCGCGTGCTTTCCGGCCCGGCGGATTTTCGAGCCACCTTGTCAATTTCGTCAATGTAGACGATACCCATACTTCGGAGGGTCAGCAAATCGTATGGGGCATCAACTCACCAAACAATAATTCTTACTTGGCTTTATAAGGATCCCAATTGGCTGATTGTAGCTACCAGCTGCATGCTCAGGTTGTCTATTGGGCATCCGGGATACAGGAAGACTCACCAGCCTCTGCACACACATGTCTACATCGTCTCCGATGTCTAAAATCAATAGTATTTAGTGTACATGTTCGAAACCAGCTGCAGAGTTCTGCAACGCACATCCAGCCTGATAGGCCATATTGAGATCCGAATCACTTAGTTCTTACCGACGCGAGGGGCTTACCTGAGTGAAAGTTGTAGCATCGCTGACTGAAAAGGGGACATCTAGTACCTTGGCCAACGTTTTAGCTAATAGTGTTTTGCCTGTCGCGGTATCAGCAAGCCATCAGGCTCAGGATCTTACGAGCGATGAAAACCCTACCAGAGCCGGTAGGTCCTCTGTCAGTTCGGAGTGTTCAGTGGGACGCCGGCATTCAGGCGGATGACAGCGGAGGACACACATTACTAGGACATTGCTCTTCTCAAAAAGCGGTAATGGTGAGCGAGGTATCAGCGGCGGTTCCGATGATCTTTCAGAATGGGGAAACAGATTGGCGTGAACGGCCATGGGACCAGCTGCGTTGCACATATCAACCAGTAAGATGAGCAGAACTGAGTACACTGTTGGTGGAGCAGCCATACGATTTGACGACGTATAGGATGCTCTCCCAATGTGCGGCGGTTCATCATAATACGTTGCCTTCATGTTGGCCTGAACACGATTGTAATGATTGAACACGCTTCTCGGACCAAACATTAGACCTGGAAACGTGCCAAACGCGCGCAGGAAGTGTGGGATGAAACGGACGTACGCCACGGAGAGAACCTTCTTTGCATTCTCCTGCCCAACCACGTACTCGTTCAGATACTTAACCAACTTTGCAAGGGTCAGCGCCTCGGCGGAAAAGTCGTGGATCCACCACGTTCACCTGTCGGGGCGTGGCCAATCCGTAGGGTCCCGCACCGTACATCGAGTCACCAGATGGGTCGTTGTGGTGTGAATACCGCGGCTGCGTACGCACAGCGCGAGTGAACACACGAGGGGAAGAACATCTCCATGCCACAGGGAGACGACAGCAGCCCAGCACCGTCGAGCAGCCGTCGAGCATGGCACGAAGCAAGAGCAAGGCGGCGTCAGCCACAGCGAGTGCCCAGCGATGGTAGGGCGGGACTGCGGGCCGCTGAGTCCGACGCCAGCGGGAATTGTAGACGCCCAATTAGGACCGCTTTGCTCTCGCCACCGCTGCCTCTGCCGCGTCCTGCTCGGTGTTCATCTGTGTCGCAACTCGGTCACCTTGGCTCCTCATCTATCGCACTGTTGTCTTCGCTATTGAGTCTACAAGTGCTGCTTTGCAATGGGTAGAGATCGTTCCCGCTCTGTCACTCCAGACCGCAGGGATCGTGACCGTTCCTACCGCAATAGGTCCAGGTCACCTCGGGACAGGTCGCGCGACAGAGACAGGCGAAAAGAGTCTGGCAGGTACGACGACGACAATGAGGATCGCGACCGCCGCTATCGCAGCAGTCGGCGCAGCGAAAGCAGGGACAGGGACCGCAAGTCTTCTCGGCGGCACAAAGACAAAAGTGTTAGTTCGGAGCGGACCAAGAAGAAGTGCTATCACCTTCTGTGAGGCTATGGTGCCAGTGCTGACCTTTTCAAACCATAGGCGTAAACGTGACAAGTCTGAGGATAGGAAGGCTCGCAAAGCGGAGAAGAAGCGAGCCAAAGAAGAAGAGGAAGCTCGCAGAGTGGCTGAGCTAAGCGTGTACAGCGCGACCGACAACCCCTTCCACGACGTCAACCTCGACCAGCAATTTCGTTGGCACAAGAAGAATGAGAAGGAGAAGAAACAAGGACTGTCGTTGGAGGAGTCGCAGAGGAGAGACGCTCTCCGTCGGCAGGAAGCCAAGGAGGAACTGGAACGCCTGAACAAACGGCGGGCTGAGCGGGAGGCAGAACAGAGGTTGCGAGAGGAAGAGGAAGTGCGGATGCAGCGCTTGGCCGAATCTGCACAGATGGCAGACTGGCTCGCGAAGGAGGAGGATTTCCAGCTAGAACAGGAGCGAAATCGAGCTATGATTCGCATCAAGGAAAAGAGAGCAAAAGCTATCGACTTCCTTGCGCTAAATCTTCGTTATGTCAACCCGGCTAGCGAGGAGGAGGATGAACTGACGAAGGAAGGGTTGGAAATCGACTTAGACGAACCCTACACCATCGTTGATGTACGTCTGGTCCTCCAAATGTGCCGTTTCACCGGGGTTAACCTACATACATACAGAGTCTCACGCCTCATCAAGTCGAAGAACTTCATGACGATATCGAGAAATATCTCCGACTGGAAAAGTTGGACACGAACTTGGAGTTCTGGACGGTACGTGCTTTACTTCGTCGTGCTGAACCCGGCGCTGAACGATATCCTAGAACATGATGGTGATCACCAAAGATGCTCTGGAGCGTATCAAAGCGACAAATAGGCTGGGTGCAGAGGCAGCAGCAGCCGTGGAGGCTGACATTACCGCCTTGCTGCGAGGGAAGTCGTACGATCACCTAGTGCAGCTCCAAAAGCAAATCCAGGCTAAGTTAGCAAGTGGAGAACCCATCGACACAGACTACTGGGAAGGTCTACTTCAAAAGCTGCTCGTCTGGAAGGCCAAGGTAAGAGCCTCCAAGTTCTGAATCGAACTCGTTCTTATTTCAGCGATAGGCCAAACTCAGAAGCTTCCACGAAGTGGTGGTCCGCAACCGTCTCGAGCAATTGCGGAAGAGACAACGAGATGAAGCCCTTCAAGCCCAGGAAGAATTGTTGGCCGGTGTCGCGAGATCCGCTCAGAGAGGCGACGCTCGCAATGTTATGCCCGCTCAAAGTGTTGAACAAGAAGCTCGCGAAGAAGTTGAACCATACGACCGCTCGATGAGCCCACCTCTGGTAGATATCCGCGATTTGAGGCATGAAGAACGGCAGATGGACATTGTGACAACGATCGAGGACCTTCGCTACCTAGCAAGTCATCTATATCTCGCCCGGCGATCGCTATCTGACTGCCTCGCTAGATGCAACAACGGCGTAATGTGGCTGGTTCCCGGTTCATTCCCAAACCCGTCGAGGCACCGGTGGAGGAGCAAGCTGCTGAAGCGCCAAGCAACGCCGACCTTGCGGAGGCATTGTACCGTGCCGAGGCCGAGCGGGAGTTGGACGAGGAGGAGGAGCTCTTTAACGTCGAAGAAGCGATCAACCGAACTACCGCTTACAACTGGGAGGATAAGTATCGCCCGAGGAAACCGAGATATTTCAATCGCGTGCATACCGGTTACGAATGGAACAAGTATAACCAAACGCATTATGAGTATGTCCTTTTATTCTAGTTTTCCAGTAATGCGAAGCTCATCCCTCCCATAGCACGGATAACCCTCCTCCAAAGGTCGTTCAAGGTTACAAGGTAAGCTTGCCGAAAGTAGTCTACGTTCCAAAGGCGACTGTTGAACTCGCGTCCAGTTCAATATCTTCTACCCCGACCTTATCGACAAGTCCAAGGCGCCGACCTATAAGATTGTCAAAGAACCCGGCAACGACGAGACCGTGCTCCTGTACTTCAGCGCAGGACCTCCATACGAAGACATCGCATTCCGGATTGTTAACAGGGAATGGGAGTTTTCACACAAGCGGTGGGTACCCAATTCAACTCGTCAACGCGCCTCCGGTATGCTCAGACATCGTACAGAGGCTTCCGGAGCAGCTTCGACAGAGGATGTCTATCGCTATGGTTCAACTTCCGTCGAAACGTGAGTAGTGTGGTATTCGGCTCTCGCGGACTTATTCTGAAATCTGTGCAGTTCTACCGGAAGTGAGGACGACTTCGGCTCGTGGACCCTATATGTATCATACAATATCTATGTCATACTTCGGTGTAAGAGTTGTAGCTATTGGGCTGGTCAATATGAAGTCTACCCAATGCAGGGGTGCATATGATAGCCGCCGATCTTGACTCGATCGCGATTCGCGGGAAACTTGAGATCACCATCTTGCTCTGAGCCTCTGCTTCTCCTCATTCCCTGCTTTCCTCGTATAATTGCTCTCTGTGCTGCGGGTTTGCCTTGTTCAGACATTCTGCTAGCCGGTAGACCTCTGCGACTATGCCTACCGTCGCGTGCGACAAAGAGGAGCTTTGGAAGAGGCTCGGGCGCGAGTACTGTGCGTGCCCGCGAAGGTCCTTACGCTCAATACTCATCTCGGACCCAAGCTTCAGAGGAATTCGATCGGTTGCTTTTCGAGTTCGGTCTTGAACTTGACGAAGACGTGCGTGCGGGAGATTCCTTTCCGCCTCCGTGCCATCCCTCATAGACCGTACTTTCCAGACTACCGAGGAGGTAGAGGAGCTCAAGAAGAAGGGCCTTCCTGCTGAGCGCCCAGTGTGTATCACTTTCGTCCCATATATATACCATGCTGAACCATGTCCAATCATGTGTAGCAACTGAAAATTGAAATCCCTGCGAACCGGTCAGGCGCGGACTCAAAGAGAACTTTTATGCAGGTGCTGAAGGATACTTCGCAGATACGACCTCCTTTGCATTGAAGGGATTGCTCGTGCACTACGCGTCTTCTTGGGTCTCGACAAACCGCCCCAATACAAGCTGGCCTTCCCGGAAGGCGGTGAAGATGCTCTTCTGACCACGACGATTGAGCCAGAGGTGCGTTTAGGCTTGCGGAAGACATCTCCATCTACTCTCTCAACCATCGAAATTACGTAGACCAAGCAAATCCGACCCTACTTTGCATGCGCAATACTCCGGAACGTCAAGTTCACGGAGCGGTCATATGAGTCTTTCATTGACCTTCAGGACAAGTTGCACCAGAACATCTGCAGACGGCGGCAGTTCGTCGCGATCGGCACCCATGACCTCGATACCATCCGGGCTCCCTTCAGGTACCGTGCGCGACCTCCGAAAGACATCAAGTTCGCGCCATTAGGAAAATCGCAAGAGTATGATGCGGAGGAGCTCATGACTGTGTACGAGGTGTGTTCCCATACCCGCTTCTGAACTGGACATAGGTGCGAAACATCTGCAGTCTGAGAAGCACCTCGCACGGTACTTGCACATCATCCGCGACTCCCCCGTCTACCCTATCATCTATGACAAGAACGACGTTGTGCTATCCATGCCGCCTATCATCAACTCGGAGCATAGTAAAATCACGCTGAACACAAGGAACATCTTCATCGATGTTACAGCCACGGACGAGACCAAACTTGGTATCGTCGTGAACATCATCTCGACCATGTTCTCCGAGTACTGTGCGGAACCTTACACGTACGAAACAGAGCTTAAGATGGTACATCTATCGACTATGCTGACCTTCCGACCATCAGTATCGAGCCGTGCAAGGTCATCTACCCCGACGGAACCGTCCGCATCACGCCTGACCTCAAGTATCGGACAGCGTCCGCGCATGCATCGTACGTGAACTCATGTACGGGTCTCCAACTGGACTCTTCGGACGTCGCAAAGCTGCTCGAGCGCATGACGCTCTCCGCTTCGCTTTCCCCGAACGACGCGGACGAGATTATCGTGCAGGTCCCGCCTACACGCCCCGACATTCTGCACGAATGCGATATCATGGAGGACGCCGCCATCGCGTACGGGTTCAACAACCTGCCCGATACTTTCCCCGCAACGAGCACCGTCGCGCAGCCGCTTGCTATCAGCAAACTGAGCGACATCGTCCGCCTCGAATGGGGCCTCGCGGGCTGGGTCGAGGCTCTTCCCCTCATCCTGGTATGCCTCCATACGCTCCTATTTCCACCGTGGGTCCTAAACATTCATCCGTCTCGCAGTGCTCGCACGAAGAGAACTTCGAGTGGCTGAACCGCAAAGACGACGGCAAGACCGCGGTGCGCATCGCGAACCCGAAGACGCTCGAGTTCCAGGTCGTGCGCACGTCGCTCCTGCAGGGCCTGCTCAAGACGATCCGCGAAAACCGCTCGCGCCCGCTCCCGATCCGCGTGTTCGAGAGCGCGGACGTCGTGGTCAAGGACCCCGCGCTCGAGCGCCAGGCGCGCAACGTCCGCCACGCCGCCGCGGTGTGGTGCAACAAGACGGCCGGGTTCGAGGTCGTGCACGGCCTGCTCGACCGCATCATGCTCATGCTCGAGGTCCCGCGCATCGCGAGCGATGACGCTAAGGCGACGACCGGGTACTACATCAAGGAGCGCGACGGTGCGTGTTGTTTTTGTAGGTTTCTCGGTGAGGCGAGGGACGCTGATCGACGTACGTACGTGTGGTAGATCCCACCTTCTTCCCCGGGCGCGCGGCGACGATCTACTACCGCCCGCCGAAGGGCTCGAACGGGTTGACGGTGCTCAAGCGCACGCTCAAGGCGGCGCTCCACAACCCGGACGACCTCGAGGTCGGCGTGCTCGGGATCCTACACCCGTCCGTGCTCGAAAAGTTCGAGATCTCGTACCCGTGCTCCGCGGTCGAGTTCACGCTCGAGCCGTTCAAGAAGGAGCTGCAGACCGTGTTCGCGTGAGCCTTTGCCGTTTATGTAGGAAGGGCCGAAACGTAGACGAAAGGAAGAAGTTGTGATATATGTGTACCTGCTTGACCAATAGGACGCTCACTTTCCCCCAGCGATGGCACTCCGTTTATAATGGCTGCTTGGATCGAAATGCATAGCGAGTGGACTGGTACACAAGAACGACTTTCTATATTACAGCGAACGAAACAGCGCCCGAGCAGCTAGGGAGGGCTCACGACCACGCTAGGGTGTTTATGTGTGTGTGGGTGTAGGTGCAGACACGGACGCCGGCGCAGCACAACGAGCGAGTAGTATCCAAACCGACCGCGTCCGAGAAGAGAACGAATAAGTGAGATTAGCATTCCCCCCGCTCAAAAGGGAGCAAGAACGTATACAAGTCCGCCGCACTTCTCCGTCGCCCGTCGCCCGCGGGCCGTTCATAGGAGCCCCGCCGACCGCAGGTCCTGGTGCAGCCGCGCCTCGTCTGCGTACGCGCGCGCGAGGCGCTCGTTGCGCTCGGGGTCGGAGGGGTCGATGGGGAGCACATACGCGTTGCGCGCCGCGGCAGCGCCGTCGTCCGCCTCCACCTCCGCCTCTTCCTCCTCGTGTGCCGCGCGGTGCTCCGCGCCGGGGAAGCCGAGCCCCCCGCGGAGGAGCGAGCCGTCGGCGAGGCCGTGCAGCCCGAACGCGCGCTCGATAGAGTGGATGATCGCGGCGGAGCGGGCGTGCTCCTCGGGCGTGGCGGGGGCGGCGGTCTCCTCCTGCGTGGAGAGGATGCCCCGCTCCCACCGTTTTACGCGCCAGAAGCCGAGCACGGACGTCAGGAGGATGAACCACCCTGCGGCGGGAAAATCAGTCTATGAGCCGCAGAGGGAGTGTTAGAGTCTCTTACCCATAGTCATGAGCAGGAACGAGAGCCACTCTGTGGTGGCGTCCCCTGAAATGTAGCCATCGGTGTTATCCAAGGTGGGCGTCGGCGAGGTAGCGGTGATGTTCAGGTTCTTGTAGTACTCCTCCGCCTCCGCGGCGGTGGTGAAGGTCGGCCGCGGCTCGTCGGGCTTCCACCCGCCCCAGATATCCTGCTCGGTAGCGTTCACGTACGGGTCGCGCCCGCGGAGCGCGAACCCGTACTGGATGAGCGTGATGCCGAGGCCCGCGCGCGACCCGAGCTTCGCGGCGTGCGTGGTGTGGAGGAGGTACGTGAGCAGGAAGCCGACGAACTGGAACGAGATCGAGACGAGCATGTTCCAGAGGAAGGAGAAGAGGCTCCCGGTGGGCAGCGAGTCGATGATGACGTCCCCGGCCGTGTTCGCCGCCGAGGGCGCGTGGATCGTCGTCTCCCAGTACGGCGGCACGGCGTCCGCCTGCGCCTGTGCGTACGACGGCGGGACCTCCTTCTGCACCTCTTCCGGTACGATGTACACTTCGTCCCCTGTGATCAGAAACGGCAGAGGCGCGGGCGCAAAGGGGAAAGGGGCCGTTCGAATCAGCAGCTCGACAAGGTTTCTGGGAATCTCACGCACCGTCTTGCACCCGAATCCCCCTCGACGGCTTCGCGGTGACGTTCGCAAACACCCCGTCGTTGGCGGTGCCGCCCCCGACGGGGCCGTGCGGCCGCCCGGCCCCCGCCAAGCCGAGCCGCTGCACGTAGTGGCTCGGCAGGATGGACTGCGCGGTGCGCCTGAACCATCCGCTGCTGGCCCCCTGCGGCGTCGACGGCGTCGCATCTGTCCTCATCTGCGAGAACGAGGGGACGAGGCCGTTCGAGTTCCCGAACTCGTTGGGCAGGGCCCGCGCGGAGGGCCCAGGGGGCGAGCCGGGCGGGGGCCGGATGTAGTCAAAGTCGACGTTCTCAAAGTCGTAGGCCCCCTGCGCGGGCGCACCGCGAGCGGCCGGCTGCGAATCGTGCGACGGGTGCTGGGGTCGCTCGGGCTCGGCGTTGGGGAGGGACTGGTATCCGTTGCGAGAGCGGGAGGTCAGCGGCTGCGGAGGGTCGTCATCGTCGTCGTCCGAGTCGTCGAACGCTGCCTCCATCTCATGGATCGCATCTGGGTCTGTGTGTGGATTTGGCAGGGGGGCATAGCGTGCTGACATTAGGAGACAATAAATGAGGCAGAGAAAGGGAGCGAGAAGACGAGACGGGAGGAGTCGTGAGCCTGAGCGTGGGCGTTGCAGTGCGAGTCTGGGGAGTGAGGCGGAACAGACGCCCAAATGACTACTCTATGTGCCAGTTACCATATCGGGACACGCGGTGAGTGCAAAAGCGCCCGCACAGCCAATCACCGTCCAGAAAGCTGTTTATCCATATGGACGTTGTGGCGGTAAACCCGGCCACTGCCCTCTCATTGGCCAGAGCCTGGATCGCACTCGGGTGAGCTGCAGCCAGCGTACCACAGCCGTTGGGCTTTGAGTTCAGTCCCCACCATCTCACATCCGTCTTCTCGCAACAAGGCGTTGTTGTTCGACGGTTTTCGACAGCCCACAGAATGAGATCATCATCGAGTCACTAATCATATATGCACTGCATGGTACTGCGATACAAGCAACGGGTAGAACGCAACCGCCACTACGCCCATCATCTCTACCGGAAGCCGTCAGGATTGGGGGGAACCGGGGTCGACACCATAAGATGACATCCATAAATCAGTAACGTCGCACAACTTCGGCGGAGGAAGTGGCCCGAAGAGCCCTCGGGGCCCCGGGCGCTCCTTTGCCCGCCTGCGAGTGGTGGACGGAGCGGACGCGCGCGCGCGCTGCTGCAGTCGAGGCCAATCGCGCTCGACCGAGGCGCGACGGGGTATAGGTCCGGATCCACATGCGACCGCCTGTCGGAGGGCCGTGTCAGCATCACGGCCGCGACGGTGCCAATGGAGTCGCAGGTACACACCAGCATGACTAGCGCATGTACAGGTCGTCTCGGTTCGCGCTGCGAACGAGGCGCTGCACCCGCTGACAGCTCTCCATGCGCGCGTCCATGAGCTCCGAGAACATCTCGAGGAGCCGGGTCGCGGGCTCGGTTGGGGGCGCACGCGACGGACGCCGCTTCCGCTGGTGTATCGAGATGCCGTCGAGCTTGAGACGCATCATGTTCTTTCTCCGCGCCCAGAGAGGGCTGCGGGGGGAGCGGGAGGGTGGTGGGAGGGCGGCGTCGGTCTCGATCTTCACGACGGGGGCGTCGACGGCGGTCATGTCCGACATGGCCGAAGGAGACGGAGAGAGCGCAGACTGGGTGGAGGAGGACGGGGAAGGTGCGTCTGCTACGGCGGGGGCGTCAATGCCCTTTGTGAGGGAGAGCTCGAGGGCGGCGCGGGTGTGGTGTGCCCAGTAGCGCTCTTGTTGGTAAAAGTGCTCGAGCGAGTCGAGGAGAATGGCGGTAGAGTCAGCGACCTGGTCCGCGGAGGGCGACTGGGGCGGGGTGGGGAGAACGTTGTCTGGGGAGGGGGAGCGGTACTTCATGGTGATTGGAGGGCACTGGCGAGGAGGGGGAGGCGAGCGAAGAGGCGTTGATAGTGGGGAGGGAACGGGCTCTGCGGGTTGGCTGTCGGCATTTTATATGTGAGGGGGAGAGGACGAGTCTCGACTGTCTCGAGAACAACCGCACGGGAGCTTGAGCGAATGTCCAGACCAATAGCGTTCCAGACCAGGCCCTGCGAGCCAATGAGAAGGCGCGATCCCATTGGCCAATCATCGGGTGATCCCCCGACGTGATTCGTGGACGCAGCACAGACGACACGGCCGCGACGAGCAGTGCGCCGTCGTCGCGTCCGCCGACGAGGGGGACAGAGGCGAGTGCGGGGGGGGGATATGCTGTGTGCGGAAGAGGATGTGCACGACGGAGAGGGACGGGCGAGCGAGGGAGAGGCCTGCAAGGAAGGCGAGCCGTGCGCGCCAGGAGGGACGGCGTGACGACATGGCCCACCGCCGCATTCGTCCATTCGTCAGCTCCTGCCCATCGCGCTATTCTTGGCCCGCGAACCCCGATCTGCCCCCTCGTCCAATCGCGTGTCCCCGCAGGCGTCTACGCGCGCTCAAGGATCCTGGCCGCTGATTCGCTCCAGCGCGTGCCCTCTGCAGCCATGTTCTCCCGCTTCCCTCCCCTCGTCCTCCTCGTCCTCCTCGTCCTCGCCCCCGTCCGCGCGCAGGCCCTCCCCGGCCTCCGTCTCAAGCACAGGCTCCTCCACCCGTCCCTCCCAGCCCCGCCCTTCGAGGACCGCGCCACCGTCCTCCTCTCGCGCTCTGGGCCCGACCCCGACGCCCGTCTCGTCCCCTCCGAGACTTTTGCAGATGACCTCCTCCAGCTCTCCTCCGCGGCCGAGGGCCTCAAAGACGCTTTATACCAGGTCGCACTAGAACATCCCGGCGACGCAGACCACTCCCAGTGGGCCATCTCCTCCGTTCTCGCTGTGAGCCTATTTTCCTCTCGATCCGCTCCATACAAACACATCCCGGCCCTCTTCTGGCGCTCTGGGCGCGGCCCGCGCCTCGCCACCTTGTCCGCGCCCCCAAGCTGCCTGCGCCCATGTGTCGACCGTACCCCAGACCGCCCCCTTGCTGCCATGTAGCCTTCGCGTTCCGCAATCGAGACGTTGACCCCTCCCCTCTCGCCCCGTCCAGTGCCATCTGCCCCACTCCACCGCGGACTCTCTCACCATCCACCTCGACCAGAACGGCAATCCATTCAGCCTCGACTACTTCCTCGCGCCCGTCCCGCACAACGGCGCGTGCCCGAAGAGGGCCCGCAAGGCCAGCGCCCAGCCCGGTCCCGCCCACCTCAGGCCCATCACCAACACGACCGTCGTCCTTAGATCCCCGAGCTTCCCGCCACTGTACGTCTGTCTCCGCTCCCCCCACCTCCCGGCTTCGCGAACCCGCCTCCCCCGCAATAGCTCTATTGTGCTTCGGGCGTCCCACGCGACGTGATAGCGATGATGGTGGCTGATCATCTGCGCTTCCTCCATACAGCCCGCAGCTCCGCGTACCGCCGCCCGTCACGGCCGAGGGCAAACCCGTGCAGCCGCCAAAGGAGAAGTCGTTCCTGGAGAAGTACTGGATGTATATCGCTATCGCGCTCATAGCCATGAGTACGTGTATCGTGCGTGCCTAGCCCGGAGTGCTAGAAAATACTGACCCGTGCGGCCTGCTTGGGTTCTCTAGCGTTCGCACCCGCACCGCCTGAAGAGGAAGCGGGCGGCCGTGGCCAGGGCCGTCGATAGCCTGCGCGCCGTGGTCCCGGGACGGACGTGCCTGCTGGACGCGCCGTTGCCGGATGTGTGTATGCAGTCAGGAGCGCATGCGCACGAATATCGATCGGTGGCATTTTCCGGCGCGCCGCGAATGAAGCTGGACACGTCCAGACGGGCCTCGCATTGGTTCGTGTGCGTCGCGTGTCCAATTTACTGCATGTTGCCAACGCTGGCCGCCGTGTCGGCCGAAAAGAAGGCTGCGGGGATCCGTCTGTGTTGTTTGGCAGTGCGCGTCGTGGAGGCGGCGGCGACGGTCCACGGAGGCCAGCGGCCACCAGAGCGGTCGGAGTGGCGTTGTGGAACGGTCTCCCTGCGTCTCATTCGCTCTGGACCTTCGCGCGCGTGCACCTGGTATTATCTATTCCTCGGCTGTCCCAGGCTTCTTTTCTACTTACGGGACATGGCTGCGCCGTACACGTCCCTAGCCCGACTAGGCACATTCCCTTCGTATGTTTTCCGCGCTGCGCTGCCCGCCTGGCGCGTCTCAGTCGTCCTTCTCGGACAGCTGCGCGCCCGACGACCATCCAGACCGAGTTGCTCAGCGACCGAGCCGCTACTTGGCCCTCTACAAATTTCCGCCAACTCTATTGCTGCCCCTGCGCCGCCGCCAGGCCTTGGAGCAAAACGCGCCTCTGATTGGCTGGCAGGGTCTGGACCGCCCACCGTCAGCTGGAGTCCTGCGCGTGCGTCGATGCGCCGCCCCGTCTGGCATCTGCGTCCGTGTGTCGATCTGAGCTCGGTCTGGTCCTGAATCTCGCGCGCGCGGGCGGAGACGCGCGGAGATGGGCGCAGCCTGTAGATGTGCGCGCCGTGGCCCTGCCGAAGCGCCGCCCCGCTGCCGCCCGGCACGCGTCTCCTGTGGGCCTTGACGCTCCTCCAGCCAATCGCGCGCCGCGTTCTAGCGCAGTGCTTGCGTCGCGGGTGCAGTCCGGCTTTCGCGGCCTCTCGCGCACTGGCTGGAGGGGTCTGGCGCCGCGAGCCTAGCAAGTTTATGTAGGTGCACTGTACAGGCTCTTACTTGGTATATCTCGCCGCCCACGCGAGTCGCGACTCACCCGCGACCCTGATACGGCGATAGCCACAAAAGTGCATGCCGCAGGAGTGGGTGGAGGGACGCCGCTTGGCGCGACGGTCAGGCGCCATCATCAGAGGCTCTCCCAGGTTCTCAGACCGTGGCCGCGGTCGAGTCTCGAGATTCGAGAAGCCGGCGGGCCTATCGCGTGTGGGGGACGCGGGGCGCGGCGATTGGCTGATGCGTCGATATAGCCTGTGCGTGTGCGGGGCAGGTGCGTTTCGCTCGATACGCTCAGATCTGTTGGAACTTGCGTGCATTTGGGGTTTATCGTTTACGTAGCCTCCCCCCGTTCTCGCGCGCGGACGCTCTCGGGCTTCGCGCACGGTCCGAGGACGCGGGGGGTTGTCCGATCGGTGACGACGGGTCGATGACGACGGGGCGGACGGCCATGGTCTAGATGGCCTGGCCACAGCTGTCGCGGCTCGCGGGGGTTTGACGCGCTCTTCGCATTCGCCCTTTCGAAGCATGGCGTTACGCGTATGGGCATATGGTACAGCAAAAACAGGACCGGAATGAAGCGTGTACGGTGTACGGTGCACCGTGGGCGTTCCGGCTCAGAAGCCGCACAGGGATTGGCTGTCGCGCGCGGACGGCGTACGTGTTCATTGCCGTCGCATCCGAGATTGGCCGTGAGTATCGTGCGCGCGGAGGCTGAGCAACTAATTTACCCCTTATACCGTTGACTCGCTCTGGCGTCCAGGCCGGGCGCGGTTGTTGCAAGTACTTGCGAGCGAGCACTTTTCCCGGGTCGCCCCGCGGTTGTGGTCCCGGTACGTACCGCTCCTCCTCAGTTTGCGATATTCGACGCCTGTGCTGACACTGCGCGCCCGCGGTTTAGACTTTCGACGAATGGGCTCGCGCCTCGTTGCGGGCGACCCTCACGCTCGGAACCTGTTAGAACCTGTTGTTCTGGGTCGCACAAATCCCGCCAGGCTAGTCCCGGCTCGATCGTACTACTAAGTCATCATGATGGCATGGCCTGCGTCGGAATTCCCAGCCTACCCGGGGGCCCGCAGTACTGCGTCATACGGCCATTGAGGGGGAGTAATATTAGTGCTGCTCGAGGTGTGTTTCCGCAATAAGGTTTCTGATTAGCACCAGCCTAACGCCGCTAGTTCGTTCCTAGTGCTGAGCCAATGGCAGCGGACGTTCTGCCTCCACTAAGGTGTTTTTGACAGGCGCCCGGCACTTGCTGGGGACGGTTTCGTGAGATGTACCAAAGAATATGTTTCTACCGATCCAGCGGAGTGAAGTGGGTGCGTTCGTCAAACCCTTCGGCGGTCGCCAAGTTTTTAGCAGCGATTGTGATCTCCACGGCGCCCCTGACAATCAAGCGAAAGAGGATAGTACGATATATGGGTGCGTCAGGCTCGCGAACATGTGTTGATATATCTGCTAATGGGCCATAGTTCTTGACCATCCCTTGCTGGTAGATTTTCCGGTTGAAAAGCTTAATAAGTCCCCGCTGCCGAGTCGTAGTTGAGCGTCCCACCGCTTCCCCCCCCCTCCGAATAGCTAAACTCCGCCGAAGCCGATAAACCTACCACCGCGGTGACGGTAGCGACGGCTCGATGCAGCCGCCGCCGTTATTCGTCTCCGCAACGTAAAAGCGGGCGTGGATCGCACTGCAGGTAGGTGAGATGGTGCCCTCGCTTGTCGAAACGGGTTTGTAGTACTTACCGACTACAACTTGAATGTTCATCCGAAGGAGGGCCGGGTAGCGGTCGGCGCTGCCCAGCCCTTCTTCGCCGCCTGCTTGGCGAAAATCGCGGCGGAGTCCAGCTTTGAGTCGTTCTCGGTAGACGTCGTCGAAGAGCTCTGGTCCTTCGTCGTGGAAGGAGCGGTTGATTTGCCTTCGGCGAGGGTGCTTGTATCGGACATAACCGACTTGGCTGCATGACCGTCCAAGATACGTTCAATAAACGGCCCTTGTATAGACCAAACATGGATGCTTACCGTCGGAGCTGTCGATAGGTGTAGGGGTGCCACTCCCCTTCCCGGCCTTGTTCGATGCGGAGGTGTTGTTGCCCATGGTCGTATAATATTCTAGATGGCCAAGAGGTAGAAGATGAAGGGATGAGTGCTAGGTGATTCGCTGCTTGGGGCCCTACCGTACAACCCGCCCCGACCGTAGCTCTATATATGCCCCCCACTGCCGCCCCCCGAGTCCGAGGGGCGGCTCTAAGAAACAAGTTTAAGTTGCCAGTGACGCGAACTCAGGTCGTACGAACTCGAAACCCCGTACCCCGCCCTGCGATCACCCAATTCGACACAAACGAATGGCGGAACCCTGTGCCCAGTTTCCTGTGAATAGATCCCTCCATGGCGTTGGCGCTGCCCGGGTGGGTTGAGGGCACGTTACGGTAGGCGCTGACTCCGGTGCGGTACCGCTGGTCGGTCGCCCGCCTACTGTGCGCAGCATCTTGTCTGAAGAGCGATGGTGATCGCAGACTCGGTATTGCTTACCACAAACTCAGCGCAAGTCAGGTCTAGTCAAGTGCATACTAGAATACTGGCTCGATGGAGCGGGCGCAGTGAAGGGTTCGTCGGTGGGACCCACAAGCGGTGACTCCTCCCGTCGAGTGTTCCGTAAACGGAGTCATACGGCGCGACGCCGCTAATTGCGCGAAGAGCCGCTGTAATCGAATTTGTTCCACGCAGTCGTTGATTACTCCACCATCCGTGCACACGCATTCAATATATATGCCCCACCGCGACGGTTCAAATTACGGGACCAGGTGCCCGTTGTACGGGACTATATGTTGCTTGAACAATCCCCTCTCAGGATCGTGTATTCTCATCCTCTAAACTCCTCGAACTCCAAGCCCATCGTCCCGTCTGGTGCGCCCGGGAGCTCTTTGAAACCAAGCCTCTCGTAGAATCGCTTCGCCCCTTCGTTTCTAGGATCCAACCCGAGCCACAACCTGCTCAACCCCCTCTCATCTCGGAGGTACTCTACGGCGCGCGCGATGAGACGCCTCCCCCATCCCTGTTTCTGGTACTCTGGCAGGATGTTGATGTGAAGATGCGCGGGGGAGTAGTCCACCGCCGCCTGGTGGGCGCGGGGCGGGCTGTGCAGGGTGTTGATGTACCGCTTGTCCGCGTCCGTCGCGCCTGGGTTCGTTTCCGGGGGATACGCGTATTTGGCGCGGACCCGGGGGTACCAGTCGTCCTGAGCGTGTTGCTCGAACGCCCTGGAGTCGTCCGTGCCGAGGACGTAACCGACTAGCTCTTCGCTTTTGGACGGGTCGACCATCACGAACCCGAATGTGGTCGGGAGATTTGCATAGGGCTCCGCGTAGACGAGGCCGATGAGCTCGCCGAACTTGTGCAGGCCCTCTGCGGATTTGCCGGCGTCGCCGGTGAGGAGGCAGATGCGATTGATGGCGGTGGAGTCCGTAGATTGGACAGCGCGGACGTGGACCTCGCTGCTGGTCTGTGCGCATGTCATTTCTGTTGAACGCAGACAAAAGTTCAGGCTTCTGTCTCGTCAGTAACATCATTTCGCTTACTCTCGAACGCAACGTTATCGGATGATAAATAGCCAATCCAAGGTGCAAGCCGCGTCTGGCAGTACTAGTAGTACTGATGGGTGGCTACGGGTCCAAATGGTAACTAGATGTGTGGATCTTCCAGTGTGAATATGTAAGTCAGCCTTTGAGTTCTAACGTCGGAGTAAAACGTACAGTTTGTCCCTGTCGAGTTGAGACGAACCTGAAGCTTCAAGCCAGGCAGTCCGGGAGATAAGGTCGCTGAGGACACACAACTACTGGAGAAAGCTCGGATAATTCCGTCAACCAATCGCAAGCGGCAGGCATTGATGGAGCCCCGCCAAATTAGGAAATAGTCTTTCGCCTAATTTCAGGTACGTGCACAGCCGCTTCGTCTTGCTGTCAGCGTGCTCATCCTACTTGATTCCAACTACCGAGTCCTTGCCAGAACCTCTCCTCGTTCAGCCATGGCGTCCTCTCAGTATCTGCACAGTCATACTAGCCCATATGATCGACGTGGGGAAGCGAGCAAGACGAGAAACCCCGGATTTGCCGGACGACGATCGGGGTTCAAACCGTCTGGAGGCTGACCAGCGACCAACGCTGCCACGCCCGTACTTGAACTAGCCTTGCGCCGGTTTCCCTCTGCTCTTCCTCGGTCACAGCTCTTCCCGCTGCTGCTTACTGCTTCCAGTCCGTCCCTCTGCTCTGTGCTCCCAGACGGAGACATCACTATGCCATATACCGACCTTCCGCCGCGGCGTTCTTCCCTAGCCAGACGATCAGCAGACCGCACTCCTGAATCGAGGCGCAGCTCCCGCGTCCACTTCGATGACGAAGAAGAGCATCCATCTGTCACGGACGACATCGTCGGTGCATATGCGGAGCCCAGCCCTGGTCCCGCCTCAGGCAACGCGCCAGAAGTGGCCCCAGACCTAGCCGCGCCGCAGCCCGTACACCCACCGGCCTCGGGGATTGATTGGAACCTGCCGGACTTCAACCCGGACGATACTCCGCGGCTCTCAGCCGCTAGTCCTCGTGCCTCCGGGGGCGTTTCTCCCCGAGGAAGTCAAGGGGAAGCGCAGTGGGGTTCCCAGTCAACGCTTTACAACAGGGACTCCGTAGTGATTCGGCCAAGGAGCCCCGAGAGCAAGTACAGCAGTCAGTCCTTCTCGTCGTATCAGCACCCCTACGACATCCGTCCGCCACGAGCAGCATATGCGGGTTCACCCTCCGAAGGTCAACCTGCGCGAGGAGGCCACCAGCCATCTGCCCCGAGTCGTGCAGACCAGGGTCACCCCGATGATCACCATAGGGCTCACGAGGAGGAAGAATCCGAGAGCGATGAGCAGAATGGGCCCCACCTAGGCACCAGGGAAGGGCGCCACCGTGGTTTCCTTTCCAACTACATGGATCTGTACGCGAATGATCGGGACTCCAGAGCTGGGGAGAGTAGCTACGGTCAGTCGAACCTATACCGCCGTGCGGGCCGTCAAAGCTCTTTCGACTCGGTGGCCACGACGTCCACGCGCTATGGCCTCCAGAGGTACGACTCCTGCACGTCCAACAACTCGCAGGTTATCGACCCCGACGACCCGACTGTTACGGGGGAGCGGAAAAACCATCTCGACGATCCGGAGGACCTCGAAAGGGCGTGCATGAAGCAGATGGACTATAAGGCTCGTCGCAAGCTGCGTCAGCGCATCCGGATCGAGTTCAACATCACTTGTACGTCGGCCTTCATCGACTAGAGTCGTGTCCTCCTACTGATCGTCCATCCAGCTGTGCTCAACCGCCAGAAGTTCCTCATGCGTCTTGCAAAGGCCCTGATGACATTCGGTGCCCCCTCTCACCGTATCGAATCACAGCTCCTCTCCGCCGCACGCATCCTCGAAGTCGACGCCGAGTTCATTCACATTCCGGGGGTGATCATCTGTTCGTTTGGCGATCAGGAGACCAAGACATCCGAGATGCACTTCGTCAAGTGTGGCGGACGCCTCTCACTCGGTAGTCTCCACGAGGTGCATCAGATTTACCGGCAAGTGGTTCACGACGAAATCAGCGCCAGACGGGCCACAGTCAAGCTCGAGGCGCTCATGTCTGCAAAGCCTCTGTACGGCTCTTTCACGCGCTGTACGCTCGCGTTTTGCCTCTCGGGGCTGATTTGCGTGCTGGCTTTCGGTGGCTCCTTCGTCGACATGTGGATCGCCGGGGTCGGGGCTACCTTCCTTTGTCTCATGCAGATATGCGTCGCGACCAAAAGCCAGCTATATGCTAACGTCTTCGAGTAGGTGGCACTCATATCGTACTGCGTATATCTTGCTCACTTGGTGCACCTTAGGATCTCCGTCACTATTGTGATCTCGTTTGCCGCTCGTGGCCTAAGCAGTATCCGTAGCCAGATCTTCTGCTACACCGCTATCTCCTCGGCTGGAATTGTTGGTATCCTGCCGGGGTACCTTATTCGTGAGTGTTCGAGCCATTAAAGCCCATACAGGCACTTACACGTTGCCAACAGTAAGCAGCTCGCTCGAACTAGCGTCAAAGAACATTGTCTGTGGCAGCGTCAAAATGGTGTATGCTCTCATTTACACCCTTTTCCTGGTACGTTCCATGCCACTCCTTCGATATCCACCAACTAATAGCAGTTTATCCCAGGGTTTCGGCTTGCAAATTGGCTCGGACTTGTATCTCTTGTTCGACCAAGGCGCTCGGACGGAGCTAGCAGCTCTTGCAGCACGCATGATGACCACCGCCGCTATCACAGGCACCTTCGTGTCGGACAACGGCACATTCGCGAACATCAACCATGGGCAGCCGCTCGAGGGTACGTTCACATTTGTGAGCGGCGCGCCTCTCGTGCGCGAGCACATCATCGACGGGTGCTACCGACCGCCGAGCTTCCCGTGGTACCTGCAGCCATTCCCGTGGTGGGCGCAGTTCATCATAGTGCCCACCTTCTCCGTGCTCTCCTCGCTCGCGAACCTGCAGCCATTCTGGACCGCGGAGCTCGTCGTAATGGTCGTCATCTCGTGCGTGTCCTACGCCGCGAACAAAGTCGCAAACCACTTCATCTTCAACCGCTCCGACGTCGTCTCCGCCATCGGCGCGTTCGCGGTCGGCCTGCTCGGGAACATCTACTCGCGCAAGATGGGCGGGACGGCGTTCACGTCGATGGTCACTGGGGTGCTGTTCCTCGTGCCTGTGAGTGTGTTAGTCGCCGTATTTTGCAGATGGCATGCTCACCGGGCCGATGTTAGTCCGGGCTGTCCCAGGCTGGAGGTATCACAGCTCAGGGAAACGGCATCGATATCGGTGGCGCCATGATTGCGGTGACCATTGGTATTACCGTCGGGCTGTTCATGAGCCAGGCTCTCGTGTACATGTTTGGCTCCCGCAAGAACGCCGCCATCTTCTCGTTCTAGGCACCCTCCCCGTTCCCGCACCCTCCTTCGTTTTGTAGCCTTTTTTTTCTAATCGCACGACATCACGCTCCGAATGTAGCCCACGCCTGTTAAGTTATTCGCCTTGTCCCATACGCAATGTATAAAATCTCGCCGCCGCAAATACCGCCGATAGTGCAGCCTCGACATCATGAAATACACTTCTATTCTTATGCCGCATCGGATATGATGAGTACAGATACTTCACACTGCTCTTCCTGGTCGCCCGTGCACCATTTCGCCCCCTGCCGCCTGCCAAGCAATATCGCAAGTTGATCAGAACCGCACTGCGGGGGATCGTTCCACGCTCTCAAGCGACACCTTGTGGCCGACGAGCGTGCGGATATTGTTGATACCATAACTACAGACGCAGACGGAATTGTGATCAGCAGGGGGCCTCTCACGAGAGCGGGCTTCGCCAGTTTATAGGTACGCACCGAATCATCGTCGGGCGCTCGAGACTAATGCCCCAGCCGTGGACGTGCACGTCTTTGGGAAAGCCCATTGGCTCAAGCATCTCGGGACGGAACATGCCGCTGTTACCGACTTCGACCCATTTCTTCAATTGCGGATGGAATGCGAAGATCTCCAGGGACGGCTGTGTGCACGCAGAGAAGACGGGGAAGGGAGGGGGGTCAGCGTCTATGTAGAACGAAAGGAAGGGAGACGGCAAAGCCGAGAAGACCGACCTCCGTGTACGGGTTGTACGCGGGCTTGAAGCGGATGTTCTCGATGCCCATCTTCTTGAAAAACACGCGCATAAAGCCTGCACAAGCACACGCCGCCGTCAGCCCGCCCGCTCGTGACCGCCCGTGCTCCGGGCACACGCACCAATGAGGTCCGCGAGAGTGAGGTTCTTGTCGGCGACGACGCCCTCGACCTGGTGGAATTCAGCCAGATGCGTCGCGTCCATTGTCTCGTTACGGAACACCCTGTCGATGGAGAAGAGCTTCGCAGGCCGGAAGCCGTCGGGGCCAGCCTTGCCCGCGCCGGGGACCGTCGAGGACGCGTGCGCGCCCTCGCGTTTGATGACGTCTTCGGAATCGTCTTCTTCCCCCCGACAGCGCGCGGCAAGCTTGTAGAGAATGGAGGCGGAGGACGCGGTCGTGTGGGTACGGAGTAGGAGCTTGCGCGATTCCTCGTCGGACCAGGGAGCGCGGTAACCGGTCGAACCGTACCCGCCGTGCTCGTGCACCTTTGAGACGCGTTCGTAATAATCCTTGGGCGGAGGTAGTGATACGGCGGGGTCTTGGTGAATTATTGAAAATTGATGCATTGGCGAAGGAGGGAAGAAGACCTACCTGAAAGGTAGAACGTATCCTGTACCTCTCGTGCTGGGTGTTGTTGGGGCACGAAGAGGGCATCGAAACACCAAAAGCCGGACTCTACGAAGGACGACGTGGGCATCTCCGCAAAACTGTGGATCTTGGGTTTAGTTTGATTAAATACAAGCAATAACTGTCATATCGTACCCCATCTCAAGGAAAATATTCCGGATCTCTTCTCGGACCTTCAAAAGCGGGTGCAGAGCACCGCCATTTGGAGGAATACCATCGGCTTCGAAGTTGTATTTCTTGTAAGTGGAAGTTTTCCAAGATCCTCTGGCAATGTCTATATGAAAGAAGCCGATGGCGAACCAAGACGGAGAACCTACGAAGTAAGCATATCGACCGTGAGATCCGTCTCCGGTTTCGCTGTTGAGGTGCTGAAGTTCGAGCCCTTGCGTACGTTGAACCACTGGCCCTTCCTGTGTACCATTAAATCATTAAGAAGGCTAGACTTACTTATATGGCGTACCTTTGCGCAATGAGTTTGCGCTTCCTGAGATCCGCAAGAGCTTTCTCCCCCACCTTCAAGGCACCGGTAGAGTCAACTTCGCGCATTTGTAGTTGAGTAGTATCAGTGATTGAGTCCACCTGCGTCACTATGAAAATCGAATGATGTATTTCGAGGCTACGACACAAACCAATTTCACGAGTCCATCCCCCTCCTTGCCGATCCACTTGTTTTTGAAAGCCTGCCCTTGGCCAACCTTAGCGGTCTCCGCGCCGACCTTCTCTTGTAGCTGCTTTGGAGGAATCGGAGAGCCCTCGCCCTTTGCAGGACATGCTGCCCATACGCGCGCTTCGTGTGAGCCCTGCAGAGCGATTTGTGCACCTTCTTGCGTGAGGACATGGGATACGGTCTCATGGGTAGTGTACGTGATCATCTGCGAGAGCCATGGGTGTATGCGCGGGGATCGCCTTACGGGGGACATACATCGCGACTTGACAAGGAGTTCAGAGCCCCCAGAATAATGATTTGCGAGTCATGGGTGGCCGCGGGTTCCTTGTAACCAGGAAGGACGAGTGTGCGGGTGTCCTTGATCTCACCCTCCTTGTCGAGGGTGTCTAGGACGAGTTGCTGGATTGCCTCTGCCATCAGAGAAATGTGTCCCCGGTCAAACGCTGATTTTATATCTCTTCAAATAGAATGAGAGCAGAACGAGAGCAGAGAGCGTTAGACGAAGCGCAAGACTAGACGGGGAGAGGGACTCGGAAATCGAGATGAGCTTCAGTCGCTTGACTCGAGATCGGGAAGCGCCCATAAAGGCGATCGAGCAGTTGGACGCACGTGAATGCTCGTCTCTCGTCCCGACTCCCTCGGCCTCGGCGTCCCCCAAGCGATGTCCTCCTCGTCCCATGCCCTCACCACTCCCCCCAGCTCTTGACCAACCGTGGCAAGCTGCCTGGAACGATGCGCAGCACAGGATATCTCAAATTCAAGTCGACATAGCGGGTACACCGACCCCGCACTCTCGCATTACGCGTGTGGGGAAGGTCGACGCTGAACTCCTCGACGCGGAGCTCGTGCAGCTGTTGAGGGAGCCGCTGACGAAGGCGTTGAACTTGATCAGCGTACGGGATCGCCATGCACTGCACTGACTACGTGCGCTGACACGCAGCTTACCACAGTCCGCATATAAGGCTCAGCTTGAACCTGAGCTCACGCTGCTTATACACTTGGTGCTCTACAAGTTTTCTGTTTGGGATCAGGGTGCCAGCTACGGTGCAAAACTGCAAGGCCTCAAGTACGCGCCTTTAGCATCCACTTCTCGTCTCAGTGCCGGTACGCACTTCCTTGAAGCTGTCGACATGAACTTGAATGGTTGTTGCAGCGTCTGGATTGCCAGCATCGACACTTGTGTTGCATAGCGTCCTTACTATCTTTGCGCCGTACCTTCATAACCGCCTTCGTGCACATGCGCTATCAAACGCGTGGCCTGACGCGCCCTCCTCTGATCGGCGGCGCAAAGCATGGGAGCTATTAACGCGTTTAGAATCCATACACGGACTTGCGGGCCTGCTGAACTTCGTGTTATTCCTCTGGAATGGAAGGTCGGGTGAATTACTAGATCACTCTTGCATGTCCTGATCGACTGTGCAGATATCGGACATTAGCAGACCGGCTGCTTCGTCTACGACTCATCTCCGCTCGCCGTCACTTCCAGCGAGAAGTGTCCTACGAATTCATGAACCGCCAGATGGTCTGGCATGCCTTCACCGTGCGTCCAAGCTGATACTCGAAGTCGCAAAAACGTGCAATTGACGTTTTGACAGGAATTCCTATTATTCCTCTTGCCCCTCGTCAATACCCGAGCTCTGCGACGGCAAATCATATCAGTAGCGTCCCGCTTGACTCTCGCTTCCATCCTTCCTGCGCCGCTTCGACCACTGATCGGCTCAACCTCAACCACAAATGAGAAGAAGGTGCGACGGGGAAAGTACTGGATGCTGCCAGAAGACCAATGCGCGATCTGCGCTGAAAACACGTCCACCAACTTTGCCGACCCCGCTGCGGCGCTCACCTCGCTGGCTAACGTATCTCCTTACACCGCCACCGCGGCCGCAGGATCGTCTAACGCCGCGGACAGCAGCGGGGATCCGGACCAGGTGCCACAATTCCCGATACACACGCCGTACGCAGCGTCGTGCGGGCACGTGTATTGCTACTATTGTTTGACGGAACGTATGATGCGCACCGCAGACGAGCGTGCGGGCGTAGGCCCCAAGGGCGCGCAGTGGGCGTGTCTGCGCTGCGACGAGGGCGTGGCCGCTGCTGACCGCGTCGAAGCGCTGCCGGAGGGCCCGGATTACGAGAGTGGGGTGGACGACGATGAAGACGGGGAGGACTCGATGAGCTTCGAATATGGGAGCGAGGATGTCGACACGGAGTTTACGGACATGAGCGGGAGCGTAGGGAGCTATGCGGATAGCGAGTCTGGGTTGTCTAGCGGATGATTGCCACTGGTTGCATACCATATTGTATTAAATCACTAGTAGACGTGCGCCGAAGCAAGGAGCTATCCACACTTTTATATACTAATAGGAAGGCTCTTCATCCGTATGTCATAATTTTATTCGTGTTTTCGATACGAACGGTCTGAGGCTCGTGTCCATAGCTTTCGAGTACAGATACAATGCATACTTCCAATGTCGAACTACAGCACACCAGAAACGCAGCAACACGAGATGTCGCCTAACAAGCACAGCATCACAGGCCCCGGGCCATCGTGTTTTGTCTAAAGTTGCCCACTCACAATGCATCACGCCAGTAAGAACCCAGTAGCCCGCCACGCTGCAACCCATCGTCTCCCTTCTTCCTCTCCGAGCCCCGGCAGGACACGCAGCGCCTCGGATGCCTTCTCCGCCTTCTCTGTCGACAGGTGCTTGAACCCAAGCGGCTCTCTATCCTCTTCGAACGACTGCGTGCGGAAGAACTCCAGCAGACGCAGTGCGGGGTTCTCGCGCATCGCCTCTACGCCGCGCGCCGTCCGCTCGAGGGCAGCGAGCCAGTCGGCGTAGGGGACGAGCGGTACGTCCAGCGCGGAAGCAATAGGGCTAATAATAGTATGCCAGGGGACGGGCCGTGGATGGACGAGGTGTAGGATCGGTTCAGACGCGTTGCGCATCTCGGCGAACGCGCCCGCCGCACCGTAGCTGGGGATGAACGCCACTTCCTGCATGCGCCAGTCAGCGTCGACGAAATGTAAAGGTAAGGTCAAGGCGGGAGCTTACCCCTTCGACGTCGGGAAGGCAGCGCGTGAAGTAGGCGGACTTGACGAGAGCCGGGAACCACTCCTTCTCGTTCCAGTGGCCCTGGCGGTTACCACATACCTGCCCAAGGCGCACGACCACGCTGGGTACACCCGTGCGTTCGGCAACCGTGGCGAGGATTCGTTCCGCGAGCCACTTCGACTCGCCATAACCCGACCCAAGTGCGGAAGATGCTTCCATGGGCACTTCTGGAACCGGCGCGGGGAGGGTGCAGTCTACGATGTGGACATTATAATTAGAGATTGGTGGAAGTGGGTTCACAGATAAGAGGCTTACTGCCGAAGAGTGCAATCGAGCTAACAAACTGAATGCGCGGCGGCACTGTGTATGGCGAGCTCAAGGAGAGCTCGACCAGATTCCGGACCGCGGCCACATCGGGCTTGAACGACACCAGAGATAGATTGAAGTCGACCCGCCAAGCTAATAAAGGGAACACATCAGTTGAATATCAGTGAAAACTGCTGAACAGAAACCAGCCAACCGCGCGGTCGTACCATTGTGCATGATATGAGTGACAGAGTCGCGAATCTGCAGACCGAAGTCAGCTCGGAAACAAAATATCGCACGCCATGGCGGAAAAGCGATGCACACCTCGTCGAGAAGTTCCGCATGCAGTTCGAATCCGGGAACGTCCAGTGCCGCCTCGACCATTCTAAACTTGGGACCATCCAACAACGCCCCATCAAGCCCCCTGTCCTCGAACTGCTTTCGCTGCCGCTCGAGGGCCCGCGACCCTGGCCTGTTAAACGCATACACCCTACCGACTGCATCGTCACGCAACAGGTGTTCCAGCACGTCGCACCCGAAGCCACCCGTCGTGCCCGTGATCAGGACAACGTCCTTCCCCGCGTCCCGCTGCCTCAACTGCGCCGGTCGCGGGGGAAGGTCAGAGGCATATTGCTCCACGAGCCGGGCGAGGTCTTCGGGTGTGGTCACAGCAGTCGTGGCCTCTGCCGGCTGGTGCACCGCACGGAGTATCGCGTCGGTGAGCGAGGATATCGTGGGCGATTGGAAGATGATGTTTGTGGGCAGCCGTTTGGCGACGTCGGGCAACGTCTGGCGGACCGCGCGCACGATTGTGGTGCGGATCCACGCGGCCTGTAGGCTGTGTAATACGTATCTAGTCAGGTTGAACTCACACTATGCGAAGAACGTATGGATAAATACCTGTCGCATCCGCTACGGAAGAAGTCCGCATCGTCTGCAATCTCCCGCTGCAACACCCGCTCTACCGCGGACCGCAAGAACACAGCCGTGTTCTCTGCGTCCCATGCGGATGGCGGGGGGACGTCGCTTTGTGCATGTTCCTCGAGGTCCGCGTATAGTGTTTCGATCTCTTCGCGGTAGTTGTTTAAGATCTTGACGCGCTGAGGGAAACCTTTCATTGTGTACGTGAATGGCTTCGAAGGCGACGTAACAAGGATCATCTAGTTATCTTTCATCAGCGTGATGTTATAGTCAGAAGCGGGAGCTGGACGGACCTCCTTGAATATTCTAGAGTGCTGGGGTGCAAATTCGTTCGCTCGCTCGACGGTCGGCCTTCAAACCCCGAGTCATTTTTATGGCCAACACGTCAACTCGTCCTTACATACCAGATTGTGTTCCTGTACTCATTGAGTTTCACTTCGTCTGAGGGGTCGAAGGCAAGTTCCGCCTGAGGTTCGACGAGGACACCGTTCTGGAACTTGCCCTGCCCGAAAAAGATGCACGATCGTACACATGGATCCTGAGTAATGATAGCCTCTGTACCGTAGCCAACACACTCAGCACAAATTTCACCAGGCCAGCTTGGGATCAGAGGCGGCTCACCGAGAGGGATCGGGTTGGTCTTCTCGCCGTTGGAAAGAACGATCTGGTCGTCCCGCCGGCCATACACCGTCCACCAGCCCGGTAGAGTCGGGTGCGGCTCGAGCAAGTCATTCGTCTCGTACGCGTCGACCCCGTTGACTTTGGCGTTGATCAATGGCAGGCGCGCTTCCGATGGCGACTGTACGCCATGTAAACCCTCCTTTTAGGCAAGTGCTATATTGCGTATAGGACAAACGCACCAGTCCTACGAGCTCCCATTTGCCGTCGCCGGCATCCACGAGGGTGTGCCGTAGATTCGGGTTGAGCTCGAAATACCGCCAATCCTTTCCGGGGTTGGCTAAGTTCGGACGAGAACAGGACGCGGTCAGTCTCGTATTGGCAGCAGCTTCGTGTGGGCTCACGAGGGATGAGTCGACAGATCGGGCCGAGTTCGGTGCTGAATGCACCAACGGAAGGGTGTTAGTAAAAATACACGCGGCGGAGCCCGGAGCACAGGGTCCTGACGGTATACGGAGACGGGACCTCACCTTCCGTAAAGCGTGATGAGGGGGACGTCCTGCGCGGCGAGGGCGTCCCCGATTTCTTGCTTCAACGGCGCACCCCCAAAGATCTGCGCGAAGTCCGCTCCTCAGCACTCGGTCGCGTAGCTCCAATTTCGCGCTAAGACGCACCAGTCCTTTCATGGCCTGCAGCTGGGGGATCTTTTGGGGGTCACGGGACCATTCCTATAACCGACAGGCGTTTGTAAGTGCTAAACGCCAATGTCAATTAGAAAAAAGTCGTACGCACCTCGACGAAGGCTGGGACAGTCTGGATGTAATCCGAAGACGTCGCCACCGCGCCCTGGAAGACGTTCTCCGGCGTCGGGAACGTCGGGGGTGAGGACGGCTTGAACGCGGACAGCACGAACCCATTGGTCGCCTGTCCGGATAGCGCGAAATGAATCAGAACGCGTCGGAGTGCGCCGTGACAGGTGCCAGATGCGCACGCAGAGCCTCGGGAACACGTACCGCGATGAAGAACGTGAACACCCCGATGGCGTGGAACATCGGCATCCCGTGGCACGCGAACGTTGTGCCCGTGACATCGACCGCGCCGTACCCTAGAAGCCATTCCGGCGATGCATTAGCAGCCGTTTCATCCTGGCGGTAGAGGGGCGATAGTCTACTTACAGATGGCGCGGCTCCAACGCACCATGCCCTCGTGCGTCCAGGCTATCGGCTTCGGATGGTTTGTCGACCCTATCACGCCGCAATGAATGCCCGGTCCCACTAAGGAAGCTCCCTGGCACTCTCGGCGCTCGGTACTCACCAGACGAGTGCAGGATCATGCCCGTTGCGTCCCAGTCAAACGAAGACGGGAGGTCGTCAGGGGGCGATTCGCCGTCACGATCACCCGTGTCCATACCAGCGGGGACGGACAGATACGCGTCCTCGAACGTCGGCATTGGGTGCAGTTGCACGCTGTCTAGCCCCGCAGTAGCTGCCTCGGCGAGGTTCTGCATGGGGACGTCCCCTGAAACGAGGACGTGCCGACAGCCCATCCGCCGCAGGAGTTCCTCGACGCCAGCTGGACCGTTCCGTGGCGAGATCAGATACATCGTGTATCCTGCGCGCAGGATACCCAGCGCGGTCGTGATATAAGTAATAGTGTCTAGACACGAAGCTCTTCGTCAGCAGGGGGCGAGGATATGCAGCCGCAAAGAGAGCTTACCTGTGATGGCCAGTACGGCTACGGGGACGCGCTCAGAGGTGTCTACCCGCTGGCGGACGTAGCGCGCAACGCGCCGAATGGCTTGAATCGCCCGCGAGTAGGTGATAGTGGCGATGGCCTCGCCCGCATCGTAGCGGAAGATGGGGTAGTCAGGGTTGTGTTTCGCGTTCCATTCGTACAACTGAGGAATCGTGAGCTTGCCCTCATCGATGAGGGCACGGGGGGAGGTAAAGACGGGCTTGGTGGAAGGCGAGGAGGAGGGTTCGCCCGGCATACTGAGATTATGGCGGGACCTGTGTGGACCTGGACATGTCTCATGTAACCTGGACAATATATAGAATCACGGAGGGGTGCACCGCGCACAGAAGCTGCTGCGATGGGGCATATGCCGTGAAGCGGGCGCATCTTCGCGGGGCCGCCGGTCCCAGGGGCAGTACACGAATTGCGCCCGAAAGTGTTGGTTGCATATGCATGATTTGCCACGATGGTTCGGAGGACGATTAATAGAGCAGACTTCTGTGACCTTCAGCCGAGAGCTTCGTGATATGGACAGATAATAGATTCGTAGATGTTTCCGGCATTTAGGATCAGGGCGTCCAAATGAGTTTCATCAACTTTTTGTTGCTCCGTGCCACCGGGGACATCATGGCGTATAGACCTCCTGAGATAGTTTGGATGTTATAGTATGACACCGGTGCTGGTGATCTACGCATAGTTGAGGTAAACGGTCCTTGACGGCTTCCCAGTCACTCGTTCATGAGAGTATGCGACGGTTCTTGTGGACGTCCAGTGCAAGTTCAGGTACAACTGCAGAGCCTTGAAGTCCCTGTCAGTTGGTAGTGTCAACACGCTCAGTCAGAGCGTTTAGATTAGCCCGATGGCGATGACGAAGTTGGTGAGCGAGGGGTCCAGGTGTTCGTCAAGAATACGGGGGTCCTCGGACATTTTCGTATGAGCGAGGCACTAGCTGGCTGGCGACTACTTTCCGTCTCTGTATCCAATTTGTGAATGTACCCTATGGCCCAGGTGAGTCGGCCGCATGGCAGATGCGACGACAGTTCGGGATTTGGGGTTTTGAGATTGCAGGAGGATGGTAATATAGTGAGCTCAAATACACGGGTGCTTATAACCGATCATGATGACATAGTACCCACCAACAGAATCAATGGGCACTTCAGATTCGGGAGTCAGACGGTCATTCGGTAAGCATGTAACAGTCTTCAAAGCTTCATGTCCCCAGTATGTGTCAGTCTTCCCCGGGAACACGGCGGTGTGGAGGTGTCAGACGCGCGGGTGTGGAGAACTTGGAGAGGGCTTAGCCCGGATGGGGCGTCTATTTGGGCGCCTTGCATTATTTCAGCCACAAGCGCGTCAAGCGATCACACGTCTCGCGTGTTTGGCCGCCGTCGTGGCTCACTCGGCCTCAGACTCAGCTCTTGCCAGTGCGAGTCCGCCGGGTACGGACGCGTCTTGCTCTTCAAAGCTGGACCTCGTTCTCCACCACTCTCCGAGCTCACCGCGATGCCTGCTCTGGACGACTACCTCACAAAACAGCTCTTTATAGAGAAGAACGTTGTATGTTCCTTTCTATCTTTCGCTTTGAGCTTCCCTAAGTCGGTCGTTTCCAACTTGAAAGGTAACATACCGCTCTCTCAGCCGTCAGTTTGGCCTTCACGTGAACCTTTCTAAATCGTGAGCCACTCCTTGTTTTTCTCTGGCCGCCGGCACACCAAACACGTATGAAACAGAGAACTCTCCAACTTTCACCGCACGTCTATTGATAGTCCAACGCGCGTGTTCGCCACATACCTCCTCTCCGGGGAGCTAGTTCCGCTACCACCTTCAAACCAAAATGGATCTTCCTCGCAGTATGAAGATGGCATGGTCGTGGACTCGGAGCTCCCAAATGATCATCAGTCCGCAGACGAGGACGAAGACCAGGTCCCGACAACTACCCTGACCCTCGTGGGTGAGACAGACGTCGAACGTGTGTTTCCCTTTCTTCTCCCTCCCGCTCCGCGCACTGTCGCCGACGCATCTCCTCTGGCACAGTTGCCAGGTCCAAGTATGCACGCATCTTCTCGACGCACGTCTACTGCCTCAGCCCGTCCCCTCTCACGGTACGGCGCACATCTGTCAGCCCGCGCTACAAACACTGACGGGCGCCCAGGACGCCGGTCTCATCTGCGATCCCTCCGCGGTCGTCTACAAGGCGGACGCCAAAGATCCTCCCACATCCTCCATCGCCCTCGGACGCGTCGTTGGCCCGGACGTCAGAGTGCGTCCCACGTGCTACTTCATCCCCCAGTTCGTAACTTGACCTGTCAAATGTAGATCGGCAAGGCGCCTCCACCGGTGGCCTCATCGTCTAAAACAGCCGAGCCGATATCCCGCAAACCAAAGCTAAAGGTCAAGACTGAGAAGTCCGACGACGCGGAGGAATCATCTCCGGTCAAGGCGGCATCTACCCCTGCCTCCAATGCGGAGAAAGATAAGTCCAGCTCGGTCAAACCCACCAAGGTATCTGGAAAGCTCGATTGGAGCAGGGCCAAGAAGACGGCCGACAACGATAGGAACAAAGAGAAGGAGGCGAAGCCTAGGGTCAAAAAAGAGGAGTCCGCCTCCCCCGTGGAGAAGGCCGCGAAGAAAGCTGCAAACCTCGCCCTCGACGATGATTCGCCCTCGAACGAGAGCAAGGTCCGTTGCCCCCCATGGCACACCCACGCCCCGTTGCGCTCATCAGAGTTTCCGATTTTCCAGCGCGGCGTCAAACGCAAAGCAGCGGGAGCAGCAGCCCCAGCACCCGTCACATCAGACGCCGAACAGAAGCCGCGGTCAAACGAGACGACAGAGGGGGAGAAGGCGAAGGCGAAGGCAAAGAGTACAGCGCCTACGCCCACACCCTCGTCCGCACGCGAGACTCTCAAGCTGCGCAAAAACCGCATTGTCTCCGACTCGGAGGACGAGGCGTCCGACGCGCCCAGCAGACCGGCCCCACCTATCGTGAAGGGCAAGAGCAAGGCCAGGGCACGCGCGGCAGCTCTCGCAGAAGATGCGCTCGAATCAGAAGGCGAGAAGAGCCTGCGTGCAATGATGGACATTGATGATGGTCAGTCCAGCATTGCTACTTCCAGTTTCGGCCCCACTTGGCATCCGCGCCCGCGCCTGCACCTTTGTCCAGGCCCTAGGTCCCACGACGGAGGGCCGTTCGGGTATTTTCTTGCATTCTCAGAGGACAAACAGTGCTGACTTTGTGGGGCGTTTGGTTATTTTTTTCCCTTCTCCGTGCGATGGTACAGCTCTAGTGGAAAAGGCGTCTGCGTCGCGGCGGCCGCCCGCACGCGTGCAAAGCGCAGAAGACAGCGACGTCGAGATGGCGCCAGAGCCCGACCGCGAACCCGAGCCAGAGCCAGAGGATGAGGAAGACACCCCGAAACCCAAGCCGCGCAAGAGGAAGGAGAAGAAGGTCGTCCCCGTCGGGCGAAACGGCCTCAAGAAGCGCCGGGTCATGAAATCGCGCATGTCCGTCGACGCGAAAGGCTACATGGGTGCGTGCTGCGTCTGCCTTGTCGGTCATGCCCCCGTCGTGTCGCGTCGTCTGTCACCAATGTCCAATATCGACGCGTTCGACGTGTGCATATTATATATGTATTGAGTGGGATTGGTCGTGCTCACTGGGTTTCGTCTACACCAGTCACGGAAGATTACTCATCGTACGAGTCCGTCGACGAGGAGGACGCGGCCCAGATCGAGGCGCCCAAGAAGGGCAGGAGCAAGAAGGCGGCAGCGGGCGCGACCGCTGCGTCATCCGCATCTGCATCGACTAAGGGGAAGAAGCTTGAGGACAATGAGAAAGAGAAGGCGGCGAGCGCAGACCCCGAGGCGTCCGAGGACGACGCGCCGCCTGCGGCCGGGAAGAGCAAGCCTGTCGCGCGTAATAGCTCGGGTAGCGCGGGCAAGCTTGCAAAGAAGCCTGCTGGGGGGAAGGCGAGTGCGCAGGGGAACCTGAAAGACTTTTTCGGCAAGCCGAAGAAGTGATCGTTGCCTCTACCTCGCTCTACGTTTGTTTGGATAAGCATTAGGTAGGAGCGCGCGCGTCACATTAGCATCGCTACTGGTATCATTGTCTATGAGCCTTCGCCGAGTTCGCCGGTAGCATTGTGACGATACAGGAGGACAGGGTGATGTACATTGTACGGTATATATGCAAGATGTTTCAGGCGCTAACACGATAGATGAGCCCGAGCCAAACAAACTACAACCCCCTCGTTGAACCTGTCTACGGGAGGGTGCCATTGAGGGCGTCCCAGACCTGCTTGAGTAGCAATGGCTCCGCCTTTGCTAGGTATCGCGTCTGCAGCTCCTGAGCGCCACCACATGTTGCCTCGGCCTCGCGCAAGCCAGCGCCGATAAACACCGTCAATGGGGTCGTGCGCACCGGGTCGTTGTTGAATACCTATCACGCCGTTAGCCAACCGTCGCAAGCAGGCTTCATGCGAAAGAGCAGAGCGGGCTCACAGCTTTACGCCGCTCGTATTCGTGAGTCCCCTCCGCATCGGTGTAGGTGTCCTCGAACGGCCGGTCCCAGTACATCGTCACGGAAGACCTGCACGCCAAACGCGTCAACTCCGTGTACTGCCACCGAGTGCATTCTAGCGGATCAGACGCACCCATCGGTGCCCGCGTTGGCCTGCGCCTCTTTGATCTCCCCGAACACGTCGACCCACAGGTTGCAAATCTCGGTCGACAGCCGGTCGAGCACCTCGGGCCGACCTGTCGCGACGAGGTTCGCGATGCCCATCGCGGTGAGCTTGCGCAGGCGCGGCTCAGACATGTTGTCGAACTACACAGATAAAGGCGTGAGGCGTAGGTCAGCCGTGCTCGGTGCCGAGTGGGTTACCCTCCATAGTGGAGGGGGAGAGAAAACACCCACCCTGTTCCACCATTGGTTGAGAATCGGCTCCCACACGAGCGACTCGTTCTTGCCCTGCGCCGCGGCAGTCGCCGAGACGAGCTGGACGAATATACCGCGGTCCGCGAGCGCGATGCGCGCGAGGACGTACACGTACTCGGTGAGGACGATCGTGTGGAGCTTTGCAGGTACACGAACGTTAGCGGGGCGACGGGCGCGGACGTATAGGGGGAGCGGCTTACCTTTTCCTCGTCGAGCGCCTTGACGAGCGTCGCGAAGAGGCCGGCGTGGTGCAGCGGCTCGCCCCAGAGCGCGGGCGGCGCGATCTGGAAGAGCAGGCAGAGCGCGGCCGTCATCTGCTTGCTGCTCGTGGTCAGCGTCGTTTCCCTGAGCGCGGTGTTGAACGCGCGCAAGAGATCGACGGCGTAGAGCTGGAGCATCGTCAGCTGAGCTGTAGGAACCCTACGCCGGGAACGAGAGGTCAAACCTGGAGAATTCGAGGCGCGTCGAGAAGGAAGTAGGATTCTACGACATGGATGATAGTGCCGAGCATGTCCAGGTTGCTTGAAAGTTGGCGGATGAGGTCAGGAAAGAGCTCGATTAGTCCGGGGGCGCCGTTCTGCCCCTCTAGCGTGGTCGTGTTCCGGAGGGCGCTCAGCCACAGCGCGAACGCGTCCTCGTCCAGATGTACCTGCGCCTACTTGGGGGTGAATGGAGCGACATTCTATCACACTTTGAAAGACGTACAGGAGGAGTAACGCCATCACGAACGAGCGGTACCACGAGCGCGCTGAGGGAGTTTGCATGCTCTTTCGCGGACTGTAAGGCGAGGTCAGTGTCATGCACTAGTAGGGGGTCGTGCAGACATACCTCGACTAACTTCGTGACCGTGCCCAAAAGACAGGCCTTGAACAGCCAATCTTCAGCAGCAGCCGTCCCTGTTGCACGGTTCAACGAACGTCCCGAAATCAGACATCGTGCGGCTCACATAGCTGGGGAATTGGTGCAGCGACGATGCCCATTAGGGGAACAATCTACCGCCAAGAACGAACAGTTAGCGTACATCCGTCAACTAGGGTGAAACGGACGCACGCGAGCCTCCGCGCGCTCGATGACCGTGTTCAAGCTGTCCGTGATCCTCCGCTTCGCCTCGAGGCCATCCGCCTCGGCCGTGAGCTTCACGAGCGCGGTCACGACCGTCGGCAAGAACGGCGCAAACACGTCCGCGTCGAACTTGAGGCTCTGCAAAACCGCGCCGCGTCAGCCGGTGCGTGCAGCGCGTGCGGCGGCGGGGGGACCGCAGCCGCGTTAAACGACAACAGAAACGCACGTCGACGCACTCGCGGAGCGCGATCGCGGCCGTGAGACGCACGACCGCGTCCGAGCCGGGGCCCTCGTCCTGCAGGAGGTGCACAAGCACCTGCCAGAGCTTCACGTTGTCCGCGTTGAGACATTCGTCTGAGACGAGCTTGCCGAGGAGCCAGGCGATGCGGCGCTTGACGATCGCGTAGCTAGCGCACTATGCTGAACAATTGTGTGATAAGAAGGCAGTGGGAGCGAGCATACCTATGGTCGGTGACCTGCACCTCGGCGATGAGAGTGGTATCGAGCCATTGCTCGAACGGGATAGACTCCTTCAAGCGGATGGCACACCGACCCACTGCACAGTATAGAGCCTCCTTTTGGATGATGGCGGAGAGCGCCATCGACTGTTGACCTATACTGAGTCAGCACGAATTAGAGGGAGGTATGCCTTTATGTATACTCACCGACAACCTGGTTGAAGGTTTGCTCGATCAGTGGCCGTACGTATTGAGGGTACTGCGTTGCCATTGTCATGAGGACACGCTCCGCGCATGGCTGCAAATAATGACAGCAGTGAGATACGTAACAGATGGTACATCGGAGGACAGGGATGCCTACTCGGAGCTCATACTCCCACTGGTCGTTTTCCTTCTCCTCAGTGTTTACCCACTCCTCGGGGTCTTCCATCCAACCTTCGAGGTCAGACGGGTTCAAGGGAATGAATCTTGTCACGAGGATCTTCACAGCATCCTCGACAAAGTCTTTCGAAAGTACTGCCGGGAAGGCATCAGTCTTCGCTGGCATCGAAGAATAACGTATCGACAACACGTACCCCGATCATTCTGGGACCCATCTCTTTTCGTCGGCGCCCACTGTGCCAGGCTATCTCGGAAGAGGGCCATGCCCTGCACGAGGAACCGCACAGGGAACGTAACCAGTGGAGAGTCTGCATAAATGCTTAAAAACCTCACATCGCAATCGCTGACAGTACCGGACAAACCTGCAATCTGTTCTGCGGGGCCCGTCGTGGCCTGCACGACTTTGCTCCAGTAATAGAGGACCAAGTCGCCGCACACGGGGAGCGTGACGAAATGCGCCGTGTTGTCGCGCTGCATGCGCCTGAACAGCTTCCCGAAAATACGGACGTGTCGCGTGAGCAGCTCGAGGGCGCGCTGAGTGACTGGGTCGCTGGTGGCTGCGCCTAGAGCAGATGTCAAGCTGAGTCGAAGCTCAGATACTGCCTGCAGTTGCGTTGCAGAGTTTTGGAAGAACTCATTGACCTGTGCCAAGGCGAACCGTATGAGCACGAGGGTATGAACCAGAAAGGTTGTGGACATACCCAAGGCTCGAGCTCCAGATAGTCGTGACAACACGTGTAGCGGTGGTAGGCCCAGAAGGTCAGCCTCGAGAGACACTTGAACGTCAGGTGTGCGAGCAGCAGCTCTTCCACCGCATTGACTTGGGACAGTGAGGCCGGGGTGAGGGAGGGTAAAGAAGACGCTAGCCGAGCGTAGTGTGCTTGCAATGGCAGCCGCAAGTCTTGTGTGAGCTATAGTTAAACGGTTACGTGCTGCTGAAGCGCGAGGTCATTGTGAAAACCCACCTGTCCCATAGTTTTTACTCCGGTGAGCATCTTGTAGCCTGCGTATTCCTTCAGGACTGCATTCAGCAGCTCAAGAGCGCGCCGCAGGGGTAGGGTCGCATTTGGTGTTGACCCATTGTACCGGCCCTCGATGGAGGTATTAATAACACCCATGAGATGCGGTATCAATCCCGGCCTGAGGCAGGATGAGTGTACTAGAGTCAATGAGGGCTACTCAACGCACCAACTAACAGGGTAGTCTTGGCGCGCGATCTTGGCTACGATGAGGGCGTTGCATTGTGAAATCTATGAGCAGTCAGCGGGACAATAGACATCGTGCCCAAAGGATAAGAACAGGCGCACGATGTCATCGGCCTCATCGAAGAAGGTCAAGCATCGCTCCCGGATGCGGGCCTTGTGTTCTGGAGGAAACAACCTGGCAGGAGGAAGGTAACGTAAAAATATAAAGCAGAAGCAACAATATTAAATATGGCACTTACTTGCGCGATCGCCAATGACCAGTAGCGGCGTTTTTGAATTGAATGATGGACTGCTGCCGCACCTCCAAGGCCACGGTTCTGGTGGCCGCGATCTCCTGTAGTAGATCATACGCGCCGGGGATATCGAGGAGCTCCTTCAAACGGGTAGTGGACGCCTGAACCTGGGCGGGGTTCTGGGATGCGGCGGCGCAGACTACATTGAAGAGCTCTTCGGGCGAAACGGTAGCCTGCGGGGCAGCGTGCGGTAGTCGACTCATGTGGCAGGAGACGGGACGAGAGAGGGAAAGCGATAGGATTTGTGGGTCGTACACGTAAGTACAGAGACAAGGAGATCTCGAGTAAAACGTCCGGACTGGGCGAGGAAGAGGGCCTTATATGCACTGCGCTCAGCGTCCTGGCCTAATTAGACTGGAGCGAGTGTCCGGTCGGCGTGACCGAGGCGCGAGGCTCCGGCGCTAGGGCAGCGGCCAAATAACGCGTCAACAAAGCCACGCGCGTAATATTCTCGCGTCTGCCGAGACGCGTCCCCGTGGGCGCTTGCACTCCAACGTCCCTCGCCGCCAGCCACGGCCAAGTACAGCTGCAAGTGCTGGGCCCGTTCCACCGCCCCTGCATGAAACGAGCGGCCGCCCTCCTCTGCCACCGCCCCCACCCTTCTCCGCATTTTCGCCCCTCGGCTATCCTGCGCGTATCTCCAGGCCCGTCCTGGACCCTACTGGCACCGGCAACCGTGACATACCGCAGCCCTGAGATAATGTTTGCCGGCCCCGGGTCACGCCCTCGAAGCCAGTCCTATTTCTCTCAGGGAACCATTTCCGAGTGCGTCGAGGACTCTGAGCCGGAGCGCGAAGAGCGGCGGACCAGGAAGAAGAAGGCTGGCTGCAAGAAGAAGCGCGCCGCAACCCCTGTTCAGTTACCTGAAGTTATCGAGCTGACCGACAGTGATGCGTCCTACCACGTTGCTGATCTACTTCCGTCTCCCCCAAAGGCAAAGAGCAAGCCCGTGCTTGTCATTGACATCTCCGGTATGCCAATCATTCTTCCTTTCCGCGCTAGAGCAAATCCGACAACCACATTGCCAGACGACAGCGACCACTCCTCGCCGCGTGCCAACGGCAAATATTCGCGAGACTTTAGTAAACGCCACGACGGAGAGCGCGATTTGCGGGAGCTTCCGTCTGGGCTAGAAGGTAGGCCATGAACATCGTGCCAAACCTCGTCCATGCGTTGATATGGAATCCTCCCCAAGACTGCACTACGGACGATTCGCTCCCTTCTATTGGTAGAATATTAGGATTTCCGACCCGCTCCGCCCAGCCTATTACTGCCGTAGACGGCGTGTCCGCCCCCGCAGAAACTCACATTCGGGAGAGGCCACCGACGGTGACGATCGCCCCTCCGTCTCCCGAAAAAGTCGCCGGCGAATCCGAGGACGATGATCAGCAAGGCCCTCTCAAACTCGGGCGCTTTGCCTACGCTATCCCGAACCCATTACGTCGCACCGCCTCGAAGACGCCTTCGCCCACAGAGAGCGGCTTAGCTCCCCCTGAGGGTCGCGCGGCGAGCAAACCGAAGCCGGTTGCTAGCCACAGATTCGGGAATGAGTTCCCCGACGTTCAACTGGCTCGAATCCTCAAATGCGTCTCGTGCGACCTCGCATGGACGACGCGCAAGACCGTTCCGCAGAAGATGAAGCACATACAGACGTGTGCTAAGAAGAACGGCCTTTCAGACGATACCATTCGGATACTTCTCCGCAAGGAGCTGGACAGCCTACCCCCTGTGGCATCCTCGTCAAAGTCAAAGTCGGCCACCCCCGCGCCGCCGTCGACGCCAGTGCCCGAGACCCTCTTAGAAGAGGTTTTGAAGGACGTCAACAAGAAGAAGCCGGGTCGACGGCCGCAAGTCCTTCAGACCGTCAAGAGCGTCGCGGAGACGCGCGAGACCATCCTCGACAAGGCTCGAAGTTTGTTGGGGGATGGTGCCGGTAGCTCTGCCCCTCGCGATTCGGCGGGCACGCCTGCGGCCCATAATATAGAGGCGCCGCCCGCTACACAAGCTTTCAGTAGAAGTCACGTTGCCGTGAGCCGTGTGCCCTTGGATCCTCACCCAGCAGACGTCACCCAGGTGTTTGGGCCAAGTCGATTAGCTGTACGGTCTTCGCGCGTGCAGGGCGGTATCGTCCGTGCGGGCGCGGAGATCGCGGCACAGTCCGACGTCTGTCCGCTCACACAAGTGCCCACTGAAAACGACGTGGTAGACTCGGACGAAATTAGATTTGATGAAGTGGAAGACATGCCACCCTCAACACAAGTATTCGCACAGAGCAAGTTCGCAAACGCCATTGAGGCCCCCCAAAGGCTCGTCACCCCCGGTGCGTATTTCGTTCCAACACTTGTGTGTCACCATTCTCCGCTGTGCTTACGAAGGTCATCATAGCTGACCCTCCAGATGCCGCCATATCGATCCACGACACATCCGACGAAGAATATACCAAGTCCTCTCTCACCAGACCCGTACGTGGACCCCCTCCACCTCGCTCTTGGCGAGACTCATGACAAGCAGACCTCTCCCCGCTCTCCTCCCAGCTTAAACGCAAATCCTCCGCCGCACTCTTCGCCGACGAGCCCCCGAAACGACGCGCCTCATACACCACCGCCGCTCCCGACGTTCCAACAGTCCCCGCCCCCGAGTCTCAGGCGGAGCTGGTCACCCGCTGCTGACGGGTGGCTGGACGCATACCCGTCCGCGCCTCTCGATCATGATTATATACCCCCGAGTGAATACCAGAATAACTGGGAGGAGTGGGCTCGCCCTCCTGACGCGTGGCGCTCAGATGACGACGATGCGTGTCTACACTACGTCCCCGAGCTCGAGACTCCGGGCGCAGGGCCGTCACGAGCAGTACGGCGCGACGTCGATGAACCTGAGCATACGCGTGAAAACCCGTTCTCCCGGTCGCACCGTCAATTGGCTACGACATTGGAGGACCGACCAGGCCCGTCGGGCGCCAGCGAGGACCTGCCCCCACCACCGGCAAAGAAAAAGACGAGACGGAAGAAGGCAGCCGCAGAGGAAAGCGACGCGGAGAGCAGGGCGGGGGACGTCCCGCAGGACGAGCTGAACGCGCGGATGAAGGCCGCCCTCCTCCAGGACGAGGCGCTGCACCTCCGCGTCCTCCGCTACGAGGTGGGTCAACCGTGTCTTGCTCACGTCCTAAGGACGAGGCGTGCTGACGACGCTATGCTGTGAAGCCGATCCATTTCGACGTGTTCCTGCAGATGGCGATCGACCTGGGGATGCCCACGAAGCGGCCTGGGCTCAAGGCGAAGGTGCGCGCGTTCCTCGACCAAAAGGTGCGCTCCCCTGCCTGCGTCTTCGCGCGTGCGTCGACTTGCTCACTGGCCATTTCAACACGGGGTCTAGGCAATCCATTTCTACGGCGCCGACCCGAGCAAGAGCCGCACGCGGCGGACGCGTCATCCTTAGCCGAATCCTCAGCTTGTTGTGGATGACCGCTGACGCGAACGATCGCTGGGGATCTACTGACGTTGTGACCAGGTGGGCTACATACATTATGCGTAAATTAGGCGTGCCTGTTGAAGGCTCTACACTGCACTATCACTGTTCTATGGCATGCGAACGACGACAGTCGGGACTGAACCCGGGATGAGAGCAAAGCGTAAAGAAGGGAGGAGAATCGTTCACGACGTGGCAGGTGGTGGGGGTACCGCTAGAGCGCGACGTGGGACAGTCCAGCGACCTCTATGATGCCGCCGACAAGGTGCAGGCTGCCTGCGACGAGGACATCGACGGCCTTCTCGTCTGATGCCTCGAGCTTGCGTACCACGTTGACGGCGTGCTCGATGGAGGGGAGGACGTGGATGTTCTCCTTGGGAAAGGAGGGGAGAAGGGACGACCACGCGGTCGCCAGTTCATGTTGTGTCTTCAGGTGCGCGAGGTCTGCCTCGGGGATTGCCAGCGACGTCAAGTCTGTTGCGCTGGAGATTGAGTACACACTTCCATAGCAGTAGAGGGGGCGTACGTACCGCCCTTGAACCCGCCGTCTGCGTAGGTGACATTCGCGCAGAACACGACGTGGTCGAACAAGGAAGCAGTATCGTCGCTGCGGCCGTGTGTCCTGAGCAGCTCCGCCGCGCTGGATAACATGCCGCCGAGGAAGGTGTTCCCCGAGCGCCCGTTTGTGCAGTTGAATATCAGAACCCGCGTCCGCTTCTCACTGTCACGACATAACACGTCAATCTCATTCCGCCCGGCAGTAGTAGGGGCACCCACAATTCTTCCGGCAATCTAAGGGCCGTGTCGGGGCTAACGTACCACTGCATGCAGCAGTTGAGGCTCTCGACCGTATGAGCGCCGTCAAGGAACCAGGTTGTGTGAGCATGCACTGGGTCGGCAACGGTTTGGCAGCGGCCTGGCCACTTGGTCGCCTTCAGACCCTCCACAAAAGAGGGCGGCAGCTCTTCATCGACAGATTCCTCGGTCCGTGCAGATATGAACTTCTTGGCGAGGTGCACGGCGAGGGTAGCGTTCTGGTATTGGTGGGCACCCGCGAGACCTGTCCGTCATCAATTCGTTGAACACGATACGTAGCCTTGACGCGTACCGAGTTTGATTTGGGAAAGCGCAACGACTGGGGGCACCACAATGAATTCGGACGCCTGATGAGTGAGGGTTAGCGACGTTGCATTCTACGCATGAACCAGCAAACAAACTTTGAGTTCTTGCGCCTGTTCCTTAAGGACCGCAAGTCCATCTTCTGGTTGTTCGACGGTAAGCGCGGGAACGCCTTCCTGCAATGAACGGATTCATGTCAACACGCACGCCGGGATATCGTCGAGGTGAATTACCTTGAAGATGCCTGCCTTCTGCCATGCAATATCCGGTATGGTCTTGCCCAAGAGAGCGGTGTGGTCCAAACCAAGCGCGGTTATGCCTGTGACTATCGGCTTCGGGACGATGTTGGTACTATCGTATCTTCCACCGACGCCAACCTCGAGGACTGTTGCATCAACCTATGATGATATATATTATTCATGGGGTTAAATTGCGGCTGGATGTATTCCTACCTTGAGATCCAGGAATGCATGGAACGCAACCATTGTAACGAATCGGAAGTAGCTAGGCATTAGAGGGGTGGTCGGATTCGCTGTCTGAACCATCATAGTTAGCATCCCGAAGCGAACGAAGAGCGTTTAGCTACCTTGGTGTTCTCCTTCAGCCTGTCCCAGACCTCGAAGAAATATTTCGTGAACAGCTCCTCGGAAATGGGTGCACCATTTATGCGAATGCGTTCACGGACGGCCACTAGATGTGGAGAGGTGTACAGTCCTAGAAAGAGGTTAGGGCAAATCCAACACTCCGAGACAAGTACTTACCGACTTTCCAGTCCGGCTGTGCACGGCGGATTATGGAGTCCGTGAAGGCCGACGTAGAGCCCTTGCCTTTCGTGCCGGTAATATGTATTACGTTCAACTTGTTCAAGTCGGACGTCTGTTACAGGCCATTATGATGAGGCCAATCAAGGCAGTACAGGAAAGACTTGCGCTGTACCCTATTCTGACCAAGTACTCGATCGTCTCGGGGATGCCGAACTGGCTGACCCTCCCGCCCGAAAGGCGAGCGGCTTCGAGGTGAGCTGCATTGGACTGCAACGAGTTGAGATGGTCGACCGCGTCGCGGTAGGTCCTGGTGGCCATGGTCCTACGGAGGGCGGCGGCGAGGCGAAAATTATGTACAGAAAGATGGCGAGACGATAAGAGCGGGAGGAGGGACATCCGAGTCAAGGGCGCATTCCCGCGCCGGTGGGTTTGAGTGCTTACTGGATTCAGCAGCCACAGTACTTAGCAGCCCGAGGGACGACGATCTACTCATAAATAAATGGGCGCTTCGTAAAATCCACGCACAGGCGCCCGTTAGCCTCTCGCTTGAAGCGCTGCAGCGTGTCTTGCCTCTGCTCTGCTCCCCTTCCGCCCTCGTCGTCCCCATCGACGCTGCTATCCATGCTGCGTAATGCCAACACCTCGTTAAGTGCCGTAACGCGGCGCCTTCTGCCCTCTTCATCTCGCGTTCGCCTTGCGTCGACTACCTCGTCCGTCGAACATGCCTCATCCTCTGTTCCACCCCCCGCACGCGCTGGCAACTCGTCGGCCAGTAGCAACACGGACCCACTAAAGGATGCGAAGCTGAAGCCGAAGCCGAAACGCAACGAGGGAATTATAGCGAGCCAACAGCCCCGGCCGAAGCGCCTAAGGCCTCATGAAGTATCTCAGAGAATCACCAAGTTATGTCAGGACGGGAAGGTAGACGAAGCGGTCGAATACTTGCAGAACCTGCCTCTCGATGCGCAAAACACCACAAATTGGAACACTCTCATCTATCACGCCAGCAACGCGCACAGATTCCGTCTAGCGCATCAAATATACCTCGATGTGAGTCGAGTCATCTTTCTCTGTCTGTTCTCCGCTCAGCTGTGCGCGTAGATGAAACGGAGAGGATTTAAGCCTATCTTGAGCACGTACGCGACACTTATGGGAGCTTTCAACAAAGTCGATTCGTGGGCGGAACGCACGAAGCTTCTTGAGGACGTCCATAAAGTCTACGAGAACTACCTCGAATACGTTTCGACAGTCAAAGAGCATAATCCCCGGAGCCCCGAGATCTCGACGATGCCCTGCAATGCGTACATTCAAATCCTTTCCCGGGCCGGGGACTACCGGCGTATGTTCGACGCGTACAACGGGATGGATGAAGAAGGACCTCTTTCTCCCGACCGTATCACGTACACAACCATGCTTAGGGGCATGTATTACCGCGGATTATTCGCAAGCGGAGACAAAGAGGAGATACAAAAGATACGAGAACGCGGTGCCTCCGACGCTCGTCTCATCTGGCGGCACTACATCAAGCGGCTTGAAGCTAATCCCGACATTGGCGTCGACGCACTCACCATCTCCAGCATAGTCCAGCCACTGACGTTTGGCCGACCGGCCGACCATATCGTTGCATTCGACATCGTTCGCGAGTTTTGTGGTCTCGCGAAGCCCGGAGAGACTGCACCCCCTGCGCGGGTCGAACTCTCACGGGCACTCGTCCAGGACATCCTCTGGCTCTGCAACACGGCGCAGAAGCCGCGTATCTGCGTGCACTTCGTGCAGCACCTTATGGCTCACCAGCCGGACATCCTAGACCACGGCCACTTCGACCACATGCTCACCGCGTACGGCTCGCTCAGCACCATGGGCACCTTCACCGAGGCATCGCACGCGCTGCAAGTCCTCGAATGGATGCTCGAGCGCGAAGTGACGAACAAGCACGCCCACCGCCTCCGCCCCAGCCTCTCCACCTACACCCTCATACTCACCGTCTGCTGGCGCGCCAAGGACTGGGACACCGCGCTGCGCACCTTCGAGCTCATGACCGGCTACCGCGCCGCCGACTTCGCCGACGGCACGACGAGCAGGACGCCGCAGATGACGCCGCGCTCGCAAGGGCGCAACCTCGCGCCCGACGCCGCGGCAATGTCGTGCCTGGTGCGCACCGCGCTCGAGACGGGCGACCCCGCCGCGCTGCGCCAGTGCGCGCGCATCGTGTGCCGCCTCGGCGCGGCGCGACTGCTCACCGCCGAGGACAAGGACGCGGGCGGGCGCCGGCCGGCGCACCGCGTCGGCGTGCGCTTCCAGCGCGACCAGGCGTACTATGCGCACAAGATGGCTCGCGCGCTGGTCGAGCTCGTCGACGCTCTCGTGCCGAAGAAGACGGAGGACTCCCCGCGGCTTGGCCCCGAGGAACGCGAGTGGGTCGCGGCGCGCTCGGAGGCGAAGAGCTTTTTGAGCGCGCATCGCGAGCGCCGCCCGAAGAGCACGCCACAGCTCGAGGAGCAGCCGTTGGGCAGCGCTGCGGGGCTGGCGGCGACGGACAGCGCGGTGGAGTGGGCGCGGATACATCGTGAGCAGAAGAGCGCGAAGTAGTGGGGGAGGCGTGTCCGTGTCTGTACTTTTTATCTTAGCTGATCTTACCTTAATGGTCCGGTCCCGTTCATCCCCGCAGTGGGGGCGCCGATCGCATACAAGAGGGCGTAGGTTTCGAGGGTATGCCGAGTCCGTGTTCCAAGCGTGTGTACTCCTAAGGGCGAGCCACACCCGACCGTGAAGGGTACTAACTAATACTAATGAATGTATGTCCGTTCGTCATCGACAGAGAGAGCTACACAACATGCGCAGAGAGGGCAGGCAAGAAGATGCGAGAGATGAAAACCAGCAGCAGGATTGCGCCGCGCCGGGAGCATAAACCAAGAAGATCGTGCGCATAGGCATGGCGTAGCGTTCGCGTCCGCGTCCGCACGCGGCAGGGGTGGGGTGCGTTTACGCCACGGACTTGGGCCGGTCGCCCGCGCGCAGACCGTTGTCGCCGAAGCCGGGCTTGGAGAACGCAGGCGAGGGCGGGACGAACGTGTCCTCGGTGAGCGCCATCGACACGGGCTGGTACACGTGGGGTTCGCCCACGGCGGGCATCCCGAACGACGACGTGCGCTGGAGCGGCATCGGGCTCGCGCGGCCGGGCTGGCGACGGGCGCGCGCCCTGCCACCGCGGCGGCGGCATAGGTACACGATGCCGGCGACGATGAGAAGGAGAATGACGAGCGCGTTGAGTGCCATGACGGCAAGCATCGCGGGGATGTAGCTGTTGAGCTTGTCGAGCGTGCTCGCGAGGTTGTCTGAGAGCTGCACGGTCGAGCCCGAGGCGGCGCCGGTCGCGGAGGAGACGTTCTGCGCGTTGTAGGTGATGTTGCTAGAGGCGGTGCCGCCGCGGACCTTGTGGAACTCCTGCGAGCCCTTGTTGGGGTCGACGAGCGCGAGGAGCTGCATGTAGGGGTCGCCCATCTTGCCGGAGTTGTCGAAGTCGCCGAAGTCGTAGACGGTGTAGAGCGAGCGCATGACGTTGTCACCAATCAGCCAGTCGCTAGAAGAAATGGCGTCAATAAAACCGTTGGAACGAAAAACATCTAGGACGCGACCCACAATTGGCCAGCACCGACGGAAACGGTCTGGGGAACAAAGGAGCCGACACACATGGTCTGGTCGCTCAGGCTGATGGGGGTGACATCCAGTGGGTGAATGGGGTAAACACTCGAGCTGAAGCATGATAATCAGTCGCTGGTAACACGTCCTGCATGGTCTTCACACACCCAAACTGAAGCGCAACGTCTACTTCAGCATCACAGGGCACGACCCACTGGCCAAGTGCCGAGTTGTACGAAGCGCCCTCAACGCCACTGTACATCGCATCGCACGCTTCTTTAGGTGCATATCTGTAGCACAAATGGTCAAGATTTCCGCCCGCGAACGGTAGCGAGGCCGCGTAGCACTAACGTGTATGAGGTTCCGCTGTCAAGCATCACGACAGCCTTGTCGGAAGGCGCATCCGCCACCGTGGTAGTAAGGGACACGGACTTCGAGCCGACGAGGAACGCGTCGAGAAGGACCGTCCACCGGGTGGGGTCGCTGACGGGGAAGGTCGGGATCTTGGGGCTGTTTGCGACGTCCTTGTAGTCCTCGTCGTATTCGCCTAAGATGGTGGCGTCATGGTCCCGCCCTGTGCGCGGGATATGACTACATACCTATTGAGAAGGAGCCCTCTACATCGCCGCCACCGTCCGTGGTGCGCTGCAGCGCAAACGCAATGAAGTTGGGTTCGCTGGGGTTGTCTTCGAAGAGGTTGTAGAGGAGACTCTTGCCGTCCGACTTGCCGGAGCCCGAAAGTGCGGAGTCGACGCTAGAGAGTTTGGTGAAGCCCAGACCCACGATGCCGTTAACACCGTAAGAGAGAATAGGGTTGTTGGCAACGGAAGCATCAATGAAGGCTTGGTTAGGGACGGTAATGCTGGGTAGAACAAGGTCAGCCGCGATCAAAGCGCACACCGACTTGCGCTCACTTGGCAAACTCGACGGTGGCATATGAGATGTGACCGTAAGTTGACCCAATGCCATACTGCACGAGGTCATGGTTGGTACGGAAAGACGTAGTGGATAATAGCAGGACTTACTGTTACATTTAACGTCAAGGACTATGGACGTCGACGCGTTATAACAGGAAACGCAAATAGATCGAGCGCGACGCACCGTTTGATTACTGTGAGGTAGCGGAGAAGAAGCTCCCTTGACCCAAAGGTCGGAGGAACCGGTATCCAATTGCAAGGGGTATTCTGCGGGATGATGAGCGTGGCGTCACAGCCAGCACGGCGTGAATGACATACCGGTGCCTCCTACAGTGACCTGCAATCACGTCAGACGAAGGTAGGGGGGCGGGACTACGGTACTCACGTTGGCGATATATAACAGGTCGTGAAAGGAACTGTCCCACGCGCTGAGCCCACGCCCGAGCGAGGTAGGGGAGGATGCCATGCGCACCTGAGGTCTACATCATTATCGTCACTGCCAGACGTCGCGGCTAGCACGGAATGCTTGAAGGGGGCCTTTCCGGACCTCTTGTGGGGGGAGGCGGCATTGGCCGGACGCTTGCGCTGGATGACGGAGTTTTTGGCCGCGTCGGTTAGAGAGCCGGAGAGGAGGAGAGCGAGGGCGAAGGCGTATGGACGCATGACGGGCGGGGGCCGTGCGTGGGGGCGAGTAAAGAGCGACTGAAGGAGAGTGGATGGGGAGGGAGCGGCGAAGAGCACTGCGACCGGGGACGGTGCGTGTCTGGGGAGAGGAGAGCCACGGCCTGGCAGCGGCAGGCTGGTCAGGTCAGAGCGGGGACGGGGAGGTGGGCCAGGATAGCAACATTGATCCAGCACCGGCTTCGACGCCTTCCTCTCTCTTGTCCCATATCCGTCCCTTCGCGCTACCACGTGCCGACGTTCTGTCCCCCTCCAGCCTCCCCTCCGTCCGCACACTCTCCTGCACTTCATCTCTCGTCCTCGCAGCACCCCCTCACCAACTGGCACTCATCCCCGTTCTATTCCGGCACACCCGCCCTTCGGCGGTGGCCAACGAGCTTGAGAACTCGGTCCGACCTCAAACCGCATCTACGAGGTCCAATCACTACTGCGGCTCGTCAATGATTTCCCAATTTCCGCTGGTCATCCCTCTCGGCAACTTCTCCGCGCACGGGGCTATATAAGGCGCGCGGTGCACCAGTTGCTGCGAGTTATTCCTTGGCTCGTACGGCCCCGCACGCAGCAAGCCGCATACAACCTTCAGACATTCCTTGATCGCTGTACTACTGCAGCGCTCTCAGTACCAAGGATGGCTTCACTGAGCACTCCGTTGTTATGCCGAGTAAACGCACTTCTTAGGCTTCGATATCGGGCATGGTTACCTCCCAGTGCGCATATCCAGACTCTAGTCGAGTCTCGAAGCCCCGTCGGACGCCGGCGGAGGCAAAGCGCGCGCTGGCCAGGTCTGCGCCAAATACAGCAGTCAAGTCCCGCGATGAATACGCGCATGTTGCCTTCATAACGTAGCCACTAGCGAAGGCTACAAGAACGTTGGCAGCCGTTCAGTAGGTACTCGGCGTGAGACTCGCGCTCAACCGTCCGTGGAGCTCGCGTTTTGTGGCGTCGGTCGGTGTTCATGTGAGACTTGCATACGCAAATGTATGTATGAAGCTTCTCTTCGACCACATTGCCGCTGTTGACACCGTACTACCGAACAGAACTCTATATCTTCAAACTGTGGACTGAACATACACCTCCCAGATATATCTGAAGCGCTGCTCAGCGTGCCCGACACAACGCCGCAGACCGAAGCCTTGCGTCGGTGACGGTGCGAGGGGGCGCTCGATGGACGCGATCACACGACTCGTGATCGTGTACGGCTGAGCCTCTCGTGACCCCCGCCAATGGCGTCGGCTTTCCCCACACCCGCCAGCGTCCCCCCCGGGCCCATTCCTATAAATGCCAGCCCAAACCCCTCCGGCCCCCTTCCGTCCTCCTCGCTTTCTCACTGTTCACCATGTCCTCTGCTGTTGCCTCCAGGAGCGCCATCCGTCGGCTCATCAACGCGGCCCAGCATACGGCGTGTCCCTGCCACGGCTGCCGGTCCGGCGGTGCCCACAACCCCATACATGCCCTCCAGCAGATGCGCAAATACGCTACCCCTGTTGAGAGCCTACCCGTCGAGAAGGAGTATGCGTTCGAAGTGCGTTCCAGTTCCAGGCAGCGTCGTCGTGTGCGGTGCGCGCGAAGGCTGAGCCGGAGATAGGTTGCTGCCGCCAACCTGCGCTTCGGCGAGGGGGTGACGCGCGAGGTGGGCATGGACTTCAAGAATATGAAGGCTCGCAAGGTGAGCGGCCCTTCCCACACGCTATGCACAACATGCTCACGGACGCCGCCAGGTTGCCGTTTTCACCGACCCGAATATTGCTCGGCTGCCCCCGGCGAAGATGGTAGGCTTCATTCCGAAGCACGATCTGTGGTGTCATGCTTATTCCATTCCAGGCGATCGCGTCTCTTGAAGCGCAACAAGACCTACCCTTCGTGGTGTACGACCAAGTTGTCGCGGAGCCTACAGAGGCCAGCTGGCGAGACGCCATCGCCTGGGCCCGGCAACATGACTGCAGCCATTTCCTTGCGTGAGTCTGTCCACCGACAAGCCTTGTTATAAAGCGCGATACTTACCCATGCTCACAGCGTTGGTGGTGGGAGTGTAATGGACACGGCTAAAGCAGCCAACCTGTACGCTTCCCATGCCTATCCTCATGACCGTGTGTTGACCTGAATTGCCATGACGCAGTTTCACGGTCTACAAGGATGCCGACCTCTTCGACTTTATCAACGCCCCAGTGGGCAAGGGTCTACCCATCAAGGAGAAGCTAAGGCCACTGATTGCAGGTATGCGTGCGTTCAAAAGAGCTTTAACATCATCTACTCACCATGCTATGTCTAGTTCCGACTACGGCGGGTACCGGGTCGGAAACAACTGGTACCGCTATTCTCGACATCACTTCAATGTCGTTCAAGACCGGGATTGCGAGTCGGGCAATGAAGCCAGTTCTTGGCATCGTCGATACGCTGAACACCAGGACATGTTCAAAAGGTACATACGACATCATCATTCCTTCGTGACCCGAGTTGATGGTCAGTGCAGAATTGCACATCAGTGCCGGCCTTGACGTATTGTTCCACAGTCTGGAGAGTTACACTGCGATCCCGTATGGCTTCCAACAGATGGTTTTTTTTCGAACTCTACTTACTGACGATGGTGGCCAGCTACACGGAACGCACCCCTCGCCCTGCTAACCCTATTCTCAGGCCTGCCTACCAGGGCAGCAACCCTGTTGCGGATATATTTTCCATGTGGGCGTTGAATACCACCGTTAAGCACCTACCCCGGATTGCCAAAAATCCCGACGACTACGAGTCCCTAAGCCAGATGATGTAGGCCTTTCCCTGAGTGTACAACCGACCCGCTCTGAACTCGACACACAGGCTTGCGGCGTCTTTCGCCGGCATTGGCTTTGGCAACGCTGGCGTGCACCTATGTCACGGCATTAGCTATCCTGTAATGTTCCTTTATCATCTACTCTATCGCAAGTACTGACGAACTCTTTACAAGATATCCGGATTGAACAAGAAGGGTCCGAAGTTCAAGTACTCGGGATACAACGTCGACCACCCCATTATCCCCCACGGCGTCACGTAAGTACAAGTACACCCACTCCGCCAAACCGTACCTAACAACTCCATCCGCCCTCAGCGTTGCTCTCTCCGCCCCGGCCGTCTTCCAGTTCACCGCGCCCTCCTCTCCAGACCGGCACCGCGAGGCGCTCGCCGTCTTCCGCAACGTGAGCGTGACGGACCCGACGATCACCGCGATCCCGGACAACGCGGTCGGCGCGCACCTCTACGAGGCGATCGCGCGCTTCCTCGACGGGCTCGGCGTGCCGCGCGGCCTGAAGGCGGTGGGGTACACGAACGCGGACATCCCCGCGCTCGTCGAGGGGACGATCCCGCAGCGCCGCGTGCTCGACCTCGCGCCGGGCGTGGGGGACGTCGCGGGTGAGGACGGGCGCGAGCATCTGACGAAGATCATTGAAAACTCGATGGAATATTAGGCAATTGTGGGCGGTGGCGCGACGTGAAAACTTGAAGCGTTGGATGTGTGTGGAAGCATGGGTTGATGAAGTTAACGTTGGCGTGCGGACGGTTATCTGAATGATTCTGTATGATAGCACAAGACATCGGATGTATATATAGCAACGTGCTTGGATTTTCGTTCACCATGGGTGGAGTAGGTAGCACTAAAGAGGGACCCGTGAATATTCCAGTGGCCACGATGTGAGTCCTTGAACCGGCGAGCGCGCGTCATGACTCGTAGATCGCGATCGACGCAGTCACAAGTTCGCGCCGCCGATCCCCATCCTTCTTGCAAGTTGGTGACTGACTTGCCACCCGCAACATGCCGCAAACACGGCGCAGGTCACTTTTCCGACCGTGCATTGACCTCCACAACGGCGAGGTGAAGCAGATCGTCGGCGGCACGCTGCACGAAGACGACGCGAGCCGCCTGAAGACAAACTTTGTGGCGAGGCAAGCGTTCTTCGCAATGAGACGTTTCCCAATGCTCGCCGAGACGCTAATGCTGTGCCGCGTGCCGCCAGCTACCCGTCGTCGCATTATGCGGGCCTGTATAAAGATCATGGACTCGAAGGCGGCCACGTAATCAAACTCGGCCCCGGAAACGATCGCGCTGCGAAAGAGGCCCTCGCAACCTGGCCGGGTGTGTTATTTAGTCATGATCGCACCAATACATGCTGAACCACGTCAATTTACAGGGGGTCTACAGGTTGGTGGTGGGATCACCGCCGAGAACGCTCGGGAGTGGCTGGATGCTGGGGCTAGCAAGGTTGTTCCGCCCTCCTCACGCCTTTCTCATCGCGGTTGGCTGACCTCTCTGCTGACTTTAGGTTATTGTCACGTCGTACCTCTTTCCTGAGGGGAAATTCTCGCTCGATAGGCTCAAAGCCGTGTCCACAGCCGTGGGGAAGGACCGGCTAGTCGTCGATGTTAGGTCGGGATATCTATCTCGTTTCGTTATGACATCGGTGGGATTGACTGGTATGGTGTAGTTGTCGACGGAGAGGGGACAAGTGGCTAGTAGCGATGAACAAATGGCAAACCATCACCGATATGGAGGTTGGCGAAGGTAAAAATAAAACTACACGCTGTAGATGTTTACTCACCGTGCCCAATTACAGAGTCGCTCGGGCTCCTCGCTGAGTACTGCAGGTACGTCGAGAGATAACTTGAGGTCGAAAAATGTTCGCTGAACGTCGTCTTCTCAGCGAGTTTCTGGTCCACGCGGCGGACGTAGAGGGACTCTGTCAAGGAATCGACGAAGAGCTCGTCGCCAGTAATGACCGTTCGCGTAATCAATCTATGCTATTTCTGACAATTAACTAGGGCTCGGGGAGTGGGTGACGATCCCGACGACATACGCCGGTGGGGCGAAGAGCGTCTCCGACCTGGACTTGGTCGACCGGCTGTCTCAAGGCAAAGTCGACCTTACGTTTGGCAGGTACGCTTGGTAACTAAATTGCCTGTAACCGTAATAACAAGGGACCCGCCATATGACAGTTCTCTGGACATATTCGGAGGTACCCTGGTGAAGTTTGATGATCTCGTAAAATACAACGCAGATGCGCTTCGGCAATTGTAATCCGCTGAGGGTCAGTTCAAGCCTGAACCGTCCACGTGTAAAAGTACATCCATGTATCCATATGTCCAACCGTGAAACTTTCAAGAAGTCAAGAACTCTGCGACGACCTTGATGTACTTCTCCCGCTCCTCCCAGAGAGGCGTGTGGCTAGACTCCGCGAACGTAAACCACTTCACCTTAGGAATGGCCTTGAAGAACGGTAGGACGGTGCTGTCAGTCGCCTCGTCGTAGGCGCCGTTGAGCAACAATGTCGGAACGTTGATCTTGAAGGCTTCGTCAACGATGCTCCAGTCTCTCAGGGATCCGATGACGTGGAATTCGGACGGGCCATTCCTGCGACGGCCGTCAACCCATGTTCATGCTGTGCGATCAAACACCAATACTACGAACATGGTGAAATATACCGTATGATCTTTCTCCATCCATTCGAAACTTTGGAGCAGTTCGACAGGCCAAGGGTCGAGCCGGCACAGGTGGCGTTTGTAGAAGACCTCAACGTTGGTCTTGTATTCCTCTGAGTCGACAGTACCAGCCGCCTCGTTCCTAACGATCGTATCCTAACCGCATGACGGGTTAAAACCGGAGTGCACGGCCTAAATGTATAGATGCATGCATACCCGGACGTCGGGTGGAAGCTTAGCGATGAGCTCCTCGTTGGCCGCCTTCACGAAGAGTTTCATGCTCGCGGGGCTGTCAGATATGACGATACGCTTCAGGCCAGTGGGCTGTCTCGCCGCATGCCGCGCTCCGAGCATTCCGCCCCATGAGTGCCCCAAAATGGCGTAGTTGTCCTGAATGCCGAGGTGACGGAGCAGGTTGTCGAGCTCGTCCAGGAAGAGCTGCTCCGTCCAGAAGGTACCGGCCTCGCCGGACTTCTCGGGGAGGTGGGTGGAACTTCCGTTCCCGAGCTGGTCGTAGAAGACGACCGGGATGGAGTATATAGTCGCAAGGTCGACAAGGGAGAGGATGTAGTGATGGGTAGACCCCGGCCCTCCATGTAGCGCAACGACGGGAGTTACTCCGGACTTGAGGTCGCCATAGACGGCGTACCAAGTCTGCGTTGGTTTTCCCGCCTTTGCGTCGAAGTCTACAGTACCGGTGGCGGTGGGAGAGACCATTGTGAGGTTGCACAGGGTTTAAATATCGTTCGATGCCTTCAACTCGAGCTTTCAAGTGCAGCAAAAGGATCGATCGTGGGCGCTGAGACAACTGATCTGCTTCATTATCAGTCGCCCAGCATGATGTGAGCAAATCCCACAAGAGCATGCCCGGTCTAGGCCCATAGTAGTACTGGCGTTCTGACTTCGCGAGCATCGACGGTAGCCGATCCTGGGAGGCTAACATATCCACTAAAATTCTGGTGGGTGCAGATGTTGCTGATGCACCAGTACAATATCGTTGAGTGTTGCGTTATACGGTGACGGAGCAGGCGATTCGTTGAAGGTAGAGCACTGAGTGCCATTAATAATACGGCCGGAGTGCCAGAGTACTAGATGAAGGGAGGCGCCTGGCGCTCTGAGAGATCGACGCCGGCATCCTCGGCTTACATAAGCAACGTCGGCGGAGCGTTCAGGAGCGCTCTGCCTCGGTGCGACCACCTCTTGCACTCGTTCGTATAGCTATGGTTTCCCTGGCGCGGACTATCCGCAGTATTCGCCGGGTCGGCCTTCGGGAATGGTGGCGCCAGATGCAATACATCGGCGACGCGAAGTCGGGACGCTTCGTCGGCCAGGACCAGTACGTATCATCATTCCTGTGAGTACCACTGAGTGTGAACACGGGATGGGTTGCAGGTTCGGCAACCGATACTTTGAGAACCTGAATGCCGAGGAGGAAGTGCCTGGTGAGTACCCTTGACGTATTACTGCGTTCAGTCTATCAACACAGAAGGTTAGGGCGTCACCGCTGGGTAGACTACGCTCAGGTAAGTACTGGCGTGCCCATTCTTAGACTGCTCCTCAACCGTTCCAATAGCACGACTACAACGCCACGCAAGTGCCTGCTGAATGGCACTCGTGGATCTCCCACATTCGCAAGGACCCTCCTCCGGAGGACCGTGTTATGCAGAACCTTTCACCGCCTTGGAAGGGGGTATGTCCCAACGATTCATTCATATGCTTTATAGCCGCTCACGAAATTATATACAGCCTTGGGTGGAGAATCTTACTGGTACTCGTGGGGCGTTCAAGACTTACAACACAACGAAACCCAAATACGAGGCTTGGGAGCCCAAGTCGGTCTCTCGAGGATAGTTTTTTGTGATTTATCCGAGATAATCCATCCACTATCGTACATAGACGCACTGAACCGGCTATGCCACGTCTCCCATCAAATTGTCAACGACGTGCTCGGCAATGGCAAGACTGGAGGTCAATCCTGGGCTCTCTATCCCGAGGAGGCTGATCATCAATCCTTCGCCTTGCCCGTTCGCCTTGTTGCGACGGAAGACAAAGTCTTGGAACCCCGCCCCTGGACCAACTAGTTTTGGTCTGACGCCACAGTAATCCGGCTGTAGTCCACCCTTGACAACACCTGGGAGGTACTCCTTTACGGCCTCGTGCATTAACTGCAGTCGTGAGTCATCAGGTACAAGGCGACTCTGCCAGAAATCGGGGTTTTCGTGGTCTTGTGACGGCTCAAGCCAATCGAGATCGGGGCCGAAGCGGATTTTTCCTTGCAAGTCGAGTGTGAGATGCGTACCCAGGGAGTGAAAGGCGTGGCTGTCTTTGCCGACGGCGGGACATGGGTATATGAGGTGGGATACGTTCTTGACACCTGGTCCGCTGTACGACGCATACGACCCCCGCGCGAAGAACATCGGTATCCGCTCCGATTCGTCCAGGATGGCGTTCAGGATGAGAGGTGCTGAGAGTCCGGCGCAGTTGATAATATTCCGCGCCAGGAGAGCCTCCCCTTCTTCACCCTCCCCTGTTACGGTTTGCACAACCCATCCCGGCGTGTCGCGGCTGGGGTCGACTCGGACGACATTGGTGAGGTACACGAGCTCGCCATTCGTCGAGTCCATCAAATCAGTTTCGAGGCTCTCCATGAGTGTGTGCGAGTCTATGATTCCCGTCTCGGGGCTCCACAGCGCTGCAGTGATGTCCTCATGCAGATCGGGCTCCAACCTTCGAGCCTCCTCTCCGGTGATGAGTCGTGTGGGTAAAAGGGGGGAGTTCGAATCTGCAGAGCTAGAATGGGGCGGCCACGACAAGCTGTGAGCCTTGGCATGTAAAGATTCGATGTACGACTGTTGCTCCTTGCGAGCCACGACAAGCTTGCCCGTCTTCTTGTAAGGGATATCATGCGCCTTGCACCGTTCGTAGAGCAGCCGTCTTCCACGAATGCACAATCGGGTCTTGAGGGAGTTAGCGGGATAATATAGGCCTACTCGCAAATGTTAGCATATAATGGCTTGAGCCCAGGAGTCCTAAGTATCGAACCTGCGTGTATCACCTCCGAATTGCGCGAGCTAGTATGTGATTATTGAGCAACGGGTTGGTGCATGTTAGGTAGTACCTTACCTCGTCTCTTCACCGGCTTTACCGTGCCGCTCAACGAGGAAAGTCGAATTCCCCGGAAATTTCTGTGCCAGCCTTTGTGCGACGGCAAGACCTACAACTCCTAGCACTTCCGTCTTCAACGTCGGCATCGTACTTCGATTTAGGTGCGCAACTTACCCCCTCCTATTATCAGATTGTCGATGGTATACTCTGGGCTCTAACATTTTTCGGTGAGTATAGGCGCGACGACTCGCGCTGGCAACGCTATGCTGACCTTGAACTTGAACCTCTGGCTACTATTTAATGCAGCGAACAAGCCTCGCGGGTGCATAACAAGACTGCAAGGACAATCTGCTTTAGAATATGGTTGAGTTTTGTCTATATTGTGTGGCTCACCTGGGACAAACGTCAACTTACGACCAGTGGAAGTTCTCTAGGGGTGCTGCTGCCTTGAAGATGAGTCGCGTTTGACTAGGCGGAACGCCGGGGTCCCGTTCTTGTAACCGATCTTGATCATTCATGCAAAGTACGTCATATTGCGATAAGATTAGATTGAACGCGCAGATCGTGTCCCGATCCTCGATCTAGCCAGAAGTTTGTCCGAGTCCAACTCGTTCCTGAATCCCCGCTGCCATTGCCGGAGGCTTCACCCTTCCTCTGCTGGATATTCTACCCCTGCACCTCCCGCAAAGATCCTATACATAATCCGCGTGAATGTCCGACACATTAGGTCAGGGGCCGCTGCCCGCTCCACCCCCGCTTGCAGAGAAGATGGCAGCGTTCGACTCTGTCCCCTTATTCATGAAGAGTCTACCGGAGGATCCTACGGAGGATGTTGCCATTTCGGCGCTGCAGAGTTTGGCATATGAGGGGACGCCAGATGGTAGGTAAGGTATACCGTACCACCAACGCACAGCCGTGAAGCTCACCATGGCTCCAATAGAAATTGCACAGAACTTCAAGGAGCAGGGTAACGACTACTTCAAGGGCAAGCGATATCGCGAGGCTATAGGCTTCTACAATCAGGGTGTAGATGCTAAGCCTACCGACCAAACAATTCTAGAAGCTTTATATTGCAATCGCGCGGCATGCAACCTGGAGCTTCGTGAGTAAAGACTGAAATGTATGTTAACGGTGGCTGACCTTTCCGTCTAGAAAACTACGGATCCGTCCTTCGTGACTGTTCAAAAGCTATCGGGGTCAATCCAAAGTCTTCTAAGGCGTTCTATCGCTCAGCTATGGCTCTCGTTGCGCTAGAGCGTTACGACGAGGCGCTAGATTGTTGCGACCGATGTTTAGAGTTCGACAAGGGCAACAAGGCCGTCCAGACCACCCGGGAGAAGGCTGAAAAGTTCAACGAAGCGAAGAATCGTAAAGAGCGCGAACGGCAAGAAAGATTGAAGCAGGAGCAGCTGAAACAGGCACGTTTGAAGGCGGCCTATAAGGTACGCTGGTCTCATTGAGAGTCTCACCGCGGAGCTTACTGTAGCACAGGAACGAAACTTAATTGTCTCTCTGGTCCCTGATACTGTGGCGCAGAACCCCTACGAGCCGCAGTTTGACCCCGAGGATCCGACGAATACCACCTTGATCTTCCCCGTCCTGTTCCTATACCCTCAGTACGCGACCTCAGATTTCATATCGCAATTTCAAGAAGACACCCCGTTCGCCGCGCATATCAGCACGATGTTCCCCCCGAATGCGGCACCGCCGGAATGGGATCGAAAGGGCGAGTATATCGACGGAAATCTAATAGTGTATGGGTTCACGAGGCGGCAGCGTCTTTTGAAAATTGGGAAGAAGATGACTTTGAGGGATGTATGCAAGGCGGCGAAGGAAAAGGATGGCGAACCACGAGATGGGCTAGAGCTTAAGGATGGCACTCTTACGTTTGTCGTCCTGCCAAAAGGCGAGGAGGAACAAAAGTGGGTTGAAGACTTCAAGCAGAATAGAGTATCTCAGAATGTATGAAGTTTAATGTCATAGCGATCGACCTGTATAATATACGCCAGTACCGGGTTACTCCCACTGACTCTCTTAGTATCCAGTGCGCAAGGACTGTAACTTGTCACACTGAACTCCAAAAGTGCGCGTGCCAAGGAATCATGGGAGAACGATGCTAATATTAATGAAAATTCAGCCAACATAAATATGGACGAATAACCACAGTACACAACGTTTTTATATGTTGCCATAGGACCATGTGCGCCGGAGGAGTTTAACGTTCAACGTGCTCCTTGCTCAACTTGGGAGGCCATGCTGAGGCTGAGCGCAGCTGAGCCTAGCTGGGCCTTAGATCATAGGCGCCAACTGATGTGATGTTTGTCTGTGTTATGGGATATTCCCACAGACTCAACGCCCAGCGCTCGCAAAATATCCGCCCGAAGGCACGCAACGGACACACTATCGACGACGGCGACAGGCCCGGTGAGTGTTATTATGCTGTTAGGCTGTATGGAGAGGATCAAGAAAGAGGCGAGAGGTGCTGGGAGAGATTTGGCGGAGAAGCGTATCGCGGAAAGGGATGGATTGACCAGACACAAGTTGGATGCTGACCAGATACGCCGTACCTTTGGCAGGACCCTCAAGAACGCAAGATGTCCGTCCAGCACAAGATCTTCCGCACGGCCAACGCGCCCAGGACTGCCCCCGATGAGACGGAGACTGCCGTCGCTCAGGCCATCATTGACCTCGAGAACAGCGCGCCCGAGCTGAAGGCCGAGCTTCGCCCCCTCCAGATTTCTGCTGCCCGTGAAGTTGACGTTCGCGGCGGCAAGAAGGCTATCGTCATCTTTGTCCCCGTCCCCCAGCTTAAGGCGTTCCACAAGGTTCAGCAGAGGTCAGTTGCGTTGCATAACTAACGTTGGTATGAGCATTGCATGAATTTGGAATTTGACCGTCTAATTACAGGCTGACCCGTGAACTCGAGAAGAAGTTCTCTGACCGTCACGTTGTATTCGTTGCTCAGCGTCGGATGCTGCGCAAGCCGACTCGCACCTCGCGCGTGCAGCAGAAGCGTCCTCGTAGCCGTACGCTCACGAGCGTTCACGAGAAGATCCTCGAAGATCTTGTTTTCCCCACCGAGATTGTTGGCAAGCGGACGCGGGTCGCCGTCGACGGCTCAAAACTCCTCAAAGTGTACGCCAACTTGCTCGGCAGGATGAATGCAAGCTGACCTGTATGACATGATAGATTCCTGGACTCGAAGGACGCGACGTCATTGGAGTACAAGCTCGACTCTTTCTCGTCCGTCTACCGCCGCCTGACCGGGAAGGATGTCGTGTTCGAGTTCCCCGTGCAGGCGCAGGATTAGGGGACTGCGGCCGGGCGTTATGGGTGTATTGCACTATGTCATTTGTTGTCTCACCTCGATCAAAATTGTATGCACGCATGCCCCTCTACATGCCTGCGATCTGTATATGGAGTGCGCCGTGCAGTGCGGCGGAGAGACTAGAGTGTGTGCCTGTGCGAGTAGCCGACGTCGGAAGGACGGATCTGGGCGAGATTCCGAGAGCAGTGTGCGGTAGCGACGCCGTAAGCGATCGTTAGTCCGTCCCGGGAAGCCGGAGAGCGCGATAGACGCACGTGGCCGTTGTGGTTCTCCATCTCAAACGGCTCAATACGCTCTCCTGCGCCTTCTCCGTCTCTTCTCTTTTCCCCTTCCTACGCTCCCGGCCCCGTCTGCCGTCCCTCTCCCCCCGCTCTGGCGGCCCCCGCCCCCGTCGCTGCAGGCCATCCTACCATGATGGCGGAATATCCTCGTATGGATCCCTACAGGAAGGCCAGATACGACCAGGGGGTCGATGCCAAGATTGTGATTATGGGTAATACAGGTATGCTGTCGAACATTACTCAATATCCAGCGTTCTGCGCTGGGCTCCTCGCAAAACTCCTGGCTTACTTGGGGCGCAGGCGTTGGCAAGACCAGCCTGCTGCACAGATATACCCAGGGTAAATTCGACCCGAAGAACACTACATCCACCACTGGCGCGTTTTTCGTCACCAAGAAGGTCACTGTAGGCGGCACCAAGGTCAGGCTGCAGTTGTGGGATACGGCGGGCCAGGAGCGATTCAGGTCTATGGTGCGTGGCCGTCTTCGGTTGCCAACCATGCATATTGTGGCTTATGCTGTGGCCTTGACGCCCTGGCTAGGCACCGATGTATTACCGCGGTGCAAATGCCGCGTTATTGTTGTACGATATTACGAACGCGTCCAGCTTTGAGGACGTCCGTGGCTGGTTGGAAGGTACGCACAATGAACTTGGGAGGACGCGTCCTTGGTCGTGCATTCGTTCCTGACCTATTCCGTGTTTACAGAGCTAAAGAAGAACTGCTCGCCGGACCTCATCATCTATATTGTGGGCGCGAAGGCTGACCTCCACTATCATCGGCAAGTCACGTCTGACCTCGCCCGTCTCTCCCTTCACACTTGGTTTCCCCCACCTCGACCGCCAACCCCCCCTCCACCACCTGTGCCGTCAACCTTCTCCTACATCCGCCCCCGATTCACTTCATTCACCAGCATCCGTTCAGTTCCCGCCTTGACCTCCCCGAAACCTGTTTCCCCTCCGCCAGAACCCGATTTTGTGAACGACCCTAGGTCCTCTGGCATGAAGCGTTCAAACACACAAGCCTATACCCGACCGCGCGCCAAGAGCGGCGACCTTCTTCTCCCCAGATCCAATTCCTTATCCCCAAACACCCGCTCAAACCCTTCTCGATTCGCTTACCGTCCAAATGGATGGAACGAGATAGGCGATGGGAGCAGCAACAGCTTACCCGAAGACGATGAAGATGTCGATGTTGGAGATGACCAGGAGTGGGGCCTCCGCAAGGGCATGGAGCTCTTCGAAGTGTCCGCCAAGGATGACTTTGGTTAGTCTATGCGTGTTGCGCATTATGGCGTGATTTGCTTACTTTTCTTTAGGCATTCAGAATCTATTCGACAATGTCATTGCCGCTATCATTGAGAAAAAAGACAAAATCGAACACGAGAACGAAATGAAGAGACGTGATAGCGTCCTTTTGTCTAGTTCAGCGACGCCCGTCTGGGCTGAACAAGCCGATCAAGAGGAGGCTCGCGAGAAGGCTCGAGCAGCAACTAGTTCCACCTGGAGTTGTTGCCAGACATAGCATGCGTTCACGCTCTCCTTACGGACTCCTTTCGCTCTCCTCGCTCCGATCTCGCGCTCGGCCTCCTGTCTGCTGCTACTGTTCCCATTCTTCTCCCTCATGACTCTATGTTATTGCCTCCGTTACGCTGCACCTTATGACCCATGACACTCCCCCCGCACGTCTTCACTCACCATCAGGATATCCATTCCCCTACCCCACGTACTATCTCATGTCTCTTTCTCCCATTTATCGCTTTTTACTGCATATCGTATTGTACATACAATGTCCATAGTGATACAGCTCATTGGTTTTCGTAGTGATCGTGTACGCAATGCCATCCACGTTGCCTGCTCTCGAATTTCTACCGGGCGCGAGTGACGGGTCTGAGCTGTCCGTAAAAGGCAAGTCAGGAATACCATCCAGACCGATCTGCTCAGTGTCCCCGCTGCGCCTCACGGTAGGCTCCTTTCTCCTTCAACTCTCCTCTGCTCCTCTTCTTACTCTCCTGCTCGACCCCTCCCTCCATGTCTGCAGACGCGCCCGGGCTATCCAAGCTTGCTGGAGAGGAGGCCGAGCAGGTTTGCCTGCCGGAACATTGCTTCCACAGTTTCGACACCCTCTTTTGCGCCCTCACCTCCAAGAAGCCAATCCCCCCCACGTTCCCCGACGGTAAATTGTAGGTACCCTCGGCCGCACTGGCCCGTGCTGCTCCGCTCACACGCCCAGTCCCTTGTTCGTCACTTGGAACACCAAGCCGTCGCGCCCGGGGAAGCCCCACAAGCTGCGCGGCTGCATAGGCACCTTCGAGCCGCTCCCGCTCGCGGACGGCCTCGCAGAGTATGCGCTCACGAGTGCGTTCCATGACCACAGGTTCCGCAAGATTGAGGAGTGGGAGCTGGAGACCCTCGAATGCACGTGCGTCCACCCGCTCCTCCTCCGTCTAACGGGGATGTGCTTACTCGCTCATGCGTCGATCGATGGGCTCGCTCAGCGTCGAGCTGCTTACCCACTTCGAGGAGGCCGACTCATACCTTGACTGGGAGATCGGCGTACACGGGATCCGCGTTAGCTTTCCACACCCATCGCTGATCCCTGTCGCGCCTTCTCCGTCATCTGCGCCGTCCCCTCTGGGCTCGGTGGCGGCGGTACCCACGCGCAGCGTCCTGAAGCACACCTTCCATGCGACCTACCTCCCCCACGTCGCAGAGGAGCAGGGTTGGGACAAGATAGAGACCATAGACAGCGCGATCCGGAAGGCTGGGTGGAGCGGACGCATCTCAGAGGACCTCAGGCGCGCCGTCAGGGTGCGCCGGTACCAGAGCCGGTCATGCTCCGCTACTTGGGAGGAGTACGTTGCCTGGAGGACCGAGAAGGGGGGCTCGATGTAACCGCCTTCGCGCGCGCATGTGAACGCTTCTCTAGGGGGCGGAAGCGACGGAGCTCGGACTTCTCTCACTGTAAATGTAGACATCCTTCCTTGACTGAATGGACGGCGGGGCGGACTGTACCATAGAGTCTCCCAATTACGGCTTTTTACATATAGTGTACTCCAAATGTATAGGCGTCCCTCACGATTCCCAACCCCGTCGCTCTCGACTCGCGCGTAGTCGCTCGAAGTAAGCGTGGTCGAACTCCTCGGCGTAGATCTTGTCGCGCAACTCACGCACTCGCCCGTCCCACCGTGACCCGTATCGGCCTTCTAGTCGCTCCCACACGTTCCGTAGGATCGCACGGTCGTAGCCGCTGACGATTGAGAAAGCCACGAGCAGCCAGTACACGGTTCGATCGTTGGGCCTCGCATCTTTTGGTAGCTCGATGAAGTCGTCGAACAGTGTGTGGAGTTGCTCGAGCGTCCAAGAACGCCACACTGGTTCTCCGTACGTGTCTTCTGTGGCATCCGCGCTCGCGACAAGGTTTGGGGGAGTCGCGTGTCGCGCAAAGCCAAGGAATATGGCACGAAAGATGGGCAGAATGGGGTTGGGAAGAGTGGGCCCCGTGACGTCCTTGTCCATGTCTTCGAGCGCGCCGGTCAGAGGTACCGGAGAGGTGATCATTTCCGAGAAGACCTTGAGACAGTCGCGTAGTTCCCCATGATAGGCGTATACCTGGATGAGAGTGTAGTATGTGACGGCATCGGGCCTTAGGCCCTCCGGAATGGTGATGCCTTCAGTAGCATGCAGCTCACGAGCAATGGCTCGAACATCACGACCGTCGTCAGACGGGTCTGCGAGCTGTAGGCTGTGGCGCAAGATACGGTAGATGGAGCCAGCGACGCCGGGCTGTCCGTTACGTCCGTAAGCCCAGATCAAGGTGTTGACGCCATCTATTCCAAGCGGCCAGCCCTTCTCCAAGAGACGGTATAACGTGGTGCGCACTCCCCCCAATCGACCCTTACGGGTATAGTATCGCAGGTAGGCGAGATACGTGGTACGATTAGGGGGTATACCGGAGGAAGCAAGCAAAGACTCGGCACGCGTTAGAACGCTCTGAGAGAGGGTCCGTCCGGCAATGGCGATGAGCGTGGTGTAAGTAAAGACGTCTGGAGAAACGGGGGCGGACATGACCCGGGTCTTGTCCTGCAAGGGCAGAAAGGCGTCACTAGTAAAAGACGAGCCAGGCGCGCAGTTGGCAACCATATCCTGGTACACGTTCATGGCCGCCTGGAAGTCGTCCGCCCTGGTCTTGCGCCATCCACGACCCGCATAATCTATGAGGGCGTTCCACTCCCAAAGCCGTACCTGTCCGCCAGTGTAGTAGATAGTATTCAGGATGGATAGGAGTCGGAGGAACACGGTTTGTGTGCGGGACTTCGACGGTGGCACATTTGTACTCTTGACGAGGAGCGCTGCGAAGGAGTGAAGGTACTTGTGCGGGATAGCCTGCTTCAGGTGGGCGGGCCGGGACTTGAGAAGGTCCTGGTAAGTCTGCCACGCTTCATCGACGTTGCCCTTGGCCAACTTCTCGTACAATGGTCTCCGCGCTTGATGGTCACGGAAGGCGTACCGAGAGGAGAGATGGTGGGGGGCGGTAGGTCTCCAGGGTCTTTGGGCTGCTTGCAGCGACCGGGCGGAGGGGCCCCTCTTGACAGCGGGAGAAAGATTAAGTGTCTCGGGCGAACCGGTGGGGTTGTGTGGGTTCGTAGAGGTGGGCGACAACGTAGTGGTGGTGCTACGTCTACTGTCCATGGAATAGGCGTTGGAGGATGGTTCAGATAATGACATGGTGGTCTCTGGCATATCTTTCGACATCTCAGACGTCTCCGTTGAATGCAAGTACGGTACTCCAGAGGGGATGGGCTGGGTCTCATGACCAAGTTGCTTGTGCAAACAGCGGGGATGATGGAGGAGGTAGCAGCGCGAGATCCCATGAGTGAATGCGAGGCCCAGAGAGGACGCTCTCAGCATCAATGCAATGAGCAGTCATCCTGAGTATAGGTTAGTATCGTAGATATGTTGAGAGCTGAAAGCTACACTCACCGCGATACAACAAACCAGCACCGCCGAGCAAGTAGACGCGGTGACGCGCCAGCGTGCTGTTACTGTGCACCTGCGTGATTTTCCTTCAGCAGCCCGAAGCGACGGAACGCGCATACATACGCACCGGTCGTACGCCGTTGAACCAGACAATCGCGCCTGAGGGAGTGGGGACGTACGGGACGCGGTGGTAGGGAACAGAATCCGCGGCCGCCAGCGTCGCTCACTTTTTCGCGTAAGGATGGCGGGCGTCTCTCTCAATTCTGGCCTGTTGATTGGCTCAGTTTCCAAGTGGGCGGCAACAGCCAGCCGGCCGACGGGAAAGGCTGAGGCTACCTGGCTACCTGCAGGCTGTCGCCTTACGCTCGCTCGCTGACGGTACGCAAGGCTCGTCCGGTTGCAAACTTGGTTGGGGCTAAGCACGCGGGCACACTCGCACGCCGAAAGATGATGTACAACCGAGATGCTTCACAGCCGGAAGCGCGTGTCATGTCATTGGGCAATACAAAGCATAGCATGGACTGTAGCATAACGGTAACGACAAATGAGTAGGTATGGAGGAATACGGCGTTTAAACCCGGGCCTTGAGCGTTCCCAAGAACGCAGCCTTTTCCTCGGCAGTCTGGAACGCGCCGTGCTATAATTCCAGTGGTGTGAGCAGTAGTCCATCCAACAACTATAAGCGACACTTACGCCGAACTTCGACGAGGTGTCGATGAACTTGAGCTGGACCTTCTCGAGATCCCGGCGAGAAGTGTGCACCATGAGAGACTTGCGGATCGTAATGACGCGCTTCTTGGTACCGGGGATGGATCCCTTGAGCATGAGGTAGTCGTTCTTGACGATACCATAGTGGGGGAAGCCACCCATGGGCGTGATCGCCTTCTTGGTGATGTCGTGTTCAGTCGACGCATTGGCGTCGTCCTCACCGCTACCAATGCGGTAGATCTTCTTGTTGAGTTCGGTACGGTGGTGGTAACCATCTACATGGAACTGTAAGACTGGTGTTCTACTTCAATTCTAAAATAATACTCACTTTGACCGGCACGGGCAACCGAGAACATGACCTTCGACGGGTGCCATGCACCGATACAAGCGACCTTGCGAAGACCCTTGTGCGTCTTGCGGGGGAGCTTCTTGGTACCCCAACGGTGGGTGACACCCTCGAAACCGTGACCCTTGGTCACCGCAATGACGTCGACGACCTCATCCTGCTCGAACACAGACGAAACCTCCACGGGCTTCTCGAACAGACCGTGGGCGAACTCGACCTTGTCCGCAATCGAACCGCCGTTGACCTGAATCTCCATAAGATGGGCCTTCTTCTGAGAAAGGCCGGTCTTGCGGATCTGGGTGTGTGCAAGGACACGGACAACCGTGCAGTACTTGCGGATACGCTCAAGCTCGCGCGCGGTGGACTTGCCACCGTCCTCTGCGTGCTTCTTCGCGTAGCGAGTGAACGCCTTCTTCTTGGAACGGTACCAGTTCTTGTAGAAGCGACGCTTGAGCTCGTCTGAGAGGTGGGATGCCCAAACGGTGGTGAGGGTGCGAAGGCCACGGGGGGTCTCGACGTAGCCAACAACGCCAACGACAATCAATGGAGGAGTCTCGACGATCGTGACGGCCTCCACAACCTCACGTTTGTGCATCTCTGTATGGACGTCAGCAATGAATATCGAGTTTATAAGTACGCAGTACGCACTGGATCCGGGACGGTCGAGGTCACGTACGACATGGGTCATACCAGCCTTGTAGCCCATGATCGCCGTCAAGTGAACGGGCTTCTTGGGGTCATCCTTTTTTCACCATGCACATTCAACCTTGATCTTTCCATCATACCAGCCTACTATAACGCACCTTGGGGAATGCCTTAACCTTTCCGCGATGGCGCGCAGCACGCTTGCGGGGCAGGAAACCGAGAGAGCCGTGACGGGGGGCTTCGTACTGAACGTACTAAAGTCAAAATTTCGAGCTGGAAGGTTGGACTGGTCTCTACGAACCTTACGGTGACTGTTTTTCTAAATGAGCAGTCATTCGTATAGCGGCGAGAACGAACATACCTCATTTTGAGGGGGTCTTGAGGGCGTCGATGTCGTTGGGGGTATTCTCCACTAATTCTAGGAGGGCAGAAGCCGGTGGCTGAAAGAACTGTATAGTACCTCCTGTTAAGGTAAGTAGTCTTAGTAGAGCGCTCGGCCCGGTGTGTCCGACGCTTGAGCGCCTGAAAAGATTACATCGGGGCACGATCTGTGATCGGATCTGAGTAGTATGTTCGCTATATATATTGTCCCCAAATACCTCTTCGTACAAGTCCTCATCGATGCATCTCGTAGTATGGTCTAATGTGAGGATTAGATAGTTTCAATTAAGCCACGGCTTATCTACCTCAGTACACCCGGATACTGGCAATTATAGATAGCTAAAGTATGGCATAGTGGGCTTGGATTGGGAGTCGGGACAGCGCTCTGTATAAGCTTTAAGCCTGAGCACTAGTGGGGTAAAATAGCACTACTACTTTCTAAGGAGATAAATTATGGAAAGTAACAAGCGGTATCCTAGCTATGTACATGCTTCAGGAGTTTCTAGGAACCGACTGGATCGCACTGCAGGGTCGAATTGGCGCCCGAAACCTTGTAGAGTTGCCTAAAACGCGCTCGTCACAAAAGCGTCACACAGGCAGGCGGCTACGGCGACGCCAAATGCAGCGGAGTAGTTCACTCGAGTCCGTCTTACTTTTCGCGCGTCCACCACGATTTACTACGGTCGCCCTCACGCGTCCTTCCGTTCTTGTACTCCCTCTCAGGCGCTGCAGTATATATTGAGGACGCTGCTTCAAGCATGCCACGCTCGCCGTCTCCCCCTATCCGCAGGGCAACGCGCACCTACGGCAGACGACGAGACACGCCCGAACATGACTTTTTCGATGTCGCTAACACGAGCTTAGAGTCACGCGAAGACTCGCACTCATCCACCTCTTTGACACTAGACCACGATGTTCCGCCTAGCTCCGACGACTTCAACGCGTCGTTCTCGTCTGTGAGCGCGAACGCGCAAGACGGCGACGGTGACAGCGACGTAGACGATGGCACGGGAGGTTTCCAGTTTCCTTGGAGGGCCAAGATGAAGGATATCGATCAGGGGAAGCTCGATGCTGTTAAGGACTCTGGTGCGCATATACTTCCCGATGAACTGACGGGAAGTAAGGCCGCTGTACCCACTCGTCCGGCGTCTCCGGTCGATCAGGCAATGCACGACATCCTCAGTGGCACACTCCCCTCATTAACAAGCTCGTCCCAGTCTTCTCCCCCCGCCGCCACTGTCTATGGGCGTCGAAGACTTAAGCCTTTACCGCCGTCAGATCCTGAGTCGGAGACAGAAGTCCGACCGACGACACCCCCGTCACCCCCACCACACCCCATCAATACACCCCAAGCGCACTCTTCTCCAACGCCTCCTACGTCCATCGAAACTATGCAAAAGCAAGGTAAAGGAAAGCAACGGGCTGCCGACCGTGATCCCGTACACAGCGATGAACAATTAGTGTTGGATTCGAAGCCGTCGAAGCCGCGGCGGAACTTGTCGAAGGCCGTAGATGCTAAAGGCCGCGTAAAGGTCGGCGTTGTAATGCCAATCTGGTGTCGAATAAGGACTCACTGGCACTTTAATCCACACAGGCGCCCACAAAGAAGGATCGCCTTGAAACGCAGAAGGCGACGGCGCGCATCGCGGCGGACCAACAGGTGTCCATTTCCCGCCCTCCGACGGGCAAGTACACTATAAGTGGCCTACTGGAACGGTAGATTTTGTGTATTGCTTCCTTGGGTCTAACTAATCTCATTTTCCTCGCAGGATCGGACCACCTGTAACGGTCCCTACGACTCGGCCTCGCACGCGGTCGCCTACCCCTTTAATCCCGTCGACTTCCGATCCTATCAAGGATTTCTCCTCTTCTCCAGACGCTTTGCGACCAACCAATCTACTTGACGGGGCCGATGATGACTCTGACGTTGAAATGCCCGACTTCAGTGTGCTGGACAAGGCAGGCAGGTCGGCGCGCGAGGAGGCGGAAAACCGGGAACGGATACGGAAGCTCAAACAAGAGATCGTGCAACAGCAGAAGCAACAACCGGTAGTTGCGGATGACGATGACGACGACGATCTCGTAATTCAGGATGACGAGAAGAGTGTTGCCCGCGACGAAGCGCAGAGACGGCACGGACTTTCAGTTCGTGGGGTCCACCCGTCCCGTGGACGCCAAAAACAGCTCGATTTGGCTGGGGCTACTGCCCGTCGTACGACTGTTTCGTTCGTAGTGGACGATGAAGAAGCACGACATATACTCGAGACCGCGGGGGCACCATCCTTCCTGGCTGCAAAGGGAAAGGCCGCGAGTAAGGAACCGAAGCTCGACCCAAATACATTGAATCGGTTTCTCCTCCAGCGGGATAACAAGCAGAAGGAGAAATTCATCAGGGAGAAGGAGGACGATTGGGTGCGGCGGGGCGGTAAGATCAAAGAACGTCCGGAGGAACGAGCAGCACTAGTGCGACCACGAGAGGTACTCCAAGGCATCATGGACAGACACAGGCGGGCAACCGAAACCCGCGCAGAAGATAATCTAACGGGCTCTGGGAGCGACGAGGACGAGGACTACAGGCCGGGAGATAGTGTCGCTCAGGATGGGTCTGAGCAGTCTGGAGACGAGGCTGACCAGAACGCGCCTCCCACTCTTCCGCACGGGGATGCGGACGAACAAGCGGACGATGAAGGTGACGACGACAATCCATTCATTGTTCCGCGCGCCCGTCGCTCCTTGGTCACCGCTCGACACCGAGCAGCGGCGATTAGCTCTGACGACGAGGATGACGGTGTGCCGAACGGCCGGGTCCTTGTCCGGGATACCCCACTCGTACGGCCTCCTCATCAGTTGCAGCCAGATGTTATAGAGGCCGTAGACGGTACCCTTGGGCGTCGTCGCTCGTCTTCTTTAGATGACCGTACCGAGGACGGCACAGACAAGGAGAACGATGTTCTCCAGAGCTTCGATCGCGGAGAGGATAAGGAGAATACCGCGATCGCCATCCAATCCCTCGCACTATCTCTGCGAGCAGGTAGCGGGTCTAGTTCGCTCTTCGGCGCTGAACTGCTGGCCTCACCAGCCGGTAGGGGCACTGCTGATGGCGTACGATCGCCGCTGAGGGAAATACCGCCCGATGAAGACGAAGACGATCCGTTCACGTCTCCCCCTCCTCGCAGACTGAGCATCCCTAACGCAGTCGTAGCCCGCGATGGGTCTCCTATGGACTTGAGTTTGGGTGGTGGGGGTAACCTGGAACCAGTGTTCTCCCTTTCAAATAAGGGAAAAGAACGAGCGCTTTCCATCAGTCCATCGCCTTTGGCCGATGCTCTACCGATCGGTGGGGGTGGGGGCTTTTCTCAGTTCTTCACTCAGGAAGGGGTGAGCCTATTCCGTTGATATTCTCCTGCTGGCTACTGATGTCATTTGAAGGAGGGCGACAGCTTCGAGAAACTCAAGGCAGCACAACGCGAGGAAGACGTTTCTTTAACACTCGAACCCGGCCTACAACCGGCCCTTGAAGTAGATCAAAGCCTTGTCAAAAAGGCGGACGAGATCTTCGAGAAGGAAGCGGAGTATGCAGTGCAGGAACAGCAGGAAACTCGCTCGGAGCCCAAACCCCAGATGTTTGTAGACGCGAACGGGTGAGTGTCTCGTTGTCCTTTGATCTTGGCTCGCAGCCACGATTAATTGCCCATGCATCATGCAGATTCCTAACGCAGACACGACCGGAGTCATGGAGCCCGTTGCGCTTGATGACACCCAGCCAAGCCCGAAGAGGCTTGCTACTCTCTTCACCAGCGAATGTCTTTTCAACCGTGCGCAAACCGCTGGAGGCTCTACCGACACAAGACTTCGACGACGACGGCTTGCCTCAGCCTCCGATCCGCTCTCGGCTCAGGAAGCGCAACCGGTCACTGACGCCTGAGCTCCCCGTACCTAGCACATCGAAGCCCAAGAACGCGTTCGAGTTACTGGGGCGGCGGGCTGCTTCCCCCAAAGCGAAGAAAGCTGTGCGATCGGAATTCATTGAGGGAGAGGCAGAGGAGTCGGACGAAGAAGCTGCGTTTGGCTACGGGGCGAAGCCGAAGCAGGACGATGAGGAGGAGGATGGCGAAGACCAAGACCAAGACCTTGAGGGTCTTGTCGACGATGCCCAGATGGACGCAACGACTTTGGCCGAGGAACGTGTAGCCGAGAAACACCGGTGCGTGGTCAGAGGTATAGCGAGAAATCCTTGACTGACGAGGAGTCGGCTTCGTCTAGGGAGCAACTGGAGGCGGATGACCAGGCGAACGAAAAGTACCATTTGGATGCTACCAAGGGTGTTTTCCGCGCCAAACGCAGGGACCGCGGCGTAGGTATTGCAGATAGCGACTCCGAGGAAGACGAAGAGAGTAGGAGAATTCGTGCCAAGGCCAAGCGACCGCGTCTGCAGAACGACAGCATCGCTGCGCTGGGTAATGATGTCCGACTCCCGTGTTGTTATTCCTTGCTGAGATGCCTTTAGAGAAGAACCCGGAGACCCGGGCGTTTGCCAGCGAGTACACCGCGCACGTGGATGGCGACGAGGACGAGTTCGCCGCTCTCAATCGGGACGAGATGGAGTTAGACGAGCAGCCGCCCGAAGAGGAAGAGACACGCGAAGAAGTTTCCGCTGCAGACTTGCGTGCGGAGATGCTACAATATGCGGCGCAGAAGGTGCGTCCTATGTCGTTCTCTACCTTGCTACCCACCTTAACCTTCGTCCTGAAGCAATTTGCGGAGACGTTCGACCCCAACAACGTCAACTGGGCAGAGGCCGAAGACGACAGCTCAGATGAATTGGAAAACGGCATTCGGGTGAGAGAAGTTGAACGCAGGGAGCTTGGCCCGCCACCTCTCAAAGACAACGGGTCTCGGTATAAGCCACAGACAGCGCACGTAAGATTTCCAGTCGTGCGCCATGCCTGGGCGGTCTGCTCACTCAACCTATAGGGCCAGAGCGACTCCATGCGCAAAGAAGATCAAGATAGGATGTCCAAGTGGGCGAAGTCTGAGATGTCATCCCGCACGGCCGGGGTCGTGGGCCGCAGCATTGGTGGCTCTGCCGCGGTCACCGGCCACGGCAAGTCCAAGACAGGCAATGGCTCATTCAAAGCTTCCCGCTCTCAGGCTTCGGCGTCCGCCGCTACTTCTGGCAAGTCGAATGCGAAGCTCGCGAAGGCACCGAGCGCTCTCTCTGCAGTGTCCAGTAGGCGTAACAAATTCGCTTAGGGGGGCGATGAGGTCAGTGGTCACCAGCTGGGACTTTTCGGTTTTATGCAATTCTATGTCGATATGTAGTTTTCTTGTATGCCGCTCTGTAAGGATGTAACATGTACTATCTGATATCGCATCTATGAGACGAGTTTCGCTCCGACGCCGAGAAGAACGGTGTTTGTCCGGACGATATAGAAGCAAGTTCGATGATCGTACGATTGGGAGAACGGTGTTTAGAGTGTTTAGACCATAGGTTAAAACGTTCATGCGAGAGCCGCTATTAGTGCAACAACAGCCAACAACAGGTATTAGATTCTCCGGGTATACAGATGCGACCCTAACAGCCCCAAGTAGTAATGTGGTGGTATACAGTCAATAATTTTGCTTTCCACACGCTCGCCCGAAGCGCACCCAGGGGACGTTGCGCGAGGAGCGGGCGGGCGAGACGTTAAACGTGCGCGCAGCCCGCCGGGCTTGGCTGTTAGTGTTTCGTCGCTTCGTGTTGTCCTGTTGGATCTGCGGCGCCGGATGCGGTTCAGCCTCCGGGCATCGTGACCACGCCACGGGGGCAGGAGGAGAGTGGGAGGAGGGCTGACCTTGTGCCTCAACATGATAAGCTTTGCCATGCACGCGGGGGGTCCGGTCTCTCTAAATGGCGTGCCTATTTACGGAGAGGAAACGCGGTCGGTGAGGGAGCCTCGCGGCAGAGGAGAGGCGGCGGGGCACTCACGGGACGCTACGACCGCAAGGCCGGCTTCATGTGCATCGAAGAAGTCATCTCCGCCGGTTATGGACAGCCAGACGGAGGGAAAGCAGAGACAGAGGAGGAGGAGGGACGCGAGGAAGGAGAGGAGGACGAGGGGAGACATCGTGCTCTACGAGCAGGACGGCCGTAGAGGCACTCCAGGACACGCGGAGACCGTTGGAACTGGGGGAACGAGGGCAACCAGCGAAACCCACTCAGCCCAGACGCACGGACACTCCAACCCCCAATCCAGCCGTCATCCCCGCTGACTCAGCGGATCACCCTCTCTACCCTGATTGGATCTCCCGCCCGCCGTCCCGCTCCCACGGTCCATTACGCGGGCGATCCTCTTTTCGTCTACTTGTCCAGGGTCGTCAGCTCACGCCAGTCGAATTCGCCAAGGTCGCATTCGTAATTTGTCAAAAAACGCTACGAAACCCGCCCCCCCAATCCGCCAGCCGCTGTCATTCTCGGCGTAAAACGTCTAATGTGGTACCGTACAGCATTTCCCACCAGGACATCATATCATGATCACGCCCAACTTCCACTGTCCATCATGCACTTCTCAATGATGCCTTGTAATCCCGGTATGCCGCATGCAAAAGGATTACGAAGGATTGCCCTTCAGGGCTGTGTGCTCCCGGCAGCGACGACGTATTAAACGTCTCAGGGTCGACCGTGTTGCGCAGCCATCCATTTGAATCGACGCTCGACCTGATCAAATTGTACGCCTTGTTCGCGGCGGGAATGTGGCTGTTGTCTCCTGTTAGGGTCGCAAGGCGGTACGTCACCGAAGCGAGGAGCGCAGTCGAAGACGAGTCCGCGAAAGAGTTGCTCTCGTCGATGTAGTTAAAGAGAGTGCCGTTGGAATGCTGCATCCGGCCATATATGAGCTACGGCACGCATATTGCGCCGGGGGTAACACGCACCTGGTGCTTCCAAGACGCGCTCACGATCTCGTTAATCCACGAGGTCAGATCTGCCTGCTCGCTCTTCAATTTCGAGGCAAGCTTGGAATGGCGGATCGTTTGGAGAACGCGCATCATCCCAGCAGCCGCCCAGGCATTACCTGAGCGGTTGTAAGCCACACCGCTGAACGTCCGGTGGGAACGGCATACCTGTGCCCCAGTGGTGGGTGTCGGACCAGTTCCCCAGAACGATATGCTTCCACAGCCCGCTGGAATCCCGCAGATACTGGCGGTACAACTTGCACTGCTTGTATGCAATTTTCAGCAGCGATAAGCCACCGCTGCCCCCTTCGAGCGCGCCAAAGTAGGCGATGAACGGGGGCGCCATGTAGACGAAGTCGGACCTAGACAGCCTCGGTCAGGCCGGACATGACACTTTGCACAAGGAGTTTGCCTACCAAAGCTGGACCTGTTCCGAGCGGTGCGAAATTGCTCCATCGGAGGTGCGCGGAGCGACCTCGAGCAGGTACTTCAGCTGGTGCCCGGCTGCAGTAGAGAACTCGTGGTCACCGCGGTCCGTGCGGGTCCAGTTCGTCAACTCGACTGCTACCCCAATGCCTACGTAGTTGTCAGTATATGCGTACCCCACTACAGGGATGGATGCTCACTGGCTGGGTCACCGACTGCGCCGTCACCGTCAATTAGCGGCAGAGCATTGGGGTCGGGTTTTGCTTTGACGATTCTGTACAAGGTTATGATGCCGCACAACACCCGGATAGAGTGTCGCCTCACTTAGTAGCCCACTCTGTTACGTCTGCTCCGGTACCCGAGGTAAGTTTGACAGGTGGCGGCAGTGAGCCTCCAAACACCGACAAGGAAGGCCACTCTAACTCGGTCAGAGCCTCTAGAGCGGTGCCGATTTCCCAGCTGCCCGACGATGAGCGCTCGTAAATTAACGTGCGCAGATGGCGTACCTATGGGTGGCAAGCTTCACCATGTTGCTCTTGACCCTAGAAATGACTGCATTGCTGAACGGTGTCACGCTCACCGTCGCAGGGGCAGCGAGAACAGCAGCACAGCCGGCTAGGACAACGAGTGCAGCACGACCAACCATGTCTCATGCAGCGAGGATAGCGGAGAGCGTAGAGAAGGCGGCGGCCTCAGAATGCAGCGGCATCTGTGAGGGTTTATATCGACGACGGCCCATGGCCAGGGCCGCATGCGCAATGTTTAGGGCGATGGCAGGGCCGACGCTGAGAAGTGCCAATGACGACAGGCGAAGTCTAGAATCCCCGGACCTTTTCCAAGACGGCCGGTGACCGGTGACCTGGTGAAGGATGAAGGTGTGAGTCTTGGATCTCGTCGAAATTCGCAGAGTCACGGACATTCTAGGAACCGGAGAGCGTGCGCGGGCCTGCTCCCGGTTTGCAGCGCATGAATGCTCCGGCAAGTATGGTGTCGACCCGGAGCGCAACCTCCCTGCTATCAAGGACGGAGTTATGTGGCCCATGTGACGGCATCCCTGACAGAGGGTCATGACATCCTGAGGTTTGTCGCTAGTTATGCCCGCGGTCGCGCACGACACGTGCCTATAACGGCGACCTCAGCCGCGACAGGGTTACACCAGTAGGCGAGGGTTATGCATACAGTCGAAACCCTCTTAACCCATACTTTTCGGCAAGGCCCGCAAACCTCGAATCCCGCAGAGTTTGTGCTATACGTTACACCCTCAGATGCGCTACGACTCGCCGCACGTAACCCGGGGCATCCGAAGGACCTCAGGGGGGGAGGAGAGAAACAAGCCCTTAGCCGAGGTATGGGTTAAGAGGGTTTCGACTGTAGGTAACCCGCGCATCGTTGTTTGAATCGAAAAGGGCGGTGAATTACGTTTGATGTTGCGTGAAGATGCGGTGGATCGTAGGAAATGGAGAAGAAGGCACCATCGCATGAAAGTGCTCTCATGTGGAGTTACAACTTCTCCATCTCAGACCTAATATTTCGGCAGACGGGAGCTCGTGGAAATAGGACGGTCTCACCGTTAATGTGAGGGCACAAATATGTCAGACCGTCCGTCCCTCCGGTACTGTAAAGCTCTTAGGATATCACTATTGAGAGAGGATAAGCTCGGGCTCACCTGACGCGATCACACTTTCCAAGAACGATGGGATAAGATTCGCGCAAAACAAGGTTAGAGTGGAGTACGCCAATGGGTCGCTAGTTGACTGAGCTCGCGATTTTGTCAAACGGGATCACGCACATACAACCACTGTAGGTGTGTGGGTGGACGAGCAAGCGCTTTGGGCGCCAATGAGAGGACCCATAGTTGGGCGTCTAGCATGGGAGAACAAACAAGGCAAAATATCTGGCTTGCCACAGCGTCCGAGTCCTTGGCGTTCGGTACGCTCTTGTGTTCACCGGTCTTGCTTCTTCTCCATTACTTCTCTCGCTTTGCATGGATATACTTGACACGACGCAGGCATGCTTGCTGAACTGGGAAAGCGGCGGTGATGAAGAATGGTGTGTGCATAATTGCGTTGTTGCGTGCGACGATCCTGACGCTGTGGCGGCGGAAAGTCGCAAGCTGGTGTTCGGACCCCACTCTAACCCTCGCGACGCGGATGCGAACGCGACACTCACGACCGTGTACCATGCTTTGCTGTCCTCGACGCTTCTCTCTTGGCCGGCTAAAAAGAGCCTTTCTGTGGACGCGGTGATCGCGTTCGTGCAGTCCGTGCTTGACCACCTCCCGTCGTCTTCGGCCCCTTCGGAGAAGAGTCCCAATGTCGTTGCGTTCGGGGAGATACTCGTGGACATCATATGGGCTATAGACTCGGAACTCGAAGAGATTGTGGGGGATACGAAGAACGCGGCCACTACGGCTGAGCAGGGCACGGTGTCTCCCGCTACCGTCGACCAGGTGGTCAAGGTGAAAGGGAACGCGGAAACCGACAAGTTGACCATTGAGTCTGCCGTCCGGCGACTTTTGGTACGTCCCCTCGTGTCATCCGTCATTTTTGTGCGCCCTTGACGTGTGGTACAGTCTATCGGGGTGCTCGACCCTGATATGTGCAGAGAGCGCCTCGACCTCGCGCTTGTCGCGAACATTGGACTCGTGGCGGACAAGCTTGCTTTTGAGCGCAAGGAGATTAGGACTCGTACGGCGCTCTTGTGCGTGTGCTTTGCGCCACGTCTGTATCAACGCACTAACACTTTCGCGCAGTTACAAGCAGAACAAGTTTAATCTCCTCCGCGAAGAATCCGAAGGTTACAGCAAGCTTACAGCGGAGCTCACCAGCGGCCTCGGTCCTCCGCACTCCGCCTCCACAGGTTATCCCTCTGAGTCCATCGAAACGATCGAGGCTCGAGCACGGCCGACTTGGGAACGCACCCTGGGTCTCATTGGTTATTTCGACCTGGACCCGAATCGAGTGCTGGATATCATCCTTGACGTCTTCTCTGTTCACTTGGCGACCCATCATAGCTTTTTCCTTTCCCTCTTATCCTTCTCCCCGTGGGGTAACCAAACCCGGCGAGGAGTGAAGCAGGAAGAGATGAATGTGGAGCCCAGCCCGGAGCAATATAGGGGAAAGAGCCTTACTGAGGTCCTCAAGATCGCCGAAGCGCAGTCTGGCGCTCACCTGAACGATGTGGACAGTAGTAACGCAAGAGTATTAGCCCAGGTACTTGGATTCAAGTTCACCTATTACCTGGTCAGTACAAACGTGTGTATGCTTTGTTCGTTTCTCACTGCCCCGAAGTCCCCCGATGTGGCAGAGACGGTCCCGCGAAATCTATATCTCATGACCGCTATCCTCATTCGCGAGGGGTTCTTAAGATTGGAAGACTTGTATTGCCATGTAGGTCTCAGTAATACGCATTATTAGATTTTTCTCTCACATGCTTCCACTCCAGATTGGGCCAACAGACGAGCAGATGGCCGCTCACCACAAAGCATATTTGGATAACGTCGAGGCTCGTATAGCAGGCGCGAAGGTCAGTCAATTGGCGATGGCCGCGCCTCTAGAGTCCGGCGGACCATCGGCTTCGAAGGCGCGACCCGTCGCCGCCTCAGAACCAAAGAAGGAAGAGCCGAGGGAACCACCGAATCAGAAGCTAGGTCTTCTTCATGCTCTTCTCGCTGTAGGTGCTCTGCGCCCAGCGATAGCCGTTTTGTCCAAGTTTCCTTGGATGGTGGATGCGTATCCCGAGATCGCCGATTTAATGCTCCGGATCTTGAAGCATTCAGTCAGTCCTCTGTACGACATCGTGGCCGGGCCTAAAGACAAGGCTGCCAGTTTCACCAAGCCTCGCCCGCGATACGGTGCTGCCGGTGTTGTGCCTGCCCCCGAGCGTAGACCTTACTTGACACTGTGGGCTCCTACCCCGCCCTGTACGAGCACGTTGGACTTCGTCTTTTTCTTCCCCGATTGGGTGCGGCGCATTCCCTTGTGCACTTCGTACGATGACCTCGCCGATGTTCTCGAGCCGTTGATGCGTTTCGTTGGACTGCATATATCGCGTGACCCTGCGTTCTTGGGGAAGTTCCTCCGGATTGGGCGTCAACATATGCTTACTACAGTCAGTCTATCAATTTTGGCTCTTCCGGCTATCCTCTGAAATTCTACAGATCACCATTGACCCTGAGACGAAGAAGCCCGTTGGCTCTCCAGACCCGAACAGCCCGGTGCGACTGTTTTGGTTCAAGATCATCCGTTTGTACCTTTTCCCTGCGCTCCCCCTCATTCGCGGTAGCGCGGTGTGCACTGCCGAGGTTTGGAACATCGTACGTCAATTCGAGACGACACTTCGCTGGCAGCTGTACGGCGAGTGGAAGTCGACTACATACAAGACCCACCCGGAACTCCGGGTGCGCCAGGTACAGACAGACAGAGAGTCTAAGGGCATCCTACGGCGTCTCTCGCACAACACCATCGACGCACTGTCAGGCACCGTGGCAAAGCTCGCGCACTCGAACCCGTGCATCTTTTTCACGAATGCAGTCAACCAGATCATGGCATACGACAATCTCGCGGGCGTTGTCATCCAGGCACTCAACCATTCCACGATCATGGGCTTCGACGTGCTGCTATATATCATCTTGGAGGCCTTCGCGAATCCCAACAAAGACCGTGTCAAGGACGATGGTGTCAACACGACCGACTGGCTACAGAGTGCGTATATAATTGGTCACGCATGCGGTACTTTGCTGACCGAGGTGATCAGGTCTTGCGTCGTTTACGGGTATGCTCTTCCGGCGCTATTCCACCGACTTCTCCCCGCTGCTTCACTACGTCGTGCACCAGTTACACGGCGGCCAGAGCACCGACATCGTTGTCTTCCGCGAACTTATATGGAAAATGGCCGGTATTCAACCTCTCCCTAGCTTGTCGGATTCGCAGGTCATCGCTATGGCTGGAGGGCCCACACTGCGAATTGAGGCGGTTGCTTCGAGCGCGAGAGGTGCTCGGCTGGATCCTGGCGACGCGGTACACAAGGGTCCTCAACGGCTTGGCAAAGCTCTTCTCGATTCGTCTCTGGCGCTTCCGCTCCTTATTCAGGTCGCCCAGCAGCGTCAGGCTTGCGTTTTTCGAGCCCCCGACGCCCACCTCAAGAGCCTCGCCAGCCTGTTCGACACTGTCAGTCGATCAGTATACTTCACCAGGCAACTTGCTGACGCCGCTCATAGACTCATGGCGTCCTCTTACAATATCTCGAGCTGCTCACTACGCCGAGTATCATTACACCGGAAGACTACGCCAACAAGGTGGTCCCACCGTTGTCCGAGCTCAACGAGAAGTACGGTATCTGCGCACCCGTTTGCATGCAAATTTACCGACCTATCCTCAACAAAGCGCTGCTGGTACGTCTCAGTGCCCACCCCTCTTGCCATAGCGCTCAATATATTTGTGGCAGGCCGCCGCGCTCGCGCTACAGGAGAAGGAACGAGTGGCGAGTGAAGAAGCGGAGAAACGTCTTAAGGCAGCGCTTACCGCTAAACGGGAGCCGAATGCTAGCGCGTCTCGCGTCGCTTCTCCTAACCCCGTCGAGACCTCCGCGAATGGTGAGGCAAGTGAGGCTAAGCCTTCTGCGGCGGAAGCTCAGCAAATGGATGTGTCGATGGAACTGGCCGATGGAGTACTCACATCTCCCCCGGAGGTACGCACCCGTTTCACATTATACATGCAGGCTGCACTCATGATGTCGCATCGTAGAACCCTTGGCTTCCTGAGCTATATCCGTACTTTGAGGAGGTTAAGAAGATTGCTCCCGGCAACGCGTCAGAGGTCATCGGGTACGTTGGCGTTCGTGCTGCCGTAAGAGTTTCTGTCTTACTTTTCGATTAGGCCCGGCTTCTACCTGACCTTCTGGCAAATGTCGACATACGATCTGTCCCCGCCTACGGCAAAGTATGACGAAGAGTGCGCAACCTTGCGCACACTGAGTCGTACCGAGGATACTTTGTCCCTCCAGGCCGATCGTTCGATGGACCGAGCGAAACGAGCGACTGCCGGTACTCATCGCGAGAAGAGGAACAGGATCAACGCTATCGTCGCTATGCTTGGCCAGGAGTTAAAGGAACAGGCTGCCGCCCGCTCGTTTACCATTAAGCGTTTGGCACGGGAGAAGCAGCATTGGTTCTCTCATAGTGAGTGAACTTGTCTCTATTGAGAGTGAGGGCGAGGCTGACTGTCTGCGTAGATCCCAAGGCGGCTACGTTGGCGCAGTGCATCATCGAGTACTGCTTGCAGCCGAGATGTCTGATATCACCCATGGACGCAGACTTTTGTGCTCAGTTCATCAAAGTCATCCATATGCAGGGTACCCCAGGTTTCTCGACGTTAATGTGCTACGACAAGGTCCTTGATAATATTATGGCAGTTAGATTAATCGGGCTCACATTCTTCTGCAGCTTCTTGGTGATCACGTCAAGGTTGTAGTTTTCTCCTGCAGCGAATACGAAGCGCGGAACTATGGTCGGTTTATCATGCGTCTTGCATGTACAGCATCTCACGTTAAACATCCAGGTCGTTTCTTGTCGGGCATTCTGACCGACATCTCGAAATGGTGCCAAGATGAGCAGCTCTTCCTGCAAGAGAACCGGACAAAAAGCGGAGGCAACACTGTGTTCTTGCCTGGTCTGCAGCTTCGCTGGGCACCCACCCCTAAACCCGTCATCAGCCAAGAGGACCTGATCACTTGGAACGACTTCAAGCAAGTGGTGCGCAAGTGGCACCGTAAGCTCAACAAAGTGAGCCGTAGTTGCATATTTTTCAGAATCAATATTAATCGGATTGTCAGTCTTTGGTGGAGTGTATCGAGTCTGGGGAGTTCATGCACATCTACAACGCCATTGTGGTCTTGAAGGAGATTCTGCCCGTTTTCCCTGTCGCGTCTGTCAGCGAGTTTGCGGGCGCCAGTCTAGCGAGATCGGTGGAAAGGTTCCTCGAGAAGGAGGAGCGCGGTGATCTCAAGATCCTTGGCCGGGCGTGAGTCTTAATCGTGCCTACCTTTTGAGAACAGTCTCTGATGGGCCCACAGGTACTACGCAAGCTTGAAGAAGCGGGAACCCGTGTGGGCTGTGCCACATCCTCATCCTAAGGTTGCTTGTGTCTCTTTCGCTCGCGGAGCCACATTCCTAAACTATTCTTCTCACATAGCATCCGCCTGCGTCTGCTTCGAAAGCGGCAACGCCCTCTACGCCAAACGAGAGGCCGCCTCATAGCGCCGCTCCAGTGCAAGCTGCGACGCACCAACCACCTGTCGAGCCCCGTCCTGCGCCGGTGTCGTCAGTTCCTACTCCCTCCGCTCCCAAGGCCCAACTTCCCGCCACCGACTCCAATACTGCGTCCCCTGCTCCCGTGGAACGCATAGGAACTCCGAACTCAATGAAGATGGTCGTGGATAGGTAAAAACATCATGTGATCCTCCAGCGAATCAGTCGCTAAGGCCTCTTGCAGTGTTCCAAGGCCTATGGTCGTCAAACGAGTCCGAACTGAGAATGGGACAGAAGAGGGCTCACCTGACCCCAAGCACATACCACGACCGGACGCCATGGAGGTTGACCAAGTATCGCAACAGAGTTTCCGAGAGAACCCTGGTCTTCCCGCAACTCCAAGGCCGGCCGCTTCGTCAGTGCCAAGCAACCTCACCGATTCTATGCGTAACTCTCGGCCTCCGACGCCCAACCAATCTATGACCGCACGTCTTGCCTCTGGGAACAAGCCAATACCCAATTCACCCAGAGCTGCCCTTAACTCCTTAGACCAAAGGCCTCCGCGTTCTGATGCACAGCAGGCCATGCCTCCTCCCACCATCCCCAGTCAGACTATTTCCGCTCAAGAGCTAAGGGAAACAGCGAAACAAACCCGTATCGCCGGGGACAGGGACGAACGCAATTCCCAGCCACCTACGGAGCCTCGCGCACAAGCCGGAGCTCCGCCGACCCCATCCCCTCGGCACCGTTCTCCTTCGCCGACTAGTCGTCCCGGAACCAGGCCCCCCAGCCAAGAGTCGAGAGCAAGTGGGGAACGCCGTTCCCTTCGCGAGTCAGGCTCCGCGGAAAAGTCGGAGGGTAGGCGTGAACGGTCGGAACGCGAGCCTTCTCGGCGTGAAAGTGCGCGCAACGAGCGTCGGCCCCGTGACGCTGAGCGTGAAAGAGACGGCGACCGCGATAGAGACGGTGGTCGGGACAGGCATGGTGATCGCGACCGACGAGAGCGCGACAGGGACCGGGACCGGGACCGTGAACGGGACCGAGGAAAGGACCGCGAACGACACCGCGACGGCGACAACCACAAGGATCGGGAGCGTGACAGGGACAGAGATCGGGATCGGGACCGTCACCGTCGTGATGAGAAGGACCGTGACCGTGATCGGGACCGGAAAGAGCGTGGGGCTGGTGCAACTCCTTCAACACCCGCCGTGGACGACCGTGGGTTGCCGAGCAGGCCAGACACGGGGAGACATCGGGGAGATGACTCGCTTGGCAAGCGCCGCAGGGGCACTGAGGATGAGGTGAGTAGATTACCAACATACCCCTGGGTCGCCCCCACTCACGCGACCTCGAAGACTGACCGTTCATCTAAGCGTTCGTCTCGTAAGGATGGCCATCATGAGGACAGGGGCCGTCGCTCGTCTGAGAAAGACGGCCACGATCGTGGGCGTGATTCAGACCGTAGGAGGAAGGAGCGTGATGACGATGGCAACAAAGGCCTCTCGGTGGACACGAAGGTATGCTGCGAGTGTCTTGTCCCGATCCCGGCATTGATATTGACTTTCGTTGCCAGTTGGGCGACAAGCGTATTCCAGACGGTCCTGGATCGGCCAAGTCACTACCCCCTTCGACTCCGTCTGCCCCTCGTGCGATGACATCCGGCGACAGCGCGCGCAAGGGTGACTCCGGCCGCGAAAGAGACTGGAAGCGAGATCAACCTCTGCATGCCATGCCGACAGGTCTATCCGGTGGCAACCAGAACGGCAGCTCCCAGGAACTCGGAGGCAGCCTACGCTCGCGCATATCCGGGCCCACTGATAGAGATACCCGCCCACCACAGGCGCCTCCTACCGACAGGAAGCCAGATGGCCTCAGAGAGGACGACCGTGATGGTGGCCGAAAGCGTACTCTGTCTGGTACGTTCAGACACCAGACGTCATAGGTGGACAAGTTCTGATACTCTTTTTAGAACGCGAACGCGACGCACCCGATACTCCCTCGGGCAACGAGCCGGCCGCTCAACCCACCAAACGTGTCAGGCTTATCCGTGACCGCTATGGGTCCGGTCCTTCAAATGGCTTTGCAAAGAAAGTTCTCCCCATTGACCCCGCTGCGGCTGACAAGAGGGAGAAGCGCAAGGACTAGCCTGTTTCTACCTCCTCGGACCGCCCGCTTTTCGTACTTGCTCTCCATCACACGCTGTTATTGTATTGTCTGTTGTTGCTGTAATAGTATCAAGGTGCTCCTTCCAGGAGCTCCTAGAAGCTCACCAAGTTTGTCATAGGACAGAAGAACGCTTTGAAGTCTGAGAAATGGCGCCAAGTGAGGCTCGGGCGAGATGCGGATATACGAACGCCAGTCTACCGCCCGCGGAGATCAGTGCGGGAGCAATTAAGATTGTGGAAGAAAAAATACTAGCTATACACTACTCGAATCCATGACAAGTGCAATGTTGAATTGTAAGTACGATGTTGGACCGATGAGGAAGGGCTACAGATGGAGTAATACAAGGTTGAACTAGTTCGAGAGCCGCGAGTTGAATCGGCACAACGAGATGCGGGGTTCTAATATCGTGTGGGCAGTGAGGTCATGCTGTGGTTACCGTCCCCTGATGAGCGTAAGGAACTCTTCGCGGGTCTTCTGCTGCGTGCGGAAACACCCGAGCATACACGAAGTGACAGTGACCGCGCCGGGTTTCTGCACCCCCCGCATGGTCATACACATATGCCTGCCCGTGTCGTCAATGGCGTGGAATGTGGCGTCGCGGATGATACTTACGTCGCTTCCATTACGACAGCCACACCGCGGGGATTAATAGCCTCTTGGACGGCGAGCGCGACCTGTTTCGTCAGCCGCTCCTGCACTTGCAGCCGACGGCTGAAGACCTCTGCGATCCGCGCCAGCTTAGAGAGGCCTAGTACAAGTTTATTTGGAATATATGCGATGGCAATCTGACAAGGCTATTAGGACGGGCATGACAGCGCAGATCGCGGAGGGGCTTGCCTTGCCGGTAAATGGCACGAGGTGGTGTTCGCATAGGCTGGATATATCGATGTCCCGGACAAGGACCATCTCGTCGTGGTCTTCCTCGAATACGGCATCGTTTATGATATCTTCCATGCACAGGCATGAACCTTCCATTTGCAGAGGGCGACGTGTGAAACACCGCGCACCTGCTAACCGTTCCTCATATCCCCTTGTCATCCACAACAGTGCCTTAGCGTAGCGGTCCGGAGTTTTCAGCAGTCCCTCCCTGTCAGGGTCCTCCCCAATGCACTCCAAAATGGTGCGGACGGCCGAGGACAGCTTCTTCTCCCGCTCGGCGCGCTCCTCGGCGGTAGCATTCAGGCGGAGGTGGGTAGACTTCGCTTTTAATGCGGTCAGGACGGAAGGCGCCTGCGCCGGGAAAAAGCCTACCTGGCCACCCAAGCCCGTTTGCATCTGGCAGCGCGTTCGCCACCTTCCCTACAGCGCGTGAAGAATATTGTGGTGTCGATATGCCCGAAATGGGGCGGAATCCGAGGCCTTCGCGGATGTGCGGGGTCGCTGAGAGGAGCCTTTGGGTAGACGGGCCGTCCGAGCGGGAGTCCTCTTCGTGCGGGTGGGCATCGAACCCGTTTGAAGTAGAGTCGCTGCTCTCTTCTTGTTGTATCTTGATCTTCTCGAGGCTGCTCGACAGCCTCAACTGGCTGGCAAGGTCGTCGATAGACATGGCATGCAAGGACTGAATATATCAAGACGGCGGCCACCACCAGAAAGTGAGCGTGAGTATTGGAATAATATTGAGCGCCGGTCGCGGCTAGGAAATCGGGCGCCTATATTTAAGCGCATGTGCTTGTTACAGTTGGACTTTAAGTTAACATCATGATGCGTTCACTTATAAGCTGCCTTCATATTTTTCTGCGTTCTCATGGCGGTGGCATGGTCACTCTCACCATCACTCAGCGGCATCCCTTGTTCCCTGTGGCAAATTGGCCGAAGCAATAAGCTCGGAGGCGGAAAATGAGGCCGCTACGGCGTACTGAATGCGTCCGTCATCTCATTTCTTTGAATATCGTGTCTCGGCTGACTCCAGGAGAGAGTCTAGCACGGCCTAGGTAGTGCACTCTGATTGCAGTTCCGTCATAGTTCCCGTGGCCTTTACGGCTACAATAAGGGCCAGGCCGTCGGGTCGGGGTGGCGGGTAAATACAGATGTCGTCCAAGGTGGTTGGCAACCCGCCATTTTGAGCGGTGTCCCAATGGTCCCAAGGTCCTTTCTCGTGGTTCGATTGCTTGATATGTATATCCTCGTCTATGGCGTGCCTCCATAAAGGTATGCCAATCCACGAGTCTCACTTAGAGCCATGTGCCATGCATAGAAGATGACGCAGTAGGATTCTGAACGGCCGAGCTTCTCGGATCCTGGTTGGTTCCGTTCTGCAGGAAACATTCTCTGGGTGTGCTGCTTCTCGCGGGTAACCCCTTCTACCGCAACGACTGCAGCGCCCGTATGCACTACATGAGTCCGTGGCCATGTAACATACTCACTCGACACAACGGTCAAACGGTGGACACACGTGGACCTACAACTCAGAGGCGATGACAATGCCTGCCCTAAATATGTGCATTCCGCCTGTGTTCTTGGCCCGTCATTCCAGTCACCATTACGGTTACGAATGCACATCAAAACTCCCGTACCCGCAGTCCGTCTTCTGAATAATCCCCCCTGGTGACGGAAGAAGATTCGCCAAAATGGGTAAGCCCAAAGGCTACGCTCGGCGGCTGTCCGGGGCCGCCGGTGAGGCTGCATCAAAGGGGGCATGCCGAACTTGTTGCGATTGAACGTACTATTTCCGGCAGGTGCGCACGCCGTCCATTGGCAACTCCTCATCTCGGGTATGGCCCATCATTCATTTGCGCAGGGCCTGACGTGACATCGAAACGCTCGCACCGCATACGTGCGCTCCTGCCCGCTCCGACCGCCTTTCCCGGTACACGCTTCCCATAAAATGCCTCCGCCCACAATGAAGGGGGCGCTGACGATCCAATCTTTCAGAGGCTTATGGCACAACAATAGAGGGGTCGGCGTGTGGATTCCCGCTCCATGCCCCGGCCGGACTGACTGTTTATATACCGCTGCAATTTCCCCACCGGTGCCCTCTTCCTACTCCTCGGTTAGCATGTCCCTTCCGTTCTCCTCCCTTTTATTTAACGCCCGGTGGATCACAGCCACACCGACGCCGTACCTGTCGGAATTTCTTAATTCCCTTACTTCGAAAAATATCCCGTGCCAACACCCAGGCCATTCCCACACCCAAGAGGATATCTATACTCTGTGGTCGGCTTCTAGGCGGCATTCACAAAGGTCTGGGGAGTTGCTTCCTCCAGGCGGACAGCGCCCTCTGAATTTTCAAAACGTGGAATTGGCATGCGAGATATCAAAGCGGTGTGCACTCGATATTATACAGTGTCTGTGGCGCATCCATCCGTACCGAATATCACTCATGGTGGCTTCCGACCTGCTACGCGGTGCTTTTCCTGCTCTCAGAGGTTATTCTCATGCTTTGATAATCGACGAAGTTAGGAGTCTTACGGCACATCAAGTGTTCGGTCGAATCTTAGCTTATACTTTCCACTCCGCAGGTCCAAAAATCTATATCGTCTGGTAACTTCGCCGTGGTGCAGCTTCTGCGGCACGCTTTAGTAGAGCTCGTACGGATGGTTTGCGAAACGACTGTGGATAGCCTTGCGTGAGTCTCCATTACCATAACAACTCTTCTCCGATACCAAACAATATATTACAGATCGTCCAATGAGAACACGGTACATGCGTCCGCCCGCTTTCTTGTAGAGCATGCCCAACTAGAGTACAGACTACGCCCCGATATTCCGACACTCTCCGATCCTCTCGCCCGTGATTTATTGCAAGAAGCCGACATCTTCGTCCGTTCTTTCAGCGGCTTTGCGTCCTTCGGTCTCTTCTCCCCTCTGGACTTTATGCGTATCGTCACGCTCATTTCCGAACTCTTGACGCATCTATGGGTCCTGTCGACTCTGACGTTCGGGACGACTCCGCTACCGGTGATACTCCTCTCGGTGGCCCTGTCCGCCCTCCCTTCCCTTCTGTCGTGGAACGGAACGCCGCCTAAGGCATGGGACAGCCATTCATCCCGGTTGGAGGCGCGCTTAACCGCAAAACAGGAGGCGATGCGCCATCTCGCCCACAACGACGCCTACCGCCCGGAAGTGATGCTCTTCGACCTCGGGCCCTGGATCCTCAAGACGTGGGCACAGGCCAGGAGGGCACTTCTCGGTCTCGAACGCCGCCACGAAAGCTGCGAGACGGATCTAGTCTCGAAGCTGTTCTCCCGATTTTACTTGTCAGGCGCGTTCTCCGCGTTCGAGCATGTAGGCGCCGCGCTACAGCCCTTCACACTCTATCCTGACCGTCAATGTGACGCAGATTCCGGTGTTATTGGTGCTCAATTCGTCAGCATCGTCCCTTGGCGGGTTCACGCTATATCGCAATGCGCTTCAGAGCCTTTTCCTCACCGCAGGGGCGCTAGTGCAGACCCTTAAAATGGCCTTCCAGGGCATCTTCCTGATGGGTGCCTTTTCCGCAGCCACGAAGTTGCGTCCACGTTTAGAACCATCCGTGGACCAGGTTATCCCGTATATATCTTCTGCAAAAGGCATGCGCATTGATGTCAGGTGAGTATAGGCCCCGTTACTAAACAGTTGCAAAGGTTTACTAGCGATACTAGGAATGTTTCCTTCGCATATCCGGGAAGCACTGTCTCCAGCCTGCGTAGCGTAACTCTTTCCATAGCCCCAGGAGAGACGCTGGCAGTCGTCGGGTGCAACGGCTCCGGTAAGACCGTGCGCTTTTTACGGAAGCGAAGCGCCACAATGCTCACTACCCCTACAGGGAAAACCACACTCGCAAAGGTCCTTCTCCGCATCTTCGACTTCGATGCGGGCGAGGTGTCCGTGAACGGCGTCGACCTCCGCCGCCTCCGCCCGCAGGCATTCCACACGCACGTCACCGCGGTCTTCCAGGGCTTTTCGCGGTTCAGCACCAGTGTCAAGGGGAACGTCGGCGTCGGCTACGTCCCGGAGATGCACGACGCGGATGCCGTGAACGCGGCGTTAGGGCTCGCTGGGGCTGGCGAGCTCGTCCGATCGCTCCCGGATGGGATCAAAACCACTCTGGATGGGGATGGGTCGTACCATGTCGGCTGTGAGGCGTTTGCCTCTGGACTGGGGCCTTCGCGCAAACCTCACGGACTTTCTGGCGGAGAGGTGTGTGCCGGCGATCGTGTGCTCAGGGTTTGAGACTCATTCTGACGGATGTCAATGTGCGCAGTGGCAACGGATTGCGATCTCGAGGGCGTTCATGCGCGCGAGACGGCCGGAGGTGGAGTTGCTGTTATTCGACGAACCGGTACGTGCAGACGCGCGTGCGCCGCCCCGCGGACTTGCCACTGACTTGAGGTGATACAGACCTCGTCGCTTGACGCGCACGCTCAGAAACAGTTCTTCGACACGGTCGAGCAGATATCGCGCGACCCCGATGGGAACCGGACGAAGACGGTCATTTTCATCACCCACCGACTTGCTACGGCGCGTCGCGCGGATAAGATTGCGATGATGGAGAACGGGGTGCGTTATTGCTACCACTCTCCGATCCTTCCAAGGATTTCTGACATCCAAACAGTCTATCACCGAGTTTGGGACACACCACCAGCTCCTGTCCCGGAACGGGCGCTACGCCGCAATGTACAACGCCTCCGTCTAACTCTTCCTATTTCCAGTGTGATGCGGGAATAATCCTACGTATGTATCCCGCTTGATTTTTATTGCAAGGCTCTAGTATTAGATGTGCGAGTCGTCGAATAATTTGTAATACATGATAAGGATAATGCCCGCTGCGCCCCCGGTGACTAGTGATACATGCTTATATTCCTTGCATTCCCCTCTTGCCGTGGTTGAAGTACGTCAGGACACCTTCGTGCAGCACTGCGTCAACGCCGTTCACGTCGGCCCCAGATGAAGCCGGAAGCCGCTCCAACTCCTCGCCGAGCCCGAACGTGCCCACGAGCAGCCCGAGGTCCTTGACGCCCTGTATCAACGACGGCACCCGTGCCTGGCCGCACAATCATCGCTCTCAGCGCCGTTCGCACCGCCCGGAAAGAGCCTAAACGTACCAGAAGGCCGGCGTCGAGGATCACGCCGAGCAAGTTGTTCATCTTGCTGAACTCTACCGCGGCGTCTAGGCTCCACAGCCGGAAGTCGTGCACGTCGTCGATGTTGAGCGCGGTCACACTCGGCGGCGCGCGACTGGGCTCCCCACACTGGGACGCCAGAAAGACGGGATCTGTGGGGCCACGGTCAGCGCACCCGCACCGGCGCCGCGGGACGTACGAGAGGATCACGTACAGTTCGGCTGTTTCCAGTTGAGCGCTGCGCATATGTCGGGCGCGAAGGACGTAAAGACGACAGGGCGGCGGGCCATCTGCCCCTCAAGAGAGGAAGTGTCGTAAACGGTTCGTAAGACGGAGTTGACAACGTCATTGAGATCGAGCTGGTGCCGCAGTGAATGCCGGCGGCGGACTCGGAGAGGAGCATACGCTATTTCTACACAAATTCCGTAAGAGGCGGGGACAAGCTGCGCCGACCATCGTGAGCACACAGGGGCTTGTTTGACGCAGGGTCAACACAGCAACACACCTTCAATAGGTCTTGCAGGGTGATCATCGAGGATGAGATCCATCTTGACCACGCCGACGAGGAAGTTGATGTGGCATCAGGGGCGGCACCGCTACGCCCTAATCGTGTAGCAAGCGACTGGAACTGAGCCAGAGTGACGTCGGCAACACCCAGGTTGTACTGGTCGTCGGGCAACCTCCAATCTGCGTAGATGACGGGATGGAAATCCCGGGTAACTTGGACGGTCACATAAATGTAACTTCCGGTCACCGAAGAATGCGTCAACGAATGCCCCGACGCCATGGCAAGACTCGGGTTAGAGGGAGATGTCGGGGCTGATCCGAGTGGTCGCCCGTACTGAGGGGCTCGAGCAGGCAATATCTTGGCACTACCACCCGGGACTGGCATCGCCAATGACTTCCAGTACGTCTCGACAGCTCCTCCAATTTCCAGCTTGACCCCATTGAAGGGGGAGATGATGTTGATCTCGAACGATACCTTTTGTAAAACATTAACTCTAAAACATTTTTTGGCCCACTCGCGAATCGCACCTCTCCGATAACATGCAGACGGGGATCCAAAATAGGAAGCGTGAACGGCTGGTTGTTTTGGATGTTCTGGAACAAAGATGGAAGAGCAGTGGCGCGACCGATCTTCTTCGTGCCGAAGTTGGGGTATAGAGAGAACTCTAATGAGAGGGCGTCCGGCGAGGAAACCTGGAAGGTGAAGACAATCTTTTGATCACGGATTGGAAGGGGGATGCTGTACGGCGCGGATGTGACCACGGGCGTTGCGGTCATGACCAATTTCAACAGCGGGGATGCATGGAGATACCGGTCGTCATACTGGGGACCCGCGAGAGGATGCCGAAGGCGTACAGCGGAGGACGCCGGTGTGCTACTCGTCCCATAGTCGGTCGTAAGGTGTCCGATGGTGACCTGGATGAGTGCGGTCTTATCGAGGTAGTTGTGACCATAGACGCGGTAGGGCATCATGGGCGGGGGCAAGTATAAAGAAGGGATGGCGTCGATGTCAGACTCGGTGCCTGTGGACCTCTGTGTGTTGGTAAGGGGGGAAGAGCGGGAGACGGGAATCTGGGCTGCTTGAGCCTGAGCGGCGGCCTCAACTAGCAGTGCGACGCAGCCTCTGTGCCCGTACCATGCCGCGTAATACATCGGCGAATTTCCTGCTTCATCGGTTACGGTGATGCGGCACCCTATATCAAGTAGCACACGCAAGCACGCATCGCGACCGAATCGCGCCGCATGGAAGAGTGGGGTCCACTCGTTGTACTTGTCTGGCACATCCCAACCGTCCTGTCGAGCGAGGATCCGGCAGACCTCGGCATGACCCTCCTGAGCGGCTAGATGGATGGGGTATTCGCCGTTGGTGTTGGGAAGGCTGGGAGCGCCGTATTCTAGCAGAAGGACCACCGCATCCATATGGCCAGCACGAGCGGCGAGGGAAAGGGGCATTAAATCGGTGTTCGACCCCGGCACCCGCACAGAGACATGCCCATCTTCCAAAACTGCCTTGATGCATAGTACGCAGCCTTTGAGTGTGGCATATATGAGGGGCGTGCAGTTATCGACGTCGACAACATCGGGTGGGAGCCCAACCTGGATGAGCCTCAGGCATATAGGACCATGGCCATGCATCGCCGCATAGTGAAGCGCGGAACGCCCGTAGGCGTCGGTCTTGTCTTTCTGCACGCCACCAGCAAGACAGAGGTCGACTAGCCTAAGTAGACCAGCAATAGCTGCTTCGTGCAGGCACGTCCGCCCGTTGATGTCATCGACAAACGTGTAGTCGAATGGAGACACGGTAGATGCCAAGATAAGATCTGCAAGCTCTTGAGGTGCGTCAATGATGGCTTTCCAGAGTATGCGCGTCACATGGTTGCGTGCCTCTCTTGACTGAGCCAAGGAATCAGAATAGCGCACTAGATCGCAAATGGTCGAAGCATCCTTGTCTGCAAGCGCTTTCCGAAGATTGCTCTCGAGGTCATAGAACGGCGCCATCTGTACACTGCGGTCGATGTTCAACTGATGTGTGAGGATGATGTCTTCTGCGACGGTGAGCTCGTTCCCAAGACCAACTGAGAGGTCCGTAAGATCAAGTAAGCACGCTGCGACAGTATCCGCTAGTTCCGAGATGAGCTAAATCGAGTGCAGTATATCAGTAATTCTCGCGTGTCGTGCGGATGGTAGATGCTGACCTGTCTGTTAAAGACTGGCTGTACTTCTACTTGGCGCGCAAGATAAAGCTCCTTTGTTGTTGATCGGGAGCGTTTGTCCCATTTCTTGAGGATCTTCCGGAAGCCCATAGCGTTGATCTCAACGAATTGCTGGAGAGGTGGCAGGTGTGTATGATGAGCTCGACGACACGCAGGCGCTATCATCTACCTGCAACTTCCCAATATCCCGCTCCAATAATCGGAAGCCCTCCTCGACGGCGCTCCATTCGACGTGGTTCTTGGTAGCATCGTCTAGCGCGTCCGGCAGGACGCGCATGGCGGCGGCGCGGCGTTTTGAGAGCAGAGTCTCGAGGCGCAGCTTGAGCTCTGCCTCCTTCTCCAGGTAGAACGCGTTGATCTACTAGTAGCCGAATAAGCTCCGGGGCGGAATAAGAGGTCGCACGACCTGACCTTCTCCAGTTCTCGCTCTAATTTAAAGAAGAAAGCGGCTTTATGCGCCTGAAAGCTCGGCCCCCGATCGTCGTCTTGGCCTAACGACGCATACAGCGGGGGTTCTTCCATTGGGGTCGCGACCTGCCGTGGTGAGTGAGGTTAAGCGCCCTGGGATGGCGGTTTTAAGACGCACATTGCTGTGTGGTGCGAGCGCGGCAGCCTCAGAGGGTGGACGATTTGCGGCAAGAGAAGAAATGATCTTCTTCAATGCCTTGTAGTCGAGGTAGTAGGTGGACCAGCCAGGGACCTGTTCGGCCTGGATTTGCTTGCCGAACTGCATGTGCGGTTCAGCGCGAGGGCGAGATGAAAAATGGGAGAGAGAGGACCTTCATGGTGGTAGGAAGGCAAGGAGCGTGGGCGTGCTCGTTAAGAAGCAAAGGCGAGAGAGAAGAGGCGACGGCGAGGCGTGGTGGGTAGACGCATTGGGGGTGCGGGACGAGTATTTGCGCGGGCCCTCTCTGTCCGCAGAGGACGATGGAATGACCCACGTGCACCCATATATGGACAGATCTATAGAGCCCTTTCGCATCTCGATTATCTTACCGACGAGGCCCGACACTCCGGGGCCCGCCCCGAATCAGATCCTACGAACGTGCGTTCAATCGCCCGCATCATATTGGAACCCCTCCCGCCCCTACATACGTTCTCTACACGAGGATTTTCCTCAGCTGCCACATACGTGCCTGAACAAGCGTCACAGGACACCGGCCATGCCCCTCCACATAGTCGTGTGCGCATCGGTAACAGAACACGTATCCGGACGGCAGCGCCGTCGCGTTCGAGAGCGTGTCCCGACACAGCGGACACTCTCCGTACTCCACATCATCCACCCTAATCCCTTGCGGGTGGGGAGGCAGAAGCCGAGGGGGCGGAACCGCAGGCCCGAGAGGGGACGTCGCCAGCGAGCGCGCCGGCGAAGACGGTGAATACCACCACTCCAGGAACTTGATGAAGAATATCGCGGTCGGGAGAAGGACTTTCAACGAGTCCAAAAATAGTCGAGGAGAGCTTCTCAGGATACTCTTCAGAACAGCAACAAATCCTTTTGGGGGAGGCTTGGTCGATCTGCGCACCGCTGCTTGTGCAGCGCGCTGAAGGTGGCCCATCTCAACGCTGATCCCTTTCGCAATCCTATGGACACTCACCAAATCATCTCCGCTAACTCGGCGTAGATCCACCCCAACCCAGGACAACCAAGGGCGATAGTGCGGCGTTCGTTCAAAAAGGTAGGCGATATTGTAGAGGAGCAGCCACACTTCGAAGGTCGCGTTGAGCCACGGATATGCGGTCTTGTATGCGAGCTTCAAATGCCCTTTCCACGACTGCACATCGTCAAGGCGGTGGTAGACCTGCGTAGCGCGAAAACTCACTTCATCTACGGGCGGCGGCCGATTGTCTTCAATGAAATCCGTCTGGACACCCCCTCCGAGCTCCTCGAAGTAGTCCTGAGCCTTCGCACGAACATAAGGTAATCCCACCTTACTTGAGTCTGAGCGCAAGGGCTTGGCCGATGTCGAAGTGTGCGACGTACCAAGAACACCAATGACCGCCAGATCTCCCGGTCTCTCAGTTTCTCCTCCGGAAACACTCCACCCACTGCGCTCCGCGCACGATCGGTCTTGAAAAGAGGCGTCCGTCGCCGCTTCAAGCCATAAAAGTTCTCCGCGAAAGACGCGCCTAGCCAGTGGTATGACACATCCGCTCGAAGCGAGAACTACCTCGGACCGACCTTGTGTACGCAAGTAATGTTTCTCAACAAAGAACATGAGTAGTGCGTAGAACTCCTCATGTCGGTTGACTATTCGTAGAAGATATCGAGGGTAGGATTGGGCAAACACCTAGGATGGAATGAAGAAGTTGTAGAGGGCATTCGGACGCATTCCTTACCGACAACACGTACTTGAGAGCGGGTTGCAGCAAATCCCTGAGTTGCTCTTGCGCAACAAGTTCGAAGAGAGTCGGTTTGAGGGGATCATCGCCAGCATCATTGTAGCATTCCATATGCGTAGTGAGCGGTCAGGGAAACGGGGGAGGCGGACGAGTGTCGAGGCTGGAGCGCATGATGACCGTGGCGCGAGGACCGTGAATGCGGGGAACGCGCATTGGGCGCTTGTCTATACGGTTATCATATGCTAACGTCGGAGAGCTGGTGCCATATACAGGCTCCACGAGGCTCTCAATCTCATACTATAGCCTACCACTGGAGACTGCTGGACGTGAAGACGCATATACATATCTTTAACTATCCAGAGCCCACACTGCCGCTTTCGAGCGTCGTTCGAGATAACCTTAGATATAATTCCGTTCCCCAGCAGACGACGTAAAATGACGCCATTCTCAGGATAGCGCTACCGCATATCCGCGACTTACCGGATATTGGACCTGGACGACAGAACATTCAAGTTGACAGACGATATGTGTCTGGATCTAGTAGGGTATGCTGCTACGCTTCTCCCCATTCAAAAACAGTATACTTTGAGCCGTCCTCAGGGATACTCGTCACTTCAGACCAGCGCCATACAACAACTTCGTTTTCTCCTATTTGCTCTCGGCTTCGTCGAGACAGCGTCAGCGATCGCTTCACCGGGGTTAGGTCAATCGCCTCGTCTTGGTCTCTTGAGCTCTCATATTCCTCGTTTTCCTCGTCTACCCGTGTTTAGTCACATGGAGATACTGTAATATAATCAATTGACTGACTTACCCATAACTTGGAACTCCCCATGCCACTCAAAGTACCTCTCGAGCAGTGCTGGCAGAGTATCCCTGTGTTGCCCAGCATCCTCGTGTCGCTCACTAAAAGATAGGGATCGTAATATAGAGTGTTTTAGGTCTGCCAAGTTTGAATCGAACACTACCAGCTTCGAGGGCTTCGTGCTGTCAAAATGAAGTGAGTTAATCACGGTCGGGAAAATTCGTCTCACCTTTCGGACGACCATGATTGAATCATAGAGAATGCTGAAGAAATCACAGAGAGGTATGCAGACACCCTGAGTAATATCAAGCTATGATCGCTGTTCATTGGACAAGGACGTACGTCGCCTCCGCAGCCTGGGTGTTAAAATACGAGGAAACCTCATGAAGAACGACAAGACTTGGGGCGCAATCAAGCGTCGTCTTTGCATGATGCAGCACCCCGTCGTACTCGTGCAACATGCTCATAAGCAGCCTCAGATGGGCCAGAGTGGGCGGATAGCTAACGAGATCGTCAACATGACGTCTGGCACAAGGATGCTATTGGGACGTTTACAATATTTCGATCCGCCGCGTGGCGGCGCATGTACTGCCATGACCGCCGATGTGATTGAGCCACTCATCGTTGGTGTCGAGGAGAGACTCTTTGAGTGCATTCCGATTGGGTGTAAAAATCAGGACTTTGGCGTTCGGATCCTGGATCGCGTGTGAAAGTGCAAGATATATGGGTGCAGAAGCGTGGTATGGTCCTTTCAAAAGCAGACTTTGAAAGTTAGGAAGCTCGGGACACGGAAGGGGAAAGAGCGTGGCCATCGTTCTGCGGCGGGTGGCCTGGGGAATGACCATGTGATCATGGTGTAAGGACTCAGAACAAACAAGCTTGGACTCGTCATTCGGCGGTGACCGTTCTGGTGGTGGCACTGCCACCGCTACCACTTTGGATCCTAGCGTGCTTTATCATGAGTTTGGGTCTCTGTGGTGACCGTGTTGTATTGGCCGGAAGTGGCTCAGAGAATGGTGTGCGGATGGGGTCAAAAAGAGACTGTTCTATTGATAGCTTGGTAAACAACAAGTTTGCGCGGATTGACACATCGTCGAGCGAGAGTTGTTCAATGGCAGCGTCGAAGTCGTCTAAATCCATTACAACTTCGGCGCGGGGCTGATGGTAACGATGAGAGCTGCCCGAGCGAGGATGGGTGGGCTTTGTAGGACCCGGGCTCACGAAGAGGAACTTCTCGAGAAGAGGCGAAGCGTGCGCGTGGCAGAGGATTCTTGCACTGCGGTAGCTGCCGGGCCGGCAAACCGCAACGATGTCATAGGTCTCGGGAAAGACGCCCATAAAGGTGTGCGGGCGCCTCTTTCTGCTAAGGCTTCACTCTGACGCCGACCAGGCCTTGGAAGCCGCTGGCCGACTGCTGTCTCCGTGTTCGTCACCGCAGTCTTGCCCGCCATGCATCCCTTTGCATCCTACGTCCTTAGAAAATACTACAGGGAGACGGGTTGGAACGAGGACAACCTCTATGCCAACCTCACGCGTTCGTCCAATGGTAAGTAGCACCTCGACTCGTCTTCACAGGACATCGCCCAGACGGCTAGAACAGCGCTTCTCGACTTTAGTGTGCCCCGGGGGCTGCATTTCTCGATATCAAAGTCCCCGAATTCCCTTTTCAAGACAACGTACTCGATGAACGCATTGCCCTCGTTAAACGGCTCTGTGGGGTACATATTCACCAGCTGTAACCTGAACGTCAAGGGCTCCGGCGATGTCCGTTTCAAGGACATGGTGGACCGGTTCAAAGTCTTCGACCAGCCACGGAAGCCCGAGGGAAAGGAGGAGGAATGGCTAGCCGGTGAACGGATCGATACTCGAGGTGAGCACACTTCTGCGGTTCGTAATTACACGTGCTTAATTCAACAACAGATTATCTGCTCTACGGTCGGATTTACATCCCGACGGGCCGTCTGGATGCATTATACTCTACACGAATAACTCCTACGCTGCAGGGCATGGTCGCCGCCATTTCGGATCCACGTACGCCAATAATGTCTGAGCGACCCAGAACGCATGGGCCAGCAAGCAACATAATGTTCAGTTTGCAGCAAGATACAGGAAAGTGGTGTACGGAATACACTTGGAGTGCCGAAGATGGAATGTGGGGTGTCCGTTCGCTCTATAATTTCGGCAAGGTAGGACACTCGCCTGAGTCGCTGCAGACCGACGGTGGGAAGGAGGGACACGCCTCCGCTGGCCGCCGGTCTAGCCTGAAGCGGGTAGACGAAGAAGAAGCCATGGAGGGTGGTTTAAAGGGCCGGGTCTCGCTCGGCGGGGAGTTTTATTTCAGCGTAAAGGAAAAGAGCGCAGGAGGTTAGTGGATGGTCATCCTTGCTACCTGCGTTTTTACTAAACACAGGAGCAGTATCTACCGGCATCCGTTTCACCACCGTGCCCGACGCGACACCGCCTTCCTTCCAGGTCCCTTCTTCGCCGTCCACCGCTGGACCCTCCAGCCCTCGCGGGCCACCCTCTCAACCACCGACGACGATCACTGCACTTTTCAACCCCATGCTAGGACATATATCTGGTGCCTATGCTGCCCGAGTCTCGCGAGATCTCTCCCTCGCCTCTCGCTTCGACTTCAATGTCTACAGCTATGAGAGTGAATGGTCTGTTGGCGCGGAGTGGTGGCAGCGACGTGGGAAGATCCGACCGCCCCCATTGCCTACAGATGCCTCAGAACCGTCGTCGTCGATACCAGATCTTGCGGACGAGGTACAAGGAGTCGTAAAGGCGAAAGTATCGACCACTACAGTAAGGAATTCCGTCACTCGCGCACTCTCTTGACTCACGGGCTCGTTCTTAGGACATTTCGCTATTGTGGGAGGGTCGTTTACGGAATGTTCTCGTCAGTCTAGGCGTGGTATCCAACCTGTCCAGCCGCTCGAAACCCATAAAATCCGTAGGGTTAGAGCTATCGTACTTTAGCTCCGGATAATACATGCCGGCTCTCTCCATCCTAACTCTCCGTGCCAGTAGTAATGCAGGTGGGTAGCCATGACACATAGATTTCCATTTGCGAGATGCATCCAGACGCGAGAGCCACTACTAGCACACTATCACCTGAAAGATCCAGCACGGAGATTAAGGTCCGAAACGTACGCAATATCGTATACAAGCATGACACGGGAGAGATACGGAGCACTGTCGACACGGGGTAGGGGTGTAGCAAGAGGGGGAAGACGGTAGGGGACTAGTCAGAGACGGAGCAAGTACTGAGCTGGGTATCAACCAGACAAGGACGAAGCATCGGGCGCAGCACGAAACCAAGGCGGAACACTAAATATGCGGGAGTAGATGTACATAACGCCGGCGGCGGGCGGATCGACAAGCAGCCACCGACGATCACTCTTTCGCAGCGGCCGTCGCAGGCGCAGGCTCGCGCTTGGAAGGAGCCGGGGCGCCGAGCGAGCGCATGAGCTGCGACATCGCCGCCCCAGTGATGACCGGCCTGCTCGCGTGTATGCGCGCACGCGCCGTGGACGTCCCGGGGCCCGTCGGAGGCGACGAGTGCGTCCGCGCGTGGTTGATGCGGTCCCGGTGCGACAGGCGCTCCCCGTCGGGGAAAGAACCGTGCGGGGGGCTGAACGGCACGCGAAGCCCGTGCGGCCGACCGACGGTGTGCGCGCGGCCGTGCGTGGGGTGGAAGGACGGCGTGGACTGCGTCGTGTGCGTCGTGATGTGGCTGGGGGCGGACATGGAAGAGGGGATCGGCGCGTGCATCGACGCAGCGAGACCTTGTCGCTCGGGCGAGGAATCCTTGGACGACGAGCTGGCCGCGTCGCTCGGTTTTGGCGCGTGCATGGACTCGGCTACGCCGCCCTTCGGAGGCTCCTCAGTAGGCTCGGTCTCGTCCGTCTTCACAGGGACGGGGGGCTTCCTGGTGAGGCGCTTGACGGTAGGGTCTATCGCCACCACAGGCTTCGGTGGTAGAGATGGGTGCAACGGAGCTTTCGCTTTCTGTTGTGGCGATCTCTGCGCTGCTTTGCCCTTGTCATGTCCAACTTTGGGCGCTAAGCCGTCGGGTTCCGAGTTCGCTTCGTTAGCGGTGGCACTGCTGTCGTTAGCAGAACGTGCGTCCTTGCTTTTGTCCACCGAAGCAACATCCTGGAATTTGCTGTTGGCCTGCGATGCCTCCTGTACACCTCGAGGGGTATGATCTCCGTCGCCATCCTCCGTTAGCAAAACAGCCGGAACCGGCGCTGCTGTTGCGTCAGAGGTAAGAGCGGGCGCAGGTGCAACCTGTGGAGAACCAAAGTCTAGGTTCGGAAGAGGCTTGAGCGCGCCAGCCAGAATCGGGGAGATAAGGTCCGCCTGGGTGATGGAGGGAGCAATGCTCTTCTCCGGGACGCTCTTGACGCCCCAGTCGTCCAAGTCCGGGAGACTGTCGTCGTCGTCGCCCGCCCAATCTATGTGGCTACCAGGGGTGTGAGGCCTGTCCATGGCAACTGCCCGAACACGCTCAACGAGAGCATCAATGTCATGCCTGATATCAAATGAGGGTGTCTCCGGGAGCGGGGGAGGAGCAAGATGAGGGGGGAGGTCCTTGGGGATCACGGGGGATTTCTCTGGGCGGAGGAAGCTCGAGCTAGACTCGCTAGAAGGCGATTTCTTTGATGATGAGACAGATGATGTGCTCCCTTTATTCTGCGAGCGTTTGCGGCGGGAGCGGTTCGGGGTCGTAGCAGAGGGGGGTGCATTATTGGAGGAGGTCGGAGGAGGATTCACAACAATTGGGGGTAGTTTCCGTGGGGGTTTGCTCTCTGACGCCTTCCTCGCGGGCGGCTTCGACTCCTTTGCGCGACCAGACGGTTTCGCCGGTAGCGATGAAGAGGCTTCGCTGGTAGAGGTAGCGGACGATGTCGACGTCAACGCGGGGGCCTCTTTCTTGGGCTGGTCTTTAGGTAGGTCCCCATTGGGCTTCGAAGCTTTTCCTTCTGGATGCGGCGAGTTGGGCCCGCCAGCTCGACCGCCACCGCGTCCTCCGCGCCCTCCTCGTCCACCTCCGCCTCTTCCGGGTCGCCCCCGGGACATACCGCGAAACGCGGCACCTGTCTCTCCATTCCGACCCCAGCCGTTCTTACTCGGCGGCTGGCCAGCCCACATAGACGTACTGACCCCTCCCGAGGGTGTAGACGGTGATGCCGTGGAAGCCATATGCGTGTGGAAATAGACTGTGGCGTTCAAGAAAACCTGTAAACATGTGGGTGATGCTCTCAGCTATGACAGACGGTGGGGACAGAGATCGACCCACAAGAACAGGCTGAGCGGCGAGAGGGGAGACGTGTAGACAGGCGTGTCGGCAGAAAAATTCGTGATAATTCGTGTAAAGCGAGAGAATAGATAGGGCAGCGTGGCAAGGGCGTGAGGAGGAGGGAGAGAGTAAAGCGTGTTGTGTTGACCAAAGGAGCCCAGACGAGCACCCTCCTCGTTCCTGCGCGGGTCCCTCCCATACCGCAAGCGGATGTTCCCACGTGGCCCGTGCCTCCGCGCGCGATCTGCATCTTCAGCCTCGTCCTTGCACGTCCTCCTCCACCGCCGTCTCCGTCTATTCCGCCGCCATGTCCAAAGCCTCGCAGCCCGAACTCAAAAAGGTGCGTCTGCTCGCGCTGCGCACACGGCGCGAGCTCGTACCGGATCTCACGCCATTCGCTCTACAGTTCATGGACAAGAAGCTCTTCGTCCATCTCCAGGGTGGCCGCAAAGTCAGCGGGACGCTGCGCGGATACGACCTCTTCCTCAACCTTGTCATTGACGATGCTCTCGAGGAGACGAACCCCGCACAAAAGCATCCCATCGGCACAGTCGTGAGTTTGAACACCCTTCCATTCTACCGCTATTTGTTCATCCGTTCCGAATTGTCTCTGCACAGGTTATCCGTGGCAACAGCGTCACGTCGATGGAAACATTGGAGTCGATCCGGTGACGCGATCCGCGGTATGTAGGGCTCGACCGTGTTTTGTATTATATCTGTATTGCTACCCCCTGCTGTTGTTGTCCGTCCTGGGACGCCCAAATCCCGATTCAAATGTCTACCTGTTGTGAGTACCCCCCACTATCGTCCTTCACATGAGATGCGGCTTGTGTTTCTATGTCGATTTACCGAGTGCGGCGTTGTTTGGACTGTTGACGTCGGCATAGTATTGGGGATTAGCATTATGAAGGTTATTGTGTAATAACTTACAATAACAGACCAGAAAGAAATAATTGTGATCCCAAGGCTTCCTAATATAACTACAACTAGTTGCTTGTATATGACATGTGAATTCTTCTTACTTGACGCGAGATTCAAGTTGAAGCTCCGTAAGGACTCAGGTAAGCAGGAACTTCATCATGGTTTCGTGACACGTTGCTACGCTATTACGTCTGTTAGGCTGAGGGCTCAATAACCAGTGGATAAATTAGGGTTAGGGTTAGGACAATCCACCGACAAAAAAGATGGCCCGCCCAGCCCGAGGGCCGAAACGGGACAGGGAAATATTGAGACGGTGCATAAGCCGAAGCCCATACAAACCGCGAGGTCCCCCTGTGGACAAGGTCGCCGTGCTATGAGAGGTCCCCACGGCCCACGGACCCAGGTACATGAAGGGGCTCGTGCCATCAAGGTAAGTATGAGTTGTTACAATGTCCTCGGGGAGCTTTTATAGTGGTTGGTTAGTGCACGGACCATCTTGGCGCTGTTGTCCTCTATTTGACCGCGTCGTGCATTCCGACCAACCACGCCCGATCGACTTGGAGGCTGGCCAGGTTGGAGTCGGCACAGGTTGACGTTCGAATTTTCAGATTTCGACGCATTCAAACTATATATTGATTGAATCTCTTATCGTAATATGGCGCGCTATTAAATTGGGGACAGTCCACACACTAAAATTGCTATCCGTATCATATATGCGTGCCGAATCCTGAACGACGCAGTACCACACATGGCATCCCTTAGACCGTAGTGTGTTAGAAGTACCGGTGTCCTGATGAAGTCAGCTTCTAGGCTGACTTATCGGGTGAATAAGGACACCTTCGTATTGATATTATGACACATGTACGTCTTGGACTCATCCAAGAGCCAAACCAGTGGGAGTCAGCGACGACATCGAAGGGACTTAGATCACGGAGGGATCATCCCAGAGGCCGGTAGTTCCGTTCGCGAGAAAACCTGAGTCGACCTCTTCAGAAACAGCCGGTGTATGGGCAAGCGGGGCACCCAGGGACATGGTGAAAGTCGCCAAGTCGGCCTTGTGGTCATTTGAGCCTTCCGGCGGACGCACATACGAAGGCATGCTGAAGTCGAGCGCACTATCTCCGCGGGTACCGTCGACTTCACACAGATAAGCGAAAAACAAGAAACGAGGATGGTAAACCTTTTAGAGCCACCTCGCATTCAAAAGTGATCGCGTATTCGCACAAAATGAGAGCTGGAAACACGAGGATTAGCAGACGGGTTGTAATCGGAGGAGAAGGACAAGCAAAGGTGTACCAAGAGCTGCAAGAGCTGCAAGAGCTGCCATACCACAGCAAGTCTCGATGAAACTGTGAAACTTGCGTTATGAGTTACGAGATCAATTATTTATTTGGATATGCACATATAAGAGTAGAATGGGGTGCTCATAGTGCACAGTGTGCGAGAGGAGGCGCGTTATATCAAGACGCGTTTGAACGTGTCAGTCCCAGCCTAGGACCACGGACTGCCATGCAAAGTTGTTCCTCGAAGGTCATCACAAAACGCACTGCCCGAGAACATGGGTCACTGCGTGATGATGACTATCCCCTAAGGAAAATGGCAAGCCGTAACGATGGCTCTGGAAGACCGTTACATAGTGAACCTCTAGCCTCATGATCAAGGAACTTACTTGCCCGACTATGGTGTGTACACGATTGAGATCGATTCCAGTTCACCTGTTGTCGCTACGTCGTACCGGCCGGTACGCGATCCCGAAGGAAACTTGAAGATGTCACTACCAAGCATAACGTAAAAAGGCGGCGGAGATAATCATTTTACAAGCGATTGATCATGGCAGGCGCAGAAAACCAGGCGGCAGTGTACTGAGGTCAAACAGAGTGCAACTCTCAGTAGTGAGGAAAGCAGACGGTGCTATAGGTAGTAGTACAAGAGAGAGCCGATCGATCGAGAGATGTATGTCACAGACTATGACGAGCAGCGGTCGAATGCACGCCGCCAGCCTCAAACGAGGACAACACACTCTTCCACAGCAGATAGGCCCCGCCCATGGTAGGCCACGCTCGGCGAGGCGTAGGGCATCCCTGCGGTTGGCATTTGCTGAGGAACCGCAATGCTCGCCCCGCGCATTTTATACTTGCTCGCGCGCTCTCCCACGTGGGCCGGCAATCGAGATCGTGTACGTGCACCAGTAGCACCGCAAGCGCCTGCTCTGCACTCCCAGACATACATACCACGCCCATCTAGCTTTGCTTTCCGTGATCCTTCTGAGACTTGTTCTGTAATGCCGGCTATACCTAGAACGTCGGAGTTTCGGGATGTTGTGCGCGAGAAGGAGAGAGGCATCCCCGAAGCCAAACGACGCAAGCTTTCGCGACCTTCCAAGCGCTCGACCCCGGAGAGCGAGAGGTTAGAGACGTTGAATAAGGAGTACGTCAAAGAGGCCTACGTTGTTGTGAGTAGGCAACGGAGAGCTGGGGATGCTTTCTTTGGCTGACGAACGCATGTATGCAACCAGCTCAATCACATAACTACCCTTGCCCGCATGTTGTCCTCAGTGCGCAAGGCGTACCTGAATGTCGACTCACGGAGTCCGCCAATACTCCGTCCGTCAAGCCGCACAATAGACATATCTGGGGAGAATCAATCGTGGGCAGACATCCGAAATCTCACGAACGAAGAGCGGGACCAGATAGACCTGCAGGCTCGGGTCATCCTCTCCCGCTGTAAAGACCGCGTCGCACAGCTCGAAGACCTGGAGAAAAGTGAGCCCCGTATCCTCCTATCGCGCAACCTGGGTTGACCGGCCGTCTGGTGCACGCACAGAGAGAGCGGAGCTCGCCGCCAGCCAGCAAAATCCCCTCACGCGACTGCTCCCCGCCCGTCTCAGGCAAGACGAGTCCACGGCCGCCTCCGACTTCGTCGCCGCCCACCACGCTGGCATAACGTGGTACCTCAGCCGCCGCCTCACTGAGACGAGCCAATCCCTGCGCGACATGCAAGAGGAGCGTATGAAGCGCCAGCTCGAGCGGTCTCGCACCCTCGGATCGGGTGCTGCACGGGAGGCCATATTCCTTGGGGTGAACGACGCCCTCCCGTCTCCGGCCGAGTCCTCTGCGAGCGGGAGCTGGCTTGGTGGCGCCTCGAACCTGGCCTCGAGCTTCGCCGCCAGCCTCGGCGGACCGTCCTCGCTCGATCCATCTATATCCGCATCGACGCTACGGCCGTCCGCATCAACTGCAACGCGGGACGATTGGCTCTCCGAGACGGATGACGAGGAGCTGGAATTGTCCGCGTCGCAGATTCAGCAGTTCGAGGAGGAGAACGCGTACATCCTGCAGTCGGTGCAGGACACACTCGCGTCGGTGCAGCAGGCAGAGGCGCGCCTGGTCGAGATTAGCACGCTGCAGATGGAGCTCGTCGCACACCTCACGAAGCAGACGGAGCAGACGGAGCAGCTGTACGAAGACGCGATCGCGACGGCTGCGACGGTCGAAAAGGGTAATGAACAGCTCAAGGAGGCGAGGCGGCGCGCGAGGGACGGACGCAAGTGGATCCTGCTGTTCCTCATTGGCGCGAGTCTGTCGCTGCTGTTCCTGCACTATTATTGATGTCCTAGGACGCTGTCGTCACGCTGCTTTATGTATCTTATAATGGATGGAATTCCGACCCGGGTTACAGTTAGACGCATAGTGTCCCAAGAATTACCACGACTATATATCTACGAGTCTGTATATACCCACGACAGGTCGTGTATCATAATGTTACAGCAGGGCACGGACGTTTCAAGTGGATGAACGATCGTACCTGTCCCTGGACTCATGGCGAGGACCCAGCAATGGCGCGCCTTCCTCGGCCTCTTCTATGGCTTCTGCGGCGAGCTCGTCGATCTCCGGTGGTACGCCCTGCAGATGCAAAATTTCCTTGCGCATGGAACGATATATGATCCTGTCTCGGACGTTAAATAGGAACTCAGTACCCACACCCCATGGAGACTAACCAGCTCGCCAAAGCGGCTACCAGGACACCGCCGACGGAGATAGAGACGTTCAAGATCTTCGTTGCTTAGGGAACCCCTCTATTAGTGGCCTCACCAACAAAAAAGAGGACATACTGGTATCCATGTGGGAGCGCTGCTCTCCGTCTGAAAGAGAGGCAAGACGAGAACCGACGAAGACGAAAATGGCGACCTTGGGGAACACGATGAAGGTAGCCAAGAAGAATTGCCAGAATGCGACTGATTGTATGGACTGTGGAGGAGAAAGCGTGAATGAGGACGTCACCAAGAACCGGAACTTTGGCTTACTGCGAAGAGAGTGTTGGAATACACCCATGGAGGGAAGGGGGATGCTCTAATGAGCACGATCAACGGCATCCCCTTCGTGGCCTACGGTAAAGGGTTTAGTTATGCATTCAGGCAGGGAATACGGTCGACTTACAATGACGGTCTCCAATGCCTGCCATTTCTCGCTCGACTCGGACCACTTCCGCAGCCTCCGACTGAACAACAGACGCAGGACTACGAACGTGAACGCGGACCCAAACAAGGTACCTGCCGCTGCGATGGGGAAGCCCTTCATGCCATACGCGTATCCCGAGAGGGTGATGAGCGTCGTGTGTCCCACACATGGGGGGAATGATACGACGACTACGGTGGCATGGTTAGCAAACGGAAGCTGCGAGGTATCACGGAGTTAACGTACAAAATAATGCGAGGAGAAGGAGCCAGCCCAAGGGGTAGTGGCTGATCTTCTGTGCGGTATTATAGAGCGCTTGACCGATGCGGTCCGGGCCAATTAAGATGACGGTCGTAGCGAGGGAGGCGTATAGGAGGAAGGTGCCCCATACGAACAACTATGAAGATGGCGAACCGTCAACGTCTCCTCGCACGTAGCGGTGATGTGGGATGCACACCTTAGAGTATGCATTGAGCTTCTTGTACCGGTGCCAGGCGCTCCAGCCGAGCTGCTTCGCTTGGGCGAAGGTAATCACGAGCCTGCGCCTGCCTTCGTCGTTTACGGCCATCCGTGGAAACTGTCTAGAAAGGAACGTGCAAAGGTGTCCAAGTCAAGGAGATACAAGACAGAGGCGTCCAAGGAGCTCAGTGAACGTGAAGAACGATGGTGGAGCTAAGAAGGGTCGGACTTGAAGTCACGCGCGGATGCCTGAATGTTCCGTAATCGTCGTCGCTGGCTGACAAGCCTTGAGAGCGAAGCTCGCTCTTGCTGCCTGAATAATATTCAAACCGTACGATGTTGCTGGTAGTTGCGAGGTGGTGGCAGAGAGCAAGGAGTCGGCCTTCGTCGGGGATAGCCACCGCGCGGGGGACGGCGCGGCGCAGCAACCTCCCGCCCGAGGACGTCAGTGATCGCGATCCGCGGCGACTAGACGCCTATGTAGACGCGTCGTGGTGTAAACGCCCATAGACCGAGGCAAGTGCCATGCCACCGCAGGCTTCTACTCGATATCCTTCGCGGTCATGGAGAAGTTCTCCGCGTTCAGGGTGAGCCTCGCTCGTGCATCTTGCGAATTGATATCAGGCACTAATACTGAATCAGGATCCAGGCACGGGTATTCAAGTGCGTCTTACGAAAATCTGCTGCGAGCCCACTGAGCCTCACCGTGAATACTGTCACAGCCGTTCTTACGGCCCATCCCACCTTCCGACACCGACATCCTTGCGACCCTCGTATCACCACTTGGCTACGTAGTCGGAGTGGTGAAGACGGTTCTGGTGCTTGGCCTTGCGCTACTGTACCTTGTCGTCGTGCAGGGTGTCTGTCTGCTCTTGGTGAGTGCTCCTGCTTGCCTTTGTACCGCCCGAGCCGCTCAATGGAACAGATACCAGTCTCCCATCCCCCCACTACATAGAGCTGTGACCTATGTGTTCACCGCGCTACTGGCACGCCTTGCGCTGTTCCTGACTGGACTGTACTGGATTCCTGTGGAGGTGGTCCAGCGGAAGCGCGGGTACGACGCAGTCCTACTCCCACATCGCACACACCACACTGAACACTGAACTGGGTCTCTACGCGTAGACGCGCCGCGCCCACACATGAAAAGTGGAATCCTGGAGCAGGCGACCTCATCGTCTCCAATTGGGGCTCCTGGATCGAGCTCCTCTGGCTCGCATTCCGGTACGCCTTACGTTTTCTTCCCTCCTTCCCCGTTTTCCACGCGCCAACCTTCAGTCGCCCCCAAACACCCTAGATTCAACCCTGTATTTGTGCTCCCCGTCGCCGAGACCCTCGACCTCCCATCTCTCGAGACAAACGTCTCAACGCCCATCTCTCGCACACCGGGACGCCGGACCGGGACCGGCTCCGCCGCGATCTCCTCACCCTCCTCCCGCGTCCCCACCGCGCGCATCCCCATCGTCGGCTTCCGACACGTCTCGCTGCTCTCTATGGTAGCCGCGACGGGCAGGCCCCCGCTCGCCGCGGACGGGAGCAAGGTGGAGAGTCTCGAGGCGATCCGGAGCAAGGCCGACAGACCTGTGGTCGTGTTCCCCGAGTGTACGACGAGCAACGGCCGGGCGCTGTTGAGGTTCGCGGAGGTGTTTGGCGACGTCAAGCTTCCAGTGCTCAAGTACAAGGTCTTCGTCATGTGTATCCGGTACGTACGATTCTCTCCGTGACACATTTATCTAGATTTTTTTCATCCTGATGTGGTTGGTAGCTACGACCCGCCGACAGCGTTCGCGCCGTCGCTCTCGCACTCGATCGCGGGCGTGCTTAACCCGCTCGTGCACCTCTTCCGGCTCACGAGCACGCTCGCGCCGCTCACGGTGTCCATCCGGCTGCTCGCGCCGTCCGAGGCGCCGAGCTCGGGCGCGTTTCTGCTCAGCGAGTTCCTTGCGGGCGGCACATACCCGGACCCGCTCGCAGAGTGTTGCGCGGCGCTGATGGCGCAGATCGGGCGTGTCAAGCGCGTCGGGCTCGGGTGGGAGGACAAGGCGGCGTTCTTGAAGCTGTATCGGGGCAAGAAGTCCGGTAGGGTGTGAGGTCTGCTAGTTTCCGACGTCGAGCTTCGGGTTGCACTCTATATGAAGCACTCTAATACGACATGTATGCCAAAGAAACTATCGCCGCGGAACAAATGCCCAGATCACCGGCATAGCGGTCAGAGCTTCGCCTTGAGGGACTTTGCGATCTCCTGGAAGGCCTTCCTCAGATCGTCTTTCAGGTCCTAAACATACGGTCAGTCTTATTGGTTTTCCTCTTACGGTAGAATGGTGTTACCTCGAAGTCTTCTACTCCAACACTAATACGGATGAGCCGCGGGTCCGCACCAGGGTCGGAGTGCACACGCTGCTCAATAAGCGACTCTACCCCTCCGAGGCTCGTCGCGGGCTAACAAAGGCGCATCGTTATCCCATTACTCCCCGGGGAAAATAGCCATGGCACACTTACGATGAACAGTTTCAGCGAATGTGGCAGCAGCGCCGCGTACTTCTCATTCGTCAGCTGGCGAGTTTACCATGTCAACCAGCATTCGCGCATGAAAGGGGCGAGAAGACTCACGAGGATAGCGAAGGTAGGATTCCAGCCGCCCTCGAGCTGGCTTCGCGGATCGAACCCGCGCGCATCGACGCCCTGCAGACTCGAGTGCCACACCTTATCAATGACGCCCGCGGGGATCCCGTCCGCCGCCTTTCCCTACCGCGCATTTCAAACATCAGCCCGATTCACCCAACGAGCAAGGCAGGCGCGGGGACGACGCACCCCAGCAGCTTGCGCGAGCCACTGCGCGAGGCCGAACGCGCTCTCGGACTGGCGCGGGACCCGGAGGTGGAGCGTGCGGAGGGAACGGAGGAGGAGCCACGCCTCGAACGAGCCGAGCGGGTTCCCGAGGAAGGTGCGTACGTGCCAGAGTTCCTTCCACTGCTCGAGCGTGCGCGCAACGAGGACGCCGCAGAGCAGGTCCGAGTGCCCGCCGAAGTACTTCGTGCCTGCCCGGGGGGTTGGGATGAATAAGGAGCGTAGGGAAGGGAGTAGGCGTGGGGCCGAGCGTACCGCTGTGCATGACGATGTCTGCGCCCCACTTGAAGGGGTATTGGATGGGTGGGGGCGCGAAGGTCGAGTCGACGAGGAGCCATCCGCCGGCAGCATGAACCTATAAAGTTTCAGCATCGAACTGAACACTAAATACTCGACTTCGATTCTGTACCTTATCTGCATAGTACTTGATGTCTCTACGAAAGGATGAACTCTATTCCGCGGGAAGAAGAGTAAAAATTAATACCTAGCCTCTCCGGTCGGGTTCAACGGCGTCTCGAGCCAGCAAAGGTCGCCGGGTTGGAAGTCATCGTCGATACCGATAATTGGCAGTTCTGCATTGCGACTACGCTTGTATACGTCGATGGTCGCGTGGCACCCATGGTAGCCTGCCGTAATGGCTACCCGCTTCGGTTTGAAGTACACCAAGGCCTGCGGGTCGGATTCAGTGGAGGCTCTCGCCGATTGTAGTGACGTTCTTACCGCGTAGGACGCAGCCAATCCAGACGAAAAGGTGATAGCATACCCATCCTAGAACGTATGTGGTAAATCTAAGACGCCGCGTATTGACACGCTAAACATACGTTAATCTTGCTGAGGACTCTCTCCGCCCGGGTGCTCACGTTCTGGGTGTAGCGCGAGTAGAGATGGCGGGTAGGGTTCCAAGTATCAAATTCCTCTTTGGGAACCTCGAGGGGGTTCGCGGCCCTAAAGGCTACAGAGGTATCGCCGCATCAGCGCACTTGTTTCCATGTACGTCGTGTGGACTGACTGGTGGATACGGAGATAGAGGGCGCTACTTCCGGGCCATGGAACTCGTCGTCCGCATGGACGAGGTCGGAGCCGCTGAGGGTGGGCTTGGTGACCTGTGCCTTGGGTGCCATTCTGTGTGCGCTTTCCGTGTGCGGGCGCAGGACGTGGCGATGGTCAGTATATGAGAAGAGCCTGACCTCGTGTAAACAGCCCGCGAAATATAGTCATTCGGGCTCTTATCCGACCCAGCCGACGCCGTTCCTCGCTCACAGCGCCGGCGCCTGTCCCGCCCTCGGGCGTCTGAGCTCACACCGTGGGGATACGGCGTGCCTGGTTCCCAGCACGTGGACGTGACGCGACGCGTTTCCCGCCAAAGAGCGCCTGTTCGTTCTGTTCCTCTCCCGCCTTTCTCTACCATATATAAGGAGCCCCGAGCTTGTGACAGCCTACTCGCTCCCCGCCTTGTTCGTCTCCCTTCCTCTTTCACTCCTGTGCCCTCAGGCTGGCCTGTCTTTACTCTCGTCTGCTCACCATGAAGGCCGCTAACCCCCTCCTCCGCCTCGCTGCTACTCTCCTCTTAGCGGCATCTCTTGTGCCTTCCCTGCCTGGAGTCTCGGCTGCGGAGATTGACGCTTCGCGCATGGCTCTAGAGCGCAAGTACACTACACCGCACTCACTTGGCAAAAACTATGTCTTCGATCCTCGCGACGGCTGGCAGACCGTCAACACTACTAACCTGCTTTACAAGTACTCGGGCTCCCATCTAGACGATGACGATCTTGGCTCTTCTGGAGACTCGCACCTTGAGGCGCGTGACAAGAAACCCCATCACTTCAACCCCAAGAAAACCGTAAAGAAGGCAGCGAAGAAGACCTCAAAGAAGACCCCTGCCAAAGCAGTGAAGGCAGCCTCGAAGAAGTTGGCGACTTCCGCTACGGGAAGTGTCTTCTCAGGCGGTCTGAACAAGGTCATCCAAAGTATCAAGGGTATCGGTGAACCCGAGCCAGTCACCATAACTTGGTAATCGCTCTGTACTTGCTGGCTTCTACCGTACTCTTACGTGTATTATAAAGGTACACAGGGCACGATCTCCTGAACCCCAGCTGTTGGTCCAACACGGACTGGCACCCAACTGTGCGCATCTATCATCCTAGTGCCACCATTTCGCTGAGTGAATGAGTCATTAGGACCAGTCCTTTGCTGCTGCCCTCACTTTGGAAGGCTGGACGACGAAGCCGCAGTGCTTCAAGTTCCTGGAGCGTGAGCCTCTTCAGTGCCTACCACGCCAGAAATTCGTGTTCACATTCGCACCTGTAGTCTGTCACACGCCGCAGAAGTGCGTCTTCGTCCGAGTCGTCGACTCCTGCGCAGGATGTGCCAAGGGTTCCAAGCACGTAGATCTTACCCAGGCGGCTTTCAAGAACCTCGCGAACCTAGAAGAGGGCATATTGATGGTGAAGATGCGTTTAGCCACGGATCCTTCGGATGGATGGTCGTACACTTCTCCGCACCCATTGAGGACGTATATACTGACCATATTTTAGGTTGGAAAACCTATGGGGCCCGAAGACATAGGACGAGACAGAGAGGACATTCGGACACGGATGAACCCGGTTCGCTGGGCTCTGCAGAACCAGATGTCAAGAACAGCATTGTAGCACGGCATTGTATCGATAGCGATGATGCTGCACCATCCCCAGCACACACTATCCTGTGAAATACACTACTTTTTGTTTCCCCATCTCAAGAGCCACACGCACATCACGCCTTGATGCTCACGCGCTTGCGCTTCTTGCCCTCCGCAATCCGCTCGCGCACCTTCTCCTCCGTCAGCTCCGCGCCCTCCTCCTCGTAGAACTCGGCTGTCCGTTTCGCGTCCGTTTGACGCTGAATGAAACGCAACGCGGCGAGGTTATACCCGATCGTGTCCTTTTGGCGGCGAAGGCCCGCGCGGAGACTGCGCCGGAGCGGGATGAGCGCGGTGCGCATCACGCGGTTCGCGACGATCTGGTGGTGGTGCGTCCGGAGGAGGAAGAAGATAATGCGCGATGTAAGCACGATGTTCCACTCCTGCACGGCGTCGCCCAACCAACATCCGTCAGCACAAATTCTTCCTCCCCCATTCGCGGGGGGAACAGGAGGCGAAAGGAGCAAGAGACTCACCTTCTGCGCCCAGACGTTGAGGTGCCGCATCAGGCTGACAACCTTACCGAACGGCAGCACGAGCAGCGCGTCGTACAGCGCGGTCCCCGGCACCTTCTCCACCACGCGCAGCACGTACGCCTCCGGCTCAAGGTCGTACGCCGCGAGCACAGGGTGACGCGGCGGCGGCGCGACGTCCTCCGCGAGCCCGCCCTTGCTTTTCGCTTCCGCGTACTCACGCTGCGCCGCGAGCTCGCCGTCCGCGAGCTCGAGCGCCTCCATGATGCGTTCGCCCGCCATGAGCGTTTCGGTCGTCTGCTTGGACACCGCACCGGCTTCCGCTGCGCTGTCGGCGGCGGGGGCGGAGGGATCCGCGCCGGCGGCGCCGCTCCCGATGGCGGCGTCGGTGCGGTTGAGCGAGTCGGCGAGGCCGGTCTCGTAGAGCGCCTCGAGCTCGCGCTCGCGCTCTTCTTCGAGGAAGAGCTGCGATGCGTGTCAGCGTGCGACAGGCGGCGGAGAACTGTGGCGAGGAGGACTCACAGGTTCGTCGAGCTTCTCCCAGACACGGATGGACTTGTCATGCGAGCCGGTGACGACGAATTTGCCGTGGTGGCTGACCGCGAGCGCCCACACCTCTCCGTGGTGGCCTTCCAATTTCTGTATGTTCTCGAACTATTCGCGCGCACGCCTATCAGCCGGAGGCTCTTAGGAAGACACGCAGCAAAGTGGGGCTTACTTTGTCGCCGTCCCAATACTTGACGAGCTTGTCTTTGCCGACGGTCCAGAAGTAGTGGGACGCCTTATTGTCGCCCTCGCGCGTATCGTTGCGCTCGAACGCGACCTGCATCACGCTCTCGTCGTGGGCAAAGAGTGACTTGTGGCAGTCGCCAAAGTCGAGCCCCCAGATCTTGACGTTCTTGTCCGCGGAGCACGTCACGATCAGCTTTGAATCGCCCGAAATATCCATGGAAAGCACAGGGAGCTAGTGGTGCGAGCGAGGATAAGTTCCTGCATGTCATGTAGTGTCGCCTGCAGTTAGACGTACTTTGTGTCCGTACAGGGACAGGAAGAACTTGAGGGAATCTTGGTAGAAGACCTTCACAGTCGAGTCGAGCAGGGCGACTGCGAGGAGCTTGCCGTTCGGGCTATACCTCACTGACAACACATCATCCGTCATTTTGAGTGTTCGTATGTGGACGAGGGTAAGTAAGCTCGTGCTCCGAGGCTTCACACTCAGACGTTAGCTAGCCGGATATGTATCAACACTAGATGTACGTACGTTGTCACTGTTGGCAGGCTTCCTCTCGAACTCCCAAAATTTGACATCCTTGTCGGCGCTGCCACTAACGAGACCCTGCTCGTCAGGCCGTACATGGATGGACCATACAGTCGCTGAGTGTGCCTGGATGGTATCCACAAGTGAAGATGACGCGATGTCGTAGATCAGAATTTCGCCGGACTTGGTGCCAACAGCGACCTGTCGGTCTCCGGGTAGGAACGTGCTGCAAATCGCGTAACCGCAATCCATCGTACGTATGCATGCAGTCGTCTTCATGTTCCAAATTTTGAGTGAGCCTAATGAACGTTCAACAAAAATAAACAAGAAGGCAAGAACACCACGAACCATTAGACGCAGAGGCTAACAGGGCGTCGTCCGAGCTGATGCACAGTGTCCTGACGTCCGTTCGGTGCCCGGGGAGGTCTACCGAGAATACCCGCGTCGCTTCGGGGGCTGCGTCTTTCGTCTTGGTGGGAGGGGGGATGTTGTATACTTCGAGAGCGTTGTTTGCAAGCGCCACAAAAAGATGCGTGTTGCCCTTCCCTGCTGTTTCTTCGTCTCCGAAATCGAAAGACCTGATCTTGCCGCTCGCACGCACGATGAGGTAGGGCGTAAATAGGTCTGCGAGCTCCACCTCCTTATCGTCGTGTTCGCCATTCAGCTGAGCATCCGTCTCCGCCTCTACGTCTTTCTTCTTGCCCTTCTTTTCGAGCTCCTTCTCTTTTGCACGTCGCCGTCGACGAGCTTGTTTTTTCTTGATCTCGTCTTCTGTACGTACCCTAAAGATTTCGACTGACTTGTCGTGTGACTGCACAGCAACGAAAGGTTTGTGTTGGTGGAAGCTAATTTGCGCAACACGATGTGAAGAAGCCAAGGGGAGCGTCGTGGCAGGTAGCAAGAATTTGGTGACCTGCAAATATTCGTTGATCAGAGTTCACGACACAAGTCTACTGTGTACCGTACCTCCCCCGTCCCAGTCTCACCGAGACCACGAGCGAGTGCCTCATGATCAAATTTCCAAATCTTCATTTCGCCCTCCCCGCTTCCAGTGAAGACTAGGTCATGCTCTGGATTGAGGTCCATCGTCCACACTTCGGAACGATGCGCAACAACAGTTTGGATACAGTGTTGCGTCTGGAGGTCCCATAGTTTGAGGAATGTATCTTTGGAAGCGGTCAAGAGGTAGCCGGGTGCAGTGCCGGTGGATGTGGATGGCGCCGATTCGGCAACCTGTCGCACGAAACGGATAGCAGTAACTTGGTCTCGGTGGCCGCGCAAGCTAAGAGAGAGAGTTGGGAATAGGCAGAACGCGAGCACGGGGTGGCGGCGTACCGGTAGAGGCCCGACTCGCCCACAACATCCCACAAGATGAGGTCCGTGTCTTGCGAACCTGACGCTAGTCTTGTCCCAGTCTCATCAAATGCCAATGCAGTGACTGCCTTCTTGTGACCGTTGAAAGTCGCGATCACGGAGCCGGAGGAGGCGCTCCACAAACGAATGGAGCCGTCCGCATAGCCAACCGCAAATACATTCCGCTGAGGCGAGCGCAGGATGTATGTTACCTCTGCCCGATGCCCAGTTTCGTGCCACATTGCGAGCTGCATAGAGATTAACGAAACGTGACGCTCGGAGGAGGATTCACACACCATCTGGCCTTTCTTAACGTCCCAAACCAATACATCTTCTAGTGCGGGGACGTAAGCCAATTTGCCGTCGTAGCACGAGTTGGACGACGAGCTACACACGAGCCCAAAAGCCTGTCGGAGACGTGAGCTCTCAGTCCAACTGTTGAAAGTGATATGCTTACCTCTGTGGGGCCATGCCGAAGGTAGCTCTGAACCATGGTGCAAGTCTACGCGAAGGGAGGAGCCTGAAGCGGCGGCGGCGGCAGAGGCAGAAGCGCGTGAGCCAATGGGAGGAGGAAGGGGGAATATTTCGAGTTCCCACGGGTGCTAGACTCGATGCTCCTGCGACCGGCGAGTGCGCGCGTGAGGCCTGCAGCCCGGCCTACAGCTACAGCTACGCGGTTTCTGCTGCTCCCAGGCGCACGCAGCCCATTCAGTGCCCTTCTCGGTCGGATCGATTCGAGGTGCAGAGGCCCACGCCCCACCCCCCTCTCTTTCTTCCGAACGATGACCATGATGCAGCAATCCGGTCCAGAGGCCGCTCACAAGCTCCTCGACTTTGTCAACGCCTCCCCCACTCCCTTCCACGCAGTCCAGGCCGCCTCGGCGCGTCTGGAGAAGGCTGGCTTCCAGAAGGTATACAGGGGGGTGGAGGAGGGGCATGGGGGATATATATGTCTGACGATCCCGTCAGATCCGCGAACAAGATGATTGGGAAAAGAGCCTGAGGCCCAGCGGCAAGTACTACTTCACTCGGTTCGCCTATTTTCGACACGTTGCGCGATTTGTACTCTAATGCAGAATAACGGTTTTACAGTAACCAGAGTGCTCTCCTTGCCTTCACGATTCCCCAGAAGTGGCAGCCCGGCGCAGGCGTGTCCATTGTCGCGACCCATGTCGATAGCCCCAACCTCCGGGTCAGGCCTGTATCCAAGCGCACTAAGGCTGGCTACTTGCAAGTCGGCGTCGAAACCTATGGCGGAGGTATATGGCACAGTTGGTTCGACCGCGACCTCTCCCTCGCCGGTCGGGTGGTCCTTGCCGATAAGAGCGGGAATTTCCACTCAAGGCTCGTCAAGATCGACAAACCTCTCCTGCGTATCCCCACTCTTGCTATTCACCGTACGGCGGCTCCATCTTCTGGGCGAATATCGTCGCTAAGCAAATGTTTCCAGTGGACAGGGGCGCTGCTGATACCTTCAAATTCAACACGGAGACCGAATTCGTCCCTATTGCAGGTCTCGTAGAGTCACAGCTCAACGCATCGCCGAGCGAATCCCAAGCCCCCAAGAGTGCCTCAAGCATTCAGGACAACCACCACTCAGCTCTCCTAGCCCTGTTGGCAGATCATCTCTCCGTCGCACCCGAGACGATCCATGACTTCGAAATGTGTGTTTGTGTCGCAAATCATCGAGAGTCATTCTAATCAGCACCATAGCCATCTGTACGATACGCAGCCAGCGGTATTGGGCGGGCTGAACAACGAGTTCATTTTTGCTCCTCGGATGGACAACCAGTTCTCATCGTAAGTAGTAGACCTAAATCGACTTCGTTTTGTACACCTCATATCTCCCGCAGATTCGCAGCTGTAGAAGCAATCTCGACCTTTGTGGCTTCTTCGTCATTCACTGCGCTTGAAGGGAACGTGAACTGCATCGCCCTCTTTAACCACGAAGAGATTGGTTCCGTTTCCACATCCGGCGCTGAGTCCTCCCTCATCCCCTCCCTACTGCAGCGCCTCTCCCCCACGCCCGCCGCATACGCTCAGTCCGTCGCGCGATCCTTCCTCGTCAGTGCGGACATGGGCCACGCGATTCATCCGAACTATAGCAGCAAGCATGAGGACAACCATGCACCACTCGTCAACGGCGGTGTCGTCATCAAGACAAACGCGAAGCAGCGCTATGCTAGCGACGCGATTGGCACGTTCCTGGTCAAAAAGCTGATCGAGAAGAAGGGCGGTAAGGTGCAAGAGTTCGAGGTCCGGAACGACATGTGCGTACCCCTCCGCTTCTAATCTGCAACCAGACTCGGACTTAAGCGGTCTTCACCCAGGCCGTGCGGTTCGACTGTCGGTCCCATGCTGTCAAAGATTGGCGTGCGCACCGTGGACGTTGGTTGCGCGATGCTGTCCATGCACTCCATCCGGGAGACCGCCGGATCGGAGGATGTGCAGAACGCGATCGACTTGTTCTCGTCGCTCTTTGAGGGCTTCGCGGAGCTCGACAGAGCGCTCACCGTCGAGTGACATAATACATGTATTAACCAAAGAGCGTTTCATACAGTGTATTCCAATCGCATGACGCCTAGGCGGACGTCTGTATCTTCGATGCCTTTGCGCCGTGCGCATATTTTCGTTCTAGTCACTGCAGGAAATTTCCAAATTTCTCAGCTCCTGTGATATCGTCAGGCGTGTGAAGTCCCTCAACGGAACTGTCCGAGGTAAGCAACCGCAGGCTTTCTGCCAGACAGAGATAGATCATTCGCCATAATCCCTCCAGCTCCAAGGCACTGCTAGGAATGGGCACCATGGCGCTGTTCGTACTAGACAAGGCAAACGCACTCAAACGCGAAGATTTCAAAGTCGAGCCACTTAGATACGGTACGTGGGTCACTTGGACACCGAGTAAGGGACTACCGATCTCAGGAACCGCATAGTCGATATACCAAAGGCAACAAGGTCGAGCTACGACGCATTCCTTGATGATTCGTATATTCGTTATTTCGCCGTAAAGAAATCCCTATGTAACACCACGCAACACCCGTATCGGAATACTGACGTTGTTATCAGGACGCCGATACCGTACCCTTGCGAGAACAGCGTGAAAAGCTCCGCATTTCCTCCGTTTTTGCAGATAATGTATACGTGAACAAGATATATTGTGTGAACCACGGTGACGCTATCGTCTCAGTGTCCGCCTCATAAAATTCGTATCCTGCCGCACTCAGCTGAAGAGACCCATATAGCGGTGTATCCGGTAGCAAACGTGGTTTGCTAGGATCCATCCTAACACCGGTCCTAGACAGTCTAGATCCAAAGGAGTTGTCCAAGGTGAGCCTTTCGTCTACGCCTCAACCAACACCCGAGCTGACCTTGATGCTACAAGAGAAAAACAGAATTCCGGGAGAAGGTCGAGGCGCTCCTGCGCTCTGCATTTGGCGACGACATCAAGAACATGCTCGAGATCCGCGGGCTTGCGACAGCCCCGGAGAAGCAAGGACGAGGGTACGGCACCGCACTCATGCGCCTCGTGGACGAGATGGTACGTCTAATACTCATAAACGTGTCCTCTGCCTCCGACTGATCGTTGCGTACTCGCCCAGAGCGATGTCCAGGGCCGCGCGGTATACGCAGTAACCACCGATGCCCACAGATTCTATGAGTCCATCGGATACTCCACGCTTCGTGAGGGCTTTATTGGAGGCGACAATCCAAACTGGAACGGTCCTCCGGTAGGCATACGTATTGTACGTGACTCGCTCAAGTTGATACCAGTATGTTATCACGTCTCTCATGCTTCTCGTGTTTTGTGTGCCAGATGTACAGGGCGCCCAAGGGGCTTGCCATTGCCACGGGCCCGTCAGGCTACTCTGAGAAGGGAGTGTTCGTATCATAGCTCTAGTGCCGGGCTATTGCCACGTGTTATGGGCCCAGCCGCCCGGTAAGGGCGCATGCATATAAGTACTTAAAAGGGAGTGCAGCGCCTTGGAGCGACATGGTGGCAACTTCAAGCTACTTACCGTGGTGACCTTCTGGCAAACCTCATCCCCGGGCCATTCCCCCGCGGCTAGCGCCCGAGACTCACTCGATCCTAACAATAGCCAGTGCACCCTTGAAGTCTTAAACTATTCACATTGACTGCGCATCGAGCATCGCAAAACTGGTCAGCGCAATCACTCTGCAAACGTACTAACTTGTCCTAGCTTGTGTGCAACGTAGTACATGTACGTGCCTTTCCGCATGGTGCTCACGCTGATGATATGATGGCTGTATGAATTGGACATAGCCAGATCCGGGCCGTATAACAACGGTGCCGGGATACCACCGTGGCCCACACTTTTATTCCCGAACTTCTCGTACAATAACCCGCGCAGCGATGGCACGACCAGGAAGCGCAACCGACACTATAGTCGATGAGCAGACTCCGTTACTCGTCGAGAAACTAGCCACTACGCCTTCCACAGAGAAACTACGATATGGTGCGTGTTACCCCAGTACCTTTCTATTGAATATTCAAGTCATACCTAAATAATAAATGCCTTGTTTCTTAGCTGAACTACCCAAAGCCGTACGGACGGGGTACGATGCCAACCTAGATGATACCTTCACAGTGTATTTCAATGTGCGTGAGCGGTTTTTGCATGCATACGCTCTCGCTCTCTCAAGGTAGTGGATGACCAACCAAACTCTAGGATGCCGATACTGCGCCGGGGCAGGAAACGAGGACGAAACTTGGTCTCGGCGTTGGCTTCTTAGACGGCGTATATCGAGGCAAAGCATGGACCGTCAATCACGGGGAGGCTATTCTTCTCCTGTGGGCTGTTTGTTCCCTTCACACAGAAGCGGTGCTCACTGATATGCAGTAATTTGCCTGGGGTTGCGCAGGGCCCGGTATTGCCTATCCTTGCGCCCCTCTTTAAGTCGTTCGACAGCGATGAACTCCGCAAGGCGAGTCATTTGAACGACCCTTGGCTAGCTGCGCGATGATTATAAACCTTGTATGGACTTACAGAGGAAGCAGGAGTTCGCCGCGAAGCTGATCAAAATGCTCAAGGAGGCATTCGACAGCAAAGTCGAAGACATGATTGAAGTGCAAGCGCTGGCAACAGCGCCGGAAAAGCAAGGTCGGGGCTACGGCACTACACTGATGGAGTTTGTAAACGCCAAAGTACGTTCCCCCGCCCCCAAATTACGCAAGCTCGTCATACAAGTAATGATTACAGGCCGATCGGGTGAATCGCGCAGTGTGGCTGCTCACTTCCGACGCGCACGGATTCTACGAAAGGGTCGGATATTCCGTCCTTGCGCACGAGGTCATTGGCGACAGTAATCCGAAGTGGCATGGAGAACCAGTTCATCTGCGAATAGTAAGCGAACTTGCTCTGCTCGCCCCGCGCCGGGACGTTCTACTAATCGTCTTATATTCTTAGATGTATAGGCCGCCGAAGGGCCTGAATGCGACCGTTGTCTCCGGAAAGTAGTAACAATGCGTTCTACAGTCACTGTTCTCGGCGGTAACGTCATGGAACAAGACCGTCATCCCTGCAATCAGTGTACTCGGCACTCGTCGATACTGCGCATGCTAAGTGCTGTATTCCTGGAGAGCGTTACCACAAACGCTGCGGGCACAAAGGGGCACAATCGCCGCCCATTGGCGAATTCCATCAGAAGTGAGTCGTGTGAACCGCCCGCGGGGGGGAGCATGTGTATCGCGCTGGTGGCATGCATGTATATATATTCGGACACCCTTGAGATACGTGGGCACTCAAGCTTCGAATGCACGCGGTAGTACGCTGTCGTGCGTTCCGAAATGTTCGTTCCCGACAGTTGTGCGACGGCGACTGTGGAGCCTTTGCGTTACGGTGCGCCATTGGCATATCGATATCACGCGTTTGGCATTGGCCAACGCCTGGCAACGCGCTTGGAAGATCTTAGCAGTACTAACAGTAGACCCAGGTGACATATCTACGGCCGTGCGGACTACTTGGGATGCAATGTACAACGATTCGCTATCCCGCTACTTCCGCGTAAGTAACTCTCAATGCTTGTTCCTCAACTAGGCTATGACGCTAATAGTGAGATACTGCAGGAGGTGGATACTTTTCCCGGAATGGAGGCGAGACATAAAGTCATCCTTGCACTGGGTTATGCAGACCAGATATACCGCGGAGTAGCATGGACGATCGACCATGGGAGTGCAATACTTACCATGTAAGCGTGTAATAAGGTTTACACTTTTATTGCTTCGGTATTGAACCAAGATATGTATCCTTACAGGGGCATTCCGGGCCATGGGCGAGGAGTTCTCCCTATGATCGTCCCTCTTTTAAAACTGTTTTACACGAGGGAGCTGGACCAGGTACGTTGGACGTGCATCTAGCATTCTACAAAAATACACTTCTCATGCCACTCGACTGAGGCAGCGACAGACTGAAGTCGCAAAAAAACTTGCGAAAATGCTTGAGACTGCGTTTGGAAACCGCCTGGAGGATATGATTGAAGTCGGGGGACTAGCCACTACACCGGCTAAGCAAGGCTTGGGCTACGGCACTATGCTCATGCACTTCGTAAATGATTGGGTTCGTGTCGTTGCCTTTCTTCCCGGTCTACTTTTAGCTTAATCACAGGTGCATTGCCTGCTTGGTAGGCGGACAAGCAAAACCGTGCTGTATGGCTGTTCACCACCGACGCATACGAATTTTATGAAACTGTGGGTTACTCTGTCATCCAAGAAGACGTTGCGGGGGCAGACGATCCAACGTGGGAAGGGGAGCCAGTCCCGTTGCGCATTGTGAGTTAGTCACTTCTATTTTACTGGCCTGGTGTTATTCTCGTCTAATTGTCGTAATCAATGATCGAATTCGAAAATTCAAAGATGTTTAGGGCCCCCAAAAACGTCACTTCTCCATCACCTGAGAAGGTATTTCTACGGCTTCAATAGGGCTTGCGATCTCGGTATACGGGCTAGTCAGTATAGTAACAGTCACAATGAAACTTCAGCCCCCGGCACACAATGCAATACCAGTGGGATATCAAATGATGTCAAGTCATGACTAGATGTACAGGCCACACATCCTTGTGCAATCTTTGGTCGAGATGCTTTTTGGCAATGGTAAGCGATGTTGGTAGTAGTACTCCGACCAGTGTACTTTGGATAGATTGGGGGAGGATCATATAAAATTTACAACTCACTGCCACAATTGAATTCATTTGATACGTATGTGTATACTAGTCCGTCATCGTTTACTTCCCCAAAAGGGTTTCTCTCCGAGCTCAGCGGGGCACCCGATGATGTTTCAAACCGCGTCTGGGGTCTTGAACGGCCTTGAGCGGAAACGATACATCCACTTCAGGCTCAAATTGCAATTCCCAGCGCCCCACTTGACTTTTTCCACGCCAAAGTGCTGATAGCAGGACTCCGGAACATTGCGAAGGAGGCAGCCCACAGAGCGTCACCACTGGCACGCCATCGTGACGCTGTACCGCGACGTACCGTTTGTTCCTCGACACCTTCGAAAGTGCATAAGCGAATATGGCAGTCTTTCAAGGAGTACCAACCTTACGAGATGCGCACGGTCCATGCGAACCGCAAGAGCACCGTAATGCCAATGGCCTCAAGGAGGACGCTGAAGTTGTGCCCATGCAATACAGTAAGCTCTATCAAAATTTCAAATCATTAGCTTTCACTAGAGGTAGTTATACTAACCATACCACTACAGAGGATTTTCGTCGCGGCGCCGACACATTTCATCGTGCATTCTTGAATGACTCCCTGATGAAGTACTTTGCGGTGTGTTCGCAATTCTCTCGCACCATACATCGGAATTATTGACTGGCGGCGGGAATACGCAGGCTGTAGACACTGCGCCCTTCCGTGAAGCTCGACGGAAGGCGGGGTACTACTTAATGTTCAAAAGTGGCACACGGCAACGCCGAATGCTGACGGTCAACAACGGGGCAGCCATAATGCACTAGTCAGTCGTTTGCTTACCGCTCGCGATGTCGTGTTCGTCTAACGGCCTGGTGAATAGTCGAGGTCCTGGAGACGTCATAGATCAGAGCAGGTGGGAGCGCCTCGTATTGGGTATACTCGACAAGTTTCAGACCAAGGAGCTCAAGAACGTGAGCAGGCTTGACAGAGTGCTTTCCCGACGGTGATTTGCTCATGTAGCCGGAATTGGCGTAGCGGTTGAAGGAATACGACCAGAAAGGACGTGCCATGGTTCAAGACGCCTTCGGTGAGAAGGTCGCGGGCATGTACGAGGTACAAGCCATAGCCACCGCCCCTGAGGCGCAAGGCCGTGGCTACGGCTCGGCTCTTATCACCACGGTGACGGACTTGGTGAGCGCATGTGTTATTCGCCCCGTTTATTGCGAAGCCTGAAATGGACCCAGGGGGACACTGAGGGACGCGACGTATGGCTGTACACTGTCGATGCCTATCCGTTCTACGAGTATCTTGGATTTTCAATAATTCGGACGGCTTTGATGGGTGTGGACAATCCAACGTGGAATAGCGCACCTATCACCATTCGTCTGGTATGTAGGACATGTTCACTTTTGAGGTTGAAAGCTGAGGACTCGCGAAAGATGTACAGACCTGCGAAAGGCTGGGGCTACTCTGACGAGAAGGTGGATTTGATAACAGTCGACAGCGTGTAACGATCGGGATCCGGTTCACTTGTTGAATATGGAATACCTACCTAGGTCGCTTCCCCAGGTTCTCCTCATTTAAAAAGCCACACCGGAGAAAAACTCATTTAGCCGAACCATCAGTTGCGGGACCGGCCGATATAGTGTACAAGGATAAAGTACAACCAGCGCGCAAAGCAATCGAGACCGTGCTGTTCGTGAGAGCCGGCTGGCTCGACGCAAGACAAGGTAGTGCAGAAGACTAAAATGGAAATGTCACCGCCGGACACGTTTCTTGCGGGCGTTTTCTGCGTCGTCTTCGGATACGGCCGTGGACGTACGGGGGGCGGGGCCACTAAGTAAGCTTCGTTTCTTCGCAGTGCGTGAGTAGTGCGCGAGCACCCATTCTCGCTCTGCCTCGGTTTGCTCGATGGTTCCTTGTCGAATTTCGTAGGCTGAGCAGCGCAGAATTGGGTAACGTACTCGAAATACGACGAATGATAACGTACGTTTCATTTCAAACCGAGGACCAACTTCTGCGAGCTGAACCTGCTTTGGCGGAATCTTCATAAAAACGTGGTGTCTGGAGCGTAGCTGAGTAAACAAACCGAGTCTGTCGAGAACACGGGACATGCCTGAAAGAGATAAAGTCGTCCTCGTTGGAGAAGGTCATCACCCGCTTGCTGTCCTCTTTTGGTACGGGAAATAAGTACTTTAGCACGTCGCCTATCCGTTCGCCAAGCTTGGACGAGAAGTTTTCGAAGATGAGATGGGGGTATTGTTCGGAGACCGTGGAAGATTTGTACGATGCGATGTCGTGTCGGAGTTGAACATTATGGAGGGTAAAGTATACAGTGGGACCGTGGGGGAAGTGTGAAACGATCATAGCGTCTGGGTGAGGATAGAGCGTTATTCAGTTAGTGTTACAAACGGTTGAGCGAGGGCACTCACCGGGAACACCACGGTGCTCGTGGAGAACGACAAGGTCTGTCACGTCATTTGCTCTGCATGCTTCAGCCAGCTCCTTGACGACGTAGTTGCCTCGGTTTATTCTATGAGAATTTGGAAAGACGAGGCGCATTTCCTGCGCCGTATGTCTTAGTCGGGCAAACATCTGAAGTGTTGCCCGTACACACCTTCGCAAACTGCAGGAGCTTAGAGCTAGGATCCCTGGACGTCGTAACAACAATCTTGGGGTCCAGTATACCCGCACGCGAGTATTCGTTGTCGATGTGGGATGAAGGCTCTGTGCGCGAGTTTTGGTTAGGTATCGACGCGCTACACACGAAGTTGTAACTCACCAGCTTGCGCCTCATCGAACGCAAGGTCGCGCCCAAGACCCTTCGCATCCTTCCTTAGCTCTGTTGGGAGAGCCTTTCCACTTGCGAGCGCATCCTTTATTTGCTGTTTGCGGACATATGTCTGCCTCTCCTGTGCTTCCAAGGATTTGGCGTATATGTATTGACGACGCTCGCGTGCTTGTCGACGGATCTGGAGTATTTTAAGAACATCGTAGTGCAGCCACCGTGAATGAGGCCCACCATAATTATGAAGGAACTACTGAAAGCTCAGGGACGAATAAAGCAAGGGTAGAGGTGGTGGCCTCTTGGTACGAGCGCTTCGTGTCGAAACAGGATGAATGGCGCTTCTCAAAATTTCGATCGAGGTGCGGTTATAGATAAGATTAGATGTTCTTCCCATAGATCCATCCGACTCGCGAGATGCCAAGCTAGCAGAGCCAGACTTTCTCGGCGACAATAGCAGAGTGCGCTAGAGTGCGTGCACAAAGGGAATTATATTCAATCCTTCCGGGTGAGGTAGATTACAGAAAGCCTGACAAAAGCCCATACGAGCCCGATAGCACAGTACACACTCGTCAGCATCAACGGTAGGAACTCCAACTCGGTGCCGTCTACATTATCCGAAGCATCTGCCTGCGAGGACGCACGTCGCCTCGCGGCCAACGGGAGCAACGTGACAACTAGATGCAAGAGAGGAAAACCTGCTAAGTAGAGCCTCTCAGAAACGTCCATCACTACAGCCAGGATGCCCTGAGGAAACCTGGAGCAAGTGTCAGCCCTCTTGACACAGTAGTATTAAATTACGACTTACTGGTACACCTGTCGGTGGATAGGCCGAAGAACGAAGACGGCCCAAAGCACGGAGTACACAATCTTGATTAATGTTTCTAAAGGCACTATGAATAAGTTGTGGCAGGAGTTGGAACGTATACGTACCGGCGGGAGTAAACAGCAGGGGGAACAGTGAGTATATCCCTGCAATCGACGCGATCATGAACGTGCGGAAGTACGCATTATCTTCGGCGGCCAGCAAGCTACAATATCGGTAAGCTACTACAGGACGCGAGCGTTCAAAGGCGGATAACACACCTAAGAGGTACAAGGACAAGGAGGATGGCCTTTTCGTGCACATGCCAGCCGAACATGTACGATGTGAAGCCGCATAGCGTCAACGCCGTTACGAACGACTTGTAGGACGTGTTTGTCCACAATTTACCCATGTAAATCTAGTAAAGCGGGGTCGCATGGGAGGGGTCGTAGCTCAGAATGCAAAGTGCACCTACAGTCTGGAAGGCAACGGTGATCGCGAAAGTGTGTATCGGTTTGACCGTCGGCAGAACGGCGAAGACAGTGTCTCCGACGAGACCTCTTGACGTTGAAGCTACACCAGATGCGTTGACGGCCAAACTGCCCAATTGGCCGCGACTGACGACTGAATGAAACTATAAGCAGATCTTTACAGAGATAGACAACATATCGGCCTACATTTGAGTAGAACTCTGTCTAACGCAGTGATTAGGGCCCAGACGTTTGGGGCCCAGTATGCATGGTTCAGACCTCGAGTAAAGGGGAACAGGCGGCTAAGGAGTTGCGGCAGCTGGCCCATGAGAAGAAACGGGCCGAGTGAGGCTAGGAACGTCAGAATCACAGCATTAGCTAGGGAGAGGAAGCGGCCGGGAAGTAATGAGCCGGTTGGGGACAAGCAATATGAGCGCAGAAGGTAGATGAAGTACGCCGGCTGCGGAAGGGCTGTTAGAGACGTGTCGTGAGTGTTGGTTAAACGTGACCAAGCCCACCGCGATATAGAGGTATATATGCTTGAAATTGAGAAGCACTGCGAATAGGAAGCCGCTCGCCAGTTTGCGGTCCTACGCGCGTGCGTTAGAACGTCCCCTTGTTGAAAGAGGGGATTAGAGAGATGGCATACATTACGAGCCATCAGCAACGACCATAGTAATATGCCAAACATGAAGCCATTGTACTGGAAATGAATATGGTCGACGATTAGGAACCCAGGGTGAAGGAATAGTGATGCCGAGATGATTCGTTGCATTGCAGGGTTCTCCGCGCCTCGCACAAACCTGTCGCAGTCAGCTCATGCAATGCCATGTATGCAGCATTCGTGCCATGGGACTTACTTCAGCACCGCGGCTCCAAGCACGAGCTCGGTAAGGATGACGGTTGCGCGCTGGTACGCAACGACGGACCATGCGCCATAATTCAGGTTATTAAGGTCGACTATTCGGGCGTCCACGAAATAGGCCGGGATGGACAGTAGTTTCTCAAAGTAGGCGAAGAATGGTGGATAGTCGAGCGCTGTCTGTGATGAGTTCGGCGAACCCATGCTTACAATGACTTGACTCACTCCACTCGGATGTCGTCTGTTTGGTGGTTCAGACCATTCAGTGATGAGTCCTATTCGCACGGGAAGAGATTCGTACATCGTAGTACCACTTGGATATAGGTAGCGAATGCGTGATAGCCAGCCAATTACGGTGAACTTCAAAATCGGTAGACCGACTACAACCGCGTTTACCTCAACCAGCATGAAGACGGAAGGGTGGGACGTACTAGGCGGGGAAGAGCAGCAACTTCAAACAAGTAGACGCGATGAAGATGTCCCATTCTGCCCTGGTCATTTCAAGCCTTAACCACGAGAAGCGTCCCTGCTTCAGCGAGAGCGCATCTTCCTGGGTATCCTTGCTTGCACTTTCCTCGGGTATCGCATCAGGTAGAGGATGAGCCTTCTCTCCTCCAGGGAGGCCAGAAGAGGATCGACTTGTTACGGGCGAAAGCCGTCGTTGGCTCATAGAAACGGACTCGATTATCGGTTGCGCTTTGAATTTAATGCGGTTGCGCGTAAAAGAGTCACAACATGCAGCGATAGGTAGGGGCGAGGGCAGTACCAGGACGAGATGGCGGTGGTAGAGGACCGAGGCGGTATGCCACCGAGTCGCGCGGGGCACACTCACATGATGCGCATGAGAGGCGTATAGGCACGCGTCGCGCGCTCTCTCCCCACCTCCTTACGCCATCCTCTTGTTGGTTATTTGTGAATTGATACACCACCCTGAATTTTCTCTCTCGACATCATTACGACCACGACTAGAAATGAGCGAACAAACCGCGCCAGCAAAACTAACCGCACAGGCTGAGGAGTCCGGGTACGCAGCACTGAGGGATCCTTAGCCCCACACTGACGGGGTTCTGCACATTAGGAGCGTCCTAGCGAAGCTCATCATCTTCGCGCTGACACTAGGAATTGCACCCATCTCGTCATACTTTCTCTCCAGAGATTACCTCTGGGAAGGTGCGTTCTACGCTATCCCGCTGGCGGCTGACCGTACCCGTCCCTCATCGCGCTCCCAGGCAACACAATATATGCCGCCATAACTGCCATCGTCGCCGCGAACGTGGTGCTTGTCGCATATATCATCGAGGCGACAAGAGAAGAGTCCCGGATGCGTGCACGCGAGAAGGCGCAGAAAGGAGAATCTAAAAAGGACCGGTAACTCCTCGGAATCTGTCTCTTCTTCGTCCACTTGTCCCTACACTCTGCTGCCTCCATCTATCCCCACCTAAATAATATTGACCTTCACCACCTACACGAAGAATTGCAGGTACGCCACGTCGAGGAACTTCCCAAACTTGAACCCGACCTCGCGCAGCGTCCCGCTCATCGTGAAGCCCTGTCGCTTCCAGAACTCCACCCGCCGCGGGTCGTCCGTCGTCACACCCGCTGTTCCGGTGCGCAGGATTAGATGCCTCGTAAACATCTCAGCGCGGCTTAAGGCTCACCGATGATAGTATGAAATCGTCCGGGTGGCAAGTGCTCAACCAGATGCCTGAACAGCTTGCCCCCAGTCCCCTTTCCTTGAAAGTCCTTGTGCACGTAGAGTGACACCTCCACCGATCTGGATGAGATCCCATAAACTCGCTTCACACGCGACGTCGCCAGGGGCTGAAACATCTTTGGGGGGACACTCACGTATCGTAGGCGGGCCTAGTGACATAGCGCCCCAAGTTACACCAACCGACTGTACGCGATATACCTGTTGCCTCGTCCACAACTTCTGCAACGAAGCATGGATAGCTCTCGGCGTGCAAGAGGGTGAGCCATTTGGCGCGCTCTTCTACCGTCGTTGGCACCGTATGGAAGGTAGCGGTGCGATGCAGTATTTCGTCGTTGTAAATTTCTACAATGGCAGGCAAGTCGTCGTGAGAGGCTTCACGGATGCTGGCCGACATGGTAGTATAGTAAGTAGGGCCCGAAGCCATACGGCAAGCTTAAATGAGTTGAGGGGAATCAAATGAGTCATATTGTCGGTGTATTCAATGTCTCGATCACATTGATAATGATAACAACTAGTGTAATACAGGAGATAGTACAGTGCGTGCAGATGCTAGTGCGACAAATCTATGATGTAGGAGGATACTTATACGAGTAGTGCATGATACGGGAGTGAGCATAGTCATGAGATGCAGAATAAGATAAACGAACGCCCTCCGAGAGCATGCAATGCGCTGAGACAACTGGGAAGCTTAGAAGTCCTCGTCGAGCGAGCTGCAGTGAAACCATCAGCATCCGCAAAAGGAGGCGTATAGGGAGCACACTTACAAAGTCTTGCTCGTGGCAACCTCAGATGTCGTGCTCTGGGCAGAGGTATTGACACCCGCCTTAGAGTAGTCGGACACACGTTTCTCGAAGAAGTTGGTCTTGCCCTGCAGCGAGATCATGTCCATAAAGTCGAAGGGGTTGGTGACATTGTAGTGCTTCTCATCGCCGAGGGCGACAAGAAGGCGGTCGGCCACGAACTCGATGTACTGACGCATCAAGTTCGAGTTCATGCCAATGAGTGCGACAGGGAGCGCATCTATTAACCACATCGGATCAGTACGACGAATAAAAACCTAGAGCGAAACGCATACCGGTGAGGAACTCCTGCTCGATCTCAACTGCCTCGAGGATGATTTGACGAACGACCTCAGGGTGCGGCCGCCTCTTGAGATGGCTGAAAAGCAAGCACGCAAAGTCGGTGTGCATGCCCTCGTCGCGAGAGATGAGCTCGTTGGAGAACGTGAGGCCAGGCATCAAGCCACGCTTCTTGAGCCAGAAAATGGAGGCGAAAGAGCCAGAGAAGAAGATACCCTCGACAGCAGCGAAGGCCACAAGGCGTTCAGCAAAGGCCGACTCCTTGTCCGAGATCCAACGCAGAGCCCAATCAGCCTTCTTCTTGATGCAGGGGATGGTTTCGATAGCATCGAAGAGGTGCTCGCGCTGTGCGGGATCCTTGATGTACGTGTCGATGAGAAGGGAGTATGTCTCGGAGTGGATGTTCTCCATCATAATTTGGAAGCCATAGAAGCAGCGCGCCTCGGCGGCCTGGACCTCGTTGGAGAAACGCTCGACAAGGTTCTCGTTGACGATACCATCCGACGCGGCGAAGAACGCCAAAACGTGCGAGATGAAGTGACGCTCATCATTGTTGAGGCGGTTGTTCCAATCATGCAGGTCCTTGGACAGGTCCATCTCTTCAGCGGTCCAGAAAGATGCCTCGGCCTTCTTGTACATTTGCCAAATCTGCAACGTATAAATAAGTACGTGACACATCATAAAAGACAATCAGGCAATACCTCATGGTACTGGATGGGGAAGAGGACAAACCGACGCTTAGACTCTTGAAGAAGGGGCTCCTTCTCTACGCGTAGAATGGCGTTAGCATGCGCGACGCGTCATACGCGAGATATACTCACCCTCAGGCAAGTCAACCTCACCAACCCAGCGACGGGGCCTAGATGAAGACGCGACAGACTGCTCATCGTCTGACTCGGGAGAAATCGAGCGCCGTGCATCGCCGATAATGTCAAGCTTCTTCGCGTGCTTGGTGGGGGTGGTCAAAGACATCTCCTTCAGTGCGGCGGCGGCCTAGAACACGTTAGCTTAGGGCGCGTGACCGCGTTTTACGACGCGTCTCACCTTCTTGGAAGGCGTCGGGGCGGGAGAAGGGAGGCGGGGTGGGGTCGAGAGGCCAACAGCGGACATGGTGGGTGATCTCAAGGACGTCTAGCGAGATGAGTGGGCTGTGAGAAGGCTCGAGCTCGTCGCCGATGGGGTATCGAGTAACAGCTGGGATTTTGGATGACCTTTTATAAGACAGGTGGCGGCGTTTTCAACAGCGCACGCTTACGCGGTATTTGTCCCTGTTGACGCGTCGAACGCGAAGCGCGTTAGTATAAAGACCAAAGAGGCTGACCGCGTCCGTGGGAAGGTGCCCCATGCCCTCCGTCGCTAGCCAGACCGCGTCGTCCAATCGCGGCCCTTGGCTGCGGGCGCTTGTCTGGTCAAGCATGACAAAGCCGAAAAGGCCGAGACCTGGAAGCGGCTAATGCCAAGTTCATCCGGGCGTCTATGAGGACGCGACGCGTGACATAACGCGATTCATTTCCGGAGCCGTCAGGCGCCTAATTGAGGTGAGACCGCTTGCTCCACTCGGCTGCTGACTGCGAGGGCCGGCTGAATTTTACGAGAACGCTTCGTTTCTCCTTTGCCAGCTAAACACTTCTGCGTTCTGCAGCGCAGAGTGCATATGATGGCCTCGCAGTTGTACGACAATCCCTACACACCCTCAACACCAGCAAAGATGTCGTCCGTGCGGCCCAACGGCCTTTCGTCATCACCAAATGGTAAAGCAAATGCGTATGGCATCTCGCCTTGCTCTCCAAGAAGCCCCATTGCCAGACGAAGAGCGTCCATGAGCGGCTCGGCCATGAATGTGCCTGACGAAAAGCATGAGTCGGGTCCAATAGAAGAAGACCTGCACGAACGATTTGTCGGCGAGGTCGATTTGCCCGAACGTACGTCGTTCCGTGTTCCGTTGGCAACCTTCGCCCGGTGTATGCATGACACTGACATGTGCCCGCGCAGACAAGGAACCGCTGCTTACAGAGACAACTCGCAGGTTCGTACTCTTTCCCATACAGTATAAAGAGGTACGCTCGCCTCCTTCCCTTGTCGCCCCTATGTGCCATGCGTACTGACCATGAACTCGATCGGTAGATATGGCAGATGTATAAGGACGCTCAAGCGTCCTTCTGGACCGTCGAAGAGATCGACCTCTCTCACGACCTCATGGACTGGACGACCAAGCTCACCGCCGACGAGCGGCACTTCGTCTCCTACGTCCTCGCCTTCTTCGCCGCCTCGGACGGCATCGTCAACGAGAACCTCGTCGAGCGTTTCTCCAACGAAGTGCAGGCCGCCGAGGCGCGCTGCTTCTACGGCTTCCAGATCATGATCGAAAACGTGCACTCGGAGACGTACTCGCTCCTCATCGACACGTACGTCCGCGACGCCGCGCAGCGCGCGTTCCTCTTCGACGCGATCGACACCATCCCCTGCATCGCGCGCAAGGCCGACTGGGCCCTCCGCTGGATCGCCGACGAGCGCTCGGTCTTTGCGGAGCGGCTCGTCGCGTTCGCCGCCGTCGAGGGCGTCTTCTTCTCCGGGTCCTTCGCCGCGATCTTCTGGCTCAAGAAGCGCGGCCTGATGCCCGGCCTCACGTTCTCCAACGAGCTCATCTCTCGCGACGAGGGCATGCACACCGACTTTGCGTGTTTGCTGTTTCACCACCTGCGACGGCGGCCGCACCCCAGGCGCGTGCTGAAAATCATCTCCGAGGCTGTGGAGATTGAGAAGGAGTTCCTCACGGGTGCGTTCGACCCCCACCCCCCTTTCCATCCCCTCGTGCACTTTTCACTCACGCGGTGGCTACTCTGCTGCAGAAGCGCTCCCGGTGTCTCTTATTGGCATGAACGCAGACCTCATGTGCCAATACATTGAATTCGTCGCCGACCGGCTGCTCGTCGCGCTCGGGAACGACAAGCATTACGGCGTAGCGAACCCGTTCGACTTTATGGACATGATCTCGCTCCAGGGCAAGACCAACTTCTTTGAGAAGCGCGTGTCCGAGTATGCCATGGCGGGCTTCCAGCGCGGCCATTCGCAAGAGGGCGGGGAATCTGCGGAGACCACCCCGGCCAACCGCGTTTTGTGAGTGATATTCATGTATCCGAGACAAGCAATGACTGACCGTGTGTAGTACTATGGACGAAGACTTCTAATATCTCCCGACCATCATTATCCTATCCCCTCAACCATCCCCTTGTATCTATCTGTAAAGTATCTACTAGAGGACGCATACATATCCCCACTCACCTGTATAACCACCATATCTGTAGCTTTACTTATAGTCACTCAGTAAATCCTAATGTTAATCATCTCTCCACACCCATCGCAGGAACAACTTTTTGTGTGGGACCCGTCACAAGGCTCCCGCTCACTAGACAGTCGAACAAACACGTAATGCGATAATGGTAACATGTAAGGCTACATTGAGGACAGAACAGTGCGACAAAAGCGAGACAACTACTTCTTAGAAATGTGGACGACTGTACAAAGAGCGCGCGAATGAGCTCGGGTTTATTCCGCGCGGGGTTACGCTGTACTCACCATCTTCGTCCTCTAGTATATGGTCCAGACCGACCTTTTGTCCTCTCGCATGTTTCGCGCTCGCGCCCCACACGATCGCACTGGAAGCGTAAAGGATTAACACCCCACCCCACTCCCGCGCAAAGAACCCCCGAGGGAGAACCCGAGAACTCACTACTTCATCTGCTTCGCGATCTCCTTGTGTATCGCGTTGCAAAAGTCCTCGACCGAGCACTTGCCGCGGCGGAGCACGACGGGCTGGCTGTAGTCGGGCGCGAGCCCGCGCGGCTTGGTGTACACGCGCACGAGGTTGAGCGTGCGCCACATGACGTCGATGAGCTCGTCGACGTTCCACCACTCGCGCGACGAGACGGGCACGCTGTTCGGGATGCGGTACAGCAGGTCGAGCTCCTCGATCGAGATCGCGTCGATCTTGTTCAGCACGTAAATCGCGGGGATGTACACCCTGCCGCGCGCAGAGTCAGTACTGGCCAGAGCGTGGGACATGGGCTCCGGCAGCGGTGTTGCGGCACGCGACCGGAGCGAGAGGGGGCTGGACGCACCGGTTCCCCTCGATCACATCGACGAGGTCGTCCGCGGTCGCGTTGGGCTGGCGGATGGCGACGTCGCCGTTGCTGATGCGGTATTCGCTGAGGATGGCCTTGATTTCGTCGTGATCGATGTTCGTGAGCGGGACGGTGTTGGTGATCGCGATCCCGCCCTTGTCCTTCTTGCGCACGGTGATGGCGGGCGGCTGCTTGTTCAGACGGATGCCAAAGCTCTCGAGCTCGTGCTCGATGAGCGCCTTGTCGCCGAGCGGCTTGAGCACGTCGAGTACGATGAAGATGAGGTTGCATGTCCGGGCGACTGGGCGGGTAGGCGGTTGGGCTGTGCGGGCGGCAGGTTTGGACAGAGACGGGACGTACCAGCGATAACTGGGCGTCGTGGATGATCAGCAATGAGGCAGGGGGGTCAATGATGGGTCGGACGCACCTTGTCGACCTCGACCTCGGCCATCGTTTGCACCTTCGATAATCCCGGCTTGGAGGGAATGAGGCTATGTGCTTGTGAAATTAAGGCGAAGAGGCTGGGGACTTACGAAGATCGAGGATTTGTATTGGTGCGCCATGGACCTTGAGCGTTCCAGGGACAGTTGTAAGAGTCGTGAAATCAATCTCGGATGCCTCCGAGTGGGTGCCGGTCAGTTTTGACATCAGTGTCGACTGCGGGGAACGGGTGTAAACATCCGAACTGTTACAGGAAAGATGATGCACGCACCTTGCCCACTGAAGGGAAGCCGACAAATCCTACGGTCGCTATACCGGTGCGGGCGACATCGAAGCCAACGCCTCCACCACCACCGCCGCCGCCCGAGGGCCCGAGGAGGTCGCGGCGTAGCTTTGCGAGCTTGGCCTTGAGCTGACCCAAGTGGTAGCTCGTGGCCTTATTCTTCTGCGCTGTGTTGTGGGATGGTGTTTAGAGACGCTGGGACCGGATGCAGAGGGCACGGCGGCACATACTCCTGGCCTGGGATATTCGTGCTGAGCAGGGCGACCTCTGTGAGGGCGGAGAGGCTTACCATCTCATCTTCGATTTCCTTGCGGGGGGGAGGAGGTCAGCACCATAGGCGACGGGGGGAGAGCGCGGGCACCTTTATTTTCTGTACGGTCGTCATTGTTGCAGAGCGGGTGAGAGTGATGGGCGCCTACGGAGGGGTGCTACTTTTGCAGAGAGAAGCGAGGCTGAAGAGAGCGCGTCTCCGGAGAGGCCGAGCTGCTCGCCTTTTGGCTCTGGTCTCGTCGCAACGCCTGTCTCTACGCCCGCCCCTTGATTCCGCCCCCCGCGCCTTCGCTCTGCACGCCCGCACACGCTGACGCCCCCGTACTAGCCCCCGCGTGTCTCCTCCAGGTTCGCCTCCGGTCGTTCGCCCAACCACCGCTCTCTCTCCCTGCGACTTGGCTGGTCCGGGCGTTGCTTCTCACTCGAGGCCGCCCCCACGTCGCATTCCACTCTTTTGCCCTACCCTACCCCCACCTGCGAATCGGTGAGCCCTCATGTGCAAGGCTGCTACCTGGAAGCGAGAGGTCGTCCCCGACCACAAGGTCTGTCCCCCGCCTCCCCCCACCTCGGAGGCTGCCTGACCTCCAACGCAGTTCGACTTTGTCGACACGCGAGAATTTAGAGACAATGGATGCGGCATGCGAATGAAGTGAGCTTGCACGTCCACCGTGACCCTCGCGCGCCGTCTAATCAACTGCGCGCTCAGGTATCTATGGCTCTATGTCGGCGTACTCATCTCCTTCCTCGTCTACGTCTCCGATATCTTCACCGCAGTCACCATGCTCACCACAACATCATGGTCAAATGCAATCTTCAACAGCTGTCCCAAAGATCAATCCAACGGCTGCGTCTACATCCCCTTCAGCGTCGGCCGTTGGCTCTTCTTTGGCTGCGTCATCTTCTCCTTCGTTCTGGTATGTCTCACTTTGGCGCCCATGTATCCTTCTCTCCTACAATTCCTCCCTGTAGCTCGCGTACGAAGCGTACAAAGCCAAGAAGATCATTCAGAGCCGCGACATCTCGTACGCATTCACCAATGTCATGGCTAACAAATACTACTCACTCCGTAAGGCCACACAATGTCCGCCCCAACCTTCCCAGCGCTGACCTTCTCATGCAGGGTCATTTGACCACTTCTGCTTCTTCAACCATATTGCCGCCTCCACAAAACGCATGGACGATTTTGCCTTCTTCGTCTTCTTCACGTTCAAGAGTGAGTGTATGCGACACGAGTTCCACACAATAGCTAACAAGACCCCAGGTTGGAAGCGGCTGCTCTTCGCTGACGGTCCGCGTCAGTCCATTAACGCGCTGACCCTCTACGCGTTCTATCTCTCGAAGGAGGACGACGGCCCCTTCTGGCAGATCAGCAAATACTTCGATGGCGATTATATCACGTCCGCACTGACGGTGTCGACGGCCTTCACCGTCTTCGTGTTTGCTCTTTCCCTGCTCAGTCTTATCGTCGCCGGTATCTGCTACATCCCTCTACTCTGCCACATCCAAGGTAACCTCAAGGTATGCGTCGCCCATTCTCTCAACATTGCTCGATGCTCACCTATCACAGGAATACTGCTGCCACAAAGTCGATAAGGTATGATCACCCTCCGACTATCGGGACCCTCCTAGCTGTCAACGTCCTTACCCTCAATTTTACAGCGTATTGCCGAGATTATCAAGCGCAGGAACAAGCAGCGCCTCGCCAAGGCTGCCGCCCTTGCAAAGAAGGAAGCTGCGGGCGACTACTCGCACCTGAAGAACAAGAAGGGCGAGCTCATCGCCAAGCCCCTCCCGCAGCCGACACTCCCGAACGTCTCGCTCGACGACGTAGACGATGTGGCCTCCATCCGCACGCGCGGCCCTCCCCCCAGCACGCTCGGCGGCGGCAACGAGTACTACTACAACGACTACAAGGGCGCGCCCGCCGACTACGGCACCGACTACCCTCCGCTCGACTATCCTCCGATGCCCGCGTACGCGCAGCAAGGCTACCACCAGTACAACGGCTCGATCGGCACGCTCCCCGACTCGCCCCACCAGGCGCCGTATGACGACGACTACGCGAGCCAGGTGCACCTCGCGTCCGCCGCGGCCCCCATCGGCCAGTCGGACGACCACGGCTCGTTCCAGCACAGCGCGTACGGCGGGTACGAGTCGTACGACCCCTACCGTGCGGGCAGCACTGCGCCCGACTACCGCTCACCCAGCGCCGCGCCAGACTACCGCGCTGGGAGCACTGCGCCGGACTACCGTGCTGGGAGCACCGTGCCGGACTACATGTCGCAGGGCGCCGCACCGACGTACCGCTCGGCGAGCACCGCGCCCGACTACCGCGCGGGCAGCACGGCTCCCGACTACAGATCGGCGAGCACCGCGCCATACGCGCAGCAGGCGCACGCGCAGTACCACCAGGATGAGTACCCGAACCCGTACTCGCCGGGCGTGCACCAGATGTTCCAGCCCGCGCAGCATGGGCAGGGGTACCTGCCACAACAGCAGCAGCAGCAGCAGCAGCAGCAGAAGGGCAGTGACGGGTATGACTATAGTGCCGGCCACGCCATGTAGTTGTACTTGTACCGGTACCCCGCGCATCCAACTCGGTTCGTTCCTTCTCCACGGACTGCTGCCGCTCGTCGCTCTCGCTGTCGTCGTCGTTCCTTCGCACCTTTGCATCCTCGTCCGTTTGCGCACGCACACAGTGACATGCTCCGCGGACGCTTTCTTGGCCTCGTCCGCAGGCCGTCCTTCGCTTCGCTCACGGTCCCTCCTAACTTTATTACTGGTGAAGCACGCTGTATCACCATAATTTTCCTCTTCTATGGACTGTAGAAATTCGTGCCCTTGCAGCGCTACGCCTCGTGCGACCGCAATGCCCCCCACCAGGCCATCCAGCAGAGGCTACCACTACTAAGAGGTAGCAATAGGCTCCTCCACCGTTGGAGGGGCCGCGACCGTTACGCGGGAGTTGCGCCACTTCTCGCGCTCGAGCTCGGCCTTGCTCCGCCGCCAGTCCGGGCTGCCAACGCGCGCGTCGTGGCGCGGGATGAGCGGCTGCCCGAGGGGCCCGATGCGCTCCCATGGCCAGAGTATGAACGCGAGCCGGGACTCGATCAAGCCCAGGGGGACCTACAGCGCACGCACGGTGTCAGAGTGTCAGGCGAGGGCGCACGTCGCGACGGGGGACGTACAGGACCGAAGCGGTTGCTGTCTTCCGTCCGGAAGGGCTCGTCTCCTAGGCACGGGAAGGCGGCAGGTGTCATCATCCGTCGCTGTCGAGGAGAGGGCGTGTGCAAGGGGAGAAGGGTGGACAACGCACCTTCTACCCAGGCGTGTCCGGGTGGAACGCGGACCTCTGCATCCGGGTACGGTGGGAGCGTCCTGACGGTGTCGCCCTCGAGCGCGACGATGCGTTTGACGATCAGCTTTGAGTCCGTCGGTGACCTGAATTGTGGCGGAACGGAGTGGACGGTGAGCGGTTGACGGCGGGCGTGACACCCATCCCCCAGGTCGCAACGAAGTCCGGCCGTACTCACTTCAAGGCCACGATGTCTCCCCGGTTGAAGCTCCGCGCCAGCAGGATGGAGAACCGGTCGAACAGCACGATATCTCGCCACGCCGAGTCGTCCGGGTTAAGCGTAGGCTAGCTAGCAAGAACGCGTCCGTCAACCCAAGCCGCCCTTGAATTCCCGCGTACGCCCGCGTCCACCCCTCCACAACCTTCGAAACCCGAGTCAAGCCACGGTAACGTACCTGCATGCTACGTCCGCGCACGGCCTTGACGTTCGCACCGTACTCGGTGACGAATATGCCGAGGGGGAGCCAGGCGAGGGCAGAAAGCGTCCATTTCAGCGTGGGCCGCTCGTGGAGGAAGGCGCGGTACGACCGGCGGGCTGAGGCTAGGCTGGCACGCACGCCGCGGAGCGCTTGCATGTAGACTGGATTGACGTAGGCCTAGGGCCGCTGGAAGTACGCAGAGCAAATGAGGGTGCCAAACGTCGAGGTGGTACGAGGCTACGAGCGCAAGCTTGTGATGTCGCAGCCCGAAAGAGTCGGGGAGTTGGTACGGTTAGGCGGCCCGGGTGCGCGCCGTCCGACTCCTCGAGCTCGACCTAATGGCCCACTCAGGAAGCACGGATAAATTGAATTGGCTGACAACTCGAAGCATGTTTGACCGTGCCGTAGTATCCAACTTTAAGCCCTTCGTTCCCATGAAGCACTCGGCCTGTCCCTTCAGTAGCGGCGGAATCCAACTCCGAGCTGAGCGCAACCTCGAGCACAAATATACTAGCGTACTAATAGGTACTACATCTCATAGCTGAAATCCAACAAAACCTCTTGGGCCAACTTCTCCCCTAGTCCATCGAGCGTGATGGATATTGTTTTCTTTCCATAGTCTCGTTGCCACTGCCGTGAATGCTACAAGTGTACTATGAGCACTCTGGCGGACCACGGTACATAATGCGGGAGCCTTACTGCGACAGGCGCCACCGTGACGCGATTCCCGTCAACAATCTCCTCAATATACTGGGCGTTCTCGAGGACCTCTGACGCAATTTCCGGGGTAGGATCTGTGGGAGGGGTTCGTGTTCATGGAGAAATCACGCATGGGAGGGAACGGGTTGCTATACCTCCTTGCGGCGCTGGTGCTTCTAGAGACTGCTCTGGGTGGGAAAAGCAGGCGTAGTGATATTTGTCTAAGAGGGGACGGCATTTGTTCAGAGGAAACCACGTGTACTCCTCTGGGTCCGCTAAATACGATGGGGAGTATTCTCCCTTGTATCGCATCTTCTGACATGTATGAATGTAGAAGCCTACCGCACGGGCAGTTAGTTAGTACATTCTAGATTCACAGAGGTTGATTGAACACAACTGACCCATGTAGAGATACTTCATGCCCTGAACCCCAGCTTCGTGCATTTCCCTAGCCAATGCAGCCTCTCTCAGAGCGCTGAGCTGGATTACGATTGGGTTAGTAGAGAACACTCGGATACATTATTTGCGCCGACCTTTCCTAGAGAAAACCTGTTCCACTTCTTATCGTACATGAAATACACGCTTGATACGCAGTTCGGCAGAATGTCGATGACGCCCATTGCAATGAGCTGCCCATCCAAACGGTAGAGCTGATGGTAAGAGCCGTAATTTTCCGGTAGATGGTCTGGGCGACCTGATGGGTAGTGTATAACTTGTGCCTCGCTGGACCTCAATTTATGTGTTTTGGCGCAGAACCATTATTACACTCACGATAAGAGGCGTCTGGACCAGAAATCTCTTGAAGCCGGATGAAGATGTATCGTCATCATGATGGATCTCTTCCTGGTAACTCTTGTACAGTTCGAACTTCTCTCGAGTGAACGAGGATGGTTCTAGTGTGACCTTTGTAAAATGGATTGGATGATCATTGCAGCTTACTTATTATGGAACGGGGCACCCACTTCAAACTTATGAGCCGGTGTCTTATTCTGGAGAAACGTCGCTTCTGAGACGTGAATGTCCTCTGTCAGGTTAAACACATCTTTTCCTTTCCTCTTCTCGCGCGTTTTCTTTACACCGTCCATAGGGTCGTCGTCACCCTGATGGGAATCCCCATAAATGACAAACCGATTGAAACTACTGATATATCAACCCGGACTCATTTGGAGTGATGAATATACACACCGGTTGAGAACCTTGCGGCGATGATCCTTCGACGGCTTGAATTTCAGTGCATCCAATCTATCGACACACAATTGAAACGGTCAGTGCGACGAGAACACCACATATATTCGAATGTGCCGACTTGATGGTATATTGTGGGCAGCACGATCGCTTCAAGTCCGGCTTGTAGCAGTAGGTTCCGGAGCGTCTCCAGCCCCGGTCGATCATCTCCTGGTAGACCTGTGTGCAACAGTGTTCGACGAAAGTAAGCCAGGCCCTCCCCGAGATAATGTGGGGGAACCGCACCTGACAAGAGAGCTCCATGGCGAGGCATTCCGCCTTGTGGTAACTTGACTTGGCCTCGCTACGCTCCCCCGCCTCGCCACAGTATCCGCATGTGGAGCTCCGGGGGCGCAACGGCGAGATGATGCTAATCGGGTCAGGCATAACAGTACTAGCTGCTACAATGGTCGATACGCAGTTAATATCACTGGACCGCTGAGTAGATTGCAGTCAGTCACTGGCGCGCCATAGTCTAGCCAACTTAATCTCACGAGTGGACGCTCACTTTCGCTAAGAGCGATCCCTTCAGTCGGGGGTTATGATGATGATCGCCTCCGAACGAATTCGAGATGATGGATGTTAGTAGGACCAAGTTGGCGTGACTGCGGCAAAAGCAAACCCTGAGATAGGGTCCGGATCTGTCCGGATCCACAACGCATCGCAGTGTTCGGCATCTGAGCGCCTCTGTGCAAGTATGGATGTTGGATAATTGTCCCGTATGCGGACTGTCGTGATAGCTATTAAAAGTGGGAGCATTAGAATCGCAAGCGCGGACAACACGAGGCATTATTACAGGTGTACAGAATTAGCATTGCGAATGAAGTGTGGTGTTACATATGCCGAAGAAGCGTCTCGAGAGCGTGAGGAGGAGCGGGATATACTAATGCAGAGTCGACATCCAAACCTATGAATCGTGATCATGACCGACGTATAGCGAGAAGTCCGCAACCAAGACGCAGAGACACCGTCAACCCCATCCGTCCCACCGTCCGAACCGTCTATATTCCAGGAGGGTGCACTCTCGGCCGGGCTTCTCCTCCTTCTCTCGTTCGCGCTCTTTACCCTTATCCGAGCGCATCCCGAATGATGACCCACTAGATGAACGAGGGCGCGCCATGGATATTGTCCTCACGCTCGGTGGCGAGGCAGACATGGGATCCCGTAACGAGGGCGTGCTGGGCCGCCCGCCCGAAGGAGACGGCGACGAAGGAGAAACGGCTGACGCCGAGGACGAAGGAAGGGCCAGCCGGTACCACCTCCCGGTATAAGTTAGTGCGACTAGTTGATACCCCATGGGTCGGGCCGAACGCGGCTCGTCCTGGTCTTCGGGGGCAACCTGGATCCAGCCCACTACGCATTTCTCCTCATCTACGACGTCGGCGGTGGGCGGCTTTTCCGGTTGAGCAGAAAGCGAGATGTGCGCCGATTGAGAGGGAATGCGGTATTGGGCGTACGACCACTCGGAGTCGAAGTACTTGGGCAAGGGTATAAATGGTGCTAAAGGTGAGAATGTGGACTGTCGATTGCTATATTCGCTCTCCGTTAATTCTAACCGAGGTGAGAATATTGTGCGAGCACTCACGAGGCACCGGTGCCGGCAGTCAGAGCAAACACATGCACAGTGCCCTTGTCGCTCCAAACGCACACTTCCCGTTCGTCTGGCCGAAACGCCACGCCATATATCACGGCCTTATCCGCTCCTCTGCGAAGTTCCCTGACGAGCTTTCCAGTATTGGTATCCCATATCCGAATAAGAGTGCCCCGTGTTGAGGTAGTTGCAAGCAGTCTGCCGGAAGGAGGAACTGACACGGTACTGAGAGCACTCGTATGAGCAGCGATGATAGATACTGGGTGCTTTGTTGGAGCCGGGGGAGGTCTTGAAGGAGGTGTAGGGGAAGATGGACCAATAGGTTGTGGTGGAGGACATGGCGGTAGGTGTACCAGTTGAATATGCCCTAGCTGGCGGCCGGGTATTGCGAGCACTGTGGAGTGCGCAGCGGTTGCCATCGCGAGCAGCCCTTCCCAAGAATCGTCAGTCACAGACGAAGATACTAACAAGAATCATGGACGAAGGCCTGCACTCACCTCGTGCATTGTCACATGTATCCCACTCTCCGTACCGGCTCACCGTCCCGCCGAGCTGGAAGACCACGACGCGCCGCCGGAGCGCGACCGCGAGCCATCCGCGGCGACACGCCAGGCCCCTGACCTTCTCTCTGAACTCCAGTTCAGCGACCTCTTGCGCGAGCGCATCATCCCAGAGAATGACCTTATTGGGTGGGTAGCGCGGGCTCCGCCCGCCACCGACGAGGAAGAGGAGCGATGACGTCTGTAGCGGCACGACGGCGGACAGCGTCCCACCTGTGATCTCTGTGCACATCTGTCAGCACGAGATAGTTTGCGTGCTGCTATAGCCAAGGCCGGCGAAACCCACCTCGTTTCCGGAGGAGCTGAAGCGGCCATGTGCGATAGACTGCGAAGCCGGCCTGGGTGGAGGTGGTGAAGATGCGGCAATCGGGGTCGAAGCGAGCGTCGAAGATGAGGACGGGAGCGGTGGAACTGATTGAATGCCGCGCAAGATTCATCAGTTGGTGGTGGGAGGACAGAGGGCGTGCTCCCGCAGGCCTGCAGCGGCACCGCGCGCATGCTGCTGCTATCGCGCTATAGCCGTCACGTGCGGGGTACTACTGAACAGGCAGCGTGTCCTCCCGAGCTGGACAAGGACGTTTGTGCGAGCAGCACCGAATCATCGCGCACGGAAATGAGAAGATGAAGCATAGATTGCATATTCCAGAGAGCATGATCAAGTAGCGACACAACCGACCCTTGCGGTTAAAGTAGACCATACATATACTCGGACGAGTCTGCTACAATTGGCGCCTACGGAAACACGGGAAATACAGCTGTGTTAGATGGAGCATGATGTTATGTCAGTGCACGAATCCCAAAGTCCCATCCTTTCGTGAGATACATGTTATCTTCCCCCTTCCCAGATAGATAGAAATCCCGTCCCGCCTTAGCCCCGGGAGTGAGTGGACGCGGCGCTGGCGGCGTACGCCGGAGCAGTAGCAAATGGCTGCCCATACGAAGACGGCGTGCGGGTAGTTTGGACCTGTGACCGCGGCGTAGTGTGGACGTCGCCCCTCCAAGACTTCGGAGGGTGGAGATCGACATGAGCAAGCTGCTGCCGCGCGGCCTTGAACTCCTGTTCCTCGAGCTGGTTCTGTGCGGCAATCGCCGCCTTCGCCTCAGCCTGTCGCTGCAGTTCTGCCTCAGATTCATCGGACAGATAGTCGGTGAAGCCTCCATCTGATATGACGGTCGTCTCCGAGCTGCTCCCACCACTGCTGCTGCTGGACGCGCTGGAGAGACTCATCTTCTCGACAGCCTCCTCCAGGGGACTCGCACGTTTGGGCAGCGGAGGTTCAACGGTGAGACGATCCACTGGACGTTCAGCCAGGCGAGTGGTCTGAGGGAGGCTGGCTGAGGTGGCGTTGGGAGTCGAAGGTGCAGTGCGGCGGCGCTGAGGGGCAGGCTCGATCAGCCCTTTACTCCCCGGCGCAGACGGGACAGCAGAGATGGATGGGCGACGTTCGGAGCTGCGACGGGCGACGGTGCCACTGAGCTCAGCTGGTTTACGCCCGGGTGAACGCTGAGCCGTATTCGACGGGTCCGGACGCTTGTCCGCGAATACGTCCATGGCCGAACGGCGGGGCCCCTGCTCGACGGACGAGGCTTTCGAAAGGGACGCCATCGGAGTATCTGCCACGACACCTCGGGGATTACTCGAGAGCGTCGCGGATACTTGCTGCGGGCTCCCTCCTGAGCGGCCCTTCCCTACGCCGTTGCCCTTGGAGGCTGATGGCTCAGTTCGCGTCGGGCTGGCAACGTTGTAGCTGGACCGCCTCGACATGGCTGGAGCCGTCGTCTGGACGGCGGGGGTGCGCACCGACCCCGTCGGACTCGCGAGCGGGGATGCGCCTCTGGGGGCGGTGATGCCGTCGAGGATGGCCTTGATCTCGGGCGGAATGGGGATGTGGTGGACCATGCTGACGGTGGGCCATTCCGCCGCTGAGATGAGCTTGTACTCGGCTGGTGTAGGAGGGCGGCAGCAGCCCGGCCAGCCGGGGTTCTGGTAGCCGGCGAGGCGGGGTGGTGGGTTGGTCTTTGCCCACTAAGATGAAACGGTTCCGTTCAGTTCCAACCGATCTACAGTGGAGAGTGGCGCCGACGCCGTACCTTGCAGTAGCCGCAGCCATTGAAGAGCTGTACTGGATGCCGATCTGAGGTTAGGCCCCGGCGATAACGGACGCGAGAGGAGAGGCGGCGGGGCTAACCTTCAGCGTTCTTCAGATACATCACATCGCCACGGGGGTGGTTGGTGGTGTTGTGGCATGTCTCCTTGATGTGTGGACACCTACACGGACGGGTTGTAGGCGCTAGAGGAGGAATGGAGAGAGGAGGAGCATACCTGGAGGCGCTAGGCTTGAAGACCTTGCACATGGGGCAGGTGCTCGTTGCCTGCTGGATGGAGCCGACCGTATAGCACATGGCGGACGAGAAAGAGACTTAGAGCGGCGCAGGGAGAGAGCTAGGGCGAGCGGCGGCGGACAGGACGGCGGAGAGAGGGCTCGAAAAGGGGTATAGTGGTATTTGTACTGGGAAGGAGCAGGAAGAAGGCAAATGCATGCGGTTCCTGTTCACGTAGCTGATCAAGTCCATTTAGGCGAGTCATATAAGTTCACGGTGATAAACCAAGGGAGACGGCGAGAGGGCGGTTGGACTGACTTGCAAGACTGCTCCGAGCTCGCAATGGCGGTTCTACGCAGCTTCAGCTCACGGTGCTTCCTTTCTCTCTCTCCTCCCTGCCTCGAGGCAGCAGCGTGCTCCCCATCCCGCCTACCATCAGCCCGCCCTTACATTCCACTTATCGCCCAAATTGATTCCAAACTCGCCCCGCCCCCGCCGGTGACGTCGCCGCCGCGGCGCGGTCTCTGGGCACCCACGCCACGCGCTGGGCCCGCTGCGGGGGTGTGCTTGAGCTGCATCGGGGCGTGCTTGTGGGCCGGGGACAATGTCGCGGGGCGGGGCGCGTGGATATTGTTGGACGATAACCCCGTTGTGGACTTATCGGGGCAGGTATGACGCGGGGGAGATTGAGGCTCTGGGGCTGGTCTCTTGGCGCGTTCACCGCCTCGCGAACCCAGGACAGAAATCGAGGTTGCGCTGCGAGCACGCGTCTGACTCTCCGTCTCCGTCTCCTCGAGCTCCTTCCACCCCTCTCCCCCCTTCTCTCTCGTCCGCCATGGGCAAGTCGCAGAGCAAACTCTCGCCCGAACAGCTCGCAGATCTCCAGAAACACACCTACTGTGCGTGTGTCTCCTCCCGCAAGGGCGCCGTGACGCACTCACGAGCCCTTCCGTTTGTCCTCCAGTCGATAAGCGAGAACTCCAGCAGTGGTACGTGACGCCCACGATCGAGATGGACCCTGCGCACCCGGTCTCACCGTCTCTTCCTTTCTGCTGCGCCCTGTCTTTGTGCACAGGTACAAAGGCTTCCTCAAGGACTGCCCTTCCGGCCAGCTCGACAAGGCCGAGTTCAGCCGAATATACAAGCAGTTCTTCCCCTTTGGCGACCCGGGCGAGTTCGCGGACTATGTCTTCAACGTCTTTGACGAGAACAAGAACGGCACCATCGACTTCAAGGAGTTCATCTGCGCGCTCAGCGTCACGAGCCGCGGCCGGTTAGATGAAAAGCTCAAATGTGCGTCGCGACGCCACAATGCGTCCGCGTCCTGCTGCTCACCCCGGCCCTGTGGCGCGCTAGGGGCGTTCCAGTTATATGACATCGATGGCGATGGCTTCATCACATATCAGGAGATGCTGCAGATTGTGCAGTCGATTTACAAGATGACCGGCCAGATGGTCAAGCTACCAGTGGACGAGGACACGCCAGAGAAGGTGGGTACTCCCTGTATGCGCGCATGCATCGTGAACGGGGGTCAAACGTGCGTCCTAGCGTGTCGACAAGATCTTCCGGAACATGGACAGAGACAAGGACGCGAAGCTGACGTATGACGAGTTCGTGGAGGGTAGCAAGCAGGACCCGACGATCGTGCAGGTCAGTACGCCGGACACGGAGTGGACGCGCTGAGCTGATCATAGCGTAGGCTCTGTCACTATACGACGGGCTTGTATAGGGTGTCGCTAGACTGCGTCGCGGTTTCCGTGAGTTGAGGTTCGTCTATGTTCCTTCGGAGGGGTATTACCGGCTTGCGTTGATGTTGACCGCGCAGGTGCTCCTTCCGCGGGTGCATATCATTCGCGTGTCGTCATCGGTATTCGGAAGGACTCTGTCTCGGCGCTGTACGAACTGTAATGATGTATCTTGACGTCGTAGACAGCAAATGTATGTTATTGAGGTTTATCATTATGGATAATAAACGCCATATCCAAGCGAGTCACTTCGGGCCCGCGGATAGCCTACCGTATTTCTGCAAGATTCTCGTGTCGACGTCATGCGCGACCCACGAATGCAGCCCTTCTGAGAACTCGAGGTTATCGCGCTCGGCCTTGAACAGCTTGTTGTAGTCTTGTGCCTGCCCGGGCTGTGGCGTCGCAGCCGCGGCGAACGGCGTGGTCATGTCGCGCGAAGAGTCGGCCGCTAAGAGGGATTAGAACACGAAGCGGGACAGCCTCTCAGCGGCTGCGGCAGGGCGATGCGGAGGGAAGAGACGTACAATTGTCGCCACCGAGGATCAGCCGGTACAGACCGTTCAGTCCGAAGAAGTTGAGGAAGTACCAGGAAAGCGAGGAGACCCAGCGGACGTCCATGTCAGGTGTCTCGACCCCGCGCTGGAGCATGCTCTTGAACCCGAGCGTGAGCGGGAAGGGAAGCTTGACTAGGGGCGCGCGCGATCATGTGGACGTCAGCACGGGCGTAGAGGCCATCGGAGGGCGTCGCTCGCGCGATCAGACGCGAAGCGGGCGGGGGAAGAGACTCACTGAGGACGAAGCCCTGGAAGAAGAAGTTGATCCATCCCATGATGACCATCTGCGGTACCATCATCACCATTTGCGTCTTCATCCCGGCCATCATGCCCTCCATGGCGTTAGGGTCCGTCAGCGGGTTGGGCGGCGCACTCGTGGTGGCGTCTCCCTTCGGTGGCCCATCCTTGAGGTAGGTGCCGTCCGCGAATGCTTGCGAGAGGTATTGGGAGACAGCCTTGTAGTAGGAAGACGGTAGCGGAGAGTTCGCGGAGGTTGCACGGAGGATTTGGGAGCGAACGAGGGCCCGTCTAGGTTGCACCGACCGCCGTTGCGTGAGTGTGTGGAGTCGGGGCAGGACGTGGCACATACTGTTCCCGAATGGCATTGCGGGGAAGTTTCTTGGGAGAAGACTGCAATAGCAATACAACATAGTGCCTGAGAATCCCCACCAAAATCTACCGCGGTAGGCCTTGTCAGAAGGCTAAACGCCAGGGCCAGACTGAGCAAGACGCACCATGACCACGGTGATCGGGAACAGCACCCAATCCCGTATTTGCGGGTCGAGATACAGCGAGACTCTGCCATGAAGCGTATCCGAATGTCAATGGGCGCGTTCAGGCTATTAAAAGGTGAGATTGAGGACATACGTAGAGCTCGACATGTTGGCAGGAGGTGAGTAGCACGAGGCGGCAAAACTGCCTCTGCTTCGCACCTTTGACTGGCGCTCGCGCAGCTTGCTCATGAACTTCCACTGCCAATGATCGTGCGCTGCTACCCAGGTCTTGTCTTCAGCGTGTCTATTGTCTGGCAAGCTCACGATGCCTTTGCGCTCTCAGGAGGGCCGCTAGCTACTGTCCCGCCTGCACGTTGGGGGACCCTTGCGTTAATACTTGATCAGCCCACCGTCCGCGCTGGATCCTACAATGCGCGCATATAGGCTCCTTGCGATCTGAACCCCGACGGTATCCTTTGGGTAATTGCGTGCTGAGCGTACTCTCCGTGTAGAATGGACTGACTGGCCTCAGCGATGATTCACTTTATACTTTCGTTCATCGAAACCGCCTTGACCGCTTTTGCAATGGAACAATGCCAGAATGGTGAGGATGGTTTGACAATACGTAGCCCCTAACGTCTCTAGGTTCGTAGCGATATAAGGCCTACGACATATCAAGCATCTCTACGTATTCCGCGTCCTCCTTCAACCTCTCCTCATGGATCTTGTACGCTCTAACCAAACCGACCCCCGGTGCGCCGCGACCAAATGCACCGCGCCGGCTCGTCAAGACATGACCTGTTCTCGCTGTAACGCGTCCTTTTACTGCAGCCGCGCACATCAGATCGCGGTGAGTGGCCTGGAAGTTGAAGTGATTCGGAGCGTTTCTGACTATTCTGGTAGGATGTCAAGCGTCACAAGGCAAAGTGTGTCAATGCCGCACCCATGGTCCCAAACTCCGATGTGCAGCGCCCTTTCGCCGCCAGCGAAGAATCTAGGGGTGTCAAAGTAGTGCTCTTCCCCGCCAACGGCCTCCCGCCGCGTATCATCTCCATGGAATGCCACGTCCGAACAAGCACGGTCTGGCACGGGCTGAAGGAAGAGTGGATTGACCTTCGCGGCATTCTTGAAGCGCGCGGGGCCCTTTGCGGCGCCGTAGGGTCCGTCAAGCGGGCGTCCACGCGCTCCAGCCGACTCTACCTCGCCGTCGGTGAAGGCGACAGGACGCCCGACACTCCTCAGAATTTCTGCATCCGACGATACACGGAAGGACACAACGACACGGTGTGGCTCGGGAATGTGGTTGGGGTGCGGTGCCGGGAGCCGACGACGAAGTACATGCAGTACCTGGATGTCACAGACCAGGACCTCGCCGCGTTCATCTCGTACTTCGAGGCGTTTGGCACATCGCGGGTCCCGGCCGTCCCAGAAATCCTGATTCGCCAGGGCTCAGACTGATTGGCAGCCATCTCTCGTCACGTCTTCTCGAAGTAGTGCGGATCCCCGTGGCGAAGGCGAACGAGACGGACGCTGCGGTAGTAGGACCGGTCATTTTCCGCGTTCTCCCGGTCTATGCGCGTAGAGGCGTTGTATGCTTACGCTGTGTAATTATAGCCCTGCGATCGTGATGTATCGATAAACCGTGAGCATGGACGTGCAAAAGTAGTACGCGGCCTTTTGTCCCAGGGAAGGCGCGTGTGCGGATGGGCATTCCGCTCACTCACGATATCGCCAGAGTTGCTTGTCAACGTCGTCGCTGATACGATACTACTGACGGCGTCCCGCAGCTAGCAGGGCTTCTTGCGCAGTTCATGTCGCGTAGCGGACCTCTCGCAGCTGCGGCACAAACGGTCCTATTCGCGTACGCCCACTTCCACGATCGAGGGCTTCGTGCTACACATTGAACTTCTTCGCGGACACTCACCGCATTCCGGCCTCCCTCCACGCGTAGATCCACCCCAGCCAGGTACGCCCGCTCACTCGGTGTAGACAGAGATCTCAAGGCCTCTCCACCGAATGTTGCAGGGTTAATGGTACAATACATATTGTAGATCTTCAGGACGTACCGCGACCTATGAGAGAACAATCGTCGGTGCACACAGCGCCAACTCCACCAGAAGCGTCGTCTGAACACGCAGGTTCCGCCCGGTAGCAGCACCTTCCCTTGTCGCTACTCCTCCACGCGGATCCCGGCCTTTCGATCGCAGGTCCTCGCAGTCTTATAGCAGACGTCTCGTCAACAATGCTCTCTGAGCCTGAAACTCAGCGCACCGCCCGCCTCCTGCCACTTGCAAGTTGCAAGTTGCAAAAGCCACAGCTCGTCAAACGATGGATCGTCAGGAACGCCCTTGGGACATAGAAATAGAAATTTGCGCGTACCCCTCTTGTATGTCGTTGGCCGCTGAAGACCTGCGATGCTCCCGCTGCAAGGCCGCGTATTACTGCAGCCGAGTCCACCAACTGAACGTGAGTAGTGCCAGCGCGCCGCAATTTCTACGGACCCTCTCAATTTCGTGGTTGACGCGGACACGGCTGGCATTCAGGACGCCAGACGCCACCAGAGGTCCCAATGCCAGCGCACTACGCAGCCCACATCCGCATCCTCACGCACATCCCCGGAGACGCGAACGATCAGCGTCCTTCTCTTCCCCACCGACGAACCGACCCCCAGGATCGTCCGCACAGAATGCAAGATCGACGCCACCGACCCCTCGCGCCCCGGCGAAGAGCACCACACCATCGACTTCCAGACCCTCCTCCGCCCCACCTCCGCCGTTGTCTCGCTGCCCGTCGCGCCCGTCGAGCGCCGCCCGCCCGCGCTCGGGCCCCCGACGCGGCTCTACCTCGCCTTCGACGACAGCTTCGCGCTCCCGCCGACGGGGGCCTGGGCTAGCGCTGGCAGTGGGGGCGCACGGCTGAACCGCGCTGCGGAGCGCCTCACCGCGGGGGCGGCGCACGTGCGGTGGCGGGGCGCGTTGCTCGGCTACCGCGCGCGCGAGCCTGCGGCGGGGCGCACGCAGTTCGAGGACGTGACGATGGCGGACCTCCCCGCGTTCGTCGCGTTCTTGAGGGAGCACGGCCGCCCGCGTCCCGCGCCCGAGTTTGTGGACGCAGATGCGGGCGCGGATGGCGTGGGTGTGGAAGAGTTCCTCGCGGGGTTGAGGGCGGGCTCGGTGTTTTGGGAGGATGGGCCGTCGCGGCCTCCGCCGCCCCCGTACGGTGAGGGGTTCTTCCGTTCGGCGGGCGGGCGGGAGCCTCCCCCTGCGAGAGACGACCGGGAGGCTGCGTGGGTGATCACTCGGCTGTGCTATATGCTGTCGGTGGAGTCCTTGCGGCAGAGGAACGCCTTCAAGGAGATCGTTGCGAAGGAGACGCGAAAAGCTTTGCTGGAGACCCTGCTTGGGGTTGGGGCGATGTACGTGGGTTGGCGGTATGTCCTCTGGCCTACCCTCGCCCTACCTGGTATGGCCGTGCGGGCAGTTGTGGCGGCAGCAACAGCGACATTGGACGCGCTGGGGAGTGTCGTATTCTGGGTTCTGCACGTATGTTGGAGGGGCATCAGGCTGTTCTTCTGAGCGCATTTACCGTGTGTGACCTGTTCAAAGCGCGCATCTGTATAGAGTCCTTCGTGAAATTCATTCCGTGGATAATGTTGTAATATAGTCGTAACAACTCTCAGCCCGATATCGCGTCATGCTTGAGACTCCTTCTCCTTGCTATGAGGCTGCGCCTCCACATCCACCACCTCCACCACGTCATCATCGTCGTCCGCGTCCTCTTGCGGCAGAATCAGATTCAGCACCAGCGCCACCAAGCCCGAGATGAGGACTGACGACGGCCCCAGCAGCCACAAGTCAGCCTCGAGAGATCCGACACAAACTTGAAGACGACGGGCGCGACTCACATGGTGTGCTGAGCACGATCGTGATCGAGTCGAACAGGCCCTGGAGGCCCTTGTTCGGGCTCGCGACGCCCTCGAAGAGGTGCGTGAAGATGCCAGGCACGAGCAGGTCCCCGATCCCGAACGAGAACGCGGCGGCGAGCACGAAGCGGTCGCGCCGCGTGAAGCGGTTGTACGAAAGCACGCGCACGCCCGAGGTCGCGACCGTCGCGAAGAGGAAGGTCGTCACTCCGCCCAGGACGGAGTTCGGGACTGCGCGAAAAAAGGGGGGGCGAGTTGTGTAGTCGATCATGAGTCACGAGTGGGCGTGGGGATTGGGGTATGCAACGTACTGGCTAGGAAGACGCCTGAAATTTTGCCGAGGACGCCGAAGAGGATGAGGAAGAAGCAGCAGAAGCGGCCTGCGGTGCGGTTCGCACACCGGGTGATCGCAATGACACCGTTATTCTGCAAAGGGCATATAGATTAATTTATGATACGACGGGATGGGGGCCGTGGTGGGACTGACCTGAGCAAAGATGGACAGGGGCGTCACCGTGAACAGGGCGGACAAGAAACCACCAATGCCGTCGCTCAGGACGCCACCCTGTATCCGACTGTCGAACTCCTCGCCTACTACTGCAACCCGAGAGACTTCAGCCGAGGCTGTAATATCACCGATGGCCTCCATAGCAAGGGACACTGCAAGGGAGGTTGTTAGCTGGGGCGATGGGACCCGTCTTCAATAATTACCTACCGTATACCGCAAGCATCGGCAGGATGGCGGGGGCATACACACGAATTTTGAAAGTGTGGACCCTAAATGGTGATGAGCTTTCGCACACCGTATCCCTAAGAGATGCGCATACCACAAGAAAGTGATAGCAGGCGCAGTCTTGATACTGCTTCCATCGATGTACCCTGCAGCACCCGCGACAATACATCCAATCGCCAGACCGACGATGACTGAGATGTTCTTCAGGAACGGCGAGCCAAAGAGCTCGGTGATGATGATGCTGATGAACGAAAGGAACCCGAGCCCAATGAACTCGGGTGAGCCCCACGGGAGAGGGCGGGGCGCCGCGATGTTCGGGCAGAGCTCGAAGAAGCCCGAGGCTGGGCGACCAGAGCAGTCGTTTGAGCCGCCTCCCCAGTTGGGGATGCCGGAAGAGCCGATGAGGGAGGCACCAATCATCACAATCACCGTCCCTGGGTAAGAATGTTAGGGCTACGTCTATGCAGAGTGTGAGCGGACACTGACCGGTGACCATGGGCGGAAAGACGCGCTTGAGTATCCGTGCAGGAACAAACGACATGAATATTTCCAGGAATGAGCAAATGATAGAGGTCCCTGTAATGACTGAATGAGAGACGGAATTGGTAACAAGTGGTAGCAGACAAACGGACCGAGCACCATCCCGTAAGCCTCTGGGCAAGCTCCTCGTGTGACCGTTCCATCGGCTGCGGTTGTCGATGGGCAAGTGCCATCCGCGTACATGGCGTTGAAAATCTACGGAGAACAGGGAGGTTAGTATTTTTCTTGGATTTTCGTGGGACGTACGCACGGCATTAGCGGTACTCAGCGTAGCAAAACTGGTCCCAACGACCGAGATGAGACCGGTACCGAGATAGTAGTTGCCAAATAATCGTATCCTCGACATTTGCACTAGACTGAGAATACCTAGGGGAATGTCCCGTGAGCCCATATCAATATTTGGCCATTTCGGAGTGTACTCACCGCAGCCGATTAACGACGCCGAAATCATGTACGCGGACGTAGCGGCATCTAAGCTCAGCGCGTTTGCGAAGATGATTGGGGGAGTGATGAGACCAGCCAGCATAGCGAGCGCGTGCTGCAGCCCACTCGCCGCCGCCAATATGATCGGGAGCTCTGAGTCCAGAGCATAGAACGGTGGGCCCGTTTTCTTCTGCTTAGGCCGGGGGCGGCCAAGTGTCCAGGGCAGAGAGGGCATGCAGAGCCACGCATAGTCGTAGTCGCCGACCCAGCCGTGCTTGGTGGTGACTTTGCGGTGAAGCCGCTGGGCGCGGTCGCCCATCCCCCAGCGCCGCTTCGTCGAGTGTTCATGAACGGTGGAGACCTGTTCGAGCGAGGGTGGGGGAAACTTTTCCGGCTGGTCTGTGGTCACCGAGTGTATCGACATGGCTGCTCGCAAGACCGAGCTGGAGGCGGCGGAGGGTTCGGACACGACGAGCGGAGGCCCTGTCCGCCAGCTGGGCTATATAAACTGGCAACTGTGCCGTAGATGCATTCTGGGCTTCCGCAAATTAGTCGAGGAGATAAGAAGCGGACGTGCCGTGCCTGTCTCTGGCGGGGAACCCAAAGATAAGTCGCACATTCATGCTTTCTCCAATGGGCGCCCGTAGATAAGGTTAGCTTCCGGCGTTGCGGGGTAGGCGCCCATCCCATCCATGGGCGCCTACGCGATGGACGCGCGACGCGGTGCCGCATCGCAGAGATCGTGACTTGGTCCCTTTGAGTGCGAGCTCAGGCTGGGGACGTCGACGTTGGCTGGGCTTGCTCTTCTACACCTTTTTTACGAGACTCGGACTTTGTACAAACTTTGAACATAGCACGCATGGCTCAGGACCTTGCAAGACACTTGGAATATCTCGTCAGCACCGCCGAAGAATCCGCCGATCGCGAGAAACGCCTCCTCGACGAATGGGCCAGGTCCGTATCGTGCTCTCTCACCCGGATCGCCCAGCTGATTCCCCTTAGGTACTCAGTGTCTGCTAGTGGTTTGTCCCTGCCTCGCTTCTTCCTATCTTCGGGTTTCATTAGTCTCTACCAGGCGGGGTTCCGCCCAAGGATGATCTCGACGAAAGCGAGGAGTGGCCCTCTGTCCTCGAATTCATTCAGGGCTCTTCAAACGCTTCCCGAGGTCTTTCGGACAGTTCTATAATTTCTGATCTCCTCTCGTGTGTACTTTCCATTACTCTTGGCCAAATATATTTCTTCGTTTATTCATGCATTATATACGCTTGCAGAAAGCCCGATGTCGAGCACATACTCCCATCTCTATTGTCCCTTCTGTCTTCGTCTAAACCAGATGACACAATCTCGGAAGAGTTGGTTGAGATGATCGGGTTCGACAACATTGAGCTATCGATGCAGCTACTGGCCCGGCGTCCAGACGCTGTTCGAGAGCTTACTACCTATTTACAGGGTGACCAGAGCGCGCCTCGTGCGCCGGAACGTAAACAGGTCAATGGTCGTAATAAGGGGAAACAAAAAGAGGGTATGTTTGCCCACTCTAGAAAATGAACTATAAATAGTCAAGTAGCCTATACTTCTGAGCAGTCCCGTCATCGCAGCTCGATCAACTCGATCCTGCCGAAGCGCGTAGGCGCATGGAAGAGACGTTACGTGAAAATGCAGCAAGACCACTATGGACTGGAACAGCTGTAAGTAGGCTCGGGTCACTCGATTAGATGGTTCGTGTGCTGGTTGCTGAGCTTGAGCGTATTAGCATGACGCGCCAGATGTCCTCCCACACGTATACACGTCCGCTTCGATGGTTCAAGGAAATATGTTGTCTCACCTTGGAACCCGTTACTTGTTACCAGTAGGCACGGCAAGACGCGAGACAGAGGTTGGTTCTCAGAGAACCGAGTGCCCCCCTAGTCAATTTACACTTCGCGTAGGATTATGAGGAAGTCACCATTCCTCCAGCAAAGATGGTCCCCCCACGGGCTTCGGAACGCCTCATCCCTGTCGCCGAACTGGATCCCCTTGCCAACGGATCCTTCCCGGTACATCGGAATCTACTAGTGTGAACCTCAGTACACTCATCGTATTTTCTTCATAGGGATACACCTCACTGAACAGGATTCAGTCCATCGTTTACCCCACTGCATACCACTCTAACGAGAACATGCTTGTTTGTGGTGAGTGCAAACAGTTCGTGAGGCTATCTTCTGTATGCTGAGGTGCTCTTGTTAGCGCCTACCGGTGCTGTAAGTATATACCAATCGCTGAGCCATCCTTGCTAATTGTTCAGGAAGGGTAAAACTGATGTAGCTATGCTCACCGTGCTGCGTGTCCTCGACCAATTCCGGTCGCGTCAAGACACAAATATCGCCTCGTCAATTCAAAGAGACAACTTCAAGATAATCTACGTGTGCGTCCAGAGCAGTCAAATACGAAGTATCACGCTCAATCTTTAGTATGCAGCGCGCCCATGAAGGCGTTGGCTGCTGAGATCGTACGCAAGCTTGGGAAGCGCTTGAAGTGGCTGTCGATTTCAGTCCGTGAACTTACTGGTGCGCTTCCTTCTCACATTTGAGCTTGGATAGCATCAATTCACCTTAACATATAGGTGACATGCAACTGACTAAGAAAGAGATTGCGGAGACGCAGATCATTGTGACTACTCCGGAAAAGTGGGACGTTGTAACGAGGAAGCCTACGGGCGAGGGCGAACTTGCATCGGTGCGCATGCAACCAAGGGTGCATTTGCGACGTCTGTTGACAATCACGCACGCAGAAAGTCAAGTTACTCATTATAGATGAGGTTCACTTGCTCAACGATGAGCGTGGCGCTGTCATAGAGACTATCGTCGCTCGTACTCTCCGACAGGTACCTATCTCGATATACAGGACATAAGTTGTACTCATATCTAGCCCACAGGTTGAGTCGACACAATCTGTCATTCGCATCGTCGGTCTGAGTGCTACGCTACCTAATTACATCGACGTCGCAGATTTCCTCAGGTACATTCTAGTCTCTCCTTTATGTGTCACCAGTTAACAGCTTACCGCTTCATGTACAGTGTCAACCGCCACACCGGTCTCTTCTACTTCGACTCGTCCTTCCGCCCAGTCCCGCTCGAGCAGCACTTCATCGGCGTGCGCGGCAAGCCCAACAGCCCGCAATCCAAGAAGAACCTCGACCGCGTCACGTACGAGAAGGTGTCCGAGCTCGTGCACGAGGGGCACCAGGTGATGGTGTTCGTGCACGCGCGTAAGGAGACGGTCAAGACCGCGGAGGCGCTCAAGGAGGCCGCGCACGCGGACGGGGTCCTCGACGAGTTCCTGTGCGACGACCATCCGCAGCACGCGATCTTTAGGAGGGATGTGGGAACGAGCAGGAACAAGGAGATGAAGCAGCTGTTTGACAATGGGTTCGGGATTCACCATGCGGGTATGCTGAGGACGGATAGGAACATGATGGAGAGGATGTTTGAGGCCCGGGCGATCAAGGTGAGCGAGTATGCTGTTACAGGGGTTAATGAGGTAGGTGCAGAGCGATTTTAGGTCCTTTGTTGTACCGCAACCTTGGCTTGGGGTGTCAACTTGCCCGCCCATGCAGGTACGTCATCAGTGCGGAGACAACACGAAGTCTTGCAACTCACGTCGCGCCAGTCATTATCAAGGGAACCCAGGTATACGACAGCTCCAAGGGTTCGTTCACGGACCTGTCCGTTCTGGATGTCCTGCAAGTATTCGGACGTGCGGGACGACCGGGACTCGAGGACAGTGGTGTCGGCTATATTTGCACTTCGGACGACAAGCTCACGCATTACCTCGATGCCGTCACGTCGCAGGTGAGCGAACCATCGGGCCCTTATGAGAAAGACGCGCTGACTTGCGAATAGGTTGCTATCGAGTCGAAGTAGGCTGTAGCGTTAATCTGGGTATTTGCTTGACTCACATGCGGTTGCAGGTTTGTCGCAGGCATGATCGACTCGCTCAACGCCGAAATCGCTCTCGGAACGGTCGCCAACGTGCACGACGCCGTCCAGTGGCTCGGGTACACGTACCTATTCGTCCGCATGCGAAAGAACCCGTTTCAGTACGGTGGGTAGATCCCATGTCTCCAGTACTTGATGTATGCTTATTCCGCGACAGGCCTTGGGTGGGACGAAGTGGCCGACGACCCGTACCTCGGTGCCAAGCGGAATCAGCTCATCACTTCCGCTGCCCTGCAGCTCGCGGAGGCGCGCATGATCGCGTTCGACCGCCAAACGGGCAGCCTCGTCTGCACGGACTTGGGTAGGATCGCGGCCAAATATTATATTAGGCACAAGTCCATCGAGATATTCAACGAGAAGTTCCGGCCAAAGATGTCGGAGGCGGACGTCCTGGGAATGCTGAGTATGAGTACCGAGGTGAAGTGGCTGGACGAGATGCCTCACGTCTAGGATGCTGATAGTGTTGGTGTAGTTCGACCAAATCCAAGTCCGAGAGAACGAGGTCAAGGAATTGGAGGCCATGATGGAGATCTTGCCATGCGTGGTTAAGGTACCGTCGTTTACTCTGACCATTGCTACGTCGGGTTCCTAAACGCGTTTTTCAGGATGGCACCAGCACTAGTCAGGGGAAAGTGAACATCCTGCTCCAAGCATACATTTCCCAAACGAGACCCGAAGATTTCGCACTCGTCTCCGACCAAGCGTACGCCGCCCAAAACGGCGGTCGTATCGTCCGTGCGCTCCTCGAGATCGCCATCTCCCGTAAATGGGCAAACGTCAGCGCAGTGCTGATGGGCATGAGCAAGGCTATCGAGAAGCGCCTCTGGCCGTTTGACAACCCGCTGAAGCAGTTTGAGCTGAAGGCCGACGTGCTGTACAACCTCGAGCGCTGGGCGGACGACTACACGGTGGCCGAGCTCGCGGAAATGAGTGCGGAGGAGCTCGGGAAGCTCATACACCTCAACGAGAGGCACGGCTCCGCCGTGCGCGAGGCCGCGAAGCAGTTCCCCACCGCCCGCATCACTTACAGCCTCCGGCCGCTCGGCGCAGACGTGCTCAAGATCGCCGTCAAGGTCGAGCGCGCGTTCAACTGGAACAACAGGCTCCACGGGTCTGGGGAGCCGTTCTGGGTTTGGGTGGAGGACCAGGACGGGACGAACATCCTGCAGCTCTCCCATCTCCTCTTCCGACCGACGACGCAGACGTTGGACGTCGACTTCGTGATCTCGATTCCCAGCCAGAAGCGCCCCTCGTCCGTGACGATTCGCTTCGTGTCTGACCGGTGGCAGGGCGCTGAGGAGGAGGTCGAGGCGTCCTTGGAAGAGCTGGTCATGCCGTCTTCGTCGGACTCGCACACCCCTCGCCTCGATATTCCGTACTTGCCTCTCTCTGCCGTTCAGAACCAGGCCCTGCAAGACGTGCTCTCCCGAAGGATTGGCGGCTTCAATGCTATCCAGAGCCAAGTGTTTTGGAGCATCACGAAGACAAGGTTGCATTCGCTGTTGTGTGCGCCTACCGGTTGTGGGAAGTCTGTTATCGGTCAGGTGGCTATTTGGTACGTCGTACCCGGGTCTTAATTTGCCCTGACGATACTAAATGGACGATAGGGAAACTCTACTGCAATCTCCAAACGGGTCGTGGGTCCTTGTGGTAGCACCTCGGAGAAGTATCGCTTCAGAACTCGCTTCTGACCTGCGACTACTGGCAAGGTCCTCAGACGTCACAGTCGACTTCGCCGTGACCGAGCGCATCTTCGACAAGACCGCACGCAAAGCCGTGCGCGTCGTTACGGCCACAGATCTCTTCCACGCGCTCGCCCGCCAGCCCAACATCAAGGAGTCCCTCGCTCGACTCCGCCTCGTCCTCTGCGAGAGCCTAGAGCTCCTCGACGCCGTCTACGAGCTCGGCGTCTCGCTCCTCCTGCACGCGACCCAAGCACACCCCGTCCGCTTCCTCGGGCTCTCCAACTCGCTCAACGACCCCGCCGACCTCGCCGCCTGGCTCGACGCGGACCCACTCGCGCTGCACAGCTTCCGCCCGAGCGACCGCGACCAGGCGCTCACCGTGACCGCGCAGACGTTCACGATCCCGCACTCGGCCGCGCTTTTCAAGGCGATGGCCAAGCCCGCGCACGCTGCGATCCGCGCCGGCAACGGCCAGCCCGCGATCGTCTTCGTGCCCTCCCGCGCGCAGTGCACGTCCGTCGCGCGCGACCTCATCACGCAGTGCGCGCTCGAGATGGAGAGCGCGCGGGGGTACCTCCCGGACGACCTCACGTCCGCGCAGCTCGTGCGCCTCGAGCGGGCCGCGCCCGCGGGGCCACTGCGCGACCTGCTCACCCGAGGCGTCGGGGTGCTGCACGACGGCGTGCCAAAGGCGGAGCGCCTGCGCGTGCTCGAGCTCTTCGCGGAGGGGCTCGTCCGCGTGCTCGTCGCGCCGCGCGAGGCGTGCTGGACGCTCCCCGTGCGCGCGCCGACGGTCGTCGTGCTCGGCACGCAGTACGTGCACGTGCACAACGCCGCTGCGGTTGGCGACGAGCGGCAGGTGCGCGAGTACGCGCTCGCAGAGCTCGTGCGCATGCAGGGCCGCGCGGTGCAGCACCGCGGCGCGGCGGGCCGCTTCTGGGTGTTCTGCCAGGCGGAGGGCAAGGACACGATCACGCGCTTCCTGAACGACGGGCTGCCGCTCGAGTCGACGCTGCTCGAGACGGACGTGCTCCGGGATTGGTACCGCGCGCGGCGGAAGGACGGGGCGATCAAGGACAAGCAGGCCGCCGTGGACGTGCTCTCGTTCACGTTCCTGGCGCGGCGGCTCGTGAGCAACCCGGCGTATTACGACGCGCGGTCGACGGCGGTGAACGAGCTTCTCTCGCGCATTGTGGATAAGCTGGAGGGCTAGCGTATAACAGGCGGGAATGTATAACAATAATTGCGGCGGACCCCGAGGCCATGTAGCATACATACAAATACAGCGCGTTGTACGGCTTCTATCTATCCATACTGGCGGGCAGTCGGATAGACGGGCGCCGCTGGTGAAGAGGGCCCGGGTCACGCCAGGAATTTCTTGAGCTTCTGCAGGCGCTCTACCGCGTGCTTGAGCGTGTCGACGTCCTTGCAGAAGGCGAACCGCGCGTAATTCTCGCCGATGGAGGTGTGCTCCTCGCAGTAGAACTGGCGGGGAGATGCGTCAGCTCCGCAGCACTGGCCCCAATACCATATGCTCGGACGGTAGATTACTTACTTCGCTGACGGGGATTGAAGACACGCCGATCTCCATTGCGATAAACCAGCATGCTCTATGAGGAAAGGGCAAGGAAGTGAGCGGCTGCGGCGTTCCCGACATGACGAGAGTGCTTACTTAAAGTCCCGCCCTCTGCCCTCCACGCTCTGCGGGAACGGGTAGTCCTCCGGCCACTTTACGCTCGAGATATCCTGGGAAACGTCCTCAGTATCGGTGCTCAAAGCGTGATGTGGGACATGGCATGGCGCGGTCACGCACCAACAGCACGAAGTAGCTCCCCTGCGGGTTCGTGTACTTGACGCCGAGGCGGTCGAAGCCGGCTGTGAGGATATCACGGCGCTCCGCGTACTCATCGCGCTGCTTGGCGAGGAATCCACGCTTCTGCGCCTGCTCGAGACCGACGGCAGCGGCCTCCTGCAGCGGGGAGTTGCTGCAGAAGACGATCCGCGTCGTCGCCGCCAGCGTGGGCTGGATGACTGACGCCGGGCCAATGAGCCAGCCTACCCGCCAGCCGGTCGCGGCGAACATCTCTGCGCGGGGATAAAAAGCAGAGGGAAGTCGTCAGCGGGCGGGGCAATCCTCGGGGCGCGGAGAGGGAGAGATAGCGCGGAATGCGGGACGTACTGCCTGCGGAGCCCACGGTGACGGTGCGGTCCCACATCCCCGGGAGGGTGGCAATGCGGACGTGCTCGTTATCGTCGAAGACGAGCGAGTCGTACTGCGGGCACGTCAAGGGCCGGGGGTCAGCCGGGGCGCTGCTGTCACGGAAGCGGTTGGGAGGATGCGAGAGGCACGCACGACTTCGTCCGACATTACGAGGAGGTTGTGCTCCTCCGCGATCGCTGCGATCTGCTCGAGCTCGTGGCGCGTGAAGACCTTCCCCACGGGGTTCTGCGGGGTGTTGACGATGATCATCTTCGTGCGGGGCGTTACGGCGCGGCTGTGTGTGCGGGGTCAGTGGTCGCAGACGGGAAGCGGGGAGGGCGTGGGCCAACCGGAGCTCGTCAAAGTCAATCGTCCACTCGGAGCTGCTGTGCTTGCCATTGTGCTTCGGTGGATGTAGGGGAACATATACCGGGACGCCACCGTTAAAAGTGACGGAGGGCAGGTACTGGTCGAAAAAGGGCTCGAACATGATCACTTCGTCGCCCTGCTCGAGGAAGGCAACGAAAACCGAGTACTGTCCTGTCCATCCGCGTGAGCGTGGATGGATTCATGCGACCGGTATGTTTTAGCATACCTTCATTGGCGCCGCTGGTTACAAGAATTTCGGACTCTACGTCCAAGTCTCTGCCAAACTGGGGGCTGTAGTGGCTCCTGATGGCTTCGCGAAGGCGAATGCGGCCCCTCGGGTGGGAGTAATGGTTTGCGGCGACGGAGGAGAGCGCCTCTTCTGCGCCGTGCTTGACCCAATCCGGAGGAGGGAAGTTCATGTACCCCTGGCCGAGGTTGATGCAGTCCGCAGGGAGGTTCGCCGCGCTTTGCGCAGTTTAGAGAGTGCCCGGGGCGGAGAGATCAGAAGACGCACTTGAAGATAGACCAGACATCCTGCGCGAGAGCCCTGCCCTCCTTTAGCCGCGAGGAGAAGGGGATGAGGTTGGAACGGTCTTGTTGGGCGTGCGGGGCAACACCGTTCGTGGTGCGTTGTTCCACAGAGGGAGGCATGGCAAGTCGAGGTCGGGTAGTGTGTCCGAGTCAGAGGAGGGATGAGAGGGCAGATGAGGTTTATATCGGAATCAGTAGACCGAGTCAGGACGCCGTCAGAGACTGAGTGCAGTGTCCCACAGTGCGAAGACTTGGACAGGCGAGACAAACGCGCGAGTGTCCCTGGCCGAATCTCACCGGGGTTGTGCGCGCGGGATGTGGCGGAGAGGGCGGCGGCAGACTGAGAGAAAGCGGAGCACCGTTGAGTGCTAGTCCGAACGGTTGCGTCCTGTGCCGGTCCGCGCCCCAGGCCAGCTGCAGCCAATGATCGCGTCAGCGTCTCGCGATCCTTGCATAGCTCCCAGCTTCAGCAGACACCCCCATCCGGCGCGGCCAGCTGGCTCTTCGCCGTTCTGCGGCCCTCTTGCGAGCGTTGGATGCGACGGAGCGTACAGGCGGTGCCGAGACGTCCAAACCAGTGCCTGCAGAGCCGTGCCACCGTCCGAGCCGACAGGCTTCACGAAGTGAGTGATGATACCTTTCAGCTTTCCGAGATGATCGGAGCAGCCCTCGGCGGCCCGGCCGCGCTCTCGACGACAGCGGGTTACACAGTCGTCAACAACTCTACCTCGTCCACCACCGCCATCATCTCACTCAAGCTGCCCTCCTCCTCATGTTGTTGTCCTGTCGCTGCCCTCGCCACAGTCACCTATAACGAGTCAGTCGCTATGGAGCCTCGGCGGATGGACCGTCATACCGCACTGGTGTGGTTTATCACGTCAACTAGCATCTCGGCTCCTACGCGGCCAGAGCATCACGCACCGACTTTCGCATCGACAAGCGTCGCGAGTGCCCCATGCGTCATATAGTCGCATAGCCAGAGCCTCGCACATTCGCGCCGGGTTCCGGAGCGGTTCAGATATCCATAGGGGAGGCCAAGTGTACATTCCACATATAGAAAAGTTCAAATGACGCATCAGGCGAGGGGCTCGAGGCAAGGTAGCATGTCGTGCGCGTTTAGGGGAGTCGCAGGATGTCTAAGTTTGGCACGGCGCCGAGTCTGCACACTCCGGCCCATCACGCGTCTCATGGTCCCCGGCGAGGTCGCGCGAGTATCGTCCCGAAGTTCGTTCCTTACGACATCCTCGTCGTTTCCAAAATTCCGCTGAATGTTCCATCCTCTCGATGGCTCACACAGGCTTGCAAAAGAGGTCAGCCACACGGCCAATGTAGATGGGATGTATGGTACTGCTATCGGACGACTTCTATCCATGGCTGTCACTACCCCCGTCACGCCTCTTCTTGTCATATGCACATAGTTTAAGTCATCGGTATCCATCCTGGACGGTCTCTGTGATCCCATTGGCCACAAGCGACGGCTCCCTGGTAGGCACCGAGGTTTTCTATACACTTTCGAACCGAACCTTACCCGTTCAGTAACCGAATCTTCGCCGCCGAGGCGCGACTTGGACGAAGCTCGGGCTTGTAAGCTTACTGGCCCTGATCATTCCTCGCACACCATCTCGCAACGCGCTCGAGCACCCAATTCACTTACCCCGCACCGCAATGAATTGCCCCGAGCATTCGTAGATGATTACCCCGGATCCCCCATGCGCCCCCGGCGCTTCGAACGCATTGGGTACGTCCGCTCGTATCTCGACCTTTCGGCCCTGACCTCAGTTCGGTGACCCCGCCTCGATAGGCCAGGAATAAACTCTACCCCGCGTGCTACCCTCCAATATCACGCGGTCGGTGCGGCGTATCCTGCGAGACGCTACCACTCTCCGCGGACAGCCTGCTTCTGCTGCGCTCGCCCAGGGCCGACATAAATACAATGCGTTCGGCTAGAGCATCTCAGCGAGAACTGCCTCTCGAGCAACAACCTAGCTGAATAGCTTAGTATGCCCAAGATGACTTGGCAGATGCACTCCCTGCGCCTCCGCTCTCGCGACTTCGAGCCCACCGCGGCAGACAAGGCGCTCAAGGCCATGCAGCAGAAGAAGGCGATCAAGGAACTGTGGCTACTCATCGCGGGCATCGTCGCTTTCCTTCTCGTCATCCGTGTTCTACGTCTTGCCGTCACATTCCTCTTCCGTCGCCGCCCTGCGCCGCCTTCAGCTGAGAAGGACGAGAAGAATGCGCCGGAGGTCGTGTTCCCCGGTCGTGCAGGCAAGGCGTCGTGGAGGCGCGTCCCCGCCGCGGTCGCATCTGGTTTCCGGGTCGTCGCCTTCCGGGTCCCGATCCCCCTCGGAGTGGGTGCTGCGTCCATCGCGGAACTGTTCTTCATTCTTGGATACATTGCCACTATGTTGGCTCTCACATTCACAAACAGTGAGCGGGTCTCTTCCGCCCTCCATTCTCCGATCAACTGAGTTTTTTTTTCTTTGTGCAGCTCTCGACCTGCAGTTTTGGTTCTACGAGGATAGGGCTGCCCATCTGGCGTCTTGCCAGCTTCCATTCATTGTCGCCTTGGCTGGGAAGAACAATATAATATCTCGTAAGTATGCAGAGCACCTTTGTTTTACTCCGGGGGCTGATACCTCCCTCAGTACTTACTGGCGTTGGTCATGAAAAGGTCAGTTGCCTCACAATTGCCTCGCACTTTGAATGACGCTGGCCTCGTATCGCATAGCTAAATGTCTTGCACCGCGCAACTGCGAGGACCGCCCTCGTGTTGCTGTGGGTTCACGCCCTTGCTCGCGCGATCTCCGGGTGATTACACGCCTGCTTTTGTCTCCCGTGATAGGATCTCGCTGACATTTCGACAGTCTGCCCGAGAAGTTCGACTTCACTCACGGATGGATGCGGTGGGGTGTGGTCGGGCTCGCGGCATTCACTCTAGCGACCATCCTGTCGGTCCGCTTCATCCGGAACGCCTTCTTCGAGTTCTTCCTTCTCTCGCACATATTCCTTGTTGGGTAAGCATCTTCGTAGTCGGTTCCTCGTCTTCGCACTCAATAACTATCCATCCTTTCCTCGCGGTCGCAGGGTATTCATCATCGGCGGGTATCTCCACGCCCGCGAGGTCAAGTGCGTATCTCTCCACATGCAATATACACCCGAAGCTAAACTAGCTGAAACTCCCCGTCCTTCTCCGCAGCTACGGCGACTACTTCTGGCCCGCGCTGGTAGTGTGGGCGTTCGACCGCGTGCTTCGCGGCGCGCGCCTGCTCTGGAACAACCGTGGCCGGAGCGGCCCGCGGCACGCCTACGCGACTGCGGCCGTCGAGCTCGTCTCCGCGGACACGATCCGGCTCACGCTTACGCGCAAGTTCCGCTGGCGGCCCGGGCAGCACGCGTACGTCGTGCTCCCGACGGTGAGCGACCTCCCGACGGAGGCGCACCCGTTCACGATCGCGAGCATCCCCGGCGCGCTCGACGGGTCCGCGGGCGACGCGGAGAAGGAGGTCGTGTTCTTGGTGAGGGGCCGGAATGGGTTCACGCGGAAGCTGCGGGAGCACGCGGAGAGGAATGGCGAGTCGCGCGTGCCGGCGTTCGTGGATGGACCGTATGGGTGCCCGCCCGACTTGTCGAAGTATGATACTTGCATTTTGGTGGCTGGTGCGTCTGTCTACGTGGGAGTGTCTATCTTTTCGTCATCGTTGACGTGTGCGTTGCAGGTGGCTCTGGGGTATCCTACACTCTGCCCCTCCTTCTGGATCTCGTGCAGTATGTTTCTTTATAGGACTTGTCTACGCGAGTGCAGCTCACCAATTCGCATTGAACCTTCTAGCCGTGCCCGTGCGGGAACGTCGGGCGTCCGTCGGGTCATCTTCGTGTGGGCAGTCCGCGAGTCAGGTAAATACCCAGCCTCTTGTTCGCCGATTGCCTTCTGATGCCGACAACTCAGAGCACCTCCAATGGATATCGAAGCTGCTGACGGAAGCCCTGGTCGCCGCACAGTCTACTTCTCTAATCATTGAGCCCATCGTATACGTTACCGGCCCTTCTCGCGTTATCCCGGAGCCCGAGCTCTCGCATACAGCGTACGCGTCTTCCGACGGAACGACGACACCTCCCTCCTCGTCCAGCGTCGGAGGGTATGAGAAGGACCTCCCGATGTACTCTTCGCTCAAGATCACGTACGGACGCCCGAGCATCCGCCGCCTCCTGCAGGATGGGATCGACTCGTCCATTGGCCCGGTCTCTGTTGACGGTCAGTTCTCCCTGCCACCACACCCATGTGCACCCAGCCGAATGCTAACGCTGTTCCTTCCAGTTTCCGGACCTTCGTCCCTCTCCGCGTCGGTCACGCGTGTTTTGTCCTCCAAGTTGGCTAGTCCGATGAGCGTGCTCAAGGGTGCGCCCTCGGTGACGCTGCATGTTGAGACGTTCGGCATGTCTACTTGAGACACTGTTATCAATACTACTACCCCACTCTTTCTTTGCATGACTTTCACGCTTCGCACTATGACTAGACTATACTCTCCTGTACCCATAGCAGTCCAATCAGAACTATTGTAGTCATATACCAGCCTGGCAGAGCGCGGCAGAAACCCGCCTCCCAAACGCGGACTCGAGGCAGCCTCGTTTCATTATCGGGGCGCCGATCATGTGATGGTCTTGCATCAACTCGCCGCGAACTTTTTGCCTGAGATGAGGCGCTATTTGCTGCCGCCTCCTCCCTGTGCAGCCTTGTCCTCTCCCGCCCTCTCTCCTCCGTGCTATGAGCGACGGCCTCCACCCACACTACCTCGGTACGATCGAAGAGTGAGTGCGGTGCCCTACGTGCGCAGAGAGTGCGGGGATATTAATAACCAGACCTCCCTCATACGGCACGTGTATCCAGAGTTGCAAGCAGCGCTACCTCTCCCGCTTCAGATTCTCCACCCATGCACAACGACTCGGACGACGAAGAGTTTGTCTACCCCGGCACCGAGGATTCTTCCCCTATCCCCACACCAGTGCCCGAGGTCGTGGTGCAGCCGACCCCGCCGCGTCCCGGCACGCCGACCCCGGAGCCGCTGGTGCACACCCAACCCTCGCAATCGCCAGTGCCGTCGAAAAGCCACCCATCCCCGGCGCAGCTCGAGGCCCTGCACGCCGCGGCGGCGTCCGGGGACCTGCGGCGCGTGCAGACGGAGTTCAGGCAGGCGGTGCGCACGGGTGACGTGGATCCGTTCGAGCTGGCGAACGACGCGTCGCCGCGGACGGGCCTGACGGCGCTGCACGCGGCAGCGAGCCGGGGGTATCTGGACGTGGTCAAGTGGCGTACGTGTCTGTCCTTTGTTGCGTGTGTGTCCGCGCGTTCAACGGCCCGTGCGAAGTCGTGGAGGAGTGCGGCGCGATCCCGGATATTGAGGACAAGGAGGGCGAGGTGCGTCGCTTGCCGGTTGTCATGGTATGGTTTGGCTCATGGGTGCGCCCGCAGACCGCGCTGCACAAGGCCGCGCTGAATGGCCACCTCGCGGTCATTAGGTATTTGCTCCCCGAGAAGTCTGATGTGCATGTGAAGGACGCAGACGGATGGATCGCTTTACACAATGCCTGCTCAAAGGTACCACAGCCCTTGTGCAGTCGTGCTACGGACACTTAATATTCCTCAGGGCTACCTCGACATTGTTCGGTGGCTTTGCGAGCACGGAGGCGCTACCTCCGAAGTTGACGGGGCACCAGGTGTTGATGTCCGCAGCAAAGGCGGATGGACGCCACTCAGTGAGTGCACTCGTTGTGCTATGTTACTCACTCGTTGCTTATGGTGACACTTCTCAGTGAATGCTGCATCCAAGGGACATCTTCCCGTGGTTCTGTATTTGTTGACCAAACAGACGGCGGACCCACTTGTGAGAAATAACTGGGGTGAGACTGCGTATGATGTTGCCTCCGCTGTATTTGAGGTCTGGATCTGTGAGGTAGGCATGCTGTGGTCTTCTTTGTGATATCGCTCATAAAACATGTGTGGTAGGTTCTCCAAAGGTTTGAGGCCGACAAATGGCGTAACTCGGCTGTGCCGTATAACCCGCTAGCCGTGCATACGACTATCCCCTTGGTTTTGCATGAAAACCAACGGCTAGATGTTCGGCTCAAGACGCTCGCGGTCTCGGGCGGACGTCCTAAATTCTCGGCGTCCGGACTGGGCAGACGTGGCCAACGCGCCCCATTTGAGCTAGTGCTCCCGAGTCCTACCGAAACCAGCGGCAAGAGAATAGGTGCCTGGCGTAGCGACGTACAGCTTCCTCTCCTCGAAGACCCATTTACGATGCCCAAGCCTGGTTCATCGCAGGAGGGCGCAGATCGAAGCCACTTCTGGTTGTGAGTACGGCCGTCTGATTCATTCGTATCTTGCCTCTTAGATTCCTATGCACGTAGGTCAGATTGGACGCTTGATGTCACCCCTCCGGGCGTTGACGCCCAAGATGGATGGCAATATGCTCACTCATTCACCGATCCTGATGACCAATGGGTATCAGAGCCGCCCCCGCAGCTCGAGCGGCTCCTTAGTGGTAGCGGTGCAGTCGCTGCTGGTCTAGGTGGTAGCAGCCGGAGCCGCAGCAGTAGTCGTGCGAGCAGCAGTTCCAGCTCGCACCCCCCACAGACCTGGGTACGACGCCGAAGGTGGGTTCGGGTCATGCGGCGGAGGCTCGATATACCCCCGTTGCCGTTCCTCCAGCCGGACGGTGCAATGTATCACCTGGCCGACGGTCAGCTAGTACCCTTCCTGGACTACGACGGGAGTGATTTTGGGGGGAGTGATGGGCAGGAGTTGGGCGCGATGCCGAGCTCTGGGTTGGCGTCGCAAGACTACGTGGCGCGGGCCAGGTATCTTGTTGGGACGCCTCAACCTGATAGCCGGGACGCCGATTCAGCCCTCGAAGCGCGTCGTATGATCGCTAAACTTGAGCGTGCAACAAATGAACTCAGCCAGGGCATATTGAGTGAGTGCAAGTAGCTGTAGTTGCTTGGGGCACCGCATTGATTTGTGCAAAGGTGACGATGACAGCGAGCGGAAGATCCAGGCAGAAGTTCTCCTCAATGCTTACAACCGGGAGCTTGAGAGGAGAAGACTTGCTGCTGGTGCACAGGGATTACTTATATCGGGTGACGGTAAGCGGGCAATTGCCTGGTAGGTAAAAAGGGGTCTAAAAGTTTCCACTGCAGACGACCAGGACTTCGATGATGACGATGACGACGAGGAATTTCACTACCCCGGTGCTCCCTCTCCGCCGCTTACCGCTCGCCCGCCGTCTCTACGATCAACGACTACTGACTACTTCACCCGCGCGAGCGGTTCTGGTACCCCCAGAAATTTGGTGGATCTGACCCCGCACTTGTCTCAAGCCCCGGAATTCCGTGTTCCTACCCACGAGGCGCCGCAGAAAGTGCTAACGCCTCGATGGACTGCACCTACGCCCCATCAAGTCCACGCTCAGTGGGAAAGAGATGAGACGGTGTCAGAGTGTCGTGAATGCAGACGTCGCTTCACCTTTTTGAACCGAAGAGTAAGTCAGCCGTCTATGCAATCCGTGACCTAATGCTAACGCATCCTATAGCACGTGAGTTTACAATACGTTGTCAATGATATAGGTCTTGTACTAAGTATGTTTCAGCACTGTCGCCGATGTGGGCGCATATTCTGCGACCGTTGTTCGTCATACAGAGCTCTCCTCGACCCTTCCGACACCGTGCACGATCCATCGTTCCCAGAGTCTTCCTTGGTGGCCACGCAACAGCGTGTGTGCCAGAGCTGTTACGAGCAGGTCACTGCGACTGTGCCCAACGGGCTCCACACCTCACGGACCACCTCGATGGAACGTATATTCATCGATCAAAGGAGGCTGTCAATACCCAGTCCTACCCGCGCCCAGTCTAGCTCGCAGCTGAGCGACCTTGCTGAGTACGTTCTTCTGTTACCTCCCCATGCCCTGAGGCTGATGGGACGTACGTAGATGCCCTGTCTGCAACACATCTTTGAACGACCTTGGCCCCGCCGAAGTGCAAGAAGCCCATGTGAAGAATTGTCTCGAAGGCGGGAGCGGCAAGGCTCCGCAGTCCGCCAAATACCTTGTGTATAAGCTTCCGGCGGAGAGCGCGTTGATCGGCACCGAGTGTAAGTTTAATGGATCCCACACGTCTAAATATGTGGCTGACAACCCGTGCTCGTAGGCGTCATCTGCTTGGAAGAGTTCGTCCAAGGCTCCACTGTCGCACGCTTGAGCTGCTTATGTAGCTTCCACAACGGTCGGTGTCGCGGTACATTTACGTCTACGTCAACTAACAAAGGCTTCTTAACAGCCTGCTTGTCGTCTTGGCTACAACGCGGACGGAGCTGTCCTGTACATGCCCGGTAGGGACTGGGCGAGACGCATACCCACACTCGTACTACGCTGTGTTTACCCCATGCTGTCGCTGACTATATGCATCTGGATACGGCTCTACTGCTACACATTAATCATTACATCTCGATAGGATAACGCCGTCTTTACTCTTCTCGCGGAATGGAAAAAGGGATGCGTGCCTCGTCGATGCGGATGATACTTGACAGTTCCTCGTAGTCTGGCTCGACGATGTCTTGGCCCTTGATGCCGTCCTCCTGGTCGTCCTCATCCCACCATGCGGGACGGCCTTCTTCGTCTTCCTCGTCGTCTTCATCGTCGTCGTCGTCATCTTCCATATCTGACTCGGAGGGTTTATATGAACTGCACAATGCCGTTAGTCCGGCCCGCAGGGAGTAGGCGAGCGGGAGCTTACACAAATGCCCACATGCGTGCGTCCATCTCGGCTCGCGATAGCTGCTCGCCTTCGATCACTTCTCCGCGCCGTCGTCGCTTGTCGAGGACCTTCTGTTTGTGCTCTTGTTCCCGGACAAATGTGTCGTGTAAGATCTGGTCCGCTTCCTCGTAGGACATCGCGGCCGTCGCCACAGTGTTGCCGGTGCCGGCCTGCAACATCATAACTCGTTAGTAGAAGCACAACGGGCACGAGATGGAGCGCATACCCATCGAGCTAGTGCCCGCTGTTTTGCTCCTATAGGCTTGACAGTGGACTGTATTGGGGACGAGGGCCCGGGGGCGGCGTCGATATTCATGAAATTAGGTTCATCTTCGATGCTGGTCTGCTCGAGCTGGCTCCGGATGCCTTCCACGCCAAGCTCGTTGAGGCGGATTCTTATGGCGGCCTGCTGATCCTCGAGCTGCTTTATGAACGTCGAGCTCGAAGTAGATCTGCGGGCAGCGGAGAAGCGGATCTGAACCGTCACGGCGTGCACACTCGGTGCATAAACGGCACGGACTCACGTCTCGGCGAGGGTCCGCGCATTGTGCTTGTACCGCTCCTCGAGCTCGCGCGGCGAGAGTTTGTGTATGGGGGTGTTGGCGACGCTCCTGACTCCGTCCGGTTTCGGAGGACGCCGCATGAACGACGGCAGGTCCGAGTTCTGCCTCCGCGCACGGGTGGGTGAATGCATGATCGTCGTGGGTGTGCTGATGTAGTAGCAGAGCAGTGTATGCGTGTTCGCGAGGGAGAGGGGTGAGATGGAGGGACAATAGCGGCCGGAGGAGGGAAGATTATATAGGGACAGGGACGGGGCCGGGCGAGTGCGAAGTGGTTCTGATCAGCAGTACGTACGCGGACTGGCTTCTGAATTCAGCAGCCTCAGCCACGCCCCAGTAGCCCTGACGCTCGTTCTAGCCTAAGCACAGCAGCGCACCCCAGCGCCGCCTACTCCGGGGCAGTCTTGTCTGTAACCCGCGGTGTCACCCACTGAGACACAGTACAATTGATGTTACATGGGTAGGCTAATGCGTCGGTCGTGGTACATGGAATATCTCTTCAGGCTCATCGCCATTCCTTTCCCCAATTGGGCCACCCAGCTTTCCTACATGAACATGTCGCGCTACCGAGAACCCAGTCAGGCCAACCGTACACGAATCACGACCACTGGTCACTCACGTATCCAGGAGGCATCAACTCATCGTTGTCGGGATCTTGTCCACCCAGTGGACCTCTAGGGTTGCCCTGTCCAGGGAACGGACCACGCAGCGGACTAGGTCCTATTGGGTCAAACCTAGCGCCGGGAGGCGCACCAAGTGGCGGAAGGAAGCCATCTCCTCCCCAAGGACCATTCCCGCCCGGACCTCTGCCACGCATTCCAGGACCGAAGATGGGGTGGTTGGGACCGACAAACATGCCATCCCCGGAGTTCCCGGGAAACAAGGACGGTGGAGAGAACGGGTTGCTCGGAAATGGGTCGAGGTCGCGCCTACCAATCTCCAGCGGGCTTCGAGGAGATACACGGGGGAAAATATCTTCAGGTGCGTACGGAGGCTGCTCGGGGTGTGGTCGCGCGGGAGGAGCATCGGGCCCTCGAGGGCGGCTAGGACCCGCATTTGTGTCCGCCTGGTCAGTATAGCCATCTTTACGGAGCCCGGGTATCAACTTTTGTACGGTGGTGAGTTTGAGCTGCGACACGAAGTCGTCCACACGGTTTGAGGATATAAATCCATGTACAAGCGGGGAAGGAGCGGAGGAGGAAAGATCATGAGGGAAAAATGATGCGGATGTGAAATCAGTAGTAGAGATATCTAGCGTAGCGGCCTTATCAGTCTGTTTGGGAGACTATCAGTATATAGCGTATACATAGTAGACGTAGGAAGCTTACCTCGATTGCGATCGAGTTTATGAGGGTACGGCTGCCGAGCTTTACCACTTTCACCAAGAATTCCAGGCTACTCTGTTCATGTTTATATCTCAAGGCATAGTTCCCAGGACCATGCTGATTCCACTCCTCAGGCAGCACGTTGTCCTCGAAAGTACGCGTAGGCCCGCTCTCGTCTATGCCAATAAGGCGAAAGCCAAGGACGGTGAACACTGTATGCACAAGCGCAGCGAGGGCATCCTGGGGGGATTCAAGTTTCTTCTTTTTATCTGGAAGCACGTTCGGTAAAGCATGCAAGAGGGCAGATGCGTCGAGTATATTCGTCGACATCGTCGTTGAAGAGGAAGAGACGGGGACGCCTAAGCCCAATCGCGAAGCGCCCAACCTACGCAATCGTGCTCGATTTGGGGATGCTACAAATACCAACAAGCAAGCATACGGGCGCCTAATCATACCTCGGTCTTCGCGCGCGTCACGGTCTTGCGTTTACAAGGGTCCCTCCATCGACTCCGCTGTGAACTCGCTGCTCCATTTACAATGGCTCGGAGAGACAGATCCTATTCGCCAGACTCGCCGAATAAGAGGGTAAGGCCTTCTCACCGCTCTTCACCGCGGTCTCCGTCGCCGACCAGGCGCAACGCCCAAAGGCCCACTAGATCGAGGTACGACGACGACCGGGAAAGAGATGGCTACCGCGACAGAGACAGAGACCGGGACGGTCATCGAGAAAGGGATAGAGACGGGCACAGGGACCGCGACCGGGATAGGGAGAGGGACGTGAGAGACCGAGATAGGGAGAGGGAGAGGGACCGCGACCGGGACAGGTATCGCGACGACAGGTATCGCGATGACCGCCGACGGGATCACCGCGACGACCGGCGGGACGACCGCCGCCGCTCGCGCTCGAGGGACCGTCGGGACAGGGACCGTGACCGGCAGCCGTCCCCCCCGCGAGCTCCATCGCAGTCCGAAAGCAAGCCTGCCACGCCTCCAGTAGAAGACGAGAAGCTCAAGGCCAAACGAGCGAAGCTCGAGGCGTGGAAGAAGGAGCGCGAGGCCAAGAAGGCTCTAGACGAGGCGAAGGCGAAGGCAATGGCTTTGGCCGGGAAATCCGCTGCCGGTGAGTGTTTCGGTGTTCTTGCTGCCACTTCGTGATTTCACACCACTTGATCCTTTATAGCTGCGACGTCTGGTTCCACGGCGGGCTCGCTCAACCGCTCGGCTCTGGGGAGCCTCGGGCTCAAAGGTCTGCCTCTGAAGCCTGATCTGCTGAAGTCTAAATCTGCTGCGGTTTTTGACGACTCTGAGGAGACAAAACGGAAGTTGCAGACACTCGACCTTCCCGAGGTTGACATGACAATGACGGACGAGCAGAGTAAGGTTGGAAGCCTGGAAGGTGATGATGAGGATGAAGAGACCACCACTACTACTCAAGCTACTAAAGTCCCCGAAGCAATGGACGAGGACGATGACATCGACCCGCTAGACGCATTTATGAGCGGCGTCAAGGAGGAGGTCAAGAAGGTTAACCTCGAGGACATGAGGAAGTTGAAGACAACGGCCAATCTCGGTGTACGCTTAGACGAGAATGGAGACGATGCAGAGGAGGCAGGCCCAGAGCTAGATGAACTTGATGCCACAGAACTGAACCCGGAAGACATTTTGGCCCTCGCCGCGAAGAAGGCGAAGAAAAAGGATCTTGCTGCTGTCGACCACGCAAAGGTCCCGTATGAACCCTTCCGCAAAGAGTTCTATATCGCTCCTCCAGATGTTACAGAGATGACAGACGAGGAAGCCGACCTTCTTCGCCTCGAACTCGATGGTATCAAAATCCGTGGAGTTGATTGTCCTCGTCCAGTCACCAAATGGAGCCATTTCGGCCTTCCTGCGGTCTGGTAAGTCGTTTGCGCGTCCGAGATATTCAGAATCCTCATTGCTGCTCGATATAGCCTTGAGGTTATTAAAAGGCTCGGCTACACCGGTCCTACACCTATTCAGGCGCAAGCCATTCCTGCCATCATGTCTGGACGAGACGTCATTGGTGTGGCCAAGACAGGGTCTGGTAAGACCATCGCGTTCCTTCTTCCCATGTTCCGTCATATCAAGGACCAACGACCTCTCGAGCAAATGGAGGGGCCTATCGCAGTCATCATGACTCCAACTCGCGAGCTGGCTGTCCAAATTCACCGCGAGTGTAAGCCTTTCCTTCGTGTTCTCGGCCTACGTGTGAGTGATACTGCTTTACTCATGTCGAACAATGTCTAATTTTCTGTTACAGGCCGTTTGCGCGTACGGTGGTTCACCAATCAAGGACCAAATTGCGGAGATGAAGAAGGGCGCTGAGATCATCGTATGCACACCCGGACGGATGATCGACCTACTTACAGCCAATTCTGGCCGCGTAACGAACCTCAAGCGCGTGACGTACCTTGTCCTTGATGAGGCGGACCGTATGTTCGACATGGGTTTCGAGCCTCAAGTCATGAAGATAGTGAACAACATTCGTCCTGACAGGCAGACCGTCCTTTTCTCCGCAACATTCCCGCGGCAGATGGACTCGCTGGCGCGGAAGATCCTACGTAAGCCCCTCGAAATTACTGTAGGTGGGCGTTCGGTGGTTGCAGCCGAGATCGAGCAGATTGTGGAGGTACGGGACGAGGAGTCCAAGTTCAACCGTCTGCTCGAGATATTGGGTCAAACATACAACGAGGACCCCGAGTGCCGCACACTCATCTTCGTCGATAGGCAAGAGGGCGCGGACAACCTACTGCGCGAGCTCATGCGCAAGGGATATCTCTGCATGTCGTTACACGGCGGCAAGGATCAAGTTGACCGCGATTCCACTATCGCAGATTTCAAGTCGGGCGTCGTCCCCGTCGTCATCGCCACTTCTGTCGCAGCACGTGGACTTGATGTCAAGCAGCTGAAGCTTGTCATAAATTATGACGCGCCGAATCATATGGAGGACTATGTTCACCGCGCCGGTCGTACAGGGCGCGCAGGCAACAAAGGGACATGTGTCACTTTCATCACTCCGGAGCAGGACAGGTACTCTGTTGACATCTACCGCGCGCTTAAGGCAAGCAATGCTCCAGTACCCAAGGAACTGGAGGATCTCGCCAACGGTGAGTGACGTTACAAATTGCCCCGGGATAGTGGATGCTGAGCACAGACGCAGGTTTCCTCGAGAAAGTCAAGTCCGGCAAGGCCAAGGTTGCGGGATCAGGCTTCGGCGGCAAGGGTCTCGATAGGCTCGACCAGGAACGCGAGATCAAGGAGAAGGCCGAACGGAAGGCTTACGGCGAGCCAGAAGAAGAGAAGGCGGAGGCCGCCGCAGAGACCAAGGCGGCTGCTCCCACGGACGACATGACCTTCGGTAACTTCAAGGTCGAGGTCAAACGCGGCCCTGCTCCTGACTCCTCGAAGGGTCTACTTGGCGTTGCCGGCGCAGCGGCGGCCGCGCGTCGCCTTGCCCAACAGAAGGAGGAAGAGAAGATCCAGAACTCGCTGCGTGCCGCGCAGGAGGCTGCCGACCGCGCGGGCAAGGACACTCCCGCACACAAGCAGGCGATCAGCGTTGTGGCGAAGCTCAACGCGCAACTCCGAGCTCACAAGCTCGTGGCACAGTCGCAAATCCAGCACGAGGAGCTCACGACGAAGCGCAATGCGATCGATGCGACCGAGTTCCATGCTGTTATTCCCATCAACGACTACCCCCAGAAAGCGCGGTGGCGTGTCACAAACAAGGAGACCATGGTGCAACTCATCGATATGACCGGGGCTTCGGTTACCAACAAGGGTGAGGGCGCCAGCGCTGCACTTCTGTGTTTAGCTGACTCACCGGTCGGGTACAGGTATTTACTACGAGCCCGGAAAGGAACCTCCCCCGGAGGGTCCGCCGAAGCTGCATCTCCTCATCGAGTCAAACGAGGAATGGCGTGTAAGTGAACAGGCTGTCAACTGCGTGTCCGAGACCGGTGCTCATAAAACGTTTGCAGGTGGAGCAAGCTGTTCGGGAAATCAAGCGTCTGCTGGTGGAGGCGTCCACTGCGGCGATCCAAGCAGAGGCGCGCAACCCGACGGCGACGGCAGGAAGATACAGTGTTGTATGAGATGTTGTATCGTTGGCGGAACGTGGAGAGCCCGTCCTTCGTCCTTTCGTACGTCTCGCAATATGAATATTTCTATCTAACTTCGTCTCTGTATACCGCGTGACTTGTGGATAATGCAATTCATAATCCGGTGAGTACTCGGGCATCGGTTTTAGCGCGTCGTAGTACCTGCAGCGCCCAAACCCCGAGTCTTTCGGACCAACTTCGATCCTATCAACGCGGAAGAGCTCTCACGAGCGGATCGGCTTCTCAGGGCTCAGTGACATATTGACTAGACTTGCTGACGCTACTTGCATCCGACGCAACAACGACGCCAGGACGACGCGACACAACCGAAGTAGATCTGCCAGTGTTGAGCTGGGAAAATTGGGTGATGCGTTGCTCAAGCAGTGTATTTGACGAGGTAAGAGAGACATAAAACTCATTCGTCCGTGTTTACGCGAACGCGCACAGTATTCACGCAGTAGGGCGGGTCACCGGCTCCAGTAATTGACAGAAAGGCGCCTCGTCTACAAATCGCACCTGACAGTCATAGTGGACCGATTCATATATAGTCGCTTGAGCCTCGACCCCGTGCTCTCTATCCTCGTTTATCCCACCCTCTCCCGGTGAAGCCCCCTCGCGATGTCGGACAGCCAACACGACAACGCGCCCCACTCCCCGGTGTACAGGACGTACAGGGGACACACACCAAGTGCCTCCACGGGGACCCTTGTCTCTCCGGTGTTGGAGATCACAGAGGACATTCCCCCGGTGCCGCCAAACCCTGTGGTTCTCAGAACCATTCGGGGCATCCCGACCATCTCCACAGGCACCCTTGCGCCCCGCTATCCGGCCGAGTTCAGCGAAGAGGACCTAAATGTAGCCAACAATGCGTACAGGTTACAAACCATCCGGGGTATCCCGACCATCTCGGCAGCCACGCTCGTTCCTTCTCACGCAGGGTTCAGCATGGATGACCTCAACGATCCCAACCCATCGCAGACCTTCAAGACTATTCGCGGCATCCCGACAGTCTCTACGCGCACACTCGTTCCTCCACAGATGGAAAACAAGGAGTTTGGTGTAGATCCAAGCAAATTTCAGGCTGTGCTGCACGGAGGGGAGGGTGAGTCTGCGTTTCCCGAGGACAAGAAGGTACGTCGATGGTGGATAGGCTTGGCTTAATATGGGTGCGTGTGGGTCCTCATCATCGGCTACCAGGAAGAGGCGTTCGAGAACGCCGAGGATGACTGGGCGCACGATCCCATCAATCCGAGAAATTGGCCGTTCGGGAAGAAATGGCTCATGGTCTCGATCGTAAGCCTCGCTGATCATCTTTTTCGTCACAACTATGCTAACCGAGAACTTGCAGGTGTCGTTGTATACCTTCGTAGCACCACTGGGGTCTTCCATGATGGCCCCGGCGCTCCCGGACATTGCTGCCCACTACGGCATCGCGCCAACGAACGAGACTGAAATAGCAGCACTGCTCAGTATTTTCCTACTCACATTCGCCATTGGCCCACTCTTCCTGGCACCATTATCGGAGATTTATGGCCGTACATGGGTGAGTGTTTTCACACCAAACCGATTATGTTTGACCCGATATTGATTGATGTCTGGTTTGCTTAGGTCATGCACATAGGAAACTTGCTATACATTGCCTTCAATTTCGGCTGTGCATATGCTCCGGCAGTAGGCTCCTTCATGGGGTTCCGTATCCTTGGTATGTCCTCACCGTAATTTGCAATTATTTCCGTAGTACTCAGTTCCGCTAGCCGGCTTTGCTGGAAGCGCATCCATCGCATGCGGCGGAGGTACTGTTAGCGACCTCTTCTCAGAAAAGGAACGGGCTTCGGCCATGGCCTTATACTCTCTTGGCCCCCTTCTGGGCCCCGTCGTTGGGCCTGTTGCGGGCGGTTTCATCGCGGAAACTATCGGCTTCAAGTACATCTTCGTCCTTGTTGCAGGTTTGGCTGCCATATCGGCTGCCTTCGGTATTCCCTTTCTTCGCGAAACCTACCATCCTATCATTCGCCTGCGTCGGGCCAAGCAGTCGTCAGACCCAGAAGCAGCTGCCCAGCTTCATCCCCATCTCGTCGCTGATCATGGTGGAAGCGCCTTGAAGAGGATATGGGTGGACATGACGAGGCCCTTCATCCTGCTGGTGAAGAGTATTATTTGCCTTTTGCTGAGTGTGTACATGGCGCTGTGAGTACCGCTGGGAGCTGCAACGTTAGATCTAGTCTAATCGCTCCGTTCACAGCATGTACGGTATCTACTACTTGATGTTCGCGGTCTTTCCCGGTAAGTCATATGGGCATGGTGTTCCAGAGGATACGCCCTGACTCTGTTTGCAGAGGTCTTTACAAGAATCTACGGCTTCAACACTGGCACGGGTGGTTTGGCCTACATCGGGCTGGGTGTCGGCTTCGTCGGTGCTACTTTGTTTGGCGCGAACTTCGCTGATAAGGTGTATGCTCGGGTATGTGGACTTGATGTTCGACCATAATCAGGTTACTGATAGCAGAACCACGACTTCGCAGCTGGTGGCAAAGAATGGTGGCAAGGGCAAGCCTGAGTTCCGTATCCCAGCACTAATCTTCGGCTCCATCTTCGTCCCTATTGGTGTCTTGTGAGTCTCTCGTATTATTTATGGTGTTACTTCTCTAATATATACTCCAGCTGGTACGGCTGGTCTGCGCAAGCGCATGTTCATTGGATCATGCCCATCATTGGTACTGGCATCTTCGGATTCGGCATGATGACCACCTTGTACGCACCTCTAATTAATCTGTTCTCAAAAGGTGCTCTAACATCTTGCTTTGCTTTATATAGCCTTCCTATTCAATTGTATTTGGTCGACACCTTCACATATGCCGCCAGCGCCCTCGCCGCCGCTGCAGTACGTACAAAGCCTCACTCTCATGCCCTATTTGCTAACTAAAATGCTGTTATAGGTCTTGCGTTCTATCTTCGGTTGCGCATTCCCCCTATTTGGTAGCCAGATGTTCGACAAGCTCGGCCTCGGCGGAGGCAACTCGCTGTTAGCAGGGCTTGCTATTGCCCTGGGAATCCCGTTCCCAATCTTTTTATGGTTCTACGGCGAGCGTATGCGCGCGACGAGCAGTCTCGCGCGCTGATTTGCTATCGTTCCCCCTCGTTCTTCGCCGATATATATTCTCCAATACTGTAGATAGAGCCGAACCGTTGCATCGCGGGCGGGGCGCCAAGTTGGCGCGTGCGCCGGTCGTAGTAGGCTGCTTGGTTGCACACACCACTTAATAACCTGGGGACGGCATAGCTCCGGTCTCCCTTGTTCTGTCCTTTATCGCACCATCATACTGTACACCCCGGACAATGCGTAGCTTTACTGGTCCTGCCGACATCTTAATCTTGTGTAGCTTGATAGATGTTGTAAACCCAGATTTCGTAATGTATACAAACACACCACAAAGGTCTTCGCAGGAGCAAGTCTGTCGAGCAATTAATACTGGCGGTTGAATAGGTGAAGCGCGTATCTTATCACATACACTCGGGTCGTAAGTGTTATGAAAACGTATGTACAATTGACAACAGAACTATAGCTCCGACAATAGAAGCCGTTCATCGCCCAAGGCCAAATCCTCTTGATTTCGTGCTGGAGCCCAATCCGCTGTCGGTGGACGCACGCACCCGCCGCTCGACATCAGTGATCTTGGTGTCCAGCTCGCTCACAGCACTGTCTATCCACTGTAGGCTCTCCAGGTGGCTGCTCAAAATCTGTGCGATCTGGCCTATGGCGTCCTCGCCAGCGTCCTGTGATTGGCTGTTCGTACCATTTGCGGGCAGCGAGAGCGCATTCACGGCGTCGATCATCTGCATGAGCGAGCCGGATAAATCGTCCAAATGGCCATGAAGCTCTGTGGCGACCATGTAGCTGTGCATGGGAGTGAGCGTGCAGCTAACCGAGTTAACTGTCAAGGCGTACTTCTTGTCCCGTTCGGTGTCCGCCGGGCCAGTGTCAAGCGCGCGGAGGCTACTTCCTTGCCCACCAAGGATCTCTTCCGAGGTCTTCTCATAAGCATCAAGGGTCGACGCGAGGTCTTTTTGTTGCTGCTCGATGTGATCGAGGGACTGGTCAATGTCGTTCTGTTCCCGCTCAGCCGCGAGAACGGTGGCATACAACCGTGCGAGCTATTTGTGGGGGGTCAGTACCAACGAGTTCACTCCGATAACCGCACTTCTCACGTTGTTACCATTTTCAATCAGCGCCCGATCCCATACGGCAACCTCACCAGCGAACTTATTAAACTCCCGGACGTGGGTTTCCAATTCGTTGGACCACCTATTGACAATCTCTTCAATCGTCTTGCCGCGAAGCATTGACGGTGGCGGGACAGCGATGGTAGGGACACTCGCGGCAGTAGATGTGCCAGACGTACCCGCAGCAGGAGCTGCCGCTGCAAGAGAATGTTAGTTCATGATTTACGATAACAACATGCAACACACCAGGTGCACCGGGTTTACTTGTAGCATTTGTAGTAGCTGATGCTGTCAAAAATACGTTTTTAGAGTACGGGCAAGATGGATTATCTAGCGAACCTGTATCTGTTTTCTTGACACCGAACAGACCGAACGAAGGCGCCGCAGGAGCTATTGTGGTTTAGCATGCACTAAACCAATGGTAACCAAGGTTTCTCACCGGCTGCGCCATCCTTCTTCTCTTCCGGCTTCGCGCCGCCCAAGTTGAAGAGCGACGGCGTCGTGCCTTCACATACAATCGTCATCAGGTTGTTCCACGGTCGCTCGTTCCGGGGGAGGCTCACCAGCAGCGCCGGCATTTGTCGACGAGGCAGTTGCAGAAGCATCCTTGTTACCTCCGAGATTGAAGGTCGGCAAAGTAGGTGCGGCAGGAGCGGCCCCCGACGCCCCTGTGCCGACTGCAGGCGTAGTCGTTGAGGTTGCTGGTTTGCCGAAGAGGCCGCCACCGAAAAGACCGCCGGACGGGGCCGCAGGGGTCGTCCCAGTCGCACCCGGCGCACCGGCGGCATTCGCAGTGGCCGTGGCACCCTGCGGGTCAGCGGGCTTTGGTGGAAGACCGAACAGGCCGCCGGAAGGTACGGCTATACGCCAGTTTATTAGCCCCCCTGGTACTTGCATTCCGAAAATGACACTGAAGTTCCATACCTCCAGAAGCGGGGTTAGAGGTGGTATTGGCGGTGTTGGTGCTCGTTTGGCCAAAGACTACGATAGGGTTGATTAGCCACGGCTTAAGAGAAACTGTAGAGTGTTGACTTACGGCCCCCTCCTGCGGCCGGAGTGGAAGACGCAGCGTTGGGCTGGCCAGCTGGTTTCGCTCCAAACAACCCACCTCCGGCAGGAGCGCCACCGAAGAGAGTGCTCCCACCATTCGTCGGGTTCGGGTTCGTGCTCGCGTTCGCCGCACTTGACGCCCCAGCACCACCGAAGAGCGTACTCCCGCCAGTATTAGAGGGTGCACCACCAAAGAGCGTGCTACCCGCCGGGGGCGCGCCCGCAGGTGTGGTCCCGGCCGGGGGTGCTGCGGGCTTCGCGCCAAAGAGACCGTTTCCGCCCGTACCAGAGCCAAAGATTCCACCAGTAGAGCCGGCAGTACCGGCAACAGGAGTTGTGCTCGCGGTGTTTGAGGCCGGTTTCGAGCCGAAGATACTACCACCTGTCGTTCCCCCTCCACCAAACAGCCCGCCACCCGCGTTCGTCGATCCTGCTGCCGGCGCTGGGGTAGAAGACGTGTTTGCAGTGTTTCCGAAGAGTCCACCTCCGGGTGCGGAGGCCGTAGTATTTGTCGTTGACCCGAATAATCCTCCACCCGGAGCGGGTGTGCTAGATGATTGACCGAAGAGCCCACCACCGGGAGCAGGCGTGCTTGAGGCGTTGTTGCTAGAGCCAAATAGCCCACCCCCTGCGGGCTTAGCTGTGTCGCACACATGCCAATGTGAGCAACATGCAAATATGCAGCATGACCATCAAACGCACCCCCGAAAGTTGAACCACCGAAGATACCACCTCCAGCCGTGCCTGTTCCTCCTGCAGGTGGCTGGCCAAGGAAACCGCCGCCAGTGCCCGGATTCCCTGTAGTCTGATTGGTGTTACCTCCCGCGCCCTGGCCAAAGAAACTCATGATGACGAGGAGTGTAGTAAGGGGTAGAAGCAGAAAGAAAGAGACTACAGCAACGCGTGTACTACTAGGCCGCGAGCTCAAGACGCGCCTTCCAGTCACGTGCAACACGCCTTGATTCCAAAGGGCTTTCACTTACGGAACGGAATATCATGAATAAGCCCGTAGCGCCGACAAGCGGCATTGCCCACTACCGAGCAGCGGTGCTAATGAGGAGAGATCTAAATATTTATGGACATTCATTGTTGGATCAACCCCAGTCGGCGCATAACCCCATATGCTATCATTTAAAGACATCTTGAAACAGCGGCCTATACTTTTCATTACGGGTGACCAAAAGCAAGCTTGACGGTAAGCAGAGGTCTGTGCAAGACTCCGAACTTCGAAGGCTTCAGCACGGTCGCAGGCTGAGCGCTGAGCGCTGAGCTCGCAGCAGGAAATGGGGAAGAAGGCACATGATTTGTCACGTGAAAAAACACTTTCCCACAGGCCTAATTCACGACTTGGCAGGTGCTGCGGTGCAAGCCCGCAGCGTCCGATTCCACCAACTCAGGTTGAACAGACAAGCCTGTATTATGACACAATTTATACACAGCATATTATACATGTATCAGCCCATTTATTTTGGCTTTGGCTTCTCTCTACCGGGGGCTAGACAACACTTTGAACCTTGGTGTCGATAATCTAGGTCTAACCACCACCGGGCCATCCTTGGGCTCCCATTCAATATAAGTACCATAATCACCCAAGTTATTCTATTCAATAGTCCAGATATCTGACCTAGTAGGCGATCTACATAGGCCAGGTTTCGAAAATTCAGTCCGGCCCATCTGCTGACCCTATATAGAACTTAGAGCTATTGCAACAGGCACCATCCTGCTAGTTGCATGGTCCCCGGACTAGGGGCCCCAACCAGCTGGGATTGGGGTGTTGAATTCCAATGTATCATCCGGCTTGTGGCAGAGTGCCAAACCGTGTACATAAAGGCTTTCACTTCCGATGCAAACGAGGCTCAAGCCCTGCAGCGGGCAGAAACTGAGGATCTCGCGAGTCTCAGACATAACTGCATCACGTAAGTAGTACTCCCACCGATAAATATCTGGTTGGCCACCGTTCCCCAAATTTGGCAGGCATAGGAAGTCAAGGTATAGAGCCAAAGAAGGGATGGGAGGGGAGGTCCAAGTGCGACACACCACTATATTTCCTATAGAAACCTGCTTGGAAGGGGAAAAGCTAGAAAGACTCGAACTCAACTCGGAGAAGGGTCATTCGGACTCGTACGCGTCGTAGGAGAGCAGAACCTCACGTGCCGGCACCTATCAACCTGATGTCATAGTGTCACAAAACTGTACAGGTTTACCCATTTACAGTAATTTTTAAGCGAGATCTGCCATCACGATGTCCAGCAGAATGCTTAGCTAATCTCTGCGACCGTCCTCTGAGATTCACTGCAAACTCGGAAAAATCTTCCCACGGTTAAATGCCCCGATTACGCGCCCTAATCGTGTTGTTTACGGGCAGTCATGGAGCGGATTTAATGCCGGGCGGGAACCAGGAAAACGCCCCCTCTTCACTGTCTACAGACCATGTATATTCATAGTAATCCCAATCTGTAGACATGGCATTTACAGGCCGAAGAGTGTGTATTGAGGCTCCCTACCATATGGACATTGGACGGCTCTGCCACACGTAAATTCTGAATATGCTGTCAATACACTATGCAGATTCCTGGATTACGGACTCCATTCCGAGTGTACGAACCCGTACACTCCATATATTCACGGTGTGCATGATTGTCCATACGCTGTATCCCGAATGTGTGCGACAGTCAATGACATATATTCCGAGTGCGGAAGTGCATATATGGTAATTGAATGGGCGCTACTGCAAGCCCTGCCTGGCTCGCCGACGCCGCAAGCCATACAAAAAAAACTCATACCGGGACCGCCATGAGCGACCCACCTTCCACAGGAAATCCCCTGACCCACCCGAGCCAGCCCACTCCCCTGCCACCCGATACAAATGGAAATAATCCACCTGATACACCCCGTCCAGGGCCTGCTCGCCAGCCCCACAGTTCACCATTTGAGGCAGCTTCGGGCTATACTGGCACACCTCCTTTCAGGTTTGGCTTGAGTCCGGGTTCTGGAAATGCTCAGTACGGTGAGCCATTTTTCGGAGACAGTCATAACACTGTAGGGGACTTACCAAGCCCTTTGTGTCTGTCAGCATCTGGCCCGCCTGTAGGACATCCTCACACCTTCCACTGAACGCTTGCAGAATCGTGAAATCCAGGGGTAAGGAGCCCACGGATATCCCCAGTATAACTAGTGATTGCCCCGTCTAACTAGTGAGTCTCCGGGGTTATACTGGGGGATGCGACCATGGAGATACCGGAGTAGGATGACAGGATTCAACGGTAGAGAGTCGGGGGGGTCTGAGGGGGGATATATCCTAGTAAGACCGTTGATTTAGACACAATGAAATATCACTAGTCATACACACGATTTCCGGACGTGCTAGGTTGGTAAATGCACTGGTCTAAACGGTATATGTCACAGCCATTTAGGCGCATGAAGAGCATACGAAACATATGAATTGGGTAGGAGGTGGCTTCGCAACACTACTATAGCTAATGCTAGTGACTAGGAAGGAACAACAGGAACGTGTGCGAGCTTGCGCTTTTTCGCGGGGGGGAGGGGAAGGTCATCTATATCGTCTGCACGTACCATTGCGCCTTCGTCGTCCCCGGATATCCCACTCGCCATTCCTGCATTCCCAGCATCACCAGCCCCCTCGACGACATCCTCCCCATCCTCACCGGCATCCAAGCCCAGGATGCTTGCAGAATCGTTGAGATCTTCGTTGCTGTCATCGCTGTCTTCATCACTAGAGGATTCGACATCGTGTTTCTCCGCAAGCGTACGCCGTGTACTAGCGGCTTGTGCAACGCGGTCGATGATACTTGGCACGTTGGCTTGGACTCTGCCGACCCTCCTCGAGGCGTCTTTGACAATGCGGCGGCCGTTCTCGTCGGTGGTAACTACGAATTTCCCGTTTTCGATATGGTCCTTGCGACGGTTGGCTAGAAATTGTATGATGATCTGTGCTGTAGCCCAGTCGTTGATGAAGCGAGAAAGGTAAGGTTGAGCGTCCCGAGCCTGCGAGAGTGACCAGTATTAGGTGACCATCACGTCACTCAGACCGCGTTGCGCGCTGCGCGTCTCCCACAGAATGCCACTTACCAGCTCGTACACGGCCCCCAACGTCGCGGGATGTTGCTGGCGAATCCCTACTTTGAAATCTAAGTGGCCTTGAATCACGACATTGCGAACAGTGTCCTAGTGTAACAACATGAAAATGGTATGTCCTAGGTCGAGCCGCTGTAAGATTCCACTCACGAGAATGTCGTTGTAGAAGGCTTTATCATCCTTCAAACCCATTGCCTCCCTCAACGAGTAATGCTTTCCTGCCGTCCCATACGGTTTCGGTATCATGTCGGACTTACTGTAAGTCTTTGCATTCTTATCGACAGCCTTCTGAAGCTTTGCAAGTTCCTCCTCTGCTTTCCTTCGCGCGTCTGCTTCTTCTTTAAGTTGGGCTATGGATGGGTTGAGATCACCAAACTGACCTAGAGTGCGCTAGTGACGAAGAAGGTGAGACTTACCTCTCATTGAGGCAAGTTCTGACTGCTCTGACTGTACAGCCGAAGAAGCAAGATCGCTCCCAGCGGTGCGTAGTCCTGGTTGGACACGCGAGGCCTTCGGTCTGGCTGCTGACACTCTGGTACTGCTTTTAGTCTTCTTGGTTGGTGGCACTGTGTTCGTCGTTGGTGCGAGCTCGGCGGAAGGGAGCACAGCTGGGAGTTGCGTGTGGGCGCATGCACAAAAAGGTGAATCCACTCACATACCTTCTGTACTATTGGCTGCTGACCCTTGGACGCTACCTACATGATCGCCTTCGGATTGTGCAGCTTTCTTCTTTTTTCTAGTCACTTCGGGCTGACCTGCAGTGCTTGTCGCATTCCCCACCCTCCCCGCACGGCCTCGGTTCTTCTGCAAAGATTTACGACCACTTCCAATGCCCTCCCCTGCGGCCTGTTCGTTCGCTCCCTCCCTGGTATCCTCCACATCCTCTACAGCTTTCAGGTTCGTGCGTGCCTTGCGCTGGTGTTTGGATGGTAAGTACAGCTCCTCGACTGTCCTTGCTTATGCTTACAGCAGTCGCGCCATTCCGTTTAGCCTTGCTGACTCCTTTGGCAGCTCTGTCGTTGGTGGCCATTCAGTGCACGTAGAGGTTAAGGAGAGCAAGAGGGCCACGTCTCGCCCACACATGCGCAGTGAGCAATGTCTGAGACCAGGGGGACGGTGAATGGTGGCGGCAGGATTTTCGCACGCGCGTGCACAGCGGCCTTCTTGACTCTTAGATATTGCCTCTCACTTCGTTCTCACTATATTATCATCTGCTGCATGCAGCGATCTCCTTTCTACTCCTGTGTGCCATTCCGCAGACTTCTCTATGGCTCGAAATGTTGGTGCAATTTTTCGACGGTCAGCAAAGAAAGCAAGCACAGCCGAGAAAACTTGCTGCCCATGTTGCAATAAGCTCGTCTCGAACAGTACACTACTCCGGCATCGTAAAGAAAAGGCTCCTCCACATGTCCGCGCTTCTCAAGCCCTTCGCAATGCCTTGCTACGACGCCGACATGATCATGTGCACGGCTCAGGTTCCGAAAATCAAAACACTCGGGCTATATCCTCTGAAGAAGAAATGGATGACGGCGATTCTGGGACAGGTGCGTTTGCTGCTACATATGGTCGCCCTTTGGTTGCGAGCGGCTCTTGCGCAGGTGATAAGTTAGAGCCGCTTCGGGAGGAAGAAGCCGTGGAGGGTAGTTCTAGGATGGACACAAGCAGTACAGTCGATCTTGAGCATACTGGTGCGTGGAATGTCAATGATATTGGGTAAATCTAAAACAGCACACTTCAGAATCCCTACAAGAATCACGTAGTGACCCTTCGACCCCTGGAGCCTCTCCGAGAATAAACCTCATTGAGCATCTCTGTGACCATTTGCGCTCGAAAGCTCGGAATCCTGTCGTCGTCGAGGATGATGACAGTGACTCAGAGGAAGATGAGGATGAAGAAGCACCAGCTCACGAGCATAGCGATTATGAAAACCTTGCAGGCGAAGATGATGTAGAGTGGGATGATGATGATGATATCTACAACCCGGAACTATCAGCTCATGACCGGTTGTATGCTAAATTTATGCAAGAAGCGGCTCAACTCGGTGAGTCGAGCTGGTCTATTTGAAGATTTGCGCTTGCGATTGGTTCAAAATTAACACAACCATTGGTTCATAGAGAACCACCTCAACGAACCCGATAAAGCCATCTTGCGCGCATTTGCCTTCGCAGTCCAAAACAACCTAAATGAAACCACCTTTCAACAAATTCCCGCCGCCTTCCCTACTGAGCAGCTACCTACCTTGAAGAAGCTCCGTGCTTGGGTTGCATTTCTCTCCGGTATTGACGTTCAACGGTATGACTGCTGTGTTGACTCGTGTGTGGCATACACTGGCCCTCTGTCCGACTTGCAACAGTGCCCCTACTGCAAGACATCACGCTATGATGACTACGGAAAGCCTCGCAGGCAGTTTTCCTATCTGCCACTCAAGCCACGCCTGCTCGCGCACCGTCAGCATCAAGAAACGGCAGAAAAGATGCGATACCGAGGGGACTACGTTCCGGACGCTCAAGGAGGAATCACGGATGTGTTCGATGGGACACACTACCGGGAGCTCTGTCAGAAGCGTATCGTTGTGGACGGTCAAGATCTTGGACAGACCTTCTTTTCTGACGGCCGTGATATTGCTCTTGGTCTCTCAACTGATGGCTTTGCTCCCTGGCGACGCCGCAAGAAAACTGCCTGGCCCATCATCGTCTATAACTATAATCTACCCCCTGAAATCCGCTTCCACCACGAGTTCATCATCCCACTTGGCGTCGTTCCTGGTCCCAAGAAGCCGAAGGACTTTGATTCGTTCTTGTGGCCGTTCGTGAAGGAAATGTTGCAGCTCGCCATTGGGGTCCCAGCTCATGATCCACTCACCTCCGCCCTCTTCGTCCAGCGTGCATTCCTAATCCTAGTATCTGGGGACATGCCTGCTGTCGCAATGGTCATGCAGATGAAGGGGCACAACGGTCTCGTCCCCTGTCGAATGTGCACCATCAAGGGGCTCTGTGTGCCCGGTGCGCGTGCAACAACTCACTATGTCCCGTTGGATCGGTCACGCCACCCGCTCGTTCGCGAGGATCCCGAAGCAATATCTACTTACGACCCGGACAAACTGCCTCTTCGCACACATGAAGAGATTGTAGCGCAAGGCTCCGAAGTGATGATGGCCGCAAGCAACGCCGAAGCAGGGCGGCTCGCGCGGCAGTACGGCGTCAAAGGGCGCTCTCTTCTCACATACTTACCATCTCTTTCCTTCCCGCTGTCTTTCCCCTACGACTTCATGCACCTCATCTGGGAAAACCTGATCCCAAACCTCATTTCACTTTGGACGGGCGGGTTCAAAAAGCTCAACCAAGGTCAACACACGTACGGACTCTCCGGTACTGTCTGGGATGCCATTGGTGAGGCCACTGCACGATCAGGAGACACGATTCCGACTATCTTCGGCCCTCGCATGGGAAACATCGCGAAGGATCGTTCTGCAGCGACGGCAGATGCTTGGTCCCTTTGGACGCTGTATCTTGCCCCTGTTCTCCTTCGCCAGCGGTTTGCACATGTCCGGTATTATGAGCACTTTGTTGATTTAGTTCAACTTCTTCTTCTGTGCCTACAGTTTGAGATCTCCGCGGCCGACCTGGAGCAGATTAGACAAGGCTTTGTCTGTTGGGTCAAGAAGTATGAAGAGTACGTATTTATGCTCATTTTGAATATACTGGTTTAGTTAACATCGTCAATGATCCAATTCTACCTAGATACTACTACCAGTACATGCCTAGCCGCCTTCCAACATGCCCAGTGACCGTACACGCCCTCCTCCACATCGCCGATGGCATTAAAGCGGCTGGACCTGTGTGGGCGTACTGGGCGTTCCCGATGGAGCGCTTCTGTGGCCGACTGCAACCGGCGATCAAGAACCGGCGCTATCCTTGGGCTAGCATCGACCGGCGCATTCTTGAGCTTGCCCGTCTCTCACAAATCAAGCTCATGTACAACCTGCATGAGGAACTATCTCTCAAGCCCCCCGTTCCACCTGAAGATGTCTGCCGGCGTGGTGAGGTCGCCTTCCCGGAGTGTGAGTGCTTTTCGAAACAGTTTCCAGTGAATAGATAACATTTACTGATGATCTTACTGCAGATCCGACGTGCATTTTAGGCACACCACGACGCGTCATTGTTCCCGACAAAGGTCTCCTCGACAAGATTATTGGCTGCCTGGTTACACGCCTCGAGCGGCAACCAAATACGATTCGTATGCATCTTCCACATGACATCGAGCAGTTTGGTCGAGTTCGCATCCTTGGAGCGGGAGATATTATTGATGCAGCAGCGTTGGTGAGAAGAGCAGGAGATAGGCGCGACCGGACGTACGTACGGGTACGTACTACCAATTTTTCCATCGTATTTTCTCACTAAGGGTGATTATGACTTGACTCCATTCAGTACGAAGTGTTCATCGACAGGTTTGCCCGACGTCGACAACGACTTCCCGAGTACGAACTTCAAACATTCTATGGACGGCTGGAGCACTTAATTGTTCTCCCATTCAACGACCCCCGCGCTATCATTGCCCTCGGTTTCGACGGCCCGACTACGATCGTTCTAGCAGCTGTTCGACCATGCTCGATCACCGGTAGTTTCTCCAAGCTCGACATCCACTACTACTCACAATACGGTATGTTGTCTCTATTTGATATACAGTGTATTCAGTGCGTAGTTGGACGTGTGCCGGATGGACCCTCTGGGAAGAGTTGGGGGCTGGTGGATCGAAGCGGGGCGTTGGCTCGTGCTCTGGCAGTAGACGATTAGATCTATATATGAGTATCTATCAAAAAATAAGGTCGAGAGCTTGGTTTCTACACTACTACTTAATCGCGCGAGCGAGCGAGCTGGTCGTGGTCCCGGATCTGAGTGGGGTCTCCACAGCTCTCAGCTCACTGGTCGAAAGTAGTGATTTTCGCTGCTCATTTCGTCCGAGTTTCGGTGCTATGTTATTCTCCGGTTCGACTGTTGAATATGTAGTGGTGATATTCAGCGAAATTCCTGGGTCGTGCCAAAAAACCAGAGCGTAACTAGTGATCGCGACTAATCTACAGCCAAAGCAGTGAATTTCACAGGCCCCACAGCGTGCAGTGTTCAATTTCCAAGCGGCCTCATCGCAAGTCTACTATGGTCGTGGTGATAGGGGATCGAGTGACCAGGGGACTCAAGGTCCAGGGGGAACGCAGGTATGATCTACTGCAAAGGTTAACTATGCATACCGCTCATGGACCAACAATAAAATTCTACGTACCGGCTGCCGGGATAGCAGTTATTGTCGGGGTCTGCAAACATGCCATCAATGTTCAGAACCACATTGCAGGGACCTACACTGGGTTATACACATGTGCCGCCCATGAACACGCATGGTTTCGGGTCGGCTCAGCCACAGTTGCATCTGCCATATCCTCATGGCGTCACAGCTATGCAGCCACCAACAAATGCTGGTCCTACTCCTGCAACATTTCATGGTCAGCCATCAAGCACTACACAGGGTGCAATGGGAGGGAACTCTGCACCAGGGTCGGTGAGCCTACCAGTGGATGCCTTCGGAACGCTCTCGCAACCAGGCCCCGGGGTCGTGTTGGACCCTGGACCGCCGTTGCTTCCACGCTCAAGCGCTGAACAGGCAGTCCTCTTCGAGAACACTTCCCCTGAAGAATTCCGAGCAATACTTCGGGAGATGGAGGTGCAGATTCAGGCAACCACTAAACGACTAGCAGAACATGAGGAACACACCGCATCACAGATAACTGACTTGGTGAACGAGCTTGCGGAGTTGAAGATCGCCATGTCAGAGGGTGCAGTCGAGGGAAGCCGGGTGCGTGATGATGGGATCTCTGTGAACGATCACCCAACACTCAAGGTAAGTCTGTTGGGCATGCAAATATTATAAGGAAAAACTGACATCGTACTATAGGACGCCATACATGAACTAGCATGGCACTTCATTGGGCTTGAAGATTACCGCAAGTCGAAGGAGTGCTGGGCAAAGCTCGGGGAGCTGAGACCTCACCCGAACGGGCTAGCTATGGAAGAGATCAATGACGGGGAGTCGCAACGTTTCTACCCAAACTTCAGATCCGGAATGAACCATGCAACCAATCAAGTATTCATCAAGGCCCTTGCTAATCAAGCCTACGACAACGAAACTGTGAGTGCATACCATGTACACGACATCAGATATGAGATGTACTCACCGCCATATGCAGCGCTTTCGTGCAAATCAAGGAGGGCAAATCAAGCACGGCTGGAAGACGTTACCTGATGCTTCATATAACCTCAAGGTTATGGCTGCTGTAGCGGAAGAGTATTGGATATCGCTTGCACGCCGCTGGCGAGAGCGTCAGTCACCGAGTGGCATTCAGAGGCGGAAGGACACGGACCTTAAGAACAATTCACGTTCGAGACGCCATACGGTTAGTGATTCATTCAAGTGCACCAAAGTAGTAGCTAAAATATTGGTCAACAGAAAAACAGAAATCGTATGCGCATGGCACACCTGGTAGAGCGTCTATATGGGCTGAAGGGAGCCGCCTCACTGTGTGTCACCGACTACGCATCAAGCCAATACTCGGAGAAGAGTGATGGTATGACAACCGATAGCCGTGCACGGCGCCAGGCACAAGGCTGTGGTCGTGGAGGAAAGCGTCTTCAAAGTCGTCTCTGGCGACGACGTGCTGTAAGTCGCTTCCCTCTAATATGAAAGTAGTGATATACACTTACTGTTTCCAGTATGTGCGCTTCTTGCGGTTTCTGGACTATCTGCTGGCTCTTGAGCAACAATGCAAGCTCTCGAGACTTGAGGGTGTCTCGGTGCTCAAAGAAGAAGATCAGATCAACAAGAAAAAACGCGAGGCCAAAAAGAGTGCCTCTGACGTAGCACCTGAAGGCTCTCGTCCTGCGAAGCGTGCACGTGTCGGGAATAGCGGGGAGGCGACCGGCCCAGAGATATCAAAGCTAATCAAGGAGCCTAAGAAACCACGAACGGTGGCGAAAAGCTTTTACCAAGATGCATGGGCAAACGGTGATGCTCGTCCTCCGCAGAGCACAGGCAAAAACCCACGTGCACCTTATGAGTTCATGGTCAGGCGCACATGGCTTCGCGAGCATGAAAAAGGGGGTAATTTCCTAGAGATGCGGCCTGCATCGGAGCTCCCCTGGTGGGGCGAGTTCGAAATCACAGACGATATGTTGCTGCCTGATGATATCGCACTGCTGAATGAGATTCCTGACAGCGAGGATGAGCATGCAGGAGAAGGGGTTGGGGGTGAGAACAACTAGGACGTACGTCAATGATTTGAAACATGTATTGTGCTATGCAAGATGTCTCGCTCTCTAAGAAGTGACATGTAATAAACAACATCTGTGCAGTGAGAAAACGCAGGACGTACATTGTCAAGAGGTACCGTAGCCCACAACTTGAGATCACTTGGGCCGACAGTCACCGTCTTCAAGGCGACATATCCTTTGATGTCCGTCAGCAGGATGATTGGATCCTCTGTGCTGTCGTATTCTTCTACATGCCATAGACACACACTGAGGTGTTCCCTGAATAAAGCGACAGCTTAGCATACTGAAGAAATTAAATTCGACAACGTACGCCGTAGTCCAGACAGCCTCACGAGGACCTGTCCATTCACGAAACCATCGCATGCGACCATACCAGAAGGGTGGTGTGAGGGCGCTCTGCCTGAACTCCAGGATCTCCTCCAGCTCCCCGCAGCGAGTCGGTATAATAGTACATGTGGCAGGGGGGGTACCATGACCAGTGTTCATCCTGCCGGTGTCATAGACCTCAACAAGAGAAGAGTGTCTAACACCTGCTTCGCCGCTGGCATAATAGCGACGACCAGCAAGGGCTACATAATCAAAAAAAATCGCTGTGGGTGTCAGTGGTACACTATCATCATATCGAGGAACACCGATGATCGAGTGAAGGTGCCAGGTAGGGTAGAGCTGCCGCAAGTGAAGGAGAACATCACGATATGTCTGTGAGGACATAGCGCGAGGAGTGCGTCGTACACTGAGAGTGTACGGAGTTGACCACGGATGAGCTATTGGCAAATCAGCACTTGATTCTACGGAGATGTAAGTAAATTATACCGGTGTCAAGATCGTCATCTACCTCCTTCGCCCAGGCTGCTAAGCCAGCTACAGTCCCTCGACCGTCTTGAGTTGCCTTAGACATGGTTGCGCCTAGGCGCCGAAGTAGATGAAGTCCTTCAGGGACACCATGCTCAAGAAAAGCGATCTAAGTTTGGACCAAGACGATCATTAGCTTGCAGTGCAAACACCAGCATTAGTGTTATACGTACCACACGAGACGATGCAGCCGTCCGATGGAATTCAGTAAAGAACGTAGTCTCGAGCTCGCCATCACCTCGATTGTTGGAGTTGAACGACTTGAGCACCTTGTTCAAGCGTTCAAAAAGGAAGCTCCAGAATTCGTGCAATGGACCAAACTTGAGTGCGAACGTGGGAACGTGCGTTGCATAGTGATGATTGGGGCGGACAGCATTTGGCCCATACAACTAAAAGACAATATTAATGTAAGCACAGAGTCGAAATAGAGGACGACATGTTGTCACGTCAGCTAGGTGTCCTGCCCCGCTCATCTACTCACACGTACTATATCCTTCCCATATTCTCGTAACAGCTTGTCGGCTTCTTGAATATCATACGTAGTGAGAACGTGAGCTGTAAGCAGCTTCAGAGCCTCCGAAAGCTTGAGAAAGTGTGCCGGATCGTCGGGATGCAAGCAGTAGACCTGTTCACCACGTTTTGGTGTTGAACGGGCAGCTGTGGTAGATGGTGGCACCACCGTGGTTGTTGTAACCGACGTGGCCACGTCAGGCAACGTTAATGGTGCGACAGGCGTTGTCGTGGAAGAGAGGACACTAGTACTAGGATTAAGTGATGAGGGCATGAAGCTAGAGCGAAAGGTAACTGTGGGGGGTTCACGGATTTGCGCGTGTGCTGATGAAGCATCCGCCAAGTTCGGACCTTCTTTTGCCGCCTTCTTCTGCGCACGCGCACGCGCAGCCTTCTCACGGAGCTGCGCCTGTCGTGAAGCCTCCTCCTTTGCTATACGCTCGACGCGATCATTGAGCAACCTACCCGGATCTTTGGGCAAGCATTTCCTCCAGAGCTGTGGGATCTACATTAAGTCAGGGAGCTGTGACATGCAAGCAAGCAGTTGTTCCTACCAGGATGGGGCCGTGGACCAGGGCAAGGAGGCGCCATTGATCAGCCGTCAGTGAACCACCCGCAGGTGTTCCGATGTCCTTCGGCAGCTTGCCAGCTGACGTAGGAACTGAGAACTGTAAAATGCAGCTCGTCAGATGGTTTCACGTGTATGCAAACCGTACGAACATCACGGAGCATATCATGAAGCACCCGTAACTCATGATTCTCTCGTAAAATGCCCATCTGCACCCAAATATGATAAAAGTGCGTTTTGACTAGCCCTGAGGAGCCGTGAGTATTTGCAAGCCAGCGATGGATATCACGGGTCACCTAGAAATAAATTGTGCATCGGATCGACCACAACCTGTTCGACGATGTTGAAGTATGGCAGCCTCGATAACTCAGTATACCGGGTTGCATAGGTCTTCACAAACTTGTCACGTTGGTTCTGATTCGGTAGCGCAGCATACCGCGCTCCGAGACGGCGGTGTTCAGCATCCGTCCTCTCCGGAAAGGCTTTCAATGCACGAATACATAAAAATCAGCGGTACTAGATTGAATGAACGGAAGGCTACTTACCACCCTTTTCAAATGCTTTTGGAGTTGCCTTATCGCCTTGTGTGATCCAATCTTGAGTGCAGAAATATGTGTGAGTGTGCGAGCCAAAGCCTCCCATTTTGTGTGCAGCAGGCTTGTCACAAACGACCGCGACAAGGATCACCCGCACTCGACGTCCTGTATGGCACAGTTCATGAAAGCACCCATCATTGAGATTGAGCTGTGACTTACCACCGGGGCAAGAGGGTGTCCTCACCACAATGCCATCGCGCCACAGTCGGAGTAGATCACTGACAATGGGCCGTATGAAGTGCTGAAGTTCGTCCGGACTCTGCTCCTTTGGACCGGGCAGGATGCTGGTTAGGAGAAGGTTGGCTGTACGGTAGCGAAACTCCGGAGGCAGGTTGCAAACGGCGAATGAGGTCGGGCATGATGAGTGCGAAGGAGCTATATTAGAGTGCAGATACGAGAACCTGTACGTCATGTCAAGCGAGTGTGAACAAATGACCACAGGCAAGACTCACCAGTCAACAGCCCACTGCAGCCCTATGCGCAGCTTGCCCCCAGGCGTTGGTGCCATGGACCGATCAAAGAATGGACGGCCATCGGGTCCAAGCAGATCCTGAGCCACCGACCCATCAAATATATCACGATAAATCCCAGGCGTGCGCGGCTTGATTTTCCAGCGCTCAAGGAGCTCTTCCATTCCCTCAATCTGCAGCATGCGTTCGATTTGTTCGGAAAGCGAGAGGTACGGATACTTGACGATTGGCACACGGAGGCCCCGTTGATACCAGGTCGATAGCGACCGCCCCTCTCTAAACAGAGGTGTATTACACCCTGAGAGCGTGCATCGAGTGGGCGACTCTGATGAACCACTATACACCGCCTTGCATCTTGAGCAAACCGCGAGGACTTGAAACGGAATGTCGAGACCCATCAGCTCATTGACCTTCTTGAGTGTGACGAAAGGTGTGGCAGTAGAGGGGGAAATGAGAGTGATCACGATAGCAAAGCAAAGCAGGAGAACGTTGGCAGCGATGACTGGTAGGTTGAACTGTAGATGAGCCCAAGGCACAAAGGCGTAGATGCATAAGAGGTGTGCGGGAATCTGCCGAAAGTCGGGTGCCTCGGGGCGAGCAGTGTATGGCGGCAAGAAGGGATCGGGTTCCGTGTCCGTCCATGGCGCGTTCTGCATGAGAGCATCCCACTTGTCCTTGCATACACCAGGTGGTAGGCCTTGACAAGCCAAAGGCAAGGTGGAAAGAGCCGTAGGTGAAGCATTCGGGGGGGTAGTGGGCTCCAAGACCGCTGCCGCCTGGGCCGTATCCGGGACCGCCACTTCCTCTAATGTTTGCCAGAACGAGGATATTGCCGCACCTGAGAGCTAGAGATGAGCAGAGCACTAACAAGCACATTCAAGATAATCACCTTCAGTGGTCGGTGTAGTAAAAGCCGCCCCAGACTCTTGCATGCCATATGCATCGTCCACGGGTGCAAAGTCCGCCTCGCCGACGTCACACACAATATCTGTCAATCGTGGCATACCGCTCAGAGTGACATACTCCTCTGCCTGTGTGTCTGATTCCGCTAGATCCGGATGTTCGTCCAGTGAGAGAGCATCGACCAACTGGGTGAGAGCATTGGGGGGATCCAGTGCCGAGCTGCTAGGCCCGAGATCCGGTGGCATCGAGTGGGCTTGTTGGAATGTCAGTGGGCAAGCAAGTGCCCCTGCGATGGCATTCCTCTGGGAGTAGTGATCCGTGTAAGCCTGAAGGATAGCCGGGTTTGGGATCCCATGGCCAAGGTGTGGAGCTTCGAGCTGTAAGTCCGATTCCAGCATCGTCCCATTAGCGAGCATGGCCTCTTCCACCGCATCAGGCTGGAACCAACCCGAATGGTCCAAATGGGATAGATCAGGTTGCAATGGAATCGAGGGAACCGCAGGTGTTACAGAGGTAGTAGCACCAAGAGGACGCTGAAGACGAGGCACGCTAGATAGAGCGCGTGCCATTGATTGACGGCTTGCATCCCGAAGTTGCTTCTCATCATGTTGTCGCTTACGACGAGGAGGGAGCCACGCCCCACCAAGTGGGCAAAGAGTGCAGTCGCAAAACACGTCGTTGGAGGCAGGCATACCAGCGGAGGACGAGAGAAAAAGTCTCGAAGATATCGATGGTGAGTTGCACGCGTGTTCATCACGTGACCGTTCAACGAGCTAGCCCGAGTGTATGCATCCCCGGGCACACAGGCTATTCGAGTGGATCAGGCTGGCAAATTATAATTCTGGTGTAACGAGGACCATGCACAGACTACTACTACTACGCCTGACAAGCATCCACGAGTTGAGAACCTATAAGCAGCATCCATCTAGTCCTCTACACGACGCCGCTTGCGGCCTAGGAGGGAGAATACCCAAGGAATTAGCACAACGATGAAACCATTTCCCCAATGAATACTCACGTTCCATGTACTCATCAAGCTCCGCTAATCTTGCTTCTCGCGCCTCTATCTCGCGCCCGATATTACATGTCTCCTATGGCCATATAAGTCAGTGAACCCCAAGGGCGAGAACAATAGTAAACAGACCATGATGATTTCAAGCGTATTTGGAAGTTGGCTCCAGCCGCCGTTCGACCCCGTCTCTCCTGGAGAACCATCTGCATCGCCATCGGCGCTGTTGATTTCCAGCATATCCGGGAGTTGGCTCCAGCCGCCGTTTGACCCCGTCTCTCCAGGCGAGCCATCCGTGTCGCCATCAGCGCTGTACCCCGATAACGCGCTTGGAGATCCAGGACTGGGCGAGGCGGGACCGGGCAAAGTAGGAGTACTAGTAGGCGAAGTAGGCGGGGCGTATTCACCGAGAGTGGCCTGTCCGTCCTCAACGTCTTGCAAGAGACATGCCGGGTTCAAGATATTCTTTACCGGATCGATCGCGTGCGATACCAGAGCGCAGCGGGCTGGCTGGGGAGCTGGGACAGCCTGGGGGCACTGATGCGGACCTGGGCCTCGCACCAAGGCTATGGTACGCGGGCCATTCTCGGTGTCATCCTCGACCTTCGTCTCGGGTGCGTCGGAAAAGACTGTCTGAGACCGTGGGCGAGGATCCTGTTGGACAGGGTCCGTCTGAACAGCAGCTTCGCGCGACCCATAAGGTACGCGATTGAAGTCCGAGCAGGTCCTGATGTGTGCATGTTAACAGAGGTATCAAAGGCGCAAACGTGAACGGGCGCACATGCACATATCCCAGTACCTAGTACCACTCTTAGCCACGCGCGCGACTTCTGGATGGTGGATTTCCAACTGGTGTGCTCGATTGATGCATTTGACTTCGTGACGCGGCGTAAACATGAGAATCTGCATACTCGGAGACATCAGCGCAGATCGAAGCGAGACATGGGACGAGCGCATACCAAAGGCTTTGAAGGATCTACAATATCACTGGGCTGAATGACTGTTGCCTGCGGCTCCGAGGAGCAGGGATCGAAGTCCACCGCGAAGACGTTGTTGGTGCGGACAGAGTTGGCATTGATAAACGAGCAGTGCGGCCCTTTTGGAGGGTCATCGTAGAAGACAAAGCGATTACCAGCCATCGGTGAGAGGGAGAGAGGAGAACCAGCTAGGTTGCCAGATAAACCGCAAAGCACAAGTCCCGCTTGTTGCCTGCCCGTGGGTAGACGAGCGTAGACAGCCTCTGTGCATCATGTACCGGCCGTTAAATGGCCTACGTACAGGATGTACTTACCAGCAGATGGACTATATACAACATGTGCGGGCAAGCAAAGAGCGTCCATGCGCGGGCGTAGAGAAGCGGTTAAATCGGTCGTGGGCGGAGACGTAGATTCGGAATTGACGCTGTCTACGCGCTGTAGACTGTCGGAATTGAGCGTCTCGACGCGAAATTTACAGACTCCGACTATTCGGACTAATCACTGTCTACACACCCCGTACATTGGCTCTAATCCGACGTAAACTCTGAATACAAGTTCAAATCGTGACATTTACGCCGGCCAGATTTTGGCGGTTTTGCAGTGATTGTTAACCGATTCCAAGGTGGAATCGGAACCACAAAGACCCACTACTCTCCGGTAGTGGGAATTGTTCATACAGTGAGGTAGCTGTAGGTCGTTACGATAAAAAATTACGAGATACTGTGTTCCAAACCCAACGGGTACTGAGGAAGCTTACTCCACAAGTGGGTATACATCATCGGCCCTACTAACGCGGTTGTTGCTGCTGTTGCTGCTGTCTCCGCCTTTCCGGATGGTGATAGTACGTGCTGTACCGCTTATTATGTCCCGGTGACCCCGCCGTGGCCTGATAGCCTGCCTCTACCCCCGACCCCTCGCGCGTGCCCACCTCGGACAGTGTCGAGTTCTGCAAGTCCCCGTAGTCGTCCGAGTCACTGTCCTCGGCCTCCATCCAATCCTCGTCTTCGGGAAGCATGATCACGCCCGATGCGGCGTCGAAGCTCAACCGGTGCCGCAAGTGCGCGCTGTGCTGGCTGCGGTGGCCGTTCCCGCGCGGACGTGGGCGAGGCGGTTGGTCCTCCCACGGGTTGCCGAGCACGGAGCGGTCGGAAGGCTCGACGCGCTCGCCGTTTTGTGGGGGCGCGCTGTCGCTGCTAGATCCGCTGACGTTGCTCTGTTGGCTGGGCTGCCGCGCGCTCTCGCGGTGCACACTGTACTTCTTGCGCAGCGTGAGCACAACGGCGGGGCTGCCATCATCGCCGGTATCGCGATGTCTGTTCAAGCTTTGGCCTTGCTTGATCGGCAGCCAAGGGACGGGAAGTACGCCAGTGATGGCTGGATGACCATATCTCCGCTTTCCAGTACTGTGGAAAGATGAGGCTACTGTAAGCTGGGAGGAGCGGAATACTTACTTGAGCACCCCACTATACCAATTCGCCATGGGTGGTTGGGACTACGTAAAATGTTAAGACGTCGCCTCACATACGACAAAGAAGGAACTTGCATAGTCTGTGCGCTCGTCTTCTGGGGCGACGTACAGAGTCTCGTCGTTTTGGGCGTACCGACGTCGGTTGAGGTTACTATATGGGCCCCGTCAGAAGACGCCCTCATGGTTCCTCGTCATGTGTACATACCTCTGTGACCATGTAACTGGATGGCCCTCCCTCAACCTAACGACATCCGCGCTCTCCTCCCCGCGTTCCACCTCGTAAACTGAACTCAGGCTCACATATTTGCTCAGCGGGCGGAACTGCTTGTCCGTGTAGTACCACCACAGTAGCGTACCACCCAGAAGGGGCGCCAGGAGAGTTGCAAGGATGAACGATTTCTTCAAGATGAAGAGGCCGGTCATGAAGATGATGAACATAAGCACGGCCCAGATGAGCCGCACAAATGTGATCGGCCACGCCTGGCCCTGAGATTCGTACGGCTTGTAAAAGACTGAGATCATTTTGTCAGATAGAGACGATGACACAAGGATTAATCAGGTGGAAACATACCGAACAGGAGTTTATACTTGTAGACCACGTACGCTGCACCAAAGTAGATGGCTCCAAAGACGAGAATGAGAGGCTGAATGACGCTATAGAGCAGCGTGATGACGAAAATAAGGATAGCTTGAGGGTATACGATGCCGTAGTTGATCATGGGCGGGGCGTTGAGCTCAGCGAAATCTATGGATACGATCAGGACAGAGTGACCATTACTTGCACCCATAGACATACCTCGGGGCGTTCGGGTAACGAAGAGGCGGTAGACGGCCCGTGGGATGATAACGCCAAGGTTCAGTAGTTGTAGGGGCATCAGGCCGATACCTGCGTCCCCACCGATTAGGTGTGCACGAATGGTGGTGTAATTGATCGCTTACCTTGTAGGATGACGTATGACACGAAGAAATGCCTCGCCTTACCCGCTGCGAGAGCGTCTGCGAGCTTCTCGATACCCTTGGCCGGGGAGCTGGCCAGGTCGCGCACAAGCTGCCAGTACGTACTCGCCACGAGGAAGATAAAGACGACGTTGATGAGTAGGAAGAGGAAATATCTGCGCGTTGGGTGTCATTTTCCATTTTCGCGCGGTAATAACGATACCGCCCACTTCTTCATCACCGAGTACTCGATCCAACTCCTCGCAGGAAGGGCCTGGATCAGCGTCAAAGCTGTGGGTTTTGTTAGTCCCCGAACTCTCGCTCAACTCGTGAGAGCACAAACGTACCTTCAAGCAAGAAGGGTAGCGTCGCGTTCAGTGTAATCATCGCCACCGACGGGAGCGAATTTTGCACGATCGCCGCCAAATGCTCGTTGCTCTCAATCATCTGTGCTAACCATGGCATCGTCTTCTTGATCTCCGAATAACTCAGCAGTCCGGCGAGCGCGGTGATCGGGATAAACCAAAAGAACTGCAGCACGACCATGGAACCCATTGCGAGCCACTCCCGCACGAGCGCCGCGAACGGCGAATGCGAGATGTTCGACCACACAATGTCGCGCGGCTCCGGCGCGAGATGCGTTAGGGCCTGTGTGGGGTGTGGTGCGTGCACCGCCTGCGCAGCGACTTGCTATCGGGCCGCAGTAATTAAATTCGAATATCTACCGAAGTAACCTGCGAATCGACGTACCGCGCTGGACATCTTCTCAAAGGTGACAAAGGCTACGTGGGTCGCCTTGAACCTCCCGCTCCTTCTCCGTTTCTTGACTAGCTCGTCCGCCTCGCGGAACATCTGCTCGTAGTACTCCAGCGCGTCCACTTTGCGCTTGAACCACCCGGGTCGGATGGTCGGCCGCTTGCGGTTGGGCAAGACGAGTTGCTCCGGCTGGCTCTCGAGCGATGCATCGTCGGTGTCCACCAGTGGGTGATTCACGGTCGTCGAAGGGGCGACTTGGCTAGGGTTGCCGAGGTAGTCGACCCAGACCGACTCGAGCTTTAATAGCGCGTCGGTGCGCAAGTCAAGGAGTCGTCTGAGAGAGCCAACCTCCCTGCAGATGTTGACGCTCTCCACTGGGAGCTCCATCTGCTCGAAGTACTCAGCTAAAGCAGGTTCAGTTTGGAGATGTGATGGAAGGTGGGTGATCATGACCGTCCGCGCTGGAACAGAGTGCACAAGTTCTAGGGAAAAAAGTTGGCGGGAGCGCACGAAGCGTTTGAAGTTCTTGTATATGGCCCGCAGCGCGAGCAGCGTGAACAAATAAGTGAAAAGAAGGTGCACAGAGAGGTAAGTATTGGCGTCGCTGATGAGATCAAACCAGTTGTCGCCGCTGGAGGGAGTGTCCTTCGGAGGAGTGTCTGTAGGAGGGTTGAGCGCGACCCAACCGCCACCTGCGTCTTCTCGACCATCCCCGATATCGATATTATTCTGCTCGGGTGGTTGGGAAATATACCTCTTCTGGATAGAGACGGACAAACCTTGAGGTTGATGGGCATAAGTATGGCAAGAGCGAGCACCGAGCAACTAGAGAAAAGCCAGAACGACATTTTCAGGAAGCTCAAGAGCTATTGTTGCAGATACGCTGAGTGTAGCAGGATAACAAGCATAAGACGTTTTGGCTACATACCACAGCGGCATCGAGACCGACAATCTGGAGTACAGTGAACTCAGAGGTCCTGATTGTTGGAAGAATCCATCCAAAGAATGCTTGATGAGCATGAGCTTCGTGAGGAGAGAATCCTATCATTGCGGTTGATATGTGTGAGCGACCGCAGAAGAAGGTACCACGCACCTTTGAGCTTGGTACGCGGGGCGAAGAGGATTGGCCACCGGGTGCGACAGTAGGAAAAGACAAGAAAGGACACGAGCCCAATCGAGATGGAGAGTGTGAGTTGGGTAACAAACCATGGCCCTTCAAACTTGACTACGGACGTGGCTCAGGATTGTCCAAGCGAGCGATTACAGGTGCACATACGAGTAGGTGGGGAGCCTGGAGGCAGGGTGGGGTTCTCGTCGCCGGGCGCATCGGTGTCGTTCAGAGCACGGGCAAGCAAACGCAGCCCCAAGTCAAGAAAAGGAGACATCTCTAGCGTATACTAGATGAGAAGAGGGTGAGCAAGAGGGCGAGAGAGAGCATCCACTGGTCGTCTGCCACAGTGGTCGGTGGCAGAGACTGAGGGCAGTCGCCGCCCCGGCGTCTCGCAGCAGCACGCGCTTGGCGCCCATCGTCGCGGTGCACGTGAGCAACGCGTCACAGTAGACGCCCATGCGTGCAGTCGGCGTCTTCGGTCTGCGCTTGCACGCACACCGCCTGTAGCGCTCTGCGAGCCAGTGCGTCTGGCTGAGCTCAGTCCGTGAGCGCCGCCTTGGCTTCCAACACATCTGTCAAATGCCGATCCCACATTCTGACTGATCTGTGCATCGTACTTTAAACTTGTACGACGCCACTACGACGACGGCGACGACAACGACGACGACGGCGGCGGCGGTACGCCTTCTGCAAGACTGCAACGATTCATAACCTTCCAACATGGCCACCGTAAAGGCCACGCCAGACACGATCCTTGCCTATCCTGATAATCCTACTAGCGACAGAGTTATGGATTTTGAGGACGAGTACAAGAAACAGGAACAGTGAGTATTCTATGATAGAGTCTCCATTAGAAAATCCCGTTCAGAACATACGCCTAAACCAGCGGAGAAAATGAATACGTTGACATATCCCTTACCTCGAATGTCGCGCCAAAGGGGTGGACGCTTTATATTCATCCTCGCGGCTTCATATATTGGCTCAATAGTCGTCACCACGCCGTCGTTGACGAGGACATACGGAATCCATCGAGCCTAGAAAAAGCCAATCAGTTCTGCTCCCAATGTGCGAACTTAAACCTCTCCGAAGGCATGGAAGCACACATGCTTGGCGGAATGGACGCCTCTTTTTGTTTGTTCGTCAATCACAATCAGTGTGTTGCCGGCTACGACCTTGCAAAAGTCAGAGACGGCGCGGTCAGAGATATGCCAGTGAGCGGCTGTCAGTGCACTTGTTTGATACAGCTTGCGATAAAGTAACAGAACATTCGCCGATACAGTATTGCGTGCGAGACGACTCTACTGGAACTATATAACGTATCATCCGTCGCACCGGCCTTGCCCCAAACAGGGTTTTAGTGAAGCCACCGATGCGTTACGCTCGTATTATCACGGTAGGTTCATATATTGGCTGATGCAGTTGGAGTGCGGCCCCCCCGAGTACTCATGAATTTATTCAGAGCATTATACCTACGGCACCCGATGTGTTGCACCATTTTCAAAGCAGGAATGTGAGGAGCTATTAAACTTTCTGCACCGCGCAAAAGGTCGCTCCCAAGCTCTAGTTACCCATATCAATCCCCGACTTAACGGCAATTGCTTCCCTAGAAGAAGAAGAGGGTCTGCCTGCGACTGCTGCGCTGCTAGGCTGGGTTCTGAAAGATGTCTGTAAGTACGGGGCCTTCACCGCGAGTTTGAGCCTTCCCATATCGCCCATAATTGCAGACAGCTTCCGCAGTGCCAATAAGTTTGGCCAAGTCACTCGCGAACAGCTCAAAACGTTCCACAACGTGGTTGCCCATCCACCCGACTTCGCGCCGCAGCAATCGACCCTGATGCGGTTGTTCCTCCTCTTCCTCATTCACGTCCCGTTCTTCGGCATCCCCCAGACGTACTTGGCACACGTGAAGAACGCGAGTGAGTTCCGCGGACACCTTGCGGGCCTAAAGCAAAATTGGGAGGCGTATACCCTGCAACTCGTCAGAGAGTACTCTGACTTCATTCTCATTGTGAGCTCCATCCCTAAATGCTGGGTCTCCTTCTCAGCTAACCATGCGAGTATAGGCCACCGTGCTACTATCGTGAGTGTTTGTCTATCGCTGCAGACTCGATTACACTTACGGTCGTCGAAAGCGCAACAGTAGGCCTGCTCACAATTGACAACATCGGCGAGGCATGCCGCGTCGCAGCCATGCTCTCCGCTTTCGCTGCGCTCGGCAGCATGACCGTCGGTGTGTTCTTCGTCTGGCGACACCAACGTAATGCACGTGTGCCCTCATCCGTACGCCCCCCCCCCTCATCCTTTCCCCGATGTATATCCTGACAAAGTGCTGCGCGGTCCTCAGATTACATATCTTCACAACGCGAGGAACAGTGCGCTGGGCCTATCCGGGCACGCCATACTGCTCAGTCTGCCCCCAGTACTACTCGTATGGTCTATCGTCGCTTTCACGGCGGCAGCGCTCGCGTATGCGCTTCAGGACATATCGCTCGCGTCGACGTGGGTAATGTTCGGCTTGTTCATGCTTGTCTTCGTGCTGGTGACGGCGGGTGTATACACGTTCTCCACGATATGGCATTGGCAATCGCAGGACGCGTGGTGGAGAGGGCTATTGAGTTGGCGGAAGACTGGCAGAGAAGAAGGGTCCGCAGTATGACGCCTTATAGGTCCAGTCGATGTATGATGGATAACTTGTATCTATAGGATAATTCAAACGCATAGAGGGCCAGCAGAGATCGAGAAGAATCCATTTGGTGAATGCACCTGTGCTTATTTCTGCAGGCTATGTACCAGACATGTACGTATAGAGTCTAACCAAAATCGGTCTCCTCGGAATAATGTAACATATATCTATAGTACATGTGACGTAGTAGTATAGTGTATTCCAACTATAGGGAGACTTCTGTCAGCGATGCTTGCTCGGGTGCCATATTCGGAAGGCACCCCACCTAGTAAGATCCTCATCGGCAGCGTTATAGCCTCGATGACAATAGACTCGCGGGCTTCACAATTTCGCCTTGGGCTTCGGAGGGTCGGATGGCTTCATCTTGTTATGCACCCCGCTCACGCACAACCTGTGGTTGGTCACATCCCAAATCTGCCAGTCAAGAGAGAGGGTCGTGAGTCTTGTATCGAACACTGGGAGCGTTGTGGCGTTCGGGTACGCACCTCGGTGACAGCGGACACCGTCCGCGCGCCGAACGAGATGGTCGTGTTTACAACCTCAATTTTGGCACCACTGTCAAATGAAGGGATGCGCTCAGCCCGGTTCGTGAGCGACGCGGAAGCGGTAGGAGGACTTACGCGGGCACGGGCGCGTGGAAGGTCGTGTTGATCGCCTGTGAGACAAAGTTCCACGGCTTCCCTGTAGCCATGCCGAGGACCGCGAGGGCCATGGACGAGCATCTGCGAGCCGCCGTGAGAGTGAGATGGAGGTGGCCTTACGACACTGGCACGCGGGGGCGAGCGGCGACGCAGATCGAAGCGGGGACCTACATGTCAATCAAGTACACCGCACAGCCGCCGTGCATGTTCCCGCTAATGTTCAGCATCTCTACGGGTGCAAAGGGCGTTCAGCACATCCATTCCCCGAAGCCAGTGTCTGGCAAGTGCATGGGGTGGGCATACCTTCGTGCACAGTCGTCTCGTACGTGATTCTCGCGTGCGCCTTGCCGTCCCTCTTGCGTCGGAACACGCCCACCTCCTTGAGCACGAGCGACGAGCCGATCGAGCGCGCAAATGCGCCGCGTTCCATGACCACCCGCGAGAAGCTCACAATCTCGTCCTGCGTGGCTGGGGGAATGTCCCCAGTGAAGATTGGTCTCGGTGCGGGGGTTGTCGGCGACATGGTGTGTGTGTATGTGGTCCGTCTGGTGAATGTGGGGAGATGGGGATGTCTGTGTTGGCAATGCGGGGCTCCGAGGACAGCGGGGCTGTTGGTACTGCGTTTATAGGAGCCCGCGGGCGTCACGATCCTGCGGCTGGTGCTAATAGTGCATGTCGGCTATGTTTGGGCCATGTTGAGTGGTTCGCCATGGCGGTCGCTTGCAGGAGGCGCCGGATCGGCCTCCCTTCTAAAGCCGGTCAGGCGGGGTCACCCGCCTCCGTGGCAGTGAACACGACATTGACTCTCCGAGGTCAGATGTGTGGTACGGGGCCGAACATATGAGCGTATACGGGAGACCAGAGATGCATGGCATCGCCAAAAGCGACGAAGGCATAGCCTCTCACGGAAATAAATGCAGTACGCCGTTCGTACGCAGCTCGTGGGGTTCATGTCGGGGACTCCGAAACGAACGTGAGTGCGATCTTAGCGGGGACGATGCCGGACATACAGCGAACGCTAGTTGTAGAAGCAACAGAACCTAGTGCAGGACGGGAAGGTCCTGGCGGCTGACCTCATAAAACTTACCGTCGGAGCCGCCTTGGGCCCTACTTACGATTTTCGGCTCGGTGCATTCACCGCAGGGTAGATCAGGACATTCTGTGTCTGAAAAGGCATGCAGTTTCACAACGCAGACTAGACACTCCAAGACTAGTAATACATCACTGAGAAAGACGTCGCGGGATTGAATCACTTGTTCTTTGCTTCCCCGTTCTGTGCCTGCAGAGCAGGGGGTCGGCCAAGCGTCACGTCGAGTATGTTCGCTAGCCTGAGGATCTCGGCTTCCATGAGACTTATCCTTGTCCGCCTGTAGCAGAACGTCAGCACCCCATCTCACGAGGGAAAGTTAGCACTTCAGCTGTCGACTCACTCCTCGGTGGACCGCTTGCCGAGCTCAAACGCCTGCGACAGTCCGAGGGCTTCTCTGCTCTCCGCCAAGGTCTTTTTCCGCGCCATCTCCTTCTCCCGCATCTCTTTCAGGTGGGGCACCAACCGGTCGACCTCCTTCCGGAGCTATAAAATGTGCACACTCAACCTTCCGTTCCCATGGCGCGCGATCGGGCGGCAGACTCACCAATTTTGCCCGCGCGAGCAGTGAGCGGTCGTCGTATTTGCCGGCGCCTATGACCTCCTGCTTCATCCGCCGGAGCTCGTCGAACCACTTGGTTTCGTTCTCGCTTAGCTCGGGACTTGCCTTTGCCATCAGCCCCTGCAGCGTCCGGTCCAGGCGAGTGAGGAGCGCGCGCTGCGTCTCCTGTATGCGCGCTAGCCGTTCTGCGTGCGCTTGCTCCGAACCTCCGAGACTCTTCGCGATGTCGAGCATCTCCGAGCACCTCTCGCGCTGGCGCTTGAACTCCTGTTCCTGCAAAGAGGCGCGCGCCTCCATGGAGCGGTGGGCTAACTGCACGTCGTGAATTTGCGATGAAAAGTTCTCCACGATGGTCCCGAAGTACCGGAGCGTGTCGGGCGTGATCATGAATTCGCCCTTTCCACTAGGATTATTCGGAAGAGACAATCGTGGGTTGCCAGGGAGTCCAGAGGAGCGTGCAATTGCCTGGGGTAGTTTGAAAGGTTCTTCCTCTAGAAGAGAGACATAAGCAGGTGGGCCCTCAGGGGGTGTAGGTAACGCTTTCCGAGGGCTGGAAGGCGTAGGTTCGGCAGGCGGGGAGAGAAGGGCCTCCGGGGAGGTAGAGCTTGCCTCGAGTAAAGGGGTTTCTGGTTCGGGTACGTAGGGTGACTCCGGTCGGAGGTTCAAAGGGAACACAGACATTCTCATAGAGGATGTGAGGATGAAAATGCTATACGTAAGGTAGACATCGTTTGGTACTGCCACACCGACAACTGGCGTAGAGGATCTGGTGCGAATGTTTGAGTACAGCGAGCATCATTAGATGGTGGATACGGCTTACTGCTGCTCAACAGAAAAAGTCAGTAGAATCGGCTGCACGTCTGTTTGTGCAACTTTCTCCAAGGTTGCTTCCAAGGATGAAGAGCCGCCGTCTGCATCGTCGTTGGCATCTCGAAGAGCAACAGCAAGACCTTTCAGAAGAGGCTCCAGTTGTAGTACATGCACCCCAAACGCATGGTAGACGTATATTGTGTCGTCATGGATGGGGTCGCTGAGGAATACGGGATGATTTCCTTGCACGAGCTCTAACAAGGACTGGCTACGCTGCGAGGTGCTTGCGTTTTTCAGTGCGTGGACAGTACCGAGATCGATGCTCTCGTATGTCGCCAGCATCGGCAGCCCGTTAGAAGTTTGCTTTATAGCCACTGGTGAGTAATGGGAACAAAACCCACAGAACTGTACCAACCTGTTTGGTATCCCACCGAGCCTCCACTTTCTCGACATCTAGATAGAGGTCGACTTTGCCGTCCTGGAAGGAAACAAGTACAAGGCCGAGCCGTTCCGTTTCACCTTCGCTTTCCTCGGCGGCATCGTCACCGAAAGAGAGGTACACTATATCTGTGGCGTCGCCGCCTTCACCACCCGCCAAATTTCGAGGTGAAGGTTGGAGGAGGAATGGGCCTTGACGAGAAGGTGTGTTTTTGACTGTGGTCGGGGGGTGCATTGGGACCAGTCGTGTGGTTGCAGGCCACGCAGTACCTGGAGGCAATTGCTTCAATAGCGCATTGACATACTTGCGTTGATAGTCGTATAGGGAGGTAAGGCCATCTGAAGGGTTTGGGTCCTCGCGTATCGACGCGGAAAGAAATTCCTGTTTCGCAGCGACGTAGCACTCCAGGGAATGCACGTACGTTGAGGGCACGGACCTAGTTTATTGTTGTCAGTAATTTTCAAGCAGACAATAGGAGTACATACGCATTCTTCGGCATATAGGGGGATATAGCATAGATGTCGCCACTCCGCATAACGGCGTAGACAGTAAGAGGACCCCAATCAGCCTTACCCTTGCCAAAGGTGAATGACGCAACTTCGCGCTCAGCCGCATCCTCGGCGTCGAACGAGCGCTTCTTCTTCTCGGGCACGAAGGACAGGGTCTGTTGAGGTTCGTCGGCATCGACGGAGATGTCGTATTCCCTACGGACTGGGTAAGAAAACATTGTATACCTAAACATGTTTCCCTTACCGCAGCTTTCCGTCCATGGTCATCACCAGAAGTGTAGAACCTCCCTGACCCCATGGATGCCAATCAACCTTGGCGACAGGAGCGGACGTATCTGCGGCATGATAGTACTGTCCTAATTGGATGGATCTGCTTCTGTCAATCAAGTAGTTTTCCCCATTTGCGTGCTACATACTTGCAATCAACCGTCGCCGTCACCAGCTTATTGAAGCCTGTCCGGGGCAACACAATGACCGCCACCTGGAAAGCACCGGCGACTGCGAGTAACTTTCCATTCGGGTTCAATGAGATTTGGTGGATCTCAAATTGCACATTCGGTGTATGCAATATCTGTTTCGCTCTGTTAGGTTCAACAGTGCCCGGTGATGTATAACGCCGCGCCACATACTTTGTAGGCCTTCTGTGAGCTTCCCCGAGCACCTTTGGAATCCCCCAGACTGGTAATCCGGACTTCAGAACCAACGGCAACAATCAGATCAGCATCTTTGATAGCAATTGATTGTCGCCGTCCAGAGGGGGTCGGCTTGTCATCTACGGGGTCGAGGCTAACAAAGTCCGGGAGCGAGCTAAGTGAGAGATTGAGACTTTCTTCGCCTTTCCCGGCAGGTCCAGAGACACTCTTGGGCAGAGAGAAGATGGGGTGTCCCTTCAGGAGCTCTTCCCAATCTTCTTCACCGCTCATTTGTGCGTGCAGAGAGTAAATGAGACCAGACGGACAGCGGGAGGGGGAGCACAAGTGGCAGATGCAGGACGCTGAACGCGGTCATTTGACGCTAGGACGCGAGTCCTACCTAGAACGGCAGGTCGTTCTCACGCGCACGCGTCGATGGCAGGGGTTGCGCGTCCTGCTATACGCACCCCGCTTGCTTTCGCCTGCGTCCACCTTGTCCGTTAATTCCTCCACCATCTGTTCAGATTTGTACTTGTTCGTGAACCAACATGACCTCAATTGGAACGGGCTATGACTTGTCAGCCAGCACTTACTCGCCCGATGGTCGTATATTCCAGGTGCGATCTTAGGACGCGTCAGGGTATGCCTTGGAACGGCACTGAGACTCGGCACAGGTGGAATATGCAAACAAGGCAGTGGAGAACTCAGGGTAAGTGCTCATGCAATGCATATGTATGCAACACGCTGATTTACTGTATGCATTAGAACCGCCATTGGCCTTCGCGTTAAGGATGGCGTAGTATTGGCGGTCGAGAAGCTCGTCCACTCCAAACTCTTAATCCCAGAGGCCAACAGGCGGATACATACAGTCGACAAACATATCGGCATCGTACGTTCTTGAGTTATTATCTATACTCCGACGAAGCCCAATACTCTCCGTAGGCTTCCGCGGGTTACCTTGCAGACGGTCGGCATCTGGCTAACCGTGCGCGCGATGAAGCCGCGAGCTTCCGGGAGAACTACCGAGCCCCGCCTACACTACAAGTATGTATCACGTCCCGGAAGTAATTTCATCCCGGCTAATCCCCTCCCAGTACGTCGTAGATCGCGTAGGACTTTATGTCCAGGCATACACCCTTTACTCTTCCGTCCGCCCGTTCGGCTGCAGCGCTATCCTCGGCGCGGTGGACAAGACTGGCCCCACGCTTTTCGTCGTGGAGCCTAGTGGCGTATCATACGCAAGTTACGATCAACGTATCTCGTAACATATTGAAACATTCTTCTAGGGTTACCGTGGCGCCGCCGTCGGCAAGGGTCGTCAGCTTGCCAAGACGGAACTTGAAAAGCTCAAGTTCGACGAGCTCACAATGAAGGAAGCCGTCACGGAGGCCGCGCGGATGTACGTTCCTCTGGCCTCTTTATATCGGTCCGATCTGAAGCTTGCATACGATAGCATCTACCTCGTTCACGACGACGCGAAGGAGAAAGACTTCGAGCTGGAGATGTCGTGGGTAGGCGATGAGACAAACGGCGTCCACCTACCAGTACCCAAAGACCTGTTCGAAGAGGCTGCACGAAAGGCGAAGGAGGCCCTGGAGAATTTTGAGTAATCGTGTCATACTTTGCATTGTAATGTACTATGGACTCATTGACGACCTCTCGACGGCTGCTATTTGATACTCACTCGCTGGTACGTCAGTCACCTCAAATGGAGAATCGGTAGGTGGTCCCAATATAGAGAATCTCCAGAAATACATAGAAAAGGCATTGGAACCATGTGTGGTTGTATACTACACAATCTGCTCCAGTTCACGAGCGTACTGCAAGTTCGCCAGGATGAGCTTCTCCTTTGGAATCTCGACCTTCTCCTCAGTCTTCTTCGCGAAGGTAATCTTGCCCGCCGTCAAGTCTACTTGCCACCCTCTCTACAACAGTATGATTCACATCAGAGTTAACCACAGGGGTCTACTGCATCATACGCACCTGCTGAGCAAATGTCAGCAACTCAGATTGGTTCTTGAAAAACAAGAGCGTCGCCGCATCCTTCAGTGGCAGGCTGTCGTATGCGGTTTCCTCGCAGCTTGCAATTTCGTTCCTGAAGCATGTAGGTTAGTATCGGGGACGTTTGATTCCTGCTATGCCTTATTTTGTACCGAATAGTACCCATCAAACTATCAACGAAGAACTTGTACTCCTCTGCGGGTGCTTCTTCTCGCGCATTCCACACCTTGCTGTAGCTCCCCTCCATGAGCCATTGCTCCAGGTTGATTGGATGCGCGATGTATGGGTTACTGGTGAGCGCGTCGGCGGGAAGGGGAAGGGACTCGAGGGTGGTGTGGAAATCTGCTATGCGGTTCTGCGTGAGGAGACGGATGAGGTTAAGGCCACGGAGGGGGTATTCGCGAGGTGATGGTGGGAGTACGGAGCTGAAACGCGCAAGGCCGAGGTGAGCGGCGGAGAAATGCGGTGGGGGAAGTAGGATGGACTAGCCTATAGTCGTTATAGAAAGTCTGGAGTTGCGAGAAGTAACGGTCGAAGGATGGGATGTCTTTTGTTCGTATACTCCAGAACGCGCCGACTTCAAGGATGTCACCTGTTGAACGTCCCTTTGCGTTAGTATGCGCACTATGCACATGTAAGCAAACTACCTACGTGCAATGACCAAGTCTTGAGGGCTAGGCGTTCCGAGCGGAACAAGAAGTCCTGCCTCCGTCAAAGCAATCTGAGTAGTGTGTGAAACATATAAGCGAATCTATGCTAAGTAGTGCACAAGAGTGAGGCACACCTTCAGCTTGGTGAGCAGGACCCCGGTCTGTTGCAAGTTCCCCGACATGAACGTCTGCTGAATTTCCTTGTATAGCTGCACAAGTTGTGGGGGCGCCATCGTGTCTTTTTCGCGCTGATCCTACGGCGAGTAGATAGGAGAGAGCAGTAGTAGTACAAGGCCGGTGGATGCAGGAAGGCGGAGAGGTGTTGAATGAGGCGCCCGCGACGCGCGTCGACGCGTCACCTCCTTCAGCCACCGCCTGTTCCACCGCTACTCTTTGTCCTCTCCCTCCATCCTTGCGAACTCGATTCACTCACCACTTCCCCCTTACGACATGGAGACGATTGATATTGCACGCCTGAAGTCCGGAGAGGTCAACCTCGGCGTACGTTTTGGTAGCTGCCATACCGCGGATGGACCGGAATTGATGTGCAACGGAATATAGACCTCGATCATGGCAGTCCAGTTCAAGGACGGCGTCGTCGTTGGTGCGGACTCTCGCACAACTACGGGAAGCTACATCGTAAGAGTTTAGTACTGTCTGGGGAATTCAAAACTCACGGCTACTTCAGGCGAACCGTGTAACGGACAAACTGACCCATGTCCATGATCGCATCTACTGTTGTCGGTCGGGGTCCGCGGCAGACACTCAAGCAATCGCAGACATTGTACACTACTACCTCCAACTACACACGTGCGTGAACCACTCAGGTTGACTATCACGATACACTCATTCCTCGGGCAAATAGACAAACAAGCGGTGCACCACCATCCGTACACACCGCTGCTACTATGTTCCAAAAGCTCTGCTATGACAACAAGGACGCCCTCTCCGCGGGTATCATTGTGGCTGGCTGGGACAAGGACGTCGGCCCCAGTGTATACAACATCCCGCTCGGCGGCGGGTTGTTCAGGCAACCGTGGGCAATCGGCGGATCCGGTTCGACATACGTTTACGGGTACTGCGACGCAACATACAAGGAGGGCTGGAACCGAGATGAGACGGTTGAGTTCGTTAAGAACAGTGAGTCGTACCGGCTTTTACTCAAAACGCTGGCTCACCGTTATGCCTGCAGCCCTGGCTTTGGCGATGTCCCGAGACGGCTCATCAGGCGGTGTCATCCGCATGTGTGTGATCACCGAAGATAAGGTTGAGCGGTTGTTCGTACCCGGAGACCAGCTTCCCAAATTCTGGCAAGGGAAAGAGGTCTTCGGTACAGACAACAAGGATGCCGACCTTGCGGCGGCAGTGGCGATGGCCGTAGACGCATAGAGCATGTCTGCGGAATGTACAACTGGACTTTTACTTTTGAGTGGTTGTTACTGTAATGCTAGGGAAGTGCATCATGAATGCGGCCAAGGACGCGATAAGCTAGGTTTATCAAAGCGAAGGCATATCCATAGTTCTATGGCGTCGGAGACGGGTCCTTCATCCAGTCAACGCACAAGTCTTCATCCATATCCCCTTCCCATATCCTTATCCTCCACAGGGCGATTGCTAGCGGAACTGTGTCACCCTTCGATAGCGTTTGCTCGTCAGAGCATACAAGGATCGCATGACTAGCTTTCTGGTCGCCCTTGGGGCGCGGGGTAATATGACCGGATAGATCCTCATGGCTGGGGGCTTGCTTGGGAGTCGCCTTCGTGAACCTCATAGTACGTTCTGCCCTCAAAACTTCCCCGAGGGCTAAGTGAAGGGCTGCCCTCTGAGTCCGAGAAGGGAACAAGGACAGGCCGTTGTACAACGGCACACGTGAGGCCGGCAGGGTACCGGGAAACTCGTCGGTACGAAGGAGCGTCTCTCCCTTCGCTGTTGGATGCATAACAGACATCGGAAACGACTTGGGCAATGATCTTGGGGCAAATTCTTCCGCACTCGGCAAGGAGGTAGGTTCAGGGACGGGTCGCATCTTGGCGTCTGGATCCTTGTTTGGCGGCGGGACTACCAGGACGGCCACGGCATTCTCGAAAGGTATGATCCCAGTCGTCTGAATCTCTTTCCACTCTGCGCGCGTGAGACGTCTCAAAAGCGAGCGTTCGCCAGGCTTCGCAGACCGGCGACGTCGGAAGAGACTACGTGCGAGGAGTTCCAGTTCTTGTATAACCCGGACGCGTAAGGTGTGCCCGATCTGCTGTAGGATGAGGGAATGCATGTTCGTCGGCAATACTCCGTCGGGCATGAAACGCTGATAAGACCCTGATACGTACCGAAATAAGTTGAAAGGCGCGAGAAATGGATGACGGACCAATATACTCACCTTTTTCCTTGGCCGACCGAACGGCTCCCTTCGAGCATAGGATATAACCGCTACGTCCGCCCACAGACCGTCTGAAGGACGGATGTTCCAACCCGTCAGGGAGAAAGGCACATTTAGGCCTCTCGGAGGGCGAACCGGGTAGTAGCATTGGCGTCATGCGAATGAGCAGGTCTGTCTCCTCCACGTCAACTTCAAGACTGGGATGTACGTAAATGCCACTCATACCTCGAGGTAACAGCCAGTTTGTGTGCAGGCACTGCCGGAGGGGGCTACCGAGCATACGCACTATCGGCAAGCGTTATTGGAAGAGGGGCGGTGATCTTGCCAAAGTGCTTACGGTAGGGATTGGCGTAGAATGCCCGCTCCTCATCCGTCATTTCCCTCTGGGTAACACTAGAGGGTGCATGTCCCCTCGCCCACCGTCGTGACTTCGTGAGATTGATTTGTGGAGCTGGGCTCTTCGACCGCTGATAACGCGCATGCCTGTAAATTAGACGAAGTGCCTTCTTGTCTAATAGAATGGATTGTGTGCGGCCACCCGGCGATATGTCGACCTCCTCCGGGCGAGTGAAGGCGCGAGTATTCGGTCGTGGTAATAGTCGAGACAAACTTTCTCTGCGAAAGGGTCGTAGAGGACGAGAGCGGATGTGTGCGAGCGAACGAAGGAGTCGGGGTATAAGACGAGGCATGCGCGCGGGGCTATCGTGGCCGCATATTTCAGCGGCGGTAGCCACAGGCACCGGTACCACGACTTTCTTCTCAAATCTCCATCATCTCTTGAGTCTTCATCACCGTACACCCCCGTATGTGCGACCATTTGCACAGAAACCGGACCGGCTATGTGCACAACACTCAGCTCAAAACATACCATGTCCGGACGTCTGTTCCGGGCGACGTTTATTTAGGCCTCGGTCCCTGCCGCCACAACAATGCTGATACGCAGTGGACATGTGCTCGCGGACCGTCAACCCAAACCGTTGATACACAATCTCTTCCTCCTCGTTGGACGGCGCATCCCAGCGATCAGGCACCCCACCCCCGTCCAGTCCAAGTGCTGATAGTTCGCCGGCCGCGCCCCACATATCCTCGCCCCAGCGTCGACGATTCTATAGGTGTGGCCCGCAGCCGTATCACCTGCCGCGGCGAGAGCCACCAACACGTTGAGATCTCACGGCCGAACCTCCCTTTGCCGCGGCGCAGTGCGATAGCTAGAGTGTTCTCGGACCGCAATGCCATTGACGAAGCCTCCTAAAAGCGCATGGCGGCGTTCCATCAGGATCCCTGGCCCCTCTGCCAGTACCAGCATCATGCCTAACGACTTTACTAGATTCGCCTCTGAGCCCGTCACCATTGCCATCGTAGGCTGTGGCCAGCGAGGCAGGGTGTGTTTTCTTTGCTCTCTGTGCCCCGAACAGCTCTAATGCAGAGCCCGTTATCAGGGATATGCTTCATATGCCGTGCAAGAGCCAACCCTATGCAAGGTTGTTGCCATCGCCGAACCGCGTCCGAAGACGCGCGCGATAATGGCGGAGGCACATTCAGTCGACAAGACGCTGGTGTTCGAAGATTACAGGGACCTCCTTAAGGCTTCTGCAGACACTCTACAAACAATTGGGAAGCGTCTCGCCGATGCAGTGGTAATCGCCGTCCAGGACCACATGCATATGGAGGTTACTCTGGCGTTCGCTGCTCAAGGATACCATATTCTCTGTGAGAAACCGATGGCCACTACCGTTGAGGCGTGCATTAAGATGGAGGCCGCCGTAAAGAAGGCTGGCATTATCTTCGGCATGGGCCATGGTAGGTTTTTGATGCTTGTGTGGGTGAACATGGCATTAACGAATCTCAACTAGTGCTCCGCTACTCCCCATACAACCGGGAGATGATGGACGTAATCAGGAATGCAAATCTGGGCCAGCTTATCAACGTAGTTCACATTGAACCCGTTGGGTACTTCCACTTTGCGCACTCGTATGTTCGGGGCAACTGGTCCCGCGAAGCCGATAGCTGTTTTTCATTAATGACGAAGAGCTGCCAGTAAGTGTTTGCCAAATATCCTTAGTCTCGGCGGCTGCTAAGTGTATCATGGTATAGTGATATCGACATCTTGTGTCACTATCTTTCGCCTGGAGGCCCAACTCGAATCTCTTCATTCGGTTCGCTACAACATTTTCGTAAGGCGGGAAAGCCCGCTGAGGCGGGCGACGCCACCCGCTGTTTCGACTGTGCGCATGAGCGCGACTGTGCATACAGCGCAAAGAAGAGTGTGTATTTTCGTCACCTTCTTTGAATTTCAAACATTGATCACTTTCGCAAAGTCTATCTGGATCCTGTCATTCAGGGACGCACGGGGTGGCCGGCCGACGTCTTGGTAGACGGCATTCCGGATATCGAGAATATCACCGACGCACTGCAGACAGGACCGTACGGACGTTGCGTCTACGAATGTGATAACGACGTCTGCGATAACCAGGTATGTAGCCTCTTTAATCATCGAATCCCCCCGATTTAGTGATCTCCCCTGGTATAGGTCGTGAACATCGAGTTCTCTAACGGCGCCACGGTCTCCTTCACGATGGTGGCGCAAACCCAGCTCATCTGCGAGCGACAGACGCGCCTCCACTTCGCGTTCGGAGAGATCGTCGGCGACATGACCCATTTTACCGTCACGGACTTCCGCACGCGCAAGAGCACGCTGCACACGCCTAAGAACGAGGGTGGCGGACACGGCGGTGGTGACCTGGGACTTATCAGTACGTTCGTTGAGGCCGTGCGCACGGGCAAGCAGGAGGTCCTCGGGACGGATGTGACTGAGGTGCTTAGGAGCCACCTTGCTGTCTTCGCTGCGGAGAAATCTCGGCGGGAGGGCGTGGTGGTGGACTGCGTACAATTCGAGAAGGAAGCTAGGGAGAAGTTTGGCCAGCTATGATACCATGTTACAGTACTCAGTTGTCCCGGGCTATACTCGTTCATCGATTCTGTTGCGCTATGGGGAATAGTGCTACAATCAACTTTGTCATTCTTCTTTTTTTTTTTTATTTTTTTTTATTTTACGGTGCTCTCCAGGTGCGGGCCACTAGTGGCCCTTCCTGTCGATTGCAGGGGGACGAGGATCGTGTCCTCTGCACCGCGCCGGGGGAAATGCTATTACGCACGCAGGTCCATGGGCGACCTCAGTGTGGGGCTCCCATCCGCGCGGTCTAGCCTCCGTCAGCCACTCTCCCGGTGTCTCCGCGCTTCCGGTTTACCCACTAAAACCCCCGGTCCCTTGACCCAGTTCTCAGGGAGCTCGCCTTCATTCTCCAGCGTTCCCCTCCATGTCGCAAGTACGGTCTCGTCCTGTAGTGCTTTCTTTCCTAGCAGGCGCGCAGACGTTAGCGCACGGTCGATTTCCAATCTTCTTCTCATCGTGCTTAGCCATCGCCTCTCAATTTCCTCCCTCGTATGGGATTTCCCTGGCGTTGCTTCCCAGCCAATGACCCTCTCGCACCTTAGGACCCATACCAGGTACGTGGTTTCAGTGATTACGATCTTCGCCAGCCTCGTGAGTCCTTGTCGGACGGCACCCTTGCTATCCTTACAGATTATCGCATGGCCTCCAATTGCAACTCCCATCGTCACCTGGTTTATCTCAAGGCCCTTCTTCTCAAGGATCGCTTGTGCCAGGGCCCAAGCCTCACTTTGGCCCGGTGCCTTGCACTGCGTTAGGATGTGCCCCAGCGATTCCTCCGGGCCGCATTCACGGCACTGGGCTCGCTCTTCGTATCCTGGTATGTTCTTCCAGTAGGCCCCCACCCGGTGCGCACCATGTATTGCTTTCCATATAAAGTCCCTCACCTTACGCTGTACTGGGTCCTTTCGCAGCGCCTTCCAGATCATCCCTTCCGTGCACCAGGCATTCGTGGCTTCCTTAACCTCCTGCTGGATTAGGGCAACGTTTTTGGCTGTTGCAGCTCTTTGCGCCTGCCTGCCCCAGGCCTTGGTCCCAAGGTACGCTAATTTTTGTGTCATCTCCGCGAGCGAGGCCCCTGGCTTAAGGAACCTTTTCGGCGGCGGCAGCCGCATCGGCAGCACCGGCCTTTGTTCTTTTGCGCCCTTCGCTGCAAGCTTGTCTGCCTCCTCGTTTCCCTTAACACCCGAGTGCCCCTTGACCCATCGGAGGGTGGTCACCGCGGACCTCGCCCTCAGTAGGGCTACCACTTCCTTCAGTGCTTCGCTGTTTGCGACTCCAATCCACCCCTTCTTCTCCCACTCCGGGAGGTACTTGGTCAGGCCGTCGATGGCGTACTTCGAATCGCTCACCACATGCATTGGGGCAAAGGGCGGTACTTCCCTGCATGCCATCGCGACGGCGTATACTTCTGCCGCTTGGTTCGATTGGTGCTCGTATGGGAGTCTCTCTCCTTTGTTCCGTTGGTCGCTGTCTGCGAACCATATACCACTCCCCGCCGCGGCGTCCTGCTCTCCATTTCTCTCGCATGCGCCATCCGTGTACACCTCCACTTCTTCCTGTTCAACCTGTATCCCGCTTTGCGGGCGGAGCGCTGCCTTCGTTTCGTGTTGCTCGTTCCCCACGAAGATTCGGAAGGCCATGGCGAGTGGTGCCGCCTGCGTTATTGTGGGGTCGAAAACTATCCTTCCTTTCTCCTCCCTCGCCACCTTGTTCTGGCATCTGCGTTCACGGGTCAGGGTTAGGCCATCATCGTTTGTCCTCGCTTCTGGTCTCCATTTCATCCAGAGGCGTTTGATCGCCTTTCGTGCTGCAGTTGCGCACCTGTGTGGGTTCTCACATCCTCTTACCCTCCGGTCTGCATCACAGGCCCTACATGGGCACTTCGGGGAGTTTTTGTGGCCGCTCTCGCGTAGGCGCTCTGCCACTAATTCGCATTGGGCAGTCGTGTTCACGCCATGTCTCTCCCGCAGGCATTTGCTCGCCACAGAGTTCGCTGTGGAGTTGCCCGGTCTTGTTCCGACGTGGTACCACACCGGCATGTTTTCCCGCAGGGACCTTGCGGGGTTTCTCGCCTCACACCTCAGGCCGTACTTCTTTGCAGCAGTAGCCATTCTTCGTAGGTCCTCCGGCAGGCCCGCTGCTTTCCTCGTGCTCACCTCCCACGTTTGCAGGAAAGCGTTTATGCGTGCTTCTGTGTCGACCCTCTTGGACTGTGCTGCGGCCGCTCGGGCGAAGAGCGCATCCGCTACTGCAGCCCACAGTGGTCTCCCTCGGGCAAAGCTCAGGTAGGTTTTGAGCCACATGATGTCTATCGCTTCATTTCGGGCTCTGACATCAAGGACATTCAGGCCTCCTTGTGCAACCGGAGCATACAGCTGTTCTCTCGATACTCTGGGGTGTTTGTCCCCACTCCACATGAAGTCTGCGACTATCCGGTTTATTTTTTTCTCAACACTCTGCGGCATTCCCTGGGCCACAGCGAGGAACTGCGTTCTGCTTCCAACTTCAATCCCTATGGCTAGTTTTCTGCCGTTCATTGTTGGCTTCCCTTGCTCCCATTTTGCGAGGTGCTTTTCCATTTTTTCTAGGTGGGGTAGCCACGGTGCCGCCGCATTCGGGCCATTCCCTACCCACGCTCCCAGCATGCGTATGGCCACGCCGTCTTCCGCTATCCTTGCTTCGTTCGGGATGTCTCCCCCATTTTCTCTGGTTTTTTTAGTCTCGTGTACCCTGTCCCGGAACTCCTTTGAGCCGATGGGTAGTATTTCCGTCTTTTCCTTGTTAAAGCGTGCTCTCGCGGCTTTGCACCATCTCGCTGTGACCGCTTCAAGCTCCGCGTAGTCGTCGTTCTCGCTGAGGTATACTGTGGTGTCGTCGGCGAAGAGTTTCGCGACCAGCTTTTCCGCTATTCCTGGGATTTCAAGTCCCTCAATCTTTGACGCCCTTAAGGCTGCGGCCAGGGGCTCTATGGCTAGGTCGAAGATGAGGCAGGACATGGGGTCTCCTTGCCTTACTCCTCGTATGATCTGGAAGAGCGCACTCCTTATCCCGTTTACTATTACACAGCTCTCCGCTCTTTCGTATAGGTGTCTGACAGTGCGTATGAAGTTTTCAGGGAAGTTCATGTGGCGTAAGACAGCCCATATGTAGTTGTGGTCGATCTTGTCGTATGCTTTCTCTTGGTCTAGCGCGACGATTATCCCGTTGATCTCCTCCGCCTCTGCATAGTCCACCATCAGTTTCATCAGTTTTATGTGGTCAAATATTCTACGTCCGGGGACAAAGCCTGCCTGGTCTGGGTGGATCACATGGGGCTACTTCTACCAGTTTCGTCGCTAGGGCTTTGGTCATGATCTTGTAGTCCGAGTTCAGCAGTGTGATCGGTCTGTAGTTAACGATCTCCCTTTTGTCCTTCTTCAGTTTATACACCGGGCATATCCACCCTTCCGCAAAGGTTGTGCCTTCTTGGACCCCATACCTCTCTATGTCGTTGAAGACCCTGGCTAGTATTTTCGCCATGTCTGTCGCTTGCACGCCTCTCTTCACATCCGCTTCGTACCATCTGTTGTACTCCTTCCATATCTCCGCTGGTATTCCGTCAAGGCCTGGCGCTTTGTTTCTCGCAGCCTCTTTTATTGCGTCCACTACCTCCCCCGTAGTAAGCTGTTTCGCCATTTCGGCTTTCTGCGCATTGGTCAATCTCGCGGATGTGTCTTTTAGTGCATCCCGTATATATTCCGCGTGATCTTCGCTCGGCTCTAACGGGTTTTCTCTTTGTATGCTATCGTAGTGGTTCTTTGCGATTTCCGCCATCTTTTTGGTGTGGTTCGTGTACCTCGGGGCCCCCTCTCCCGGTTCTTTCATCGTGTACATGACTTCCGTTACTTCCGGCGTGGTGTTACCTCTCATCCAGTATTTGGTTAGAGTCTCGGACTGCGCCCAGTGCCTTGTCGCGACGTCTCTTCTCGCCCATCCGAAGCGTTTCCGTTCAAGTTTGCTAATTCGGTCCTGCAGTATTGCAGCTTCCTGGACCTGGCTTTCGCTGTTCCGGTCCCCCTCGTTTCGTGCGTTGAGCATCTCATCTAGGTTTCTTCTCAGGGTGTCTATCTTTTTCTGCATCTTTGGGACCTTCTCTTTCGCCCTGGCTCTCGCCGCCTCCACCAATTTCTTCTTGAAATCCGAGTACGCGGTTTGCGGGTTCACCTCTCCGCCGCGTCGTCCAGTTGTGCTCTCAATTTTGTGTTCCAGTTCCCTAGCCAGTTTTCTCATTTCTTTCTTGAATTCCTCATCCGTTAGGAGGTGGGTCGGCATCACCCATCTCCCGCGTCCAACGTAGGGCGTCTTATAGTCCTGTAGCATAACAGTCACCATCTTGTGGTCTGTCATCAGCAAACCACCCGGAGATATTACAGCCCAATGCAGAGTCAGTAGGTACTTATAGACATGGTAGGAGTAGATGCAAAACTGTGGTAGGTACGCGGACTCTACTAGGATTGAGTCCGATGCCATAGTAAATTTTCTCACGCTGTAAGACTGCATGCCACCGTCCAACAAGCCCTTACAGAGCAGGTGCCCGGACCTGCCAAGTCCCTACAGGGCACCTGCTAGTTGCCCGATAGCGCCCTGCAAGTCCCTATGAGCTCCCCCGCGCGCCTCTATATAACAACAGTCGTACGCTATAGGCATATGCCCGTATTATGCCTATAGGAAATTGTATTACACCCTTTGAGCTCGGAAACTAAACATTCTAAGTAATATAAAATCAACAATATATCTTATTTAGGTCACCGTACTACATACATGTATGGCAACAATGCTATGAATAGTAGGCTGTAGTACTAATGAGCAGTATAAATGTGTAATAAAGGAGCTTACGGACTGGCCGGTGCGGTGACAAAAGACCGCGGTCGTGCACGCTACCCTACGCGCGGGACAAACCGCGCAAAACATGCAGTCTTCGACGGTGGTACGTCAGCTTCATCACGAAAGAAGGCGCGAGGGAGTGCACCTTCGCCTTGTAGCACACGCGAGAGGGGGGCCAAGGAGAACAGCGCAGTATACTAGTACTTACCAATGGCGAGCACAACCCGTGTTACCATGGGGTCAAGAGCAGTGACCCAAAAAAGGTGACTATATGCGCGACGTACCTTGTAAGAAAGCGCCGCAGAAGTTAGAACCAAGCTACCGGGCTAGGCCCCGGCTTCGGACTCCCCTTAGAGCTATACACCATGCCTACGGCGGTCGATCCGTGTATGAGGTCCATCGAAAGTGGCTATATGCGCATATAAATGGGAGTACTTACCGGGAACTATGAAGGCAACGTACGGAGGGGAACCACTCACCCGGATGGGCCGAGAATCTGCTCAATGGAGTTACGGGGATGATGAGAGTCGTAGACAAGTTGCACACTGTGCTTTCACCGGGGTTGAGGGCATTTTATAATCGCGCGGCGCGAGACTGTTCAGGTTCGATGTCAAGTTGCTGTCGTGCTACGTCATGGCCTGTCGCAGGGGCCACACAGTAGGAGTGACGTCATTCACAATAGGACAGCATACACTTTCGAGATCCGCCAGCGCTAATAATCCCCCCTCGAGTCGCCCCGACAGCTAAGTACTTGGTCGAGCACAATGCATCTTTGGAGGACATACTATCCTTCCCTTTCATTTATTGTGTCTCCTCTCCTTTCCGGTGGTACTTTAAATTCAAGTTCGCTGAGAACCAATAATATCTTATTGAGTGCCTATAACCGGTAGAACACTAGAGCTAACTGTAGATCGCGTGGGATATTCCCGTAAGTGTATATATGGATAGGTATGTATCTCATCTTATGGAGAAAAAAATGCATCTATCTATAGATTAATCGTAGGCGGCGGCGAAAGTCTAGTAGAGTACATCGTCTCGGACTGTGTACGGCGGCGGACTACATGCAGGCTATAGACTGTTCGCCTGGCAGGACGAGCGCCTGTAGGGCCTTACCTACCTCGTGGCACGCTGCGGGGCGCTGCCTTAAAGTCGCGCGTTTGCTGATGGTCGGGACGCCTGTCTCACATGCACTCCACTCATCAGCATCCCTTTCCATCTGCCGTCTTATGTAGATTCTATCCAACCTAGACTGGCTGACGCCTCCGTTCTGCGCGTACGTGTACATTCTCGTGGTCTGGTTTGCGTTGCGCCATCCATCCGTCATCGCCAGTCTCCTCTTCAGCGTCTGGAGGGCCTCCACCTGCTTTTCTCTGTCTTCTCTCAGCGGTAGTCTGTCCACAGCCTCCTCGACCATGTTAAAGTCTCCAATCATCATGTCTACTCTCCCGAGCCTCATACTCTCTAGGTCTTCCCAGAAGTGGGCATTCTCGGCGGCGTCATTGGGACTATACACATTGGCAATCGTGAGTGATCTTTCCTCCGACCATTTCAGTTTTAGGAGGGCTGCTCTTCCAGGGACGAGGATTCTCATTTCCGGTTTGCTCTCTTTCATGATTCTTTTATTGATGACAAAGGCGATTCCCTGAGCTCCTGTGTCATTGGTTTCATCCGGCGAGATCAGGATCTCCATGTGCCGTCCAAAGAGTTTCCTTAGCGTGCGTGCTCGGTCTTCATTCATGTGTGTTTCTTGTAGTGCCAGTACCGCGACCTTCTGTTCTCATACCAGCTGGTTTATGAGCAGCCATTTATTCGATCCGTGTTCTCTGTTCTCGGCTCCGTATCCTTTCATGTTCAGTGACGCCACTTTGATTCTCGCTTTCGACTTCTGTTTCTTACTTCTCCCCCGTTGCTCGCCATTTCTTGCCCTTTCCGCGTTTACTTGCCCATCCCGAGGGTGTGTCTCAGGGTAGGTAGGCTCCACGCTGCCTTCCGTTCTGGCGGGCCCATCCTCGGGGCCAGCTTCGGCAGTCAGGCAGCTCGCCTCTCCGGGCCCGCTCAGTCTCGTGTCCTCTGCCATTTCAGTTTGCCTCTGGGTTTCGTGTGGTGTGTTTATTGTTGTTGTTGTTGTTGTTGCGTTCGTTGTCCCACCGCCTTGCAACTCAGTGCAGTGGTTAGGGGGGTTGTCCCACTCCCCATGGGCGACTATGGTCCAGCCACTTTCCGTGTCTCCCGCTTCGACACCAGTAGCCTTCGCTTCAGCTTCTCAGCGCAGCACGTCGAGGCCTGAATAGGCCGCCGCTTTGGTTTCAATCAATGGGGCTTTCCTGCGTCCAGGGCTGCTGCCTTGGACCAGTGTATGCGGGCCCCAAGGTCCCATCGCGCGTCTCAGTTTTGTGGTTTGCGGGCCCCTGCCATTACGCGCTCTACTCTCTTTGCGATTTTCGCTTTACCATGTTCCTGTCCTTCACTTGCGCCTGGGACAGGCTAGGGTGTTTGGCAGGTCAAGAGGTGGTATGCACATTCCTTCGTCAAGATGTACTCAGTCTCAGGCTGTATCAAGATGTATCTAGGTTCGTCGCCGTCTGCTCGCTCGTTCCTCACGTTCTTATTAGTTCTATTCGACTTCGAGGGCCTCTTACTCAGGTCGGTCGGCGGGCAAGGCATGCTCTTCTATGCCATCCCCCATCCCCCTCCACCTTGCACTTGGGAGGTGCCACGGCCGCGTCTAGCGCCCGTTCCTCGTCCTCCTCGCCCTCCAGCTCTCCAGCTCTGGTGTGTTCCTCGCGCAGCTATAGGGGGAGGGTATACTTGCGTGTTTTGTGTGTCTCCGTGGGCGTTCTCTTGTATGCTTTCGTACGTCATCCACTGGCCTAGCTCAGTGCGAGGTTGCCGCCCTCCCTGGCCGCTGTTCACCGGCACCTGCATTGCACCTCTGCTCGCCGGTGCTCCTGGGCCTCGCATGGGAGGGTTTCCGTGCATGTTCCAGGGCGTGGCACTGTGGTTCTCATTGCTCAGCTGTTGCCAGTTATACCTGTCAGGAGCCTGGTTGGCGGTATCTGCACGAGTGAGGGGGTTCCTCTGCAGGGGGTTGTTGTGTAGTCCCAGGGCATTTGCTGGTCCTATCTCATGCGCCATCCTTCTCGCTCCATTCGCTGGGGCCCATAGGCCTGTCCCCAGATCGGCATTTCTTCCGAGGTACTGTGGCGGCGCGGCCCATCGCGCTGCAGGCTGGGGGTTCTTCGGTTTCATTTCGTAGTACTTCTCGCCTTTCCACCTCCCGTCCGTCGTGAATGGGCACTTGTGGCTCGGGTGCCCGATGTCATGGCATCCCTCACATCTTTTTGCCTGCCTTTCGTGTGCTACGTCGTTCGTCTCCGTTGGGTATGATAACCTCGCGAGCTCGTCCCTCCACTCGATCCACAGCTTTGGGTTCGTCGTTGGCGGCGGCGAGCAGAAAACATTCGCGATGACTTTGCTTCGCTTTTGTCCCGGTTTGAGCCCGAAGTCACATAGGACCACTTTGATTCCTTCAAGGGCCTCGTCGGCCTTCCTGTCGGCCTCCCTGTCCCCCAGCCCAAGTTCGATCATGAGTTCACGGGTCGCGGTCCTCGCCTGCTTTACTACAACGTCTCGGATTTTGTTCTCGTTGAGCGGGTTGTATTCTTCGTACTTGAGTCCTTCGAGAGAGATAACGTACTTCGGGATTTCGTCTATGTCCACATGGATTCTCATGCTCATGCCCATCGCCGTCCACGATCTGCATCCAGTTAGGATGCGATGGGCCCGCATCGACAGGTTTGTGACCGGCCACCCCGTCGGCTTGTCCCACCCCGCATCGATAGTGGTCATCGGCGGGTGGTGTATTTTGTGCTGCCACTCGCCCGTGATCGTACCGACCATGTTGTATAGGCCATTTCCATAGTGGTTGATCTGCTCAGGGGACGTGAGCAGCGGCTGATCATGGGGTTGTAGGACCGCCTTCGCGTGCACGCTGTTATCATTTTCGGACCTTGCTGACATTGACCGGTTATCGCGCGGCGGCTACACCGCCCTGGAGCTATGCGTCGCATCTTTTCTTGTCTCTTTCTTCATCACCGTTCTGTTTGTGGCTCTTTACGGACGTACGTAGGCACCGCGTGCTCTGACACGTCGTCGACACATCGACGACACGTCACCACGGCCTCTTTTGGACATGCTTCCCCCTTTCGGACTTGCCACGTCGCTGCCACGTCAGCGACACGTCATGCTTTCCTATTTCGGACTTGCCACGTCACTGCCACATCAGCGACACCTCATGCCTACCCTTTATGGACTAGTCCCATCGCTTACTAAGCTTCCTCCCTCATAGTATATAAACCCAGGGGGCGCTGCCCAGCAGCCCCAGCTTCGATCTCCTTGTTTCACCTCGGCTTTACTCTTGTAATACTTAGGACAATCAGATCTCGTTATTTATAACCTGTTGGTTGTAAGCTCGACAGCTTCAACACAGCGTTATCATAACATTAGATCGAAGCTCTGGACTCCCCACCCAATACTGGTGTAGGGACACACCGACTGAGGAGGATAGCTCGAAGGCTACCTGCCCTCATCCGACGCACCTTGCCCGCCCTGGCAACTCGAATCACCGACGAGGAAAGCAGCCCGAGGGACGAGCACGATCGCTCGAGCCCTATACCACGGCCCCGAAACCCAACCCCGTACCCATCTACCTCGCCGGACGAATATATCTTCTGGAACCAAGCAACGTTCGAAGACCCCATTGAAGGAACCAGCTCAGGAAACATAGCTGACAACGAGGAGTCACCCGACCACACTCCTAACGACACGACCGAGTATCTCAAGGACAAGATACGAACAGGACATAACTTGGCGCGCGCCATATACGAAGAGTTCAAGACAGACCCGACGGTCGATCACGAAGCACTCTATCATATTCAGGACGCCGCATACCACCTCAGCCAGGCATACCGTCGTCTGGCCAGACTACCGCCTTACCCGCCTCCGGAACGACGAGCTCTCCATTTCTCTGAGTGGTTGGAACAGCAAATTGGCATAAACCACGAACTTCTTCAGACTCTCCACCCTCGCGACCCCGTGCACGCATACATCGCACAGAAGATTGGAAACCAGACAGCCGCGAAGAGCCTCATCATTGAGTGGTTCTCCGAGATCCCACCCCATCTTCACGCCATCCCTCACTACTACCCCTACTGAGGACGTCGCATGAACCAAGGAGACCCCGAATTGCCCTGTTACAACGCTTACCACTACTTTAACATCAATAGCAAGAAGGACAACTACGACCTAGGACGAAAGGACCTACTTCTCTGTCAGTACCAACCGTGCCCTAATCGGAACAAGCGAGCAGCCCTTGCCCGACGTAACGCAACCCAACAACCACCTCGCAAGACCGACCAAGTAGCCCGAGAATTTCCACTGCACCCCTTAGTATCGGCACAGTCATCGCCTGTAATATCCTCAAGACAAGTCCAGCTCGCCAGTCCCGCTTCAACAACTTCCTCTCCGCTCGTACCCATCGGACTTTTTTCAGAACCTGCACCTCAAGCCGGCCCCTCGCTCAAACGTGAACCGGAACAAGCCCCACCCCCTGCTAAAGGCAAGCAGCGGGCGGAACCAGAGAACGAACCAGACCCCCGGTCGCCTGATTCCGTGCACGAACAGTGGCCAGAACTGGAAACAGAATACGAAACCGAACCCGACACACCGCCTGCTAAGGCCAAGCAGCGGATAGAATTCGAATCAGACTACCCAGCGGAACCAGAACCAATGTCTGTATCCCAGGGACCCCAACTAGTAATCAGCCGGGCGAAGGCGTTCCAGACCGCAGCCTTCCCAACTGGAGGAGGAGGCAATGGGCCACCCCCGGACGATGAAGACGAGCCAGGAGGAGGACAGCCCGGCGGAGGAGGCCCCCCAGGAGGAGGCCCACCAGGCGGAGGAGGAGGACCAGGCGGACCAGGCGGAGGAGGCCCACCAGGCGGAGGAGGAGGAGGACCCCCAGGCGGGGGAGGAGGACCACCGGGAGGAGGACAACAGGCAGGAGCTGCGCTCCCAGGAATAGGAGCTCAAGTACCCGCCGGACACAAGGCCAAGGTCAAGGAGCCCGAGGTATTCACCGGGAACAGAGCCAAGGCCAATGAGTTCCTCACCGACCTCTACCTCCTGTTCCAAAGCCGACCCCAGGACTACCCCACGGATGAAGCCAGAGTTGTCACAGCTCTATCCTACCTCCGAGACGACGCTCGGTGGTGGGCTGAAGCACGAGTCGATGCAGCCCAGCTGCTCGACAACAACAACAACCTTCGAGGCTTCGGAACCTGGCAACGCTTCCGCGAGGACTTCCTCATGGTGTTCGGAGAACAAGACCCGGTACAGACCACTGCTACCCAGCTGGCCACCCTGCGCTACAATTCCTCAGAACCATTGGATCAGTTCAACGCCAAGATCCTTCGGCTCTTCATCAAGGGGCAAATCATGGAAGACCACGCGCAGATGGCCTGGTACAACTCCAAGTTACCGGGTTTCCTCCGGGACAAGATCGCCCTCACGTACCCGCAACCGACCAACATGGATGAGCTCATGGACCGAGCCATTCAGCTCAACCGGGCCTATCTCCTCAACCACGAAGTCGACGCCTCGCAGGGCCGACAAAGGAAGACACGGAATGCGCCTAAAGGCAAGGACGCCTCCGTGCGCGCAATTAATACCGGAAAGTTAGACGACAAGACCAAGCAAGAACTCATCAAGCAGAATCGCTGCTTCTACTGCCGCGAGGTAGGCCACCGAGCGGCCAAATGCCCCGCGAAGCCTCACAAGGATCCGAAGACGCGGGCTGTCGAAGAAGACGACAACCGCATCGAGGAAGTTGAGGAGGATGCTGAATCGGACATCGGACTAAATGCTATTGGCATGGACATTGGACAGGATTTTTGAACGGAGGGGCTGCTCCGACGCCAGCACCCTCCAAGACTTGGGACTATACTATCTCGTTTGTAACCCTGGGACAGCAACGAAGACTTGCTTATCTCCTCCCTGGCTATGTCGAGTGTGGACCCAAAGTCGTCGGAATCCGCGCCCTTTTCGATTCGGGCGCAGATGCCACCATCATCAATCGACGAATCGTGGAACGATACAACCTGCCAACCGTCCGACTGCCAAAAGAAATCCGCTTCCGAAATGCCGACAACAGTGTCAACATGATCGGATCGGTCACCCATCGAGTCGAAGCAAACTTCGTTGTCCGAGGACATCCCTTACCAACAAACTTCTATGTGGCCGATCTGGGACGCGACGATGCCATCCTAGGCATGCCTTGGATTCGACGATACAACCCCAAGGTGGACTGGCTAACTGGGCACTTCGATTTCGACCCCAAGGTCATCAAAAAGCAGCAAGCCATCAAGGAATATCAATCCAAACACGACCCGCCACCGAACATCCCCATGTGGGGACTACCTCCGAGAGAGGTCCAGAACGCAGAGGCAGTCGCACAATACATTGGAAAGCTTGCAGAAGACCCCGACAATGACGACCGATGGGACCGACCACCTAATGTAGCGCTAACCAACCTATGGAACCAGAGCCACGAGGACCCGACAGTAAGGCGCGCCACCATGTCTACTAACCTAGCAGTACAGGCCAATGAAGGCAAACCGGTCAAAACGTTGGATGAAATCCTTCCGGACTACCTACAGGACTTACGGCCAGTTTTCGAGAAGAAGTCAGCAGAGCGAATGCCACTTCCACGCCCCTGGGACCATGCCATTGACCTGAAACCGAACTTTACCCCGAAGGATTGCAAGATCATTCCCTTGTCAATACGCGAAAGGGAAGAGTTGGACAAGTTCATAGATGAAAACTTGGCCAAAGGCTACCTGCGACCATCAAAGTCCCCCATGGCATCCCCGCTATTCTTCGTGAAGAAAAAGGACGGCTCTCTACGACCAGTACAAGACTACCGATACCTGAATGAAGGAACTGTCCGGAACACCTATCCCCTGCCCCTCATCTCCGACCTATTCGACAAGCTAGCAGGAGCGAAATATTTCAGCAAACTTGACGTACGGGCAGGGTATAACAACGTTCGGATCAAGGAGGGCGACCAATGGAAGGCAGCTTTCAAGACCGCACGAGGCCTTTTCAAACCTACTGTCATGTTCTTTGGCCTGTGCAACGCGCCCGCTACCTTCCAGGCCATGATGAACGATATCTTCAAGGACTACCTCATGGAAGGATGGATCGTAATCTACATGGACGACATCCTAATCTTCTCTGACAACCTGACGGACCTGCGAAACCGGACACGCCTTGTAGTACAACGACTGCAAGAACACGATCTCTACCTGAAGGGCGAGAAATGTGAATTCGATAAACAAGAAGTCGAATTCCTGGGCGCCATAATACGACCAGGCGAAATCTCGATGGACCCAATCAAACTGGAAGGTCTCCGCGAATGGCAAACACCAACCACTGTACGACAAGTGCAAAGCTTCCTAGGCTTTGCCAATTTCTATCGCCGGTTCATACGGGGATACTCGGACATCGCGAAGCCCTTGAACAACCTCACTCGGAAAGACACACGCTGGGAATGGACCAAGGAATGCAATGACGCCTTCCTCACCCTGAAGAAACGATTCATGGAAGCACCAATCCTGGTAACACCGGACCCAGCTAAACCCTTCCAAATCGAATGCGATGCATCCAAGGTCGCAACTGGGGCAGTTTTGCGACAAAAAGGGGGGGATGGATTGTGGCACCCGTGTGCATACCTGTCAAAATCTTTCACAGAAGCCGAACGCAACTACCAAATCTACGACAGAGAGCTCTTGGCAATCATCCGAGCCCTGGAAGCATGGCGACATTACATCGATGGAGCGGCGGAGCCCGTTGAAATTTTGTCGGACCACAAAAACCTCACCTATTTCCGCAGCGCGCAAAAGCTGAACCGACGGCAAGCACGCTGGAGCCTGTTCCTGTCCCAATTCAACTACAAACTGGTCCACCAGCCAGGCAAAACACTGGTCCAAGCAGACGCACTATCTCGACGATCAGACCACGACATGGGACTACACGACAATGAGGACGTCACCATGCTCACGGAAGAAATGTTCGCCAAGGCAGTACACGTAGAACTCTAGGAACGCATACGAGACACAACCTCCAGGGACAAAACTGTCATGGAATCGCTCAATGGAGCCTGGCATCTGAAGAAAGACCCCACCATTGGACGAAAGGAGGACTGGGCAATGGACGACGGAATTGTACTCTTCAAAGGAAAAGTATACGTCCCCCCGGAAGAAGACTTACGCCGGGAAGTAGTACGAAACCATCACGATCCGCCCATCATGGGACACCCTGGGATTCAGAAAACGTGGGAATTGGTGTCAAGAGAATACTGGTGGCCAGGCATGCGACACTTCGTAACCCAATATGTCAAGGGATGCGCCACCTGCCAAACTGCCAAAGTAAACACGCACCCCACAGACCCAGGCCTACTCCCAGTGCCACACCTAGGCAACCCACGACCTTTCAGCACAATCACCATGGACTACGTAACAGGACTGCCCACCTCGAATGGCTTTGACGCGATTCAGGTGGTAGTAGACCACGATGTCTCCAAGGCCATCATACTCTCTCCTTGTACGAAGGAAACAAGCGCAATGGACACCGCACATCTCCTAGTCGAGGACGTATACAGCCGGTTCGGGCTACCGGATAGAGTCATCTCAGACCGAGGACCTCAATTCATTTCAAAAGCATTCCAGGAGCTGAATAAGCTACTAGGAATCAAGCAATCACTCAGTACGGCACACCACCCCCAGACTGACGGGCAATCCGAAAGAACCATCCAAGAACTAGAAGTCGCGCTGCGCATCTACTGCGGAAACTACCCCGACACATGGAGCACGCTTCTTGCGCAGTTCGAATTTGCCCATAACCAGCGAACCCATTCAGTCACTGGGAAAAGCCCCTTCGAACTCCTCATGGGTTACCAACCGCGCGCCCTCGGAACGGTTCTCCCAAGGCCGAAACACCCGAGTACGGAAGAACGACTGGGAAAACTCCAAGAATGGCGCGAAAACGCACTGGCTGCCCACACTAAGGCCGCAGCGATAATGGCTAAACGAAGAGCCGCGGGCAACGTGGTCTTTAAGAAGGGCGATAAAGTCTTCCTAGAAGCTACCAACCTCGCACTGCCATACCCAAATCGGAAACTGGCGCCCAAGAGGGAAGGACCCTTTGTCATCGACCAAGTCATGGGTCCGGCCACAGTCAAACTCAAACTTCCAGCCTCATGGAGGGTCCACCCCGTATTCCACACCTCATTGATTACTCATTATCGCACCACCCCGGAACATGGGCCCAACTACGTGGCACCACCGCCGGAAATAGTAGAAGGTGCTGAAGAATGGGAAGTCGAGACTATAATTAACCACAGGAAGCCAGCACGAGGCGGCGTCCAATACCTGGTGACGTGGAAGGGCAGGCCGAGTCACGAGAACGAATGGCTTCGAGAAAAAGACCTCAAACACGCACAAGCAATCCTCTCTACTTATAAAAAGCGCCACAAGATGGCTTAATCCCCCAGTTCCGGCCTCTCCTCTCTCCCGCTCTCTTCCCTTTCTTCACTCTGGATTTCCTCGACGCTCTCCCCCTCGACCTCCTCTCTATCGACGATGCCCCGCTCCCGCCGCTCTCGCCAGACCCGGAGCTCCCCCCGCTTGACGCACATGGACACGGGACGCCCGGGCAGCAGCTCAGGCCGGTCCTATCGACCGGTACGCCCCTCGCCATTGGCTCAGGAGATCTCGGCGGCCTCCGCTACCCTGCCGACGACATCCTCGACCTCCCAGGCAGCCCCGACCACCCCTCCGACAGCTCCGACCTCCCAACCGACCCCCGCACCGACCCCCGCTACGCCACGATCCACATCCCAGGCTACCCGCTCCCCTTCACCTTCTTCAACCATACCCTCCTCCCCGACACCGGTCCCGCCCTACGACGTCTTGGCTGGACTCCCGCACGTGCCCCCGATCGAGGTGATCCTCTCCCAGCGGATCTCCTTCGACCACCTCCCACGCCTCCCCATCGCCTCGTACACCGACGGGACCGTCGCCGACCGCGTTGGCTGGACGCTACTCCAGCCGGATCTACGAGCCCCGGGGAACGCAGCCCTCGGGATGATCCAGCCCGGGCTGGTGAACTGGGCGGACTGCTACCGGGTGACGGCCGACATCAACATCGCCCTCTCCACCCTCGCCAAGTTCATCTGGGCGAACCCGGGGACCGATCAACACTTCCATCTGGAAGCTCGGGCCGCGCTCGACGCCGCGCGCATCCGTACGCTCGTGCTCGCTGATGGCGCGCTCGGGCGCATCGTCTCTCATACCTGGCAAAATGGTATATTCACCCGCCTGGTGCCGCCTCCCCCCCCGCCGGCCTGGTTCGGCCCCAACCCCGCTTTCGATGGGCCGACCCGATCCGACTACCAGATGGCACTCAACGGCCACCACGAGAGGGAGGTCTGGGAGCGACTAACAGCGTCGGCGCCCACAGCCCCCTTGGCGAACTCAGACTGGGGCGCGCCGACGGGGAGCTGGGAAAATCTGGCAGCAGTGGACACGGACCACGTCCGGGTAGAGGTACGTGGTCGCACCAACCCGCCTGATGATCACGACAACAACCAGAGCAACGCCGAGAACATCCCCCCGGCACGCTCCCCCCTGCGCGACATCATCGACCGGCTCGCCACAGAGCCCCTCGAGTCCCTCTTCCCACCTAACACGCCCCCCGGCCAGGACATGGAACTCGTCGACACCCCCCCGCCGGCACGATCCACCCTCCAGGAGGTCCTCGACATCATCGCCGAGGACCCCCTCGAATACCGTGACATGCCCAACATGCCCCCCGGCCACCCACACCGGACTCCGGGTCAGGTCATCGCCGACGACCTGGCGGACGGAGAGGAGTTCGAGGGTGACCCCCAGCTCGCGGCCGCCATCGATGCCGCCCTCGTGGAGCAGCTCCACGAAGCGCCCCCAACGCGGCCTAACACCCCGGACTCCCTACCCCCGCTCGAGGCCATCGACTTCCTCCCCATCCGCCCCGACCTCCCCGACGGCGGAGCATTCCTGCGCCTCCTCGACAGCAATGAATGGACGGCCAGCAGCCAGCCCGCACTGGACCTGCTTCGGCGACTCGCCGAGGAAGGGCGCCCGGCCATGGTAGGTCGGTTCATCGACGACAACCTGATTGTCGTACGTGACCCGCTCCATCCAGAGCTGGGCATGTTTCGCCTCATCCCGCGGGACCCCGGTAATGGCGAGTTTCGACTCACCCCCGCCCTACAGTCCATCCGACTTTGGACTGAGGAGGCTGCGGCGACGCATCAGGACATCGTCGTCTACCACGCTGCCGTGCGGCGGCAGGATGGCTCGGACGCCGACGGATCCATGTCCGAGGACGGACAGGCTTGAGGGGGGGGTAATGTTATCATTTTCGGACCTTGCTGACATTGACCGGTTATCGCGCGGCGGCTACACCGCCCTGGAGCTATGCGTCGCATCTTTTCTTGTCTCTTTCTTCATCACCGTTCTGTTTGTGGCTCTTTACGGACGTACGTAGGCACCGCGTGCTCTGACACGTCGTCGACACATCGACGACACGTCACCACGGCCTCTTTTGGACATGCTTCCCCCTTTCGGACTTGCCACGTCGCTGCCACGTCAGCGACACGTCATGCTTTCCTATTTCGGACTTGCCACGTCGCTGCCACATCAGCGACACCTCATGCCTACCCTTTATGGACTAGTCCCATCGCTTACTAAGCTTCCTCCCTCATAGTATATAAACCCAGGGGGCGCCGCCCAGCAGCCCCAGCTTCGATCTCCTTGTTTCACCTCGGCTTTACTCTTGTAATACTTAGGACAATCAGATCTCGTTATTTATAACCTGTTGGTTGTAAGCTCGACAGCTTCAACACAGCGTTATCATAACACACGCTTTCCTCATCGTATGCCAGCAGGACTTCTTGGTCCAGGTGTCGCGACCGGTCATATGGCCCGCCCGGGGTCTCTAGGAACGGTGCGTCAAGCGGGACTATCTCGACGTCCATAATTCCACTCTCTCTAAGGTAGCGCGCTCAGGTCTTGCTCGTGGCATACGAGGCTTGTTCCGTAAGCGGAGCGTGCGCTGAATCATATATACCCCCTGTCCCTCGAGGCGTTCCCGCTGTTGCCTGCTGGGGCTGGGCTCCCCGGGTCGTTTGGGATCCCGGTCTCACTACTAGTGTCGCCCTTGCGTTCGCCGGTGGCGGCATCCTCTCGTCTGGGGCATCAACGTCCATGTTTTCGCTTTGCGTGGGTCCCAGTGGGGCCGTGGCTTCCTCTTGCTTCCGGGTGCTGGCCATCGTTCTGGAGCTCGTGGCTATACTCGCCCCCCGCTGCTCCCTGGGGTCGCGAGGGGTAGGTTGCCCGCACACCTCCCCACCAACGCGCGTTCCAGCATTCGCAGGGGCGGTTTCCTCGCTTAGTTCAGTGCGCTGGGTCCTCGCGATTTTGGCGCTTCGCACCTCGTACGCCCTCACTTCGTGGGCTTGCGCGTGCGCATTCTCCAGTGTCCTTGGAGCGTCGAAGATCTTCTCGATGAAGTCTTTGAGAGCGCACTCCGGGTCGTCCAGCATTGCCATCGCTTTCCTCTTTTCGTTGTCCGTGAGGGGCTCGGCGGGGTCGCTGCTCGTCCCGCTCGACTTGTATTGCATCAGCGCTACCATGATCGCGTCTAGCATCTCCTGCTTCGTTTTGGCCGCGGGTTCGTACGGGGGGAGGGTTTCGGTCTCTGCCGCTGCTCGCACGCTGACGCTTCTGCCAGCGATCTTGCGCCCCGCATTGCCCATTCTGCAGGCTACGCGCGGGAGGGGGGTGGGGGATGAGGACGTGCGCTGTCTCTTGTTCGATCTGGCAGCCGGGCCTTCTGTGCCCGCTTCGTCCACGTCCTCTCCCTGGTCCTCGGTCGCGTCTCCCATGACAGAGTCCTCATCCATCTTTCACTCATAAGTTCGTGCTCATTTTACAGTTTCTAGGGCGCTCACCTCGTCGCGCTTCGCCTCTGGCGTGTTTCGGATCTGTGAGAGCCATGTTTCCATCTCCGTCATGGCCTCTATGCTCTCTCCACGTCCATCTGTCTCTCTTTCAACGCCCGGCATCATCTCCCAGTTTTCGCGTCTCGTTCTGGGGGGCGGCGTCGACTGCAGGACGCTCGAGGGGGAGGTTGGCTGGTGTTGCACCTCGTTCGGGGAGTGCGGGCTCGCTCGTCCCCTTCTCGGAGTGGGGTCATTGTCGTGCGTGCCCCCTCTCACTTCTGGCGTTGCCGGTTCGCGGCTAATGGCTTCCATTTGGGCTCAGATTCTATACTTCTTGTGTGGGGGTAGGTTGTGGGTGTTGGCGGCAGAGTCGGCAGGTGTTCGTCTCGCCGCTCACGCTCTCTCTCTCTCCCACCTCCTCGGTTCATGCTGTCGCCATTTCTCGGTTCTTTTCTTTCGGAGCAGCGCTTTCTTCCCCTTCCGTTTGCCCGGGCACTCTCTTGGGCAGCTGCCAGGCAGCGCTTTCGTTCTCAGACGCGCGCTTCTTCTCTGGGTTTGCTCTTCTCCCATTTCTGTTTGCCATCATTTGGCTGAGTTTTGTTTGGCCAGTCTGGGCCTGCCACTCCATGGCGTTCATCACAGGTCGGCGTCTCTCCGCTTTGTCATCGTCGGGGGAGTCGGCGGTTCTGCCCGTTTGGGCTCGCGCACTCGCTTTTTTGGTTGACACCGTCTTTGTTTTGCTCGCTCTCAGATCTCTCTCTCAGTACAGCAGATCTTTCCTCGGCACATCAGGTATCTTTCCATTCTTGTCCTTCGCTCTCTTCAGGCATCATCTACAGATTGCCCCACCTCCTTTTGGGTTGTTATGGGGGGAACTTCGGCAGGATCCACTCTTCTTCACGTAGATTGGGGGGGCTCGCGGGCGGCCTTCGATAGGACTATCGCGTTCATCTCGAGCGGGACGTCCCTCGTCTCGCCAGCTCCAAGGATACCTGTTGCGGCTATTGCCCTTCTCCACATTGGCAGGTTAGTTGTAACCCCGTGTAAGTTCTTGACCGTGATGTATGCGTAGGCGACCATTGACCTCTCCATCCGGTCGTTTCTTACTATCAGCTCCACGATTTTTTGGTCCATCGCCCGTATCCCAACGATGGGGCCAGCAACTCCAGTCACGGAAATTGTGTAGCACGGCACCGGCTCTCCTTCGCCGTTGTCTACCCCCTGGCCCCTCCCAAAGGGGTTCTCCACTCCTTTCAGAGTGTAGAGGCAGATCCTCTGGCCAATACTGAGTGGTGTTTCTGGGATGATGGGTATATCGTGGTATGTGACTTGCGTTCCTCTCCTCCCCTTCATGTTGCTCACTGGGGCCATGCCCCTTTGCTTCCCTAGGATGGCTATCTCCTTGTTGTGGCTCTGCTGGGTGCTCATGGTGGTGGTGTGTGTGTGTTGGGTGTGGTGAGGGGGGGGGAGGGAGGTGTGTGGGGGGACTAAAACGCCCCACCTCCTCCTTTAAATTTTTAGGGATGGAGGTCACGTTCCTCGTGCGAATTTATTGGGTTCACTCTCCCATCTCCCACTCCTCAGTTTCGTTCTCTGATTTCCACATTTCTTGGTGAGCGCGTATCTGTCTTATCATGTCTCCCTCCCTTTCCTTCCAGGCATTTCCTTTCCCCATCTTCTTTCATTACCCAGCTTCCTTTAAATGCCGGTCCTTATTTATTCTGTATCAGTCCAGCTATTTGCTTCCTGCAAGCTCCTTCCTTCCTTCTCAGTTTTCTCTTGCATCTCTCTGTTTTGCTTGTATTTTATCCTCCATGCTTACTTCACTTTGTCCCTCATCCCAATTTTCGTGTCTTATTGTCTCTTTGCTTGCCCTTTATTCCGTGTTTTGCACAGGGAGGTGTAAATATGCCCAATGGGCTTCTGGCGCTCTTCAGTTTTACTGTCTTTGATTTGTTCTCTCAAGCACTTTGTTCTCCATGTTCTTGTGCTACTTCCACGCAGGCGGTTCTATTTCCCTCTCCAATTCCGGCCATTCACACTTGCACTGCCACTATCGCTCACTGCCACTGTCGCTCTAGGCGCCCTATCTTATCTTATCAGGTCATTTGGTCCTATTTGGCCTGCACTCAGCGCCTTTGTCGTCGTACGACACGTCCGTGCATTGTTTTGATGTCGGGGGAGGGGGCAGCGTGGCCTCTCCTCGCCCTTCATCCCCCCCAATGGGGGTTCCTCGCTATAGTTTCCAGAACACCTTTCTGCCAACATCCACATTTATTACCTTTCTTTGTCTCTCACAGGTTGGGGGGGGGAGGGTCTCGGCGGGGCAGGCCGTTTGGAGCGTGGGAAATATATCGGTGGTGGTGGTTTGCGGAAGAGAAGCCCCCCCCAACTTTGTCATTCTTCTTTCCGGTCGTATCCTACAGCCGCTATATGCGCACAACTAAATAGTATATACATAAATCAATCGTCATAAATCGTAGACGTCATCGGGGATAGTCACTGTCGTGCAGTAAGAGCAAACAAGCATTGTGCGGTATCGTCCTCACGGAAATAAAGCAAAGAATAAATGAAACGCTCGAGACAGGCGCTCAGTCGACCTGCTCGAGTTCCTTCCGGATGCGCTCACGCACCTCGCGCAGCCCCGCGCCCTCCCGCTTCACCCGCCTAGGACTCCGAGTGAGTACCTCCGACACGCTGTCGTCCTTGGAGAGTTTCAGCTTCCCCGGGCTGCTGGGAACCGAACCAGGCTCTGTGTCACCACCCACGTCGGAGACGACGTTCGCCTGGGCGGGCATCTCGAGCCACTCTTCGTCGGACACGTCCATACGGCGGAGGAAAAAGGGGCACAGCGAGGTGAGCATGTTCAGCGACTCCTGAGCCTCCGCAGCGGAGATGGGCACGGGCGACGATTTGACGACCGCAGCAGCGACCTCAGAGGCGGGCATGGCGCGCCGCTTACGCACGCTGGGCGCGCTCGTCGTCGCTGCACCCGCGGGGTTCGAGAAGAGCATCCACACGCTTTCAGCGACACCCCCGAGGCGGCCTAGCAGGCAACGACGACGCATTTCCTCTTGGCCGAGCTTCTGCAGTAGCTCCTTGGACATCGGTGCGCCAGTGGGGTTGGCCTTGGTCGGCGTGTTCTGAATGGAACGCGCGCGAATGCGCTCGTAGAGTGCATGCCTACGCGAGCTTGTCGGGGTTTGGGGCACCGTTGCCGCGTCGGCGCCACGCTGGTGCACCGGAGTCGAGGGCACAGAGCAGTCGGAAGCGGTGGGTGTCTCGCTCCCGGCGAGGGAGGGGGTGCGCGCACTTGTAGGCGTGCGCAATTCATCCTCGCCATGAGTGTGACGAGAGGAAGGAGTCTTGGGGAAAAGGATCCGGTTTGTAGAGGGAGTCTTAAGGATCCGGTTCGTAGAGGGCGTGCTGAGAACACGGTTGGCCGAAGGTGTGCCCATGATGCGGTTGGTTGAAGGGGTGCCCAAGATACGATTTGTCGACGGGGTCGTAGGGAAAGGGACGGCAAACTCGCGGACGTTCTTGGTAGGGGACTTGAGGAGTCGAGACTTCGAAGGTGAGTATGTCGGGGACCCCGGGCGCTCGGGTGTCGCCAGGATGGAAGCCGCAGATGGCGATTTAGGAGACGAAGACGCGAGGAGACGGGTAAGGTTGGAAGGCTTGGCGGCCGACGGAAGTGCTGGAAGATCGGCCATGGGTATCTGGGGTACGACTTTATCGTCCACATGCAACTAGCCAAGACGTGAGTTTCTGCTCAGGGCCTCTCAATGGGAATACGTACCTTCACCCACTGCTGCAGCTTGTCCATGACTTGCTTCCGCCTGGTCTCGCTGCCCGAGGTCCAACGAGCGACGGCGGCCATCCCTCCCTTCATCCCCTTGTCGATGTCCATTTCGACTTCGATACCAAGACCGTATACGGGCAGCCTCGCCCCGACAGACTTAGAATGGTGCGTGGTCTGGCTCACCACAAAACCCATAGCACCCCGTTGCCAATCCTTGGATGGGGGTGCAGCCACGGGTTTCGCGTCGTCGAGGAAAGGATTGACATCCTCACCATCGTCGGCCTTAGCCTTGCCCTTCCCTGCCCTGGAACCCACTTTGGAGGATAGCGCCTTTCCATCCCATTCCCAAAGCCAACAGAGCCGCTTCAAGTCATCGACGTCGATCTTGGTCGTAAGGCCGCTGTATGCGCCGAGCGACATGTGGTTGAGGACGTTGCGAACGACACCCGTATCCTCTGAAGGAGCTACCGCGCAAGTAGCAAGGGCATGGGAGAGAGCATGTTGGAGGGCGGTCTGAATGTTGTGGAGACGGGCGACGTGATCGGGTAAGGTGCTCGCGTCAACAGACTTATTTTTGCGACGGGAGGTCGCCGAGGAGGGGGTTGGAGGGCTACGGTGGCTATGAGTACACCTAGGTGGAACTAAACGCGCGATATACGCTACTCACACAGTGCTATCGCGCCTGAGACGCTTTGGCGTGAGCACGTCCTCGTCGTCAGACCCAGGTAGGGTGCGCTTCTTGCGGGGGGAGACACGAAGCGCGCTGTAGAGGTCTGACATGGTGTGGAGGAAGAGGAGGAGATGATGGAGGAGGAGGAAGAGCAGCAAGCGCAAGTCGAACACGGGCGTTTCCTGGATCAAAGTATGTGCGCGACAGACGCCCATATACACGCGTTCGACTTTCCCACGGGCGCGTTTAGGCGCCTATCAACGTCATTAAGAGCGCCTATTTCAATCTGAGCAGTTACAGCAGCTTACAGCCTCTAGCGCCAGTGAGTCGGTCAGTCTCACAGGCTCGCCGCAAAGTTTGAACACAAAACAAAACAGCACTAAGTACAGTAACGATTTCGCGAAATCGTGGGATTTTACATGATAAGCGCTACTACTATTACACGCGGGACCTCTAGGTCTATACCGCTACGTTCAGTCATTATGAGATCGTTTCGGTCACTGCGCCTTCGACTCCTGCCATCTGCTCCGCTCAGGGTCTTCGCGCACCCAGCCTTCAGCGCGCCCGCGGGCACTTATGCCCAATATCTCATCCGCCTCAGGAGAGCCTGCTTGCGGCACGTCTTTACGCAAAGACACGCCCACGGGAGACACACCCTCGTTGTACGCGAGCGCGAATACAACGTCCATGTCTGTCATGCGGTCAGCACGCCAAATGAGAGGTACAAATATAGCAGTACGAACCTTCCAGGGAGCGCCCTGCGGTTTCCGGGAAGAAGAAGTACACGATGGGTACGATAAACGCGTTCAAGGCTGCGAAGACTGTAGGGTTCAGTGGTCAGCATTTATCCATGCCGGGGAGGGAGCCGTTAGTTATGATTCACCAATGTACGTGCCCCAACTTATGTTGTTAAATGACGGGCCCGTGACCATAACGACCATGAAGTTGAACGTCCAGTTCGAAGCCGTGCTGAACGCATTTGCGGGTGCACGGATACGCAAACCAACTATCTCCGCGGGCTGACCGTTAAATCCCCATGTCAGCGCCTCTTTTCGACTGCATGCGCGGATGTAGAGACCACTCACGTAGAGCCAAGTCATGCCCAGCCAGCCAACCGCGAAGAACGAGTTGAACACGAACAAAAGGACCGCCGACGTGACTTGCGTGCCCGACGTATCGATGCTACCGAGGACAGCCAGGAGCACCATCGTGACACACTGTCCGACGGCACCAAACAGCATGAGCGGCCGGCGGCCGATGCGGTCAATGAGTGCGATGGCGATGAGCGACGCCAGGAAATATTCCGTCCCGTTTGCCGCGGCGATGATGCGCGCCTTGACGTCGTCAATGCCCAATCGTTCGAACAGCAGCGTCTAGACGGATGAACAGCAACATTGTCAGCCGTCGCCGGCGGTCAGCGATGCGGGATGTACAGACTGCGTAGTAGGTGATGAGGTTGATACCGGTGATCTGCTGGAAGCACTGAACGACGGCGCCCAGGAACGCACGGCGGAAATTTTGCGAGCGGCCGTTCGTGAAGACTTCTCGGAGGGGGGTGTCGTTCCCGAGGTGCGCCTCCGCCGCAATTGCCTCGCGGATACCATGATAAGTCTGCTGCACCTGGGGATCGGTATGCGGTTTTCCGTCTAAAGCGGATATGACAGCGAGAGCCTCCGCATCGCGGCCGTGCTTAGCGAGCCAGCGCGGGGACTCAGGTAGCTGAGCATTGAGAAGTCAGGAGTGCAGTTCGGAACGCAGATGATCGAAGCACTCACAAAAGATATGCCAGCAATCATGATAATGGCCAAGACGATCTGCAACGCAATGGGAACACGCCATTGCGCTGACGAACCTGAGAGCCAGAAGCTACCGACACAGGTACTCAAATATTGTGCAGCGTGAAAGACGAAAATTACTCACAAAGCGAAATCTATCCACTGGAGCGGAACAAAATGCATTAGTCACAGAGCAACCCAAGAACAATCATAATATACGAACATAACTGCGCGACAACGGTTAGCGAGTCAGGGGTGAACGGCTAAGGAGAAGACTGACGAAATCATGATGCCGAAGGTAATCAAGCTACCCTCGATCATAATGAGACTGCCCCTTCGTGCTGCCGGAGAGCATTCCGCGTGGTATGACGGCACGGTTGATGTCTACGGCAGACGTAAACATGAAGGGCGCTCCAGCCGTGTTTAGCACTGGCACGGAGACTCACGTTCAAACCGTTACCCAAGCCGGTGATGATACGGGCAACGACCATCTGAGCATAGCTGTATGATGCTGTCTGGAGGATGGCGCCAATGATCATTATGACACCACCGAGGACTATTGTCCTTCGCCGACCAAGCCAGTCGCCGATCCAGAGGTTTGAAAGGGCGCCAATAAGGCAGCCAATTTCCTGAGCGATAAGTTAGGATCTCGGGCCGATGGTGCCGCAAATGGTGGAGTAACTTACGTAGATGGCGACTACGAAACTCTGAAGGGTGGCATGGTTGGAGGGTTCCGAGTCATTAACAACAACTTGAGGAAAGACGTTTTCGAACTGCTTTGCAGTAAGAAGCGCGGACATAACACCCTGGTCATAGCTGTGAGGAGGGTGTATGAGCTTGACTCTTCATTGGTGCGGTGGGGAATAATCGTACCCAAACAACGTGAACCCTGTCCCAGCGACAAACGCGATGGCTGCCGTTAACGCCGTCCCGCTGAGTATAGGCGCGGAGGCAGCGACCTTTGCTTCGAATCCAGGAGATTCGACCGCTACATTTGCTTCTTCCTTTGATCTTCGGGAGCTGACAGAGGCGCCATCTTCGTAGGCGTGAGGAGAGAAGGATGTGCGGGACATGACGACGGGCTGGCAGGTTGTGGAGAGACAGGACACCGAAGTCGAGCGGAGAATCCTTGTTCACGCCTCATGCTATATATACAGATGCGCGAAGCCGGCACTCGAGCGATTTGGGTGTACAAATTTCTTTGTGCGAAGACGAGGGAGCCCGGCGGTGGCTTAGAGCGATCACGAGGACGAAACCGGGGTTCCCTGTCGTAAGCGTGCGTGCTCCACCTGTGGCCATTCTGGGGGACTGGCGTGGCGCGCAAGATGCGAGCGGTAGCTTTGGGCAGCCGCAGACGGCGACCACAGTCGGAATTGTTCAATGGTTAGCGCGGGGCGTATTGGGGTTCTCCAGGTACGCGACGTTGAGGCCTGCAGCGAAGACTGCATGCATCTCCCGGCCCCGCCCACGCTGGCTGATCGGTATACGAACAAGGCAATCATCATCATGTTGGGTGGTATGACGTTGCTATCACCAGAATCGGGGTCGAAATGTCTGCCCGTTTCTCCGTACTCGACGGTAGGGTCGGGGAGGTGCAAGTTTGTCGACGGTGCGGCGCAAGGCGGCATCGCGGCGGCAGCTGTGTCGGCACCTTGGCGGCCAGCTGCTGGCGGCACCGGCGTCATCCAAGCCCACCCCAGCACCTACACTCATACGGGCGTTCCATTCCGAAACATCATGACCTCGTCGGGCCCAAGTGCTAGGGATAAGCTCGAGAGTGCTTGGCAAGACGAGGTACTATACGCTCACCTGGCTCCCCCGGCGGACGCACAAGCACGCGACGACCTGATAGAGCGTGGAAAACTTGCGCTGAAAGGGTCAGTCGCTGGCTCAAATGACTGCACTCGTGAGCTCCGTGTGAGCATCGGGCCCGAGTCTACTTGATCCCGTCCAGGTGCCGCGGAGACGGGAACGGGGCCAGTATAAGTACGGTTTGCTCGGCCCCAGAGTCGACGCGGCGCTTACAGTCGCTAGCAGTGGAGAGATGTGGGCGCCACAAAGCTGCACCGTGCATGGTATAAATATTTGGCGCCGGGACTTGCCGACAGTCACACTGATGATCAAGTACGGGTCAAGAGGCTTTATCCCGCCTTCGCAATGTGTCCGTACTCTGACTGTCTCGCTCGCCACTCGAAAGGTCGCTCCTCCCGTTAATCGCCGCCTTTCTCGATAAACGGTGTGCCTGGCGAACATCCTCTCGCAATGCGGCTGCCGTTTTCGTTATGTATTCCCGGGCTTGTATGACCCTCCCCACTCGCTACGCATGGCGTCAGCTGCACTACTCTTCGAACTGAGTTCCGGGTACGGTCCGGAGGTACAAGGCGCCCGAAGTTGCGACAAAATACTATCATCATCCTCAGCCGAAATCATCCTCTCAGCTCGCGTACTACACATGCATTTTCTTGTTCTCTCCAACTATCATTTGCTTGGAGGCCTGAAAATCTAGGGCAAGTTGCCTTGGGTGAATTTTCTGGGGACGTTCGGCAAGTCCGATCGGAGGTGAGGTCGTCATAGATCCTTTCTATGAGCCTTTGAAGCCCACAGATCCTCACAGATCCTGTCAAGTACACGTCGATGTCGGCAATTGGACGTGCAGTGTTCAACATTGTGGGACCATGTAGTCAGGGAAGGCAATTATTCTTTGAGAAGATGATGTTGTGATACTAGCTTCACAGCTTCACTCAGTGGAAATTCGTCCGCTCCGACTCGGACACGGCCGTCCAAGATATGCTAATATATGAAATCGTACCATACACGGGCAGCGAAGACCAGAACGGGCACTGTCCAGTTAGCCACGACCTCAGTGATCCGTACTGTTTCTGACCGCGACCGCCAGTGGAAGATGTGAGGGCTGGTTGAGGGTGGTCCAGATCTGGTGGCGGAGATACGATGCGTTCGGCGTTCGCTGTCAACACACTCGATAGGCTCCGAGGTCTTGAGCTACCTCTGGACACCTACGCTAGTTACAGCCGGCGATCCTCGTATTACACATACACATGGTGAGTTTGGGTCGACAAACGCAATGTCGAAGCAATCAGCTATGTCCGCATATCCGGTTCCGGCCGTTGGTCAATGAACAGGGGGTACCGCAGCATCCTTCATCTCCGTCAAGTGTGGCGTTGACAACTCAACCAAGAACTCAACAGATGATACCAGAAGCAGGAAGGCGTTCTCGATTACGTGTCGTAGCGGCCAGGTCTCCCTGTCCTCGGGCTCGTCCTTGCCTCCCGTAAGGTTGCCGCGGCAGGGAGCCGCCTCGAGTCATTCTCGAGGCTCTCGCCGAGACCCTCTCGCCGCAAATTCTCCTAGGAAGGACCGCAGGGCCGGTGCGATCTTCCTGGGATTCCTATGTCATTCGCTCGGACCGCACAGGTTGCAGTCGGCTTGCGGGTCCTATGACTCGTGCGGCTGCACCCATCTGTGCATGTACCTGCACGAACCACAGAAGGTGCAGCGCAACGCTCCACCACGCCTATAACACGCCTAGGATCCCAGCCCTGCCTCAGGGCGCCATTTGCGATCTTCGATGGTATAAGCTTTGCAGCCGGTTGAACGGCACACAGCGATATATGGCTGGACCGCCACCGTCGGAAAATGTTGTTTTCGGTTCGTGTGCTGCCAAGGAGACAGCTGGCGTTGTCCGACGCTAGGACGTTGTGCCAGCGGATACACACAAAGGGTCCGCAGACAAGAGGAGCAAATCGAGGGCGCCCAGCGAGGCCAGCTGTTGTCGTGCTGGCAGGGGGAATTCGCAGTGGCCGCCCGGAGCATAGAGCATAGTCCGCATGTCAACCACCGCGTGTCCCGGGCGGTGGGCAGGTCAACATCTGCAACAGATCCATGGCTCTGCGCGTGGGAGTCGAGAAGCTAACTAGGTTGTCGCCCAAATATATCGAACTTCCCCATATGCGTTTCCGGAAAAGAAGCCCTTCTCGCCATCTACCTCCTCATTCCCGCAGCGCAACTGGCAGCAGGACGCATCATGCTTCCGCCGCCGTTATAAGTACCTCTGTCAATCCGCCCTGTCCCTCCCCTCCTTTTCCTGCACCCACTCCTTCCTTAAACCCTCTCTTTACAGCTTATCGCTCATCACGCCCACACGCCATGGCCGCGTTCACGAGCACCAATGGAAAACAGCAATGGTAAACCCCTCTTTACTCACGCTCGTTCGACGGCACGTTCTAAGCTCTTGCTGCAGGGACGACGCTCTCGGACGCCTTCACGGTAAGTCTTTTAGCGCATCGCCACCGCCTCCCAAGGCACTCATCTTCCCATCTACAGAGCTTTCTAGCGCCACATTATATAGACAGTGTCAGTTTGAGGCGCGCATCGCTGAGCTTGAGGGCGAGCTGGCTGCTCTCAAGCTCGCGTTTAACACCACATCCGAACTCGACGATAGTAAAAGGCCGCATAATGCGCATCTCCCTTCCCTTAGTAGACAACCCTCCTTCAACATCACCTCAGTAAGCCCCCTTGTGGCGCGTACCCGGCCACACCTTGCTTACGTGTCTACCGCAGGACCCTCTTGTGCTCTGTGTCATTGACGGCGACAGGCTCATGTTCCACCCCTCCCTGATAGAGCAGGGCTACCAGGGTGGCCGTCAGGCCGCACAGGACTTCACGAAGTCGATAGCGCACGAGCTCCTCCAGCAAGGCCTCTACGGTTTCGAGCGTCTGTCGTTCTGGGTGATGATGTACCTCAACAAGCGTGCCGTCCTGACGGGTCTTCGTGAAGACGGTGTCGCTAGCCCCGAGCAATTTGAGGGGTTCCTCTCTGGCTTCGGGCAGGCATCACCCCGTTTCCTGATCGTCGACTCGGGCCCGGGCCGAGACAACACAGAGTCGAAGGTGAAAGGTGCGTCTGTGCTCCTCTGACGTACTAGCATCCACCACGTTGTGCTCATATCGGACGACCCGCCGTAGAATATATCAAGACGTTCATCCGCATTCCGCAGACGCTGCGGCTTTTCTTCGGAGGTCAGTTTATTTTTTGGCGTTTGCGTCCGTCGGGGTTATTCACTGGTCCCCACCAGGCATCGACGACACGTACGTCACCATGTGCGACGCTCTCGAGAAGCAGGACCTGTCGGAGAAGCTCGTCGTTATGCAGCCACCCAACGAGCTCTCGCCAACAATGCGTCGCATTTCGTCGCGGTCCATCCGCTTCGACGGACTATTCATGTCGGAGCGGGTCACTGTGTGGCCACCCCGCCGTCCTGGCCCGCTCCTGGGGATCTCCGATAGCAACCCGGGTGTCGTCACGAACGGCGGGCTCATTAGTCCGCAGTCGGAGAGCCAGGGGTCCTTGTCGACCCCGCCACCGCACAGCCAGTCCTCTGCCTCTGGCAGCGAGTACATACTAAAGCCCATCGACCCCACCAAGGTAAGCCACATAAAGACCGTCCGCACACGGGCCGAGCTGAATTCGAATTCTCCAGCCCCTTCACAAGCGTGAGTTTAATTTTAATGAGCGGGGAGGTGTCATGCTGACCGCTCCGCAGAGAACCCGCCACCATGCAATGAACACTACCTCATGAGCTGCTCGAAAGGGGTAAGCTCCCGCTAGAAGCCGGTTTTGAGTTCGCCGGATCCTGACCAGACCCGCCCAGCCGAACTGCAAATACTCGCACGAGTGGTATCTTACACCGGACCAGCTCGACATTCTGGCCAGGAATGCGAAGAAAGCTCCATGCAACTACCTGAAGAACGGTACGGCTTCTGTATTCTGTTCCGTCTTTCGTTGATTAACGCGCATACCCAGGCCTCGCATGCCCTCACGGCGAAGGATGCTGTTGGGTAAATTAACCGCTGTTTGTCGTCCGCTGCATTTTTCTCAACCAATCACTAGGGCCATGTCTGTCCAAGCGGTTCACGGTGCTTTCACTTGAGCAAGGGGAAATGCTGGTTCAAAGGAGGTCAGCGTTGCCCTATATAATTTCTCACCAGTTTCCCTGACCCACGAATACTCTCAGATGGCATGCACCCGCCCACTATCCCGCTGTCGATGGACGTAGCTTGACTTTATGCTGCACCTTACCACTGGTTCCTCAGGCTTGGATGTCGACTCCCGATCCTATAGATAATCACGCAATTGTGGATAGGTAATTCCGTAGTACTTCACGACTAGCATTCACGCACATACCTTCTTAGCCTATATCCGGCTGCGTCCATCCAGACTCGCATGGATATTTATGTGGCACTTAGCCTCAAGTTACGCGAGGTCGAGCTCGGTACATCATGATGTTTCCTACGAAACTCAATAGGTCCTAATTATATATCATCTTGCTTGGCCCAATTACGGTGATGGTCTCGGCTGGGCTGCATGCCCTGCCGTAAGGACGGACTTTGCGATATACGTTCAGGCCTCGGGCGCACGTAGCGAGATCGAGGAACGAGGAGAAGGAGACGTTGAAATGCTGAAGCTGTACCTCTCCTGTACCTGATGTCGGCAATGACCGTATAGCACCCGTGGGAAATCGATCGATAGTAGTGGACAGCCATAACGAGGGCAACCACAGCGCCGCACGCAGGTCTTGCACCCCTCTATCGACCATCATCATAGTCCAGGATGTCTGCGCCAGTGAGTCGCCTTCAGCTCTCGAGAGGCTTCTTGTTTTGACCGACAAACTCCCCGCAGCACGAGGAAGACGACCTCGCCCCCACCTCCACCCCCGGTAATCTCGGAGTTCACTTCTGACCCGGCAGCTGTGCTCATCCGCGCCGTGTCAAAGGTTACAAGCCCAGCGCGGCGAAGAGCGTTGACGAATACGCGAAGCTCGATGCTGAAGACGAGAGCTTGGCCCGCTGGAAGGCTAGCCTTGGCATCGTACCCGGCGCAAGCACCGCGGGGAGCGGACCCAAGGTGCGTTGAGCTGCCGCCACACGCAAACCTGTGCCGGCGTTGACCGCTCGTCGCCGCCAGGTTACCATTTTCAGTCTGGAGCTCGCGTCGCCCACGCTTCCGCCTGGCAAGCACCTTATTATGGACCTACAGAACCAGGCTGAGGTTGCGAGTCTGAAGAAGAACCCCGTCACGATCAAGGAGGGCGTTGAGTACAAGTGCGCGCCTGTTATTCCTTTGTTCTCGCTGAACCTGGTATTGAACGGCACACTGTAGCGTCCGCATTAACTTCAAGGTCAACCACTCCATCATCTCGGTAAGCGTTCAGAGGCGGAGACACAGTGCCCTGAAGTATTTACCATTCTATGTCACCAGGGCGTACGGTACATCCAGGTGGTCAAGCGGTCGGGTGTAAAGGGTACGTCAATGGCTATGTCAAGCAAGGAGGGCTACATTGATCGGGCCGACTATAGTTGACAAGATGGAGCAAATGCTTGGTTCGTATGGGCCGCATCCTAAGGGCGAGCTCTACTCCAAGAACTTCGACCCTGAAGAATCACCTTCCGGCATGCTGGCTCGTTCCGGAACGTATCACGTCCGCAGCCGGGTAGTTGACGACGATGGCGAAGTCTACGCTGGTGCGTGCTCACGTCGAATGTGGGAATATGATCGTTGATTCTAATTTTTGATCGCCTGGTAGACTGGGAATGGAGTTTCAAGCTCGGGAAGGAATGGTAAAGAATGGTCCACACCGCATGTATTTGTTTTTTGCATCTATACCTCTACCCCGCATATTTGTGTTTTGGTCGCAAGTGATGTATCGGAATCCATGGAGTCACGCCAACCTAGCCCACCGCGTCTATCCCCGAGAATGTTAAGCGTAGTTCTGACGTGCTTCAACCGGCGCCCCTATATATATAAGGTGATTCAGTCTCTAAATATCGTGCAACGCGATCACGCAGAGGACAGTCGCGGTTCCCTCGGGCATAGATTAAGCGCCCTTGACTTCACTGTTATACACCGCCATGAATACGCTCAGTCGTCGAGTGTTCTTCGTCCCTATTCTACATTCCTCCAACTGCAGTCTGGCAACGTCTGTTATTTCTCGCCGCCCATTCCATCTTCTACGCTACCATGCGCTGCCTCAAACCTCACGCAGGCTTACTCTCCGGCAAAGTCTACTGAAAAGCACTTCTCGTCGATCTAGTACTCTTCCGGACGCGTCGCCGGCCCCTCCGACGACCTGGGTAGACCGCATGCCAAAATCCATGCAACCATATCTGTACTTGACGCGTATCGATAAGCCCATCGGTACTCTGTTGCTATTCTATCCCTGTGGTTAGTGTGCTTTTCTTGTGTGTAGTCCTTGCTTGTGCTCACAGTGCCTTCCGGACCGTTAGCATGGTCGATCACCATGGCTTCGTATGCTCTCGAAGCACCTATTACTACGCCTTTGACGTACATCAGCCTCTTCGGACTGGGTGCGCTCATTATGCGTGGGGCAGGGTGCACAATCAATGACATGTGGGATCGGAATTTGGACAAGGGTGTTGGTAAGTTCAACCCTCAAATTCTCTCTAGAACGACTCTTTGAAGGGACACAGAAAGGACAAAAACCAGACCATTAGCTGCTGGTGCCATCTCGCCAACACAAGCGTTCGCGTTCCTGGGCCTCCAACTTACCGCCGGACTGGGGGTGCTCACTCAACTAAATTGGTATAGGTGCGTTCGGAGCCCTTTTACCTCAGTAAACTCATGCAAATACCGCTATCAGCATTCTACTTGGAGCGTCCTCGTTGTCAGTAGTGACAATTTACCCATTCATGAAGCGCGTAACGTACTGGCCGCAGGCTGTACTAGGTCAGGAGAGCGTTCTCAGCAAGATGTACTATGTTAACTTCCATGCTTTTAGGTCTTGCTTTCAATTGGGGCGCGCTCCTAGGTTGGTCAGCAGTCACCGGCGTAGTGAATTGGAGCGTATGTCTCCCGCTGTATGCAGGTGGTATTGCCTGGACGCTTGTATACGATAGCGTGTACGCCCATCAAGTAAGACTCGCTAATTATCCGCGTTTCTGTGTACTAAGATGCTTCCTTAGGACAAGAGAGATGATGTTAATATGGGTATCAGGTCCACCGCTTTGCTGTTCGGGGAACAGACGCGGCCGATTTTGTCTGCCTTGTCTGCCTCTTCCATTTCCCTCATAACATATGCTGGGTATCTGAATGGGCACGGTATGCTCTTCTACGGTGGGGTAGGTCTAGCTGCCGCGCAGCTAGCGCGCGTCCTCTGGAGCACCGATTTCGAAAGCCGGCCCAGTTGTTGGAAGGGGTTTGTGGGATGTGGTTGGTCGGGTTTCTGGGTGTGGATGGGCAGCTTGACTGACTACCTCACGCTGATTGCTTCGGTGTCTTAGTAGCTACATGTATATAATTCGACCTTCCGACGTCTCACCCAAGGCGAGATGACAAAAGGTGCCTAGGTTTGACATCAGACAGTGTTATACTCCGAGCTCGAAGTTTATACCCTGAATGAATATGTAGCCTTCGACATGCTGCTATGCCATCTTGCGATTCCCGAGATTTTTCATCCCGTCATTACGTCGTACTGCCATGGGTCCTGGGATCTGGCAGAACGAGCACCGTCTGCGGAGAAGCGCGACGCGTCTTGCACGTGATCGAGACGAGTTTTCCTCTCCCTGGACTCGTCGCCGTACGTGCTCTTTCGTCCTTGGACTTAGCCTGCTTTCCCCACTCCCCTTCCCACGATGAAAGCCTCACATAGACTAAGGGACTTGCTGCAGCTCCAGCTTGCCTCTGATTCATACGCAGTGCTGCACCTTCCATTCGTACTGGACACGCTCTCAAAAGAAGACCTGCAGCCTTCTGCGCATACACAGAAATGGATCGCCCGCGTGAACTCACTCATCCATTCCAAGGATCCAGGGGCCAAATGGAGTGGACTTTGCCTTGCCTTCCAAACCGCGGTTTACTCAAAAGCTGTCATGCTGGAGTGTGCGCAGAGCTGGGTAGCCGCCGCTATGTCCCTTCTAGTGGTACGTGCAGGTACGCTTGTCACCGTGTAAAATTGTGATAAAGCTTGTGTGTAGAACCAGCCGGCTCCCACCACGAAATCGGCAATAAGACTTCTGAGGCTTATTTTTTCCAACGCGATAGACGTTCCCGAATTTCAACGCCAAATATGCTTACCCCACGTACCGAAGTTTGGCAATGCACTTATCGCCATAGCGGAAAAAGAGGCCAATACAGAAGTGAAGGTGAGTGTCAGGACACATCGAATCAACTGTAGTCTAATAGGAAACAGATTGTTGTTCTTGACACCCTTGCTCACATCGTGAGCTTGTATCCCTCTCTTTGCCGCCCTCTCCACGCCGCCCTGTCTAATACTGCGTTGCGACACCTTAATGGTTCCTCGCCTAACCCCACACCTGACGCGATGGTGGAAGCCTGCTCTCGCCTGTATTGCGTTTTACCACTTACGGGCGGAAAAGTTGGCGCTACTGGACTCTGGCGCAAGTCACTGGATGACACGATCGCATTCGCCTGGGGCGCACTCATCCAGCTCAGATCAACCTACCCAGACCAAGGTACACATGGTTCATATAGTCGGAGTACAATGACTTAGGGATGCATGCCTTATAGCGTACGCAAAAGCGGCACCTTTAGCGGAGGACCCTATAATCGGCATACCCCTGGCACTGGACCGGCTCCGGGCGGGGGTACAAGTCATATCTGACCTCCTAAGGTTTGTCGGTACTATCGGTCACCCATGGTCCGAAATGCTGATTTTTAGTAGGGCCACGGCTTCGCGACCGGTGCTCATATCTATAGGGCCATTGGTGCGACTTTGTCTGGCCCTGTTTCAATGCGAAACACATGAAAAAGTATAAGTTTTTGAATTTTGTGAGACTACACATGTTACTTATAGTTCCTCTAGACTGACCCCATGGTAGACCCTGTTGTACGGTCGCTAGAAGATGCAGTTGTCCCCGCATTATCAATGCTCGCTTGTGGCATGCTAGTACCGCTCGCACAAACGTCAGCAGCCTGGTTTGCTTCCTTTGTGCATGCACTGACATATGCATAGCTGCCGGCACCATCTAACCCCCCACTTGCCTGCCCTGCTCTCTCATCTCACGTATCATCTTGAACAACCACAATCCCCGTAAGTGGCAACATACCGTTCAAAGCCCGAGACATGCTGACTGTGCAACCAGAGTACGATCCGTACGCCTCCTCCGTACTGCACAGTCCATTCTGGAGAATGGTCTCCAGTTACATGACAAAACCTTGTCTTCGCGTCTTGCTAGAGCGACCATGCCGCTTTTGACGGTCATACTCTCTGAGCGAACCCAGGTCGATGTAGAAAACGAGCAGGGTGTCGCCCATGGACGCAGTAAGAAGGGCAAGAAGCGGGCACGGGGGTACGAAGGCGACGAAGTGTTCAAAGTTGGACGAAAAATCATTTGTCCGACCCCCGAAGAAGGCGACCTCCTACTCGTCTCCGTCGACGGTATGCGTAACGGCTCGACTTCGCCGTTCAGGTTAACTGACAATCACAAATTGCTCCCCTGCAGTCCTAGAGAACCTTCTGTTACGAGCGCAAGTCAATCCGCCGGTTCACTCGATCGCTTCCCGCCTCCTGCTTTCGATCTACGCCTCGCTACCGCAATTACCCCCGGCAATGTTGTCCTCGGACCTGTCCCTGCACCCCAGGCTATATTCCAAATTGCAGCTAGTATGCGCTCATCTCGCGATTGGTACCACGAGCACAATGAGTAAAGCCCTCGGCATCGTTCTCAGCGTGTCTGGCGGCACGCTCGGCGAAATAGTGAGCCCAATCGCTGGAGATTTAGCTAAGACGTCGCTAATAGCCGTGATCTCCTTCAGAACGGCATTTCGGCCCCCACCGAGATTGACCTCCTGCTGCATCCTCGTGTGCCCCCTCTAGTCCGATCGCTCCCGCATGTCGAGATGTTGTCGCTCTTCCGTGCCGAGGAAAGCCAGGAGGAGAGTGACACCCGGACAAATGTCGGGCTGGGTGTCGTCCCTGATGAGTCGGACATTGCCGAATTGTTAGCGCCGACCGTCAACGTACTGCCGCGCGAGACTTTGGCCGAAGTAGCTGAAGCGACCAGAAACGCTAGCAGACCGCAAGTACAGGCACAGAAATACGCAGCGATGCAGGTCGACGTGGCCCCGCCGGCAGCTCCAAGCGCCGTTGTTGCAAAGGTTGCCGAGCCTTCCATACCGTCGGCGTTGGCGGTGCCCGCTATGCCGCCCGCTGCGGCGAGCACGTTGGAGAACTTCCACGTCCCGCCGTCCTCGCTGCCGCCGCCACCCGATCCATTGCCCTCGAGTACTGCTGCGTCGGGCCCACGATCGACCACGATCCCCGCTCCTCCCACGACTCCAACAGCACCACCGCCTATGCCTACAGAGGAAGAAGCCGACGACGACGACGACGAGCCTATGCCAACGATCGACATGGGATCCGATTCGGATTCCGAGTAGCTATCGCCGTTCCGTGCACGCTGTCCAGTCCCGTAGCAATGTCACAGAGTTGCGGCAATTTGATCAGTGCTACACCAAGGTTCATGCTCTGATACGCTTGCGAGTCTGTGCCGTCCCATCGACGTCCATTTTTTCGTCATCTGAATCGGGTGTATCATGGTTCCGGGTGGGGTTGGTTATCCCCGGGAGCTAGCGTTGCAAGTCAGGGACAGGCTCACGCAGAGTATACCGCATGTTGGTCTGAACAATTTACCTGACTGAGGAAGGCTCCCGCCACAATGTTCGACGGGTCGATAAGCCGAGCACGCTCCAAGTGTGCCTGTGCATCGCGGAGGAGGCTGGAGTCCCACCCATGACCTGCGAATAGTGGTCGCGTTAGCCAATGATTTACGGTAACAGGAGTTTCACCAAGGCAGAAGTGATGCATGTACCATACGGCGCCCCACTAGGTGTGTCATCCGTCTGTGTCGGTTGTGCAAGGTAGAGGGCGATCAAACCGGCATAGATATGCAGGACGGGATTGTCCTGGTACGGGTACGACGGCAGGTACCTGGAAAGGCGTCTGAGCGGGGCGGCCGCCGTATGTGGGCGGTGCGCACGTACAGGTCTAGCTCTTCCATCGCTCGCCTATACATTCCAGAGCGTATGAAGTGCAATACTAGCTCTTTGAGTATGGACTCGCGCTGGTGGAGAACGTTTAGCCCAAAATTTGGAGACAAACGGCATGCAAGCTCTCACCTCTTCAGGGTGCTGTCGCATCATTACAGTCAGGAAACCAACTTTGTCGCTGTCGTGCCCAGCGCTGCTGATGCGGGCGTCATGCTCGCCGAGGAGCAGGAGACTGGTCCTCCACATGGTCCTCCAGTCCACTTCTTTGCATCGTGCCAGGATCGCCCACGCGCGCCTAGCGCGGGGCCAGTCGCGACGTTGTATGCATAGGTGCAAAAGGTCGAATAAACGGCGGATGTGGAGCTTTCTCGAGCTGTTAGGTTGCTTCGAGTTCAAGGAGTTGAAAATGAGGGTGTGGTCGCTGAGTGTCATAGACTCGCGTTCCTCGAGCAAGCGGTGGCTGAGCACGATGATGCGGAAGGAGGCAACTTGGGGCACGTCAAGCGCTGTATCGCTGTAACGAAGCTTGACTCCGCACCACGCATAACAACGCAGACCGTATTTGCCTCCATTCTACTGCCCACATACCGAATCAGCGCGTCCTGCCACGACGATGGACGACGATATCGCGTTCACTGCGTCTGTGTGGGGGGCCCCTGCCGATCTTGTTCCGCCATTAGCCGTTAAGCCCCCGACTTTCGCGGAATTATCACCAGGGCCGTCTACGCAGGATGATTTTGACGACTTCGATAACTTTGGCACACCTGCGGAGACGATAGCAGGATCTGGAGAAGACGGAGAAGATGATTTTGGAGACTTTGGAGACTTCGGAGAGACCCAGCAAATACCCGTTACTCCCGGTGGCTTTTCATCCTTTGGTGGGACGACTTATGACGAGCCTGAAAGTCTTGGAGGACCCTCGTTTGTGTCTGATTGGCGGCCGCTACGGCTAGACCCGCTCCCGCCCCGAGAGGTACTGCAAGACCAAGTAGATGATATACTAAGGCCACTCTGGGAGAACGACGACACCTCGCATCTAACGGAAGACGTACTTCGAGAAGTTGGGGGTATAAATCAGACTTTGGTAACTTCAGAAAGGTAAGCCTATTGTTTAGTTTCATGTAAGAACTCTGGGCCTCAGTTCACAGATGGCTCCAGTCGACAGCTATATAACGCATTGCTACCTCCAACACCACCATCCTTCCAACCTGTTAACTGGACGCGATCACGGATACGACGGCAACACCTGATCAACCTCGGCATACCCGTGAACCTCGATGAAGTTCTTCCCCGCACAAATGGCGCACTGCCCATGCTCGAGATTACGACTAGGCCTATGTCGGCGCCGCCCGGTCCCCGTGGGGGTGTCAGCAAGCTGCAGACGGCTGCAGCGATGAATGCTTCGCGGAGCGGCTCCCAACCTGGGTCCCCTGCGACGACGCACGGCCCATTAGCTTCGGCGCAATTGCGGCTTGGACCGAGACCCGAAGTAGACGAAGTAAAGGCAAATGCTCTCCTTGCCCTTTCACCAGGTCTGTCCTCTTGCCCTTTGTTGTAACCATATTTCTCATAGATGGATAGATCAAATGTCGCTACAACCCCTCTCCACACTGGAAGCCCAACTGGCGGAAATCAAAACTCAGACCGCAAAGACATCGGGGTTGTTGACGTACCTCCTGCAAATGCGCGATGCTCTGCAGCAGGACTCGGAGACGTACAACAAACTCATCGGCGAGCTGGTAGCAGAGGCGCAGAAGGTGAAGACGGGGAAACGTGCAGCGGGAAGTCGAAGAGGGAGCGGTGCACTGTAGCTCTGGAACCCATTTACTGTATCCATATACCACGTCGATTAGATTGGCACAGCGACTCGAACGTTCCTATATGCTGATAGCTATGGATTGCACCAAGAACTTGAACGTTAACCTGGGCCCTGGGGAGACATGGGCGCTCCGTGAGTTTCGGTTTTAGCCACGTGACCGTCCGATCATAATTTTCTATTGAACGCTCTTGCCTGGTACGCTCACGGCTCCTCTTCGTAGGCTTGGGTTCACGGCTATCGGGCATCCCGACTATATTTCTACGGGATCTCGCTCTCTTGTTGACTCTATCTAGTTATGAACGTCTCGCATCCCATACCTTCCACCGTCGCCAGTGTTTCCTTCTCTTTCCTCACGACACAAGATGTTCGACGGATCTCAGTCAAGCAGATTGTGAACCCTGTTCTCTTGGACGACCTTAACCGCCCCAACGTTGGAGGCCTATATGATTCGTCATTGGGTCCAAGCGATAAGCAGGACATGTGAGTACCATTGTACCGGACGTTAGTAAATGTTTCTAAGATGGAATTGCAGTTGTGCTACATGCCGGCTGTCTTACTTCACCTGCCCTGGTCACTTCGGGCACATCGAACTCCCCGCTCCCGTCTTCCATCCCTTGTTTATGGTGAATGCGTACCATCTCATTCGAGGGACGTGTCTCTTCTGCCACAGGTTCAAAGTGAGCCGGTTCGTGGTAAGTTAGGCCCCATTCCGACACTTTGGCGCGCCAAACCTTACTTTGCAACCCAGTTGTGCAAGTACGTCGCCAAGCTCCGGCTGCTAGAATACGGGTTTGTCGTCGCAGCAAAGGCTTTGGACGACATGCACTACCAAACGAAGAAGTCGAAGCGTATCGAAGACGACGAAGACGATGAGCCCGCAGAGTCCTATGAGGCGTTTGAGCAGCGGGTCAACCTCTATGTAGCAGCTCATCTTGCAACTGCGTCAGGTAGCAAACGCGACTCATATAAAGACGGGCTTGTCTACAACGCGAGGAAGGAAGTCATCAACGATTTCATCAAGACGACCATGACCAAAAAATGCCAAAACCCTAGCTGCGGCGCGTGAGTGTATGCATGATTATCGTCGTCTGCGGATCCCATAAACTTTGGTTTATAGTTTTGGTTACACATTTCGCAAGGAGGGACATACCAAGATTATCGAATACGCGTTGACCGCAAAACAGCAGGCCCAACATGATATGCTGGGCATGAAAAGACCGAATGTCATGCATGATCCCAAATCTCAGGTTTCTTCCAAGGGTTCAGCATATGTGCCTACGGGGGCTCGTTCTGGCGACTCGAGTGATGAAGGTTCCAGCGATGAGTGCGAAGGAGAGGGAGAGGATGCCTTTTCGGATGGGGAGTCGAATCATCGACCCATTGGTGGGAGCGCACTTCCCAAATCTGCAAGCGGCAAAGTCAAGACCTCTCGCGGGCGGAACGAGCGCGTTGTGCCTCCTGAAGAATGCCGCGCCCACCTCCGACGCCTATTTCGCAACGAGTCGGTCATGTGTTCGCTGCTCTTCGGTCGCCATGGTCCTCTCGCTCCACTTAACCAGAACAAGCTCTCGCTTGCATCCGCCGACATGTTCTTCCTGGAAGTCCTTCCTGTCAGTCCGACACGCTTCCGACCGCCCGCCAAGATGGGTGAAATGCTGTTCGAACATCCGCAGAACGAGCTCCTCTCTAAGGTCTTGACAACATCCTACCGGTTACGTGACTTGAACAACAACCTTCGTGCCGCCTCCGTGAAGGGATCTGAAGCGGATGAGACAGCCCGCCGACGCATCCTTCAGTCTCTCCTCGACACTCTGATCCAGCTTCAGGTCGACGTAAACAGCTACATCGACAGTAGCAAGAACCCTACACCTATCCGTCAAGGACGTCTTCCCCCCGCGGGTGTCAAGCAGGGCCTGGAGAAGAAAGAGGGACTGTTCCGCAAGCACATGATGGTTATTTAATTTCCCCCCTACGCGAAGCGACGTACTGATAGCAACATAGGGCAAACGGGTCAATTACGCTGCTCGCTCTGTCATTTCGCCCGACGTCAACATCGAGCCTAACGAGATCGGTATACCACCCGTCTTCGCTCGGAAGCTGACATATCCGGAGCCCGTCACCCCGAACAACTTCCATGAGTTGCGGCAACTCGTAATTACGGGCGCTCGCGGATATCCTGGCGCGACCATGGTGGAGTATGAAGACGGGCATCTGCATTTCCTGGTATGTGTACGGTATCGAATTGTACGCAGTATGCCAAATGCCTTTCTAGGATAAACTCACCCTTGAGCAACGTACGGCCATCGCGAACCAATTGTTGACGCCACAAGAGGGCTCGCATGGCTCCGCGCAGCGACAGGGCCTTTACACTTCCACGCCAGCCGTCAACAAGAAGGTGTATCGGCATCTTCGCGACGGCGATATCCTCATCCTCAACCGTCAGCCTACGTTGCACAAGCCCAGTATGATGTGTCATAAGGCCCGGGTGCTTCACGGGGAAAAGACTATCCGAATGCATTACGCTAACTGGTCAGACTCCCTCTTCCCCGTGCATACATGATCCATGCTGACGTCGCACAACCAGTAACTCGTACAATGGTGTGTCCGCTCACGTGGCTTAATCGACAGAACGCTAACAGTTCATCCTCACCAACCAGCCGATTTCGACGGAGACGGTGCGTACTCGTCGGACGATACCGTGTTACAGAGTTGACCATGTGAACAGAGATGAACATCCATTTCCCCCGTGCGCCCTATCTCGCTTCATTCCGCTCTCGAAAAGGGGCTAACTAGGATTCGCAGAGAACCATGTCGCTCGAGCTGAAGCGTACTTCATTGCTAATACTGACAATCAGTACCTGGTTCCCACGTCCGGTAAGCCCCTGCGGGGCCTTATCCAGGACCACGTCGTCGCCGGTGTTTGGATGACTGCGCAGGACGCCTTCTTCACGCGGGAAGAATACTTCCAGTTGCTCTATGGCGCGCTCCGACCTGAGGACGATCCGGAACAACACGGCGGCCGTCTAGTCACTCTGCAGCCGACAATATGGAAACCAAAGCCTCTTTGGACGGGAAAACAGATCGTGCGGAGTTCGCTCGTGTGTCAGATGCAATCTGTTTTGGCTTACATGCTGTCCATGTATTGACAGATTTCCACGGTGTTGAAGAATATCACTCCGCCCCAGTTCGACGGCTTGAACCTCCACGCGGCAGCGAAAGTTCCTGGCCACCTGTGGGGAAAGGACTCTCAAGAAGACAAGGTTATCTTCATGGACGGCGAGCTCCTTTCGGGTGTGCTCGACAAGTCAGCGTTCGGTGCTTCCGACTTCGGTCTTGTACATTCCGTGTACGAACTATACGGGGCCGATATTGCTGGTAAACTGCTCGGCGTCCTCAGCCGCTTATTCACCAAATTTCTGCAACACCGCGCGTTCACCTGCCGTATGGATGATCTTGCACTCACGCCAGAAGGCAACGCCCGGAGAACGGACCTTCTTGCGAAAGGCGTAAACCTCGGCACGGAGGGCGCCATAGACAATTTCCCAGTCCTCAAGTCCACGCCGGAGGAAGAGAAACCTGTCGTGTTGCGTTCTCTTCTGGAAGACGTCTTGCGGGACGATAGCAAGATGGCCGGGCTCGACATGACCGTCAAGGGCAAATTGGCTAAGCTGACTAAGTCCATTGCAGACGCCGTCATGCCTCACGGCCTCTTACGCCAGTTCCCCCACAACCATATGCAAGCTATGACCGTTTCCGGTGCAAAAGGCAGCGCAGTCAATGCACAGCAGATCTCATGTGCCCTCGGGCAGCAGGAGCTCGAAGGACGCCGTGTACCCGTGATGGTCAGCGGCAAAACACTGCCCTCCTTCAAGCCTTTCGAGACGAAGGCCATTGCCGGTGGCTACGTCGCGAGCCGTTTCTTGACTGGTGTCAAGCCGCAAGAGTTTTTCTTCCATTGTATGGCTGGTCGCGAGGGTCTCATCGACACAGCCGTCAAGACATCACGCTCCGGATACCTTCAGCGCTGTCTCATCAAGCACCTTGAGGGCGTCCGCGTCCACTACGATAACACTGTGCGGGGCAGTGACTCCTCCGTGTACCAGTTCAACTACGGGGGCGATTCGCTTGACGTGACAAAGCAGAAGCACTTGACGCAATTCGAGTTTATCGCCCGCAACGAGACCTCCTTCGTGAACCGCTACCAGCCGCGCTCGCTGCATGGGGTCGTGTCCGAGGACGCCGTCGAGTACATGAAGAAGATTATCAAGCACAAAGACAAGAAGCACAAGCGAGAGAAGTATCTGCCTGCGTTGTCGAAGTACCCTCCTCAGCGCTGCCTTGGGAGTACGTCGGAGCTCTTCGCTGACAAGGTAGACGACTATGTCAAGAAGAACCCTCACGGCCTGCTTCGAGAGAAGGGCGAAGGGGCGCTCTCCATCAAGCGCCGAAAAGCCCCACTCAGCAAGAAGAACTTCCAGCTTTTGACGAGCGTGAAGTACATGCGCAGCCTTGTTGAGCCGGGAGAAGCGGTTGGTTTATTAGCGTCACAGGGGTATGTTTTTTTTTCTATTGGCCCTCGCTTGGCCCCTGATCCGTTGTCCGCAGTGTTGGAGAACCGTCCACGCAGATGACACTGAACACTTTCCACTTCGCCGGTATGTCGAGCGCACACCGATGATCGCATAAAATTTCCTGACGCCCATGATATGCAGGACATGGAGCCGCGAACGTGACTCTCGGTATTCCGCGCCTCCGCGAGATTGTCATGACGGCGTCGACGAAGCCCAAGACACCGTCGATGACAATGTCGGTCCGCGCTGGTATCGCACCCGCCAAAATGGACAAGTTCTGCAAGCGAGCTAGCCGTCTCGCCCTATCTCATCTCGTCGATAGGGTCACTGTGACGGAGCAGTTGATCCTCATCGGCGAGAGCCGTAGCAAAGAGTTCAAGATTGACCTAGCATTCTATCCTCGCTCGGAGTACGAACAGGAGTACGACGTCAGCCCCTTCGAGATCCTTGCTTCGTTCGCGACCAAATTCCCCCTCATCTTTAAGAAGGAGCTACAAGTAGAGCTGAAGAAGCTTGATGCCGACTTAAAGAGTCAGAAATCGGATCTAGGTAAGGGCAAGATGGTACGGGAGCAACAGGGAGCTGCCGATGCCGGCGAAGAGGATGGGGACGACCCTCGAAGTCGCCGACACGACGACGATGACGACGTCAGCGAGATTGGCGACGGCGACGCGACAACATCCAAGATGAAGCGCCAGCGCAAGGAACAAGTCACCTATGAGGATGGAGACGACGATGACGAAGAGGCTGACGAGGGTGATCTGGGCGACATGGACATCGAGGCTGCATATGCATCCTCGTCGGACGATGAGAGTGCCGAGTCAAACTCGAACTCCGATGATCAATCTATAACGGACGAACATGAGCGTGTCGAAGGTTTATTCTTGGAGAATCTACCTAGTGCCACCTCTTTTTCGTTCCGCGATACTGGGTGCTCGATCGGACTGCGGGTAAGCCTACTCCTCTGTGCCACGCATGAATGCCGTACTGATGAATACGGTGTAGTTCGGGTCCACCATGCCGAAACTACTACTCGTCGGACTAGTGGAACGCGTCTGCGTCAAGACTGTCGTGCGCGAGATCTCAGGCATCACGGACTGCTTCAAGAGCGAGGAGGACGGGAAAAATGGGGAAAAAATATACAATGTGGGTCCAGTGTCACGCGATCAGCTAACGCACTACGCTGACGCCTGATGCCGCGCAGCTCACGACGAATGGATCGAACATTCCTGGTCTCTGGCAGTTCGCATGCAGTCAAGGTGACAGCCTCATTGACGAGAACGGCATTTACTCCAACGACATCTACGCCCTGCTGTGCGCTTACGGCGTTGAGGCTGCGCGTGCCGCGATCCTGCGAGAGATCGGTGGCGTCTTTGCCGTTTACAAGATCGACGTTGACATCCGTCATTTGGAGTTAATCGCCGATTATATGGCAAGTCTAGTTGAAACCTCAGAGCGGGGTTTCGTGCTGATCCTGTGTCCCTCGCAGACCTTTGACGGCGGATACAAGCCCTTTAACCGAAAGGGCATATCGACGAACCCCTCGCCCTTCCTCAAGGCCTCTTACGAGACGACTGCTGCGTTCCTGTCCGATGCTACGCTGCACGGCGACTTCGACGATCTTACAACTCCTTCTGGTAATATTGTTATGGGTAGACTAAGCCGCACAGGAACCGGCGCCTTCGATCTCGTAATGCCGGTAGACCAGGAAGACCGCGTCACTAGTATATAATTGGCATGTAATGGTAGTGAGAAAAGTAGCATAGCGCATTCACGTGTATTCGCCGGACGCCCATGGGGTCTCGCCATTGTGCTTCCATGGATGTGTGCGCCGCCCTTGCCATCTTCGCGCGATGATATCGCAGTAGTTGGCCGAAGACCGAGTACAGTTTGTTGAGAGAAGCACAACCGACTGGATCGGGGACACATAGCCACGAGAGGGACTCTAGATTCCCTCTATCAAATTCCCTCTCGGGTATTTCTTTTTTCTACCGCATTCACTGAGCCACCTAGTACTTATAGCGCCGTTCGCAAGGGCTTAGGTCGAACGTCTAGTCTTCAGGCCTCAATCCGGAGCGCCGACCAGCGACGTCGCCCTGGCGCCGCCTGAGACGTTGTATCGTTTGAGGCTCGGGACCGGTCCCGGGAGGATGGCAGTGGCACGGAAGTTTTCCTGAGGGGCGCCGGTGACATGTTGACAACGGGCCCGCATATACACGACGACACAACGCAGGAGAGCGCTCCGTGTTCACACGGCCTCCTGCGCTGATTTCAAACGAGATTGCTGCAGTAAAACCTGAGATTGCAGCGGACCAGTGCCTTGGGTTTGCGGGGTTAATGTATCGAGCCTCGATTTCGGGAGAGCGGGGGGCGCGCGGAGATCTGGAATGCCGCACCTACCCTTGTCGTATCTTGTGGGTTCGCGCATGCCGATCGGTACCCAACGTGGGGAGGGGCCCCCGGCGTTTGCGGTTTTATCTCAGTTTACGCATTATTGTGCCGAGTATTGTCGTTCCCGCAGCGCTTTGGGCAAGACATCTATTTGCGGTTAAGCGTGGTCCATGCAGGCGAGCTGTAGACTTTGGAAAAATGACCAGGGCTCCGATGTGTCGACAGGCCCCATGTGGGCGACTGACCCAATTTCCGCCACCGTCAGTTGGCCCACAGAAACGACGGAGGCCTACTTGCATATAAAAGGTTGCGGTTGAGGTCGTCCCAAGGCAAGCTACCACCTCTCGATTTCTCTCCACTCTCAGGTACAACCACAAATCCTACCTCTGCCATAGTAACCTTTACATCGCCGATACTATGTGCCGCCGTCGCCAGTACGTGAACCAGAGTCACAATGCTCTTACACCGGCACTGACTTCAGCTATGTCAGAGTCCGCACCATCTACAAGAAGTGAGCAGTCTGCTACAGATGACGCCATAGCCTTAGATACTCACCGGAGTGCGATACTAGGTGCAACCATGCCATTACTGCCGTAAGAAACCTTGCAGTTCCCCCCAATTACTAACTGACAAAATTACTCGCCTACAGGCTGATGAGAACGTAGGCTTTTGAGCTAATTCAACCGCTACATCGGCCGTTGATCAACAAAGCATAGGTGACCTGCGACAGTCCCAATTGCATCTTCAGCCCCAACCATCCTCGGACTTGTACTGGGGATAGTTGCAGGAGGACTTGCTGGCAATAGTAAGTGCAAAGTCACCAGACCGTCAGACCACCCACTTAATGTACCTGCAGCCGCCCCGCCCCTCAGCAGTACAGTTAGTATTGCTCGCTGTGGCAAAGAGTGAAGTATCTGACGATTCTCACGTAGCCGAGAACAAGGATCAGCTCTGCCCTTACTGCCTTCCCGGAGCTTGTTGATGATGCAGAGCCCTTTTAACTCGTCGGCCATACATCGTATTTCTTGAATGTATATGAAGCCTGTTGGCATCAGTACGACCGGAACATATACGTGCGCCTTAGTACCTTTTGTGTGTTCTTGCCCTATCTCTACGAAATGAAGCCACCGCGACGGCTATCAGACGAATGAACTCAACTGAACGGCGCGAAGCCTGCTACTACACAAGGAAGCTTGAGCGGACGTACTACATGTCATTGCGAAAGTATGGATACAATAATGATACATGGGCCGGGACAGCTGTGGAGCGCATGAGATGCTAGCACATGAGTGAATAACGGTATATGAACGGTACGCACCAAGAGCACTCAGTCCTCATCGTTTATATTGTGCTTTTTCTTGAGCGCTGCTAGCTCCTCCTCCCTCCGCGCAAGCTCCGCCTTCGCCGCCGCCGCATCTTGCTTGGCAGGCATATGGTACAGCACGACTATATAACGCTCTTGCAAATGGAAACCGTTCAAGTGGTCAAGAGCATTCTTGGCCTGTTGCGTGTCAGCTACAGACAGCGGGCGTACCGAGCCAAGCCCTTCTCGCACTCACGTCCATGACATCGTCAAATACCACAAACGCAGTCCCCCGTGTCTTCTGTTCATTCCCTATGCGTATCTGGCGGATACTGCCGTAGCGGCCGAAGAGGTCGTAGAGGTCTTCGCCTGTGATCTGGTAGTTGAGGTTCTTGACGAACAGAATTCTGTTCGCACCAGGAGGCAGTTTAGTCTGAGAGGCAGCGCATAAGCACAAGATAACCAGAAAGTGCAAGCGTCAGAAGTACCGTCGGTCGTGCCAAAGCCATGGTCGTGGTCAGTATACAAGTTGAGTCCCAGTCTGCGGACCGAGTTGTCTCTCACACCTTTCCTCTGACGCTCGGGGTCTCTAAATTCCCAAAATGGAAGGTTTGGCTCAAGTTCGCAGGAGCGCGCAGAGCCGCTGAGCCGCCTGCTTGAGGATCCGGCCCTAGCGCAGGCCGGGCGGCCGATATGCAGCTAATAATTGTGTCCAGTAACCGCTACATCCTTCGTACATGAGCGTCCCGTTTACACGTAAAAACTACTGCCTCAGCATAGTCACAGAAGGGACGACACCGCGAAGAGGATCGTAGCGACTCCACCCATGCCAACCCGGCTCATTTCCACCCTCCCAATCGCCGATGAGGTGCCCGAGCCTGGGCTGGTGGGGCTTCCCGCAGCACCCGACGCAGTGCTAGTGCTATTTGTTGAGTTGGTTGAGTTGGAGTCGGGACCTGTCAAGAAGAAGTTGCCGGCGATCGGACTGCCCAGGCCAACCTCCTGCGCGAACAACGAAATGTTAAAGTTGCTGATCGGCGTTGAGGCGTTCACAAACGTCGGGGCTACTGTGGTAAAGTTTGCGGGCTGAACAAACAGAAGCAAAGTGTAGCTATATTGAGGGGAGGGACAACACTCGTTGAGCCGGCTCCAGGCGAATAGCAAATGTAAGCACACTTACCGGTGGGGGTCAGAGCCAGCGGGAGGGGACGGCCTAAGGAAGTCAGAGATGGCAGGCGTATTGTTTACGAGCGTAGCACCCGAAGCGAGACTGCCATTGACCTGGAGACCAGGCGCAAGAAGGTGGCGAATCTGCGCGGCCGATGTGTTTTGGGGCGTAGGAGCATCAGGATCAACCATTGCAAGCACAAACGTCTGCGACGCAAGAGACGTGTCGTTGCTGGTCAAGAAAATCTGCGGACGAATTGCATTTTCTGCGCATGATTGCGTTTAGCTACCGCTGCAGCTTATATGCCCAACGGGTTACTTACGCTCCCTGGTGAGGTTAACGCCAGGAGTAACGTTAACGGACGCGCCTGTTGTGTTGTCCGTGAACACGACGCCCAATAGAGCGGTGGGGTTAAATGAAGGCAACACTGCGGCGATACCGTCAGCATCCCATCGATGTTCTTCGATTTCTCCCACTACGCACCATCAGGGACAATTTTCGCAGCGTTGAATGCCTGGGCAACGCTCGCGACGGTCACGTTCACTGCGCTAGTCGTGTTCGTCGCATTCTGCGCGACAACACCCGAAATGGCGATGGTAGCGATAGTCAGGAGTTGGACGAGCATCGTGGCAGCACTTTGCTGGCGGTTCGCAGGAGGCGTAAGCTTGCTCCCTCCGTCTCCACAGGACGCAGCTCATATATGCGGGAGCTTTTCATGGCTCCGTGAGGGTGTATTCGTCAGAATCTTCGCGTGCGACCCAGAGTCCCGCGAGAACCGCGCCCCTGGGAGGCCGGCTCTTACGTTCTCATCCCCAGTCGGAAAATTACAGCAGCCGCCATGGTGGAGAGACAAGTGGGTCTGCATGGCAGGCTGACGCAGTGAACTTCGGTCGGACAGCGACGCGAAGGCGGCACGGCGAGCGGGCACCAGCCGACGCGATGTACGAAGCCTACGCAATGTGCGACTTCGCCATCCTGAGCACTGCTGGCGAGGATCGTGCACCGGATCTGCTCAGTGGCCATGGGTCATGGGCAGAGCGAGCAGCGAGTGATGCCAGAGGCACGTTGATCGGTCTCACGCACCAGCCGTGACTCACGAACGGATTTGAACAACTGCGGGCCAGATGTTGAGAACCCTCTGGGCTCGCGGGGAGGCGGGGCACCCTATGTCGCCGCTGGGGATGAATGGAGGTGCACGTCAGGGGCCAGCGAAGGCGAGGCCTTCCAAGTTCCCTCGCGCCCTTTACACATTAGCCTGCGGCGGCGGGTGCCAGAGCGACGGGCCGCGTGGGAGGGGACGTCAAGACGTCATCTTTGCATGCTCTGCCTCCGAAACACGAGACGGGACAACACCTATGGGCGGCGGCCAGCGGCCGGCGGACAGTGGCGCAGTCGCCACCCTCGGGTCCGGTGTGGGCGGGTGAGCCACCACGCCGCACGCTATGCTCCTATCGACATGGGGCGCGTTCTCCGCGGACCTGGAGCATTGCATTAGTCACGCTAACGGGTTGCTCGTCAGGATATCGAGCGAATTCTGTAGCCCTTGGAAGCTTGAATGACCGACAGCGACGATCCTGACTCCGCCTCCGCGAAGACACCGGGGTTTACGCCCGATTCCTAAGGGTCGATGTTTTCGTAATGCGGAAGTCGCATGTGAGTAGAAGTCACAGATATCCGGGTTCGACGCCCACGTCGAGTGCGATACTATTCAGTGTAAATTGCTCTCTAATGTAGTAGGAGCACTAAACCGTACGAGTGGCAGTCAGACATCGCGGCGCGCATCAGCAGGCGGCCGGGATAAGGTAGATACGTACCAAGATGTGCCGATACTAGCGCGTAGGCACATGCCCTCCGGTCGATGAGGCCTTGCTTGGTTTTTCGGTACCTGTGTGAGTGAGGTGTGAATGATTTTGCTCTGCGTCCTACCGCTAGAAAATAACCAGCGATCCGGTAAACGCTTACAACCATAGCCTCAAATGGACCCTCTCCTTCCTAACCCCAAGATCAATGTGGCATGGCATGCCGGCACCAGGAATGTGCTAGCGAATTGGTAGAACCGGGAGTCTATCTGTAAATTGAGCTACTCTATTGAGGGTTACCTCAGCGACTCTTGTTCTGTTGCGATGCAGAGCGCAAACCCACCTTTTTCGAGTCCAGTGTCAACAACGGGTCCAGCATTACAGTGTTAACCACGAAGTCGTCCAAGCGAGAGGGACCATGCCCATAGTACCGTAGAGCCACTCGGAGATACAACGAATTTGAATTGTGCTTCCCGATGGATGACGGTAACCCCGCCGGCTTGCCAGGACCTAGAAGTCGCATAAGTTATCATTGTACCTCCGCCTCCATGATCGGCTGCTTGGAACTGGAAGCGTGCTCGGGTTGGCGAGAGAAGTGTTAGAACCCTGCTGCGAATAATAGTTGACAGACAGGGCTAGGAAGAACGAAGCTTGAAGAGCCTAGTAACTTGGGAGTCGAATTGCTCTGACACAGAAGCGTCGCGAACCATAATTGCGGGAGACCCTTACGACGGTACCAGGCTTCCGAAATTGTCAAGCACGGCGACAGACACTCAAAACTTCCACTACGTATCAACGTGACGACGTCTGATGAATTCACGTCCGAAAGACCGTAAGTCTTGCATAGCTGGGATACCGTTATTATTGTAAGTGAATGAAGAGGAATTCTGTCCAAGGATTGATTAAGTCTTCTTGCTGGAATACGATAGACTGGTATTCCAGAGCCCGGTGCTAAGGCTCACTTGCAAAAGCACATCAACCAGCTTGGGAGCATTGACGGTGACTACAAACGAGCTCGATCACGCCAGCCGACGTGGCCCGCACCGGTGTATCCAAATTTACGACAGACAAGAGTTACAGAGTTGATAGCATCTGCCCGGCAATGGTAAATGGTGCCACTCGCGCCAACCAACGTGGGGGTATAGGACGTCACCTAGTAGTATCCATGTTCAGATAATCCGTGACCTCCGTTGTACGTCGGAGCACTCCTCCTGGCCTCGCACGCATATAACTGTCGACGCGCCTTTATCTTGTGCATCCGGAATCAGACACTTGATGTCCTGGACGTCGGGGCACGGGCAGTCGGATGGCTGGGCAACGCAGACGAGCGTGTCCGGGCATAGATAATTTGAGCATGGAACTGCGTTGAGTCGATTAGCCCATGGGCCTTCATAACATTGATGCACCTCATAATATGCTCAGGGTTTACCACTCACCTGCATCCGAATGCGCTTGCCACTGTCCCATTCCGCCTGCCGGGGCCCGCTGCTGTTGCTGCTGGTGGCCGCCAAACATCTGCTCGAAAAAGCCAAATTGCGCGTACACGACAGAGAAATGGAAAGTCAAGCACAGGAGGAATATGGAAAGTAGCATGACGGTCGCCCTATAGAAAAAGATGGAAAACGGAGTAGTAGTCGATAGTAGGTCGATAGCTGAGCTTGTGTACGATCAGCGTCGGATGGCGCTTTACTGCTGAAATGCACGTTCCGATTCCACCGGGAATCGGTCGGATTATAGCTAGTGTCACGGCGCTTGTCGCAGGCGCGAAACGCATATTTTTTGCAGCGCGCGCCCGTCTGGCAGTCTCCGACTTCAAACGTCGATAGCTCGCCTGTATTCCACTCTTTGGCCTCTATTCTTGTAGTTCTGGACTCTACTCCTCAGCGCGCAGGGCACGGTACCAGTTTTGTGCCAATTCGACAACTTTTATCTTACCCCTCCCCGAGACTTCCCTTCCCGCGGAGAATGAGCATAGTTTGCGAAGATGTCAATTTTTTTTCAGGGCATCTGATATACTACGCTCTATCGATGGTGTGAGGGCACGGCAAACGTCCCGGACGAATGTGAATAGTTTTGACGATATTCTACGTCTGCTTGGTGGTACAGTGTAGTCGTATCTTTCAGTGATTCATATATGAGTATCTACTTCATTGATATTCTCTATTCACTTGGTCTATGTCGACATTTTGAGCTCTCCAATAGAATATCTGGGTGGGCTGAAGGCCTATATATTGTAGTATCATAGCCACGTCATCACTCGGATGTGCATTGGTAGAAGCGATAGAAGCAATTCTCCGATGGCGGCACGGCACTCGAACTCTCCCAAATGCAAAGTACATGCCATAAATAGTGAATTATGTCTATTCTACCCAGAACGGGTGGTCCTTTTCACCCGGTGAGGCCGTTGACATGCACCCCCAAGAACCACCTCGCTCTTACCGAGCCTTGGATAGGCTCAGCTGCCCCGCAAACCCCATAATTGTATCCATGCCCTCCGCACGTCCCGTTAGTACATACAACACCTTATTTGGACGGAAAATCTGGAGCGCCGCGGCCGCTGCACTCATTCTCTCCCGGAAGGGAGGTCTCGGGGAGGTATGAGGCCAAAGTTATCATATCGGCGTGAAAACGGTACCGTGCCCTGCGCGCTGAGGAGTAGAGTCCGAAAATGAAAGAATTAAGGCAAAATAGTGGGGTACGAGCGAGCTATCGATGTTCAAAGACGGAGGTCGCCAGACGGGCGCGCGCTGCAAAAAATATGCGTTTCGCACTTGCGACAAGCGCCGTGACACTAGCAATAACAGCTAGCAAGAGTTGGCTGGCTGCACGTGCTGACATTGTATAACCCGTTCCTTTCCGTCTTCTCCGGTGTCCTCCGTAATCCCGCTCTCTGAGTGTCCACTCGTCTCTTCGCGGTCTTTCCGACTTTCACTCTGAACTCCTTTGAGTTTCTGCCGTTGTGAAGACATTAACTTGCGTGACCATACCTGGTACGCATTCGCTCCAATGCTAAGTGGGTTCTCATCACCAGTGAACGCGTTTTGCTCGTGCTGCGCGGTGCATCACACCCCTCGCCAAATCCGCTCTTAACGTATCCTGTCGTCCATGGTCAACCACCCTCGCCCACGGATGTGGTGCATTTTACCGGTTCATCGTCTGATGTACTGCCATACCCTTGGGGGCTTGAGTATCATGTAGTTTGTATGTGGTTTTCAGTATCAAAAGGAGAAATGAGAGGATGTGTGTTAAGTATGTGTATGTACATGTAGACGGAGGCTGCTTCAACAAGAAACGCGAAGGTGCAATCAATATAATTATGACTGGTGTCCTGTGTTTTAGTTCTAGCAATTATCTCCATCTGGTCACCTCATGAGGTGAGTTCTGGGGGTGGAATCGGGCTGCCAGGCGTGCGAAGCATCGCCTCTCACCCTCAAGTGTCAGCGGACATACCAGACACACCAACATGACCAAACAACGCGAAACGCGCGTAGCCAGGCTGATAGTCTCTAACAGTACTAGTAAGTAGTGTATACTTAGTTATGATACTACAGTACTTAATTTCCAACTCAGAAAGCATATTGCATTGCGAAACGTCATACAAATCCACGGTTAACTAAACGCAGCATCCTAAGAAAGTCCAAATTGAGGCGCTGAGAACATAAGACTCAAGGAGTCGACGGAGAATGGGCTTGCAGGTTCAGAGCGATATGGAGAGTGGTGGATGGGTGAAGATAAATTTGGAGCATAAGATTGGAGCATGAGTAGAAGATGGTATTAGTAGGGAGGGCTGGAAGCACAAGCTGAAGGGAGGTAGGAGGGGGAGCATTGAACGCGTACACTACGCAAAATGTTCACAGTTCGTCTTCGCCAAGGTCATCGACTTCTTCCTCCATCGCCCTTCGCATCTGTTTCCGTTCTTCCTTACCAAGAGGCGTCCTTCCAGGAGTAACTCCTACCAGCGTGCTAGCTGGGCTTGTTGCGGTACGCAAATTGCGCGCCTTGGGAGTAACGTGAACGGTGGAAAGGTAGTCGTAGACGTGTCTAGGGTGGGGGGAAGCGGGTACGGGCTTAGACTTGATGTTGCTCCCCGAAATGCCGTGCTTAGATGACGGTGAAAGGAGTACAACCTTCATCAGAGACGTATCAGAAGGCGTAACGGGAGTACTTGTCTTCTTCGTCGACTTCCTGGACGGCCGTAGGTTCTCCTTATCGAGGTCCTGATCGGATGCAAGAGACTCCAAGGTAGAACTGGACTCGTAGGTCGCATATGGCCTGGTAATGGAAGACGTAGTAGGTAGAATGATGTGTGGGTCTTGGTAGATGTCGAACCCGGGGTAGTGGATAGACTGGCGGTCCGGCGGAGTGACCTTTCGAGGAACAAGGATAGGCGCGGGGGTAGGTACGAATACATTGGGTGAACTTGACACTTCGATGCCGACCATGGACTGCTCTTCAACAGCTGGACGCTCCAAAGTCACACCCGACGCCCTTGCCGCAGACAGCCGAGGGGAACGCCGTACGCGCGTGCCCGGGACTCGCTTGGGCGTGCGAGAGCCGCTCCGTGGTGTGTCACACGCAGTCGAGGTCGACGCCCCAGATGGCGAGCCATCCGCACTGGACTTCGGAGAGCGGAAGTCAAGTTTCCTGGCGGGACTGTCGGGGCCTAGCAGCAGTGCGTGGAAATGGGCTGGTGCGAACCTGGCGCTGTTGCTGGTCGCAGAGAGCGGGCTCCGCGTGAGGATACCCTCCTCCGCCTTCAAACGGCGCTTCGCGGGGCTATCGATGCAGCTTAGGGTAGGCGAGAACGGACGCTTGTTAGGACGGAGGTGTCTGCTTGGAGTGCCCGAGACCTTCGAATCAACCTGGAAGAGCTCGATAGGATAAGATTTGAGGGGTCCTGGATGCGTAGCGCGGGTAGCCATGGTGTCTTGAGGAGTCTTGAGAAGAGAACAGGGTGTTATCGGAGGCCAAGTGAGGAGGAGGGTCTGAAGGGGTATTTATGATGGGAGTCAAAAGCAAACCACGCGTCCCGTTAGCCACACGCGTCGCGACCGCACCAAAAGTCACGTCACGGCGTCACAATCACAATCGCGACCTGTCACACCTCGGCCCAGGCGTGTCACAGCGTGAAAGGAGGCGGTGTTGGGAACCTTCCGGAACGACCGATGCAAACCGATCTTGAAAGACCCAAACTTCGCCAAAGCTGGTGGACTGACGGCGACGCACACTATGAAAGTCCAAAGCTCGTAATATCATTGCACGCAACATGAAAACGAACAAGAAAGGGACTTCCCGACGTGAATACTATACAGTTACAAAATATACATAGCAAGCGGCGACCACTTAGATGAGCTCTGCAGCGTTGACAGGCATCTCGTCCTGAACGTCTTCGTCAGTCCCGCCAACATAGGCATATAGCAATGCACTCACAATTTGTGTACCATAGTACTGCTCTAGAGGGACGGAGCTCATCTCAGAAACATGTCCCTGGTGATATGGGGGATGAACCTACCAATATCACGCAGAATGCGCACGTCGTCGACCGTGACGAACTAGGTGAATGATTGAGATCTACGGGTTTGGGTTGAAAGATATATAAACAACGTACGTTGATAGCAACGCCTTTCCGCCCAAACCGACCCGACCGACCGATGCGGTGAATGTAATTTTCACGATTTCTGGGTCGATGGTGAGCTATCCACCAACACAACCTATAGATCAGACAATAGGATAAAAAGCTTACGCGGGAAGATCGTAGTTGATGACAAGGGACACTTGTTGCACATCGATACCGCGTGCCCAGACGTCAGTGGTGATCAGGACACGGCTACCATTGTGAGGTCAGATATTCCCGCATAAACAACGAAGGTCAGGCCTACGTACGATGTTCCACTACGGAACTCGGCCATGATAGCGTCCCGCTCTTTTTGGGCCATCTCTCCGTGCATAGAGGATACCGTGAAGTTGGCCGCCCGCATTTTCTCCGTTAGCCAGTCGACCTAGGCAGACTGTCAACTTTAACCCGACATACTCGTTGACCAACACGTACCTTTCTCCTGGTGTTGCAGAAGATAACCGCTTGGGTGATCGTGAGGGTGTCGTACAGATCGCAGAGTGTGTCGAACTTCCAGTCTTCTTTCTCCACCGCAACGAAGAACTGCTTGATACCCTCCAGTGTCAACTCGTCACGCCTGACGAGGATGCGAATAGGGTCCGTCATGAACTTCGTCGTCATTTCCAAGACGTCGTACGGTAGTGTTGCACTCAAGAGTACAACCTGAGTTGCTGGAGGGAGGTAGCGGTAGACATCGTAAATCTGATCCTTGAAACCCTTGTTCAGCAGCTCGTCCGCCTCATCCAGAACGAGCATCTTGATGTTGCGGGTCCGGAGACTCCGCCGACGAATCATGTCGAAAACACGACCAGGAGTACCTGAGACGACGTGCTGGCCGTACTCGAGTTTGCGGATATCTTCACCAATAGACGTGCCGCCAATGCATGCGTGGCATTGAACATTCATGTAGTCGCCGAGCGCGAGAACGACAGATTGGATTTGCGTGGCCAACTCGCGGGTGGGCGAAAGCACAAGCGCTTGTGTCTCGCGAACAGTAACATCGATAGACTGGAGGATGGAAATGGAGAAAGTCGCTGTTTTTCCGGTACCCGACTGTGCTTGAGCAATGACATCGCGTCCTTGGATGATCGGAAGAATGGCACGCTGCTGAATAGCGGAAGGTTTTTCGAAGTCTAAAACAAGTCAATCGCGTCCTTCAGACATTCTAAAGAGAGACAGATACGCACTGTACGCGTAGATACCGCGTAGGAGGTCCTCCTTCAGCCCTAGGTCATCAAAGGTCGAAACGACTGACACCGCCTCCGACGATTCAAAGACGAGTTTCTAGACAAATTGGCCGCAAACCCTCAGCAACGCCTACGTTTTTCAGTGTAAAGAAGGTATACCTCGTCTCCAGGATTGATGCCAGACATAGTGGGGATGGTTGTGGTAGAGGAGAGAGCTGAGATCGGAGTTCAAAATATCGACGTCTTTGCGTAGGCGTCGCAATAGGCGCCCAATACGAAACGGCTCACAGGCGTCAATCCCGTCCTCGTTAACGTTCTCCTCGTACCCCGGTCCCCGTCTCTACTATTCTCCACTCGGGTCATGGATTCCATCATCGAGGTGCAACGGCAGACACACGAGGAGGTCGAACACCTCGAGCGCGCACTCTATAATGTCCTCGCCAAGCCTCAGTCCACACACCAGGTTCGCTTGCAGAATGAGCACAAGGCCTCTCAACTTCTGGACCGCATACACTCGCGCATCGTGACGCTTAGCAACCTATATGAAGACCAGGACGCGCGCAAGTCTGAGATAGACTCCATTTCGGCGCCTGTGCGGCAAGACGACCTGTCCGCGTTTTACGAGAGGTTGGGGAGGATTACCGAACACCACACGAAGTACCCGGACTCAGACGTTGGCGGTTTCGAGCTCGAGCTCGCAGCATTTTTGGACGATGACCAAGAGCTTGAGGATGAGGAGTTCGAGCAGGACGATCGTACGTCTCTATCTTCTTCGTACATCACGTCCTTGATATTGACAGTGAGCGTACACCAGCTGTTGCCCTATTGTTCTCTGGTGAAGAGGGCTATGGCAAATATCTTGACCTCTATGCTAACCATACGACATACAACAATCTCAAACATATTGCTAGACGTCTCGCATACCTTCAATATCTCGATGTGCTTCTTGCCGCCCAGTCGCAGCCTGTTCATCAGGAGCTTCCTAAAGAATGCAAGCTTCATAGAGACTACGAGCTGTACGTGGTAATTTTATGGAGGTTTTCACTTTGTCTCACCAACTTCGATATCACAGCTACATTCGTGCGCTTCATACATATCTTACGTCCTTCATGAAGCGATCACAACCCCTCGTTGACGTTGAATCCCAACAACGAGAGGCAGAAGAACAGTTCGCCAAATATTGGGAATCGGGCGATACCGAGGAGTGGGAACAATCGCAGCAGCCTAAGGCTTTGGAAAATGGCAACAGCGAGGGTATTTGGTGTGCGGCATGTCAGTGTTCCGTGAACCACTTGCGCTCTCAGGAACTGATAAAATGCACACATTAGGTCAGAAAATGTACTCAAAACAAACGGTGTACGACGCTCACCTGAGCTCAAAAAAGCACATCAAGGCTGCCCAAAAGCAAGCAACCGCAGATGTGCCCCCCGCTAATCCTAATGGACCACCATCTTCTGGAAACGCCCACCAGAACGGAGAATCCTCGCATGGGGCAGGCAAGGACAAGCACCGGACTGCTGCTCTGTTTACTCACCTCTGCACACAACTTCTCCGTGAGCTCGCACCGGCCTTGAACGAAACCAAGTCTAATGTGGAACGCCGATTTTCGCTCACTGCACGCGAGCGCGAGCAGGAACTTCTCGAACAATCGAAGAAGCCCCCTCCTCCCGCCAAGACACCAGGAAATGGCGAGCCAGCGGAAGAAGAAGAGGAAGAAGAGCGTATTTACAACCCCTTGAAGCTTCCACTCGGGTGGGACGGCAAACCGATTCCCTACTGGCTGTACAAGCTACATGGATTGGGTGTCGAATACCGGTGCGAGATCTGTTCCGACCACGTCTACATGGGCAGGAAGAACTTCGAGCGACACTTCCAGGTAACACCAGAGTCGGAAAGGGAGAAACGTTTTGATCTGATCACAATCTTGTCCACAGGAGTCGAGGCATGCGTTCGGCATGCGGGCTCTTGGTTTGCCAAATACGAAGCATTTTCACGAAATCACTCGTATTGAGGACGCATTGGCGCGTAAGTAACCTCTGGGACAGTGACGATCAATTTCATACTTCATACTGATGTTCGATTTCAGTGGCCGAAAAGCTCAAGCGAGAGGGACGGAACGAAATATTTGAGCAGGAGACCATGGAGGAACTGGAGGATGAGGAGGGCAACGTCTATAACCGGAAGACGTACGAGGACCTCAAGAAGCAGGGCCTTATTTGAAGCACAGGTCTGTGCGTCATGGTATCCTCGTACGATGTGTTGCGTAGTGCTCCTTGTAATATACATGTTCCTTGGTCTTCTATACTATGTCAACTCCGGTTCTGAGGCGGACTTTGCTGCGCGTATCGGGGGCGGGGGTGCGGGTCTACGGGTAGTCGTGGGTTGCGCTGGTGTGATGGGGGCTTGAAGCGCATGATATAGCTCTTCTTCGGACGAGGAAGGCGAAGAGGAAAGCGACGACTCGCTTGATGAGTCGAAGGGATTAGTACCCCTCCCATGAGTGGCACTTCTCGAGGACAACGGTATAACAATACCATTGGGATGATCTGCATGGCCGTTCAGTTTCCCGTTTAGTCATCGGAACGGCAGTAGTCAACCAGTTACCTGGGTCGTCCCACCACGCGCCGTCATCGGAGCTGGGAAGCGGGACTATGACGATGGGTCGATGAGTACATATCTATACCACGTATGGGCAGAGAAGCGCACGTTCGGGCTCATCGGCGGTGAACGTCAAGCTAGCTAGCTTCTCGTCGAGCTTTTCACCTGGTGCAGTGCTTGTGACACTTTCCAAAAGCAATTTCGACAGCACCGCCTGCTTAACGTGATCAACGATCCTGATCTCTGCTCTGAATATCGCAAAGACTACAGTGCGTCAGTCAACGGGGGAACATTGAGCAAAATGCAAGGACTGTGTTCACCTGGGCGATGATCCGAGCCGCGAAGGTCGGCGCGAGAATAGACGGCGAGATCTAAATCATTGCCCTTGAAAAGGACTCGATCTGTCATCGGTTGTGAGCTCGCAGTATACTGACACTGTATACACCAGGGCTCTATATACCTGTCCACGCCGGGATACGCAATTTCTCACTGGTGTCATAGTTATCTGTCCCAAGATCATACTTGTACGTTGGTCGAAACAATAAGGGGCCTTCTTGGTAGCTTTCGAACACTGCTCGCTCGTCCATGGCGCGTTTGAGCTGCGTCATGTGTTGAATAAAGCGGCATGCGCGAGAGTATGTCGGCTTACCTGGTCGGCGGCAAGGAGAGCATCGAAGTCATCGAGGAGCGCGAGATTCCTGACGCGGTCGTTGTCAAGATCTATTCTATAATTGGTGTCTCCCAGCCAGATAATATTCCTGAGAGAGCGTAAGCCGAAAAACAGCATTTGCGGAACCGGGCGTCGACGTACTGGTGACTGTCGATAGTTTTTCCCTTGAGGAAGTGCAATCCATTGACAATGGTACGATAATCCGCGTTACGCTCCACAACATTCGTGTGCCCAGCAGCGAAGTGCGCGGTGAGAAAGCAGAAACTCGTGTCGTGGTAGTCTAGCCGGATGCCAACCGCGCCCTTATTGCCAGACATACCACGGAGTCCGGTCTGGAGTAGGGCTATACGTTAGAGCTGCCATCAGAAAAATATAACACTGACTTTATGAGAGGTTGCTTCAACATTTCTGATCACCGCGGTAAGCTCCTTTTTCACGAGAATGAGAAGTGCTGTGCCAACAAGCTAGGCTACGGCTCAGCGAACGTGGCGCAAGAGGCCATTTAGGTACTCACCTGGTGACTTCGCAGCAAGATATAACTACTTTTTTTACCGGGTCTCCGGTCCAATGTGTCGAGAATTTTAGATTCCCAAACCCGTCTATCCGGAATGAGGATGACATAGGGCTCTCACTAAATTAATGCACGTACTTCTTCTCGGGATCCGTCTGTACGATTTGCTGAGCCGTTAAAGGGACAATCTCTTGAAATCCAAGAACAAGCATATCGGGCCTACACAATCTCAGTTGAACTCTAATCAGTCAAGGTAAGCTTCGACTCACTCCGGAGTGTCTGTATGTCACATGAGTGGAGTGAGTCGTTTCATGCAGGGAATCATATACATACTGGGTCTTGGGAAGAGCCATGGTAAAAGTGACTCCGAAGATGGGGGCTGAGGGTAACATTTAGCATAGTTTCGAATTCTGGATTTTGGGCTACTTACTCTGCCATTCAAGTTCCAAGTGCCCGCAAAGATGGTACATTGCTTTGTCGTGGAATATTCAGGGAGTCTCCTCTCAAGGGCGGCGCGTACTGAATCGTGTATAGGATCGAAGATCGTCACTTGCCGCTGAGTACTGAGGTTCCCCTATAACTGTGATGAGTACCTTTCTTGGATATGCGCGACCGTCCCCCGACGTACTACAAACATGTCAATAGCAGCCTGCTTCCCTTTGTCCTGGAAGTTGTTTATGTACGCTCTAGAAACGCTTTTCGTTGCGTCCGATAGGACACCAGCGAGCGTACGCTTTCCGCTGCGAGTGAAGCTGGTGTTCAGCGCACCGGTCCCAGCGTATATGCGCGACAAGGCGTCGCCGTTCTCCGCCCATAGCTCTCCATGATTGGACCACAGAGAGTTGGAGTGTATCCATTCGCGACGCACATGCATCAAAAATTGTTCTAATGCCGTACGTGACAGGATGTCCTGCACGAAATTGGTTCGATCGAGACTGATAATCGACACATTCGATATGTGATTAAGGCGGATAGTAGTGATAGAACGTACCAGTCGAGACAGTTGGTACGGAAGACACCTTTTTGTTCAGTGATGATATCGTTCGTGCTTGCATCGGCCATTGCGAAGCCAAATCTGTCGAGGTTACCGACTATATTTTCCAAACGTCTGTAATAAAATGTTCAATGTATCATTGTATAATGGGCCACGCAATGGTACGCACCTGACTTCTCGAAATACGCTTTCGTGGCCACCAATACGGACAGCAGCATGGAAGTCGAAGCTGGTGAGGCCTATCGTGTCCCCGAGGGCATGTTGTGCTGACTTCATGTGTCGGTTATATGCAGTAGTAAGCGCTGCTTCATTTTCCTTCGTTCCGAGCAGGTTGATAGCGTGGACAGCACCATACTCTTCCACTAACGCGGCAAAATGACGGTCGAAGGCAGGTTGTGACGCTTGCGGGCGAGTTATTTGTATTCGCTGACCGAACGTTTGCAGGCCCTGTTGCTCCCAAAACACTACGAAGAGGGCACGATAAAACGCGGTACGGGAATTAATCGTGTGAACATAAAGCACGAGTATCGTATGAATTGAAAGGGTACATACATGGAACGCTACCTCGTACTTGTACGTAACTATAGCAATGTTGGTCCGTGCTGAAAACCGTCTCCGTCTGAAGGCAATATCAGCCCCAGCGCGCATGATGCATCGCGACGCAATACCTCGACGAAGTTCGCACAATTGCCATCATCGTCCACACCCCTCGTATTGAATCGTGTGCCAGCCCGTTTCCATCCCAATCTAGATATTAGGGACAAAGTCGCGACAGCGGGACTGCCGTTGGTTGGCGGCACAGGAAGTGCCAGGGTACATATGCCGACATGCCCCTGGATAGCGAGAACCTGGTGTCGTTCAGTGAGATAACGCCCCGGATCCGAAACCTCCCTCACAATAAATTGGCACCGGTCCAACTCCGCTCGTTCGTGCGAATCGAGGCGTTCCCTAAAGTCGAGCAAGCTCTTGGCTATATATTCGTTCCACACAAACCGTTCGTCAAACACGGACGGATCCCATGGTTCTGTGCGAGCAAGACGACGCTGTAAGCGAGAAGATAGATCCCATTGTGGATCAGCCGCATAGTAGAAGGTTCCTGTCGAGATCAACTTCCTCAGAGATTGGCAAGGGTGTTCCGGGGCGGGGGTGGCGCTCCCACTAGCGTTGTAGTCGCGCATGTAGGCGTCCCCTTGATCTCCAAATCCGGGGCTGGCTGTAGGGTCCGAGACGTCATCCCATAGGGAGGAGGTGAGACAGTAGAACCCAACGTCATGTATCTGGCATACAGCCTCAGAGATGGGAGACGAAGGTCTCGAATTGCCGAGCTCCGTCGCAGATATGATAACAGCCAGAAACATATCTTAGCCGTAGCACAGTGAGCCAAAGACAGTGAAATGGAAAGAAAGCGACGCACCGCCCGCAATAGAAATCAACCCTAGGCATCCCTTCACGATCCTCGAAGTCAGTCTCACGGCATTCGACAAGTCGACCTCGGATTTAGGGAGGAATTCTACAACGGCCTGAGAAGACGAGTCTTGCGCTGCACGAAAAACAAGAGTTCGGGCAGGGCATCCATGCCTTTCATCTTGGGAGCTTGTAACCAGGTATAGGGTCCGTGGACCTTCACTTAGGTATAAGTACATTGAGGAATGTGATGTCTGCTAGGTGATGCGGGCGTGACTGAGGTAGGAGGGCAGGAATGAGACACAGCTAGCACTAGTACGCGTTCAGAAGACTCAAGCTGCGGTTGTGGGTGAGGGGAGACGAGCTGCAGATGTGCGGCGCAAGCGAGGATGGTTACTGAGATTTATGATGAGCGTAGGAGGCAGATCTCAAGACATCGAGCTTCGAGAGCAGAATAAAGCTAGACGGTCGGCCGCACTGGATGAGATGGTCGTAAACCAAGGAAATAAACAGGAGGCTAATTGCTGTATGTTCGCTAAATATGTAGTGGCTGTGACTTACAATTAGAGTAAATTCCCGAACAGCTAGCCCTATGAAGCAGCCCCGGTAAAATTCACAAACCTCCACCAGACGAGGCTACAAGACTGGACAGCGGATAATATCTACGGATAAGGCTAAAACTCCCGCTCCGCTTCTCGACCCCCTGTATTGACACTAGCGGTTCTCCTCATTTCTAAGCGCCCGCCCGTTGCGAGACCGGCAGCTCGAGGAGGCTCTGAACTGTCGCCTGTGGATCTTCTTGGCGGTGGTCCGAGAGAAAAACCCGGAGATCCTGGGCGATAGTTCTCACTAGATATACGACGAGGGGAGAGCATTGGGGAAGGTAAGCCATTTAATGTCGGGACTGGACCTAGCCCAGGTGAGGGAGGGGCCGTGCGAGGAGAACGTGGCGCGATGAGTCCTTCGGACGTGTCGTGGCGGCGGGCACGGGGCCTCAAGCGAGGGAGCGAGTCGATGGGAAGGGCATCATAGAGCGCTTTGAAGAGGGATGTCCTGGATTTGCCCAAGGTGGGTCGCGTGGGGGAAGTTGGCACGCTGCCCGTCCCTTCAGCTGCGCGAATGTATTATTACACCGTCTACTTGAGACAGGTCTACACAACTTACATGAGGCATTCACTGGCAATGCATTGTCGTTGGCGCTTAGGCTGAGGAATAGGAAGAGCGGAGCTAGCCAGACGCATATGCCAAAAAATGTCGCAATGTCACCGAAATTCGGCACTGGGTGTGGCAAAGGCGGTCCTCGATAGGAACGATGTGCCCTATGGCGAGCCTCCTGAGTGATCCTAGCAAAATAAAAGAACCACAGGAAGTGATCGAGGACCACTAGAACGCATGAACCAATAAAGCTCGGGGACGAAAGCGAGATGAATGGCCAGGTTGCTGTGAAGTTTTGAAGATAGACGATATGGCAAAATACCGAGAAGAGGACATGCTTGAGAGGGAGAGCATCGTAGAAATACAGCAGCACGTGGACTAGTATGATAGCCTGACGCTCTGCTGAGTGGGGAGATGCGCACCAGTATTCACGAACTCACATATATGCTCCTTTTCCCAACCGTCTTCGCTGCCCGCGAATGTTCTTCAATGAGTTCTGATATCCACAAAAGCCCGCTTGCTGTGGGGTGCGCTATGTGTTAGCTCGTGCGCGTGCCTCAAACAAGAACAAGACTCACCCAGAGATAAAGTGACGAATGTAAACGCTGCTGCTGCTCCTACGTAACTGAAACAATTTCTATTGGATAGCCAATTCAGACGTCGTGCTGACGCTCTTACCTCATAAGATGTAGTAGCGTCATGGTCAGAGAAGTCGTCCAGCACTTCAGCAAGATATCACAGGAAGCCGGTGCAGACGAAAGTCCCAGATGCAGCCTTTGGGAGGTACTCCGGGGAGAATTGACAGGCCTGGAGCAAATTGACGACAGCAACGAGGAGGGTCTGGGAGGATTCAACAAGTGACCATGGACGTGGAACTGGAAGAGACGAAACGTTCATAGGCGCCCGATTACAGTCCATTCGGATGGCATATGCGTACCATGCAGTCCGAAGTTCCCGCTTGGCCAGTGAATTTATAACCAGCTCTGAACACTGAGGCCTGAAACCCGAGATTCGTATACTATTCGAAACTTCTGCGAACACGCGGGCCTAGTCCTCTTTCTAGCACACACTACACTGCGTATGCATGATCAATGTCTGAAGGCGAATCTCGCGAATCTATGGAAATATCTCCCGAGTATCTGGAGTGTCCGGACTAAAACCCTTGCACTTCGAACTTTGATATGGTATATACAGGTGGTCGAGTCATGACACGGCCGCACTACGGAGGGACCACCTCGATAGACCGCTCTTCTAATACTATTGCCGAGGGTCCAATGCACACCGCGGTTGATAATACCGGCAGTGCCACGTTTTCAGGGCTGTTACCAGCATGAGATATCAGCAGTTGTTCCCCAGTTAAGACACCAAGGAATGAACATGTGTAAACTAGAATCAACGGTCAACCAAAGCAGCACTCCGGGATTCCTAGGGCTGACCTACATTTTGACAGTGGTATATAAAGCCCGATATAAACGGCCGAAGTACGCCTGATGATGAACTGCATGGGAAGTATCAACTAGCGTTTAAGAGTGAGGTCCTGCAAGAATCTCTCTCAACTCACAAATAAAATGCACAAGAATACGACCAGTCTATGAAATTCATTAGCGGAAACTGGAGGGATTACTGGGTAAAAATGCATACGTCGTGAGGAGCCCTGTGTTCACCACATACATGCTTAACACCATAATAACGAAATCGAGTCTGCAAATTCAATTTTGAGGAGACTGTCAAGAACGGCAGCAGGAATATTAGAAGCCGTACCGTCTCAGCCCTGTTCGAAATCTCCGCAGTATAAAAAACACCGAGATTGCAATGAGACTGTCCACGACGATTTGACATGAGAAGGAGGCATATAGGGTCCACTGCGCGTATGCCGTTGGTGAACGAATTTCAGGGCATGAATGTATGTCTGACCTCTAAGCTACGCCCGTCAACCCATAGGTTGAGGTGCACCCTGACGGGGAATCGTCGCGTCAGTCAGCGATGGGGTTCCCGAAAGGTAACTGGACGGCCCACTCGAGCGCGGAATATGCTATTGAATCGTCAACGAGAAGCCTGGGTTATGTCTTTCTATCCCGTTCGACGCACCTAAGCCCACAACTAGTCATGAAAATTGTCAGGGAAACCCCGTGAAAAGTATGGTAGTGCAACGAACCAAAAACGAACATCGAGCACGACGCCTGGAGAACACCTCGATGAGCCCATTCCGTACTAACGGGCAGATAAGCGACGTGTGTGCGCACGATTATGCACGGTATTGCGGGCTTTCTGCCGCTCACTGTGCGAAGACATATTAGGTGAACTGTGCAATTTGAGGAAGCCTATCAATACGAGGGTACACTCACATCTCCATATCCTGTATGCGTAACCCCTAGTTCGCGAACGCAGAGTTGAGGGTCCAGAACGCGGTGGAGTGTCGGATGTAACGCACATTCTCACTAACATACCATTTATCTCCTGTGGCTTAGATATGAGTAGATACTTCCAGACGGGGTTGCCGAAGAGGCTGACAGTTATAATAATGATAACCTAGGCATCGTGAGTAGTTATTAGCCTGCAGCCAGCAAGTCTGTTGTAGAGGAATGATGGCTTACACCAATAGTCCACGGGGCGCGAACAAGCGAAATAAGATTCCCGCGTTGGACGACTAGAAATTCGGCCATAGCATAAGACACCACAACAATGTGCAGGGTGTCTATTATCCTGAAAATCCGCTCTAGTTAGCAGGGTACGGCGGCACATCCCATTGTCCAGGGCTCCCTACTACCATAGCACTATTACCTAGACCCGAGAGTCAGCGGTACTCCACAACGATAATCGAGTAGGAACGGCGCACAAAATAAATGCACGGCGGCAGTGGGGGCCGTCCGTATGCCCTGATGTAGGCAACGGCCTGACCAGTTATAACGCCATACAAGCTAAGAATGAAGATGGGTCAACATTGGACGATCAATCGTACACATAGCGGTCTTGTGTGAACCGCGGGGCACAAGAACTCACGCCAGCGCGAGGCTGAAGCCAATCAGCTCGACTCCGATTGTCGAGTCGAGACTAGGCTGAGCGCCGTCGCTGTCGACAGACATACGGCGCAACTCTTTGCGGTTCCTCGCGCTGCAAGTACGGCCGGGCTGTCGCGGTCATTCGCAAGGGGTTGCCAGCGCCAGCGAACGGGGCTGTCCGTCAAGTGTAAGTGGCACATATGGCCCTCCTCGAACATTGGCTGGCAAATGACGCACCGCGCGAAGACGAAGACCGGAGAGGCTTACGTGTCGAAACCCTCGTCCGGACGACCCGAGGGAGATCCGCGCAGATCCTGAGTCAATGGATCGAGAAATACCTCTTGGTGGATGTCGGGAATGCCTCGCTGAGTTGCCAGGCGAGCCTGGAGGGGGCGGTGTCAGTGTCGGCCAGGATGAGTGCGCCAGGGTGAGCCGCCGGTGTATGTCCACTGAGCGGAGGATGTAGTACGTGAGAAGGCCTACTATAGGGCCCGAGAGCCAAGTTGCGCGACTGAATTGTAGGGTGGACGCGTTTGGCAATGCAACACGAGAATAGGCGGGGTGCCCAGGCGATAGTGGCCTTTTCGTGTGCGTGTGATCATGCATTGTGAATGTGGCATGCCACAGAGACGCGGCCGCCTTGTTTTCAGCGGCCCGCGCGAAATGTATTCAATGGGTGCGGATCCGGAGAGGGAGAATCGACATGACTGTGTCTCTTTGACGTTCGGAGTGGAGCCCGGTGGGAGGCCTCAGGTAAGGTGAAGTCAGGGTGCATGACGAGTTATGTTGGCGCCGGCGGTTAAGGCGTCGCCCGGCTAAAACGGACCATCGCGGCATCTAATTTTCATGAACCGTTGGCGTACTTATACCGAGTAACTGAGGAAGGCCTATAGAATGTGAGTGTGACGGACTCCATGACCTCTGTCCACTCTGCGGCGTACGCATGGCTAACCGCACAAGTCTTTGGGCCAACGTGACGTAGTATATCAGGTTCACGAGCCCGGGTCCAAGTCCTTGGGTCTACATGAATAACTTCACATATGTACACTGGTTCGTGAGCGTCGAAGGTACGTAAGAATCTAACATATTTATAGGCTGGGGAGATACTTTATACAGTAAGAAGTGCGAGAATTATAGTAGGATCGAAAGCGTGTAATCAGCGACAGTGAGGAACAAAGCAAATCTGGGCAACGTTGGCGAATAACTTAAAGTAGCCGGAGGCACCGGATCACTAGGCTGACGGTGTACACATAAGTAGGGGACATATTCATACTTACTGTAATGATAACGGGGTCTGCGAGCCAAGCATAGGCGCAAGCGTTCGGCGGCCGTAATCGAAGGCGAAGTCTCGGGCTCAAGGAACTCCGAACCACACGAATACTTGCTGCGTGTCGCAAAGACTATCAGTGACGAAGGACAGCATAGCATGACACACGATTCTTACCACGCGTAGTTTTAGCCGCTAACGGGCTCTGTTCTTGGGGTACGAGTCTGGCAGGCCCGCACCATGTGAGTCGTTGGTTCTGGCTTCCGTAGCGATTTCCCACAAGCTGTCTCCGCCCCGAGCAGCCTCTGTCCATTCCCGACAGGCATCGACGTCCCAACGCGGGGATAAGACGACGTGAACCCTATCGTCGCGTTGGCGCGCCCACTGAACCAAGGTACGGAACGTTTCTCGGGGAGAGAGGTCGTTCTTGCCCGGGTAGAGCGCAATCTGGTACCACGGGTTCGTCAGCCACTGCTCCTCGTCGACGGTGAGCACGACCATCTTGAGCGCGCTGTGCTCGAGGACACCGTCGGGTAAACGTAGATTGCCATGCTCGAAGCGATTACCGAGGTCGAGATAGGGGAGTGCGAGGTGAGTGAGGTTTGGGAGGAGGTTCTGTGGGCTAAACGAAGAGACCCTCATGTCGAGGATACGAAGATGCGTAATGTTGTGCAGGAGCTGTGTTCCGTCTTGCAGCCGCGTGCCGACGAGGAAATGCCAGTCATAACGGAAGGTGTGGGTGATCAGGGTAATTGATCGGAGGCGGTTAAGGAAGGTTTCGCCCGGCGCAGAGGAGTCTGAGTGTCGCTGGCCGTCGTCGGAGTGGAAAGCAGCGGTCCGAGCTTGAATCGCTTGCGAAAGGGCGCGCAGGGACGATGACATCAACGCCAAGTTCTCGACGTTCGGGCACGCAGGAAATATTGCCGCCTCGACGGACGCGCCTGAGACGCCCGCGCTTTCGGTCCACAGATTGCGGACGAGCGGGCCCCATTTGAGAGGCGTCGATGGACGACTGAGCAGCTGAATTTGCTTTCCTCCGGCAGACAAGGTGACCGCAAACGAAGGCGTCGAACGATGCACGATGGTTGCAAAGAGATGCGGGAGAGCAAGGTTACGGGCCCAAGAGCTCACTAGAGAAATCGAATAAGCACCGTGACGAGACGCTCGTGCGGTCGCCTCGAAGATTTGGATGATGATTTCTGTGGGAAGCTCAGGGAAGGGGCGGGTAGCGTCTTGTGAATCCATGGGAACTGTTAGCGAACGAGTATCCACGTCGCAGGCTAAGACAGGCGAGAGGCCGGGTCGGAGCGTCGCATAAGCTGGTGGCGCGGACAGAACGGCGGTCGCGTAGCAGGCGTCTGGGAGAGAAGAGGGAGGGTGGGAGCGCGCTGTCAGGTATAGGGGCGCTGCAAACCGGTACCGCAGTGAGAGTGCATCTCGGGCAAGATAGCCTCCCAGCCGCCGCGCTCAGCATGCTGATGATTTTATAAGTCGAGCATGCAGACTAGTGACACCCCCAATTGTTTCATGCCAACTTGGTTCCGCTTGCGAGTTGGCCATGCAGCGTGCGCGGGACGAGTTCCGGTCAGCGACTGGTCGGGGGCAGGGAGTGCTGGCATAGTTACCACCGCCTCGTCGCGATCCGCTGTCGGCTTCATGCGTTATCCCGGTGATTGAGTGCCACCGTCCACTAACTTGAAGGTGGCGCATCTGCCTCGTATAAACTGGTACGATTGACTCTTAGGAGTATGGTAAATAGACGGTCGCGACAGAAAGCAATGGTAAAGATGCGCGTATGTACGGGAGAGCCACCAATGGGGTCGCGTAAGTAGCACATGGCCAATAAAATATACGCTGCAAGGAACCGTTCAGAAGGTCGTGTGGCCAGTTCGGCCCTTCGGCAAGGAAATGCGGGGTCAGTCCCTGGATGGTAGCCCTGTCTATTTTAGCGCGCGCTAGCCTTTTTGGGCCGATCCCGCCTGCCTCCGGCCGCCACGTGGCCAGATTTGGGCAATCTCCCGACGCAATATGTTTGACGCTCATCTCGGCTAGATTATGGTCGGGGCCGTGGGCCCGGATCTGGCGGTGCCACATCTACAGCACTCACGCGCAGCCTCCCTCAGCTGCCGCCATTCCGGGTCTGCTCACCGAAACTCCATCGCCATCTTACTTGCAGTTGCTGTGCAGCTGCTATCTCTCTTCCACTACCCCTCTTTTTGGGCTTGACTTGAAGCTTGTGCTGGTTACTCGACAAAAACTCCAGGTCGTCATGTCGGATTTCGAGTTTGGCAACCCCGTCTATGACACCTTCGACTTGGACCTCGTCGTAAAAGTCCTCGGCCACACGGCTTTCAGTGAGCACAGTATGATACGCTGTGCGGTTAACAATGATATTTACATATAACTCTAGGCCCGTTCTTTACCTTCTTTATCCCTGTCTTTTACTACTTCCAGGGGGCCCGCTGGACGGACCCGACCTTGTTCCTAACTACCCTCTATAACGTCGCCACAGCGGCCTTCTGTGAGTTGCACACTCAAAGGGGTGTGCATGCCGCTAAATACTCCCACCAGGGTTCTTCAAGTGGTATTCGCAGCTGTACCGTAACCAGGGAAATCTCCTCCATGGTCCGCGACGCCTTGATTGGGGCGAGCAGCTTGTGGTCGTCACCGGCGGTACGTCTTTCTCAATGAGCAATATGATACACGTCTCACGCACCCCTCGCACAAAATAGGTGCTTCTGGCGTCGGGGAGCTCATTGCGAACACCCTGGCCCTCCGCCACGTCAATGTAGTGGTCCTAGACATCAAGCCGATCGTCACGGAGAACTGTAAGCTGTCTCGTGCCGCCGCAGCGTCACTCCTAACTGACCGTGTTGTAGACAACATCACTTACTACAAATGCGACGTTTCTAAATGGGAGGAGGTTGAGCGCGTTTCCAAGCAAATCATCGAAGAAGTGTGAACTCTCGGTGTTCAAGGGAGAAATGAAACTTACGTCCTTGATAGCTTGGTCACCCTACCATGCTTATAAACAATGCCGGGGTAGTTCAAGGCAAGGCATTGCTGGATCTCAGCCCGGAGGACATCCAGCAGTATGTTTTTGCTCGAATTACAACTTTTGTCGGATTGGATGTTAACGTCGATTTGCTAGGACGTTCTCGGTAAACACGCTCGCTCATTATTGGACACTCAAGGCTTTCCTTCCTGAAATGATCAAGCAAAAGACTGGACATATCGTAAGTGGTAGTGAAATTCTTCTCATACGTTCGCACTCAGTACGTTGCCAGATCAATGTCTCGTCCGTGGCAGGAATGGTAGGGATGGCGCGACTGAGTGAGTTCTCGGCGGCACGGACGGGACCGTGCTTCACTTCTGGGATGTTTCACTCACCCATAGTTGTCAGCCGACTACAATGCGTCGAAGGCAGCCCTGATCTCACTGCACGAGTCCCTCCGTTACGAACTCGACCACGTCTATAAGACGCCCGCCGTGCGGACCACGCTTCTGATCGCCGGACACATTTCGACCCCGCTCTTCGCGGCCGCGCAGCACCCGAAGTCGTTCTTCTACAAGTTCTTCTTCCCAAGCCTAGCGCCAGTGGATGTCGCCAAGGCTATCATCGCGGCACTCGACGAGCAGCACTCGCGCGTGCTGTACATGCCGTTCTACGCGCACTTTGTGCCGCTTGTGCATATCTTCCCGAGCTTCCTACGTGACTTCGCTCAGTGGGTGAGTGTATACTATGAGGCTCATAACACTCAACTCGATCCCTAACTATATGCGTTCAGGTCACTGGCTGCGACTATGCGCTGGAAAACTTTGTGAAAAACACTGGTAGAAGGCCCGAGGAAGGCCCCGCCCCTGCCCTCGACTCGCGAGAGAAGAGCGACTAAAGCATCTCTCCTGAATGTTGTACTACGCTTTCGGTTTGCTGCGAAGACTTGGTCGTCTGCAAATGCTGCTGATGTACGGATGTAATTTATTGGGTTTTGGCAAGGTCTTGTTCACAGTGTGGGGGCGAGACACTGGCCATATTGTATATGCCGAGTACGCCCTTTTGGAAGGCGTGCAAGGTATGGGGTAACCGGGGACCCGAATCCCACTTCACTGTCAATGTCTTTGGATGAGGTCATAGGGAAGGACTCGACGCAGGCCTATGTTGGTTCCCCCGTCGGTCTTCACCTGCCTTGACAGTGGCTCGTCACGTTCCATACCCCTTCACGCGAACGAAGTCTGGCTCGCGAGGTTGGTGTTTGACTTTCACCGCTCTTTCCTGTCCTCCCACCATCTCCCCCCTTTCCTTCTCACTGCGACACACCCCCTTTCTAATGTTCACCAGGGCCTTTACGCGCAACTTCCTCTTTCGGCGGGGGTCGTCATCGGAGACTTCTACCGCACGGAGTCAACACAAATACAAGTCGCGGTCGCGGTCGCGTTCCGCTGAGCCTGAACCGGAGTCTCGCCATGCCAAGAACATATTGCAGCCTAGTTCTCAGAATGTCGCCGCATCCGACCAGCATGCAGCATCGGTGGAAAACGTAGGTCTTCAGGGAGAAAGACATCGTTCTTGGGTCGCTGACGGGGCATAGAAGGACAAGGAACTTAAGCCCAAGGTATCATCACAGAACGTAGGGCCATTTTCTATCCAGACGCGAACTGGGCTGACCGACATAAGTAGTTGTTAGGGCATGACGCGGAGCAAGATGAGAATCGCCCGGTTGCAACAGAGGCACCCACTGCACCTCCCGGGCACGCAGACTACCCCTTGGATAGCAGTGATCATGCCAAAGGCGACCCTACTCCGAATGCAGCCGTTCGCGAGGTTAGCGGCTCTTTTATCCTCGTCGACAACTCCGCCGTAGAAATCGCACCTCAAGATACGGAAGGTCCAGGCGAAGAAGAGATGTTCCAGACTCCGTATTTGGATACCGAGGAGGCCATGCCACCCGCACCCGCGGTGAGTGTTCTACTAGAAAACTGCGCATGTTGTTCACCTAACACCCCATAACAGGCAATCGTCGATCAGCAAACTCTCGATTCGCCTGTGGCACATCCGCTCTTTCAAACATCCTGCCCCCCGTGTGCCTTACCAGTTTATGAAGATGGCTCTAGCCCGAGCCAGCGTATCCCGTCCCCTCAACCTGTCCAATCGTCCTTCGACGAGGGGCCGTGCATTGTATCACTCCAAACTGCGATACTTTCGGATATCACGGAGGCCGAAGAGCCTTCTCCTGAGCCTGAGGTTCCCGGCCCAACTGTAGACGACGCCATGTCCGAGGCTGACACCGAGTCCCGCTATACCGTCCTGTCCTTTGACTCTTTCGGGTCTTCGTATGCTAGCACAGAGTGCCCAAAGGCATCCTCCCCTCCGTCAGGACCAGAGAAGGTCTCTTCTACATCCGCCGTACTCGACGATGCCACGCAAGAAACTGGCCTAGAGGTAGAGAGTCCTTCAAGTACGGGCCATATGGACGTTTCGCGGGATTGCGATACCCTTCAGCGTACCCCGCCTATCTCAATGGTCTCGATGTCGCTTACCTCTACGTCAGACGTCGGGGTAATTCGCCATCCTCCCGCGGCCCTGGCTGCCCAATCTTCGGGCTCTCGATTGGTTTGTGCCTCAGTGCTCTCTACGTCAGAGTTCGCGCCGACTTGCGTCTCTGAGGCACTCGATGCTATACCGGCCCTATCGGATCAGGCAAGTATTAGTATCCCCGAATGTCAAGACAAAGCGAACTCTGTCCCTACGGGAGTAGAGTTCGACACCCCTGACATCCCTACTGCAATCACCTACGCCGACGCAATGAACGTTAGTATTTGCTTTATTGACCTCCAGGGAGGCTATCAATGAATTTTGTACTTATTATTCACTTCATAGTTAGCTCTCAAACATCCGGACATGTCGTCCAAGATCCTGAACGAACCCCTGGTTTCCTCTGCTTGCCATTCTCCTGTAAGGACGACTAGTCCCACCCGCAACTCCGCAGTCTCCTTCAAGGAAGCAGGCCATCCCGGTCCCCCGCCTCCGCCGGACGCCGTACTGGATGCTAGGCTCAAGAGGCCCGCCCCCGCCCATACCGCGGAGCGTCCCAACTGGGCCTTGGCCCCGGATGAACCCAAGCCAGCTCGCAAACCACGTTCCTGTGGGAGCACCAAGAGCACTCCTACCCGTGGCGACAATCGCGAAGAGCGGCGTCGCAACCAAGCACCGGCACGCGTTGGTAAGGCCAAAGCCATGCCTTCGGTCACCTCTAGCCCCTCTGTAGAACCTTCAGGGATGGAAGCATCGGTCGTACAGCCAGCGCCGAAGAAGTGTCCAGCGCCTGAGGAAACGTCACCTAACAGGGATCTTCGGAAGGAAAAGGCTGAACCTTGGATTCGTCGTGTTGGCTCTTGGATAGCAGAGACTTCGAAGATGCCTCAGGTCTGTCCCAACACCGCCGGGATGTGCCCAAATGCGGGCAAGGTGCCGGTGGTCTCCTCAGCAACATCGCAGTCTTCAAGTTCGGCTGCCTCTACCTCTAATCAGGCCTCCGATGCCGCTAAAGAGGCTGCAGCGCCAATTCCAAGATCTACTACCACACTAAATCCTCACGCTGTCGCATGGGAACCTCGTCAACGTGCCGCGACTGTTGCCGGCGTTGCCGGCACGTTGTCTACTACTACTAATGCCCCCGCCGGTGGTGCGTTCGTTACTCGGACGGACATTGCGTCACAGTTTCAACGACCGGTTGCCATTCGTGATGGTTCTCTTGAGTCTCGCGGGAACATACGTACCGAGTTGAGAAACCCTCGACGGGAGCGTTCTGCGTCAAACACCTCGAAAAGTCCCCAGATGGGTATAGACGCCGGAACATCACAGAATGGCTCTCAAGGCGGGCTCCCGCCCTTCGTGGTCTCGGCCGTAGCTAGTGGTAGTACTATGGCCCGTCAGCGCACCCAAACGCACGCTTCCTTTAGCCAGCAGGTGCTATGGTCACCCAAAGAATTACAAGCTCAGCCACCGCAGCCCGAACGACGTGTTAGGCCACCAACGGACCCCCCAACACCGCCGACTTTACCACTTGCGGAGCCTACCATTCTCTACCTGGCCACCCCCGTGTCGGGCCCCTCGCAGCTCCAATTTGCGTCCGAGACCGCGCTCAACTCGCCGCCGTACCGCCCTGGGGGGCCGGAATCGTCCTACACCGTACGCTTGCCATCCCCAGGCCCATCGGGAGCGGAGCCTTCTCGACCTGTTCCTGTCTCGCGTCCGCCGGTGACAATTCGACTGACCGCTCCTCCGGGTTTCCTTAGCCGAGTAACCCAGGCTGCCTTTCCCCCCACGCAGCCAAACCAACAGCCCGGTTCTGCCCCATATACGACCTTGCCCGATATCGCTTCCCCTCCTGTCCCTGGGCCCGCTCCCCCTGGAAGTGGTCGACCCCCAGTACCTCCTCTCGCAACGGCTGCACCGCGCTCACAGACAGCAAGATTCTATGGTATCGAGACCCCGCAAGTCGTTTTCGACAAGCACGGCTGGACCGTCAACAACTAAACATCTTTGGCGTATCTTGAACGCAATGTCCGATCTGGTGGACATTCTCTTTGAAAATCGTCTTCGCTATGTGTCTGTAGGTTTGGTATGGCGTCCTCGTATTCTGGCAGCTGTCACCGACTTCAAGTAGCGTTGTAGCAGCAACGTAGCATTATTCGCGCAAGCTTTGTTTTGTTGTCTTCCCCACATGTTAGTAATCCGTGTTGTAGCGATACCTCCATCCTGTTATATCTGTCATGTAATAGTACAGTACACAATCCATAGAATGGATTACGAAGTGAAATCTTAGACCCGGATCTTGTGAGCGAGTTTCTCAATGAGATCCTCGAGCCTCTTCGCCTCGTACTTGGCCAAGGTCGCGTTGTTTTCAATGGTGAACGCCTCCGTCAGAGCAGGGAACGTAGTAGCGCCATAACCTGTACGAGGTCACTCAGAAAGCGCGAGCGGTAGTGGATATGTTCGCACTCACCAAGCCACTTTCCGGGGGCGACGTCCAGGTTCCGGAACCACTCGCGATCCTTGATACCTTCCTCGTGGATGAAGCCACGCTCGAACGCTTTGAGCTTCTGGTTGGCTGCACGCACGCGCTTCGCTGCCTTCTTGAACTTTTTGACGGGGAAGCTGTGCTTGAAGCCGATCTTGGTCGCTGCCTGCTCGTGCTGCTCCTTCGCCCAGGCTGGCGCGCGCCCTACGCGCGGCTGGAACGGCAGCAGGCCGCTCGCGCCGGCTTTGGAGGGCATCTTCGAGCACTCGAACATCTTCTCTACGTGCGTGGGCGCCGAGGTGGCAGAGACCGCGCGGTCACCGTGTGTACACTCTTTGCCAAACAGCCTGCGAAGGTAGCAGAAGGCGCGGTGGACCTTGCCACGGACGAGGTGGCGCACGGCGAGCCTATGCAGGAGCTTTTTGAGTTTCTTCTCGGCTTTGATCTTCTCGTGGTCGAGTTTAGCGCTTGCTTTCTGCAGGCGGCGAATAGCGCCGCGTAGGCCAGTGAGGTCCACGTTGAGAGACGTGGTAGAGGCGATGGTCTCAACCCTGACAAACAACTCAGCCACAAACGGCACAGGCATTGGGTGGGCGTAGACGTACCTGTCAAGGTAGGCTTCGAGCTCATGGGCGTGATGGGTGGTGTTGATAGGCAGAACGATCGAGTCGGCGAAACGGACGATTTGCAGTCCGAGCTGCTTCGCAATGGCAACCTGCCAGCAAAGGACACGCGATGAGCGGTGAGGCTATCGCGACAAGAGAAGCACGCTTACGTGGCGGGAGAAGCCAGGATCGCCGTAGGTCTCCGCCCAGCGCTCGGAGTCGAACACAGAATGGTAGTGGTATACTGGGTCCTGCAGCGTCCACTCGAATTCGACGTTACAAGAGGGCACCTGAATAGCGGTGGGTTCAGGGAAACGTAGTAAAGACGGGGAAAGATGGTACTCACCCCAGCCCTCTGTACGAATACAGTGAAGTCGCTCCCGGAACCTAGCAGACCGACGCCAGTGCTATCGGTCTCAGCCGAAGCCTTGGCCATCTCGTAGGCTGCAAGAGCTTCTGCGTCGATGTGATCGCCAGTGAGGACGCCACGGTCCTTAGTCGCGTCCCACAGCGTTTTCCCGGGCTTTGTCGGGTGTTCGATCTCTTCGGCAACGCTACGAACGAAATGCGCCAGAGAAGGTGTCGCCACTGCGGAGAAATGAGACCCGTAGACTGAAGCATCTGCTCGGATGGTCAGCAAGCCGCATATAGGCAAGAGGGAGAACATACCGAGGTTGAAGTATGCCACGACGTACTGACTAATCCAGTCCGCGAAATCCTCGCCCCACTCGGTGCTACCAATCAAACCGTACTCCTCGGCATCCCAGCTGGCGATCACAATAGTGCGCAAAGGTGTCCAGCCGTTCCTCAGTAGCTCGCCTAGACCACGGATGACTTCGTGAATGGAAGCGGTGCCCGAAGAGGGATCGCATGCGCCCATTACCCAAGCTTTACGCCGAGTGAGTATGGTATTCAGGCTCTATGCAAACATGGACAAACCATCGCGGTGATTACCCACAACCACCACCTCGTCCTTGATATGTCCTGGGATGACACCCATAGTGTTCCAGATAGGGATGACCCTGTCATCAACTTGATTGCTGGTAGTTAGAATCCACCTTTACAAACCGCGTTGCGAGACACCCACCATTATTGACAAGGGAAATAGTGCGGTTTTGTCCTCCTTCCTCGATCTCCGCCAAAAGAATTCGAGCGTTTGCCCAAGACAAGGGAAGACTCGGGATAGAAGGCATGTTGGTTCCTTCTGTGCGAGTACTATTTTCGTAGGACGGGTAGCCGGGAGTAGTAGGATCACTATATCACATAAGTGAGAAGGAGGTCGAGAAGCTGTACGCAGTTGCCTACCCAGGGTAAGCGGAGAGGAACTGAACGCTTCCCCGCTCTACAGAGTTCGGGTTGCGTGCAGGACCGTACGGGTACCTGGATGAAGCTTGAGAAGGCTAATTTCCGAACGCAATAGGTGCACCTACGGAGCATAACCGTTTTCGGTAGTGACTGTGCCGTCGTCGCGAGGGTCGGAGTAAATGAGGCAAGCGACTGCGCCGCGCTCCTGGGCGCCCTTGACCTGCAGGGACAGCGAACTCTAAAGATCGTTCTGGGAAGCGAAAGAGGAGATCACTAGCCTTGAGCCCCCGGGCAATACCACCGTAGCGCGTGATTACGATGGTTCCGCTCAAGTCCACTCCTGGAGCAGGAATAAGCTTGCGTTCTCGGGCAGCAAGGGATCTAAACTACCTTTGGCGGTGAGCGCGTCATAGTCTTCCTTCCTGCCGTAGTTAGCATAGACGAGCTTTCCCTTTGCACTTCCGCCGCGGCTAAACCCGTGCCAGGTCGTCACCGCGCCGTAATACTCTCCGGCCTCGGGGTCGGTGCCGTCAGCAACTTCCTCGAGCTCCAGCGCCTGGATAGTTTTCCCGTCTTCGTCGAGAATCTCCACGCTGTGGTCGAGGGGCGTGTTCATGACCGGGTAGTAGGTGTCGATCCACGCGGTCGGGGCCGTCAACTTTGTAATCCCGAGAGTAGCGTCGCGGGACTCCGGCGTTCCCGCCGAGTAAACAGGGAGAGCGGCGGGAACGGCTGCGCCGAGCTCTGTCTGCAGGAGCCTAAGGAAATCCTTGGCTGTCTCAAAGTCGCCGGGCGAGCCCGCCAAGTGTGGTTTAGTCGCATACTGACGTGAGGCTGCAATAGCGCTGTCGGCGTTAGGTACGGTCCTGTAGCAGCACGTCAAACAAGTTCATGATAGTGTATAGACTCGGAAACACACTTACAAGAATTTATGCTCCGCTTTCTTCCCAAACAACACCTTGCCGCGTTGGTGCCCGCGCCCAGGCGGAGAGTCGGCGAACGCGCTTCCAAGCCATTGCGCCTCATACTTGTCGAGCACAACGGCGACGTTCGCCTGCATCCACCTCCTCAAGGAGACAAACATACACGCCATCACGGCGAGCTTCAATAACATTCGTAGCCATCTCGCTGCCGAGGGCGCGCGGGGGCGAGGGGGCACCGCTGCGGCGGGGACGGGTATTTCGTCTACAGGTTCGTTCTTGATGAACGGCCGCTCGTCGTTCGGGTCGGCCATGGGCTCGCTCGTTGCTGGGGGTGAATGTGGTTCAGAACAAGGCACGAGTCATGGAGTATCAGGGCGTCGGTAGGTCGACAGACGCACGAGAAGCACGGGATATAGGGAGAGATTCGTGAGAACGAGCTGGACCAGAGCGTGCCGCCGACGGCGTATACAAGGCTGCGCCTGATATGGCGCATCTCCTTCGCAGTCGCGCAGCCAAGAGATAAGTGCGCGCAGCCCTGCGCAGACGGCAGGTTCGATGGATTCGACTACGCTCATGCGTACGCGTGTGCAAGACAAGCTGTGGTCGGTGTGCGAGAGAGACAGCCACGATGATGTCAACTCGCGTGGGCGTACTATAGGCGCTCGCCCGCGAGTCCAAGTACAAATGATATCCTGAGTATGAGGTCTATTTGGGGGAGAAAAGCTGCATATGTATCGCCTTTCCTACTGTACATGGCACGGAGGCGTCCGAAACATCCAGCAAATGGCCGTGCTTTCAATGACTTCCAATTTTCTACATTCCACCCTTGAGCCTAGAACAGAACGCGGTCACATTACTTCTTCGCGAGGACGATGCAGGTGCGCGACGGGATATAGACCTGCACAGCGTTCCCCCTCAGAGACTCCCGCGTGGTAACATCCGCAGACGCGCTACTTACCTGTGTGAAGTTCTTACGCCCATGCCACTCCAGCGGCTCTGTGAAGTACGACCCGCCCGGTAGCGCGTTCTCGAACCCGCCAAAGCGTTTCTCGTCGCTGCTAAGAATGATTGTGTACTCGCCCGCCGCGTCCACACCGACGCGGTAGTCCGTGAACGACTGGCTAGGGTGGAAGTTGAAGACGAAGAGCAGTCCCGCGCGTTCGTACGCGATAACCTTGTCGACCTCGTGCTTGAGCGAGACGTACGCGGGCTCGGCGTGCAGCCACCCGTACTTCTCCTCGGTATGGTTGATGGCCTTGTCGAACTCGTTCAGGTACTTGTACCTGAGGAGATGGTCGTCGACTAGGTTCCACTGACGCCGAGCGTGCTGGAAGGAGTTGTTGTTCCCTTCGCGGGGGAAGTCAAGCCACTAAGCTCTACGTTAGTGTGGTGAATAGTGCGATATTTAAGATAGTTACCTCGGGATGACCAAACTCGTTCCCTTCGAAGTTCAGATATCCCTCACCGCCCAAGGAGTGCACGAGTAACCTTTGATGATGTGAGATCGTGGCTGTAGACAGTTTCTATCATTAACGTACCTGATCATCTTGTGCAGTGCAATACCCCTTGCCACGATCGGCGTATATTCCGTCAGGTCCGACATATTTGTGTACATTTCCTTGTCCATCAGCCAGAACGCGAGCGTCTTGTCGCCGACTAGCGCTTGGTCGTGACTTTCCGCGTACGCGATGCTCTTCTCCCCGTAGCGGCGATTCGTAAGGGTGTGCACGATGTTGCCCATGTCCCATTCGTCATCGCTCTTGTGCTTCAGAAGTTTGATCCACATGTCCGGAACGGCCATTGACAAGCGGTAGTCGAAACCGACGCCTCCCTTGGGGACAGGAACACAAAGGAGCGGCATTCCTGAGACATCCTCAGCGATGGTCAGTGAGTTAGGGTAAAGCGTGTGCATCGCGTCGTTGGCCTTCAGAACTGTGAGCGTTGTCATATATCGGACACAACACTGCGACTTACAAGCATGAGATAGACGATTGCCTCTAGATCGGCGGAGTCGCCAAAATATTCGTGGTAGCCCCCAGAGAAGCCGGTCCCGATACCATGGTGCTTGTACATCATACTTGTCACGCCGTCGAACCGGAAGCCATCAAATTGGTACTCCTCCATCCAGAAGCGCAGGTTGCTTAAGAGGAACCGCAGGACCTCGTGATGGCCATAGTTGAATAAACGACTATCCCAGAGCTCATGCCTTCCACGTGCGCCTTCGTGAAAGTAGAGATGATCAGTGCCGTCGAAGAGGTTTAAGCCGTCGAGCACGTTCTTGCATGCGTGAGAGTGGACGATATCGAGGAGCACGGTGATGCCCATGCCGTGTGCGGTGTCAATAAGCTCCTTTAGTTCTTCCGGATTACCGTAGCGGGAGCTCGCCGCGAAAAAATTCGTTACTTGGTATCCGAAAGCTGCATCGTAGGGCCGTCAACATATGTTAAGGCGCTGTACGACTCGTTACTCACAGGCATAGTATGCATGCTCCATGACAGCCATGAGCTGAATCGTGTTGTAGCCCAAGTCTCTGATGCGGGGCAGGACATTGGCGGTGAATTCTTTGTATGTACCGACGCGTTGCTCGCTCGTGGAAATCCCGACGTGAGCCTCATAGATGCGGACGCTCTTGGGCTGAGGCGGGCGAGCGTTCTTAAACTTGTACACCTCATCCGCCGGTGGGTTCCAAAATCGCGCGTCGTAAACGGGGGAAACGCTCAGATCCTGCGTAACGCGCCTGATCCATGCAGGAAGGCGTTCGATGCGCTCTCCCGACTGAAGGATCATGGAGATCTACGCGTTTTGTGAGTAACAAGGATTTCTACTATGTGAAACGCGCGGTGGACTCACCTTGACCTTTGAATCGTGAGGAATGGCGCACACACCCGGGCTCTTGGGAGGAACTACGATCTCCCAAATGCCGTACCGGTCCTTCGTCAAAGGATGCGATATTCTGTTCCATTTGTCTGCAGACGCGGAGTAAGAATGCGGGCGGGCAAGTGAAGATATGGGCGTGCTTACTGAACTCTCCAATCAAGACCGCCTCCTTCGCGTTTGGCGCCCATTCGCGGTAGGTGACCGTCCCATCGGGGCCGACGTTCAGGCCAAACCTCTCGTATCCCTTGGTAAACTTGTCGTATCCGCCCTCAATCTCGTCTATGGTGTCCTTCCATTTCCTAAAGAGATCGTGACGGTGGACGATATGGCCCACGTTGTGCTCAAGCCATGGATCGGCGGCGAGAACGGCCTTCGGGTCGAGGGGCGCGGTGGGCATCGTGCGTAGTGGTATCAGAGAAAAGAGGGAAAAGACACCGAGCTGGGGCGCGGTGGGCGATGTGGGCCGATGGGGCGAGGGTGGAGAAAAGGGGAGGGCGTGCGCGCGAGTCTGGAGTGGTCGCTCTTCTCAGTCCCGATGCGGGGACGCGTCCTGCACTTTCACCGCGACTCCGACGTCATGGATGATATCACGTGGACGTACCTTCCCCAGATTGCATGATCTCAGATCCAGCCGTCTCCTCGGCGTTTCCCCGGCGCATCGACAGCGCGCTGGGTCCGACGCGACCGCGCAGGTCGCACCCCGCCCCAGTCCCCTTCTCTTTCTCAGACTGCCACGAAGCCCGCCTATGCTGCCTATTCAGTAGCGTGAACACCGCATACACCCAGTCAATCATGGCGTCCAAGGCCCGTGAGCCCCCGAAGACGAGCCTGTCCGCCATAGCGTTGACGCGAGTCGCCTCCATCCTCGTCCTTCTGGGTCTCTCGCTCGTTGCGTACGGCTACAAGCGCGCCCTTGAGCCCCTTTATGGGACTGCAGCGCCGAATCTCCATATCCCCAAGATCGTTTGGGCGTCGTGTATTCTAGGAAGCTTTGCTCCTTCGGTCCCAATCTCGCGCGCCGCGCTAGGGCTCGGGCTCTTGCTGTATGCTCTACCACATTCGTCGTATTGGGTCGCGGTCTACACGGCTAGGCTGGGTGACCCCGTGTGGGGTCCAGTAGCGACCCACCTTATCGTATTGCTTCCGTTACTCGCACTCGGTGTTGCCATCGTCAAGGCTTTGCAAGTAAGTATAGAATTTCATTATGTTGGCCCATCCCTCACGTCTCGTCTCAACAGGAAGCACCGTATTCAAAAGATGATCCCAATGCGCCACAATCCGCGATGACCATGCCGGTATGCGCCACCGCCGTGAACGCGCTACAGGGCCTGTGGCCTGCGCTACCGTATCTCCCGACTACGCCGGAAAGTCTAATTGTAAGTCTCTTCCGACGCGTAATACGGTCTCTAAGCTTATGCCGCACAATGTCCAGTTTCTCCAACTAGGTACAGCGTGCGCGTCCCTTTGGGCGATTGAGCCTTACTTGCCTAGTGTCCGCCCACCCCCTGCAGTGGTGAAGGCACCAGAACCTACGCCTGCGCCGTCTCCGTCGCCAGCCAAGGGAAAGAAGGGTAAAAAGAATGCAACAGAGAAGGCCGCACCCACTGCTGCCCCTCCTTCGCCCTCTCCGCCTCCCAAGGAAGAGCGTCCTGGAAGCAAACTCCGCATTCTTCTTCTCCCACTTTTCCCCTTGTTAACCTCGACGATCCTTCGCGCGCCGACGCTTCCCAAGCCGCTTCTCGAGCCGTACACGCACCCCTCTGTTCCATTGCGCATTCTGTCGTCGGCTATCTCCACCTATTCCGGGGTCGTTGTCGTTGGTCAGACTCTGAGCTCATCAGATGAGGAGTTCCAGAAAATGGCCAATTTGCGGTACCTCCGCGCCGGCCATTCCCTCCTTGGCGGGGTCTGGGTCGGTCCTAGGGCGTTGGGTGTGGACGCGAGCGGTATCCTCAAGGATGAAGCTGGCGATGACCTGGGCGACTCGATATACAGCGCTTTCGTTCTTCAAGAGGCTGCGCGACTGGCACTGAGTACCCCAGGAAACGAAACGCCCAAGAATGCGCTGATCATGTACGCCTTCCGTCTTGGCTTGAGCCTGGGCTTCATCCATAATTGGCACTAACCGCATATCTTCCCACCCAGTGGTCTGGGAGCAGGAATCTCTGCGACTTCATTCGTTAGACATGGTCTAGACACGACAATTGTGGAGATCGACGAAGTCGTCTATGACGCCGCACATCGGTTCTTTGGCCTTCCGACCCCTGGACCGGACAGGCTGTTCATCCAAGACGCGCGAACGTGGGTGCGCAATCGCAGTCTTACATTGGCCGAGTCATCGACGACCACGGCTCCTGGCGAGGCTGCACAGTTGGCTTCACCCGAGCTCTTCGATATCGTTATCCACGATTGCTTCTCTGGCGGTGGTGTACCTAGTCATCTGTACACGGAGGAGTTCTGGAAAGACCTCAAGAGCATTGTCAGCCCTGACGGTGTTGTTGCAGTGGTGAGTACCACTCACTCTACGGGTGATCATCCTCCTCTCACAGACAGCTGGGTTACAGAATTTCGCCGGGATTTTAGAGTCACCATCCGGTAGGGGCGTAGTCTCAACGTTACGGTCTTCCTTTCCGCAATGCCGCGCTTTCTATGACTCGCTGGAGGCATCGCACAACATGACATCGGAATTCCTCAACTGGGTAGGTAGTTTCAGTTCATCACCGTGCCATTTCTCCTCACTATATATTCCTTACTAGGTGTTCTTCTGTACGCTCTCTTCGAAGCCTATTGAGTTCCGCCAGCCTGTCGACGCGGATTACCTGGGCTCCTACCTCCGCCGGCACGTCTTCGCGCATCTACCTCAGCGTGAATTGGACCTCTCTCATGTTACCGATACCATACCCGAGGCCGAGCGCGAGCGATACCTGCTGAAAGATGCCGCGAACCCGCTCGGAGAGTGGCAGGCGAAGGAGGCAATTGGACATTGGAAGATTATGCGTGGGGTGCTGCCGGATGTGTACTGGGAGACGTACTGAGTGATGAGGAAATTGGGGTGGGGTTGTTGAGACCTGCATACTTGTAGTAATAGTCAAAGCAACGGTCTTCATTTTTCTCTTTGCGCTAAGGGGTAGGCCTGGCATGGAGACATCACGTGGGGTACGCGTCGAACGCGTTCCGTCGAGGCGCCGCACGCGGGGAAGGACCGCGAGTACGACGGACGACGGTTCCCAGTCTTCTGCCGCTGCATCCAGGCTGGCGGTGCCTAGCCACACAAAGCAGCCCTTCTTCACCGTGACCCCTCCGCGTGCACGCCTGCCTGCCTACCATGTCGTCTCCCCGCCCGATCTCCGTCTCCAACTCGCCTGGTCGCCCCTCCCCGCTTTCCCGCCCCCACTGGCCCTGGTCGACCTACACGCACCGCTCCTCCTCGTCTTCCATCTCGGGCTCGATACACTCCTCGGGCAGCTCCGTACCTAGCCCGCACCACTGGGAATCGCGGGCGTCGACCACTGCGTCCAGCCCCAGCACGGTCATGGTGGGACATGCCCCCGGCCTGAGTGCCTCGACGTCGCAGAGGATGGCGGGCGTAAGCAGTCATAACGCAATGGCGGAGGATACTACAACAAGACAGTGGAACTTTCATGTGAGTGGCATCGCGCGCAGCGTCCAACGTTTGTGCCTGTACTCACTGGGTACCTCGGTGTTGGTAAGGCCTTTGAATGGGTCGTACGCGACGTGAACAGGCTGCGGGATCACGTAGAAAATCCGACAAGCGAGGAAGAGCCCGACGATGATGACTTTGAGATCCTCAAGGAAGGCGTCGACCTCGGAGATGGCAAGTTCAAGCTGGAAATCAGTACGTTTCATGTCCACCATGTATACAATGTGAGGTTGTGCTCGATTTGACAGCCTCGCAGCCAGGGAGCAACCTCTTGAACCAACAGACCCGTCTGCAGAGGAAGCAGCAATTCCACTAATTCGCACAGAGCCCCTACGACTTGCTCTGCACATAACGTGCCTAGCTATCGACTATGCGCACCTGGACTATGAAACATGTGCTTCAATGTTTGCAGCGATCAAGTGCCAGGATGACCGCGTCGGAGAACGCGGCGCACGGGCCGAGTGGGTCTGGGAGCATTGGCAGAGTAATTGGGTGTTCAGGACCGAAAGCGAGGTGTGGGGTGAGTAGCGTCGGTGTCTGTGTTCTACTTCGCGGCTTCGCTCACATGCTTTATTTATTGTAGATTGTGTGCTCCCACCTCTGTCTGTGTTGTTGGAGAACCCTAGAATCAGGGAGACAGACTCGTTCGTCATTTGTGTGCAAATGCACTCGCCTGTAGGGCCGTTTTACCCGCAGCAGCCCTCCGCCTACTACGTACCCCGGGACCTATTGGAAGGTCTCGAGGCTTCTCTTGACAACCCAAGTGAGCCGCGGTCGGGTGCTTACATGTGGCACACTCTAATCCAAACTATTGCTAGATACTGGAGATGTTCAATTCGTATGCCTCGAGCGGACGACTCAACAAGAGCTCGACGCCTCGAGGTCATTATCTCCCATTGCAGCTACCAGTCCCCGATCGGCATCCTCCCAATCATCTTCGTCCCCGCAGACCCTTGCTCGCAAGCGTATCATATATGCGCACTCAGACATTCTCGTCCGTCGCTCAGAGTATTTCGCAACGATGCTTGGCTCGTCGTTTGCCGAGAATGCAAGCACGCTGCTCCCTGGGGAACGAAAAGTATACACTATCGTCGTCGAGGAGGCAGATTTCGCGACTATCTACTGGCTCCTCAAGTGGGTATATGCGAACTGGCTTCTATTCCGCAAGGATGACGACCCGCGTCAGGCCGTCGACGGCATCGGCGCCGGATGGAGCGCGCGCGATTTCTGCTCTCCCGGTGTTGCAGACGAATGGGGATGGAAAGTGTTCCACAAGGGCGGGGGCGTGTCCGACAGCCATAGCGGCGGAGTGAGCGACTCGCGCAGCGTCACTAGCGGTGGGAGTGGTCGATCCACTGGTGAAGCTCCGCGCGAGAAACCAAAGCCAGTGCCGCAAGTCCCTCAGTCCATACGCTCCATCCATTCCGGGAGCGGCTCGGGCTCATCCAAAACTCATTCTTCGCCCGCGTCTGCACGCCACGCTCCAATAATTCGGCGCCCCTCTCATGGCGCCCCTGGCCCTGCGTCTGGCCTCGCAGCATCGCTCGCGAACGGGCCCACATCTCCCTCTACCTCTCGCAGCACCAAAGCCGGACCCGTCCCTGTCCCTGTGCCCGTCTCGCCGTCCGCCTCGCACTTCGGGCACGGAAAGCGGCCTCGCGTGCCCCCGGGTCCCGCGTCGACGGCGGATCCATATGCACACCCGACGCCTCCTCCTGCTCCCGCGAGTGCGCTCTCGATGTACCAAGTCGCGCACCGGTACGGGATGCCGGGATTGGGCACGCTCGCACTCGAGCATATCGTCGCGACGATCACGCCCCGCGCGAGCTTCGCCGTGCTGCTCGCGTCGGCGTCGTGGGACGAGTTACACGCGCTCGTTGAGGTATGTGCTCCATTTCGACGCGTATTGCAAAGCACTAGGCTCACTATATGCGCGTTCCGCTGTGCAGGACTACGTTGTGGAGAAATGGGATGAAGTTTCCATCTCGGACGAGTTTGAGCAGTGCTGCCAGGAAGTGGCAAGCGGAGAGTGCGTTCCTGCGATACGTATCTTTGTAGACGCACACTGACGAAGCACCGCAGGTGGGGCCCTGAGGGTGGACGTACCCTCATGGCTCTCTTCAGGAGGCTGCGCTCGCCGAACGCGATGAGCTATGCGCGCAGTTAGATGCGATGTGGGATTCTCGGTCTGTACTACCCGATTTCCCCGTGCGCCGTGTTCAACCTTTGTACTTCTAGTCGGATTCTTGTATTTTGAACACGGCGTTTAGCTCTCTTCTCAAGACCCTACACAATATGTCCGTACATCCAGGGCTGTTCGGGAAATTTTCTTGTCCGTGCTTCCGCTGGAACGGAACCCTGGCCCTGGCTCGGAGTGTTCTTACCTCCTGGCGCCATGTGCAAGACGCCAAGTCCAGAATGATTGCTCTCATACCGATGGAATGCTACTGCATGGGCCTACCAGGATAACATAAATGCCAGTGAAAGGGAGACCGTCTATCCCATGCCATCAGTTCCGGAGCCATAACCATGAGCTGTGACTCTTAAGAAGAGTACGATAATATTACACATTGCGGTTGGAGATCAATACAGGACATCTAGAGCAACAATGGCGAATAATACAGGAACTCAGCAGCCACGGTGTCTTCAACTATAGTTGCTGTCATCGAGTCCCAGTTCAAACGGTGGGTAGGGGCAACTCCTTGGGACGCTATCTAGGACAGAGTATCTTAGCTTGGTGGTAATAAAGGGGAGTCTGTTAAAGTAACCTCACCGATATCTTTCTCTCCTTGGAGATAGCTTACCGGCACCACCAACTTGAATCGGGGACCTCCCAAATTCCGAACATCCCGAACATCCCCTGTGAGTATCTATGGGTCAGCCACCTCCGTGCACGTCATGCAGATTGCCTGTGCACATACCTTGTTATCACAGCTGGTCGGACGATCGAAGTGCTTGACGCCGAATGTAGCCGGCGCCGTGGTACACATCCTCTCCCAACTCTCGCCCCTCGCGATCCCGATGAGCTGAGACTCGTAGCGCTGAATGCGTTAATCAGTACACGGCCATTATACTGATGTTGATCAGGTCTACAACTTACTCGGTAACCAGGGTTGCCGGGCACACATCCCTAAACCAAACATTCAGCGCATACTAACACACGCCGGTAGGTCGACAGCCCAACCGACCAACAACGTACCATGTCTCTCATCGAGCCCCAGTAAGGTTTGCATCCAGGTTCGTCAGAGTTGATGTACCACATTCCAACAACGTCTCCGTTCTAGAGGCATCATATAGGTAAGGCTCAAGACCAAAACATGTATAGAGGACGTGGGGCGCTTACCCGCATCTCGCACTTGGGAGGTTCAGTGACGTTTCTGCCATGGATGACGACTGGCGGCATGCTGTCGCACACCTCGAGCCAGTTCATGTCGGCGGGAATGCCTCGAAGATGGGCGTAATACGCGCGCGTCCCCCATGAGTGACAATGGCCGTCCCCATACGGCTCTGTCCAATACACACCCTGCCGCCTGCGCTCGATTTCCTGACGGTGACGTGCTTCCTCTTCACGCTGCTTTTGCCAACGGGCACATTCTTCCTTCCACGCCTGTTCTTCCCGTGCATGTTCATCACGCTGCCTGCGCCACTCGTTTGCTTCGTGGGTGTGCGCAGCACGGTCCTGGTCCCAACGTCCTCGTGCAAGGTCCCACTGCGCTCGTTCCTGGGCCCACTTCTGGCGAAGTTCTGCTTTTTCTTTAGCGGAAACGTCGTTAAGTGGGCAGCGCACGAGGCCGAGATTCTGAGTGACCAAAAAAACCAACAAGACGCATGCGATACACGCAGTTAGCATACGGTGCCGTTGGCATGGGGGGCTGGCAGCCGGCGGGGAGCTGCGACGTATTTTTCGTAAGCCACAAATATCACTGATACTTCAGAGAGCACTGGAGCGGGTTACCTCTTCTGTATGCTGTCATACGAAGGTGGTTGACCCCAATGTGTTGTAGGGGCAGACGAATAGGCGGAAGACACCGGCATTTGTGTTGGGCGTGGAGAGGTAGTAGTCCTCATCTGATTTACCAGCGGGCGGCGAAGCAATTGACAAGGAAGATGGTAGTGGTTGGAAATCAAAGGCATCCGAGGATGGCATGGCCCCCATGGGACCGCTTTGATACTCAGACGCATATAAGCTCAAGGTTTGGACTCGCTAGACAACCACATCGATCGCGAGTCGGCTGTAGCCGGCCCCGGCAGGTCTTTAGATATCTGTGGGAGTATCAAGCGTCTGAAAAAACCCAATGAGTCTCAAAGAATACTTCCTAAGTGTGTAGCAGCCAAGCAGACACATTCTAGTGACGTCCGACGTTGACGGAAAATACTACGAGCTCGAGTTGAGACAGGACCCTGGAAAACGTCTCCTAATCCCGTCCGTAAGCGCCCGCTCATGTCCGGTTTGTTGTCCGGACGGATTTTCGAAAAAATGTCCGGACTAGGGCCCATCCCCAGTTTTCGGTTCAAAAATGTCCGGATTTTTCTTCCGGCCCCTTCGGGGCTGTCTGTCTGTCCGGATGCTACCAGATGGCCTAAATTTCGCCCAGTTTTTGTCTGGATAACGTCGGGCGGCCCTAACCACTTTATATAGAGCGCGTCGACTAGTAACAATCAGTTCCATTGTAATCATGAAGATCTATACCGACTTTGCGAGATAGTTGGGAACTCGACTTTGCCATAGACGTTTTGGCGTCGTTTAATGAATTGGTAATAGGACCAGGTCCGCCTCAATACTTGCGGCTTGATAGTAGAGTGAGCAAAAAAATCGATGTAGCCCATGGGCATTTAAGGCGAGACCTAACATGGCTTAAAGAGGAATTTCTGCAAAGTGACATAAATCTGGTTTCCGAGACACACTAGAGACCTTATGTGTACCACCTACAATAATGTACTAATTCATATTTTCGCCAACCTAACAAGACCTACGCTATGTCCGGACATTCCCACCCTCCGGTCTTGTCCGGACTACCGACCGACCTCAGGCCCCACAAAGAGCGCTTGTCCGGACGTTTACACGGCCTGAAGGCTGATTTTGGGACTTTTTGTCCGGACCAGCGGACATCCTCCGGCCTCCAGAGGGCCTTTTCTTGTCCGAATTCACGGGCGCTTACGGACGGGATTAGGTGAGATTTTCCAGGGTCCTGTTGAGACCCATATCCAACGGGCGCTAATAGTGGGTCTCTGAGCTCGTACAAGTTGGGACCAAACGTCACGGCGGTAAGATGCACAGCCGCCGACTCAGAGCTGGCTTCACTCCTTGCCCTGATCGTCCATTTCCTCCCGCATTTTTACTTACAGAACATCGACGCTTACGACACCGGGGAGCCCAACAATGTTGCACAGTACATCATAGCAACCCCGCAGGCATGCTCTCGCGGGCATGATGCCGCCTAACAGTGTCCACCTACACGCGTACTTGGTAAGCTCAAGGTCGCCGTCGCCTTGTTGCCAAACCGCCATAGTCTCCCTGCCAAAGCCTTTTGGAAACGGCCCTCAATTGATGCATATATAGGAGGGTCTGCTACCTCTCAACACCCTTCATCAACCTGCCCACTGCCCGATACTGTGAATCTTGTCTCTGCCACCACCTTTCCCCTTTGTGCCACTGCTACTATTGAATAGCATCGCTCGCCATGCGCTCTTCCGAAACGTCAAGCGGTGTCGCGTCGCCCTTACCTGACTCGTCCAACGGCACCGAGGGGTTTCTCGCCAACACCGAGTATAGCAGAACCGCCAAGGAGCTCAACGACTTCGTGAAGAGCATCCGTGCCGAGGGGTGAGAGTGCTCCACTGTCCATACTTTGACATCGCTTATTCTGGTCTCTATGACGCTTCCTCAGTGCTCAGTCCGACCTCAACCTCCCGCGCGTAGCTGTCATTGGGAATCAGAGTGCAGGCAAGTCCAGCCTTGTCGAGGCCATCTCCGGGGTAAGAACTCCCACCATTTGCGTTGTACCTCACTGTATACTCATCCCCTCATAGATCAGGGTCCCTCGCGATGCGGGAACGTGCACCCGCTGCCCGATGGAGCTCCGGCTCTCCAGCTCTACCGAGCCTTGGACGTGCAGAGTCTCTATTCGTTGGGAAAGAGACGCAAACGGTCAGCGGGCTAGCCAAGTTCGGGAGGTCCCGTTCGGAGAGGTCCTCACGGACAAGGAGGATATCGAGATTACATTGCGGCGCGTCCAAGCTGCCATACTTAATGCCAACCTTGATCCCTCCCATTTCCTCGACAAAAAGGGCGAGGACCTGAAGCTCCTCGCACAGCAAGCCACACAAAAGTTTTCACGGAACGTCATCTGTGTCGATCTCAGTGGGCCAGGGTTAGAAGACTTGTCTTTCATCGACCTCCCCGGTAAGTATTCGCTGACCTCACGAGATGTTGGGTATTAACCATCTAGCCAGGACTCATCCAGAACGATGAGGGTAAGGGCGAGGTGAGGCTCGTCGAGGACCTCGCCAAATCCTACATCGCCGCCTCGAATACGCTCATTTTGGTTGCAATTCCTATGACCGGTAAGGGCTGAATTCCTGTCCGACCCGTATCGGAGTTGACCCGAGCATGGTAGATGACATGCAAAATCAAAAGGCGGTCCAGCTCGCGCGCGAGGTTGACCCCAACGGTTCCCGTACCATCGGTGTGCTCCCCTCCCATCCTAAAGCCCAAAATCATCGCTCACGGGTTATTGCCAGGTGTCCTCACGAAACCGGATGCACTTCCGGTCAGCTCGACTGGTGCCAGGGCGCTGTGGATCAACGTCATCGAGGGGCGCACTCATCAGACCAAGCATGGATACTACTGCACGCGCCAGCCCGATGATGCGGAGCGCGAGCGGAACATCTCGTTTGCGGAGGCGCGCCTATTGGAAGAGAAATTCTTCGCCGAAAGCGCACCATGGGCCTCGTCTGCTCACCGTCACCGTTTTGGGGTTGTGAACCTCACGCGGAGCGTGGGCGAGCGGCTGACCGAGCTGATTCGGGCAGAGTAGGTCTTTGCGCGCCGCATTTGTTGAGCAAAGCGAGCTGACGGGTGCGCTAGCCTTCCACGCATCCAGAGCGAGGTAGCGGTACAGCGCTCAGACTGTATTCGCCGACTGGAGTCGCTGCCCCCGAAGACGACAGACCCGTGGGCGCACGTTAATCGCCTCATCTTGTCGTTCGTCCAAGAGGCGGCCAACACGATCGAGGGTTCCCCGGAGCACACCTTGCTTGTCCAGGCCAATAAGCGGTCGTATGCAGACCTTGCCGCAGCCATTGTCGCGACTGCTCCGCCGTTCGTGCCCTTCGTCTCGATCAACTCTGCTAGCTACGTGGCGGTGTCAGGTCCCTCCAAGGTACGCCGCGACCGTGGCGAGCGCGAGCTTTTCCTGGACACCGTCAAGGCGCGCATTCAAGCGTGAGTCCTCTCCAATGATAGCGATGTCTCTAGTGTCGCCTGACATGCTCCGTTTCATGTTTAGTTGCGTGACGCGTGAGCTGCCGAACAACGTCCCGTACATGGTCAAGCTGTCCTTCATTCGAGGCTTCCAAAAGTGGTGGGAAGAGTATGTGACGCGGTGTTTTGATGAAATCCAGGCAACATTCAAGAATATTCTCATTCGCCTGATCGATCGCCATTTTGACCGGTTCAGCCCTCTCAAGCGAGCTGTTCGGTGAGCTGCGCTGACCGTCTTATGTGCAGATTTCACGCAGCTTACATACTTCGCCCTCAGCTCGGTCGTGCTCGACCTTGTGGAGGAGCACAGCGCGGTCGCTGGGCAGCGCCTCAAGGAGATCTTAAACTACGAGTATAAAGCCCCCGCGACACAAAATACGGCCGACCTTTCCAGACTGCTCCACGACCACTTGGAACGCTATAAGGAGGAACAGCAGAACCCGCCACCGGCAGATGCCTCCTCTTCGCCCAGCGTAGGTTCGTCGAAGGCCCAAGATCCACTTCCCAAGTCTTCAACACCGTTCTCCTTCGGTGAGCAAGTTGGCATCCCATCTCAATTCGATACCTTACTGGAAACTGTAGCTACACCGCCCAAGGACGGGTCTGGTTCTACCCAAGCGTCCGACAGGTTCTATTTTGCTCCCAACCCAGGTTTCGTCAACTCCGCAGGTACGTCGTTAACGTGACACCCCGTTAGTTCAACCCGCCAACTCTAATATATAGGACGCACGCCATCTTCTGCTTTCGGCTCGTCTTCCAATACGACGGGCTTGTTTGCAAACACAGCCTCTAGCTTACATCTAGCCACTCAGGGCTACACGGGGGCGAAGCAAGAGCCCACAGCTTCAATCCCATTCTCGTTCTCGTTCTCGACCTCGGCGGCCCATTCGGCACGCGGCTCCCCCAGTTCAGAGGTACCCATTCCCCAGCCCCTCCCAGCCCCAATCAGCACCGACTTGAGAGACTATGAAGAAGAGCTGGCGCTTATGGCTGAGGTCAGAGCATACTTCGATATATCCTACAAGGTGCGCCGGCCGAGTTCCCCTATACGTGTGTCATCCTGACGAGCGCCCGGGTGTTTGTTTGCAGCGCTTGATCGACTACGTGCCCTTCGCGATCGACGCGCACTTGCTGTACGCGTTCTCGGAGGCCCTGCGCGAGGTCCTCTTTGAGAAACTGGGGCTGATGACAGACGACGCCAGCGTGCGGTGCGCGCAGTACCTGGCTGAGGACCCGGACGTCGCTGCGCTGCGTGAGGATCTACAGGCGAAGAAGAAGCGGCTCGACAAGGTGAAGAAGGAGCTATTCGAGTTTGGTCTGTAGGGCCGATATACCAGTGGCATTGCCTTCAAGGGACCCGTCGTCGACGCCGGTGTCCTCAACTTCATTGCTCGCGCATCGCTGTATTATCTAAATTCTCGTTGCAATCCTAGTTTCTTTTCCGGCCGAATGTTTCGAGACGGGCGTTCCTTTGCGATTATGCGCGGCTTGGACCCTGTGCGGTCCGTATACTTGTGTCACTTGTGGGATGGGCCCTGTGTCTAGGCGCTCGAAACGATAACAGGCGCGTAATCCAATTTGAATTTCCCCGCATTGGCCTCTCGAGATAAGTCCTCTATCGCGCGGGAAGCTAGGCTTCCGTCCTCCGAGCGCGAGGGTATATATCCCCGCACCCACCCATTCACCGTCGTTCCTTTTGACCTCCAACGTCTGCCCTCACGCAGACTCGCTTGGTACCTTTGCAGAACTTCCTGCCATGCTCTCAGTCGCGCACTCCTCGTGTCCCGTCTTACCGTCCTTGCGACGCCTGGCCTCTGCTGCCCCCAGCGCGCGGGCCGCGACTTACGTTATGCAGTTGGACCGGCGCACTAGACGGGCATATGCAACTCATGCAGAGGTACGCACGATCCATTCGCATACAACACTCTGGAATTTGTTGATAAACCTGCGCTCTTCAGGATGCCTTCCGGATCCCACTCATTGACTTTAGCAAATATCGCAATGCCAAAACTACCGCAGAGAAGGAGCAAACCGCACAAGACATTGTGCGGGGCTTCACCGACGTCGGCTTCATCTACTTGAACAACCATGGCATTCCCCAGGAGACAGTTGAGGGCGCATTTAAGCAGGTATGCTATGCCTCCACGTCTCCCTGACACCCAACCGCTGACTAGCGTTGCAGAGCGCTGAGTTCTTCAAGCTCCCTATCGAGAAGAAGACTGAACTCGCCTGGCGCGACCCGCGCGCCAACCGCGGGTTCGTGCAGGTCGGGCGCGAGCGGGTGACCCAGTCTGCGGACGCAGAAGAAATCAAGGCGCTGCGCGCGAAAGCGCCAGACTACAAGGAGTCGATGGAGATCGGGCGCGACTGGGACAAGACGTACCGCAACTACTGGCCGCAGGAGGCGGACGCACCTGCGTTCCGGCGCACGATGCTTAGCTTCTTCCAGACGTGCCACGAGCTTCACGTCCTCGTCATGCGCTCGATCGCGGTCGGGCTCAAGCTGGACGAGACGTTCTTTGACGACAAGATCCACGAACAATATCACAACCTCAGGCTGCTGTCGTACCCGCCCATCAAGAGGCAGCTGCTGAGTGGCGATGGCCAAGCTCGAGCGGGTGCACACTCGGATTATGGCACGTTGACTCTGCTCTTCCAGGATTCGGTATGTTTCACATATTGGGTACTCGCGATGCCCGCCTAATGGTATGGGACAGGTCGGTGGACTGGAGGTCCAGAACCCGCATACAGGACAATTCCAGCCCGCTACGCCTATTGTGAGTCCCTCTGTTCATTTGTCCCCCCGTATCCTGCGCTCACAGGTCTCGCAGCCGGGAACGATCGTGATCAACGCAGGCGACCTGCTCGCGCGTTGGAGCAACGACGTACTGCGCTCGACGCTCCACCGTGTAGTCGCGCCGCCCGCGAAGCAGATCAGCGAGACGGAGGAAATTACGCCCGCGCGACAGTCGATAGCGTACTTCTGCAACCCGAATCAAGGCGCGGAGATTTCGTGTCTGCCGACGTGCTTAGTGCCCGGGAGCAAGCCCAAGTACCCACCAGTGACGACGGAGGAGTACATCGTAGGTAGGCTGCAGGCGACGTATGTATAAGTTGCATGCTGTACCCGGGGCGTTTTGGATTCGGCTTTTTGGAAATACGCACTTTGTCATTTGCTATCGGGTGATGCATATGTATACTTCGGGAAATACCGTTGGGATACATATACCCGGGCATGCTATTGTTAATGGTGCTACTGGCGCCGAGGAGGAAAGCGTCAAGGTGCAACCTCGTTTTGTTTGGAGTACTTGTATTCTCTTCCGAGCACAATTAGATTCAACTACGTACTTCGAGTAGGAGGAAAGCGTTATAGTGCTCGCCAGGGGGGTGCTGGCGAAAGACGCGATGTGTAACAGTACACGTGCCACCCGTAACGCGCGACATTGTGCCTTCTTTGAGAGGGGTCCAATGAGTACTTGACCTGCTTCACTCTCTCACCAGCGCCCTCCACAATCGCAGCTTTCGACGCCTTTTGAATCTGTCGGCTATTTTGGTGGGTACGGCGAGCTCTTTCCCCCTCATGCAGAACATAGCTAAACATAGCGCCTATTAGCGCTCTAAGTTTTAAAATCGTGCTCAGCTGGCAGCAGTAGGCTGGAACCTGCCGGCGTCACTTCTCGGCTGCGTTCGTCCCAGTGTGATTCCGTGCGTACACTGATGCTGCCACTTGCTCGAGCTTGAAGTCGTCGGAATGCTTATTTCACTCGCCGGACATGCTAGACCAGATCGCCCGCTATAATGGCTTTGCATATGAGCACCATCGTCTCCCGCAAACCCGCGGACATCGTTTCACACATTTCGAAGCTGGGCTCCGGTTTATCCTCCAGCCCACTGCTGTACACAATCTCCGCCTCACATCATACAGAGAGCTCTGATCTTTCCAACCTAGTCTCATCCGTGAAAGCGCTCTCCAGTTCGTCCGTCGGCTGCCTCTCGGCGGCTATCCCTTCTGCCCGCCCCTCCTGGCAACAATATTCTGCGTTGTCACTGGCTTTCTTTGACAGCACTCATGCGACGCTCTTCCGAAGTACGATACCCGGGCGAAAGGCTGCACAAGTCGGTCGTTGGCATGCTATGCATAAGAGTGAGCAACAGGATCCGGAGGCCCCACAACACCGCGAGGACTTGAACTGGGAAGCCGCCTTGTCTAACGCTTATCAGGGACAAGCGCTCCCTTCATCTCTCGAGGGCCTCTCGTTAGTATATAACTTGCTTCACGGTTTACACATGGCTGTAAACTGTCACTCACCAACTCCGTTCGTAGGGCAGACCGAACAGATAGTATCTTGTATCTCAGTGATAACGCACACGAGGGTCTCACCAGCTCGCTCTCAAAATTCTCTTCCGCTGCTAAGGTATCTCGTGACTGAATGTTGAGGGTATTCAAATCTTACGTTGCAATGCCCAATAGCTGGGGCTCATTGGCTCGTCGACGCCTTTCGTCACGGGCAGACCATATACACTCTTCCACAATGACTCAATATACTCCAATGGGGCTGTCGGAATATGTCTCTCCTCGTCTACCCTCCCCCGGACATACGCCACGTTCCCCGGACTAGAGCCAATTACACGGCCTATGATCGTGACCAGGTCAACCTTTTGCTTCGAGCAATCTTGCACGCAGAACCTAACTCCCTTGAGCTATGTAGTACGGAAGGCAACCTGGTTAACGCTCTGGACAACGCAAACCCTTCGGGCTTGCTGTTGCGCGCCATTCAAAACCATCCTATCACTGCATCCCGCTCGGAGCAGGGGATTTCCTCAGAGCTCCGGCTCTACATGGCAACGCTGAAGCAGAATGACGGCAGGCACGAGGTGAGACATTGACATGTATAATCACTTTACACGCTCCGCATTCTCTAACTAGCTCACAAATATTACTCAGTTGGACCAACTTTTCTATATTATGTCGGGAGACCCTTCGCGTGGCTCGATCGCATTGGATACCGACGCAGCCCCAGCCGAGGGCTCGCTGGTACAGGTAAAACCAATTCCGTTTACAATGTAGTCTATGCTTATTGTATCTTTGGCAGATGTTCCTTCTGCCACCCTCCGCGACCCCGGACGTTCTGGGCGAGGTTCGAAGGCAACGCGCATTGAACTTCGGCTCACGGCGGACGCAGAATGCCGCCTTCGTCTCGACATCCCTGGACGACGCGGATGTACTTGGGGTGCCAGATTTGTCCACGGGAGAAGACACGGTGGTGTTGGAGGATGTCTTCCTTGCCGCGTCGGAGAACGGCTGCATCGTGAGCCGTTCTGTGGACGGAAGCAGCGAGCGCCCGTGGAAATGCGGCGTTCCTGGAGGCATGGTGGGCTTGCAATGGGCTACATAAATCTTTGCGTCGTATGTTTTGTCTATGCGAACATATTCGCCGCATTTATTTGATATCATCGCAATCGTGGAGGCTCGTGCTTAAGCTTAAGCTTAAGCCTTGACCGGAACCAAGCGAACAATTACAGTGGATGCCATATGCGGATCACTATTACTTCGCCTTGGCATATAAGCGCCGGTCAGCATACCGCTCTACTTCTACGCCCCACGCCTCTGCGCAGCTGCCTGTTCTCCATCTATAGCTCTTTCCCCCTACTTGCGCTCGATATCACTCCCGTCTCACACATATACCACCACCCAGCCTACCTGTGTTGCTATGAATCGCATCTTTGGCACTTCCTCAAGCAAGAAGCCGCGTCCTACCCTGCAGGATGCGATCTCGTCGGTCAGTCTTGTCTCCAGTCCCGCGCCGTACGTATCATCGCGCTGACACGCGCGTACCCACCCTCCAGACAGACACCCGTATGGCGTCTATTGAGGTGAAGGTCAAGAAGCTCGACGGCGAGCTCGCGCGATACAAGGAGCAGATGGCCCGCCTCCGCAACGGCCCCGGCAAGGTGCGCACACGCCCGCTCCCTCCCCCACGTACGCGTGAACCATCTCTGGCTGACCATTCGTTTTTTCCGCCCAAACCGTAGAATGCGATCCAGGAGCGCGCGTTGCGGACGCTGAGGCAGAAGCGGATGTACGAGGCGCAGCTCGCACAGCTGACGCAGCAGACGTTCAACATGGAGTCCGCCGCACTCGCGACGGAGAACCTGCGGAACACGATGGCGACGGTCGACGCCATGAAGCAGGCGAACAAGGAACTGCGCAAGCAGTACGGCAAGATCGACGTGGACAAGATCGAGGTGTGTGCACCGCCCGCGCGATGTCCATTATGTTTGGTGCTGAGTATCAAATGTGCGGCTGACGGGGGGCGCGGGTATAGAACATCCACTATGACATGGAAGACTTGTTGGAGCAGGCGAATGAGATCCAGGAGACGCTTGGGCGGTCGTATGCCGTCCCTGATGAGATCGACGAGGCGGACCTCCAAGCCGGTGCGTGCTTAAACAACGTGTTGGCAGTGCCTTTTCCTAATGTGCACGTCAGAGCTGGACGCGCTGGAGCTTGAGGTCGAGGAAGACGGGCCGTCCTACCTCAACGACCTGAACAAGGTCCCCGACTTCGTGGATGAGCCACCAGTGGAGGTATCAGAGGTGCGTGCGACTTGGCTGATACCCCTACGAGTATACGCTCATCTCCCTTGAAGACGCCGGAGCAGAAGGAGGCCGTCAAGACTACAGCGTAGGGCACCATCGGACACTATTGGAGTATTCGCGCGATCTTGTATGATACAGGTACTATAACAACATATCCGAGGTAAGGCAAATGTATACTAGATATACAGGAATACATGTCGCGATCAATGGCCTGCATGGACCACGACGTCCACTGCCTAGCGTTCCCGGAAGACCACTTCTACAACGACCAGGCCGGTGGCGATTACGGACAACAGCATGAGCATCACTCGACATCGCCATTGGTGCAACTCCGCAACTGGCATGAAAAGTCCTACGTCGGTATTGAGGTACAAATGCAAAAAGGTAGAGAACTCACAAGGGTCGTATTGGTTTCTCCATCTCCAGAACGCGCCGGGTATCCAGAGAGGAAAGAAGACAATCCCGAGCAAGAAGAGCACCCTCTCTGGCGGCCATTGCGACGGGCTGTGAGAGTGACATAATTCCAGGTCGTTCCGTTTACTAGCTCGCGATTGCTGGTTCGCGTCGGATGTCTGCTCTTGTGCCGCCTGTCAACACCGGGTGCGGGTCAGCCACCAAGGCCATAGCTTAGATATGGATTTCCTACGGGAGATCGTCTGGTGTTATGTTCTAGACAAGGCAATTTGCGTGGGTGTGTACGAGCCGTCTTCATATAATTCAACTTCACACCTTCTGAGCCGCGTAGTATGAATCTCAAGGATGCTGACCTTCATCCTGCCGAGCCGTTCTGATATCGACCACGGATGCGCTCCTTCGGGCCCTGCCTGTTGAGACGGAAACCCTCGATGGGGAAGCATGGCGGTAGTTGGATAAGAAGAGATGGCCAAGTCCAAGGCACATCGGCGGATGAGCTGCCCCCGGCGTCGAGCTCGAGGGTGGCATGTCAGTGTGGGTGTGCGACCGCCCCCACTCAAGGCCGCTCCTTCGACGTCAACCCAAACTCTAATTAGCAAGGGCCCACCGTAGGGGCTTGATGAACCCGGAAGACGACTCGGATCGGGACCAGTCGGCTTCCGCACGTATATTGTTTACAAACTGTATACATAATCGCGGGCCTCAGCCAACGCCGGAGCTATCGAGGTCACCGCTGTCCGCTTTGGGTTGCATCCGGCCCTCTTGTCGGCGAAACTTGCCACACTCGACAAGCGTGGATCCTGGCGGTGTGGCACACAAGCTTGGCTAGGCCGCTGCCGCCGTAAACATGTTTGCCCCCGAGAATCATCCACATATAATTTTGGCGGGAAAAATACAGTTCCACGCGCAGAATCAGCCGTATCGCTTTTCGGTGTCGTCCTCTTCCGCAAACCAATCTTGGACGTCCCTCGTCTCCTCTGCGGTCGCGATGTTGACAATCGTGGACTTGCTCTGCGTATCTGTAGTGCGCGCTGGCCGTCAGCGTCGACATCCCAACACAATCTGACGTGGGACGCACAAGCCTCGAACGCCTCGAGCCCGTTCTCGCGGCCAATCCCGCTCTCCTTCATCCCGCCCCTGAGATCGCACGTGAGTCGCCTTGAGTGGTCGCCGTATGGGCAGAATGGCTCTGGATGACGTACCATGGGGAGCTGGGGTCGTTGCGGTGGTGCGTGTTTACCCACACGAGGCCCGCCTGGATGAGTGCCGACACTCGGTGCGCTCTCGAGAGGTCCTGCGTCCACAGCCCGGCACCCAAGCCGTACTTGCACCCGTTCGCGAGGTCGATGCCTTCCTGCTCGGTCTATATAACACCATTTTTAGTGAATGGGAACATTTTAGGGGTGGAAGCAACAGTCGCACCGAAAAGCGTTTAACCACAACCACCGGGCCGAAGATCTCTTCTCTCCATAGGTCGTCCTCTGTCGGCACGTCCGCAATGACAGTTGGAGGGAAGAACGCTCCTTGTGAGAAGTCATAGCCGTCGAGGGGCGAGGGTCCCGTCATACGCTTCCCCCCAGCAAGAATCGTACCGACGCCGCGCTGGACGAGCTTCTCCATGCGGTCGAGCTGACGCAGGGAAATGACGGTGCCCATGGTCGACTTCGGGTTCATCGCTGAAGCCGAAAATGAATGAGATTTTTCGACGCGCCAGAAGCGCACGGACGTACGGTTGCCCATCCTGTTCCTGACGCTCGCGACCTTCTTCATGAAGAGGTCCATGAACTCGTCATAGACCGCGTCCTGCACAAGGAGCCGCGTCCCTGAGACGCAGGTCTGGCCCGAGGCGACGAAGCACGCAAACGCGGCGCCGTTCGCTGCGGACTGCACGTCTGCGTCGTTGAAGACGACGATAGGAGCCTTTCCGCCGAGCTCCGCGGTGTAGTGCGCCAGGTTCGCGCCGACAATGCTGCCGATCGCCCTGCCCGTGTCTGTCCCAGCCTGCCGCACGCGTCGCGTCAGCGTCCCCGTACTGTGTGAGAGACTGGGAGGGTTATGCGCACCGTGATGTCGACCTTCCTAATCGCCGGGTCCGACACGAGCATCTTGCCGACCGTGCGCCCGTAGCCGGGCAGGATCTGCAACACCCCGGCGGGCACTGCGTCATGAGATGGGCACGCTGCCTCCCGGACACGCGTGAAGGCGGGCGGACGTGGACGCACCTCCGGCTGCGACGGCCATTTCCGCGAACTCGAGCACCGTGATCGGCGCTAGCTCGCTCGGCTTGACGATGACGGAGTTGCCTGCGGCGAGCGCGGGCGCGATCTTCTTGACCGCGATGAGCAGTGGGTGGTTGAAGGGCTGATTTGAGTGGTAAGCGAAAGCTGACGGAGGGCTGGGCAAAAGACTTGCCGTGATTTGCGCAACCACTCCGAGAGGTACCCGTTGGACGTAGTTGAGCAGTGGCCCTTGCGTTGGTGCGACAAACGAGCCATGTGTCCGCAAGAGAGCGGCGTAGTAGTCTCTTTAGCGCATATAAGCCCACGGTGCGCCATAATTTCCAGCGGCACCACTCACAGCCATTCTGGAAGCCTACCCAGCTGCCCCGCCCGTATTAGCACTGTTATATTCCAACGAACCCAAGACAGCACGCACCTGAGCCTTCATCTCTCGAATCGCCCGACCAGTCTGGAGGGTCTCAACTTTCGCCAACTCGGGAATGCGTTCCTCCAGATCGCGTGCAAGGTTCGAGAGCACGCCCGCACGCTGAGAGGCTGGCGCGCGCGACCACAGGCCCGCTTTGAAGATCTCGTGTGCGCTGTATACGGCGCTCTGTACGTCTTCTTGGGAGGCAGATACGACGCTGTGTGCTGGTTGAGTGTGTGCGGACATAGAAATCAAGTCAAGGGACGGACGTGGAGAGGTGCTCGCCGTTCGCGGGGTTGTGTACCGCGATCCTACATTGAATGAGCGGTCGTGAATAGCGGAGAGCGAGGGTCGGTCTACGCACTCGTCACGCCCGTTGGCCTCGGGCATGGGGCCATCTAAAGCGGCATGCAGCGCGAAGGGTCCATAGCGCGGTCTGTGCAACCGCTGCACCTACACGCCGCGTCGGTCGAGAGTCAGGCGTGATTGTGGCATCCGGAACACAACGGTGTCGTACGCACAATCCGTCCTCCAGGTGCTTTCGCTCTCATGTTGTAGTTCCGGGGACTTTCTTCCCAGGTGATTCCTCAAAGAAAGCACGGCGTACGGACTAGCTTTAAAGACCCAGCGAGGCGCGACTCGTTCCCCAGACTCAGTGGAGAAGCGGAGGATAGAGGACGCCCCTAAGCGCCCGCCCGACGCGTCTCGGCGAATGCCGAATCGGGAGACGCGCTATTCGGCTCGGCACCCGGGTGGCTGGCGGTCAGCCTCCCTGGTTCGAATGGTATATCTCGCGGGGCGCGGGGACGTCCTCTCCTTACACACAACCACCATGTTCTTCACCGTCATAGTCTACTTCTGCGCCTTTGCGTTTGCGGGTGTCTTCCAGGGCCTCGCCGACGATACTCTCCTGCCTTTCCTCGCCTCCGCGCTCAACATCCCAACCCTCTCCGCGTTCAACCTCAACACTATCTTTTCCCTTGCCGGGTGAGTCGTTGGTCTTACATGCGTGGATGGGCTCGACGCTGATGGGGATTCGTAGCCCGGCGCCGCGCCCAACTCTCCCTCTCCCCGACCTTCCAATCGACCAACCCACCATCAACACAACCGACATTTACCCCTTCTTGACTCTCGAGGCTCCTGTTCCGGTTTCTTTCTTCGCGCGTGGATCTTCTGTCTGGTATCAATTCTTGGGACGCTCGTCTGGACTCTTCGCTACGGTCTTGGCTGCATTCTTGTTCCTGGTTTCCTGGTATATTTACACGACAATATTCGAACAAAAACCATCTCAGGTATGGATTCTTATCTATCTGTACCCTCACCCGTACTTACATGAAATGTTAGTATCTGCTTCCATCTTCATCGTCCAACAAATCCACTGTGTCTTACGACCTCAACAACATCCTATACCCGCACACTCTATCTGAGCCCGTTCAACATATCATCCTACCGTCGACTGCAACACAAACTATCTCCGTACCTGTCTCTACCTACCTCCCGACTCCTGAATCTGAAGCTTCCGACGACATCTCTATTTCTACGGCACCTACTTCTGACATCTACGAACAACTCTTTGGCTCTTCTTCTGGCGAACCTGTTTTCGAGCCCATCACTAGTCCTACCGACATGGTCCAGCAACTGAACGACATCATCGTGAGCAATGCGAAGGGTGGAGCGGTTGTGGACTGCGGGGACGGGCAATATCCTATTCTTGCAATGTTTGACTCGGACGAAGTACGTGTTTTCGCATTCTCGGTCACTACGCGCTCTGACTTGAACGTCTTGCAGATGTACTATGTAGGTGCTGATTGGCTGGAGGGATACGACGATGAAGGGGTGGTGGAGGAGTGGAACGAAGACCACGGCTAGTTACGATGCTTTGCTACCATGTTTTCCTATTTATTGCTATCATTCGTATACTCTCCTTCCCCGAAAGCGTGCCTACCTTCCAAATCCCATCTCACAAGCAAGAAACACATCCGTAGGCGCATCGCACAATAACCACGAGCACTCGAGGCTCAAATCTCGAATAGACATACCGAACAGACTCATGTATCAGACCTATATAGTACGTATGGCTACATTAAACATATCCACGCTATCCCATGATCACGACAAAAATCCCCTAATCGCGCCCCCGACGTTCTGCACGTCAAGCCTACGCACACAATCATCATTAGCAATGAGCACAAACAAACAAGCCCAAGAGAGACTCACAAGAACGTATCGTGTCCCCACACACCCCCGAGCTCATAGTAGCTCACCATCTGGTTCCCCGCGATCCTCAGCGCGTCCGCAACCTCGCGCTGCTGCTCAACCGGGAACAAAATATCACTCTGCACACCCAAAATCAGCACCGGGGTGTTCGCGAGCGGCCTCAGACCCGCCGCGAGGTCCGACAGGTGCAGCGGCGGATTCGGCGGTGGAGGGTGGCTCTTTGAATGCGACAGCAGATGGTGGTACTGCGCATGCGCGGGGGACGCCGGGTGCGCGGCGAGGCTCGGCGGGAGCGGCGGGGGGCCCGCGCGGGGCGGGGGCGGGGCGAGGCGGAGCTCCGCGAGCGCGGGCGCGGTCATGTCGAAGAGGTCCATCGCCTTGGAGATGTAGATGAGCGAGTTGGCGTCGTACTTGAGGCAGAACTCCTCGCCCTGGTGGTCGAGGTACGTCTCGATCAGGAAGTCCGGGCAGAGCGCGGGCGGGCGGGCGCGGTCGGCGTGCGCGAGCGCGGCGGCGTCTGCGTCGGGGACCTTGCGCAGTTTGCGGCCGAAGCGCAGGTCCCATTCCGGCCCGGAGCGGTACGTGATGGTCGCAATTTCTGCGGGGCGTCAGGAGCGCGAACTGTAGGGAGAGGGAAAGGGCACATACGTCGCGCGAGCTTCATCCCCGTGTGAGGGGGCAGGCCGTCGTAATAGAAGCCATTTTTCCAATTGGGGTCCGCCATGAGGACTGCCGCATCTCATTGGGTGAGCGGTCGCCCCCCCCACACACATGAACCGTACTCACCGCTGCGTTGTGCAAAACGCATGGCGATGGCACTAGGACTGCTGCGCGCAGTCCCGCTGATACTCACCACCTTCCCCACTCTCTCTGGGAACAACCATCCTGCGGCTAGACTCTGCATCGCGCCCATGGACGACCCAACGCTCGCGTATAGCCGGTCAATGCCAAGGTGGTCGAGGAGGGAGAACTGGGCGCGGACCATGTCGAAGACGGAGAGGACGGGGAAGCGCGTGGCGTAGGGCTCGCCCGTAGTTGGGTCAATGGAGGAAGGCCCTGTCGAGCCGTAGCAGCCACCGAGCACGTTCGTGCAGATGATGAAGAACTGGTTGGTGTCTAGTGCTTTTCCTGGACCGATGAACTTCTCCCACCAGCCATCTGCGGGGTTGAGCTCTGTGGACGCCGCATGCGAGGACGCAGAAAGCCCGGTGTGCAAGAGAATCACGTTGTCTTTTCGGGGCGAGAGGGTACCCCAGGTCTCGTAGGCGATGTCAAAAGCGGGCAGAGGGTCGGCGTAGACGAGCGGAAGCGGTGACTTGTGATGGTAGACCTTGTAAGTCGTCGGATTGGGTCTCGCGTACGGCGGCTCGGGGCCAGATGAAGTAGAAGCTGTTGACGCAGAGGATGAAGACCGTGAGGACCTGATCCTGGACTCTCTCGCAGCGTGGGCATCCACACAAGGAAAATGAGGGCGGTCGTGGGGGCTGTTGGAGGGGCCGGGTGCGCTGCATTGAGACGCAGTCCGGATAGGATGGGAGCGGTATGCGCGTGCGGGAGACTTGCTGAGGAGCCTGAGGGCCTTGGAGGAGTTTTTGCCGACGTTCATGGTGGCCGAGGGGTCAGGGAGGCTTGCGGGATGAGAGGGTGCGCCCCCGGGTTAAAAGGGATGGCTGGAGGAGAAACGGGAGGTGCGTTATTCGCCGCTCAGCGAGCGAGACGAGGACGATGACGAAGCCCACGGGCGGACTGTCCTTTGCGGGGGACATCGCTGAAATTCGCCAGCCACCTCGCAGTAAGTGCTCAACCCATTTCAGGCGATGGCGACAGAATTCGCCACCGCTCGGCACGTGACCGTGTCTACTAAAGACGCGTCGAAGCGCGTCTCCGGAGGCCTCTAGGCTTGCCCACCAGAGATTGGTGCGAGGTGGCAGTAGTAGCCGCACATAACTCTAGTAGTAGGCGAGAACGGTTAGGCAGCTCCCCTCCAGATAACTGAATGTGGCCTTTTTTCAATCAGAACTGATCTAGTGCGCGGAAACTTGAAGTAGAGCATTCAAAGAAGCTTTAAATCGCAGTAGTGGGAGATCTCTTTACCTTGCAGTTAGTCGGCCAGAAGCACCTTTCTCGATCTTCCGGTCAACGTTTCATTCAAGGGACACGTCGCACCCGGGGCATGCCGCATATGTGGTATGCCATGCCGGGCAAGCTTTCAGGCACTTCACCGGATGCAAGGCGCCTAGCTCGCTAACATCCTCGTGGCTACTCAACGCCAGCCTTCAGACGCGGCTGTTGGCCAGCGCTGGGGCGGATGCAAACGAGGATGAGTAGCTTGATAACACATTCATTCGAGCCCGAATGCCGCGAGTGCATTCACCATAGATTTCGTGAGAAATATGCATCCCTGACGACTCGGCGCAGGATGACTGCCGCTGCTGCTTGATTGAACTTCACGTCAGTCCGCAGTCTGCGTACGCCATACACACTCGGCACCAAGAACTGGACCTTCGATGACCTCATTATTTGAGAGTTTCATGAATCAGTAGACGCAAGCAGTGGATTCAACGCCGAAGACGCGCCACACATATGTGCTGCGAGTCAGATCGTTGTTCGGCGCACCTTCCGTAATTTCTGGTCTGAGGGCACAACGGTGGTACCGGCCGCGGTGCCCCTGCAGCCACATGGTACTTTCCGAGGTGCCATCCATGAGATGCTCGTCCTATCCAACGCGACAACGTTGCACTTGCGGGCGCAGCACCCACAGCACTGCGTACCCCTGGAATGCCCCGGATTCGCGTCGAGCACCAGTCGAGCACGTCCCAGCCAGACCCAGCGTTCCGATCACGCCAAATGAATAGACGCGTGCGGTCCGTCTACGAGCAGCGAGCAAGAGGCGTCTCATAAAAGCCGACAGCTGCCAGACATGCCATGTTCTGCGGCGACGAGACGGTTGAAAAGAGTCGCCTGGGGGCACCTACCTCCGAGTCCACCGCACGAGCTCGACCCAGAGCCCAGCAGCTGAGGCCCGAGAGCGGACGAGCAGTCGATATACAACGCCACAATGGACTTTCCCACGCCCCGCTTGTCCCATCCACCGTCGTCGCTCGCCGCCGCGGAGTCCAACCTCCTCCGTCTTGACAAGCCGCTCCCGTTCATTCTCTTCCACCGCTCTCTACAGCAACCTGGACCACAAGTATTGAATGTATCGCCTCTCATTTCTCGCCAACTCGCTCAAACCATGGCCGACGCCGAATCTTCCATCACAGACTCATCACTCGCTCCTTCAACCACCCCCACATCTCTTCTCGACTCCGTCACCCCCGTCGTCCACCCGTCGGACCGCACAGACAAGGCTGACCGGAGAGCTAGCTTAGGTTTGATAGACGCGGCACGCGTGCGATTTTCCAAAGATGTGAGTTCTCAGCACGCCTCCTGGTCGCCCCATTTACATCCTCCGCGTTCGTGCCTAACACGTGTTGTCCGCCCGTCCCAATATCTTGCAGTTCCACTCCCTCCTCCGCACGAGCAGCAAACCCCAGCAGATCCGCACAGCACTCTCGACCCAGGTCGGTTGCACTTTTTTTGATCGACCCTCGTGCGTCTTTAGGCGACCTCTGACCCACGTCCTTGTGCGCGTTGCCGTCTAGGCGGAAGATCCCGAGAGTGAACATCTCGTGTACGCGAACTATGTCAAGGTCTCCTCGCACACTGTAGACCTGGAAGTGCAAAGCATGGACGACCCCGTGGAAGAACGGCCGGGTAGGGGCTTCGGGGCTAGGGTGCGTTCAACCGAATTTGTGCTCCCGCGATCCCGCTGACGGGCCAACACGATATATTGCCATGCTTCCGCAACATGGCCCCCTCGCGTCCTGCCCATACAGATTGTCGACTTTCTCAATCGCTCGCGCTCGCGCTCACGTTCAAAGAAGCGGCGATCACGCTCGCTCGACGCCCTCCCAGTCGATCCTATGCCTACAACAGTCCACACTGCGTCACTCCGTTTACACGCGCGCCATTCTAGCCTGGAGCACGACCAGGACGCTGTCGCTGGTCCTTCACGGCCGCTCACTCGGTCACCCTCACGGCCTTTGTCTGGGACCACTACTGCGACCGACACGACAGTTAAGCCACGCACGAAGAGACCTCCCGAACACATCGCTGTCCCCAATCCTGCCCCCACCGCCACCGCCGAGCTAATGGCGCAGCTCATGCCCATTGAACCGACCAAGTCCACTTCCTCGAAGAAGGGCAAGTCCTTTAATATCTTTGGTATCCTTCTATCGAGCCCCCGCAAGAGCTCGTTCGGTGAGTCTGGGAGGGGCAGGTCCCGTCCGACCACACCGTCTCCCGCAGCACCAACTGCGCCCGAGAACCTGTGGCACACCTCCCGGGACCAGACCTGGGCGACAAAGTCGGGCTCGCAGAGGTCGCAGCGGAGCACGCGCAAGGGCATGGTCGTGCATGCAGACGAGGAAGCCAACGCTCAATGCCCCCCATCCTATGTTTCTACCGACCATCACGGGAAGGGCTCAGCCCTTCCAGGCCTCGTCGCCCCACAATCACGCCGCGCCCCCATCCACGTTCTGAGCTCGCCGCCGCCGCTTCCCAGAAGCGGCCAAACGAAGCCCGAAGGAAGCCGAACCGACGACGACCGGGACGCGCAGATGAGCGTCATGGAGGGTCGGTGTTCTCCTCTTTGTAACTGGGGCAGCTCGTCAAAGGGGTCACATACGTCGCAGGAGAAGGGGAAGGAGAAGGAGCGGATGTGCGGCGCCAGGGATAGATCATGGGAACGGGAACGGGACCGGGGTCTCGACAACAGGGATAAGGAGAAAGAGAAGGAGAAAGCGCGGGAACGGCGGAGGGAGACGGAGAGGCGGGAGAAGGAGCGCGAACATATCACGCACCCCCGCCGGGTCGGCTCGCCGACGCCCAGAGACCGTCCGCGGGAGTCCACCTCGGCCGTCGCCGTCGCCGCGGTGCCTCTGGAGAAGACGTCGAGCAACCGCAGCGCGGGCAGCAAGCAAAGCGGAAGCAAAGAACATCATGGCCACCCGCGCTCGGGCGCGGACGGGCTTGCGGCGCGTACTAAGCGCATCAAGCACGGTAGCTTCGACTTCGAGAGGCCGGTTTCTTCTGGCGTCGGCGGCGGAAGCGGGGGCATGAGCGCAAGGACCGCCCTCCGGACCATGGGTGTTGGGGGGCCCACGCCACACGGGTTGCAGAGGAGCGTCAGTGCGCGCGGGGTACCAAGGCGAGGTGCTGAGGACTCTCTCGACCCCTCGCTCAAGCCTGGGTCTCTGCCGAACGCGCGACTGATTCTCGACAAGGGCAAGGGGCGCCCAACGGGCGACGTGCGTTTCGCAGATCCACCCTCGAGGCGCGCGACGGACAACTCGCAGTCAAGTTCGACTCACCAGCATGGCCACTCGTCATCATCGTCACACCACCGCGGCGGCCTCTTGGTACCCAACCCCAACCATCACCATGATGCCGTCCCTTCTTCGCCTCTATCGTCCCATTCCGGCAGCTCCTCGCAACATGGACGGGACGGGAGCTGGGGCAAGAGCGCGGGGAAGCGCATGGCCCGCGGTTCGCATGGCCCGTTCAAGTTTGAACCTGCCGTGCCCCCGATACCCGGCTCCCCCGCAGACAACGAACGACGCGCAGCCTCCCGTCAAGCGCAGCGAGCTGAATCGCCGCTTCCCGATGTTCCAGTCTCCCGGTCCAAGCAGGCGAGGGCTTCGGGAAAAGGGCGTTCGCTCGACCTCGGCCTCGGCCTGTCTTGGGCGCCGACAAGAGTACGAGAAGAAGCAGTGCTGAAGGTCGGCCCTCGCCGTATGGGCTTAAGCGCTACGACGTCGGCCGCGAGGTCGCAGTCGAGGTGGAGGGGTGCAGATGAGGAGGGACGCCTGGGAGTGGGAGCCGCGTCGGACGTCGCGGAGGCCTTCAAGGAGGCGCTGGGGGACTCGGCGTACGGAATATTCAAAACCTGTCAGTCACGCTCTCCGCTTATATCCGTAGTCGTGCCAGGCTTACCTTTGCGCGTTTTTTTCGCTTTTCAACTCGCAGATGTGCACCGCTTCGATGCGAACGCGATCCCGCTGGACGGCCCGTATGGGCTGCTCGTGCACGTCGAGCGGTTGCTCGACGGCGCCCCTGGCGTGGACCAGCGGCGGAAGCGCGTGCTCCTGGAACGGTTCCTGCGCGTCGTGCAGGACTCTGAGACCCGATGAACTCTGGGCTGCGTTGGGACGCCCCGTCTCTCGCTCATGTGTTTGTGCTCGCTCTTCCCTCCCTCCTGTCCTGTCCTGCGTTACGAAGTTCATTTCCCGCTCCTCTGGGCCGTGGCGCCCGCCCGCGGTACCTCGCCCATGACGCCCCGTGCACGTAACGTATAGCCTATTTGCCACCGCCCTTCACGCCCTCGTCCACGTTTTGCTCATGATGCTCCACTTACGTCTCCGGAAGATCTCCGTCCACGCCTTTGCTCCTATCGTCCGCCATGCCCTGCACGCCCTCGCTCGACGCCGCATCTGCTTTCGATCTATGTCATTGTCATGCGCCCACGATATCTCATTCCCATTTCGCTCTGTACGTCATAGCTACCTTACCCTCGCATTGTCATTGTCAGCCATTCTCTGTGTACTACGCGTTTCGCTTCGGTCAGTTCATTGGCATTCATTAGCATTTGGAATCCCCGGGCCTCCGACTTCGTCCATACCCTACCTTTTCACGACCACGCTACACTAGATGTGCTTTCAATGTTGTTAACGTCTTGCGAATTTACCCTCATGCATGCACTCCACATCTTACGCGCCCGCTCGTTACGTACGATAGCCTAGTACCCTGGTGTGTCCCTGGTGTGTGAGGCGTTCCGAAGTAATACATACCGCGATAGTACAATAACAAGGTATACAACCGGCCGCGAGAAAAGACGATCATCGTCCAAGTCCGACCCGACGCGCAATTCTGGAGACCATCCAGGATCGAGTGTCCCAAATGCCGATACACCGTCTACCAACTGAAGGTCTACGTCGCAGGCCGCAGAGCCCGCAGCCGTGCGGCGAGTGTGTCGTCTTCCTCGCGGATCGTCTCTTTGGCGAGTTCGACCTGCGGCGCCTCCTGCGACGCAAGGTCGTGTTGTAGCTCGATATTCGCCTCCTCCGCGGTCTGTTTCATGAGCGCATCGACCTCGTCCTGTGGTGTAGAGACCGCAGTCGTGTTCGACATCGTCTCCTCCATGTAGGACGTCTGCACGTCGAGGTCGGAGAACTGCGCCTCGAACGTGTCCATCACTTTGGATAGCTGGGGAGCGTCCGTGAGCATCCTATTTAGGTGACTAGGACACGTAGTCCAAGACGCACTCGTTCGAGGTTCATGCTCTCCATCGCCTTGTCCATGCCCTTTACCACGGACGCCATGTTCCCCGACACTTGGCGCATCGTCACTGCCGTCTCCACTCTACTTGCGACGGCGTCGACGCGGCTTGACAGCCGGAGCAGGTTCAGAGACTCGTTCTTCTTGCGGATCGCGTTTGCGGCGTATATCCGTGCGCCATCGGCGTTCCCCTGCTGCAATGCCTGCGGAGTAGGGCACACGTCCTTTGAGCTGCAACGACGAGAGGCAGAGGGGGGTCGGGAGTACCTTCTTCAGCTTCGCCTTCTCCTTGTTCTCGTCTTGGCCTGCTTTCTTGGCCTGCCGGTTCAGCGACTTTGCAGTGAACTGTGGCGTGGATCGGTCAGGACGTCACATCCAAGGCTCAGCGAGAGTGCCAACCTTGAGCTGGAACAGGGTCTCTGGAAAGCGTAAGAAGCCCTGCCAAGTGTCCCTGATAAGGCGGACTCACTCTCGAGGTTGCTCATGGTGGCGGAGGTGAAGAGAGGTGGCTTGAGCCTCAGCGCCGACGGACTTGGGGGCTGGCGCTGAGGGGCGATACGCGCTGCGGTGCGATTACTCCCAGGAAGGCAAGGCGCGCGGGAAGGACGAGATAATCTTGGGCGCCTGACTGCCGACTCCGCGATCTGTGGACGCACTGAGGTGTGGACTGCATCTTGGACACACAACCCTGCCACAGCGGACAAAGGAACGCACGGATGCAGTCTTCTCGCCTCAAAACCTTGAAATGGCTGGCGGAGGAGTACCATGGTACGTTATTGATATGAAAGAAATGCGTTGATTGACCCTTCGTAGAGCTGAACGGGAACCAAATTGATGTTCTCGACGCTTTTCCCGATGCTCTGGAATTTTCTCGGCTGGTTCAAATTGGAAGACCCGTGCTGATTAGAGGTAAGCACTCGTGCAAATGTTTCGTAGCGTCATTATTATATCTAGTATATAGAATCTGGAATACCTGACTCCGACGACGACAACACTTGGTCGAAAACCTGGATCGCAAACAAAATGGGAGACAGGCAAGTATCCGTTGCCGTGACTCCAAACGGGTAGGTGTTTGTACGCCATATCATTAACACCCCTGATCTTTCAATCCAGTCGCGCCGACGCCGTCACAGCAGGACCAGGGGGAAAATATTACTTCGCAGAGCCTCATACGCAGCAAATGACTATGAAATCGTTTCTTGAGACAATCTCATCAGGTTAGGTGCGATTCTTTCAACCTCTTCATAGTCGCAGCTTGAGACAGGCCAGCCAACCCTTTTCAATCAATCCAATGGATTACTAGGGAGCCCAGCGGAGGGCGAAGTCCATTACCTACAGTCACAGAATGGTAACCTATTCACGAGCCGCTATTTCGACCTAAGCGGCCAGGAAGATCCCTCAGAGTTTGAGCCTCTGCGAGAGCATATACCAAGCGAAATTCCGTGGTGTAGCGACGCTCTCGGTACGTAGTTTACTTTCTGCTATGCACAGTAACGTCTAAGAACACTACCCGCAGACAAGTCGCCCGATGCAGTAAATCTGTGGATAGGCGATGAGAAAAGCGTGACCAGCATTCACAGCGGTATAGCGTCCCGCCTCTTTGAGAAATCTTCGCTCTTCTCACGAAGCTCCAAAAATACAGATCCGTACGAAAACATCTATACCGTAATCCGAGGCTCGAAGATGTTCACGCTACTTCCCCCGACCGAAGGCTGGTTCCTGGAAGGTCTGTTTCCACACTCTCGCTTATCCTAACTTCCTACTCAATTCTCGGTCTCATGCTCAGAACGTCGATACCCCCACGCGACATACATCCGCTCCGCTACGACATCCCAGCTAGAGCTAGTACCCTCCCCTGCCAACACGCCGTTGGTGCGCTGGTCTTCTGTCGCCGACCCCACGGCGCCCGGTGCGCTACCCGCGGGCGCGCATCCCATCCATGTCACCGTCAACGCCGGTGAGACGCTCTACCTTCCCGCTGGCTGGTGGCATTACGTGCGCCAGCAAGGGTTCACGGTGGCGGTGAACTACTGGTACGACATGGAAGGCAGGGGAATGTCGTGGGTGTGGCTCAACTTCCTTCGGGGAACGGAAGAGCCGCCCCTGGGCAACGAAGACGATGATAACGGAGGTCCACCGTCCTCGTAACTTACGGTGTCGGGTTGGACGGTAATAGCGCAAGTAGCTTGCTGTTCTCGTATGTTCTGATAGCTCGACCCGAGCGGCGATGGTGGAAGTCGCTCCGGAAGGACCATGGCGAGAGTACTTTCAAACGTGCAGGAGGAGCTATTCCTTATCAAACGCCCTTTCAAGCACGTACACACCGCCATGAGCATGTCTCCGTATGTCTCTGATGGAAACTGTACGTTCTCCCGCGAACCTCCACGTTACCATGATCATGTGGTCGATTTGCGGACGGATGTGTGGTACTCAAGTGGTACTAAGTACTTGATGCATATGCTAAGCCCTTCCGGGATTTGTCGGTGTATCCGGGCTGGAAGGTATGAGCCTGCGTCGCCGATTCGGGGCACATCCATGAGAAATGTCACGATGCCGCCAGCTAATTTAAGTTGGCTCGAACAGGCTCTAGCTAGTTAACGGACGGCCCAGCAGGTGCATCGGCTGAATACTCTACGAGAATGCTGACATCGGGACGTGAGCGATGAATAACGTACAGTCTTGGCATGCTCGAACAAGGAAGCTCCACATCTCGTTCAACTAGCTGTGCGAGGCACCCGGCGGCAAGTAGACAGCAGATAGTGTGTGGTGAGCTGTTCATTCGTGGGGATTTTTCCTACTTCTGGGCGGGCGACGATCTATGCGGTGTCGAGACTCTACCTCTCGCTCCGTGAGGGAGATGCGACTTGACCTTCTATGGTTATAGAAGTATGGGGCGTGATGGTCAATCCCCCGCTCGCCCCATACCGCAGTCGCTCATAGGAAGCCTGTCAGTAGCAAGGTTCGGACCCAGCCATACGGCATACTGTATTGCGGAAGCCCTGGTCAAAGTTGTGAGCGCATAGATTGCGCAAATTGCCTTGTATGGTTACGATATCACCGCAGCCGAGCCGCCTGTGACAATCCTGGAATGTATAGCACACGGGAAAAGGCGCACCCCCCATGAGACGTGCGCAGCAAATATCGACGATGTCGGAAAGGCCCTTGCAAGAGGACAATGCGCACCTGACATGGTCCTAGACAACACCTAGACTGAACGGAGGGTGGTCGAGATGCGGCACCATCGTGGCGTCGAGCTTCGCACCTGAAATGCGCCTCCCGATAACTCGAATAGGTCAATCAACTGATCATAAAAGGCGGTTCGATCCCGTCCAGGTGTCGAAGCATGGAGATACGGCACTCTGGTACGTACTGAGAACCTTGCCACCGTAAAATCCCTCGAATAAATTGTGTTGGCGTCATCGGCGGTGAAGAAATTACTTGAGGGTACTTTCTTGTGCGACGAGGGCCGCTCGACCGCGAAGCGTGTCTAACACTGGCGGATAAGTCGATAGTGGGATTTTACTAGTGGTGTGGCGACATCGGTAACTCATCCCTACTCGATCGGTGCTCCTGGGAGAGTGCCGAGCTTGCCCGCAAGAAAATTGAAGAAATCGTAGATTGGGTGAGAGACATAGATGGCTTCTTCCTCGCGGTCAACCGGTGACTGGGGAGTGTGTTGGCCATGGCGCCGAAGGCACTAGAGCGGTTGTTAAATCCCTCGCACGTTCATTCCTTTTTCCTTTCGAGAGACCTGGTGACCAGCGTTCTGCGCCATGGCACAATGCAAAGTAGTTCGAAGAGGGGTCTAGTCGTCGGGGCGCCGGTGAAGGGTTGATGCGAGGAAGCAGAAGCAAGAGGGTGGAGAGGATAGCGTGCTCAGTTTGATCTATACCGCCGTATGTGCGTCATGGACGGACGGTAGCTCGACTTGCCGCACGTTGTTTTCTTGCGTCTCCTTGACGCAAGTCGGGGGCATCTGGAGAGCAGTTGCGTGTAAAGTTGTGTCCAATGAACGACGCAGGGCCGCTGGCAGGTGAATGCGTGCCTGCGTGTTTGTGTCTTGGAGGAAAGGTGCGGTAACTTGCCTGTATCGCCGTGGCGTTGGACGTGCCGCAGGGGCTGATCAGAAAAGAAGATCAGAAGAAGGTTTGGGCTGCAAGTGTGCAGGCCGTCTCGCTATGGACTTGTCCGTCTGCACCTCCGCCCTGCGCAACTTGCGTGCGGAGGGGCCGGGGGTGGCGGAGACGCTGTGCCCTGGCGGGCGTTGTGGAGCGAGGGCAGCGGGCGCCCGACGGAGGGCGCAGCGGCGGTGACGACGATAAAGGCACAGAGGCCGACGCCGCTGTAAATGAATTTCCGATCATTTTTGATGAGGGCGTCGGGTAGATAAGAGCGAAAAAGGAAAGGCGCCCGACATTACACACGCGAAATTAACGAAGGAAATGGGCGCCTGGGGCGCAGAAGGAGGCCCTGCGCATTTTGGCTCTTGCCCGGCTCGCATCTAGCAGCCCGGCAGGGCTTCTCCCCCTCGCCTAGGACTTTCTCTCTTTACCTCGTTCCGGTTTCTCCCCTCCCCCCCTCCTCTTCCTCCAACCCCCACCACCGCACGGCGCTCGTCGTCGTCCCCTCTCAACCCGCTCCCCCTCACCACATCCCCATCCGCATGGGCGACGCCGAGAGCGTGACAATCTCTCTGCTACCCGTCTCTCTTTCGCTCGTCCACCTACCTCGTTCCCGGCTCGAGCATTTTACCCAGCATGTCCTTCGTCAGATCCTGCAACCAAACCCCGTCTTCTTGAACGTAACATGTAACGAAGTAGAGGTCAGCTTGTTCGCCGAATACGACACCCTCCAGGAGTTCCACAAGGCCGCTAGGAAGGACGCGCGCAGGCTGCGCCAGCGTGAGCGAGAGACCCTCACCGACCATCATTCCCCCAGGCGCGCAAAGCGGGTGAAGGTGGATTGGGAGCCAGTCGAGGTCACCTCTGAAAGATGGAAAGTCCTCCAAATCGACTCTCATTCGGACCAGCTGGGTATGAACTGCGCACTTGGTACCTCTTGCTCCCTGTTCCTTGTGCTCATTGGACCATGCTATTCAGACAACTCGGGCGCCAGGGTTCACGAACTCTCAGCCCCTCTAGCCGCTGCCGGGATCTCGATCCTGTACCAGTCATCGTACATGAGTGACTTTATCTTCGTGAGCATCCTGTCTTACCTTTTAGCTAGCTGTGGTCATGGGGGAGGGATGGAATTATGCTACCACGTTCATTCCTGCTCATTGAATACGTAAATCGGTGCCTCCCTTCCCACTTCTCATCACCCTTGATTCTTATCTGCTTTACGTCGACTGCGCTTCGGTGACCGTACACATTGATGACGTCTCCAGCTGCGTTGCCTTCGCTTCCATATATGGCTCCGTCCCAGGACTATGCTGACGCTACCTTCTTTGCCTAGGTGAAAGAAGGCCGCTTGGCCGAAGTGATGTCCCTGCTGGGTTCTGCTGGGTTCGACATGTACCTATCTGATCCGACGAACCTCACGGCTCAGATCTCCACCTTCGCCTCCCCTTTGGTCTCTCCCACCAGCGAAGACGACAATAATGCCGGCTTGATCGACCTCGGTGCATTTCAGGGTACAGGGCGGGCTGGCTTCGACGCCGACAGCGGTATTGTTTTCACCCGTTCCCGGAGCAACACGAATGGCACGGCAAGCAGCTCAAGCTCTCGCTCCCGCGACCTTCTTCAATCCATGTCTCCTTCTCAGGATGGTCCACTAGACGCCGACGCGATAGACCATGCGTCGAACTCGGTTCCTAAGGGCACGCCCGCACCGGAAACCCGTCCAACACTGAGCCGTACCACCTCCCGATCCCCCTCTGCATGCGACGTGCGAGTACTTGCCCCTGACATCACATGTGTGGGTCTCTCCGACGACAGCGCAGACACCTGGGGCCTGAAAATTGTCAAGCTGGTCGCGTTCCCCGAGCTGATCGTTGGTCCGTCTGGTACGCCTGTTCGCGCATCGGAGAACAGGGCGCACTCCGTTAGTCCACGGTCCCCAGCAGAGCTATCGGCACTGCCAGAGGAACACATTCACGTCGTTTCGTTCGGCGAAGGCGACGTCGGCAGCGGGAGCGACACCACCACGCGTGTGGCGCCAGAGTCTCCCAAAAAGGATCCGATGGTGGGTGACGACGTGGAGGCATGCGTGGTCGAAGACGTAAGCGGCGACGAACCTTCGGACGGTGACGACTCGAGCGAAGAGGGAGACAACGACAACGGGCGCAGTCGGCGTCCTCGATTGGAGCACCTGGACACCCTCCGCACGGTCAAGATATCGAGTGACAGCCCCCGCTCTCGATCTACATCTACTTCGTCGAGCGAGTCGTCTCCCCCGCCGCTAGTGCCTTTCTTTTCCTTTACTCGCACTCCCGAGGGCTCGTCCCTAGCCGCGCCGGTATCGTTGCTCGCAGCGTTGTTCCCGGCGAGCGAGAGACACATGGTGATGTGCAGTGAAGAGCTCGACATCTTGGACTCGCGCAACGCTTCACCGGAACGGTGGGAGGAAGAAGAGGAAGAAGCCTCTGACGATGAAGATACCGGCGGAGCGCTGCCCGAGCCCGAGGGTATGCTAAAATGCCTGCAGATCGACCTGCGCAAGTTTGGCCTCGGTAAGTCACCTAGGGCTGCACTGCGGTCTAGTTTGGGCTGTTCGCATGCTGACTGCGGGAAACAGAAAAGCACGGTCTGGTGAACCGGTTCTCGCGGACGCTAGAGGAAAACGGAATCAACCACATGTACAGCTCGACATACAAGACTGCGAACTTATTGATCGACAAAGCGCACGCCAGCCGTGCACAGGCACTCCTTCGCTCGTGCTAGCCTTCCATTTCTAGTCCTCGTATCCCTCGCGATCGCCTCCCGAACACGCCAAACACCCCACGTTCTGGCCAAGAGGGCTGTGCGTGTCGTGCCCAACGACTTCGTCGGTGCCCGCCGACGGCTACGAGATATACCCACACCCCAACTTGTACAACGTCTCCCTCATCATCGGTCCCTGGTCCGAGTCCCGAGTTCCGTCACGTTCCCCCCCTTCATGATCGACACGGTCATCGTCAACGACATACGCTCAACGTTATCATGCTTCTTCGGCGTCCCCAGGGCCTGCAAAACTGCGTGTCACTCGCTGGCCTCCCCTCCGGGTCGCCACCCAACACCACGCAGCGTTGGATCCCAAGCCGCCTACGTTTCCCCCTCCCCTCATCCCACTCCATCGACAGCGTCTCCGCTATTTCTCAGCATACTATCACCCACCCCACGTATATACTACAACAACACCCGTCCCTGTCCCGTACCTTCGACATGTTCCCCCCCAACCCCCTACTCATCCTCGCGCGGCTACCCACCCCTCCATACATTCACGTTTGTTCTCATCTATACTGTCCTTGGGTATCGCACCATGTACTTAGTCCTGGTCGTCATCGTTGTATCTGTAGTCGTCTCCACTGCGCGCGCGTATATCATATGCATCGGTTTTTGGGTTCGGCTGTATACGATCTCTCGCTTCTATTACTTGTTCGCAAGCCACATATGGAGGAGCGTTGTATACCGCGGTACCCATGCCTCGGGGGTATATATATATACGCTGTGTACAACAACGCTACAGCGGTACTTGTTCGGCGGCGGGAATTCCCGTCACGAAGGTTGAGTGTGATTGACATCGTAGCATGGAAAAGCGGCGGCGTGGCCCACCGGGCACACGTTCGAGCTCCACGGGGCAGCCGAATAACGTAGACCTTCGGCGCAACCGGGACATGTGCATGAGCATGAGCATCTGTCTGTAGCAGTACGTAGCTATGTGAAGGCTCCGGCCGCGGGTATCCATGCACTGTACGTCCGCCCTATAAACCTTCCGTGCCTTGCCGGCGAAAGCCTGCATCTGCCCGTGCACAACGCGTGCCCAGGAACGACACCGGGCAAGCTCGCGCGTGCGTTTGGGCTCCCCGGGGCGGGGACCTAGACGGGATGCGGCCATACCGGACATCGAAGGAGCTCTCGGCAAGTATGGGATAGGAACACGCACATATGTGCGGGTGGGGGGGCGTATGCGTTGACGGACATGAACCGCGGCCCACGGGAGGTGGGGGGGTTGCTCTTACCGGTCAAGTGCGCGGCGGAGAACTTTACGAGCCGGCTGCTCCTCAGGCGCTGTGCAGCCAGAAGCTTGGGGACTTGAGCACAGGACGTCTTGGGCGATGCGCCGACGCGTTCTACTCCGATATCACCGCAGACGGGGGAAGAGAGCTCGGATGGGGGGGCGGTGACAGAGATAGCCTAGATGGTGACAGTACCTTGACTGTGCGCGCACACGGCGTGATGCATCACCGGACGCATCGTCTGGGGAGAGGCGAGAGGGGGCTGGCGGTGATGCATGGGCAGGCAGGGGGAATGCTACAGATGGACGTCGGAGGCTCAGACTTCAGGATGGCATTGGAGCGGCCGCGGCTGGTTATGTAAAGGCGCGGGCGCGCAGACCACTTGATGCGTCCTACATCGGATGGGTTAGGATGTTCTTGCGAGAACTTCTCGACCAGCGACCGGTGATAGAAGGAAGCACTTGGGATGGGGTTCTAGTATGCCAAGGGGGTGCTGCGCCGAGAGAGCGAGGGAGACCGTCGGACGTATGTGGTGCCCGTGCGCACACTCGGGAGAGTACAAGGCGGGACTCACTTGGGAGGGGACGCTCCGATCACGGTGCGCGCGGTCTTGCGAGGAGCGCCGCTACGTTCAACTTCATGAAACCGCACGCGGGCGGTGTAGCTCGGTGCGCGGTCGGGCGTCGAGCGAGTACAGGAATGGGCGACTCACCACGGCTCAGCTGCCAAGCTGATTTTGAAAAGGATGGCGGAGTGGGACACCAGGGTCCTTGGAGAAGGAATGTTGGGGTGAATCCGGATGAAAAGCGGGCGTCGGTCGATCCGAAGCCTTTGAATTAAATGGGTGGTGCAGGGAAGAGGGGACGATGATCAAGTAACAAGTTTGCTGGACGGTGGACGTTGTGTGATCGCCTGAGCAGGGAAAGGGTGAGACACTACGAAGAATGGCGCAAGCATGCTGCGGCCGAGACCGAGAGCGACGGGGTGCCTTTGCAATATGAGGGTTAACGGTAGCGAGGCGGGGCGGGGCGATGGTAGACTCGCGCGAACGAGGCTGCGGACGGAGGAGACGGAGACGGAGGAGCCGGGGAAGTCGGATGCACGTCCGGAGCGACGCTGGGGTGGAGTGGCCCTGTTGCTAGGATGTCTGTGAGGAGTGCGCGGTGATTTGAGGTATGATGCGAGTGCTGCGGACGACGCCGTTGATGGTCCAGCTTCCAGCTTGCATGCAAGTATGGTGTCCACTGTCGAGCGTTCCCGCGCTGGGCCGTCCGCGCTGTTGAACTCGAACTCGCGGGGGGCGAACGGCGGATGCTTGGCGGGCGGACAGTGGCAGGGCAGGGGCGGCCGGCGGCAGGACGCTTGACCCAGCCCACCCGATCGCCCACTGGGATCTCGATCATGAGCCTCGACCATGCGGGCCCGTCCGACTCGCCCAATCCGGTATGGCCGGTGTTTTACTCGGGTCCGACGCTTTTTGCAGGACGATCGGCGGGCAGCGATCGGGCGCAGGAATGGTCCCCACTCGCCCTCGCTCAGCTCAGTTCGACTTTTTCTCTGCCAGGCCGAGCACACAGCGCAGGGCGAGACGGCGGGATCGCCTGGGGTGGGAGGCGGCGAGGGGCGCAGGCGGCGAGCATTCGCAGGTCCACGGGGTCCTGACGTCATGGAGGGGCGAAAGCACTCGAACTCGAACAGAGACGCGGGGAAAATGTTGTGGTGTCCGTGTCCGTGTACCGCGTCCGCGTCCGTGGCCGTCTGCCCTGCCCTGCCCTGCTTCCTCCCCTTCCTTTCCTGACAGGCAGTCATCATGGCGCGCCCTGGCCCCTCCCCGCCCATTTCGATTATTTTTCGCACCGCGTCCCCCGTCCGCACCCTCACCTTCTTCCTTCACGCGCCGTCCCCACTCCTCCCCCGTCCTCATCAGCTCGTCCGTCCTCCCTCCTCCGGCCACCAACACTCTCCCTCCCTCCTCCACCATCATGCACGGCCCTCCCCCACCCGCACCCGCCTCGCCCTCGCCCCCGTCGACAGACTCCGACCCCCACTCGGACGGCCCAGACAACCGCTTCTCAAAGGCCTCCTACGACTCCGCACCCTCCTCCTACCCCGCCTCCTCCACCCACCTCGTCCAGGACCGCTCCTTCTTTTCCTATCCCTCAATATCCTACCGCTTCACCGCCTTCTCCAGCAGCCCATCCCTATCCCTCGCCTCCGACTCGCCCTACCTCGGCCCTAGCAGACCACTGTCTCTCGGCGATCAGGTATGTCCCGCCCTCTTCGCCCCCTCCAAAATACCTCACGCCCGCCACACCTAGTACACGTTCTCTCCCGACCCCCAAAAGTGGGGAGCGGACCTCTCCCTCGACTACAAGGAAGAAGACGACGATCTGCACACGCCGGAGCCCGCCCCACAAGGCAAAGGCAAATGGATCGAGCACGACAGCCATGTGTTCTCCTGGCGCGGTATTGTCAATCTCGGCGCACTCCTCCTCCTCATCACTGGCATCCTCATCCTCTTGTGAGTCTCTTCCGCCTGTGGTCTCCCCCATTTCCCGTCCTACGCGCTGCTGCGCTCGACCCGACTTTCGCGTGTGCACGGCCGCGTCTTCAGGCGCCTCTCGGTCCCAATAGCGGGACCAGCCCGTCCCATGGACTGCGTCGTTTCCTTCGCGGCGTCGGCTATCCGCTGGCGAGCTGGATTCAGACCCGTTCGTGACGCCATCACAAGGTCACGATCATCGCCCGGGTTGGCTCCCTGTCCTTGTGAGCCTGTGGAGATGCTTTACGGTCCGGGCCAAACAGTCGGTCAATAGGTAGCATCTGCTGCGCCTCTGCGTTCAAACTGATGGATGGGAGGTGCCTGGCACATCTGATTGTATTGCCGTGGACGATGTTCGAGCAAGTTCGCGCGAGCGGGACGCACCCGCCGCTGTGGTTTCTCTGGCCTGTACGACCTGCGTGTATGCGCTCAATACTAACGCGTACACCACAGCGCCGGGTATCCCATGATAACCGCCCTTACCGACAGGCCTCTCAGCAGACTGGGAGCCTTCAACATCGGTGGCATAAACGCCTCCGGCCAGGTCAGTCTCCCGCTCTAAATGCTGCATTCATTTCCACTTTTAGCTTACCGTTACCGCCGTTCTATTTTAGGTACCTGATATTCCGGGACACCGCGCCTTGATTGACATCGACACGCCACGCGATGCATACACCAAGCAAGCGTGGCACGCTGGGGAGACTTACGAGCTAGTATTTTCCGACGAGTTCAACGTGGATGGGAGGACATTCTACCCTGGCGACGATCCTTACTGGGAAGCCGTGGACCTACACTATTGGGCGACAAACAACTTAGAATGGTATGATCCTGCGGCGGTTACGACACAGGACGGGAACCTGGTGATCACATTGGAGAAGAAGGAGACGCACAATCTACATTATCAAGGAGGTACGGTCATTTCCGCCGTGCACCCCCTCTAGGTCCGCTGACGGTGATAAACGGTTAATGGCAGGCATGATGACCTCGTGGAACAAGTTCTGTTTCACGGGCGGTTACATCGAGGCAAACGTCTCGCTTCCGGGCGTGAACAACATCGTCGGTCTATGGCCTGCCATCTGGACCATGGGGAACCTGGGCCGCGCGGGATACGGCGCATCGCTCGAAGGAATGGTACGTGATTCATCTCCACCATCTGTCAAATGCGCCCTGAACGCTATCTGTTATGCCTGAAACCTTGGCGAAACGACTTGACGCACCGCAGTGGCCTTACACCTACGATTCCTGCGATGTTGGCACGGTGATCAACCAGACCGTCAAGGGGGAGCCCGCGGCCGCCACCGTCGGCGGCGACACTGGGCACAACGGCATCCTGTCGTTCCTTCCAGGGCAGAGGCTCTCGCGGTGTACGTGCCCGGGCGAGAGCCACCCCGGTCCTAAGCACGGCGACGGTTCGTTCGTGGGCCGCGCCGCTCCGGAAATCGACATGTTCGAGGCGCAAATTACCGGGACGCCGCTCACGGCACAAGTGTCGCAGAGCGCACAATGGGCGGTGGGTGTTCCTTTTTAGAACGGGCGGCCCGTAGTACTCCCGCTCATTGCACCTTGTGCCCCGTCCACAGCCGTTCAACCACAGGTACGTGTGGCTGAACACGAGCGACAACGAGATCATCGCGGACCCCTCGATATCGTACCAGAACACGTTCATCGGCAGTGTGACGCAGCAGGCGACGTCCGTGGTGACCCAGACGGACCAAAACTGCTACGAGTACGACGCGGGGTGTTTCTCGATATACGGGTTCGAGTACAAGCCTGGATTCGAGGAGGGCGTAAGTCGCGGCTTGTTTTCGTGCGGTCGATGCCGAGAGACTTACGTTGCATCTCCCGGCCAGTACATCACCTGGATATCGAACAACAAGGTTTCGTGGACGCTGATGGGATCTGGACTGGGTCCCGATCCTCTTGTCGACATTCAAGAACGGCCTGTGCCGCCTGAGCCCATGGTGCGCCTCATGCCTTTTTACACGACATCACTATGCTGACGGCGCCGGCCGCACAGTACATCATCATGAACTTGGGCATGTCGCACAACTTCGGCGAGGTCGACGTGGACCACATCCCGTTCCCGGTGCACATGCGCGTCGACTACATCCGCGTGTACCAGCCGTCCAAGTCCGTGAACATCGGGTGCAGCCCGGACGACTATCCCACCGAGGCGTACATCAACCAGTACATCGAGGCGTACACGAATCCGAACCTCACGACGTGGCGGGACGACTTCCACCAGCCGTTCCCCAAGAACAGCTTCTTGGGTGAATGCTGAGGCCCTGGGGACACTCGATGCTTACCCCGCGGTCTCTTCGTGTTATATCGTGTGTTATATCGTGTGTACCATTATCGGCGGACGCTCGCTCGTTCGCTCGCAGGCGGAGCAGGCTGCCTTGGCACGCTCTGCGCTGCCCCGCCTGACGCCGAGCGTCCGAGACGTCTCTCCCCTGTACTACTAAAATGTCCCAACGTCCCCGTCGCCCCGTCGCACCTGCTTTCGCCACGTTCCACGTTCCACGTTAAACGCTCTCCGTTCCGCCCGCGCCCAAACTCCCCGCTGTCGACCCACATGTCCCCGCACGTCACCCCCCGCAGCCGCCGCTTTACGCCCTTGGCTGCTGCACTGGCACGCCACCCGCTCTCACCCCTGGCCGTGCCCCCGGGCCCCTGCCTCTCTTCAGGCTTCTTCGAGCATCCGCGCCTCGAGTCTGTCGTCCGCACACCACACATCGCATCTCCACCATCATCACTACCACCACCACCACCACCACCAACGCTCCGCGCACCCCCGGCGAGCAGGCTCTCCAGACGTTCTTTCATCCCGCTCTTTCACGCCTCAGCAGGCCTCAGGTCCCCGGTCCCCCAGTCCGCTCACACAACCTCAACCTCAACCTCCCTCCCCCCTCCCCCCTCCCCGCTGCCGCCGCCGCTTCGTTGCATTGTTGCATTGTCATAGACGATTCCATCCTCTTTTCGAGACCCAGAACTACTAAGCATGTTTGTCGGACATCCCTCCCTCCCCCCTCCCCCTTCCATCATCACGCACGCACACACGCATACACAATTTAATTAGTACGGACTGCATTTCACTTCTCCAGACCTCAGACCTCAGTCCTCCGTGCCTAGCTCAGACTGGCCAAGCCTGAGTGTCTCGTTGTGCACGTACGCTACGCGCGGTCGGTGACGGTAACCCGTCGGACACCGTCGTCGGCTCGAGCTCGGGCGGGGGCGCAGGCGCAGGCGCAGGTTTCAGACTTCTAGCTTCATGCAGCTTTAGATCTCGCAGCGGGGGAAATGGCACACACAGTGGGACGTAGAGGGGTCGCGATCGGAACCTCGCGAGGGCTGGCCATCTCCGGTCAGTCACTCAGGCATGCGGCTGCGGGGAGGCGGGTTGGCCTGTCGACGGTCCCGCGCTCGGACGGTCCGCTCGAGCACGGTGGGTACTCGCCACTGCGGCTCGCAGCGGGGTTAGCTAGCTATGGGCCGGGGCTTCCCCTACTAGGCATCCCCGCACGCGAGGCCCGTGGTAGTATGCATGCCGCTGCGCGTCGACGTTGGGCCCGGGAGCGCGGGCGGACGGGCGAGTCGCACGCGTGCACGCGTGTACGTATATATCATTACCGTATCTTATTCTTAATTGTTTCCACATACTTAGTTAGATCTAGCTCGAGGCTGCGGTGTATTAGGTCGACTTCGCGATAGGCCTAGGACGGCAATGCATATATACATATGGACTCCACGGCGCACGACGTTCGGATTGGTGCTACCCGGCAGCCAGTGGCGGTTGACGCGCTCTCAGCGATCCTGCGGCTGCGCTCGTTCATAACGAGCTACTTATATTATGTTCCACGGCTGTGGGGTCGCGGGATGTTACTGTGCAAGGCTCGCGGCTGTAAGTATGCGGGGGCGAGTGGGGGCATTCCCGTCGGATGTGGAGCTGGCGTTCCCACCTCAGCGAGGGCCCTATACACAACGAAAACGATTTCTCTGGCTGTTCAGTACAAGAGCGCATACACACACCTCTTAAATACGCCTACTGGTAACCACCCCGGGCCCTCCAAGCTGGCGCGGGACATCACGCCGCGCCCGCCTCCACGGGCCGCGCAAACGTCGTCGACGGCATGCGCGGCATGAACGAGCGGCGGTTCAGCACGAGCCCCTTGAGCGCGCGGATCTCGCGGCGCACCTCCTCCGCCTCGGGCGACAGCGGCACGTTCAGCCCGACCCCGACCCCGACGCCGGGCGCGCGCAGCCCGAGCGGCGCAGCGTACGTCTGCGTCGTGATGTAGCCCGTGAGGTCGGACAGCGCCTGGAACGTGTGCTGGAACTTGGGCTGCGGCGGGTTCGTGGCGGGCGCGGGCGCGGGGAGCGCGGCGGAGAGCGAGGTCAGCGAGGTGAGGAGTGCGGGCGGGGCGGGGGGTGAGGGAGCGGTGTACGTCCATACGGTGTCTGAGGACGGTGAGGGTGGGGGAGGGGAGGGCGACGAGCCTGGAGGTGCGGGCGGGAGGGGTGCGGGCTGGAAGATGGGCGTCGTCGTGAGCGTCTGCCAAAGCGTCTCCTGTGCGAGGGCGTCAGGAGTCAGAAGAGTCAAAAGTTGGAACGGCCGTCATCGTGACGTCGGGAGCATAGATGCAAGGACCCAGGGCCCCGGTGCGCACGTACCTCGAGCTCTGCGCCGCCGTCTGCGACCCACGGGAACGTCTCTTCGAGCATCCGGAAGAGCGCTGCGGAGGTCGCCTTGTGCGTGCCCTTGGCGCACTCCTGGATGGCGCAGCGGAGCAGGGTGATCGGCGATAGGTCCTTCTCGCCCGCGCTCGCTTCTGCGAGCTGAGCGAGGGTGCGGCAGGACCTGTACTTCGCGGGCTCGTGGAAGGGGTCAGGCTGGGGTAGGACGGCGAAGGTGGAGCGCTGTGCCGTCTTGAGATCGTCTAGCGAGTTCGTGAGGCGCTCAAGGTGGGTTTTGCGGTGGGTGCGGAGCGAGAGACGGGCTTGGTATGTCTGCGCGATCCTGGGGTATATGAATCGCTACAACGGACGTGTTAAGTGTTAGGAAATGGGATGTAAAGTGCGGTGGCAAGCGTACGAAATATACGAGGAGCAATGCCGCCGAGCCCCCTGCTATCCATGAGAAAGCCCGAAGCACATTGAGGAGTAAATGAGGTAGTCGCGATGGTGGTGGTTGGGGATACGTCCTTGGAGGAAGTAGTGGTGGGGGCGGGGGCTATGATGGGCTCAGCACAGGTGTCGTGCCACGAAAAAGCGGCACAACGTACCACCTCACGTAGTAGCCCTTCAACTTCGTCATTTGTCAATCCCTTCTCAGTGAGAAACCTCCGCTTCGCAATTAGGTCTTCATGCCTGACCTGCGGAGAATTGAGGAATGCCCGTGCGCGTTGTAGAAGCACCGAGCGGTCTTCTGGTACAGGCGCGACTGGATTAGTCTGAGGAGCCTCCACAGTCAGCTGTAGAGAAGTTTGAGCTGGCGGGAGGTCTGGGGCAGATTCTACGGGTGCCTGTGAGGTCGAGCCGGCCTGCGCTGGGGCTTTGTTCTCGTCTGCCATGGCGGAGGTGAGTATCGTGCAACAAGCCCAAAGGCGACGGGCGCTGGACACAGAGGATGGATGCGGGGTAGCCGGAGCCGGCAAGGGGGGCCGGAGAAGCCGGGGCACACCCGACGGGCGCTTTTGAAGTGCGTCGGTCGATCAGGGCGGCGCACGGCACAGTCGCCGCCTTGGTGCCGCCATCCACACAAATCCTTAGCCTATCTTGCCCGGGGTACCTATGGCGATTCTATTTAACGACTGAACCGAGTGCCATCATACGACCCATCCCTGTTGGTTTTTCGACGGTGTCTTCCCACTAGCAGAACAGGTTCAGCAGGCGCGAAAGCTTCAAAGCGGCCATGTCCGACATGAGGCTCAAACACGAGAAGCTCTCCGCAGTGCGCGACGCGGAGGCCCAAGTCGACAAACTTCCAAAGGAGCCGCGAACCTGGCGTCTGAAAGTGTCCATTGTTTTTGCCACCATATATGCGATCTATGTTCTTGCGGAAGGCTGCGTGCGTGAAGTAGCCCGGTTCGAGATCTGGGCCGTCAATGCGTTTGCTCGACAAGAAGGTCGACTCTCTCGCCAGGGCGTGGAAAATCTCTATATGTAAGTGCTAAATTTTCCAGTGGACTAGAAGGTAAGACAATTGAGATTATTGACCGGGGACATCCAGCTCTATACCTGACCCGTCGAGTGCCCGTTCAGCGTCGAGGAGGTACGCGACGCGCCCGCACATTGCAGGGTCTGCTGGAGATTTCGAAGCAGCCAAAGATCTGCTTCAGCTGTTCCAAGAAGAGTTTGGAATCGCACAGCCGGACGAAGCACCAATCTTCAACGCGGGATCGTATGCGTCTCGCGACGCGACGCTGGGTATCAATACTCTTGCGAAGCCAAACGCATGGATCGACACGTATTATCCACTCATGAACACGCCGCTCGACCATGCGTTGTCTGTCCTCGACGCAGACGGAAATACCATTTGGGAGGCCGAACTTGAAGAGGGTAGCGACCCTCGGGACCCCGACTCGGAGAAACACAAGGATGCAGTGCCGACGTTCCACGGTTTCAGTGCAGATGGCGAAGCCGAAGGGCCTCTGATCTACGTAAACTACGGCTTGAAGGAAGACTATGAGCAGGTTCTCGCCGCAGGCGGTAACTTTACCGGGAAGATTGTTCTCGCCAGATATGGAGGAAACTTCCGCGGGCTGAAGGTAACCACCACATCTTCACCTTGAGCCATATTTATGGGCTTTGCCATCCTGACCATGGTGTAGGTGCAAGCTGCAGAGGAACTCGGCGCCGCCGGGGTGCTCATGTACTCGGACACGCGCGACGATGGCCCGGTGACGGTAGAGAATGGCTATGAAGCATATCCCGCGGGTCCTGCACGCAACCCAAATTCCGTCCAGCGGGGGAGCGTGCAATACTTGTCTCTTTACCCGGGGGATCCCACCACTCCTGGCACGCCTGCATACCAGAACGCAACGCGCACAGAGGGCGAGAATATCCCAAAGATTCCTAGCCTTCCCATCTCCTGGGCGAATGCGCAGAGGCTACTGCGCGAAATTTCTAACGTGGGGCTTGAGGATGCGTTCAAGCTCGATGGAAAGACGAGCAAGCGTAACATCAAGTTGATCAATCATGGTAAGCCATTTACAACCCTATCAGCTGGACAGGCAGTCCTGAGGACAAACTTCGCGTAGTGAACACAAGGGTGATGCCGATTTGGAACACTATGGGTGTTATTCCGGGCCATATCAATAACGAGACGGTGATTATTGGAAACCATCGCGATGGTATGCTTTGGAGCATCTTGGCAGATAGGTGGGGGTACTGATTCTGGACCATAGCGTGGGTTATGGGTGCAGTGGATCCGACGTCGGGCACGGTTTCCCTTCATGAAGTCGTGCGCGGGTTCGGTGCTTTATTGAAGACGGGATGGAAGCCGTTGAGGAACATTGTTTTCGCAAGCTGGGACGCCGAAGAGGTGCGTCGTCGTTACTTCGCCGGATACGATCTTCTTACTGATAGATCGTTGTCGACTTATTCAGTATGGACTCATCGGTAGTACAGAGTGGGCAGAGGACTTTCCTGAGTGGATTTCTGAGAATGTGGTGGCTTATATCAACATCGGTGTGTCACTGCCTGGCATCATCGGAAGGTACTATTACTGACAAGAGTCGGCGATAGATGGCTCTGCGGCTGGATCTATCTGGCTCCCGACTGGTTCTCCCTCCTTGGCCCATTTAATCCGTAACGCCGCGCTCGATGTTGCACACCCCACCTCGCCGAACAAAACGCTCTGGGATGCGAGAGACGACGTGGGACCTTTCCACGGGCCCGCTAATAACGACTTCCCGGAGGGGCACCTTGCAAAGCGGGCGGCCGGGGAAGATGATATTGGTATCGCTCCGCTGGGTTCTGGGAGCGACTTCACGCCTTTCTTGCAGCGTCTAGGTGTGAGTACATCTAGAGAATACACATTCCGGAAATCAATCGCTAATAGCAGAGCTTAGGTCTCGAGTATGGATGAGAGCTTCAGCCTTACACCTACGGATGCTGCGTACCACTATCATTCTATATACGACTCTGAAACGTGGAAGGAGACGTACGCCGATCCCGGCTTCGAGAAACATGTAAGTAGTCCTGGATGAGGGGGCACTGGCGGGAAGTTCGTAAGTAATTTGAGCTGACATGCGTGGTATTCTAGGTCGCGGTGGCGAAGCACCTCGGCCTCGTTTTGTTGCGCCTGCTCGACTCGACGATCATCCCACTTAATACAACACATTATGCGTTAGAACTCGGCAAGTACTTGGACTGGTATGCATTTCCTACGTGATTTTTTGTATGGGCCTTGTATTTACGCTACGTAACTCAGTGTTGAAGAAACAGCGTCTTCACTCGGGCTCCCCATCGACCTTACACATCTTCACGAGTCCGTCGCACGCGTACAGGCCGCGAGCCGCGTGCTGGATGTAGAGAAGTCTGACGCGGCTTCCACGCTCGAAGACCTCCTACGCAAACTGCCTCCTCTAGGCTGCAAGCCATGCGGCGTCATTGGGTGGCTCAAGAGGCTGCTTGGCATTATCCGCGCGCTGCCCTACTACCACGAGTTGAAGGCGGCCGTACGGCGCGTGCAGCAGGTGAACAAGAAGATCATCGGCTTCGAGCGCGGCTTCATCTCCGAGGAGGGCCTGGAGGGGAGGGAGTGGTATAGGCATTTAGGTGTCGCTCCTGGAAAGTGGCTGGGTGCGTGTTCTTTTAGTTTAGCCTCGCGCTCGCGAACTGACTGAGCCATAGGATATGGTGCGACGACGCTTCCTGCGATCACGGAAGCATTGACCCTTGAGAAGAACGCCACGCTCGCCGAGCTAGAGTCTCAGCGGCTCGCTATGCTGCTAAATAAGCTAGCGAAATCATTGCAAGCTTAGGCGGACGTCGTTACTGGTACTTGCATTAATATGTGAGCTTTCGCCAGACAAGCGGGATAGGTGGGATGTTGTCTCACAGCCCCTACCAACTGCGAGAAGGGGGCAACAAACTAAGTGGGTGACTCGTCTGTCCCTGAGCGATCGCTCTGTACCTCAATCCGCCATGGATCTCATTTTAGGTGAGCAAATATGACGGGCGCATAATTGAAATGTTCGACACCTTGCGAGATCGCAGGCGTATCTGACTTGCAATTTGATTTTGCCACGGCCCGCAGCTGAGGTGTCCACTGAGAATATTTATGTACCCTGCGGAGTTGCATGTAACATCACCTTCTATCTGTTATACTGATTTTCCTAAGGATATCCCTATATCTACCGAGAACTGGCAGAAGTCTGTTTGTTCAACAAACACATAGCGGAGTGGAAGGGCGGGTGAGGTCTCTTGGGCGATCGCAACGAAACAGCCTGGGAGCACTGGGCGTCCTTGCCCTTGTCTACTGGCTCTACTCATCCGCCGACTGCTCCGTACGTACATTGACGGAACCGAAGATATAGACATACAAAGCCTCAGGTCGCTCAGGCTACAGAGGGGCGATCGACTCGCGTGAAGCAGTGGAAAAGCTCTATCTGTGAGAGGTCAGTATTTGATCGTCGGCCAAACGCGTTGACCAGATGTTTTCGGCGATTAGTTCCGTCCCGAGTCCAGCGAGTGCACGCAGGCGCACGCGCGGTATCGCGGCGCTACGGGACCCGCCCTCACACCGCAGGGACCCCCTCCAGCCTCGTATCCGCCTTGGATAGGCACTTGGGCGTTGCGTCCGATAGATCTCCGGGTAAGTACTTTGTAAGTTTCCTAGTTCATGACTTCATGTAGTAACCGTTAAAATATGTGGCACCACGATGGTAGGGTATAATACTGCAACGCTACGTACCCTGCAATCACGGAGGCGCTAAGGGTGAAGAGGAATGTGACGCTGGTGGAAAAGGAGGCATCGCGGCTGGCCGTGCTGTTGGACAGACTAGCGCAATTCCTTGAGAGTTGTCCGTAACCCGACGGTATACCTGGAGTTTCGTAGTGGCCATGCATAGCATGCGTACTACTCGAAGTCCTTGAACGCTAGCGCTGCAACCTGCCGGATAAATGCGGCGGGAACGAGCGCTGAGTCGGGATGCGGGCCGGAGAACGCGTCGAGACTCGACGCGCCGGAGAAGTCGCGGTCACGAGGACGATGACGCAACGGGTAAACGATTGGACGCGTATCGCGTATCGCGGCCAGGGACTCAGAGCCACACGGCAGAGTGGGCCCGACCGCGCAGCCACAGAAGACGTTATCCGGCCGGGGTGCGCGTAACTCCTGTTCCCAGGCCCGCGAGGCCAACTCCCAGCGTCGCAGTATACACTGCTGCTTGTACCCCATCCACCACCATCGGCAGTATTCCTCTCGCCGCTCACCATGGCGGAAAAACAGAACGAGAAGGCCGCCGCCGTTCCCCTCCTCGACCCCGAGGCCCAGGTTGCGCAAGCTCCTAAGCCTCGCAAGACCGTCAAGCAGCAGTTCAAGTTGCTGGGAACATGGCTCACAATCTACTTCTCGCTCAGGATGGCCATTTACATCGGCTGCTACTTCCTGCTGCCCGAAGACTATGCCAACTCCCGCTCTTCATGGGCTATGAATGCGCTCAGCCAGCTGCGCACCCCCGGCACAGATAAGGAAGAGCTCTACTTGTACGTTCATTGCAGCACTCTCGTGAGCCCGTCTTAACCCGACACATTCCAGGTCCGTCCCCGACCCCGCCAGTGCGCTGCTTGCCTCGCGCGAGTACGCGACGCACCCACACATCGCAGGCTCCACCGAGGACTTCGGCGACGCGAATGTCATCCTCAAGCTCTTCCAGACTCACTTTGGCATCGCCGCACCGCCAGAGCCGCCCGTCTTCCCCGCGGGCTCGTCCGCCTCCCGCGAGGCCACACTCGGCGTCGCGAAGCTGCACAAGCCCACGGCGTGGATTGATGTGTATTATCCCGTGATGAACACCCCGCTCGACCGCGCGCTCTCGATTCTCAGCAAGGATGGCGAGGAGGTCGAGTGGGACGCAGACCTGGTGGAGGACGGCGACCCTCGTGACCCTGAGGCGGCTGAGTATCGTGATGCCGTTCCGACGTTCCACGGGCTGAGCGCGGACGGTGTTGCGGAGGGCCAAGTCGTATACGTAAATTACGGACGCAAGGAGGACTATGACGAGATAATCGCTAAAGGCGGTAACTTGACTGGCAAGATTGTCCTCGCCCGCTATGGAGAGAACTTCCGTGGACTCAAGGTAAGTCTGCCTGTTTTAACCGGGCCTTCCTTGTCATTAAGGGGACGATTTCTGCAGATTAAGGGCGCTCAAGAGCTTGGCGCGGTCGGCGTGCTCATCTACACCGACCCGCGCGACGACGGTGCAGTGACCGTTGCGAACGGGTACGAGCCGTACCCCGCAGGCCCCGCGCGTAACCCGACGTCGGTCCAGCGTGGCAGCGTTCAGTTCCTCTCGCTTTACCCTGGCGACCCTACGACGCCGGGAACCCCCGCGTACGCCAATGCGACGCGCACGGAAGGCGAGAACATCCCGAAAACCCCCAGCTTGCCTATTTCGTGGGCCAACGCGGAGCGCCTCCTGGAAGAGATCGCCGGTGGCGATGCCCACTCTGCCTTTGCGCTCGACGGCCGGGCAAGCGAGAAGAAGATTAAGCTGGTCAACCATGGTGAGAATCGCGGCAAGCAAGCAGGCAATGTGCTAGCTAATACGTGGATCCAGTGAACACCCGTGTCATGCCCATCTGGAACACCATGGCGGCCATTCCTGGGCACATCAAGAACGAGACCGTCATTATCGGCTGTCACCGCGACGGTATGTATACAACGTACAAATTAGATCTTTCTGACATGTTCATGCTGAACGTGTCCATGTGTAGCCTGGGTTATGGGTGCCGCAGACCCTACCTCTGGCACTGTCTCCATACACGAGGTTGTACGCGGGTTCGGTACGCTGCTCAAGAGCGGCTGGAAGCCCCTTCGCAATGTCGTCTTCGCCAGCTGGGACGCCGAGGAGGTGAGTCCCCTCCTTATTCACCTCCGGCCCCACCTTAACCATTAACCTTCGGGCGTGTAGTACGGCCTCATCGGCAGCACCGAATGGGCAGAAGACTTCCCTGAGTGGATCACCGAGAACGTTGTGACGTACGTCAACCTCGACGTGTCCGTATCCGGAGCTCGGTGGGGAGCTCGCGGGTCGCCGTCCCTTGCGCATCTCATCCGCGGCGCGGCGCTCGCGGTGCCGCACCCGAGTGACCCCGCGCGCACGCTCTGGGACGCCCGTCAGGACGATGGGCCGTTTGCCGGCGCATTCGACGCGGAGTTCGCGGAGGTGTATGAGGAACGGGTGAAGGCGGAGCGTGTGGGCAAGGACGAGGTCGGGATCCCGCCGTTGGGCTCCGGGAGCGACTTTACGCCATTCTTGCAACGTCTTGGGGTGAGTGGATTTTTCTGTCGGAGGAATTGGGGTGGACAACATTAACGAGGAACAGGTCGCGAGTCTGGATCAGGGCTTCGGTGCAACGGCTCACGACGCGCCGTACCACTATCACTCGATCTACGACTCGCAGGCGTGGCAGGAGCGCTATGCGGATCCAGGATTCCTTCGCCACGTATGTCGTTAAGTCACCGTGCGATGTGTGCCATTTTGTGCTAATTTTGCGCCTTATACAGGTTGCGGTGGCTAAGCACCTAGGTCTCGTCGCTCTCCGTCTCGTCGACTCGATAATTCTCCCGCTCAACACCACACACTACGCGCTTGAACTCGACGACTACCTTGACAAGTACGTAACCGTTCCTCGCCTCGCCATCTTCCTTACTGACGCCTCCCACCGCTAAAGGGTGGAAGCCATCGCCTCCTCCGTACAAGCCGCCGCAGACTTCTCGGGGCTCCGCCGCTCCATCCGGCGCCTGCAAGCAGCGTCGCGCGCGCTCGACGCGGAGAAGGACGAGGCGGAGCGCAAGCTCCGCGAGCTCCTCGACCGCATCCCGCGGCGGCACGACGCGTACGGCGAGTCCGCCCCGTCCTCGCCGACGGGAGGCCTCCTCCCGGAGTGGCTCAAGCGCCTGCTCGAGATCGTCTTCGGGGGCGCGACGCAGGGTCCTGTGGGACGGTTCGTGAAGGCGGCGAAGCGCGTGCAGCGCGCGAACGCGAAGCTCGTCGCGTTCGAACGGGGATTTATACACGAAGACGGGATCAAGGAGCGGGAGTGGTACAGGCACTTGGGCGTTGCGCCCGGAAAGTGGCTCGGTGCGTTTTTGGCGTTTCTTCTTTGTTTCCATTCGGGTTCGTTCGGGGATGCTCTTCGCGGGGACGTGCTGCGCCTTCCTTGTCCTGTGTGTGCGGCGGGGAGCCTTTCGGCGCGTCTAGTACCCTCTGGCGCCCACTACAGAGAGCCGTTAAGGTGGTGCCCTCCCATCGCGTACGAGGCGGGAGACCGTGCCCATAGCTCGCGAAAAAGAATCCTCTCTGACCCGAGTCCGCCTTCGAAACCCCAGCGGATGCTAACGGAATGTACCCACGCAGGTTACGGCGCGACGACGCTGCCGTCGATCACGGAGGCGCTCACGTTCGAGCAGAACGCCACCCTGGCGGAACTGGAGGCGAGCCGGGTGTCGGCGCTTCTGGAGAAGCTCACGGAGACAATCAAGGTCTGAGAATATGAGCCCAGTCTGACTGAAAGCTTTACCTGTAAAGGGACGCTGGGGTTGGCCGTCGGGCAGTGTACAGTAATGTACTTTGCGCAGATGCTAGGGACAGGAAAGAATATCGAAAACGGTGTGGTTCCCCCGTTAGGTGCTTGAATACGTGTACTAGGTAGGAGCTCCGAGCATCCCCCCTTTTGGAGAACCAGTGTGGTCGATACATCGACGTTCAACGTTCAACACCGAATTTCTCGAGACCTGGTAGACGGTTGGGGACGCACTGGCATGAGCAAAAGGCAACTTAGGGCCACTGGCGCGTCTAGCCGAGACGCGAGAGCTCGGAGGAAGGGATCTGATGGCGGGATGACGTCACGCGTCGCACCGAGGACGGGCGGCCGTGGCTGCCTCTTGGTCTTTGCCGCCTGCGTCTGGGAAGCCGCCTCTCGACGCTCGCGTCCTCTACACGCAAAAATGTTCCCCGAAAACACATTCTGCGACCTTTCGCTCGCGAGGCGTCCCGTTGCGCCAACGGCATTCCCGGTTTCGCCTCTCCGACAACGTGCAGAGTCGGATCCTACCCAACACGACCGCCACCGCAAGACGTTCCACTCGTGATGTCACCCCAAGTCCAACGCGTCGATATGTATAAATACCGCCCTCCTCTTCGCCTTGGCCGATAATACCAGCTCCCCAGGCTTCAGACGACGCGCTGCAGACGCATATAGCCTCATCAACTGCCAGTGCGATATTCCAGCGACGAGCAATGGACCCCACCAACAAACCCAAAGGGCCTTCTCCCCACTATTCGCTATACCAGCGCGAAATGTTCAAACGCGGAGGGGAAACTGGTATCCTCCCTAGCTTCTCCGTTCATCCCGAGGAGCTCCAGGAGTCCACCAAGAAGAAGCTCAATGACCGCGGTTACTTCTACGCCAACTCCAACGCTGGCCTCGGGTGGACCGACAAGGCCAATAGGCAGGCATTTCCCCAATTCGAACCACTTCATGTTAGATGCTGACGACTTGAGCAGAGAGGCCTTCTATAGATGGCGCATCGTTCCTCGTGCTTGTGTGGACACCAATACTCGCGACCTAACCAGTACGCGCCTGTCGTTCAGCGTGGCAGACCGCCCACAATCACTCTAACATGACCTCGGCTCTCTCCAGCTACGATATTCGGACACAAGATCCCCGTCCCCATTATGTTTGCTCCTATTGGCATCAATAAACTGTATTCCCCCCTCGGCGAGCTCGTTCCTGCCCGTGTCGCCGGAGAGTTGGGCATCCCTGTCAGTTCGCTATCATGTCCACCAAAGGAACCGCTTCTCACCGTTTTGTCATCTTCAGTATTGCCTCTCGACGGCCGCCTCCCAGCCTATCGAGGATGTCGCTCGCGCCAATGACGAAGGAGCCTCCGCCAAGAACGAGAGTAACTCGGTGCATGAGTATAACGGTACGCCTAATATCGGTCTCTGAACCCTACGTAAGGATACCACGCCTCATATTCATTCGATAGGCCCTAATGGAGGCGACGCCAAGAGTCCCCGTTTCTTCCAGCTGTACATGGGACATGACGACGAGATCGTACGCTGTGCTCTTTCTTTCACTTTCGGTGACACCAATTAATAGTTCATGACGCCCCTGTAGACACTCTCATTGCTGAATCGTGCTTGGAAGGCTGGCTTCGACGTCGTGATGCTGACAACCGACACCTGGCAGCTCGGGTGGCGCCCTACCGATATTAACCTGGCCAACTACGTGTAAGCCTTACCCACTATACATGTGCGCTCGGGACGTGTGTTAAACCGATATTACCTTACAAAAGGTTTTACTACCCCGGCGCTGTTGGAAATGAGGTCGGCACGTCCGACCCCGCGTTTATGGAAAAGCACAAAGAGGACATCGAGAAAGACTCGGGCAAGTGGATCGATAGCAGCGTCTGGCACGGCAAGGCCCATACTTGGGACAAAGTCAAGTGGGTGGTCAACGAGGTGAGCCTCTTTCGTCGATATCCGGTGGCCAACTCATGTCTCGAGGCGCTGCTGACACTGGTACGGCAGTGGAAGAAGATCTCGGGTGGGCGTCCGTTCGTGATCAAAGGCATTCAGAGTGCAGCCGACGCGGAGCTCGCGCTCAACGCCGGGTGCGAGGGCATCGTCGTCACGAACCACGCCGGACGCCAAGTCGACGGCGCGGTCGGTAGTCTTGACGTCCTCCCCGAGATCGTCGAGGTCGTCGGGGACAGTACGTTACTTTCCTCTCCTCGAGTTTGCCCTTGGGTGTGCCTCGATTAATGACCTACGATGCACAGAGATGACGGTCCTCTTCGACTCGGGCATCCGCACGGGCGCGGACGTGTTCAAGGCGCTCGCGCTCGGCGCGCACGCCGTCATGGTCGGCCGTCTGTACGTGTGGGGGATGGCGCACGAGGGGGTGCACGGTTGCCGACATGTCATGAAGAGCCTGCTCGCGGACCTCGACATCACGACGACTGTCGCGGGGTACCGCTCGATCCGCGAGGATGTGTGGCGCAACAAGGACGCGCTGCGGTTCTGCGCGAGCGGGGTGCCCCCAGGCCCGGGCGAGCATGCGAAGCTCTGAGTGTGACCCGCAGAGGCTTTGGTCGGTTTGTATGATATATCATGTACCCGTGTATTGAATAACGACTCCCACCGCTTTTCACCATGCGCACCCTCGTTGTGAAGCTAAGAAGAGAATAAATACAAATAATACATCGTCCCAGTGGAAACTCCGAAACAGATGCTAAGAACGAACTACGGAGGCGGACTATGCCAAGTTCTTCCGTTTTCACGACACGACCCCTTCGAGAACGACTTACGCGGTTTTGAGATCATGGAGTGTGCCGAAGGGACGGCCTGCAACGTGCGATAGCACGAGGGGGAAACGTTTAGCATACAATGACACTTCCAGGCAGACCAGCGGGAAAGTGGACAAACCTGCACGGCAACACCACTGCCTGCCACGGCAGCGCCAACTCCCGCCACCGCCACCCCGTGAGGGCGCACCGTCGCATCAGACGAGACCGACGACCTCGCCCCACCGCTTCCCCCACTCGACCCACTCCTCGTACTGGCCGCGCTTCCCCTCATCCGCTCCCACGCCGGGCTCACTGCCTGACATCCCATCTCGCCTCCAGCCGCACCCTCTCCCCCACCTCCTCCGGTGTCCGTGTCGGCGGTGGCCCAGTCCCAGCCGGTGAGCGAGCGCCGACCGAGGTGGCTCGTGTGCAGGCCCGCGCGGAACTGCGTGCGCGAGTTGAGCGTGCGGAGGATGCCGAGCGTGTACACCTTGCCCGTGAGGATCGCGAAGAAGAGGTCGAGGTGCAGCGAGGGCGCCATGTGCACGTGCGGCGGGTGCGGTGCGGCGGCGGCCCCCGAGCCGGCGGTGGAGGTGGAGGTGGAGAGGGGGGAAGGGGAGGGGAAGGAAGGCGCGCCTGTGGCGTCGCGCACGCAGTAGATGATTGCGGAGAGGACCATGCAGGCCGTCGGGAGGGCGGCGGATTCGAAGGTGATGAAGATGATGTGGGTCAGGGTGCGGTCGAGGTGCTGGAGGCCTGTGCGGTTGCGCCAGAGGGAAACGGAGACTGCCGGGCAGGGTGGCCATATGAGCATAGTGTGAGGGATGGGGCCGGGAGAGGCTTACGGATGGTGGTGAGGGAGAGGGCCATGACGAGGGTGGAGTAGACCCAGAGGGGGTATGCGAACATGCTCGCGTGTAGGGGCTGTAAAGGTGTTGTTCATGAGGGATCGTGAGCAGTATAGGAAGTATGGGTCTCACGTCTCCGTAGCCGTTGTCTCTGCGAGGGCCAATGACCTGAGCGATTCTGATAGTCTGGTACATCCAGCAAGCAATGAGCTTTCGGCATTGATGAGTAAGATTGCACCTACGAGGACGACTGTCGCGACGACAGTGGTCAACAACAGTAGGCCCATAAAGATCAGTACTGCTATGCTCCGCTGGGTGATCTGTTGTGTAATTCGATTTGAGGACCTGACACGTATGAAACAACACCGAAAAGATCTTGGACGCACTCTATAACAGCGCCTGATGAGAAATGCTTCGCACAACGCGCATATAAGTGCATTGCATAGGAATTCGGTGCAGTGTAGTCGGCTGGTCCACTGGTAGCGGAAGTCAACACCGCGACGTTTGGTCGTGAACGTGTACATCGGGAGTACGTACCCAATGTTGACCATCGATCGTTTCGATCCATGTCTTGTAGCTCTCCAGGACGGTCTGTAACCTGGGTTTCTTGTGAGCGTGCATCTAACGAGAACGCCGTCTCACTGGGCCCTACTCACAACGAGAACAAGAGCAGGATCACGACGTAGACGCGCAACGCTACGGGGTCATCCTCCCATCTTTGGTAGAATTTCGTGCTCTTCGCAATAAATGGAATAAGAACGACAGACGCGTTACCAAACGGCGCTTTGCGTACCTGCGAGATAATAACACCTGTAACGTAAGCCCACATTGACTGTCAGCGTCAACGATTGCGAGCGAGTACTTCCTCGCCCCATGCGGCACACGTACCTTGGCACAGATATTGCAAAAACGCCTGGACAAGGATAGGCCCGGCGACGTTCTTGTTGGGCCTGCCATTAATCAGGCTCGAGGCCGTGCCATTAGTAGCGTTCATAACTCAGGCTCGGCGCGCGACGCCAGCAAGACCGTTTTCAGTCTTGGGGAGGGGTATGAAAGGCGGGGCGCGCGGTCGTCGAGTTCGTCGGCCAGCCCCCTTAAGGCCTTGACCAGCCTCTCCGAACGACATTTCCGTGAGCCAGCCGCACAGGCGCGAGATCATCGGCGGCGACGGGGATTCCGCTCTGGGCATGCGCGGGTGTGACTGAAATGCCGTGCGGGCGCTAAGCGCCGTACGGCGGGACTCCCATATACGGATTGTGTGGCTGGGCAAAAATGGAGTGGAGGGGCGGGAGTTTCGATCGAGGCCCCCGGCGTCGACGAGCCGTGGAGGGAAGCAGAATACAAATTTATTAGACCAGCACTCAGCAGCTAGAAGGGACGCGCCTGCGATACAATACAGACTAGCCAAGGGTACACCACCATAGAGCTGTAAAATACGACCAGAGGAGAGGTGTGTGGACGACGGACGAAAGCAAGGAGGATCTTATGCGGATGGAAAACAAGAAAGTAATTACGTAGGACGCGAGGGTCGGGAGGGGAACATGCCTATGTTTAGACTGGGTCAGAGTCGCCTTTAGCGCGTTTCTCGGCTGCTCTCAGGCTGTCTTTGAGGACCTCCCACCCACGTGGATGCACACTCTTACAGTGAGCGATGAGCTGCTCAGGTGTCGCACCCACGAAAGGGGTTGGTTGGTCCGACGTGTGGCCTTTCTGGAAGCGCGATCTGGGTAGGAACATCAGTACGCATATGCATGTTGGAGCGGTGTGTAAAGCCTTACATGCACATCGTGCACCATAGTTTGTCGCTATCCTCCTCATCTTCGTCAAAGTTGGCTTCTATGCAGTACTCCTCAAGCGTAGGTTGGTGATCTTCGGCCGCGTTATCGTCCGGGGCTTGTGGAGAAGTGTTCATAGGCTGATCCTGATCGTTTGTCGTGTTTGGTGATAACGCAGGTGAGTCGGCCGTAGGTATATGCTGAGCGAATGCCATGTACCGCGGTGGCGTGGGTACATGTCCATCGTGCGGATGAGAAGGGCCCATGATGGGTGGGGCAATATTTTGCGCAGGAGGAATAGGGTTGAATGGTGAAGGAGAAACATGCCCCGTCGTTGGAGGCCTCATCGAGGACGATGCAACGGGAGACGCTCTCTGTTCCACAGGGAGTTGGGAAGGAAGTCCACTCATCTCTGGCGTATGATCTGTTTTCCTACGTTTCCTAGACGCATTCTGCCCTTCAGCCTCATCGCCCGTGAGGTCTATTATAGCACCTGCAAGCGAACTTGGAGATGCCGTTTGGGGATGAGCAGGAATCATGTGTATACTTCGCACGGGTCCTGCTTTGGAAAGAGAGGCAGATCCGCTTGGGGAGGGTGCTGCAGACGCATTAGCAGTAGATGGTCGACTCGATGCCGGCGAAGCGATGTTCAGGCCGTTGAAGTTATGAATGGGGGACGCAGACGTAGAGCTTGGTCCCGCAGCGTTCAGAGGAATTGGACCCGATGGGCGCCGTTGGTGGGAAATGGTCGGGGGTGCTGAGGTTTGGAGAGGGGAAAGGTTGTGGGGTGTCATCCGAGGCGCCGGAAGAGGCTGTATTGGCCGGTGGCGCGTAACGAACTGCTGAAAATGTGATAATGTCTAAGTCACTTCGTCCTGCACAGATATTACTTTCCACGCTACCTGGGGAGGGGGCGGCCTTACAATATTTGCCGACGCTGGAGGGAGATAGCTGTTAAGAATAAACGATATGAACAGTGCAGGTGAGCGTACAGTGTTCTGGCACCATAGGCGAGGCGACCGGTGTCGAAACTACCCTCTGTTGGGGCACTTGTTGCATTGCACCGGAGGCAGCTCTCTCGTGGGCAGGCAGCACGAGCGCTGAAGGGACGAAACGTGATAGCTCTTGCCGCAGCAGTAGAATTTCGTTCAACCTGCATCACATCGGTCCCTTTGTACCTCCTTATACATCGGAGAAGAGATACGTACGCTGCGTGGAGCCTTCCGTTTAGCTCATCCCGCTCAGCCTTCAGCAGGCGAAGCACCTCTTGAGTATCGGCGTCGGCCCGTACACGCTGCTCATGGGGTATAGAGAGGGATTGGATGCGTCGATCTTGCTCTTGTATGAATTGTGCAAGGCTGCGGTTGTCCGAGTAGAGCTTCTGGTTATCGTTTCGGAGCAGCAGGCAATGCTTCTGCAGGTCCTGAAACTCCTGCAGAAGCGTGGGGTAATAGCCCATTTCCGCGAAGCACTTGTTCTGCGTCTGCGACATAATGGCCATGATCTCCGCATCAGGCTCTTCGGGCTGGTTAGACGACGTCCTACAGGGGAGATGTGGATCTGTCAAACTTTCTGCACACAACCGGGGCGCACCTTTCTGCCGAAGAAGGCGGAGGCGGAGGCGCCGGCGCCGACGCCCCACTGTCGACTTTCATGGCTTCGCTCATTGCGCGCGTGCTGCTCGCAGGACGAAGCTGCCCCGACGGTGGTGATGGTGGTGGTCGAGGAGAAGGCTGGCAACGCCGTCGCCGACTGCCAGAGCGCACCTGAAGAGAGTCGGGATTCGGTACCGCGTAAACACGATTCGCGACCCTGCGGTACGATCAGGGACCCCAGACACTCAACGACGACTATGACGTATCGGGAAACGCGTCCGCTCGGACCCCGGGATGATCATCAGGAGATATTTACACTGGAGATACGCCGCACTCGGCTTTTCGGATGCAGAGCAAAAATGCAGCCATGACGACTCGCACAACACCCGGCAGCGTCCAAAACTCGCTAAAAACCCCCCCCCCAAGATGTCATCGTATTCGACGAAGATGGGCAGACGTCCGCGGCCGATGTATGAGGTGTTATTACACTTGCTGAAGTAAGTCTATACAGTAAGGGAAGGTGTAGTGAACAACACGAAAACAAGCCGAGCCGGTAGTAGTGGTGCGCAGTGGTATCCCCCCGAAGTCGTAAGCATTGCACATATCAGTGTCCATGGTCTTGAAGACAGGTGCGAGCGACGCAGAGCAACATAAAAATCAAGTGTCCGGTAGCTCGAGTCCCCACAGACGACCGTAGCTCCGATCACACTTCCCACCCTCTGTCCGCAGCAGCGCCACGAGGCCCTCCAGCGCGCGTGTTCGGTACGCGCAGTCCAAACGATGGGAGACAGCCCATATCACGGATGGCAAAGTCGCAGCGCGACGCCTTCGAACACTAGTCGAACGCCGAGTGCGCCCGCAGAGAAAATCGAGGGCCGAGGCCCATCCCGCAGCGATAGCTCAGCTTGAGGAAGGCTCTGTGTGCACCACTGCCTCGTAATCCGGAGCGTTCTGGTATGGAGGTGGGGGCGGTCGCCAACGGCGCGCCTCAAGAGCTTGATTGAGGCGCTCCATCCGCTCGCGTTCCATCTCCCCCATCTCCCGCTCGAGCTGGTGTCGGCTCACGAGCGCGGCAATCCGATCCCGCGGCGGCGTCCTGCGCCAGACGATGTAGCACCGCGCCAGGCCGGCCAGGATCCCGAGTCCAATGATGCCTCCCAGAACCTCGAACGCGATCGCGATAGGCGGCTGGTCGTTTTCCGATGGCGGGGGAGGGTGGGGCCGAGGCTGAGGCGTCTGGCCGGGGGGTGGAGGGAAGTGGTGAGCGCTGAACGGCTGGCCGGGAGACGCGCTCCATGACAGATGGGAATGGGAGTGGTGTTGCGTAGGAGGGATGATGATGGAATGCGAAGTCGTGGTATGCGCACTGTCAGTGGCGGACTGTCTGTTGGAAAGGCCGGTCTGTGTTGCATCGTTGCTGCCAGCGACCCCTGGGCGGGGAGCAGTTGGGCGGGTTTGCGCCGCATTGCTAGTTGAGGACGGCGGAGAGGAACGGGTAGTAGACGTCAAAGAAGAAGACGTGGTCGAGGTGTCCTTTTCAGCAGGGACTGCGCAGGCGAGTCTGGATGTAGTCACCGTTGCTTTCAATATAGCCGAAAGGGGCTCGAGGGGCGGAGGACTCACTGTATCCAGGTCACGAGAGCAAAGAAGCATACGAATCCAACCCGCCAGCTGGACCGCATGTGCGAGCGAGCACCGCGTCCGTGCACCGTGCTGAAAAGACCCGGGAAAGGACCGCAGACAAAGGGAAGACACACGAGAGGGAGAGAAAGAGGGAAGAGAGTGTCAGCAAGCCTGGCGGAGCGGAGGAGGACGGCCAGGGCCAGGACTCATGGCATGGAAGAAGGAGGAGGAGATGGTCGCGGGGAGGAAGCTGTTTCCACAGGCCTGTATAGGGCCGCCATTGCCGCCGGGAGTGTGCCTAAAATACCCAGCAGACGCGACGGTAGCAGTCCAGAGTGAGAAGGGGGCGCCGGCCATCGCGTCACGGTCACGCCCCGCATCGTGGCTGTGCCTAGGCCCCCTCCTCCGCCTCTCATTCGTCCTTCGTCCGACCCGGCCAGTAACGCCCGTTGTTTTCGATCCGCCACCAATCCGCCCTCGCGCGGTCGCCCACGGTCGCGCGTCCTCCAGCCCTCCCCCGGTCCCCAAGCGCAGTCCTCGGTGATTCCATCTCTCTCTCTCCGCGCCTGTAATTTTATTACCATGCGTCCCAAAGACCTCACCGCGATAACGGTGAGAGCATATAGGAAGATTGTCCGACATCACTGTCCGACCTGTCCGATAGTGCCTCGCTGTCTCTGATGAACTGTGTATATGCGTGGAAGACGCGTGCAAGTCCTAAAAACTCTCTAACACAGTATAACGTGCGTGGCAGCTTTCCTGCCGGTCGTTCGACCATCTCGCTCATTCGATGCAAAATCGGTAGCGATCCGATCTCCGCTAGCAATGGCCTGGTACTAAACGGATATGCCGGCGTCGTGGGGATTGTCTTCACTCCTCTGAAGTCTTGGCTGAATGCTGGGTGGCTCCACTTGAACGTCTACCTCAAACAACCTCTGGTCTTGGATCTTTCCCCAACTGTTCATCCTCGAACGATTCACCCAGCCAACCATATACTACGGCTCTCGCTGCGCAGTGGCGCCAACGCCAGTGGATATCCAAGCCGCTCGGCCTCGCCTTCCGGGCGGGATAGTCCATCACGAGCAAACCACCGTAGCTTATAAAGTTCTTTAAATTTGCAAGCCTTCCGCTCTTCGATTGTCAGGTAACTCATTTTCATCGCGATCTCTACTTGTGCGGTGTTGATTAGCCCCCAAGGCTTTACTGTCTATCATGGCGCTCTCATACGGCTTACACGGAGGGGCTCGACAACATTTCGATATTCCAATCCTGTGCTCCGAATTCGAGAACGCTACCAGCCAGCGTCCGACCGCAGCATGTCGCCCATGCTGTACTATAACGGCCTTTAAACGCCTCGACAGAAAGTGACTGCGCAGCGCTTCTACTGAGGGACAGTCCTCTGTTCATGCTCCGTATTCGGTTGTGTCTCCGGTGCGCGCCCACATAATAGATCTCACGATCCTGTTCCTCCGTGTCTGACGTCGCAAGCCAACCCTGGGTGTACGTTGTGGCGGACCTGATAGTGGATAACGACTCGCTGGCTGCGCCTGCCCGCGACAATCACCATCCATGTACATGCGCAGCGGCCGCGCCACCCGCAACATACTAGTACGACAAATATCACGGCGGTGCGGATGTGACTACAAGGTGATTCCAGGATTTTATGGCCCATGGTACGGTCTTACGATCCTCAACTCAGGGCGAGCTCCTCAGTGGGCTAGTACGAGTCCTGCCGCCAATCACAATGTTCCATTGAGATAACACCGCGGCGGGGATCAGCCATGACCTTGTGGCGAGGGCGCTTCCAATTGACTGTACATTGTCCCCCTCTGCTGTAAAACTGTGCCGACAACCCTGCGTATTGCCGGTGATTATACGACATACTATGTACCCGTCTCACCGCTACCAGCTAGCACCTTTTGAGAGCCCGAAAGGGTGTTGCTGGGCCCACTGTTGGCCCACTGTGACTCTGTGACCCCAGGAGCCGGATCCATCGCTTACCAGAGTGTTGTTTTCGGACCGAAGGATCCCACCTCGCCGCAACGGGGGCGTCTATCTTGTTATTCGATGTCTTGCCGATCACACAGCGTGAACACCCGGAAAGCTGTCGTGCGTTGTAGATCTTGTCCTGAAGTTGATCCGCCACGATATATATACTCACGTTGAATCGAACATAGGAATCGATGCCATCTTTCCCGTCGGACATCCATCCTCATCAGTCTGGGGCACCTTCCTCCCCCCCACTTCCCTTCCTGAACCCACATGAAGTCTCCCGTACTATTTCTCAACTCTCTTTGCATAAGCTTTGGACACGGCGACCTGCTGCGAGGTGATTGATACCCAACTCCCCGCGCACTCCGACTATGTTTTCCGCTTCGCGACGCCCTTGTCGTCAAATTTAGAAAGTTCGGGCATGTATCCCCTTGCACGAAAACGTGGTTTCGCGGAGTTCACGCGACCTGCAAATCCTCGAGGCTCGTCAGGACTCATCCGAATGGCAACGGGTCTATCACCCTGGAAATTCGATCTCGCATTGTCGCATACCTGGGCCGCAGGCTTGTCAGACTAGAACAATGTGCAGCTACTGAAACGGTGCATGTCCTCTCGACTATGTACATCCTCTCATCTCTTCGGATTGCCACTTTCTAAGCGCCGAAGGCCAGTCTTTCAAGATTCCCGCCGCACACCGCTATGCATCGCGCGAGACGCATCACCGGTGCATGTCCAACCAACGCTACGTGCCCATCTGTCATAGCTCTCTGCGGCGTCAACAGAACGCTGTCTACTGTGGCAAACTTCTCAGCTTGCGCCACGGCTGCATTCAATGAGTTGTTTCCTCTGTACCTTACGGCACGCTCATTCCTTAAATGTCGGACTTTTCTTAAACATCATCGGCAGTGCTCCCGACACGAATCAAATCTTCGCGAGGAATTTTTGCCCTCCCGAGGTATCGGGAGGGCTTCGTGAGGCCTCTCGAGGCCTCCCGAGGACTCCAGATTAGCCCAAATTTGCCGCAAACTTCCCTCTAGATGGCCTCTGGATGCCCTCTTGAGGCAGTTCCGAGAGAAAAGGCCTCCCGAGGACCCTTAGATTTTTCCGACATACGGTTCAGCGCAATCCTTATACTTCATTAGAGTGCATCGGTGCCTGCAGCGCCGCCTGAGTACTACGCGGCCGCTACAGAGCGCTCCGAGTAAGTTTCGGCGGCGCTTAGTGCCCCCATTATAGCTAAGTAAGTTCAGTATGAGGTGATCATTAAACGCAAATACCGCATAGGTATCGGGTTTGTATGCATGTATGTGGCGGAGGCGTGCAGCAGTCGCTAACATACTGTGATATCAGTCACTGCTTCAACTACAATATCGCATGCACGATCGCGAAAACTCGCGATGATGACTATTGCATGACACTCCTGCATGACCAGGGCGGCCGATCGGCTTACTATGGTTGGACGTTGGACCGTCGTGCTCCGGCGTGGATCTCTTCGCAGCGCTAGCATCTGCTAGTGTGTGGGTGAGTGTATTTTGAGAGCATTCCCCACAACTGCGTGCACTAAGCTTGTGGCGGCTGGTGGCGGACATGTTTGGCACGAAAGTCGACTTGCAGTACCGCGGGATGGTGGCAAATGCGTGGTTTTCGGAGTGGGACGGAGGGTGGAGGCGCCTGTGGGGCGTGTGATTACGTGAAAGCGTCGGGCGAGGGAAAGCCTATTTTCCGGCGTGCTCCTGGGCCTGAAACGGAAACGGCTTCAGGATGTTTCTTGCGTATGCGCCGGTCCACCGCGTCCTCTGCTCACGCCCGGTGACTCCTGCTTATATATATACCACCGCCTCCCCCACCGGACACTGTTGCCACACCTTGCTTCGCGCCCGCAGCTAGAACCCAGCCTGTCTCCAGCAACCCATAGACTAGCTCCGCCCCTGGACCCCACCCTCCTTCAGGACCACCACAAACAGCATCACTTGCTGCTAGAGCTACCGAGATGTCTCACCACGATCACTCGCGCATCGAAGACTCGCTCGCAGATCTCGCCCTGCTCGATATGCTCACCGCACCGGCCCCGCCGTCCGCGGCGGACCTGGCGGGCAATGCGGGGAAGAAGAAGCACGCCTACAAGCGTAGAGACGCCGACCTCGACCCTCTTCTCCTCGCTGCCGCGGCCTCATACGGGCACGTCACCCGCAACCACTATGCACACGACTTTTACCCAGCCGTGGGCGACCCCCGCGCGGAGGGTGCGTACGACTGGACGAAATGGCAGCCCGAGGACCCCGCCGCCCGGCAGGAACGCAAGCCCAGGCTGAAGTACGTCAGTAGGCAGGCGCCGCGTTCCCAGAAGGCGAAGGAGGGGAAGGAAAACGACTCGGAGAGGGCAGCGGCGGAGCCCCTGCGGTGCGCAGACAACCTCTCTCTGTCACCGTCGAAACCTGCGCTGCCGAGCGTTGCGTCCTCCTCAACTGCACCGACTCGCCTTCCTCCAAGTGCCGAGCTCGATGTAAAGTGTATGGCCCGCACGCGTGTGCCGACTCCCCACGGACCGATATTCCTGCATCTCTACCACAATAACAGGGACAACAAGGAGCACCTCGCCATCGTTTTTGACCCTGCGCAGCTCCAGGAAGAAGATGTAGGGCTTGCGCCCCCCATCCGTAGCAGGACGTTGGATGCAGTATGGTCGAAGAACGAGACCGAGATGGATCGCATAACGCGGGGAGCATATGTCGGCCGTCTGTCCCCAAAATCGCAGACACCATCGAGACCAGGACAACAGCGGACCGACGTACCCAGCTCGGACATGATTCCCTCGCCCCTCGTGCGCATACACTCTGAATGCTTCACGGGCGAGACCATCGGCAGCATGCGTTGCGATTGCGGCGAGCAGCTTGACGAGGCCATCCGCCAGATCTCGCAACCCATCACCATCCCGTCTCCTTCCGATCCCTCGAGATCGGTCACTATCCCTGGACGAGGGGCGGTCATCTACATGCGGCAGGAGGGCCGGGGTATCGGTCTCCTATCCAAAATCCGCGCATACAATCTGCAGGACCTTGGGCACGACACCGTCACTGCGAACCTGATGCTCGGCCATCAGGCTGACGAGCGAGGATACGCCATTGCTGGGGCGATTCTCCGTGACCTTGGGCTTGGCGGAGATAGCGCGGAGGGCATACGGCTGTTGACGAACAACCCGGACAAGCTGCAGGCGTTGGAGAAAGAAGGCATCCGGATTGTCGAGCGTGTCCCGATGATTCCTCGGTCGTGGCAGCGGCGCCAGCACAAGCACGAGTCGGACGACGTCCGGGTGCATGTGCACGATGAGGAGGAGCGGGAGAAGGGGGTCACGATGATTGGGACGGGCGAGGTGTACGGAGAGGACCTGGACAAGTACCTGCGGACGAAAGTGTTGCGCATGGGACACATGTTGCCCCTGCTGTCAGACGTCTCGGAGATTTAAACGGGGCTATCTATTGGTTTCTAGCTAGAAGATGTACTGGGTAATGTAGTTTACAAATGTAGAGACAGCGTGTAGACGTGCTGTATGTACTCGTGCGCAGCTTGCTATACCGTACACCATGCCGGTCCGAGAATCTTGCAGCGAGGAGGCGATGCCGCCGGCCAGATCCACCCGGCGCTTCACATTGCTCGCTGTCCGGGCTCCCAGTTGCCACCTGCGCCTTGACGGTGTACCCTCACCTCCGCTCGCCTGCCCCGTCGTCCATCCGTAGTCATGTCCTTGATTGACCCCCTCGCCGTTCCAAACTTCCCGCAAGACGAGCCTCCTTGGCCAACAACGCCTCATAGCCCGAACGAACCCATACCTAACCTGCCTAGGCCTTCGCCAAACCACCACGAGCCCCGCGGACCCCCCGCTGGTCTGTATGGAAAGGAGCCACAGATATACGGACAACCGGAGCCTGGCCTCATCTCACCTCGCATCAACACCTCGTCTAACGGGGTACCGTTCGAGAAGAAGGAGCCGTATCTGCGCGTGAGGATCACGTCGCTCGACCGGAACAGGCGGGACGTCCTCATTAAACTGGATGCGCAGGTGCGGATATTCGCTCTAACGCTCCAGCGCCATAAAATGACGGCTCTCTGCCCGTGCTCCCCCTGACATGCGCGCGTTCGCATCGTCCCGATAGACGAATCTGTCGAACTTCACGGGGACGACGTACCGCAATGTCTCGCGTTCCTACGTCGAGTTCCAGCAGTTCTATGAAGCCGTCATCCAAAACAACCCACAGACGATCGTGCCCGCGCTCCCGCTGCCACGCACGTCCGCGCCGACGGACGAGGAAGATGACCGGCTCGTGAAGATTATGGTCCAGCGCTGGCTCACCCGCATCTGCGAGGACCCGATCCTGATCCACGAGGAGGAGCTCAGGTCGTTCATCGAGAGCGACTTCGGCTACCAGCCGACGCCGAACACGCGCAAGAAGGCGTCGGGCGGTTTCAGCCTCATTCGTCGCGGCGTGCCGGACGAAGACGAGGAACTTCAGAGAGCGCGGTTCGAACTCACGAAGTTGGAGGCTCAGTTCTTCGACGCTGCAAAGGCCATCGATAAGCTGGCCCGAGCCAGGAAAAGTACGTCTTTCAGTTGCTAGTGCCCTTTTACCGGGACTCATTCAATCTCCTCAGCCATTGCCGGTGTGAAGGCTGAAATGGGCAATAAGCTCGTGAATGTCTCAACGACAGAAGCCCATCCGCCTCTTGGCAATGCGATGGCAAAGATTGGGAGAGCATATCATAGCCTCGCCGACCTGGACCAGGCCCAGGGAATCAGCGAATGCGTTATCATTGGCGACTCGCTAGGTTATCAGGGGTTAAATGCGCGGTCGGCGAAGGAGACTCTGCAGCAGCGCACTGCTGTCTTGGAAGAATATCAAGCAGCAGTGAAAGCGACTATCTCCAAGAGGCGAAATATGGAACGCTTGAAGGCGAGTAGCAATATCAACCCTCAGCGGGTAGATGAGGCACTCGAAGAGATGGAAGAGGTTCGTCTTTGCCATATATGCGCTTATATTTCACTCTTCTAATGTCCTGCACTGGTAGGCAAACAAGTATGAACAAATCTTGGCACGCCGTGCTGAGGGCATTTCTCAGAATCTGCACCGGGCTCTGGAGAGGCACACTCGACTTGTCACCGAAGATGTCACTGCAGCGTTAGTCGAGCATGTCCGTTCAACAATCATGTATGAACGACAGCACCTGCGCGAGTTGGAGGCCCTCAGGCCGGACGTGAATGCCGCAAACCAGAAGCACGTTCCGCAGAAGCCCGTTAGTGCCCCTCGGCCTTCATACATTCCTCCTCTGGAAGATTTCTCGAAGCCCCCCATCCCACGCCCGGTATCTGGCCCCCCTACAAACGTACCGCGCGCACCTCCGCCAAGTGTCCCCCCTCTGAGCGCGTCTGCCTTCATCGGTGGTTCCTCCAATGGGCCATTGTCATCCGCCAGTGTACCTTCGCCCGTACGCGCCCCCCTACCACCTCAGTCCCCTGGAGCAGGACCCTCCTCATCACCAGCACCTTCACAATCTTCCTTCGCGCCGCCCCTCATGGATGGACCACCGCTTGGGGGACGTTTCGTAGATGGCACGAAGTCTATGTTTGTGAAGTCGCCATCATCGCCGCTCGCATCCTCGTCTACAGTCCCTACACCCGTGAAGAGTGTCGGGGCGCCCGGGCTTCCACCTGCGCCTCAGTCACCGACCCCTTCAATTACTCAAGCACTCAAGGCCTCGGTGGACCCCCTGTCTGCGTCATATTCGGGCCTACCTTCCACGACGCCCGCCGCTCCGCACCCACTTGCCGCGTCCGCATTCGTGCCGTCCGCAAGCTCGCCCCTTGCCAATGGCCGCTCAAACTCCGTGTCCGGCGCCCTCAACAACGATTTGGACCCGCTGGGGATGGTGAAGCCCGTGAACATGTCGGCATCGGTGCGGGTTCAGCCTACGAGGCCCAGGCTGGACGCACGGGAAGCTGCGAGCAAGCTCGCAAACATGTTCTGAGGAGGGATAGGGGCTGAGTGCGTTTTCAAGTTTCGCTTCGTGTGTCGGACAGGCTAGGCGCAGGCCGTTTAACGACATCCATATCCATCCGTATTTTGCGTTTGTATTCGCGCACACATGGGATAACACAACTAGCGCTATGGTTGTACCACGAACGATGGATTCAATGTGCGTCGCGTCGCGTTGATCAAGTGCAACTTCTCTTGTCGGCCGTAAACGAATTTCCAGCCTTCTGTCTCGGCATCCCAGCAGGCGTTTTCCTCTAATCTGAAACGAAGAGTCTCGTTCCGTTCGGGAACGAAGGAGTATGCGTATAGCTCGATGCTGTAATAAGTGTTCCGCAGGACCGGAAGCTCGCCGAGGACGGGGACGTATTCTAGAAGGTTTGTGAAACCTGGACGTTTTCGTGAGCTGGTATTCGCGATCGGCAATATGGGTTTCGACGAGCTTACCCATGACAGCCCCTGCTGAGTGGCCCCAGTCGCCGATTGGATGTGAGTATACTTGTCCCTCTATGCCTTCTGCTTTCATTTGGTCCAAAGACTCCTTCAAGATTTCATTCCCTGTTTTTCCGGCCTTCATCCTGGCCATTACGATGTCTTGCATCCGGTTGGCTTTCTCGATCCCTTCCTTCAACCCGGCAGGGGCATCAGCTTCTTTCTCTGAAGTCCGCAAGACGTAGGCCATATGTTGCACGTCAGTGTTGAGGCCCATCGCAGTGATGCCAAAGTCGACGTGCAGAAGGTCGCCCTCGTTGATGACGTCCTTTGTGCCGGCCCACCCGGGGAACGACTCGGGGGTGATGACTGATACACGCGGATGGTTCCATGTGGTGACATTCAGCAGGAGCATTGTCTCCCTGTACCACCACTCTACGTCCTGTTCATTCACGTTGTCAGCGATGCTACTCGTAATTTAGAAAAATAGTCGACCCGACCTCGGTGGTGGTGATACCAGGGGTGATGACCCGCTCACTAAAGGCCTCCTCGATCAACGCCCATGTGGTCTCCTGCAGCTTACGGTAGTACTCCAGCTGACCAGGTACACGCGCCGCGACAAGCTCAATACCCAACATAGGCTCGTTCACGGTCCGCTCGATCCAGTCCTCCCCAAGCTCCCGCGCGAGCACCTCGTACTCGCCGACGTGCAGCCCACCCCCGAATGCGACATCTTTGTCGGTGTTCAGCGCGATGCGCCGCGGGTCATATGCGCGAAGAATTGTGCGCAGCTCCGGCCAGACTGCGCCGGTGTTGTCAACCCAGCGTAGCGGATTGGGCTGCTCAGTGAGGGTGGAGGTGTTGGTGTGGAAGAGGAGGACAGTGCGCCTGTGTGGGGCGTACTCGGTCGCGTCTTTGACGGACCACCAAACAGTGTCTTCGGCGTATTCGCGCTGGCTGATCTGAGCGACAAGCCGTTATAAACTGTACTGCGGATGCGAAACCGAAGAGACGAACGAGCCATGCTTGAATACTGTACTTGTTCAGCAGTGCGGGTATCCTGGCTAGACGTTCGTCTCTCCATGCGTCCAGTATCGCTGCCTGTTCGCGGAGGGAAGGTAGGCGACGATACGCTGCGGGTCCGGAGGGATGCAGCTGCCCGTAGGTTTTTAGAAGGAACAAAAGCAGAAAAATGACCACATTGAACGAGATCATGATGGCGCCGTTCAACCCCAAGACATGATCATCTGAATCGCTTGGGGCTATCGTAACAAGTCCGCAAATGGTTCAGTGACTTCAAAGGCTTCCCGTGAGAGTGCCCGGTGCTGCTACACGTAGTGGATACATTATTTTGGGGCTACTTCTTCGGTTCATATCCGTCCCTCCAGATAACAGCCTACAACAGAGTCTTCAGGATCTCTACGATCTTATCCCCAATCTCCTGTGTCGTGACACTCCCGCCGAGGTCCGCCGTGCGGAGCTCGTGGCCACCCGCGGCCTTGTCATCGAGGGCCTTGCGTACGGCATCCTCAACCGCCTTCGCGTACCGCTCCAAGCCCAGGGAGTACCGGAGGAGCATTGCGGCGCTCAGGATAGTGCCGACAGGGTTAGCAATGCCCTTGCCGGCGATGTCCGGCGCAGAGCCGTGAATGGGCTCGTACAATCCAGGCGTGGACTTGAATCCGGGCGAGAGAGCGTCTGTTACCGACGGCGCACCCGCAAGGGATGCCGACGGAAGGAGGCCCAGGGACCCAGGGATGACGCTGGACTCGTCAGAAAGACTGAATGGACATAAAATTAGCACGGAGGCCTGGTGCAAGGCATGGAGGGCTCACATGTCGCCAAAGAGGTTCTCGGTGAGAATAACGCCGTTTAGCTTCCGCGGGTTCGCGACGATAACCATCGCCGCCGAGTCGACAAGGTTATGGTCGAGCGTTAGCTGCGGGTACTCGGCTTGGAGCGTCTCGGTGACGACCTTACGCCAGAGGCGCGAGCTCGCGAGCACGTTCGCCTTGTCGATGGAGTGAATCGGGAGCGGGGGGCTCGACGCGAGCGCGATCTGTGCTGCGACACGGGTGATGCGCTGCACCTCGGGTACGCTGTAGATCATCGTGTCCCATGCAGACTCTGGGTCGGGGCCGACGCTGTGCTCCTTGTGCGCGCCGAAGTACGCGCCGCCAATGAGTTCGCGCACGACAATGATGTCTACACCCTCAGCGACGGACGGCTTCAGGGGGGAGTGCGCGAGAAGAGACTTGGAGGCAAAATTGGCGGGGCGGATGTTTCCGTATAGTCCGAGCGCCTTGCGAAGGGCAAGGAGGCCAGGCTCGGGGCGCACCTTGGCGTCGACGCCCCACTTAGGCCCGCCGATGGCGCCTATCGAACGTGGTGAGTTGAAGAATTTGAATGGGCGTACGTTGAGAGTTACCTAGGAGGATTGCATCGGCCTCTTGACACGCCTTGAGAGTGGATGCGGGGAGGGGCTCTCCGACGGTGTCAATGGCGGCACCGCCAAAGTCGTAGGTCTCGAGCTTGATCTCGATGTCCGGCGTCGCTGCAGAGATTACCTCCAGGACGCGCACCGCCTGCGCAACGACCTCAGGGCCTTGAGAGAGGAACAGATGAGTTTCGCTGGGCTCTATAGGCAATTACTGAAGAACGTGCCGATGCCATCTCCGGGAAGGACCACAATGCGGAAACTGTGCATGTCTGTGAGTTTGTGCGATCTGGGCGAGGCGCGAGGTGCACGCACATCTTCTGTGGCATTTCTTATAACGCAACGCGCGAGAAGAGGAGATATTTACAGACTGAGAAGCAGCAGGCCGTACTAAGCACGGTGAAAGTGACTCGAGCCAGAAATTCGGACGGCAGTCCGACCCGCGGGGTACGCCTGGTACGCCGCGGTCATTCCACCCAATAGACGCCCATAGCACGAATCGGATCTCCCGCCTCGATCGCCCCCGATCGCGATCTATAGAGAGCACTTGCGCCTCCACGTGATCGCATATTTTCCTCCTCTCCTCTCGTCTGCCATGGCCGCCTCGACATCCTCGGCAGCGCTGAACGCCTCAAAACCGGCATGCAAGCACCTTGTGCTCGATGCAGGACCTCTTTTGTCACTTTCGCCTCTTAGGGGACTGTCGGAGACGTATTATACTGTGCCACAAGTTTTGGACGAGCTGAAGGACAAGCGGGCGCGGGAACACTTCGAACGTCTTGGATTATCTGCAGGTGTGAGGATCGAGGTAAAAGCGCCATCCACTGCATCGGTTGCGCACGGTGAGTGCGGTGAAGGCATCCGTGTGGGATATGCTGAAGTGCGACGTAGTAATTCAGTGGGCTAAGAAGACGGGAGACTATGCCGTCCTCTCGCATCCCGATCTGTGTGTTCTCGCCTTGACCTACGAGCTGGACGAGCTGGAGAAGGCCATCGGCGAAAAGGATACTCCGGCTACAGAGCGTGCAGAAGAAAGCGGTGAGACGGAGACGAAGGAAAAAGACAAGGACGTTGTGAGCGAGGCGCCTGAGGCGGCGGCGGAGGCGCATCCGGAGGTCGACGTCGATGGGCTGGTGGAAGAGGTCAACTCAAACCCCGACGACGTACCGCCCCCTTCAGAATCTGAAGAGGATGAAGAGGATCTCTCTGAGGATCTGCAAGAGAAGGAACCTCTGGACGTAGAACTGCAACCTGTTTCAGACGAAACGACACCACTCGAGCTTACCCCTACATCCACTCATCCTCCTGACGCTACCTCTGCCCTTCTCTCCGAACGCCCTCCCGTCGAGGACACTCCTATATATGACGACCCCTCAGACGAAGATGATGGTGAAGGCGAGTGGATCACTCCCTCAAATGTTGCGCTCCACAAGTCTCGCGCCCTGGACCTCCTTCCAACCGCAGACAGCGGCAAGAAGGGAAAGAAGCAGCAGGAAACTATCATTGTGGGCTGCATGACTGCGGATTTTGCCATGCAGAATGTGCTGCTGCAGATGGGTCTTGGCTTGGTTGGTGTAGAGGGCAAGCGCATTGAGCGGGTGAAGAGCTGGGTCCTAAGATGCCATGCCTGCTTCAAGTGTGTCCCACAATAAGCTCCCCTGTCTATTGCTCACGCGGATCATTGGCGTATAGAATCTGCAAAGACGCATCAAGGAAATTCTGCCCTGCATGCGGAAACCCGTCGCTCCTTCGCGCATCCGTCACGATTTCCTCACCGAATGCAGGCCCGAACACGCCTGCGATGCAGGTCCATCTCAAGAAGAATTTCCAGTTCAAGACCCGCGGCACGATTTTCTCGATCCCAGCACCCAAGCCCGGATCCGCGAAGACCGGTCCCGGCGAGGGCCTGATCTTGCGCGAGGACCAGACAGCATGGATGCGTGCAAAGAAGCGCGCGGATGGCAAGCGCGAGAGGGAGGAGAAACGCATGCTCAACGCAGCTAGCAAGAGTGCAGAGGCTGGCCAGGGCGGCACGGTTGTGAGCAGCTGGATGGACCCCGACTGGGTACCGGAGATCATGAGCGTTGGCGCAGGTGGAAAAGGGCGGAGTACACGCGCGAGGGGGTACGACGGGGACATGCCTGTCATAGGGTATGGGCGCAAGAACCCGAACGAGCGAAGAAAAAAGAAGTAAACGCAGAACTCACCTGTGTGGATTGGCGAGTACGCACGCCGGGGAGGTCAGATAGAGGTATCATCCTGGAGATTCTTGCTTGTAATACAATGTTGTACGACGTACTTCCGCCCACGCGCATACACTCTACTGCGTACCCAGACTGCGGTTCATGAAGCGACGCTTTTGGAACGACATCCACCACTTGCTCGGTTTGCCGGTGCCGTCTGCGTAGAGTTTCTCGATGAGACGTGCCGCAAGCTCTTGCCGGACCTGAGTGAGATATCCCCTGAGGTACTCTACCGCCGGGAGTGGGTACACAAATGCATATGCGCTGGTTTTAAGGCTACTCACCAGCTTCAGAGCGGCTTGGAGGCGGCGCATAGTGCGCATTGAGCGCAAAGGTGGCATCGCCTGGAATAGGGAAGTTGTCCACAGCGAGAGTGTTGAGCATCTTGCCGACCTCTATCTGGTTGGGGACGGTGCGCGCCGCACCGATCTTGGCGAGGCAGTCGGAGACGAAGAGGATGAGGATGATGAGGAGACGATCGGCGGGGCCTTTGATCTCGAAATTGCGGAAGAGTGAGTTGGCACGGAAGAGGTCGAGGGTCTCGTCAATGATGTCGGCCTCATTTGGGTCGGCTGCTAGTGCATGGCGTGTCAATATATCGTTGGAAAAGGCTGAGCAGGGGGGTACCTGAAGGAGCGGGGCCACGGAACTTGGTCTTGACTGGCAGGAGGGCAAGATTACCGACGAGGCGGGTGTCGGGGTACTCGTTGAAAGAAGAGTGATAGGCCTAGGGGTTCATTAGAGTCTACTTTTTCCGAAGAGCGGTCGCAATACTCACCGGCATGGTGAACGATGCGAATGAAGCGACTGCACCACAGACGCGCAGTATGGACGCGATGCGAGGTCGGCAACTCCCGAAAGGCCTTTCCCAATGCGTGAGGCGGGCGTCCTGATATGGACGTGGACGTCATGCTTAGGGCGCTTCCGGTGGCTTCAGGGTGCGGCGGTGGCTGCGATTGCTTCCTGGCTTCCGACGGTCGTCGCTCTCGTCGTTTTTTGTCTCGGCCCTCGCTGCGTCTCCTCGTGCCCGCTGTTTCTCTCTCCCGTACGGTTTCTGTGCGACAGGTTATTCTGGCTGTCGTGCCCGACCTTCGAGTGCTCCGCCACCATGCCTTCCAGCGCTGACCGTATCTCCACCCTTTCGGTGGTCTCACTCGACCCCTCGCCTGACACGGTGACCAGTGAGTTCAAGCGTCCCAGTTCGTTTGTGTTTGTGTTGAGGTTAGCGCAGGTCTTATAAGACGCGTGAAGGTCATGACCTTGAAGTTGTTGCCCGTCGAAGTTCCACCGGACAGCATTAGTGACCCCACCAGTCGTGTTATTACCCCTCAGGTCATCAATGCCTTCATTGACGCGGCAGGAGACTTCATGGAGGCAGTAAGTCGGTTGTATGATTCTTCAAATGCGACTGTTTAACTCGTTCTTCTGGTATAACAAATAGTTGCCCTACTGCCTCCTGCGCGCCCGGAGAGAATTCATCTGGGACGCTAACCACAACCCCGCCGATTATGGAGAGAATTTTTGTAGAGGTGAAAGGTTATTTCCAGTCCTGCATAATAGCGTGGTTCTTACTGTCCCGAAGCCACTGCATGCGAGGTCCTTGCTCGTCGAGTCGTTCATCAAGCGCCCCCAGAACAGATATCCGCAATCATGGCTTCTCGTTTCTGCCACCGGGAAATCGACGGAGATGAGAGTGGTAGATCCAGCGCACTGGAACTAGCCATTGACTCCCACTGGTATGTGTGATTCTCCGGAAGGATTGCCAGTGCTTGCACCCACCCAGTCTTGCAGTACCATCTTTCTCTCCTCGAGCGAGGCGCAGGATGGTCGGTAGTAATTAAAACAATTCTGGGCATAGACATCTCTAACACACAGATATTACAGTGGTCCAGGACTTGTGGTCGGGACGTACAGTGCAAGTATATGACAAAGACGGAGATATCAGTTGTAAGACCCCATGGCAAATGACCGGATTCGTGACAAACACTAACACTTCTCCAGTTGTCCCGTACGGTGACGTTCGCTACAATGGCTTCTGGAGTCACCTCAACCCTAGTCGCCTGGGCGTTCCGAGGTACCAGAACATATTCCGGATTACCGTGTGGTTCCTCTTTTTGTTCTCGTATTCCCAAGCAGGTCAGTTTCCGGCGAACCCTCATTTCTTGCCTACTAGGCTGTGTGGTGATGGAATTGACCTGCAACTTTTTAGTCCGGGAACCTCTCGACAAGTTGGACCCAGACCATAGCGACCTTGATGGCTGGGAAATAGTGATGTATGTCCTGGCATTAGCATTCTCGTTGGAAGGTCAGTGCTGTGCGTACCTCCTAAATGTGCTCGACTCACGTATGTCACAGATCTGCATAAGGCATGTTCAATGGCTACCGAATGTGTTGACGAATACTGAACATACCGAGTATGCTCGCAGATTTTCAAAATCCTCACGTTGGTCTCATGGCGCGCGTTCGGATTTTGGCATGTCATCTCGTTCGTTACGGACTGCCTCTTGACGGCTGCGTTTATCGTGCGCTTGGCTGGAATTGCTTCAGTCGGGGATCAGTCCGCTTCTCTCCGTCTTCGCAGCTTCCAATGCCTGAGTTTTGCCGCGCCGCTTCTTTGGTGAGTCGCAAGCCATGGTCAGTTATGGTCCTATCGACGCTGAATCATCTTACGACAGGATGAGTGAGTATATGGTATCTCACACCGACTTACGAGACCACGGACTCACTAAACTGCAGAGTTGATCCCCATCTTCGATGGATATAAGTATGTTCTGTATACTTGCAGCAGGGTACGTACCGGCTGATGTGCCTGCGTTTAGGTTCGTGGGGACCATGCAGATTTGTGTGGCACGCATGCTCAAAGAGTCTGGATTCTTCTTCTGCGTACGTGCTAAATGCACTCTCATCCCCTCGTTGCCCTTACCCGTTTGGGGACTCACAGCTACTAGCACTTCTTGGCATCGGATTCTTGCAAGGATTATATGCTCTGGACGCTGCCGATGGGCGGACGGATCATCCCACAGAGGTAGGAACCTGAATTGTAATTGTCTAGGACGCCTGCTAAATATCGCCATCTTCACAGATCCTCAACGGTTTGATTCAGGCATTATTGCAGTACGCCTGACCACTTCACCGTCCAGTTGAAGTGTTGGCTACTCACGATTCTCTGGCAGGTCGCCCAATTATGAGATGTTTAGTCCCTCGTAAGTCGACGAGACAGGACAGGATGTACAGACTACTCAATGTTTCCCGAAGGCCACTTGGGTTGACTCTATACTATCTGTGAGCTCCAACCGGGTTGAATTGAGTGCGTCTGCCTGCGGGCACTAATGTGCACTCTGTTTACAGCTGGAACGTTGCCACGGCAGTCGTACTGCTCAATGTCCTCATTTCCCTTTTCTCGTCGGCATACGAGGACGTAAGTGGCTGTTACGTTCTACTGCGCTGCGTTATTCTAATTGCCATTTTGCGCCGCCTCACGTCGCGTCTTATAAATATAGGTGGTTGAGGACGCTGCAGCAGAGTACCTAACCTACTTCGCCGGCAAGGTCATTGGGATGGTTCGGGCACCGGACGAGTTCATTTACCCCCCGCCGCTGAACATATTGGAGATTTTCTTCATCGCGCCTTTCGAGTGAGTTGCCCACGTATCTTCTACCAACCTTTGTGCCTTGCTCATGAGGGCACGCAGGTTCTTCGTGAGCGAAAAAGCCTATGCCAAGGTGAGCTTCTGCTTCATCCCTAAGTTAGATTATAAGGCGTTAACACACATGACGCACCTAGATCAATCGCTACGTGATGCTTGTCGTGTTCTTCGTACCGTTGAGCGTGATCGCGCTGTACGAGGCACAGCTCGACCCGTCCAAGAATCGGTGGGTCAAGGACTGGTTCAGCTCGCCCGACGAGGGCGGTGAGGACGCGCCGCACTTCAAGGACCCCGAAGTCGATGGCACGGACGCGGCGCGCGGGCTCAGAATTAGTAAGAAGCCGTTCAGGGAACTCGTCGCGGCGTTCCCGGACACTACACATGTGAGTATCGTGCTGTCTTCTTCGTAGGATAATGGATAGAATGGCACACTGACATGGTGTGTGCGTGCAGTCGAGCGAGGCGGTCATCATCTCAGAAGTGAAGGATCTCAAGGCAGAAATCATTGAGCTCAAGAAGATGATCGTAGAATTGAGCGCAAAGGTGGCCCAACGCTAATGGATGTGCACCTGCGGCGCTCAACCTTCCTATGTTGGGCCTATAAGAACAACGAATCGTGCGTACAGGACGCCGTCGAAACACGAACTTTTCATCTACGAACCTTCTGAAACATGACTACGAACGGCCTTTGCGTACCTTTGTGATCTTATCGCTGTAGCTTTTTTATGGGCGATCAGCGTGCTGTTGCACGGTTAGGAGTAAGTTATCTTGAATAGCGCTACAATTAGTGTACAATGGGTATACTCCAATACAGAGCGAGCGAACGTGCGCGCGTGCGTATGCGATGCGGTGTTGAGTTGGTTATGACGCAAACCTTGAATGTTATGTCTGATCCATGTTTTCATCGTGTGTTTCTTCAGGCGCGAGTCGTGTGAGGACGGCCATGCCGCGCACAAAGAAGGGGCGGATTTCATTGATCTCCATCGCGCACAGGTTGGGTAGCTACGAGAAGTATTCCAGGGAACGAGAAATAAGACAGATGCGGGACGTAGAGGTAGAAAGGCAGGGCGCACCATCAGCTCGTTGCGGTCAAGCTTGGACAGACCTTCTCGACTTTTTGCTTGACGCGCTTCGCGAATGTCTTTGAGGAGAGAACGAATCCTGTCTGGATTTTGAAGGTCATCGGACGCACTTCGGAGTCGTTGAGCTGCGGGGTTGACGAGAGATGGAGGTTTTTCGAAGTACGCACACGTCGAGTAGGATCTTGGCCACCTCTGCGAAACGAAATGGCATCTCACTGAAGCTAGGATCCGTAGTTTCGCGCATAAGACGCTCTTGAAGAAAGTCTTGGGAAGTCGAGTCAGATGACTTGCCGAAGTATTAGAAAGATTGTAGCGCAATACTTACCTACGTTAAGCCACACCGGAGGGACTACATGACACTTTTTCTTGAGCTTGAGGTTAGACGCCATCCATAGTGGAACCTTGCATTTCGTTGGCGGACGCAGTGGGCCATATGCACCCTAAAATCCAAGAGAGGCTAAGATGATTTTAAGATGCACAGGGAAACGCGGGCGCACGGAAATGAATGCGGTACGTTCCATGGACACAAGAGGGACAATCTCTACAAGCTGCTCCGAGGCGACGAGTTCGAGCTCAAGAGGTGTAATCGATGTCCTTAGTGAAGGAGGAAGAGCCATTTCGCGTTGCAAGGAGAAGCTCAAAGAACGAGCAGCGCAGAGCGGCTGCGGAGTGCGAGAGAGCAGAAAGCAGAGCTGAGACTGAGCCTCAGAGTGGTCACGGTCACGTGGTACGACGCGTGCCGCGTTTTGCCACGGTTTGTTTCCCGATCTGAGATCGTCCAGAGATCGCCCTCTGCTCCTCTCCGCCACCTGCTGCATCGTCCAGCCTCGTCCAAAACTCGTGTGCCCCGCCGCCCCGTCAATTGTATTCCCCTTCTCACCGTGCTGACGCTAGACATCTGGCTTTTGTGGGCAGGCGTCGTCGTATTCAGCCTGCTCACCCTCGTGTTCACCACCGGCATGTTGGGCACTCGCACCAAGCAAGTCTTCGCATATGGCCGGCGTGGTCACCGCATCGTCAATGTTTCGGATGACCATGACCGCCGAAACCCCAAAGAGACCGACACTGTAGACACCAGGCGTGAAAACGCCGCCCCACCCCCAGTAAAGGGCATCGAGGACTCGCCAATCTCGTATAAGGCGTCGGTGGTGCAGAAAGCCTCACAGGCGAAGAAGGGAAAGAAATCCCCTAGAATTGTCAAGCTCGGCATTGCAGACCGCATAAAGTCTAAACGTCACCCGCTCGGCTCCATCATTCCCAACGCCCCCTCTTCTCCAGCCATCCCACCGCCTCTCAGAGCCAAACGACGACAAACGGCCTCTAGGGCGACTCCCTTGACCCCTGCCTCCCCGATAGTGGATGTTGACATCGTCGTACTTGATGCACAAGGCCGGCGTTTAAGCCAAGAGAGGCGCATATCTCGTTCGGATGTCCCCGCCAACATCTTGGCTGCCGTTCCTGCCAAACCCAAGATCCCTGTCCGTTCAAGGGGGACGGACTATGATGAGCCCATCGTCATTACAGACTCTGGAACCACCCAAGATGTCATGCCTATAGCTAGGCCTAAGCGTAGCACCCGCGGACGGAAATTCAACCCAATTGTCATTTCGGATGACGAGGACTCGGGCAGCGACTATGCTCCACCACCCTCTGCTTCCGCTGACGCAGACACATCCGTCGAATCCATCACGCCCCCGCCAAAACACAGACGGGTTCTTCAGAGAGCGCGACAGAATGTAATAATGTCGCCCTCTCCTGCGCCCTCGCTTTCGCCATTATCGTCTCCGCCTATGACACCACCCGTCGAATTACCCACCCCACAACGGCTCACCAAGTTGAACCCACTACCCGCGCTTTTGGCCCCGGTGTCGAGATCGCATACTATTCCAAGCCAACCTATTCATGCGCAGCCCCTCACCCACTTCACATCCATCCCCGACATCGGCGTTCGCGAAGCGGGTCCAAGTCGATCTAAACCCCGCCGCCTCACTCCCATTCGTGCAAGGCCGGGACGCGCAATTTTTCCCGCTCCGCCTTCCCCACCCTCGCCGACTACACCGACCGATCTTGACGATACGTTCGACCTTGATACACACTTCGCGCAGCTCGCGCTATCTCCGAATGCCCTCGCCGAGGTGCAGCAGCTCGAAGAAGCCGCCCCTCCCCCGCCCGCATACGTCCGACCGCTGCTCGAGGAGTGCGCGCAGACCAGTCCACACGAGTTCTCCGCATTCATCGAGATGTTCCCGTTCGATCCCATCGTGCGAGACACCTCCGCGCACGACGCAGGCCTACCGCGCTTCCAGAAGATCGGCGAGGCCAGCTTCTCCGAGGTGTTTGGCATCGGCGGCGTCGTGCTGAAGGTCATTCCCTTGCGGGACGAAGAGCGCACATTTGTGGCGGAGGACGTGGAGCTCGAGGGACCCGCGCCGAGCGACGCGAAGGACGTGTTAAAGGAGATCATCGTCACGCGCGCGATGGGCCAGTGCTGTGTCGGCTTCGTGGAGCTCCTTAGGACATATGTTGTCCGGGGCAAGTATCCGTCCCTCCTACTCGATCTTTGGGATGAGTACGACGAGCGTAAGGGCAGCGAGGGTGTCCGTCCAGGTGTGTCAGCGTCGTGCTCACGCTGAGCACAATTTGAAGCTGATCGCTAAACTCGTTATATACAGACACGTTTGGCGTCTCGCAGATGTACACGATCATCGTACTCCCAAACGGCGGGCCCGACCTCGAGGCATACACGTTCAATACGTCGACCAAGAGCTGCTGGCGACAGGCTTGCAGCGTCTTCTGGCAGGTCGCGCGCACGCTCGCGGATGCGGAGGACCTCGTGAGCTTCGAGGTGCGCATATACCCACGGAGTCGTGACCCATTTAATCTCAACGTCCGCTGACTCGCGGCTGATAGCATCGCGACCTACATTGGGGTCAGATCCTAGTGAAAGACGTGCCCGCGAAGAGCACCGCACGGCGTAAAACACGGGTGTCTATGGACGACCCGGCGTACGGCGTACTGGTGACCATCATCGACCTCGGTCTTGCCCGTATGGACGCACACGCCGGCGCTGACGGACACCACGTGCACTTTACCCCACCCGATGAGGAGGTCTTCGAAGGACAAGGTGCGTGTCGCCCTGCGTCCTCGTACGAGGACCCGTTGTATGTTGTGCTACATGCTGAAGGTGAGAATGGTCGAGTTTTAGGGGAGTACCAGTTCGACGTGTACCGAATGATGCGGGCACACAATGGAGATGCGTGGGAGGGCTTCCGCCCGCTTACGAACGTCATGGTAGGCACTTCCTCTTCCCGCTTCCCCTGAGCTATCGTTCTGACGACCCCGAATATACAGTGGCTGCACTACCTCGCACTCAAACTCCTCCAGTCAAAACGTCTCCGTGCACCGGCGGTGTCGCGCAGGAGCGCCGCTCCACCTGCAACGGGAGCCCCAGCGGTGGCGTTCACTGAGCGTGACTGCTACGAATGCCTGAAGGAGGTCGAAGCACTTCTTGCGCAGTGTTTGGAGGGCGTGAAGCCGCCGCCGGGAGCACGGAGCAGAGGGAGGCGTAAGACGCAAGCGGTCAAGGCGGTCAAGATCGACGCAGCGGGGCCGAAGAGCGCAGCTGAGCTCGTGAAGGTGGCCATTGGGAAAGGGTGGGTGATCTGAGGCCGGGCATCAGGGCCTGTAGTGGGTGGAAGATTTTGGAGGGGAGATGAGAAGCTGAATTGCGGTTCAATGCTCGATGGGGGACCAGTTGTACATGCCCACGTGGACATTTCCTCGATGTATCTGATATGGATTGTAACCTCTGGAATTTTTCTTGGTAGTAATGTATACCCTCCTCGATGATGTCGATGTAGCATAACGGCAGTGGTGGCGTGTCCGCCCAACGGCTTGAATACGTCTGACAAGAGTCACTTAAAGATTCAGATGCTGGTAGCTTTCGTGAATCGTTGGAAACGCTCTGAGTTCAACAAATATCGAGCAGCGAGCTTCACGGCCGTGAATCACTACGGTTGGAGTAGTAGCAGACCCGGCACAGGAGGTAAATTTCGTTACTCCCTTCACAGTTGTTCTAGACTAGAGATGCCAGCACTAGAGATGGCTAACTTCGCACTCGGCGGGTGCCAGTAGAAGGTGAAATTTGGGTGCAAAGTTCGATCAGGGACCGCACTACAATGCCTGTAGACACCGAACTCGGATGGAGGCGCGGAGGACACATTTTCCTTGGGGCCTCGCTAAATTTTGTGGGGATAGATTCCGAACTTTGAAGGACGTACTAAACTTGGCCGGTAGCCAGCGGCTTTACCTCTCACAATGCGACGTTCCTTCTAGTAGTGCCTGTACCACCATGCGGCTGGTGAGCGTTGGCAAGGGACATATCGTGTTTGCTAATTATATAGGAGGTACATGCTACATGGGGGTAACTCGAGGAGAGGGTAGATGGGGGCGAAAGGCATCGCCGTTACGAAACATCCAGTCCGCTACGGATGTGAGAGAGCCGGGTGCCAAAGAGAACCCTGTGGGTCCGCGTGAGAGCTAGGTCAACGATACAAACGGATAGATGACGGGGAATACACGATCAGAGAAATAATGTAATCGGGTAGCTGGGCAGTGATTTCAAGAACAGATAGATAGGCTTCCGCAATGACATCTTCCCACATACACAACCACCCCGCGGCGGGGGGCATCAGTTCGACTTCACTGCCATGGCGGTGAACTAGGGGAAATGCAATGAGTCTCCAGAAGCACCAGGCCTCGGTCGCAACGGGGGCGCGAACTTGAAGGAATGTCGTATGAGCGCAAACTACTTGATGCTCTCGACGTCGCCGTTCTTTCTCCGGGAATACCGTGTCTCCCTGCCTGAGATGTCCGCAGGCGGAGACGGCTTCTGCTTCTTCCGAACAGGCGCAGCTGCAGGCTCCGCCTTGCGCGCGCCTTGGTTTGACGTCCGAGTGCGGCTCGAGGCACGGGCAGCACCGCCCCGCCCTGACGTTGTGCTTGTGGTCGCATTGGCGCTGACTCCTTGGGGCCGCTGGCGGAGGTGGTAGCGCGTTGATGGCGGCTGGTGGTCCTGGCGCGGGCTGCGCCGTGTCGGAGAGTTTGATTCCTGGCGCGACTTCGCGGGGGACGGCGTGCGTAGGCGAAATTCGGCGGGAGGAGGCAGCTGAGGGTCTGGTCGCCGACGTGACGGCGTGCCCATGGGTGATGGTACGAACGGGGTGGTGCGCCGTCGCGGCTGGGACCGTTCGGGCGAGAAGCCGAGTTGGGAGAGTGTCACGTCGTCCTCGGTGTATGGCAAGATAGAGTCTAGCTGTGAGGCGGGGACGCCACTGGTGTTCTGGACGGTCGGCCATTGCAGCGAGCCGTTGGGCGTGACCAGTGGCGTGTCAACCCAGGATTCTATCTCTTGTGACTCGCGTTTTTGGCTAGATTGCGAAGGCGAAACTCGGTCAGTGATTGTGAGGGGGCTCAGAGAAGTGGTTTGTGCATGACGGAAAGGCTTGTGTGGTGTGGTTGGGTCTCGAGATCCTTGGGTTCGGCTAGTAGTAGGAGAAATTGGGCGGTGGGATTCGGAGGGAGGCGCAATGAAACCACCTTCGCGGGTATTAAAGCCTTGTGAGGCCGGGACCTCGTCGGCAGGTTCTGTGAGTGTACGTGCCAGCGCTAGTGTCTTCTTCCGATAGCGGGAGGGTCGGCTGACACCGGTGCCGCTCGCGTCAATGTACCATGTTCTAGGGATTGTAGGATCCTCTACATCGCTTTCCTCGCCTTCATTACCCTCCACCATATCGCGGGTACGCTTGAGTAGGCGGGTTCTCGGCTGAGTCTGTACCATGAAGCGAGGGACAGGCGTGACGGGAGGCAGTGTAGTTTCGTACGCGAAGTCGCGAACGTGGATGCCATGTGTGGCTAGGGTGACGACAGCGCTTGCTTGATCGACGGCATCGTGCTGCTCAGGATGTTGAGATGCGAGTAACGGCAGCGACTGCCTTCGGCTTAGGTTGTTCTTCAGACACAGACAATTTGAGGAACTCGGACAGTTATTGAGGATACACGGTTCTTCACTCACGGTTGATGTTGACGGGTCTTGACTTTGGTTGATTGAGAGGTTAGCCTGAGTGGCACTATCGAAGACGTTGTTGAATTGCATTCTGACACTCATGAGTACTTCTTGTCTCTGTAGACCAGGCACGCGTGTCTGAGGCCAATCGCTTGCTGAAACTTGCGAATTCCGGCCCAGGCGTGGAGCGCCACACGGCGTGCTGGGAACCTGGTACGTGACCGAGACTAATTTGGTGAGTGATCTTGGTTCGATAAGCGTGGCACGGTTGGATAGCTATAGCGCAACTTGGAGGACGGCTCGCTGTCCGTTAGCCACACTGGATGGCGCAGGACGCAAGTAGCCCGTGGTGGTGGTGGTCGCTGTATAACCCGTGTTGGGGTGCTGGTGGCTGTAATGAAAGCCTGCCGTGCCCAAGCTGTTCAATTTCCTCCCGCGGCCGAGTCAACCGACCCGTTTTGGGAAAAAGAAGCGCCCATCATTTCCCTATTGTGACGGGCGTTACGCTTCGTGACGGGACCGCCTGAGTACCGCCACCGAAGAATAGGCGCGCGCTCCGCCCAACAAAATCATGATCGCATCGCCTTCGGAGTCCGCGTTGTGGACGATGCGGACGTCAACCAACCGACTCTCCGCTTGGGACCTCGCTCTCTCTTCCATCATTGAACACAGCGCAGCATAGGTCGACGCACATGCGTGTAAGCACGCGAGACAATTGGTGTACGAGTGAGCTATCAGGTCACCTTCGTGCTGGTAGTCAGGCGAACACCAGTATTAACCTTAGTAGCAGGGCTCTACGATGGCCAACAATAATATCCTGCACTCTGTAAACTGTTCAGTCAGCTGCTAGGACCTTTCCTCATCGGACTGGGCGCACACTACCCATTCTCTTCCAACATTTGTTCACGTATATGCGATGCGAACTCTAGCCGTGTTATTGCAAAATAACACTCGTCCCTCACTGCAATGAGACCGTTGTGGAACGGGTGGTATCTCGCGCGCCCGAGCTATACACCCTGGGTCATCATGAAACTTCGCCCTGCGGCTATCTCGGAGATCATTCTTCGGTGAAGGCACTCGTAACACAATCGGGCACGCGTGCATTATACGCGGAATCTTCAAGCGCAATTCAATAAAAGCACAACAACCGTCTCTGCCCCGCAGGCCCTCCCCCGCCGCCGCCTCGCAGCGCGGCTTCTCCTTCCCGCAGCCACCATGTCTCAACATTGGTTTATAGTAGACGATGCGAACACCAACTCTATCCTCTACCAACCCAAGGACTTGGTGTTCCCCACGACCTTCGACAATTCAATAGCATTCTCAGGAACTATAACAGAGATAGTGACGGGGGGTACGGCAAGTCTGACGTTCTCCGGTGAGTAAATACGAACTACAGGCACATGCTCTCCGACTGGAGTCCTCAATGACAAGGTGTCGACAGGGACTGCTGTTGTCGTCTACGGAATTGCGACAACAGATTTTAGTGTATCCCCACCAAGTGCGACTTTCAAGATCGATGGGTCCCTCCAAGAGACAGCTACAGCCCCGAATAACGGCAGCCTGTCATACAGCTATCCCTTCTTTGAGTCCAGTGAACTCTCGTCCGGCCAGCACACGTTGGATATCGCCGTAACTCATGGAACGAACCAATACCCCTTCATTTTGGATTATATCATCTACCTGCCCGAAAGCGGGGCGACCCCCACTGCGTCCCAGCAGGCTACTTCCACTCTTCCGCCGGGTCCGACTGTCTTCACCTCATCGAAGTCTACGGTTCCTGTCGGTGCTATCGTCGGAGGTGTCATCGGAGGGATCGCAGTCTTGGTGGGCGGCGCCATTGCCGTGTATCTTCTGTGCTTCCGACACAGAGGCGGACGCAAGCCGTACTTTTACGCAACCCATGCGAATGCAGGCGAGCTCTTGGCCCCCGGTTTGTGTAACAATGCTATCTGAAAACAATCGTACCGAGCACTAACCGTCTACTGCTAGAGGCGAAGCCAACTCCATACGAGATCCCTCCTCCCGTTGGCCCTCAAACGACCACTGTTGTAGCCACCCCCGGGCTCCAGTCGCAATACAGCGTGGGGACCAGCTACGTGCAGTCCATCCATGGCGCACAGCCCTCCCACGCCCCGTCGGCCTACACACCGTCCGAGGCGCCTCTCAGCGAATTCAGCGCGGGATCATCGACGTCCGGACCCTCTCATCCTCCGTCCCTTTTCCTCGTGAACGGTCACGGTGGACCACGCGTACTAACTTCCAGCCCGAACCAGCCGCACAGCAAGGCTGCCGAGGCAGGTCTGCTGTCAGTGGCCCAACCCGCGACGTACCATGCAGACTCTGGGATCCGTTTCAACTCGTCAGGGGAGGCATCCTCGTCGAGTTCGCGCCCTGCAGAACCCCTCGCCGCACAGGACCTCGCCGACGTTCCCCCGACGTACTCGGAAAATTGAAGGTAGGGTCTTCGGCGCAAAGTCGCGAGATGAAACACCACCGGGCGGCGATGGTAACACGACTAGGTGTATGTGGTTTGCGCCGCCTTGCGGGTTTACGGCAGCTTGCGGTCGGAGGTGGTAGTCGGGTTTCGCGTAGTACAGTACAGATTCTAATTAATATTCCCTCCTTCATTCACCACGTTGTAATCGTAGGCATGCACGTAAATAACATATACTATCTACCCGTCCACGGTCCCAGGATTGGGAGTTTGAAAGCTATGTATTCCGAAGCGCCCGGTGTGAGGTCGGGGCTCGGCAAGATATGTCTCATTCATTAGGCGCGCCGCGGGCGCGATGCCTCTGGCGGTGACCCGGATGGTTGATGGGCACAAGGCGACCACCATGCAAATCAAATTGGAACACAACGCAGCCTCCTTTCTTCCACCTTCAGTTTCCCTGGGGCGCCCGCTGGTGCGCTTTGGGCAGTCGACGGCCGGTGCAGGTGCAATCTTAGTAGGTTACGACGACTGAAAACGACTTCAAAGAACGCACGGTAAACTCGGGACGATTTGGATAGCATGCCGGATGTGAACGTCGACAGCGCGAACACGACGGCCATTCAGTACGAGTCGTACGGATCGGCACCTTGGCAGCTCATCGAGACGAACAACAATGGCGGAGTCTTCGCGCAGACATTGACTAAGGCGGAGAGCACGGGTGGCGCGGTGTTCCGCTTTCACGGTGCGTTCGCTCGAGATTGGCCAAGTGTATGGCCCTATTGGATAATCGTTCTAACAGAGCAAGTTGTAGGTACACGCGTAGAAGTGTTTGGCACTCTCATCCCGTCGACAGACGCCCAGTCGGTCGCCAATTCGTCCTACTCCATAGACGGAGCGCAGCAAGGGACGTTCTCTTCAAGCTCTTCCCTGCTAGCGCGCGTCAGCGAGCAGGACCAACAGCTCTTCTTCGATTCGGGCACGCTCTCAGACGACGACCACGTTCTCGTCATCAACGTCACCGTCGCGAGCACGGCGGAACCGTACCTGATTGATTTCATTCGGTATACGGCGACGGCACCCGCGTCGACTTCTGCTTCTTCCAGTGCGACTTCGTCCACTGCGGCTGCGACGGCATCTCCCTCGAGAACGGCGAGTTCGTCGCATAGCAATGTCGGGCCGATTGTAGGCGGGGTGGTCGGAGGCGTATTGGGGCTCACATTGCTCATCGGAATCAGCCTGTTCCTCTTCTTCCGCTACTTCCGTCATCGCATCGCGCTTTCCGGGAGGAGAAAAGGCGGCCGGGGTATGTTCACGTCCCCGTCTCCCCACCCACGCAGATCGCATACTGATTACACTCGACTCTCCCCTCTTTCAACGCCCCCCTCCGTCCTATAGATCTTGTCGCTGATCTCGTCGAGAACGGGAAGCCCGGCTCGGATACGGACCCGTCCTCCACCACGCCCTTCATGAGCCAAATTTCGGGGCCCGGGTCCGGGTCCGGGCCTTGGCGCAGCGACACCCCGACGCTGCAGCTCGCGCCCCCTGCGCCGCACGCGCCGTCCACGGTCGGTCCCGAGGACTCCGCGTCGCAGGTCGCGGGGCGCATCTACGCAGCTGAGCTCGCGCAGCAGGCCCACGAAGCTGGGCGGTCTGGCGGAGACTCCAGGGCGGGAAGGTCTACCGGTGGGGTCTCCGGCTCCGGGCCGAGCTCGAAAGCGGACTCGAGAGCGAGATCTCGAGGGCAGGATAGGAAGGAGTTCGTCGCGCCCCAGCTTCCCGAGGACGACGTGGCCGAGCTGGAGCCGGATGCAGATGCGGTGCAGCACCAGGACTCGGGCATCCGTTTCAGGGAGGGGGAGATGCCGCCCGCCCTAGCGGGCGAGGTCGACGAGCGGCCGCCCGAGTATACGCCTCGAACATGACTTTTCGAGGACGTTCGCCTTCGGGTGGGACCCCGGGGCTCGGAGGTACCCAGTCAGATCTGCTCGAGATCGTAGTGCGTGGGGTTGGGGGTGTACGTACCAGATCGGGCGTGTTCAGGCGTTGTAGCTGGGGATGAGGCTGGGTTTGCGGCCCATATTCATATACTATAGTTTACCACATATAATATACCCTACGTGAATTTGAGCTTGCTGGCTCACTTTTTGAGAACGTCGTGTCCCTACGCAACGCCAGAACTCGGAGAAGGGACTCGGCGCTCAATATCTGTCAGTTAAACGGCGGAAGCCACTCAAGCAAGATAAATGCATGTGGTAGCGAATCTTGGTGGCGTTTGAGTCTGTGACACCTCAACGGGGCAACTAGAAGGCCATAGCCGCATATGGGAGCACTACTACGATAGGTCGTAAGCGAGCGAAATATCGTAGATGCCTTTGCGAGGACTAGTTCCACTCAAAATTTCTTCTTAAACTTCCGGAGACTAGCCTCCATGAGGCTACGAGATGGTCATCAGAAATGACGAGAGTAATAACAGAGTACGTACCACTTACCCGTTCAGATCGCCATCCAGAACATCCTGCACCGCGCTGGGCCCGACCTCGTAGTAGCCAGTCCTGAGGTCTTTAACGAGCTGTTGCGGCTGAAGGGTGTATGAGCGGATTTGCGAGCTCCACGAGTTCTCAGGGTGCGGGTTGTGTGCATCCGCAGCGAACTGGGCCCTGGAAGCTTGTTCAGCACATTGTGACGACAGGGGCGCCCTTTACCCCGCACGTACCTCTTCTGTAGCTCTGCGTCGTACATCTTCGCCTTGAGCAGTGAGAGCGCAAGGGCCCGGTTATGGTGTCGGCTGCGTTCCTGCTGGCACTAGGAGCCCCTATGTCAGAGAACCCACGCAAGATCCCCGGCACGAAGACGTACAGAGACGGTAATGCCTGTGGGTACGTGAACCACGCGGACGGCGCCTTCCGTTTTATCGACATGCCGTTCACCTGACGCGGCCTGTCAACAACGGCCGAATATGCTTTCGTAAACGGCACTCGCCCGCCCCCTGGCTTCGTGTGGTGGTAATCTGCAAATCTGCCGTTTCGAGCTCGATACTAGGTATTGAGCTGTCGTCCTCAAAATACGGAGAAACTCGCACGCGGGCACACGCGGTGTGGCGCGTCTCGGCTTTGTCGAATGACGAGATGCGGTCAAGACGGTGTACCCCAGACTCGTACTGCGCATATCCGTATGCGTATCGACCCTCAATTAGTAGTGTCGTGGCTTTTGTGCCTGCCACATCGCCATGCGTCTCTTCAACCGTCGTGACTATATTGAGCACCTCAGTACCATTCGCTTTTTAGTGAGAAGAACGAACCTACCCACGTAATTCCTGGAGTGCGCCCACTTGATGTACATTCGTGCTAGCGTAGCCACCCAGTCGCATGCCTCCGCTCCCTCGGATTCGGCTTGGATGCCGACATAAGCCGAGTTCTGGTCTGCGGTACCCGATAGCCATAGAGAAACGAGGTACTCGTCCGCACCGCGGCGTAGGCCTTGTATATCTAGCAAAATAGCAGACCGCAGATCAGTGTCGGCAGCTTTATCGGCCAATGCTATGATGGTGCTAGGGTCAGATACGCTCAGCAGCAGAAAGGATCAACTAAGACGCACCAGAAAGTTCTTTGAGGCGGTCTAGAGAGGTCCGTATTCGCCCATGGGTGGAGAGTTGATGCTGCAAGTCAGAAAGCCTTGACTGAGCCTTTGCAGCACCAGCCGGGTTCGTTACCCATAGTTGAGGATCCTAGAGGACGCATAATCAGTATGTTCTACGAGTCAATATGCCATAACACCCACTTCTAACACCGTTTGTGTCGCTTGAATCTCCTCAGAGACGCGATCCAAGTCGACATATTCTTGGATACTCTCTAGGGTCCGCTCCACATTCGAGATCGCTTCCTGCAGGCTCAGAGCAAGCTCCTTGTTACTTCGTACGCCTTGAGTGTTATAGGTGCGTGTGTGTTGGCGTTGTGCACGGCTCTTCGAACCAATGCCACCTGCTGCTATGGCAGAATTTGTAGCAGAGACCGCTCGCCGCGGTAAGCCGAAGGTTCTGAGTGCCAACTCTACGGCCGTCGGTCTACTGCTGATAGCGCCGCATGCAAAGTGTCTGAGTGCACTGTACATAGGCCCCCGCGGTTCTACCTACGGGGGTAACCCTCCAAAGATTAGAGCCGTCCGGACTCTGTAGTTCGCAGCCAGAGGAACAGAAGGCGGATAAGATTGAGTTGCAATGATTCTGCCGTGAGCGCGCGTCCTCAACGCGTCGCGTTCGTCAGACGCTTGTGCACCAGACCGGGCGCCTCGGAACGACGGCTGCCATAGTACGGTAGTACCTGCAGCTGCCGTTGTACCACCATACCTTCCCCCTGCAAGTTGCTCGTCGGCTTACCATCTCCTGCCTCTCGGACCGTTCTCCTAAAGCCTTTTGGCCTCAAACGTTCCGTCTGTGTTCGCTTGGAAGCCCGGGTATTTCGCTGCTTGCCAAGCCGGATGCTCGCATACTGGTACGTCCTTGCCCTAATGCTTGCAAGACCTAGATGTCTCAACAAACGGGTATCGTAGCGCGACCCTATAATCCCCAGTACACACACTCTGCGCTTACCGCGCCCTCGTTATGCTTCGACGTGCCTGGAAGCCCGTCGTCGGCACCTCTGTCCTAGTCGGTGCTCCTAGCTATGTCTACTACCGCTATTACCTGAACCCGCCCCGGGACACCTTTAACATCTCCGTCAAGGCAACAGGCCCGGACGGAAAGCGCCAAGTCGTCACGCACACCATCCCCCTGCTCTCCAAGGATGAGGTCGACGCCCGCCTCCGCGAGCACGCGTCAGCGCACAGCGTCATGCGCCATGGCGGCATCGTCTGGCGCTCCGCCACCGCCCGCCTCGCATCCAACGACCCGATCGAAGACGCGAACGCGAGCCTTCTCATCGAGCGCGACGCATCTGACACCTCCCCGCCCGGCGACTACCTCTTCTTCGCCGTCATGGACGGTCATGGCGGGCCTCACACATCCCGGGTGCTATCGGACGTCCTCATCCCTACGGTCGCGATGGAGCTCGCCTCGCGCATTAACGATCCTAAGGCGGGCCAGTCAGACGCAGGGCTAGTGTCGAAGGTCAAGTCCCTCGTATGGCGCACCTCATCGCCTTCCGTACCGTACGACTCAAACTCGGAAAATGTGGCGCGTGCTATCGAGGCGGCCTTCACAAAGCTGGACGCGCAGATCGTTAATGCGCCTCTTGAGATTTTGTCCCATGCGGTCGACCCGGAAGCCCTCAAGAAGAAAGTAATACCAGACTTGAGCCAGCACCCGCTAGCAGAGTCAAGCATTCGTACGGCCCTGTCTGGTTAGTGGCAGTAAGATTCTATGGCCCCACACGCTGATTCTGACGGTACCATATTTGTAGGAAGTTGTGCCCTGCTAGCCATGCTCGACACGTCAAATAGGAACATGTACGTTGCGTGCACAGGCGACAGCCGTGCTGTAGCCGGCGTGTACGAAGAGACCGAAGACGGCAAGGGCGTTTGGCGCGTCGAGGTGCTCACGGAAGATCAAACCGGCCGCAACCCGAACGAGCTGAAGAGGTACATTTCGTGCATTTCTCAAAATTCCACTTCTCATTGCGTACAACAGGATACAGTCCGAACATCCAGCCGACGAGGCTCAGACAGTGGTGAAGAACGGCCGCATGCTCGGCGGACTCGAGCCCAGTAGAGCGTTCGGTGATGCCCGCTACAAGTGGCCCCGCGAGGTCCAGGAAGTGTATGTACTTCCCGTGTCCCAGCTTTTCCTGCCTACCACCTCTTTTCTCATGTCACCTTCTCCAGGCTAAACAAAGCCTTCATGGAGCCCAGAGGGGAGGCAATGCGTCCGCCACCCTCAACGCTGAAGACCCCACCCTACGTGATCGCCACCCCTGTCGTCACGCACCGCCCACTCTCTTTTCTCCCGCTCTCCGACCCTAGCGCCCCTAAGCCAGGGCCCACATTGCGCTTCCTCGTACTCGCGACCGACGGCCTCTGGGACGAACTTTCAAACGAGGAAGTCGTCGCACTCGTCGGCGGGCACCTCGCTGGGCTGCGCGGCACGGTGCCCAAGGCGGACCTGCCCGGGCTCGTGCGTACCTCGGTCGGCGCGGCAGGCGTAGACGGCAAAAGCAAGGATCACCGCCGCACCGTGCAGGGCGCTTGGGCATTCGAAGATGACAACGTCGGCACGCACTTGATCCGGAACGCGCTGGGGGGCGGGGATGTGGAGCACTTGCGCCAAGTGGCGAGCATTCCTGCGCCATACTCGAGACGTTTCCGGGACGATATCACGGTAACCGTGGTTTGGTGGGAGGACGGGCGTGAGGCGCAGGCCAAGCAAGTGTCTATTCCATCGTCGCAGGCTCGGGAGCCGCCGAAGGCGAAGCTATGATAGCGGATAGTGTAGATAATTACCATAATTCATGCGGGATATTGTCCTGAAGCATTTCGCGCTGCGTCGGCTAGGATCAACGGATATTGGAACAGGGTAACATGCAGTGCCTTCTATCTTGTAGGTCGACGTGGTTGGAAGGGTTGAAAGTTGATATCGCGATGGGGTAGAAGGGGTCGTGACAGTGGTGAGATGGTGGTACAATGGGGATGGGAGATGCGAATACAACAACGTCTGCACATTCTACATCAGGAATCGCTTCTTGCGCGGGCGGACGACGGGGGTGCCGGCAGAGTCACGGCGCTCCTTCAAGTTGTTACCGCCCTTCAGTCGGCTGAAAGGATTTCCGTTACCGAAGCGCCGCTCCTTCTTCGACGACGCCGGAGGAGAGATAGGTTTCCGTGCCCACTGGGTATATGCGACGTCGTCCTCACCATCGGGACTCTTGCGTTTCCTATCGCTTTGTTTGGAAGCAGATGGCCCGTAAAAGGTAGCGGGGGAGATGGATTTCTCTGCAGGGGATGAAATCGCCGCGGCGGCGACTGGATGTGAAGGTGAAGAAGGCGTAGGATGAGAGTTTGCGGCGATTGACTGAGAGGTTGAGGAAGTGGGCTCCGCGGTTGCATTGGCCTGTGCCTCGCTTTGCTTCTCTGTGACTTTCTCACCGACATCGTCGTCTTCGTCCTCATCATCGCCATATTGGTCAAGGCTACGGAGGGCGCCCTTTGCCTTTTGCGAGGCTGCCGCCGCAATCTTCTTCTTCAGCGTCTCTGCTTGGGGGTCCTTCGCCGGAGGTGCGTCCTTTGCGGGGGTCTGTGGCGGAGGCGTGGGTAGACGAGGACCAATAAACTTCCGGGGCGTCTTCGATGACTTGGGGTTCTCGTCCTCGTCCTCGCTCTCCACAATCTTCCGCTTCTTCATGTTCGCCACAAGCCCAGTTTTGGGAGGAACTGGTGGAGGAAGAGAAGCGGCGGCGGCAGCCATCTTCCCGGCGACGGCGGCCTCGAGGGCCTGGCCTTTCTCTTGAATGTAGAAGAGCATGTAAGCACTCCTCATGTTCGTAGGAACACTACCCTGGCGCATGACGGACTCGTCATTCATTTCGTACCACGAACCGTTTGACGCCTTGACGTGCGCGTAGTAATGACCCGAGTTTGGCCCACCGCCTGCGTGTGAGATCACCCCGTAAAGCGTGTAGGATGGACCGAACTTCTCTTCGCTCATGTAGGGCTGCAAAGTCAATCGCTCCGGGTATGCCACAGGGTGAGCGATCTTCCGGCCCATTGGCGAGAACCGTTTCAAATGGACGGTGAGGACCATCGGAGCTTCGTCAATCGTAAACTGCTTGTCCGCATTGACCGGTTTCTTGCATCTGACAGCACAGTTAGCTAAGTCGAGAATAAATTACGCCCCTACGTACTTTTCGCACTTATACTTGTCTGCACCGCGAAGGTGGTCTACGGCAACAAACTTCTTCAAGGCGTCCCTCAGTGTCGTCATGCCGGCAATGTCAACGCTGAGGTCTAGCATCCTATCGAAGGTGTCGCTATTGTAGCCGCAGGATAGACACTTCACACGAGAGCGCAAAAGGCCACCAAAAACCTTGTAAACCCAGGTCTTCTCGGCAATCTTCGGGTCAACTTTGCTACACGGACGTCAGCTGGATGAAGGCCATTGTACGGAGCTGATAGCTACTTAGGGAACCCCGGTAATCCGGCGAGCGAAGATCGCTGAAGGGCATCAACGAAGTATCGCAGAAATTCATGCGAATCCTCCTGCCGTCCTCTTCTCATGTGCTTTGCAATGGCTAGGAAATGTTCAGAGCTCGCTGAGAGCGCGGGCGGACTGGTACATGCCTTGAAGTTTTGTGATTACGGGGTAGGGTGTAACGGAACGAGACTTCGAAAATACTTCGGCCATCACCTGGCGCAGAGCACAGGCCATGCAATACGAGTTCTTCGGGGAACGACCTGAGCGGTTCGCTCAGTCTTGTGGCATGGCCTATGAGTAGACAACACTCACAAGGTTCAGATTTCGTATGCTTCAAGAGGATGTGGAGGAGAGGTGGTGTGTGCAGCAAACATTGTAGTGCGCTGTTCAGAAAGCAGGTATTACCGTTATTGTTTAGCCCCGCGCCTACGACAGCACCGCTCGGCCATGCCAATTCGATCGGGATGTCAGGGAGCATCCTTGTAGAGGGGGACGTGCTCTGGGGGACTTTTGGAGACTTCGAAACACCGGCGGGAGTGCTACGCTTCTGATCGCAAGACGAATAGGTGCGTGAGGAGGATATAACACGCTTGCTTTAGATGCACTCACGTCCGCCGTAGCAGCCGGTTTTGCCGTTTCGTTTATGGCCTGGTATTTTCCTTCAGCCACAGCCAGAAGACCTGACGAAGATCCCTCCACGAATTCGATAGGCGGAGGAAGCAGCTTGTTAAATGCTTCCAGATCTTTAGCCGGGCGGTAGGTCGTGCCCTCGTCGAATCGCGGCGAGGGAAGCAAGGGGGAAGCAAGCATTTTCGGATGTGCCCTAGAGAGTGTACGGGAGGCGGGGGTCACCAGCCAAGGCCGAGATAAGACGATGCGGCGACACGAGAAGGAGTACGTGGCAGAAAACGAGCGGAGGAGGCCGAGGAGAGGGCTGGCATGCGCAGAGCAGACAGAGAGCAGAGGGCGGTGAAGACAAGTCCCAAGCCGCCGTCCTGCTAAACAAGATTCGCCCGCCACACTTGCTTTGTTGCGCTTTGTTTGTCTCTTTTTGTCACGTGGTTCAAAATATGCCTGCAAGCTGTCGCGTGCGCGCGTTTCAAAACGTTCGTATTCCGTGTCCACAACGCTGGCCTTCTGTACCCTGTCTCGTATTCTGCTTCGATTACTAAACGGATCGCTGCAAGCCTCTTGTATTTGCTTTGAACTTAGTCGTCGACGCGCTGTACTCCCATAGGCAAGACGGGTCCATCTAACGAGCTCATACCACGACATTAGCGGTGGGTGAGTACAAACTGTACATAATCGATACATGAGTATTGAGTCGGCGACCAGCTAAGGACTACATGGCAGTTGACAGAAACCATAATACAGTCCGAAGGGCACATATCTGCTGTACAAGGGTCCGAAGGTATCCGTGAAACAAAGTCGAGCGCTGCTCTACATAAGCGGACCTACGACGCGTAGATGTCGTGTGACGAAGTGAACTGGGGTAGGGATGGGAGCATGATTATGTTCGTTTGCCCGATGAACGGCTGCTCCGGAACGGGAGCCTCCCGTACAGAATACTGCCCGTAGCACTCTTCTACCCCGTTTTCGGGTATGGAGAGGAACTGTGAGTAGCGGGCGTCCACACATGGTATCTGCGAAAAAGGATCATATGTGGACATCTCGCTCGGCGCGTACGACCGTGGCAGGCCTAATAACGTCGATTTCAGTCGACGTCTCTTCAAATCAGATACGGTGCATGACGCACTATTCTGATAGAGCATATTGCTGTATGCGAGCGCGTCGAAGTCGTCTCCACCATAGGTCGGCTGGTAGTCATGAAGCGCGATGTCAGACAGCATCAAGCTCATGTCGATGGACGCGTTCAAGTCGTATGCCGAGATACTCTTCTCTAAGGGGAAACCAGTACCATATTCGACGTCTGTGAAAGTTTAGGACAGGCATATCTGTACGACAGCAACGGATCACGTACCGATCAGGCCAGGATCGAGTGGTGCATACGGAGGCGAGGGTAGATGCTCCTCCATGCTGACGTTGCACGCGACATCCGGTACGGAAGGTGACGGGCTGGGGCTGTGAGCGAAGGATAGGCCGGGCGTACTGACATCACCGTCGCTGTCGGGCGTGCAAATGATTGGAATTTCTGCGTGCGGTAAGCATTGATCTCGCTGATCTCGCCCTGGGTTTAAGGTGCACGTACCATCAACACATGCAGTCTCGTTATATGGCGGAGGCGGGGTCGAATGTGTGTTGGGAAGCTCGTGGTACGACGGCGCCGGGCTGTCCACCACCAAGCGCGCGGATGGTGCGGGCCCGGGTGGGCCATCGAAATAGTCGACACCTTCGTAGACCTCGAACTCTTCCAACGACGATACTCTGAAGTTGTGCACCTTGCGCAGGTGATCCCTGAACGACGCCGCACGTTTGATGCTACCGCAAAACCGCCCTCAATCGAGTGTGCCGCGAGACGTAATAACTTAACATACCGCGTGCGTGTTCTGAACTTGCGGTCACAACAGTCAGGGAAAGGGCACTGGTACTTCATCCCGTTGTGTTGCTCCCTTCGATGGCGCGCAAGAGATGACCCGTCGTTGAATCGCTTGTCACAGAACCCGCCCCTTTCAAGGGCCATATCGCACAGATACCGCTTGATCCTGAAGCTGTTGAACGTTACAAGTGAACAACCGCGTCTACAGAGGGAGGTGGGAAGGAAAGACGTACTGCCAATCGACGTGGTTCTTGAGAGAGCCGGACTGTGCGTACCTCTTGGGACACAAGTGGCATGCGAATGGTCTGAAAATGCAGAGCGTAAGCATCGGCAACACTGAGTTGAGGAACAGGCAGGTACTCACCGCACACCCAGGTGCGAGTGCCTGATATGTCGTTTCAGGTCTGCCTCCCTGCTGAGCACCGTTCCGCAGATCCTGCAGGGCCTGCTCTCTTTCGGCTTAGCCTTCTGCGAACAGAAGTTACACTCGTTGGCCGGCTCAGATGTGACGGGAGCTTCTTACCTGTTTCGTTACGGGGATAGCCGTCTCCTCCGCGCGACTAGCGCGCGGCTCCAAGAGACCCTTCGTCGCCGCCTTGGCGATCTTTGCCGATCGTGTGGAAACCATGTCTGGTCGTGGGTATCGAACGTAAGAGGTACGTGAATGGTCGGAGGAGTCGTGAAGCGGCGAGGACCCTAAGCAGAAAGTATGGCCAGACCTATCGTGAAGCCGCGCCCTGCACGGCGGATTAAGATTAAATAGCGAGCGGAAGGTGAGACGGAAGGTAGCCCGTCGCTGATCGTTGGTAGCCGTATGCAGGAGGGGGGAAAGGAAATAAGTGTGCCGCGGTGGGGCCTCACGGACATTTTTATACATGATGCAGCGGCTGCATGTACGCCGCCCCGTACCGTCTGGAACATATCCCTAGACAAGACGAGTCGATCGGAAGGCACGGTCAGGCGGGATCTCTGGGTTGTGCCACTCTCGGGGCAAGTCGTCGTTGGGATGCACGCCGAGATAATCGGCATGCAAAGGGGTCCTACACAACACAATTAGAACGCGATCAGTTCTGGGTGAAGGAGGCATTCCAGAAGAGGACCCAAAACTGACCATCTCCAAGCTCTGCCGTATTTGTCAGAGCGATCGAGATCGAGCCGACAATACCGGCTGACCGGTAGCCTCGTGGCATTGTGATGATTGCGCACTGCTCGGGTGGACCGGAGCGTCTTGTGAAAGTCATTCACAATAAGAATTCGCCACCGCTGTGCTTGGGAAGGATTCCGTATGGCCTACCTAGGTTTAGAAAGGTACGGTCGGACACGAGGCAAGCTATCACCGTGAAACCAGCTGAATGTCGTAGACCTGTGTTGTTAAGCGCCGGTCTCCAGGAGTCAGTGAGGCCTGAAGGATCAGCTCTGCAGATCGGTATAGCGGCTGGATATTGAAAGCAGCGAGGTCAAAGCCTGGATTCGAGGGACACCTACTCAATTGAAACATCCCGGCGCATCGCTGCCGATAGACGGCGGGTATACAAGACTGAAACCCCAGTCTGGAATAGATTGTCCGATACCTGACTTAGTGCTGAGTCGGAAAACCACAAGACGTTGTGTTAAAAGAATTGTGTATGAAGATATGGAGCATCGCGGGCTGAAGCTTGAATTGTCAGCGTAGGATATCTTAAGGGTGAGATGTATACGACTTCCTTCAGACGTCCCTTTAATATTCCCGATATCATAGTAACTTACACTGGTTACTACTTTGTGATCGGAACCAATACGCCTAGGAGGCGAAGCTATATGATTTGTGAGGTGAGTAAGAAACCTAAGCAGTTTAGGCCATACGTACCGTCGTGCTGCTCGCGACCCGAGCTGGCACATTGTGTGAAATCAAGGGATATCACCGTTGTGGCCGCACCCTACGTGAACGGCCAGTGTATATTGACACTACATGAGCTGACATCATACTTTGCCAATGCAGCATGAGCAGCTACACGGTTCAACGCTAGATCTTCACTGTCACGGGGCATTGGGTGCATCTTCGGAAAGGTTCTGCTATGGAAGCCGACGTCCTATTCGTAGTGGGTACGATCGACGATTATCTTCTCTGCAAGCCGCCGGCGCGGAGGAATGCTGCGTTCTCCGATAGGATGAGCTTGTCGAGCATTCTGCCCGCACGGTGGGACCGCTCCCACCATCGTGGGCATGAAGAACCCGTTCCGTCGCCCCATTAGGGTGCTGGAGGTGCGACGCCCTGGTTGATTCGACAGGATAGGAATGTCGTGTTCAGAGAACCAAGTTCGACATCTGTATGGACTGGCGCGTATGTTTGGCAGAGGTCGTAAGAAGCCTTAGGATGGGTCAGCCGACAGGCGTCGTGTGCTGGCAAACGAGCAGATCGTGTCGCAAATTTCCGAAATCTGGGAAGATGGGTACGCTCTCAAAGTCGTAAACAGGAGTATACATGGTTTACAAAACATACCGGATACAGTACCGATGACAGTAGTACAAGGGCGCATGAAATACACGATGTCGCGGTCGAGATGAGGATACAGCGTCAGATATAAGGCAAACGCCACAGCAGTTGCCATTCACAGGTACCACTTGAGCGCGATGCGGGTCCGGGGCCAAGGTTCAGTGACCTAAGCCAGGTCCAGAAATCTTCTGGGTGAACTCGAGCCAAGGCGCGATTGCTTGCAGGTCAGCCCAAGTCAACGACGCGTACTGACTCCTTCCCGCGCCAACCATTAGGTCAAGATCCTGCAGGGGAGGATCATCGCCCACAGGCTCCTTTGTTTGCGGGCCAATTAGCTGGGCGGTGATCCTAGGGGTCTGGTGAGTCTCGGCGTACGCTGGCTACTTAATGAACTTACAACATCGGCCCAACCCACTGACGTCCACCTTCCTCTAGTTCATCCGACCCGAGCCAGCGTTTGTCTTCGCCGCCAGGAGTGTAGAATGGATATCTCGCATGAGATCTTGAGGGTAGAGGATGAGTTAGTTCACGATAGATATCCTTAGGGTTCCCAACTGAACGCTTATTAGCATGTGCGGCAATCGGGTCTAGGAAGAGTGGGTCTACCGTAAGCGTGCCTCACAGGAACGGGAAGGACATCGAGACCCGATTGGAATGATTCGTCGCTTCCGTCCGATGCGCTCTCAGAAGACGCGGGTTCCTCTTCTTCGCCCTTCGTTATTCCAGGAGGATGGAGGAAGAGGCGAGCGTTATGGTTCACAGAGAAGGCCGAGCGAGGTTTCGTCAGTACTCCAAGTGCAATGATGCGGACGTCTTTGAACTCCACCACAAGCTGTCATAGGTGAGGAGTAAGCATTTACTATCAAAGCTACAAAATCAGCGGAGCATACGAACACGAGCATGTGTCATGAGGTGGGCGAGGTTATTTTGTAATCTTGTGGGGTAGTTAGGTCGCGTGATAGAGAGCGAAACAAAGTGAGTACTTTATCTCATGGAAGATGGTCAAGGGGTTGTAATTCCGTGACGATCCATCGAGCAGGTTGGCGGAGCCATTACGGTTGAGCACGACGTAACTGAGGCGGCATGATTGTACCGGGAAATCTCATTCGAATTACCGAACTTACTGTGTCCATGCCTCATCGGCTGTACATGACGAATGGCTTCTATGCCACAGTCTGTGCAACATCCTGCCGCACGCTTTTTATAGGTGGCCGATGACTAGCGAGAGAGCGAGGGGCGTACTTCAAGAACGCGGCTTGCCAAGACCCCTCTTTCTTCCATTTCATCCATCCAGGCAAGAATCTCCTGCTGAAACACTCTTCCCACTCCGTTTCCTTCAGGTTCGGCAGCGTCATCTCGAAGAGAAGGTATTCGGCCTTCCCCAAGGTCAGGATCTCGACCCAGTTCTGTCGAGGGACTGTCTGGCGGACGCTCAAATGCTTCAGAGCTGGCTCATAGACCTCGTCAGGGTCGAGTAGGTTGCGTAGTATAGGCCTGCGCCATGGGTTAAGGGAAGGCTCGGAAGCCACGGCGCGGAGGCGCCGTGAGAGGTATGAGACAGTTATGAGAGAAGCGATATCCAGTTCGCCCAGTATGTCGGCGACAAGTTCAACTGGCAAAGACTCAAGGGGGGTGTCCATTCTGGTAGACGTGTGGGGGAATGGGGTGTCGCCAGGACGGCTTATAAGCAGTGGGTAAAGCGTTGCCTTTGGGCGCCGTGGTAGTTGGCAGAGCATAGGTTGGTGGCAGTGCCGTGTATTACTGTACGAATACTTCGCTTCGCTTGCCGAGCCTCGACGTCATGCCAATAAGGATGCCTTTGCCTGGTGGCAGCGCGGTCCATCCCGCAAGCGGCTGCCAGTGCCCAGCTTCACGACCATCTCGTTCTCTAGACAAGACCTCAGGCGTTCAGTCAGATACGGCACGCGTGTGTCTGCAGCTGGCATCTCTATCCCCGAGAAGTCCGTCCTACGTCTCACGAAGTGCAGGCTGATAAAAAAAGTTTCCGGTCCCAAAAGTAATAAATACCGTCCATAGCCTCCACACTTCACTAGAAGTCCTTCCATTCGTCCCAATCGTCGTCCTTCTTCGCAGGCGCGCGTTGAATGGTTGTCGACACCTGGGTGTTGGTAGACGAGAATCTGGCCTGTTGGGAAGAACCACTATTGAAGTGGTCGAAAAAGTCGTCGTCGTCCTGATAAAGGGCAGAGGTTTCCTCCTCATGACCCATACCTACGGCGCCGTATCCTCTCCGCTCCGGCCCCCCTCCAACCCGATCCTTCACCGTACCCACCACACCGCCAACAGACTCGGCGACGTCAACACCGAATGTCACCTTTCCCCACATGTTGGCGGTCCGGCCGACGTCACCGGCGCGCTTGCCAGCTTCGGCGACATATCCTCTCACACCCGCCTGGAAGTTAGGGTCCCTTACTTTCTCCATCCCAGGCTGTATCACGTTCTCAGCCACTACACGGGACGCGCCTGTCACGGCTGCGGAAAGGAGGGACCAGCCCTTGCTGAGTGCCGCCACCGGGTTTTCTTGCAGCTCACTCAGGGATGGCGCCGCGGCGGAAGATAACGCGAACGAAGGATGTTGAGAGCCAGGCGGCGGAGTCGGTGTATTTCCGAAACCCTGGTACCGACCACCCTGGGAAGGCGGTAAGTCAACAGGCCGGGAGGCGTTCGCTTGCCCAAGCCCAGCAAAGAAAGACTCGTTGGCCGCCTTCTGGTCAAATGAGCCAGCGAGGTTCGGATTCGGATTCGGGCTCGGCACTGGCGAATTGCTGAATGGTGCTGGAGACGCGGAATCGCTGCGGAGCGATCGTCCTGTGTTAGAACGGGCAGAAGCTCTAGACTTGCGGAGTCCTTGTGCAGATGAAGGCCGTCCGGGTGGACTCATGGAGTTCGGGGAGCCCACGCGTTCCGGAGGTGCGGACGGGGACCACGGTCTGCCTGCTAGAGCGGCGTCGAGCTGTCCTCGGACGTTAGAAGTTGACACAGGCGCTCAGCAGGTAGTCACACACCTTTTCCCGGTATTGAGTGGCGGCCCAGCTGTGGTACGTGTCGTACGAGTTCAGGCTCTCCTTGTATCCGCCTGTTTGGGGATCATACGTCTTCATGAAGTCTCGGAATAGTGCGTTTCCGCCCGACTGCGCAGTTCGTCCGATTCGCGCGCGACTCAACCAAGATTGAAGAGTGATAGACTCACCTGCATTCTCCTGATTTGTTCTTCTTGCCACGTATCCATTGAGACTGATCTCACGAAGCTAGTAGGATTGGACGTCGAGATGGGGTCAATAGCATGGGCTACACTCCAACACGCACCTGACATGTACTCCGAAGCCTCTGTGAACGCCAGCGCATTGCAGGCACAAGAATACTGCAAAACTGTGCGCCGCAGTTGATGGCAGCGGTCAAGACTGGATGAATGGCGAGCATTCACCTCAGTGAGGCCCATTGGGGGTTAGGATTATTGCAGTCAATGCATCGCTTGTTGTCAAGATCTTCTCGCTTGATGAGATCCTGAAGAGTCTTCCGGGCTGCCGCCTGGTCCATATTAGGTTGCGAGGTGGTGGGAGAGAGGAGGATTGTTAGCGCGGCGGTAGCAGAACGGGGCGTTAGTGTCGAGACGAGGTGCACGGCCGCGCTGATGATCAGCCTAGGACACGCGAGACAGCAAACGTGGGAATCTACTGGACCACACAACGCGTAACGCCGGTTGAACGCGTACCTGTCACAATTTTCAGGACTAAGAACGCGTAGAGTTGCTAGGGTGAAGTGAGCGGCGGTGTCTCGTAGCATCTGCAAGGATGAGTACTATCCCGAATCTATTTACGCCTACGCTACTCGGTGGAGGGGAGCCTTTGGTCGCAGATGCTCGGAATATCGCGCAGCGTAAGTCCCAAACGGTCGGGACGACGACGGGACGAATACCAGACGTTCGGTCCACCGGCGTTCACAGTGTGAGAGGGTCTCCGGCTTAATCCCTGCACACAGTGTAGTATCCCGCGAGTGCTGCCCGCTACGCGAGCACTTTAGTACGCCACGAAGGCGAAGAATGCAGGCCACAGCGCTCTAGTGCGCTCTCCGCCTGCCAAGTGCGAAATATTGCGTGACCGGTCCAGGGGGGACGTCAGGGCCAAGCGTGACAGACCTGTGACAAGGCACTCGAAATTCCCACCGCGCTGGGCGAACCCGGCCAGTCGGGAGCCCGGCGGACCCTCGACGCTGACCACCATCGCACTTTGCTTTGCTTTCCCCTTCATCTCCGGCAGTCGTCGCTGCTCGCATTCAAAGGAGCGTATACTCTGAATAGCTCACGAATAAAACCGATACATCGCGTGGAAACCCGCGAAGTCCGCTGCAGGCCAGGCTCCAGGTAGCCATCCATTCCCTCGGGCTTCTGCTTTCCAGCACAACGGCGACATCTCCCACCTGCTCTCCTTGTCCCCCGTTCGTTACCGCCGACCTTTTCCTCTTCTTCGCGAAAGTCGTGAGAAGCATTCCCTGGCACATTCCCAAGCGGCTGCTACTTTACGACCTGTCTTGGTCCTGCACCACCAACATCTCGTTCTATCCACCAGACGCTTGCTGCTCTCTCTGTCATTGACGTGTACAGAGACACGATGATCCAGAAGACGAATGCGCGCGTCGGTAGTAGTTCTGCGCCCTCTGGGCGGCAAACTTCCACCAGCGATGGCCCAGAGAGTTGGGGCCAATGGTCCGGGCGCAAGTCAGTCATCTATTCCTTCCGCGTCCGGCCATGTCTGATAACCATCAATACCCAATGCGCTGTCTCGGTACAGACACTACTCCCTGGAAGTCGTTCAAAATCCTATCAGGGCTCGAATGTGCGGATTCGGTGACAAGGTATGAGCATCTTCCGGATATCTTGCGTATGCGTCCCAACGGCTCGATTCCGCAGGATCGGCGTCCATTAGCTCCAGCCGCTGTCGCCAAAATGATAGTTAGAAGGGAGGATGGCAGCCTCGTGGATGTCGAGTACGTACCTCTAATCCATTCCTTTCGTCCCCAGTGTATCGTTCTCACGCTACGCCTCTGGCAGCGAGATTGACTGCTCGTTCTTCCTGGTGACTGTCGACCTCTGGTCCTCTGACGGTAAACATGAAATGAACCTCGTGCTTCATCCCACTTCCGCCGACCGTTACGTGCCTGCAAACACCCCTAAGAACAAGCGACGAGGCACCGTGACCGCCAGTACTACCAACCAACAACGATCGAGCCGCCAAAGCCCAGCGCCTCCGGCAGCTACGCCGAGCACAGCCCAATACTCTCAGGTATGTCCGGGCCGTGTTTATGCTTCCGTCGCGTTGAGAGGAATGTTCCTCAGCAACCGTCCACTGGAATGACACCTTACGTGCAGCCGTCAAACACGAACTATTCCGCCCAGGGTTATCCCTTCCCAGCGCAGCCAGCGCCCGTTCCCGAGTCGAACTCGTTCCAGCCTGTGCACCCTTACGCGCCTCCGACCGACTCTAACACCCCCTCCTGGGGCTATCCTCCTTCAAGCGCAACTGTCGATCGAGCTCAGCCCTATGGAACGCCTACACTGCCAACCGTCAACCGAAATACCCCTCCGTCCAACCCTGAGCCTACCCCGGCCGCCGAATATGGCGCCCCGCCACAAGCGAGCGCAAATGCACCGCAGGATTGGCAGATGCCGACCCCTGTGCGGGACGACCAAGGGAATGTCGATTATCGGACGTGGCCCCAGCAAGGCGCGCCTTACTCAAATGTGGAAGGTCAGGCTATCGCCCCCGCCCCACCCGCTGCGAGCGCCGATCCGCGCGAGAGTGCTTACGGCAGCGTCGCGCCCGGCGGGCCTTCGGATGCATATCCGCAACAGGCGCGCTATTCCCAGGAGCCGTATACCCCCGTCCAGACGAGCCCGACGCAACAGATCGACTCGTCGATGTATGCGTCCGCATCATACGCACAGCAGCAGTACCAGCAGCAAACTCAATCACAGTATCATCAGGGTTCCTCGTACCAAGAGCCGACGCCGCCGTCCACGATCCCCCCTTTGCCCCGCCACACATACACCCGGACCTTGGTCGGACCGCTCGCTGCGAACGCCTGCCGCCTTCTTGACGAGCACCGCAAGCCCGGGGTGTTCTTCCTCTTCCAGGACTTGTCAATCAGGACGGAAGGTGGGCCTTCATTCTTCGAGTTCCATATAGGCTCTAGTGCCCGTTATCGTGAAACCTTATTCAACACCGATGTTCTTGATGCGCAGGCACCTTCCGTCTGAGGCTCCGGTTGATGAATGTCGGCGCGTGAGTGTCCCAACCATTTACAACTGAATGGTCGCAAACAGTGCGTCCTTGTCTGACCCTGCGCCCCTAGTCCGCCGGCCCCAGAGCCCCGCGCGCCCTGCGTTCATACCGAAATGTCAGCTGTTCTCGCGCAAACCTTCACGGAGCCTTTCATCGTATTTTCTGCGAAGCGCTTCCCTGGCGTTCCGGGTAAGTCTAGTTCGCCCCGACGCTCGCTGCGCATCCTTGCCCGTCGTATCGGGGTCACCGACGCCGCGCCACACAGACACTACCGCCCTTTCCATCGCCTTGGGCAACCAGGGACAGAAACTGCCGCTGGTGCGTCATACATGACGAATCCCCCTGTGCTTCCCCTCCAAAGACTCATTGATGCGACCACAGCGGAACCGCAACGGGACCAACAAGCAGGGACGGAAGCGGCGGCGCGACGGGTCAGACGGTTCAGGAGACGAATCCGACGAAGCATGAGTATCAGAAAGGCGTCACACACGAACCCTGCGGCAGTCCCAACCGGTTGTAAATTTAGAGCGAGTCCGTGCTTCCCCTCCCCTCTCCGCCCGTCGGGGCGTAGCCGTGGGCCCACGGCGGGGGAGCCTGTATGCCTGTCCTTGTTGTTGCTTGAGTTATTAGCTGTTTTCGTGCATGCACACAATGTAATCTGGCTATCTCTTCAAGAGCTCTCGTCTGTATTGCCGCGCCGCGAAGTGCGCTTCATGAGCTCGTACTCGCGTACTAATTGTACTGTCCGCGGGAACGCGTCGTAAATGCCCCCAAGCACTCTCCCAGCCACCTCTGTCCGCCCCCTGACCTCCTCTGCATCCAATGCGGCCTGCTCGAACTCAGCGTCCGTATGTGGCCGCACTGCCTGCACAAGCTTGCCCGCCCGCAGGTGGTCGAGGACGCGGCCCAGCAGGGTCAGGGTCGCGCCGTGGGGCCGCCAAGTGTTCCAAACCGGAGATAGCTGCTGCAGCATGTGCAAGGGGTGCGCAAAGTCCTGCGCGCCCCGTTCTTCTATCGAAGCCACATTCCGCAGCCGCTTCGTCGCCCGCGCCGCTAACGCCTTTCGCCGCACGGCGCTGTGCAGCGGCGCCTCATCCCGGGGCGGCGGCAGATCGCCCTCTTCGAGAGGTGGGAGGTCGGGCGCGAGCGGGGACTCCGGGTGCACGTCGCGCTCGCGGCCGTGCTGGCGGCGGCTCTGTTGCTGGTACTTGAGGATGACGTTCTCGACGATGTCGAACGCGCGGTGAGGCTCGCCCGCGCGGACGAGAGCGGTGACGAGGTGGTTCCAGTTGTGCGAGTCGAACTGGAGGCCCTGGTCCTTGAGCGTCTTCCACACGAGCGCGACCTCGGCGTGCTCGCCCGCGGCCGAGAGTGCGTCGATGTAGATCGAGAGCGGGATACACATGATCGTGCCGTGGCCGCGCAGCGTCGGCGCGGAACTCTCCCCAGGGCTGAGGAGAGTGTTCTGGCGGATGAATTCGAGGCCGAGACGGTGAATTTCGGGCCAGATAGTTCGTACACCATCAATGTTGCCTGTGCGCCTATGGACGTCGAGAAGCGCAGCAAGGGACCCGAGAGTAGGCTCTCCACCCGCGTCTAACATGTCCTGGTGAAGGCGCTGCGCGTCCAGCACCCTCTCCCCCTGAACGTAGGCATTGAGGAGGGGGCGGAAGACGGTCTCGACAGTCAGCCTGCGCCCACGTTCCAGCTGGAGCCACGACCTTCCAGCATCAGGGTGCAGCAACGACCGCAGGAATTCTTCCGCAACCTTCATCCCCTCTTCCGTATTCTGTTCGCCGTACGCTTTCAGAATACCAGCGTAGGTGACCGCATTAGGCTGGATACCCTTCTCCCTCATGCGATCGAGGACACCCTTGGCCTTCATGCGGCGGTTGAGGACGAGGTAGCCCCTCATGAGAATAGTCAGGCAATAGATGTCGCCCCGTAATGCAGTTCGCTCCTCGCTGGTCGAGAGCCGCTCCATCTCCTCATAGAGGTCTTCTGCGATGTCCATGAAGCCGGAGTCGCAAGCCGACTGGATCAGGAGTGCGAACGTCCTTCCATCAGGGTTCAGCTTTGCGGCGCCTAGCCGACGAAATAGGTTGGCGACAAGACGAAAGGGGGCGCCGATCAGGACGTAGGCTTTCATTAGGGTATTGAAAACCTCGATCGTGACGGAGGCGCCGGGGCGACCGGCAGTATTGAGGTAGTCGAAAGCGCGGATGACACCCTGCCATGAGCCTGATTCGACGTAGGCATTCATGAGAGCAGAGACCATGCGGCGGTCCGGGGTGACGCCTTCGTCAACGGCACGCTTGAAGACGCGTTCGGCGGCCATGGGATCCCGTCGGTTGGCGAGAGTGGTGATGAGAGTAGTGTATATTATGAAGGAGGGCTGGATGCCAGAGTCGCGCATCTGATCCAGAAGGGAGGACATCGACTCCACATCTCCTTGAGCAGCGAAGCTCTGCAGGATGATACTGTAGACATAGAGGTCTGGTCGAAGGCCTGCCCGAGAGAGCTCCTGGAGCCACAAATTAACGCCATCGAGATCGCCGACCTGCGAGTGGGCGAACATGACGGTAGTATAATGTACGAGATTAGGGCGCGGCTGTTTTGAAGGTTGGTTGAATGTAGAAGGGAACAATTGGTGGAAAAGCTCCACTACTCGCTCGGGTTTGCCAGCAACGGCGTATGCGTGCAGGTACGCAGCCTGATCGTCTACGTCGGCTTTGTTCCAATCGGCTAGGGTGTTATAGAACTCCTCAGCCTCATCGATCTTGCCTTGACGGGAGGCAAGGAACAGCGCGGTCGAGTGATAGTCAGGACGTAGGCGTCGATGGCCCACTTTATTGGTAACCTCGGGGGAAACGGATGCAAGGATCTTGTCGGCGGCCGCATAAGAACCAATCCTCGCCAGGGTTTTCACGGCTGTGAGAGCGACCCTATCAGGCAGCGCAACGCCGTCATGCTGCAAGGCCTGCAAGATTGGAGAGGGATCTCGTTTCGCCCGTGACGTGGCATGTATGAGAAGCGAGCCCACTGTTGAGACCCTTTCCTTTGACAGTATTCGTAACCAATGCTGGAGGTAAGTGACCGGTTCTTCGAGACGTGAAAGCGACGAAAAAACAACCCTGGCGAATTGGTCGGCGTCGCGCGTCAGTGGGGGTGGTTGACGGAAACCACTGAGGTACTTGTTGACCCATCTGTGTTCTACGAGGAGGTCAGCAACGGCGCGAGCGCCCCGATGTTGCGCTGTCGCCTGTAGAAGTATGGTGTAGACCTGCAGCATCTGCCCTCGCTGTGCAGCCTTGTGGACCGGATCGACTTGGTGGAATAGCATGGCGCAAGCGTCGGCGGCTTCGTCAAGATTCCCCAGCATTGCCTCGGCTGCCAGTATGAGACCGTTCCATCGCACTCGGACGACATTACGAGGCATGTCCTGGATGCCAGGATCTACATGGTGAAGGGCCTCTTGGAGTCGCGTGCCCCAGCGATGAAATAACTCGGGGGAGAGTTCACTCCGATGACCAAGAACGACACCAAGCATTACATTCGCCATGAAAGCAAGCGCTGCAGAGGGTGGCCCGGGCAGCCTGTCGTTATGGCGCCAGAGAGACTCGAAGGCTTGCCAAGCATCCTCGGGAGAGATCGCGACCGAACCTTGTGAAACGTCCTTGAAAGTTTTCATCCAGGCGTCGCGGTCGTCGGGAACCGGGGGACAATGTCGAAGAGGTTCTACCGACGTCCCGCTGGACGCATGTCTCCTCTGAGCAACATGCACTTGCCTCGACCACGCTCGTATCGAAGGTATGTGGCCGCCGCTTGTGGATGGTATAGGTCTATGGCCCGGTATTCGACGTGTCCGCGGCCGAGTGGGGAGCGTTCTCGAAGCGGGTGCAGTCGTCGAATCCGTCCCTCCGGCTAATTTGTCAGACTTGGAGTGTGGCGAAGCCAAGTCTACGGCACTCACCAGAGGCGACCCTGCTACTCCAGCGAGTAGTTCCATCTGAACCGCTGCTACACCTTTGATCGTCCTCCGGGAGAGCTCTTTGCTTGCCCTTGTCGCCTGACGCGTGCGGCGTGAAGAAGTCGTGCGGAAGAGCGTGTGTCACGGGTCGAACCGCCATACCAAACGCAGATTTGGGGGCAAGGAAGTGAGTTGCGATGGGGCGAGAAGGGAGGATGGTGTTGAGCACGGTCGCAGCGAGAGGTTCCAACATCACCGCACTCGCCGAGACGAGTGGTGGAATATACCCTGTGCATGCATGACGGCGGTGAGTACGCACGAGAAACAGGACACGGCCTCGCGTTGTGCGCACCTGAAAGACCAGGCGGGGGCAGGGCAGAGAGTGTCGGGCGAGCGACGACATGCAAAAGAGAAAGACGTCTGGCCGTCCGAGTCGACTGGCCGCTGGTCACTGTCGCACTGGCACGTCTAGGACGAGGCCCACAAAGATGCTCCTCGGCAAACGCCGGCCTCCCCAATATGGCTTCTAGGCGCCCCTCTCCGCGGCCCCGCCCTCCGCGCGCTTATGTCTCTACGCTGTTCCGATTCGTGGGCTTCGTGCGCGCTGACTAGGAACGCAGCTCGCCAACCCCCCGACGCCCCCGCCCCCATCCACACAGGCTCGCGAATAATAATATAAATGGCCACCCCGCCCGCGCACGAGCTTGTCGTCGTCCCCGCACCTGGTCAGCCCGGCCGCGAAGAGCTGCTCCAGAAGTGCTACGACGTCCGCATAGCCGTCTTCCACAGCGAGCAGGGCTTCCCCCTCGACACCGAGATCGATGAGTTCGTCTCCCGTCCAGCTTCCTGCCTGCTCTTTCCACACCCTCAACCCAGGGCCTTTCTCCATCTGGCGTTCCGCCCGCTAGGTACGACGAGGAAGCGACCCATATTCTGCTCCGCCTCGTGCCGTCACTCGAGCCCGTCGGCACCATCCGCTGCGTGAAACTCAAAGAATATTACAAGCTGACCAGGCTCGCCGTGCTCATGGATTATCGGAAATACCGTTTCGGGCGACTGCTCGTCGAGTCCTTGCACGACTATGTCAAGTCCGACGCGAAGGCTTCCAGCCGCGGAGACGCGGATTCGGTCAAGGTCGTCTCCCACTCCCAACTCCCGGTCAAGGGGTTTTATGGCAAGTCAGTGTTCACGCCTTGGTTCTTCCTGCGGCTCGACCGCGCCGCCGTACATGTCACTGACACTCGTGATGCCAACAGATTCGGCTATGTGCCAGAGGTATGTTCTCCCCGACGTGCCCATGACCACAGATGAATATTGTGAGATGACGAATACATTGTTCATCTGTCATCTACAGGGAGACGAATTCGATGAAGACGGGGCGCCCCACCAGAAGATGGTCCTCCGTCTATCGCTATCAGATTAGAGTAACATGTACGAGGGAACCGTCGTGAAAGGTCGTGACGTATATCCGAAGCGAGGAAGACAGAATGGCTAGAGCTAACAATACAGCATGAGTGGAGCGGTGGTGGTGGTATACAACAAGTGATGCGAGGCGGAGGGATGGGATATGGGGATGGGAGAGTCCGGCATGGTCATAAGTACGGCGAAGGCGGCTGCGGAGAAAGGTAAAAAGATGACATACAACGAAGAAGTAAGACGCGGCGCGCGCCGCCATGGGACCTCGCGTCGGAGGCAGAGATGAAAGCAAAGATCGTCCGTCGGCTATCCGGATGACGAGTGTCCTACCATCGCAAGAAATAAACTCAAACCGTGTAAACGAAACATCTTAGCGGCGCCGTGGCGGAGCAAGGGTATGGTCGGCGCCGTCGTCGGTCATGAAGTCATCGCTCTCGCTCTCCGAGCTCAGCGCCTCCTGCTTCAGGGGGTGCGGGGTGTTTCTCGGGATTGGCATCATGTTGATAGGGCTCCCGGGGAGGATGCTGAAGTTGATGCTCGTGCCGAACCCCGGTGGTGCGTCCCGACCTTCCTCATACACCTTGCGCGCTTGCTCGTACTCTAGCTTCTCCTGCTCGGCCTGCGCGAGAAAAGGCTGTGATGCGTAGCGTCAGCATCCTACAAAACGATGGCGGCGCCGAGCTAGCGTACCTTGCGCTGTTCATCAGTCATCGAGCGCCACTTGCCTGCGGCCAAGACGCTCTGCTTGGTGGTCTCAGTCTCGTCACCGAAGACCTCCCTGACCAGCTCTGGATCCGACCGAATACGCTGGAGGAACATGAAGTAGGCACTGAGCGGCTTCTTCGGCGCGTTCGGGTCCTTGAGGTTCCCCTTGCGCGACTTCCCAGCCTTGCGCTGCGCAGTTCGGTACGCGTTCTCGCGCTTGATATCGTCCGGCGTCAACGTGCGCATGTACGCGTTGAGTTCGCGCTCCCGCGCTTCCTTGGCTTCCAGAGAGCGACGTCTGTATGGCTGCACAGACGAAGGTATCAGTCACATCTATCCGAGCATCACCATGAGAGAACGCGCGAGCGCACCTCCTTCTGTGCGGTGGACAACTTGGCGTACTCCTGTCCGGCCTCTTTAGCCGCCTGAGCGACGTTGAGCTTCTTGGAACTGGAAGCCTGGTGCCGCTGGATCCAATCGGTGAAATACAGCTGCCACGCCGAGGGCGCCAGTTTGGGCGGGCGAAGCGTCGACTTGAGGGGAGCTGCGTTGACGTGTCAATATCACGTGTCTACCGCGAAATGAATGGGGCAAACTTACGGCTCTCAGACCGCTTCTCTCTGGGCGGCTGCGTTTCGCCCTCCTCCACCGGCCGTTTCTTGCTACGAACAGTAGCGTCCCGATCGTCGTGCTCGCTGATGGACTCCGATCGTCGAGTGTTGTACGGACGCGATGGCGTGTGCGCAAGAGACGGGCGCGCGTGAGATGGCGAAGGGGCACTAGAAGACGGGAAGAGTTGTGTGACTGGGGTGCCTCTTCGCATAGGAACTCGCTGCCTTTGAGTGGCGAAGTTATCTTCTGAAGATAGGGGCCCGATAGGCACCGGAGCTCCGGGAGAAGGTACGGCCGACTGTGCGGCCCACAATTGCGAAGCCCACGAGGGCGCGTTGGGCTCGGCGAAGAGGTTCGCGGGTGACGAGACTGTACCGGACAGGTCGGTTCGGAGGTGGTCCATCATGACCGCATCCTCGGGAGGCGAAAGCGGCAGTGGCTGTAGTGCCGCTTGGGCAGTCGTCGGCGAGAAGACCGAAACGTCCGGGAAGATGGACGAGTTCTCACTGAAGGCGGCGTATGACGACGGCGACTGCGGCGACAACGCGTGGCCACCTGGAATTGGAATCGGCACAGATGCGGTACGGGGTGCGTCGGGGTCGGCGATCCAGTTCGAGTACAACGCGGACTCGTTGAACTCTGGCGTCGACGGTGGGTAGTAGTTGGAGGAGCTGTTGGAGAAGGTCGAGTCGAAACGGCGATGGTGGCCATGCACCACAGGCTCGAGTTGGCTTGTGGTGGAGTCGGGGGATCCGGGGAAGGGGATGGAGGACATGGTGAAACTGGAGTAGTCCCACTGCAAGGGCGACTTGCTGTCGTGGTGGCTAAAGGCGTCGTCGATGTCGAGGCCAAAGATCATGGGGTCGTGGTCTGCGACCATGGGGTGGTCGTACTGGGCGGCGTCGTCAAAGGAGAACAGTGGGGAGGAGTCTCTAAGAGACATGTCAGAGGCTGCGAGGGTGATGGACGTTGCGTCGCGATCGTCGTCGCGGTGGTAGAAGGGCGACGCGGGCATTGGGGGCGTCGAGGAAGTAGGGACGGGTTCGAGGTTGCGGAGGAAATGGACGGGGCCTTATATGGGATGGCGGAGGCGGGACGCGTAGGTTGGCGGCGAAGGCGCGAGGGTGGGAAAGGGCGTGTGGGGCGGGCGAGAAGGGGGTATGTTGCAAGGCGATGGCGGGCTTCGAAAGCGCGGTATTTGAGCCGTGGCGGGGGGTTAAGTAGTGTTCGGTACCTCGTTTGCTGACTCGGGGCTGAGAATCAGACCGAGGGCGCGCGAGATCTGGGCGAGATGAAGCGTACAGGGTTTTGGAGAGTTTCAGCCCCCGCGCGACTCTTGCCTTTCCCGGTCGAATTACGGCCCTATTATGGGATATTCCAGTTTCCAGTGTCTAGTTTCCAGTTTCGACGGCGTGGCCTGTGAACGCACATAGCTGGACATATGGAAGCGTCGTCTGGATCGTCGGCAGAAGCACGCTCACTTGTGCTCGACTCGCTCCTCGTGATCGCACTCTGCCTCTCGACGACAGTGGCCGATCCGTGTCCACATCCCCCGGCGTGACACGCAGCTACGAGACGCCGCGGCGTGTGCGCTCGTGCTCGCGCCCGCGCGGATGCTATCGGTCGCACCATCAGCCCAGGCGCGCTCGGCCGGGATGTATTTAGTGTGGCGGCTAGGGCTGGCGTTTGTCAGGCGTCCGCTGTCTGTCTGCGCTCGTCGTGTCAGCGAAATATTCGATCGGACGCGCTGCCGCAGTCACGCCGACTCACCGTCCGTGCCGCACTGCCCGGTCCTGCCCTGGCCACCGGCTGCACTTGCCGCTTTGGGCATCCGGCGGGACGCGCATGACGGGCCACATCCGGAAGGACCGTCCCCGGTCTCCGGCTCCGGCGGGACCTCGTCCGCCCATTGTCCTCCGGCGCCCGGTCCCAGTCTGCCATTTCGACATCTCGGCGGAAACGTCCCCTGCCCCCCTGGCCCTTCCCATTCTCCAGCCCGAGCCTAACACCCTGTGGCCGTCGCCGGCGAGAAGGCGGCTCAAATAGCAGCGCAGCCAAGCCACGAGTATCTCATCATCCATCCACAACTCTCGAAGCTGTGGCTCATCAACTGCTGATTCGGATTGCTCGACGAGGTGATACAAGGAAAACGAACTACCATCATATAACCACGATCGTCTCCGCAGGCCGATAGCTGGGGTTGTTGTAGACGCTTTTGCCAGCCTGCCATGGACGCGTCGCAGAAGAGAGCCGAACGGACCCACCCCGGAAGACCATGTTATCAGCAAACATGAACATTGTACCATCTTCCCGTTCGAGACGGCACTGACCTCCCAGCCCGGCACATCCTTCATGATCTCCTTCTCGCGTGCAAGAGCCGCCTGCTGACGTCGGTACGCGTCACGGTCGCCCTCCGCCAGGAGAAGGGGCACCAAGTGAATGCGCGACCAGACCTTCTCCCTCTGGAGCTCCCTGTGAAGCAAAACCGTATCAGTCCCGTACGCGCTCGAGACGGCGCAGTGCCCAAGCCAGATTTGGCACTGATAAGAGCGCATCGCGCGGTCGGATCCTGAGAAGGCCACGTTCCCCGTTGGGCGGGCCCATAACTGCCCACGTTTAACGACCGCCTGACCTCCCCCCCGACGGACCAAACGGACGCAAACTTTCCACGTACCTCTTCTCCAGGTTGCCCTTTCCAACCCTGTAGAAGCCATAGGCGCAGACCGCCGTGACACCGCCGAGAATAGCGAGGCCACTCGGTCCGCGGAACGGCAGGTTGCGCTTGTACTTGATTGCCTCGAAACCCCCGGGAGGGGGCATATCTCTGCATAGCACACAGCGCGCTCGGTGTCAATGTGTGACGAATGAGTCGGACAATGGCTCACTGTCGGTAGGGTGCAGACACTGGGAAGCAAAGGTTTTTGTCAGGATGTCTGCAGCTATGCAAATAGCATTGACAGGGACCACCCACTCGCTACGTGTTCCTTGGTTCCGAGTCACTCAGACGCGGTTCAAGTCTATCTCGCCACCGAATGTGAAGAGGGAAGCAGCAGCACGGCGCAGCCGGGACAGACAAGGCAAGTAAGAACGAGTTGGTTCAAGGCAAGGATGTATGTGGCTCGGGCGCCTCGTGTTTCCTCGCGCCTGCCCACGTGGCGGCAGCCATGCCCACTTGAGCCTCTCCTGGTCCGCGGATTTCCAGCTGCAATAGCTGCAACAGCTGCATATACGCGTCGAGGTGCTGCACAAAATGCATCGAGAGCAACGGCCTCCTGGCGGTGTGCGCAGCGCTGCAGTCGCGCGTATTTTATCGTTGGCGAACGTTCCTGCGGGTGTGGCGGGCGCCGGGCTGCCAGGACTGCAACAAACGCACCTTCCGCAAACGGCCGGAAGCGCGTCTGTGTATGGGAAGTTCATACGTACCGATTCTACGCCAACATGACAGCCAAGCTCAGACACGCCCGCTCTGCTGCGCCTCTGCCCTTCCTCCGTCTCCACCATGATGCCCCGCCCGCCGTCCCCGAATCCGCCCTACGTCGCCCCCTTCACTGCGTCCAACCCTTCCATTTCCGCCCATTATGACCGAAAGCAGAAACAGCGCAGCATCATGGGCATTACTGCTGGCGCGGAGGATGTCAAGTACCAGGCCAAGTACAGAGAGTTGAAAAAGAAGGTCAAGGAGATTGAGTCGGTGAGTCACCACCATACAATGGCCCGAGGACAGCCCTCACCATGTGCGCCGGTCCTCCTATCTGTTCTCGCAGGACAATGACAGGCTGTACTTCAAGTTGTTATTGGCCAAGAAGAACATACGTCGCATGAATCTCGAACGAGCGTACGTCCCCTTATGGCAGTTGACAAGGTCAATTCCTTGACGCGTCTACCGAATATCGTAGCATTCTGTACGAACGGTTGGCCGCCGTGCCTCCCACCCCCGGCAGACACACTCAGGAACTACCTGCGGAGCAGGACCCCATGTTCCACCCACAGCCTCCGGTTCCGCCAGAGCACGCTCGTGTGATAGATCCCAATGACCGCGAAGTCTCCGAGTACCTGCGCGCGCATCCGACCGCTCGACTCATAACGGGCCCTGATGGACGAGTGGTTGCGATTGAAGACACACCTGTCGTTGATTCTCGGGGAGTTGCGGTTCCCTCAGGACCACCGCCGCCGCATGGCGTACCCCTAGTTCATGGGTTCCGTCATGACTCGGGCCCAGGATACGACCCTGCACGTCAGCTCCCGCCACCGCCTCCCATGATACCCCTGCTGCAGCACGGCGTAGAGGCGCCGTCGGATTTACCTCCGCCAAATGACCGTCAGGCGCATGCGTACCCGCACGCGGAGTCCCGACCTCCACCGCCGCACAAGTCACACTCGCACAGCAGCTCTTCCCACCACTCGCGCTCGTCTTCGGCTCGCCCAGATCTCGATCCTGCCCCTACTGGGAACTCGCGCATTGATACATACTCTGTTCACAGCCGCAGCCCAAATATCACCGCAGAACCGCAGACGGGACACCGAGGTCTGCGTCATGAAGTACAGGATCACCTGGACACGCATGGACATCAACCTCCACCTCCGCATATCCAAATTCCCCAGCAAAATGCTCCGATATCCCCTACCCTGGAGTCGCCTACCTCTCATGGTCGCTCTACCCGTCTCCATAATCACCAACGCATCGGACCCGGTGCACATATCCACCGAGAACCTGCGCGTGACTGGGAGGCTCAGAAACAATTGGAATATCAACGCGCCCTCGAACGTGAACGCGAATATGAGCGCGCGATCGAGCTCCAACACCGTCTTGCTCTGGAAGAACAAGAGGAAGAAGCCCTGTGGGCTCAGGAAGAGGCGCGTGCGCGTGCGCGCGTCCTCTCCCGCTCTGGTTCTCCTGGGTCTGTGCAGCGGACTGGAGGAAGCCGGGACGTCTCGCGCCCCTCCTCCGGACAAGCGCACGATCCCGATCGCGCGCCGAGGACGTATGCGCCGCACGCGTCAAACCACTTGGGCATCGAGCGTGACCCTGGCTACGAAGACGAGCACGGCCTGGGCCCGGGCACTCGCGACAGGACGCTCGCGGCGGAGCAAACTTCTAGTGCGGAGTCGCGCAAGCGTCCGCGAGACGAGATGGAGATTGACGACCGGTACGAGGGAGAGCCTCGCGCTGTCAACGAAGATGGTGCGGGATCCCGCGGTATTGGGAAAGCCAGCGGTAATAGGGGCTCTCGACGTGCGCTCCCTGACGAGGATGCCGATGCCGTGCACCCCACTTCTGGGAAGGAAGACGACCTTCCGGATGAGAGGATGGAAGAGGACGCGTAGAGCGTCACAGAGGAGCCTGGTACGGATGTTACGTTGACAGATTACCACCGTCATTTAACCTGGACCAGGCCGTGGTTTCTTGTGCATTAGGCCTTGCGATATGTAACTCGTCTAAGCGTCTTGGATCGCTGTCTGTTCGCGACTCTCATGCGGCAGATGGACCCTTGTCTATGCACCGACTTGCTTCTCGCTGTATGTGGTTTCGTAATTGTCTATCATACCCTATGTGCTATACGCAGCGGCACCCTTGCGAGTTTCCATTCTGATCATCTCCAATCTCATCAAGAATACGACCGAGCATGCGGGCGGGAGGTATACTGGCCGGATCGGGAAGGTAGGATGGCGGCGTGGACACGCATGTTCATATGCAGGTCGCAGGGTTGGACGTATGCAGACACCATGAGTCACCTCGCACCGTTCACAACCGTGTACGCGGCCGACATATGACGAACCACCGCAGAACTCTCTTGCACAGCCAGCAGAAGCGCGAGATTCCCATTTCGAGTGACCAATAGGCCCAGCAGACAATACCGCCGCCGGGGCGCCCTCGCCCGTACCTACATGTACTGCGGCGTCCCGAAGGACGGAGATGGGTTTGGGTTTGGCGGTGACCTTCCTGCGAGTGACGGGTCCTCTCCAGGCCAGACAGCCGTGCTCCGCTCCGCAGATACTTGATACCCCGCGTGCGGCAGCAGCTGCGGCGTTCTCCCCGCGACCCGTGCGGTGCGCGAAATTGCGGCTCGTCCGTCCCAAGCCGGCGCGAGACTGCGCTCCTCGAGGACGGACGTCCCCGCGGCAGGCTTCAGGGCATCCCGGCTGAGCTCGATGGCCTCCATGATTACGTCCTCGCTGTACCGCGAGACCACCGGGAGGCTGGCGAGGACCACGTCCATGACGGTCGGTCTCCGGCCAAACGCGTCCACGCCCGACGCGGCGGACCGCCGGGCTCGCCGCAGTAGGTCCTGTGCGGGCGACGAGGGTGGCCCCGGTGCGGACCTGGTCTTGCCTAACGCTGCTCGCAGGCCAAGCGGGCGGTCGTCTGCCGAGGACGGTGGCTGACGATGGCGCCGGTGGCGGGTGCTAGTTGCCTCCATGCGGGCGGACGCCGGTGTACGGTGTAGCGTTGTGGGTTTGGCACCGCCACGGACACGATGCTCGTCGGGCATTCGCTTCCGTTTCTTTGCAGTCGCTGGGTGCTGCTGGTGACGTCGTGTCCCCGCGGGCGTTTCGGCGCGAGGTCCTGCGCTGCGCCCTATCTGCGACGTAGACTGTGGTCGCATAGTGGGTCTGACATGGTCACGGTCGCCCTTGGCTGTCAGCGAACCGAACAGTGGAGAAGGTTCGCAGACGGTCTGACTCACGTATTGACCGTGTTAGCGGTGTGTATCCCGCCAGTTTCTCCTAGGGTCACGAATGGGCCAAGATCCATCCTGATAGCTGGGTGGCAAGCCGCAGTGGACTTCGGGAAGCCAATAGAGGCTGACTTACGGTTCAGCCCAGGTGCGCCGCAGGCTATGTACCCGACCCCGCCGATTCGCAGCCGCTCTGCCAGGCGATCCCGAGCGGAGGGACAACATACCCCGGAGGGCCCGCCGAACTCTATCGGCGCCATCGAGGCAAGACGCCTTCGGAGAGTTCACACACATGGGCAGATCGGTCACGGTTTTGGTTCCGAGGCGGATAGGGGTTGAAGGATACTGTCACTCGCCCGGAATGCGCTCGCGGTCCGGGGTACCTGTGTGCCGAGCTGTTCATAGCACAGATAAGACCCGGATGGGGAAAGCGCGGGGGTCTGTTGTGGTACGTTCAAAGGCCAGCGAAGACTAGTCTCCTTCCGAGGGCGCGAGGAGGAAGGGGCGGCGGCGAACGCAGGACTGGCTGTGCGGCGGAGAGATCTGTGGCGGCCCGAATTAGCCCTGTGTTTGTACAGGATCTAGAGCGAGACATACCTGTAGGTACTCGCGCCTGCGGATCACAGGGACGCGCGCTCCGTGAGTCCGTCCTCGTAATCCCGACAGGCCCGCCAGGCTCGTTTGGTAGCACGTTTCACGGCCGCCTCCAGCCTGTACAGACTTTCTTGCGTCATATCTAATCACGAGCCCATCCCTCGGTCATCAATCTAACTAGAATCGCCCCGCTATCGAACTCTAGAGCTGCGCGTATTCGGTCTGCCGAAGGGAAGTTGAAGGGCGTGAGCAGAGTAACCTCGTTATGGTCATCAAGCTCCCTCGGAGTCAATCCCAACCAAGGAGATTTGCGCACGCCCGGCGGGCTCACGCACCCGTCGGACCCACGTTGCTATTCTCCGTCCGACAACAAGGTTCAAGAGCGCTTTCAAACGAACACTTAACCTCGCCGACATGCCGTTATGTTCCTGTGCACAGGCCACTCATGGCCTGGCACGTAGCATTGCGCGCAGAAGCACGCGGCTTCTGCCGCGAGAACAGCAAACCAGGGCACTCCACAAGATGCTTAGTAGGGACCCTGTGAAACGAGTATGAATTACGTGGACGAGGATGTATCTCATCAGCTTTGTGGCGGCTCGAAGCTACTCCACGCGCCAGACTCGCTCCCCGACATAGTCCGTCACCGGTAGACATGGTCCGCTATGATTCCGCTTTATCAGCTCGCGAAACGGACAACAGACGGGAGACCTACAATGGAGATTCGCGGCAATCTCGGCTTCCGCCCTGTCACCGTTGGCGAGTAACTTCTCCTTGTTGTAGAGCAGCTCCTCACGGGTCTCTGTTGAGAACTCCTGGTTTTGCGCTACGCACGAGAAGCAAGGTCAGTCGCGGGATATAATAGACGCAGCGTCATATGTCATGCGACGCAGTGGAGCCAGCCAGTCACGTACTCTCAACGATGGCGTCCACGGGGCAGGCCTCCTGGCAGAAACCACAGTAGATGCACTTCGTCATGTCGATATCTGGCACATGGAAAGGCACACTAAGCGTGAGGCACAAAAGTACGACATAAAAGACTAACCGTAGCGAGTGGTCCTGCGCGAACCATCCAGCCGTGCCTCGCTCTCAATGGTGATAGCTTGCGCCGGGCAGATGGCCTCGCACAGCTTGCAAGCTGTTGGCGTCATTTGTGAGATCATGAGTCATGGAATGGAAGCCAGGCCACATACCAATGCAGCGCTCTTCACCACTTGGGTATCTACGCAGAGCATGCTCCCCACGGAAGCGTGGCGAAAGAGGGCCCTTCTCAAAGGGATACATGATGGTGTACGGGGGTCGGAAGAACTGTTCTAGGACAATCCACATGCCTATTGCAGAGCCTCAGAGTCTGTTCCGAACGAGGGCGGCACCCGGGCGCACGTACCTCTAATGATTTCAGTGAAAAAGAACAGGTGCACGGCCTTGTCAATTGCACTGGGGCCGTCCTTGTACGGGTCGAAGTCCTTTCCGGGCTCGTCTGCCGCAGAGTACGTCCTTGCCGGGGGGGAGCGCAAAGGAACTTCAGACGCGAGGCGGTCCTTGGGTTGATTAGTCAAAAGAGGGTCGCGAGGTGCGGTGGAATGCCATCGGTAGGCAAGTGCAAGGCGAGAAGCAGAGACGCGGCCAGCGGCCAGCCTGGCGGAGGGACCGGCGGCGACCAAAGCGCGCACGAAGGACATGGTGTAGGTCGTCGGGAGGGGTGCGCTCGACGACAAGGGGTCGTTCGTCAACGTTGGGGAGGATGGCGAGCAACTTCCGGGACACCTCAACGCCATCGAGCGCGCCGGGTATTGCCGGCACTCTCGTCCGCCAATCAGAGTCCGAGCATCTGCTATGGTTCCCTTCGCCTTTTCCGGACTTCGAGGGCGTGACAGAATGTGACTGGCCGTGACTACTACCACTGTCTCCTCGACCTCGACCAGCTCGACCATGTCCAGCTCGAAAGCAAAGTCTAAGGCTACGCAGCCCAGGCCATCTCCCCAGGGTCTGAATGTTCCGATATGTGTCGCCGTCTCTTGTCTGACTGTGCCCCGGGGCTAGCCAGAGCTGCAGCAGCAGTATAATCGCTACCAGAGCGAACTGCAAACGCTCGCAAGCAAGATTGGAGAACTGGAGCAAGAGGCTGAGGAACATAAGTGAGCACGCTGTTGAGGATTGCTCATAAGGACTTTGGACTGACATTCATTAGCCTGGTACTCACTACCCTCGATGAGGCCCTTGCTGAGGAGCCCGATCGCAAGTGCTTCCGGCTTGTTGGTGGGGTATTAGTGGAACGAACCGTAAAGGATGTGGTTCCTGCGCTAAAGACCAATCGAGATGGTGTACGTGGCCTGCGCGATACCCACCGAAAAGCAGCTAACATACCCACTAGATTCAAAAAGTTATCACCAGTCTCGTAGAACAGTACAAGGGAAAGGATGAGGATTTCGAGAACTTCAAAAGGGAGTATAACATACGCCCCGCCCCCGCAAGTTGAGTAAGCGTTCCACCCTGTAGAGCAGGAAATGGATTACCGGAGAAGTGAGTACATCCTCACCCATTACGTTCGCTCTTGGGATGACGCTCATTGCCTTACGGTAGGCTCTGTAAAACCCAGTTGGGATTGCCCCTGTAATAATTTAATCGACATTGTACTCATCAGGTCCGTACCCTAGTACAGGGACTAGCGACGGTTTCTACCCGACACCTTCGAATTCGCTGTGGACCGTAGTTCCTGCTTCTACACGTCGCGTTCGGACTAGTTTAGATAGGCGCTCATGCACATGCGTCTAGCGCTGGCATCGGTTGGCTAGCGTCCGATCGAAAATGATCATAAATCTGAAGATGCCTGGCTGCGCAAAGTGGTTGAACTTGACGATCGGCTAAGTGTCCGTCCTTACGACGGCCGTTGTGGACTCTTATGTGTCCACCTTCCAGCCGTGACAACGTCGCAGTACGCTCTTTACGACCGTCCGCAACTCCGATGAATAGCCCCCGGGCGATGTACATCAAGACCGCAACAAACTCAAAACTCGACTCAGCCTAGCAACAGACGCTTGCAACGCCTTTCGTCCGTTCCCCTTCCTCGCCCTCGGTCGTGGGCTTTCACTCTTTCGTCCTCCTGTAGTTGGGCCTTTTCTGATATATTACTCCTTTCTTTCTTCTACTCCTTCGACGATATGAAGATCTCGCTCGGCTGTTTGGTAGCTGTATGGGCAACGGCTGTGGTGGCTGCTCCGAGTACCCCTTCAGTCCAAGGTGAATTGTTACTTTGGAGCACACTGACCTGTTCTCGGCTGACCAACGCTTAGACCCTGGAGTCTCGATCACGTCTCCTGTAAACGAGCCGTCCCCCACTAGCTCAGCTTCTATCCACGAAACGTCTGTTAGTGCACCCCGAAATTCCACGTCGTCTGATGTGTCTTTCGTGACCGCTTCGTCCTCCGAGACGCCGGTATCGTCTGTGATCTCGTCGCAGAATACTCCTGTGGCGCCCACATCGTCGAGAACTAGTGACATCTCATCCACACTCCAAAGTTCGATTTCGGCAGGTTCACCAACATCTACTTTGCCGACGTCTCAGGACTCTTCAACTTCCCCGGCCATCACGCCTTCCACGACGCCCTCATTTACCTCCTCCACGATTCAGACCACAGCTTCGGACATCTCGGCTTCTTCGGGCCAACCTTCGTCGTCGGCATCTAACAGTGGGATTTCGACTTCGGGTGCCACTACGTCCTCTCCCTCTTCCCTCGTGCAGAGTTCTCCTGCCACGTCTTCGCCTAATCCTTCACCGGGCACTCAAAGCACTGTCACCACAGACAATAGCCTACCATCTCCACCTTCCAGCGCCTCTCTCACAGAAGTTGATTCAAGTTCTGTGACCACGGGGTCCGCCACTAGCGTGGCAGAGGTTTCTTCGTCGGCCATCTCATCGTCTGCGCCGGCTGTTTCAGCCTCTTCTGTGACCGGCGCTTCGATATCCACCCCCTCAGATACCAGTGTTTCGTCGTTTTCCCTATCTAACACTGGGTCAGCGATCAGTGCTTCTCCATCTTCTCCCACCGACTCTTCTCCCCCTGCCTCTAGCACCATCAGCAGCGTGTCTGGTACGCCTAGCGGTTTCACAACTAGCAGAGCGACGTCATCGTTCGTTGCGGCGCCGACCACCACGGTGGCGGTCCCCTCGCCGACTCAGCCGATCGTCGACAAGCAAGCATATCTAAGTCAGCACAACGGCGTGCGCGAGAGTTTCGGCGCACAGCCGCTCGCTTGGTCCGAAGACCTGGCCGCCAAAGCCCAAGGCTACGCAGAGGGCTGCCAGCTGAAGCACTCGGACGGGGCGCTCGGCGCTGTCGGCGAGAACCTCGCCGCTGCCACTGGCCAGTTTGATACGTCCGCTGCGGTGAGCCTGTTTGTCAGTGATCAAGGTGAGCCTCCGCCATCGCCGTTATTCCTGACCTTATGCCGAATTCACATGCCCCTGGTTTCAGGCCAATTCAACCCGGAGCAGGTCGTGTTCAGCCACTTTACCCAGGTCATTTGGAAATCGACCACTCAGTTGGGTTGCGGCGTTGCGTTGTGCGATAACATCTTCCCGGCACGCAAGGGCAAGGCCACATATCACGTCTGCTTATATGATCCGGTTGGAAATATCATAGGAGAGGAGAAGTAGGCGGTGTGCCCCTCTCGTACTGGTGCTGTCTGACGACATTTGCTTTTTCCAGGGGCAATCTACCTCGATCTCTGTGACATGAACCGGTTGCTGTCTTGTGCGCGTCCTGCTATTAATCCCGGGGCCGGGTATCCCGGCTTATTCGCCATTAACTTATTACCTCTCCCCGGGCGCGGTAGAGGCATGCTTCATTCCCAACGAGTGGACAACACAAACGAGTGCCGGGCACGTCGCTTCTTGACTCTCCCAGTTTACGCTATTCTCCTTGTTCTTCCGGGTATATGGCACTATCGGGCTTTATTGCTATCAGGATGCATGCATGTCGTGGATAGGCCACATGCCAATGCATCAAATCATGGTGTGGTACAATTTCCCTACTGATTCGCCACTTATTTCTCTGTCATCCAAGGACATGTCACTGTTACCGCCAACACGCCGCCGTCAAGGTATCGTAAAGCAACTTAATCTGGCTACGAAGCAACATGCATACGGGAGATCTCTGGAGATCTTTGGGGAAAAGAGGCCTTACCAGATTGATGGACATGACGCATGTGGGATCGACGCCGCTGACTATATTGTCGTCGAAACGGCGGCTGTTCGTCGCACTTGAGATATCTGGCGTCGGCTAGTCTCGCCGCTCGGGCTGCTGCGGCAGCTGAGACAGAGAAACGCCGTGGTCAAGCTCATGTCGGGAGTTTCACGTCTGCTCGCTAGAGTGCTCCATGCTCTTTGTATCAAACCCCGGCCACAACGCACGCGCCTGGCCTGGTATAGCTGAGAGGCGTGTTGGGGCCCTGACCGAGTGCGCACCGGGCGGTGTCCGTCTCCCGCGGATTTCACCGCGATTATGGTGCCCGGGCCTCGTGTGCTGCTAATCCAAGTTCGGCGTCCCCGGTGCACCCCGGTGGCTCGGTGCACCGTGCACAAACGCGTCCAACAGCCATGAGAGCATGTGTGCGTCCGCTGCGCATGAAACGGATCGCAGTTTTTATTGCTTCGCTGGACGTACTTCGCTGAGTGCGAATACACAGATTGCAGTGGTTTGCGTGAATCCGCGGCCCGTGTACACAACGTAGCCACAACGCTAGTTCCGACCCAGCCACCACTGCCACCACTACCCTGCCGGTCGAGCCCGGGAGTTACAGGACCCGAGCGGCCAAGGTGTGCAAGTCCATCCGCTGCAACGTCTCCTCATGTAGCAACATGAAGAGGTCCTTCCCACCGCCAACGGAGGCATCGGTTACTGCGGGCGGCCGTCAGAGGTGCGACGATCAGGGACAAGAGGATACAACTCAGTGACTCACGCCATAGAGAAGCCCTCAACCATCGTGCCGTATTGCCTTCTTCGCGCAAAATTGAATAGCTGCACGCGATGCGGAGCATGATGTCCGCGGGTTCAAGGAAGGACGTTGCCGTCGGGATGCGTCCGGGCATGATTGGCAGCTTTCCGCCGTCCCGCGCGAGAACGAACCCGTAGCACTCCAACGCGCGCATGTCGTACTCCAGAGACTCGCGTATAGATCTCGAGTTGTTAGATGAGCGAAGCTTTTCTGCAATGATATGCAGAGCAAGGGCACTGAGGGGTCGGATAGAGCCCCGCGTCGGCGCATAGGTCATGCTAATTTCCCTCTCCAGGGCACGGAGCTCCGAAACAGGCGCAGTCATGATAGTGCGGGATCCGAGACGCAATTTTAGTTCGTGGCGGCGCCGGAGTTGTGCCTCGCCATCTTTCCGGTCGTCCTCGCACAGCGGACAGCCGCAGTTATCGAGCATATGCTTGCGAAGGGCGGTTTGACGGTCGAAGTACGATTCTTCGACGTTGTAAGGGATTGTGACTTCCGACCCGGCTCGGATAGGCTCAGCCGCACGAATGAGCATGAGATCTCCGATGCAGTACCAGATCGCGTTCGCCGTGCACGAGTGGTTGAACATGGAGGCCAGCGTATACAGGCCTGTTGGTTTGGCTTCTCTCTCCGCGTGAAGAGCCTCTAACCGGAAAGGACAGAAGTTGTTATACGTACACACAGCTTCGAGATGTGCTATGTCGACGTTCACGTTGGGCTCGAGAAGGTCGACTTTGGTCACCTCAGAACGAGGTCGGGGTGGGTAGGAATCTGGGGGTGAAGGATACGTTGGACCGGCATATAAGTGGAAGACCTCGTCGCGCGTATCCGGGTTACCGTAGATCTTTTCAATGACACGCGCGAGGAGCAGGGAATCCGTTCGCTCTTTGCTCGTTTTTGACAGAAGATCGAGTGTCGCGACGAGTTGGTGAGGGGGGAGGTCGCATGCGTACACTGAAACGTAAGGTTTGGTCGCAAGCTGCGAACGGAAATCAGAACGTGGTACCCAAAAGAATCGCTAAAGAGCGACATACCAACAGCTCCCCTGTCTGTATGTCTCGTGTGGCGACCATCCCGCGGCCGCCACCCCGACGTTCCATACGCTGAGTCTGTACGTGACCGAAGAAATTCGCTGCGTCAACGCGAACTTTTCGCTTTGCGCTGCGAAAAAGTGAAAGCCAGTCGTACTTCCCGGTAGCGCTTTCCTGCAGCCGAGCGCGGCAGCGGTCGATCCAAGAGTCAGCTGCGTTGTCTCCCGGGTTCGCGCGCTTCCAGCCGACGAAGTCGGCCTCTGCAACGCGATACTCGCCTCTACCGTAGCGCGCCCTAGCCAAGCGGAAGCGCGCCATATTAGCGAATGTTTCCGGTACCCCCTGCCTCGACATGACCAGATGCGCGTCGTGAACGGCCCCAGAGTAGTACTTGAGGCGCAGGTAACACTCTGCTCGGTTGAGACGAAGGACGGTCGCGTCAGAGTCTAGCAAGAGCGCATGTGAATAGGCGAATGCAGCTAGGAACCACCGCGAGGCCTTGAAGTGTTCGTTGCCACGTCGCTGCCATTCGTCCCACGTCCTTGGGATATCCTGGAAGCCTGATACCACACTTCCGTACCGCCACCTTATGCCGTGAAGCAGAGGACTGTTGGGTAGTACGAAATTTATGTCGGTGGGACTATCGACTCGCACTAGGGGTCGGATGCCTTGGGTAGGGGCTTTAAGGGTAGGTTCGCGGATAGCAAGGATTGTGCCGGGAGAAAACAAAGCGTCCAGATGACTAGGCGAACAATCGAATGTCGAGGGGAAGTTGTAGACAGACAGATCATGAGCGACGCCTTCAGGGTCCTCCACGACCGTTTGTATCGCAACCATGCGAGCTATATAGTTTGCATGAAGTGGAAGCATGACCGACATGGGGTGGAGATACTCACAGCAGGGGGTAATTATACGACAAAGAAGATAATGGCCCTTGTTACAGCGACCGCGTCAAAAAGACAAAGGAGGTTACAATGAGGAATGACATCCGCACCCTATGCACTTGTCGAATAAGCATGCTGGAAAATGGGACTGCGAACGAGTAGATAATCAGACAATGTCAATGACAACAGCGTTACAATCACATACTTCGTGTCAGGTGCTGGACTGGCGTTGAGCTCGAGTGCTTTGGAAACCCGACCATCGTCATATAAAAGGGAATTCCCATGACGCCTGTTGCCGTTGGCTCGCGAGACAAGCGTTCGAAGTGAGCACGACGCTCGAGCTGATCGGTGATGAGCTGATTGCGATCCACGACAGGAGAGGGCTCGGGGGGTATTTTTCGGTCCTCCTCGAACCATTTGCTATATTCTTGAAGGTACTGGACGACTTGGTCGGGGGTCATATCATGGCGGAAGCGTGGCGGAGAACGAGACGCTGGATATGGCGCGTAAGGACGTCTTCGGGTGAGTGACTTCTGAGCCTTATGCGAGGGCTCAGAGCCAAGGCTGAGACTACCCGCGAGCATGGCAAGCTGCTGACCAGTGGGATCCATGACGAGAGAATAGATCGAGGGATGTGTATGATGCCGACGGGCAACCGTCCGTATTTTGTACTGAAGCCATCACTTGCACGAGTAGAGCTGATTCGACGTGAAACCCTAGACACAAGTCGCGGTCGACGGACCAAGGACCGGATGTTTGCTTGAGTGGGTCCATTCATCTGCGTTACGGAAGTCTAGAGCCGCCGGCCACCGCAGTCCACTTCGTGAGGTTATGCCTATCGCAGACACATCGTAGAAGGGTGAGTGGTGCATTCCGCTGGGTATGGGTAGGGTACCTGCCTCATTGCTGTTGAGCGTCCTAGGGTTTTTTCCTCGGGGAACGAATGCTCCCTTTTTGACGCTGTGGGGAAGAGCACGCATGCGCTGTGTGCTTCCTCTACACTCAAAATTTCTGGTGCGTTCTCGGCCACCGTTCTGTTCATAACACCAGAGTCATTGGGGCCGGTCGTGTTCGGGGAGGAGAAGCGCAGGATGTGGGACGTAGGGCGCTGTTTCGGATGGGTTTGTGGGCGAGAGTGGTCCTGTGGGTATACATCATGAGTTCATTGTAGGCCTTCGGGTGCACAATAACATGCGAGGCGGAGTTTGACCGTGGCAATCGACCCACCACGCTCCCGGGTCTGCGCTTATACGCCCGGCGACTGCGATGGTTCAACGACGGCTACAGCTGTGCCGGGAAACTAGTCACTGCGCTACGAACTCCGACGTCGTCAAAAGCACTCAGTGCGACACCAGAAAATGGTTTCGAAAATCGTACTTTGAGGCAGTCATTCCTCGTTGGCGTTATACGCAAGTTTACTCGAGCAAGTTCAAGTTACAGTAAAACCGCGCTCCGTATAACGGTTTCCATGAGACTTGGCACTGTTTCATGATAAAATGGTTAGCACGATGTTTATGGCCAGGGACTGGCATGAGAGAAAAGCGACGTCCTGTACACTATAACTCTTTGTAGTGGCCCTTCGCTTTGAAGCTTATGAATATGCTGAACTCCATGATGTCGCTCCGGCAGGACTCCGAGCGGCGAGTCGGGGTGTCATTCGGAGTTGACGCCGTTACATAATGATAATATCAATCTATCATCAAGGTTAGGGTTTAAGATACATCGAGCGCTCATTAATCATTGTCCAGAGTCAGTGTCTGTCTTCTCCCGCTTCGGTGTCGAACCAATAGTACTGCCGTCCGCAGGTTGGACGTCGTTGTTGTTCAGCACTTTGAACTTATGACCTCCCTCTCCATTTTGTCTTCTGTACGCTGTCTCATCCGAATAGGTGCAATATCTTGCGCTATCGTGGCACTCAGGCTGTCCCCAATCGACGCATCATGAACAAACCAGCGGGGGATGCAAGCGCAGTTGCCGGGCCTTCAAGTTCCATCGTATCCCTGCCGGCCTCAACCCAGTCTAAACTTAGGTCTACGCAAATCTTGACATCATTACCCCAGCTGGTCTCGGAACTTGTTCAGAATTCTCTTGATGCAGGGGCCCGTAACATAGACATTACGGTCGACCCCGAAAGCTGGCAATGTTGTGTTCGGGATGACGGCGTTGGAATTTCCAGGGATGGGCTCTCTATTCTTGCCCCAGGATCCGAGGCCGCGAGGTATGGTATGTAATGACTTCCTATAGACCGGCCCAGACTTTTTCAGGAGCTCGGAGGGTTTAAACTGAATTTCAACGCTAGGCACTTCCAAGGCATATGCACCTGTGTCCTTGAGCGAAATCACTACTTTCGGATTTCGGGGTGAAGGTGACGTGTCCTTGATAGGTAGGTTACTCCACGAAACTTACGAGAGAACGGTCGCATAGCCATAGCATCGGCGGCCGAGCTTTCGTGCTTTGAGATATCTTCAAGGACAAAGCATTCGCGTGAGAGTTGGTCGCTCATCCTTAAGGTAGGTTTACTGTACCTATGGCAATTGACAAGGCTTAGAACCTCTATATAACAGGGTGGGCAGACACTATATGCGGGTCCATCGATACGATGGAAGAGAGAAACGCCTGGAACAGTCATCTCTATACGAGATGCATTCTATAACGTTCGTATATGCGCCTGGCTCTACCCCCGTAGACACCTATGCTAAGGCTCCACTTTGCAGTTACCTATACGTAGGCGCTCGCATCCGAGTCCTAGCAGAACCATCGAGCTCGTGAAAAGGGACATTGAGTCTTTCGCCCTCATTTTCCCCGAAGTTTGCTTCTCTCTGGATAACACCGGAAGGGCCAAAGACGCAGCGGCTTCCTGCTCGAAGACTCGTGTATTGAGCGTACCTAAGGTTTGCTCCAATCGGGACTGGCCCCTTCACCGCTGGAATATAAAGTTCTCATCATAAAACGCCACAGACTCTATCGACCCTGTCAACGTTCCGTCACCTGTACGGACGGGCCCTTTGTGACGTACGTAATCTCTAGACAGATGACTTCTACACGCATTCGCCTCACCCTTGTTTCAACTAGCATGTGGAAGAGATCGACGAGTCCTCGAACGATATACGTCTGGAAGGCTTTGTATCCCTCCAAGGAGCGCACTCCAAAGTGAGGATATTACTATTTTCTCAGAATTTGGGGCGGTAACGGTTTTGTGCTAGTCCTACCAGTTCCTCTGTGCGCTTAAACGCCATTGGCCTAGCTGGTTTCTGACATCATAATCTCATAGACATTAACAAACATCCCCTTGCAGCATGCGATCTGCACCGGAGTATTGAATCGATATTCTCAAGGAGCTCTTTTAATAAGCACGTACGTAACTACTCTCCAACATCCTACCACGCGTTGAATTTGCTCCAAGGCCTACGATGAACTCGGAAAGACCGTCACACCAACGACTGGTGAGTCGCACTTTCGGCATCAGCCCAAATGATGCCTAAGCCCGTCCTTTGTGGCAGGTCGCCGATCACCACGTAAAGCTGAGAAGAAGCCTGTATACGTTTTGAACCTCACCATACCCCCGCGTTTTGTTGATAATTGTGTCGAGCCTGCCAAGTCTGCCGTTCAATTACAGGTATGGTACCCTACTGCAGGCATGCGGAACCGCACACTCATGCGAATCAGAACTCGGCAGCGGCGACGGCATTTTTGTGTTCCGTTATCGAACGCATCCTGGCTCACCACGGCTTCCTCGTCCCGCGCCCGGGGAGATCACAGGTGACAAACGGTGGCGCTTATCCTCGAAAGAGAAGGAAGATTGCACATGTCGGCGAAGCGCCAGGGCCCTCACAAAGGCAGGGCTCGCCTCGTACTCCGTCGCATCTCTCAGTGCCCGAAGCACACAGGGCAAATGATGGCGCCTATGACCTAACCGTTCAACCCGCGTTCCAGCCGCCGCCTGCCATCCAGGAAGACGAGGTTGTAGCGGACGGAGGAAAGGACGTACTCTGGATCGATCCTGCAACCGGCGAAAGGTTCATTATTGATGCGCGGACTGGAAACTCGTATCCTCAGGTGGCTCCAACAGCGCCGACCGCCGAAGACACCTCCGCGAAGGCTGCCCTGCGAGCGCGGAGGTCCCTCTATCCTTGGGCGCCTGAAAAGTCCGCTACCAATACGGTCATGACCCCCGCATGGATATCTGAAGCACTGCAGGCAAACGAGGTGTACCGAGCTGTAGAGCGCCGCATCACCGCATTACCTAGCTGTTCTGAGCTCATGGAGCGCCATGCCTGCGAGCGCGGGCATCCCGCCGGGTGGTCTCAACGTGTGGACCCATCGTGGGATGCCCCTCGGTCGGGTCAATTTACTGGTGCAGACCTGCGCTCCGCACGTGTGCTAGGGCAAGTCGACCGCAAGTTCATCGCATGCATAATTCGGTCGTCGAGCGCCCTTCCGCTAGACAGCACAGACGAACCTGCAAGGGATGAGTGCGCCCTTGTGTTGATCGACCAGCACGCCGCGGACGAACGAGTGCGCGTGGAGCGGTTCCTACAGGAGGCTTGCACAGGCTTCCTGGCATGTTGTGGCGACGCGGATTCTAGCATGTGTGGCGCCCATATCCGAAGCAGAACCCTCGTCCCGCCGATCAATGTGCTCCTAACTGAGCAGGAAGCTCAATCTATTGCCCATTCATCGGACGTTCGCTCTGCCTTCGCTCGCTGGGGCGTGACATTGTCTGCGGCCTCTGTTCAGCGGGATGTCGTAGCGCCTTCTCCAGGGAATGAAGCGGCGTATTCGCAGATCCAGGTCACAACTGTTCCAGAAGTCGTTGCAGACAAGGTGCGTGGCTATAAGCCTTCCATCCAGTAATCGCGAGTCTTACCGAAGCGACGCCTTAGCTCCTCGCTGGAGACGAGCTACGTGACTTGATAAAGGGTTATCTCGCGAGGCTCAAGATGGAGGGTATGGAGGGCGTTCCATACAGTATGGGCTTTTCTCAGCATGACAAGACTCCCCACGATTGGCAACGGGCTTTACGATTCTGTCCTCGTGAGCTGGTCGACCTGATCAACTCCAAAGCATGTCGAGGTGCGTTCTGCGCTTCATGATTCTCTGGCGCAAAGCTAACATTCCGTAGGTGCTATCATGTTTAACGACACGCTTTCTCTCGAGCAGTGCAAGAACCTCCTAGAGAAGCTGTCCGAGGCCGCGCTACCGTTTCAGTGTGCGCACGGAAGGTCAGTGTGTGCTTGTAACGGTCCCGTGCCCTTAGCTGACATCCAAGTCTCCCAGGCCGTCTCTCGTGCCCTTGGTCGACGTTGGCGGCCCCACCGGGTCCTTTGTAGACGCCCGTCCGCCGATCAATTGGGGGATGTTCACGGGGTGTACGTAGCGTAGAGTCATTCTACTGGCGTAGCCGTCGGGGCCGCGCAGTGCGCACAACGCGAGAGTGGCACCGTCCGGGAAAGATCTGGAGTGATGGCAGGCGATTGGACGCACATCGATGCATGAGAGCCAGCGAGAGCTCGCCAGAGGGGCCTGGGTGATGTCACGCGAGCGGGCACGGCCCATGACGTCATCCCTTCCCCGCACCATTCATATACCTCCCGACGCGGCTCCGTCCCAGCACTGTCGCACGCGCACATCCGCACGCATACGCCACCCGTCTTCTCACTCTCATCTCGTCTCATCGCACGCATACATACACCCATCTCGTCCTTCACCATGGGCCGCGAGTTGACCAAGATCGTGTTCAAGCCAACGCCTGAAAGTAGCGACTCCTACATCATTATTGTAAACCCTGCCGAGGTACGCCGTAGTCCTCTCGATCAGCCTTGATCATATGCTTACACGGCGAACGATGGTGAACAGTACAGGAAGTGGAAGGAAGGAGGTAAGTAGAAACGGGCTCGTCTTGCTAAGGGAGATATGCTAACGTGCCCTCTGTAGAAACGTAATTAGTTTCCATCCAAATGCGCCACCGAGTCCGCGTGACTAACCATCCCTGCATCCAGGTCCATTCCACTCACAGAGGTCGTCGATTGTACGCCCTGCTCCGCACACTCTTCGAAGACGTACTGACGTTGGTGGGACAATCAGCGTTCCAAGTGTTCTGGTCCGACCAAGGCGCACAGGGCTTGCTCGGCACCCCGTCGAATCAGCAACTAGACAACGTCTTTGGGTCTCACAAAGACGTGGATGTGATCACTCAGATTCTCCAGAAAGGCAAGGAGGAGACAGGGAAGGCCATCCGAACAGGCGAGACCGCGCCGAATCTGACCAAGGGCAGCTTTGCCGTCGACACGAAAGGCAAGTCGACGACCGGCATCCCTTGAGGTCGGCGTTTCGGCGTGAAGTTGAAGTTGAAGTTGCTGGGTCCGGGGGACAGCTACGAACAGCAGTGTAACAACAGCATCTGTATTTGTTGATCACGGAAACGCATATTTCTCGGCTTTGGAGGTGGGGGTCTGCGGTGCGAGCTGTCCTCCGGCAACGCAGCGCATGGCAGGGTCGGAGCGATGGGCCCAGGCCAGGGCAGAAAGGTAAAAGGATGCGAGGACTAGACGAGGACGAGGATGAGTGGCCCGGGACGGTGGCGTGTGCGTTCCTGGGCGGGGTGGTGGCCAATGGGAAACAGCCGGCTGGGGCAGTATAAGGCCGCAGAGGCGCCGAGAGCCGGTGAGGTCATGTTCCGCCCCAGGCTCCTATAGCAGCCGTCCCGAGTGTTCTCGTTCCCGGAGTGCTAGTAGCGTGTGTAAGGTTTTATCTGAGGGGACTCAGGAGAGGTTCAAAAAGATTCTAAGTCCACTAGCGCCGTACCCAAAAAAGGATATGTCATGATCCAAGCTTATATAATATGTTGCGAACGGAGGGTTACCTGTTTGAGCCTGACTAAGGGAAGAGAACACTCTAGGACGGCTGCATTAACTTGTCAGACGCCCGTCGAGCGCCCAGCTCGCTTAGTAGTATTTTATTGTAGACGCCCAAAAAATGCTGATGGCTTTTTCGACTCTTTTCGAGTATCCTCGTGTCGCTTCCTTCGCATGACGCTGGGTCCGCGTCGCCAGTCCCCGCGCGCGAGCTCGCGCGAGCCGCTTCGCCGTCGCGCACAGTGCGCACTGGCCGCCCCCGCTGCCTCGCGCGCGCGACGTCTTCATGAGATATCAATATTCAATTTTGTATTCACCGCAGGGCGAGGTAGGCAGGGTAAAGGTGAGTGCCCGCGCGGGCCGCGCCAAGTCGTGAGTATGCGCGATAGTTTTGGCTGGAAGTTTCCATTCGTAATATCTGCATACACCTTCACATCATATCAAATCTACTGCCGCGTTTTTGTATACTAATACTTCCATACGGGCCTTCAGGTCCTATCTCCTTTGACTGGTGGCTATACCGCCGTCATTGTTGCGGCGTGACCCTTTGAGCAACGCACAGCACGGGGTCTAGTAGAAAAACCTTGCTCCCGAGGAATTGAGAAGTAATTACCTAGCTTTTAGGGATTCTTCAGTGGCCCGGTGTACATCCTTTCTGGTGTTCGATGATGATACTACAGAGTTTCTCGAGCAGTACCCGCGCGAGGCAGCGGGGGCGGCCAGTGCGCACTGTGCGCGACGGCGAAGCGGCTCGCGCGAGCTCGCGCGCGGGGACTGGCGACGCGGACCCAGCGTCATGCGAAGGAAGCGACACGAGGATACTCGAAAAGAGTCGAAAAAGCCATCAGCATTTTTTGGGCGTCTACAATAAAATACTACTAAGCGAGCTGGGCGCTCGACGGGCGTCTGACAAGTTAATGCAGCCGTCCTAGAGTGTTCTCTTCCCTTAGTCAGGCTCAAACAGGTAACCCTCCGTTCGCAACATATTATATAAGCTTGGATCATGACATATCCTTTTTTGGGTACGGCGCTAGTGGACTTAGAATCTTTTTGAACCTCTCCTGAGTCCCCTCAGATAAAACCTTACACACGCTACTAGCACTCCGGGAACGAGAACACTCGGGACGGCTGCTATAGGAGCCTGGTTCCGCCCAGGACTCGGCCAGCTTTTGGGCGCAATCATAATGCAGCGGCAGCCCGCGCAGAGAACAAGCACAAGCAAGCAGCCCCACCCGAGGCCGTAGCACCCGGCGGCCGTTTCTGCAGCTGCTCGCGCTCTTTCATTCTCTCTACGCTAGGACGACGGCTCGGGGCTGCATACACGGGCATGCCCACCACAGTCATCCTCGGCGCAGGCATCATCGGCCTTTCTACCGCCCACTCCCTCGTCCAGCTCGCGCCCCCAGACCACAGGATTCATCTTGTCGAGCCCGCACCCCAGCTCTTTTCCTCCGCGTCGGGAAAGGCCGCCGGTTTTCTCGCCAAGGACTGGTTCGCGCCCGCCATCGCGCCCCTCGGCACCCTCTCGTTCGACCTCCATCGAGCGCTCGCCGACAGGCACAACGGCCGCGCGCGATGGGGATACTCCGAGAGCATCTCCTACTCCCTAGACCGCCTACGCGAGGATGATTACTCCCCCGCACGCACGGATGTATCCTCGGACTTGATAAGTCATCACCCGGAGCCTGACGGTAGCGGTGGCGGCCTAGGATTCCAGTCCGGTGCGGCCACCGAGGGTGCCCCTAGTGAGGTCGCTGTATCTGGGCGCAATGGAAGCCAAGGACAAGGTGGTCTAGACTGGCTTCTCAGCGGCGCCAGTCGCGCGACGACGGCGGAAAGCGATGTGGTAGAGAAGTCCTCCGAGAGCGCTCATTTGGAGGAGGCGAACGATGTCCCTAGATGGCTGCGCGCGAGGCCGGACGCGTTGCAGGTGATATCGGATAAAAAATCCACGGCGCAGGTGTATGTCCTCTTCTGTGTCTCTGTGTGCTTCTAGCGTCCTGAATCCCACCACACCCAGACACCCGGGTCAACTGTGCGAGTTCCTGCTCGAGCAGTGCCTCGCGGCGGGCGTGACCCTTCACCACCCTGCCCGGGCGACCAAGGTCTTGAAGGGCGAGAACTCCTCGGATTCAGTGACACGAATCCACGTCGAGTACCTTGGGCTGCTTGCGCAGACCGTCGGAGGGCGTACAAGGACCGTCGACATCCCGTGCGATAACGTCGTCATCACTGCCGGGTGTTGGACGCCCCAAGTATACGCGGCCCTATTCCCAAACGCGAGCCGCATTCCACGCATCACGCACTTGGCTGGGTATTCCGTTACCTTCAAGTCGAAGCACTGGTCGCCCATCATCCGTACATCCGCGGACCCACAAGCGCCAAAGGCGCTTAATGGTGCCACGCCTGACACAGGCGCGTCCTCCGTACCTGTCTTCCCAGAGTCGAGCCCCAGCCACGCGATCTTCACCGACGCCGGGGGGTTTGCTCCAGAAATCTTCTCACGCGCGGTGGGCGATGTGTGGTTAGGGGGGCTCAACCCGCCGGGGACGCCGCTCCCCGAGCTCCCGACGGATGCCGAGGTGGACCCCGCCGAGGTGACCCGGCTGCTCGCCGTCGCGCGGGCGTTGTGCGGGGAGGATATCGAGCTGCGACGACAGGCGCTGTGCTTCCGCCCGGTGAGTGCGACCGGGCGTCCCATCATCGCGCGGATGCATGAGGCGGACCTCGGGGATGGAGTGAAGCCCGGGGGGCACGATGGGGCGGGTGGGGTATACGTCGCGACGGGCCATGGGCCGTGGGGGATAGCGCTGAGCCTCGGGACGGGGAGAGTGGTGAGCGAGATGGTGCTGGGGCGGGCGACGAGTGCGGACGTCTCCGCGCTGGCGAGGTGGTAAGTGCATGCTCTTGATGGGCGTACGTTGCGTGCCCTTTCAGATCATCGGCATCGGAGAGCGGCTACTTCGCGGTGCGCATTGCGGGGCGGTCATGCCGAGGCACTAGTTGGAGGAGGTTGGAAGAGAGATCTGAGAGACAGGTGTCAATGGGGTCCGGGCAAGCGTGATCTTTCCTGCTCGGCGGTGTGCGCATCTACTATTTATCGTCAGATCTTTCGCGGCGGCGAGTCTACTATGGCACGCCTTCCTTCTTAGTCTTTCTCGTCCTTTGCTCTGCTTCATACCTCTTCTCTCTGGGCTATCTTGTGTTTCCTTGGGCTTTGCTTGATTTATGCACTCTCCTCTAGGGACGGCGTGCTGGACAAGTTCGACTATGTGTACGAAAAGTGAAACAGGTCTGCACGCGGCCTGTGCCTGCCGCCCCCGCCGCGTGCCCCATGCTTGGATGGATCGTCGAGGCACGGCTCCGCCTCGGCGACGAATGCCTTACAAGAGGCTACGCGGATGCAATCAATTACCCCCATAGAAGGCTTCACGCAGTGTTCTCCCGGCCCTGCGTGTCGAACAGCCTCTTCCAACGAGCCCGCGCTGAGGGTGGCGCCAAGGCGGGCATAGAGAGAAAGAATTGCTGATTACTATCTAGCGGTGCAGTCTGCAACCTCTTTTATGCCCACATGCTTCTTGTTTACGAGTCTCTGGTGACGCTACATTCCTACACGCCCCTTGTTAACAGTCTCCGATATCATACATTATTTCATACCTCCCTACTATTCCAATTTACACTGGGTGAGACGAGAGAAGTAGTGGTATTGCCTCCTCCACCTACACTTTTCCGGCTTCTCCCCCGGTACCTACTCCACACGGATACCGATGACATTCGTGTACGACGTGAGGCGTGAAAATGGGGACCATTTTTAAGAGGGTGTCAAATACTACTAGTCGCGATCTCTATTTAGGCGCGCGTAGGGTCGCGCTCCACCCGTATGATATCACACGCCGTGCCAAAATGTTACTACCCAACCAAACGACCAGATATACGCGGTGAACTCTGCTTTTGTCGATACGCTAACAGCCTATATACCATGCATATATCATACGGAGGCTAGGCGTACGAATAGCAAGTACGGCGCAAAAATCCTGTACATGGTCTGACCGCCGTCCTGCGCTCAGGCCACCCGTGTGGTGACAATACTATGCTACTAATTCCTTCACCCACCCCACCTCCTGCCCATCGAATTTGACGATTTCTACGCCAACCCCTTTCAATTCAGCGACAGTCTGCGCCCAGCCCTCCGCGCCCCCCACACTGCGCGTGCCCTCCTCTACGACGTACGTCCTCCATCCAAGGTCCGCGCTATCCTTCGCGCTACTCTTCACGCAATAATCCCCCGCGAGCCCGACGACGAACACGTCCGTGACCGCCGCCTCCCTCAGACGTCCCTCGAGGTCGCTCACCGCGCTCGCGAGCGGGGGATCACGCAGCGGCGAGCGGAACGCGGAGTACATCTCGACGCGCGGGTCCGTGCCTTTGAGCACGACCGCATCGATGCGCGATACGTCGAGCTCTGGGACGAGCGCGTTCCCCGGGGTGCCGACGACGGTGTGGTCCGGCCAGAGGAGGGTCTCGTATGTCTCCGCGAGGTTTGCGGGGTTTACGATCGTCGTGGTCGATACGAAGGGCGTCGCACCGGGGTGGTTGGACGCGAAGGAGACGTGCGAAGGCGGGTGGTGGTCTTTTGTAGCGATCTTGAGGACGAAAGGGAATCGTAGCAGTTCATTGATGATGGGGATCACGTCCCGCCCTCCTGGGACTGCGAGAGAGCCGTTCTGGAGGCGCGCGGGTAGTTGTTAGCGTGGTTTGTTGCGCCCGCCGTTATGTGGTCAAAGCAGTAAATACCGGAGGGCAAAAGTCCTCTTGCACATCTACAACGAGGAGCGCCGGGCGGAAGGTGATTGGACGAGCCATCATACACTTGGATACACACTCCAAATTGGGTAACCTCTTCGTTGTCGATGAAGCGGCGTGAGTAGAGATAGATGAGGAGGCGGGGATTAATGTTCAAGCTTGTTGGTACTTATCAACACTTGCTAGGCCTGCGCATCATAGCTAAGATAAGCCAATGTAAGGCGTCAGTGATAGATCGCACCATCGGCATCGCCAGCGTTAACCAAGATATTACATCCAACGTACTCTGGTAAAAAGAAGGGCTACATAGAGTCCACCCGAGCTTCGTAAGTGCGTGCTCAAAAGTTACTAATCAAGATTGCTATGGTACTGACTAAATAAACCTGTAGATCCGAACACACCTAGATCCAAGAGGCGCTACCGTGCGCCTGCCGTTTCAGCCCACTCTTTGCTACCCATCTGCACAAGACGCGAACAGCACCTCGCAAATGCAAACAACTCTTCGTCTCCTGTGAACATAGAGCTCGTTCCCACAATATCAGGCGAAAGACCCTGTTGGGACGGTTGAGGAATAGTATCGGGGGCTATCTAGGGCATGGCTGCTTACCAGGTCGTCCATGACGCTACGCATATGGTCGGAGATTTCACCGCTCTTAGCGTTCGGGTCGTCGGCAAATATCTGGTAAATGGGCACTTCTGATGATACGAAGAGCTTGGTCTGAAAGGGTGCCAAGTTAAATCTGGACTGGCAGGTATTTAGACACAAACATGGTATGCCCACCTTGCTCTCGTAGCAGGCTGTGGTTGTGTATATTCGGTCAGATATCTTAGCTGAATTTGTGGTTATAACGCACCATCAATAAAAGTGATAAATCTCCGAGCCTAACGTGACTAATTAATATTAGTAAGTGCCAGAGAGCGAATACAGCTCACCATATCCTTCTGGCTCAAGCCCATCTTCGGCACGTCCGTCACGAAGATCGTGCCAAAGTTCTTGGTGATCTCGATGTAGTCCGCCGCGCTCATAGGCTTCCCACACAGATCCAAGAACCCGATCTTTGCGACCGTGCTACTGCTTTCAGGGATGACAACCTCTCGGCCCCATACGTGAAGCTTGCGGTTACGTATTACGGAGTCTTCAGAATGCGATGCAAATGCTTTGAAGAGCTTGTCGATCTCCGCTCTGTTCTCGGGGGTTAGAGGATCGTAGTAAACATGAGATAGCGTTCGTGGTATACGGCGATAGTCTATAGTCCTGTGAGTAACGCAGATTTCTCACACTGGGAAAGCCACGAACCTGTCCCTGAATCCAGATCCGTAACCTCGAAGCGCTCCTTTAATATCTCGATACATGGTATGAAGCTTTGTCGCTGAATCCCGTTCTTGTACAGCTCGTCTGGATGACGACTAATGGCCATGAGAGGTCCAAACAAAACGTATCGCACTCTCCGGGCTTACTTGGAAGTAATCACGGACACAACGCCGAAGTTCAGCAGCTTCTCGAACAATTGTCGCAGAATCATCGCGTCCGCAATGTCCGTTACCTGCATCCTGCCGTTCAGCCAACGTCAGCGTAGAAAGTGTCCTCGCGCTCACCGCACCTGGAACTCATCAAAACATAGCACATACGCTTCCTGGGCTAGGTCCCTAGCAACAGGTTCGATCGGATCACCTCCTCGTAAACCAAGTTTCGCCTTCATGGCATGTATACGTTTATGAACGTCAATCATGAAAGCATGGAAGTGCACTCGTCGCTTCTTCTTGATATGCGGTGGAAGAGTATTGTAGAACAGGTCCATAAGCATAGTCTTGCCAGTGCCAACGTCGCCATAGAGGTATAGGCCTTTCGGTACGTTCTCTGGGAGCACCACCGGGGCCGCTCCTAATTGTCGGGTAAATAACCGGGATATCTGAGAGAACTGTTTTATTCATACGGCCCAAGATTTGGAAGCGATGTGTCGACGTACTAGAGAGTTGGATGACGGGGTGTGTATGATGCCATGGGGCTCGTAGTGTAGGAGGTCATCATGTAGCCTCTGCAACTTCTGGATTATCCGCTCTTGGTGGTCGTCGGTTCGTAATGATCCTGACTCTACCAGCTTGTGGTATTGCTGTATAGGTGAAAGGGAAGGGCCTAGGCGTGGGAGGCGCGTGAACCCGGGCAACTCTACTTCCACGAACAACGCACCTTGGATACTCGCATGATGTGATCGGTCTCTACCGTGCAGTACACTGTCGCCTACAAGCTCCTCCTCCTTCTGGACCGCGAGCGAGGAGTTGTACCGGGGCTTCTGGGCTATCCCAGACCGGGCCACCAGCCCGCGCAGCGCGGCTCTATGGTGACGGACGAGGCCGGCGGACGTTCTACGCTGGAGCGACGCGGTTATGTGGGGCCTCAAGCTCGAGAACCGCATAGCAACTGACTCTAGCCGGACGCGAAAGCAAGAAAAGGGCCTCTAGACGAGCCGGGGACCGGGGTGCAACAGCGAGAGTGTGCCGCGGGTCGGTGTGTTCTTGAGCGTGTGCCCCGCCCTGAGGCACTTGGCCTATCGCATCTAGGCGCCCACGGACGCTCCCGTCCGCTCGATCCGGCAGGCCCGCGCACAATCCCATGCTCGTAGCAGATCGGGCTGCCCTCCGATCGACACCGCGCGCCTTGGCTCCGACGCGGTTGAGCACCCGGTGACCACTCCCCTTACACCCATTTCAAAGCCAGTCGCAACAAAATCGTGCTTTTAGTCTTGTTGGAAGGAGGGGTAACTAGGGCTAACTATACACAGCGACGCTCAGACACTGCCTCCTCCCCCTTTACATGTCCTGGAAAATATTGATAGAGTCCCGGACCGCGCCGTTGGACGACACCAGCAGATTGTCCTTTACAAATTCTCGGTCAGCGACGGCAAGAACGAGCGCGTTACTTTCATGACACACCGAGCATCCCGACCCGAGGTTCGCGTTTCCGATCCAACCAGGCTCCCAATAGACTGTAGGCGTAAACCGGGGTTAGCACCGCAGGCACCGGAGAAGGTTTTGACCGCAGTACGCACAGATGCCCGCACCGTGGCCGTTCGGGAGCGCGCTGAGCACGTCTCGGATGTCGGCCACCCAAGTTTGTTGTCCGCTCGACGAGACCGGGACGCTCGGTTCGGTCAGGTGCACGCTACCGGAGCAGGACACGGGCCAGTCCGTCTCGGCCACGACAATCGGCTTGTTGTACGTGTTCGCGAGGTTCGTGAGCGACGACTTGAGCGCGGAAAGCGTCGCGCCCGAATCGTAAAACGGATAGAACGACACGCCGATGATGTCGACCTGGTCTGCGGTAAGCGCACCTGGGATGAAGACCCCGCCGAAGAACGACTTCAGCCCAGACCAGTTCCATCCATTTGCGAGGTGGATGAGGATCTTCGGGTTCGCGACCGACTTTGCACCGTTGATAGCGGAGTGCAGCAACTGCGAGACAGGGTTGATGCCGTGTGCCGAAATCTGGCCCACGGGCCAGAGGAGTCCGTTGTTGATTTCGTTCCCCACCTGTACGACACGACTGTCACTCTCCTATCAGGACGCAGTCGGGGACCCGGCCTCGCTGACCTGCAAGATATCAATGGGGGTGCCTTGGTTCGAGAAAGCCTGCACGACGTCCTTGGTGTATCTGAAGAATCCTCCGGTCAGCCGGACAATAATGCGAGGCACGCGACATGGCGAAGCACCCACTGCCAGATCTGAGTATTCAGTCCGTCGAGATCGGTGGGCCATCCGGAAGGAATGGCCTGCTTGCCAGGGTCAGCCCCTAGAAGACGCAAATTGGTGGAACGCTAAGAATAATGAACTCCGCGCGGATGAAATAGTGGAGCACGCACAAGTATCGCTGTAGTGGAGATCGACCACCAGCGTGTGCCCGGCCGCTTTGACGCGCTTGGCAAGCGCGAGACCATACTGCAAATTGTAGTCGCCCGCCGTCCAGATACGGATACGCACGGTGTTCGCGCCGTGGTTGCGAATAATCGTCTCGAAGGGCGTCACCTTACCCCCATCTGTGTACCTGACGCCCGAATTTTCCACCACAACTAGGGAGGAGATGTCAGCACCCTTGTAAGTCAGGGCGCTTGCCAGCCAGGAGAGCGACAACAGCAGGAAGGGCAAGAGAACAACCATTGCGTCTTGAGCACGCATACACCGGCGGCGGGCCCTTATAACGCGACTAGAAGCCGTACCTAGGCTGGAGAACGTTCAGTCGAAGGCGGCACCACGCGGGGCGCAGCGCGACCCGCGGCGAATGTACATGGCAACTTTGGTCTCGCTCCGAGCAAAAGCCAGCTGACGGTGGACCGCGCGGGGTAATGCGCGCCAGTGATGTTCCGGTCGGACGAATGAACGGGCGTTCATTCGGAAGTCGGACGGTTGGTCGGATTAGTCGGAAATGCGAACACGAACATGCCGGATTAGGTATGTACGGGGCATGCGAGCGCTCTCCTTCCTGTCAGTGTGTACGGACACTCGTAGTACTCCCACGGCTACTACTAGTTCGGTAGAAACGGAGTCTCCTGCCTCTTGAGTCTCGTATTTAAGACTGCAATACATTATATGCAGTGTCATCTAGCTCGATGTCGGGCCCCTCCTTACCATCTGCCTCCACTTTTTCGCTCGTAGGCGCGGCCTCTCCGGGTGCGTCGAAATCCAGCAATTCATATAGCTCCAGTTCTTCGTCTAGGGGGCCACGGCTCACATACGGTTCGAGTTCGTCTGTCCACAATCGATTGGAGAAGTTGAAAGGCTTCCAAATGAGCTGAAGAAAGGGCCGATTACGTGCGTTTACTTCCTGGTAGTGAGTCTCCGGGTGTAGATCAACTCGATCGACATCGGCCAAACGGGCATGCGAAATTACTCCTGCCATTTTGCGCTGGTTCAGAAGGCATAGTACTGAGACAGTTGAATGAGTATCTGAGCTGCGCGACCCAGGTAAGGACAGGTTATCGGCCAGGTCCCGGGAGCAGCTTTGATCCCGAGCTCTTGCACATCGGATGCCGCAGGCATTATGAGATTGTGCACGCACAGAATGCACTACATGTGAGGATACCTATAGTAGAAACACAGAGCTCGTAGTACTAGTACCGTAAGAACCGATCACTGTGCAAACGATACCAGCCTTGCCACGCCGTACACGGTTCAAGCTGGCTGTTTCCCGCGGCCCGCTGAATCCGGGAGGGACTGGCCGTGGGAAAGGTCGCCCCAACGTGCGACCGCCCGTTCAAACGTCCGAATATTCGCATAGTCGGAAGTCCGACTTGGCCGTCCACCGTCCGAACGGTACATCACTGATGCGCGCCGAAGTTGGGGCGCCGCAGTCTAAAGTGAGGGGCTCCGAGCAGGTGGCTTGTCGTTCTGAAGGTCATGCACGGCGGCGCGTCGATTCTCAGCTTGCTCTAGGTGAAGGTCGAAGAAGCTGTGCTGGGACGGGCCACCTGCCGCACATATGATCCGGGATATACCCCAGCGAACAGGCCTCTGGTTCTTGCGGTCGGTCCCTATGCTGAGCCGACGGGAATGCGAGACTCCAGCGAGCTGATGCAGCACAGTGCAGTAAATATCTTACGACAGGTCGGCCAGCACTGAGGCGTCCCGGCGTTGAGTAGCATTACGGTGTTGAAAAAGCGGGGATGTCGGGGCCTGCCAGAGGGAGGGTCATGGCGCGCACCGACGTTAAGCCGGTTCCTGGGTCGTAATGTAGTCCATTTTGCTGAGTGTGATGTCCGCCAAGTTGTGGTCTTGCCGACGGGTTCTCTTGACGACCCAGAGGCGGAGCCGGGTGACACGCGGTGCATCGGGCGTACCGGGTGCAAATGCCACGTACTCGGGAATGCTGAGAGGAAAGACGGGGTCCCCGGGGAGAGTAGGTCGAGCGAGAGCTGGACTAGGTCAGACCAGACATGTTGACCATAACGTTTATGTACGGTTTCGCAAGTGTGTTCTTGCCTGTTCTTGCAAGTCTGCATCAAACGGGCTGCTGTCATTCCGAAAATCTCACCTGTTTATTAGTTTTCTTCCCATGGTTTAGTTCTGGGGTAATGGTGCTTATATGACTTCTTCAAGAGAAGACGTTGAGGGCGGTAACCGTGGCTGCCGCCCCCCGAGAGATGGACGCTTGTCGAAAATAATTGCTGACTGGCCATGCACGGCGTGCAACACTGTTGTGGCGCGCGAATGGTAGGGCTGAAACTGAAGGATCTTACATATGGGCGTCTACATTGCTCATTCTCATGAATCCCTATCAGAACCATAGATAACTGAGCGTACTCGCGACGCTATAACGATCTCGGGGTTATTCGAATGAGCGTCATATGACACTTGGCTGTCTGATCTACTATGCTCTGCGCTGTCTACGTACTACCGCGGCCATCAGGATACGATACGTTACTTGGCATAGAAGGTTAAGTTTGATAGGTCCGAAGGCCTGACCCGGCACTTCTGGCCCTCAAACGTGTACCCGCTACTCTGGGTTGGTATGCGCTGTTGTGGGGCCTACGGCTTTGCCAAATATTTTACCTGGCGGTAGCTAGGATGCTGACTTGAAGTGCTACGTCGAGACTGTCGGAGACACGTGGTTCGCTCACACGCAGGGAGGTCCGTGACGCCGCCCTCAGGTTCAGAAGTACGAGAAGCTGATCAACAACGTCCCCTGCGGTACTCGCTGGGTACAACAGTTTTCTGTCCCCCTCTTTGCAGCTTCTTGAGCGATCCGACGACAGTGGGCCATCGCGAACAGATGATGAGAAGCGTGGAGACCACTTGGATACTGTGACCTGCGAGGCACGGTATTTTGGGCGCACTGCGCGATTGTCAGTCCGTGAGTGCGCGCGAGAGATAGCTGCGACCTGCTGCGAACTGACCAGGAGGCTACTATCTCTGGCTCGGCATTAGGATACCGGCCGCTCGGAGAGAGGAAAGGCCCTGAACCCAGGGCGTCGTTTGCAGGCCACCGGGTCCCCTCTTTGGAGCGTCGCCACCGCGTGGGGTACGCGCTTTGAAGGCGGCGTCGCGAATGGAGAATGCCGACCGCAAATCGTGCGCAATATCGATGGGCGATTGGCCGCAGGCCTGCTGTGGCTGGGCGCCAGTGAGGCCACACCAAGTTGGTCGCCGCCGCCACAAGGTTCGACCGGGAGATGAAGAAGCTGCCCGAAGCGGTAAGAGGCTTTCCCAGAATGTCGCGTCGTTGACGCGGGCGACCTGCCAATGGACCCCGTCGACAGCCCATCAACGTATCCAGAACCAGAAGCACATTCCCAGAGCCCGCCGACAGCGCCCACAAATGTCTGTATATAACCCGTCCTCCCCAATCGATCTCTTCATCCCACTCCCGTCGTGAGTTCGTCACCGCACAGTCGAACATCCTCTCCGCTCCGCTCTCTATCATCATGGTTGCCTCCATCAACGACGTCAAGAATAAGTCTTTCGACTATATTGTCGTCGGCGGGGGTGTGCGTACGCCTACCTAATGTCCTTTGGTCGCATATACTAACGCTCCTCCTGATAGACCGCCGGCCTGACTATAGGCGCGCGGCTCGCAGAAGACCCTAACACCTCCGTACTCATCCTTGAGGCGGGTATAGCCAACCTCGGTGATCCCAACATCCGTGCGTAGTACAGGATAGCGCGTTCGTTGTCTGAGGTCTGATCCACTGTTTCAAACAGTCCGGCCCGCTTCGTACACTACCCACTTTGGGAAGCCCGAGTATGCATGGGACCATCAAACGGTATGTTTTTAAGCTTGACGATCCTCCTACGTAGCACCTCCTAACAGTTTTCAGATCAAACAAAAGACGACCGGTGGCAACGCTCATTCTTGGGCAAGGTCTGTACATGCGCTATCTTTATGGCCCCTGATTGCAGCTCTGAATAGTACCACAGGGGGAAGGGCCTGGGTGGAAGCTCGGCAATTAATTTCTTGTGCTGGATTAAGCCCGCCGCCGCAGAAATCGATGGTAGGATTTTTCGGGCCTCTGAGGCATACACTGGGGCTGAAGTCGCCGCTAGACTTCGAGCGCCTAGGAAACCCGGGCTGGAATTGGAAGAACTTCGAGAAGTATATCCACCGTACTGAAGGGTAAGAAGTTCGGCGTGGTCTTCGAATTGTGTGTTGAGATATATGCCGCACAGCTATTTTCCACCCAGCGAGGAGACTCAGAAGAACCTGAGCATGAAGTTTGAAGGGTGGTCCCTGGGTAATAATGGTATGTTTCCGTGTCTGATCATTTGTGCATAGCTGACTCTGGTAACCACAGGCCCCCTCGAAATCGCGTACCCTGCGACTATTGATCCTGCGGAACGCAAAGTGCAGCAGGTACTGTCAATGTAGCGTCCTTGTAGCCGCTGGATAACCTGTTTACACGCCCTTCAGACCTTGCTTAATGCTGGCATTCCGTTGGCTCCTAAACCCGTAAGTCCATTGATTCCAAATGGGCCAACGTCCCCTCATATTTGATATTGTAGATGAATGGAGACGTAGGTCATGTTTGATCCAGCTTCCGTGCAACTCTTTGACAGCGCCGCCCCCAGCCCGCTGGCGTGTACTACGCGCCTTGCACGTACAACCCAGCAACGCATACGAGGAGCTATGCTGCTACGGTGCGCTTTTGTGTCGTACATTAAGGTATGGGCAATGCTGATATGGGCTTTCTTAGGCGTTTTACACTCCGAACAAGGACAAGTCGAACTTCACGGTGCTCGTTTCGGCTCATGTCAATCGAGTGATTCCTGCGTCCGGCGATTCCGAATTTACCGCGGAATCTGTTGAGTTCGAGCACGAGGGTCAAATATACACCGTACGCGCCAACAAGGAGGTCATTTTGAGTGCTGGGTACTTTGGATCTGTTCTGTATCCCATTAACATGAGACTGACGCAACGTGGTCCATAGAGCTTTGAAGAGCCCGCAACTGCTCGAATTGTCGGGTATCGGGAATCCGAATGTGCTCCGTAAGATTGGAATTCCTACCAAAGTCGATCTCCCTGGCGTTGGTCAGAACGTGCAGGAGCACATGCTGGTGGCCGTCAGTTTTGGTGCGTGCGCTAGACTGCTGTTTCTTTAAGTAGAGTTTGTTCTAACCTAACGGTATAGAGCTTCGCGAGGATGTGAAGTTCAACACGATGGACCTCTTGGCTGACCCAGATGTGATGAATGAGCATCTTAAGTTGCAGTAGGTGTACCTGCTCTCGCTGCATTCTTATTCTAATCTTTTGTTAGCGCATCTGGTTCAGGCATCTTCACTACCGGCATCATTGGGTTCACCTTCGCGAAGCTGCATGAGATTAGTCCGAGAGCAAACGATATCATCAAAGCAACCGAGGAGAAGATCCTGAAGAACGCCAACAACTACCCTCCCGGTCTTTTGGAGCAATACAAGATCTCTTTGGAGCGCCTAAAGAACGCCCCAGGTTGCGAATTTATCAGCTTCCCCGGCATGTGCTCCAAACCAAGTCAGTCCAGCCTTGGCTTCCATGTCGCATAGATACTGAGCAGGGTTTCTGTTCATAGACCCGCCGGAGAAGGGCAAGCGTTATGTTTCGTTCTACGTTGGATTGAACCACGCTTTCTCCAGGGGGACCATTGTGAGATTGACCGCTCGCGAAGCATTGATTGTGGGCTAAGTCTGGCTTTTCTAGCACTCTGTGTCCAAAAACCCACAAGAAGACGCTGAGTTTGACCCTCGCTACTTCGAGGAGGAAGTTGGTGAGTCTACCATTCATATCCCGAAAGTCGTGCTTGTCTGACTCTGTTGCAGATCTCCAGGTCTGGGTCGAGATGGTGAAGTTCGCTAGAAGCCTCCAGAATATCTCACCCCTCAAGGACATGACCAGTGAGTGCAGCCATATTAGTTTGAGATACTTATGTTTACAGACTATTATCGTAGCCAAGGAGTTGAACCCTGGTCCTGAGGTGCAGACCGACGAGGAGATCGTCTGTAAGTCTTGAAACTTGGCGTGTGAGGGATATAACTAAGTCCTATTATTTCTGTATAGCTTGGATTAAGAAGACCATGACGACTACCTGGCGTAAATAGTGTGCTTGCAATTGTCAGAAGTATGATGACTGATAATCCGGTTCTTCAGATACTGCGGGCTCGTGCTCAATGCTTCCTAAAGCTAACGGAGGAGTAGTGGACCCTGAGCTGAAGGTGAGCCGGGCACATGAGATTCACTCGTATTAAATTAACCCCTCCGATACAGGTCTACGGCACCAAGAACCTGCGCGTTGTCGACTTGTCGGTTGTCCCTCTGCACTTTGCGGCGCATCCACAGGGTAATGTTGGTCATTTGAGGATGTCTGAGCCCTACTAAACGTCTTGCCGCACAGCCAATGTCTACGGGCTTGCCGAACAAGGTACCTCAACTTTTTCTATGGATTGTGTGTTGTGACTGACAAATTCATAGCTGCCGACATTGTTAAGGGTTCCTTTCGGGCCTAAAGGGGTTGCCGCGCGTTTGTAGTTTGCAGTTCGTTACCCGCCAGCGTGGGAGCCGTGTACGTGTACGATCGATGTTGGTAGGGATGCGTGTCCTCTCTAGTTATTCCTTGTTCCCTTTTACATATCTCCATCGCATAGCTATACGTTGTTGTGAAATTCGATGTTGTGATTTCTGGGCTGTTCAGCATGCCAGGACGTGCGATTTGTCGGGATGTAGCATTTTGCAAATGCCGATCGCTCGACCATGGAGGTGTTGGGACGTCGATGTCACATGACACCTATAGGCTGAACAGCGGGCGCCTGCGACCTAGCCTGGCGTGGCCGACATCCAAGCGGACGATAAAGCATCCATCCCGACCGCCATATCGCGTACCGCCGCCAGTCGTCCTAGGAAAGTGCATTGGACCGCCCAAATATTTCTTCGCCACCCGCCTCGCCATATGTCTGTCCGCCAAACTGCAAAGTGAGTTTTGCGCCATAAGCGCCCAACCGGTGGCATTACTGATGTGCACGCTCGATCAGGGGCAAGAAGCGGGCCATTCAACAAGTGCTCTCTGACGACGAAACCGACGCGCCGCCTTCAGCCGTCGTGTCCCATGCTCCAACATCTCCCCGCCCGCGCGATAAACAGCCCACGGTGCCAGTGAAGAAACGTATGTCGTGCTTTCAAAGAGGGATTCGCCACGCACTCACCAACGGGATCTCCCCTGCAGCCAAACGCGCAGAGACTCGCAAATGCCCCATATGCGAAGAACCTATACCCCTACGTCTGCTCGCCAAGCACGCGATTCTGGAGTCGGAGAGGCTAGAAGAGATCGTACGATGCATCGGGTCGACAGAGGTTCTCGGGGAAGCCGAGCCAGATGACGGGTGAGTCTCCTTGGCCTTCGCCTATCCCTTTCTCTCTCCAACGGCACACCCCAGACTCTCGGCGCGGTCGCGACGTTCGGCCCTCAAAGCACGCCAGACCATGAAGCCCGGGTCGTCTTCTACCGGGGCTAGCATTGAGGACATCGACAAGACTATACGTATGCTCAAACGACATCGCAAGCGGCGGCATCAAACACTACGAGAGCTTACGCGCGAGGACGAGGATGCAGAGTGGTGGGGCGGGCGACATCGAGGAGATGCGGGCGACGGCGAGGGGACGGTTTGTCCGGTGTGCGGAAACATGGTACTGGGGGACGTGGACGTCGTGGAGGCACACGTCGACTCGTGCTTGGCATACGCAAGACTCACCACTGAGGCGGAGGAGAACAGACGGGGCCGAACGGGGAGCGCAGACGTTGCCGGAGAGTTCGACGTTGACGTCGAGGGAGAAGGCTTGATACCCGGGGTCATGGAAGGAGTCAGCTTTCGAGGTGTGTGGTGCACGTACGTTGGCCGAGCGATGTCTAACCGTCACGACGCAGGTACAGGGTTTGATATTCCAAATCGTAATACGCAAGATGTTGACGACGACATCGACATCGACGGCGAGGACGATGTGGTCTTCGGAGCGCCCCAGTTCACCGAAGAGGATGTTCTTGATCCGACCAGTGCGCCTCCGACGACGGACAGCCTTTCGGATGCAGGAACACACGCAGACGTCGACATCGACGACGCAGCTGGAGGGGAGCACGGGTTGCAAAGGGAACCGAAGAAGGGAAAGACGTTGAAGGACCTGGTAGCGGAGGGCAAGGTCGTACGGAGTCGTGTCGATGAGGCGAAGCGGACTGTGGAGGAGGTTATCGGTGTAAGCGATACCGAACAGGTTGACCTTGCCGTGGAGCTTGCACGTAGGGGAGGTGACCAGGCTGCGCTCATCCGCGCTCTCGAGAGTAAGGTCCATCTGTTGGTCAGTATACTGTTAGTCCCGGCATGTCACCTCACTCATGTCAAAACCCGTAGGAATCCACCAAGGTGTCGTCTTCAACGTCCCTGTTGTGCCGCATATGCCTGGACCCTTACACCGAGCCGACCGTATCCACTGGATGCTGGCACACTTGTTGTCGAGAATGCTGGCTTCGCTGTTTGGGTTCAACCAAGCTTTGTCCCATATGCAAGAGGATCACGGGTGCCGCAGACTTGAGGAGGGTATACTTGTAACAATCGCACTTAGTCTTTCGTCGAACTTGCTTTCGCTTCACGTTGCTATATCTTGTTTACGCATTGTACGTAATTGCATCGCTGTCATATCGCCCTACTGCAAAGTTGTGAGCAAGCGTGTAGGTCGAGGGTCCGAAGAGGGTGAGGTGAATCTCATATCTGGCCTTGTCATGTCCTCAAATTTGCGCAACTTGCGTAAACCGTCTTGAGAGGTTACAGCGAGAGGCAGTCGGGGCACCACGTTGGTGCCACCACGACGTGTATAATCACAGTGAGGGGCGCGGAAGGAGAAACTCACCCTGTCATTATACTCTACTGCGCCTTCGAGCACTGAGTATGAGATGTAATGAAGAGTGGCTCAAATTATATGGTGGTGAGTACGATATATACAAGTGCGTGCAGGATCATGCGAGCGGGCTGATGAGCCTACGAACAATTTATTAGTGTTGGCACGATCAGCATAGAGAATTCACGTACTTGATCAGGGAGGGCTGGGGGTTGCTCCGGGTGTATCCCACGTAGATGATGAAAGGAATCCAGGCATAGTGGGTGACGACCTATTCGTAGACGGACGGTGAGTATGGCGACGACGTACATAGCGAGCAGCAACGTACGCGGGCGAAGTCGACAGCCTTGATGATTCTCTCCTACGGAACATCGTTAGTGTCATAATGCGTATAGGTCCAAACATGCGCACTTTTGTCTCTTCTGAGGGCATTTTGGCGGATTGGGGATGAACGACGTGGAGGAGGCGTTGAGGCCACCGTCGGGCGTTGCCGACAACTTTTTGGCCGCCGGGGCGCTTGTTCTCGCCTCCACACCGCCGTGCTCAACTCGCCTTCTCCTCCCAAATACCTCCAAAAATGCCGCTCGGACCACCCTCCTCCGCTCTTCATCTTCAAAATGTCGCGCCTGGGTTTATCTCCACGCCAGGGTGCGCGAGATCGCATTTTTCTGGTATTCTGAAGCGGCCATCTGACGCGCGATCGCACAGACGGACCCCTACATCGGTGACCGTCCACCCAGTAGCCCTATTCTCGATCTTGGACTACTACTTGCGGAGAAACGATGCGCAAGACCGCGTAATTGGCACCCTCCTTGGGACGCGCTCCGAAAACGGCGAAGTGGACGTGCGCTCGTCGTTTGCGGTGCTGCACAGCGAGACGGCGGAGCAAGTCGCGGTGGATATGGAGTACCACCGCACGATGTACGACCTTCATCACAAAGTCAACCCGAAAGAGGTTATCGTCGGATGGTGCGTGCGTCATTATTTCGTATGCTCTTCGGAAGGCTCATTATCGGATGCAGGTACTCGACCGGGTCGAACCTCAACACTTACTCCGCGCTCATCCAAAACTTCTACTCGCAGGAAACGGCGCCCCACCAGGCGATCCACCTGTCTATAAACACTGGCGCCGAGGAGGGCCAACAGGCTGGCGTCAAGGCATTCGTTGGGTCGCCCGTCGGTGTGAACCCCAAGCCAGAGAACTGTGTATTTGTACCCATCCCCTGCGAGCTCCGGTTCAACGACGCGGAGCGCAGCGGTCGTATGTACTCCTCTCCTTCGCTCCTTCGTCTCGGCGCTGACGGGAGGTCCACGCACTCTAGTTGACCTCCTCACCTCCACTCCCGCGAACGCTGCTAACGCTACCTTCACCAACCCCGCAAGCGACCTTGAGCTCCTCGAGCGGTCTCTCCAGGAGGTGTCCGACATGCTCGACCGCGTTCTGTCCTACGTCCAGTCGGTGTTGTCCGGCGAAGTGAAGGGCGATGCTGCAGTCGGTCGGTACTTGATGGATGCGCTAGGCCCTAGCACGGAGGACCTCGAGAAGGGCGAGTTCAACTCTCATCTCCAGGTACGTGCGCTCGGTGAATTTCGTTGAGATGGCGGAGCTCATCGCGCCCAAAGGATACTCTCATGGTCTCCTATCTCGCGAACCTCGTCCGTTCGCAAGCGGAAGTGTCAGCGCGGTTGGCACTGGTGAAGGCTTCATAGTTTTTGTATCCTATATTGTAGGGAATCGGTCGTCGCGGAGAGTCTTGAGTGTATCCATAGCGGATGCGCCTGTACTGCTTAGCTGTTGAAAATGCGCGAATGCTGTAGATCATGGCGGGCGGCGAGGATCTCGCCCAATGGCCAAGTCATCGCGGGCCCATTGATGATGCCGTCTTCCGCTATTCCATCCGCGATGCCCTCCTGGGCTCTCCGAACCCCAGTGGTGAGATGTTTGCAACGCGACATCTCTGAATCGACCAGTGGCCGGACGGCGTGCAGGAGTAGTTGCTGGGCGGCATACGGGCCTATGGTGTTTAGCCGTACCGAGGCAGAAAGCACGCTGCGAGCTTGCAAGAACAGGTGGAGGTACTGGCTGCGCTCTAGGTAACGCGAGGGTCGAGTCACAATACAGGCGAGATGAGAACGCATAGAAGGTAAAACGCATGTTATATTCATACCGGTAGACAATCCTAGTGCGGCAGTCAAGACACCCCAGCAAATGGGAAGATGCCCATGTGTCTCCTCACGGCGCACCAGAAGCTTTAAACGGTCGGCCAACGTAGAGGCAGGGGTCTCGGGCCGAGACTGTTCGGATATTGTTGACGAGGGAAAATGCTGAGAAAGCTGAGGCCTTGCAAACCCTTTCGAAAACAGGGTCAGAAGAGCAACACCTTGCGACTTGGATGCTCTTCGCGCGACATGGTTGAGTGTCATAGAATCGTACAGGTCGTCCAATTCTATGAGACGAGAGACGACATCGTCGGCTCTGCCTTCATCGTATTCCCTCAAAGCTTCTTCAACAACAATATGGGTGTCAAGTACGAAGGGGAGAGCAGAATGCGCGTAAGTCGAGAGGTTGTCGCGCAAAAAGTTGACTGTGTAGTCCATCTTGTCCGCGGGCGGGGACATAGATGGTGACGTGAGCTCAGTGAAGAAGCCATGAGTTACATAAGACTCGAGTCCTGCAGACGCAACAAAAGATCCCGTTGGAAGGTTGCTGTCTGACAAGAGGAGTAGAATGTAAGATTCGTGGTCGCTGTCCATGACCGTTTGCCAGAGAAAGAGGGAAGTGAAAGAGAGGAGCAACGGACGCCCAGACGCGTTCGGCACGCGTACCCCGGTCCGCGCGCGTCAGGCTCTTGACCTCCCCCTCCATTCCGCCTCAACCTAGCTTGGCTTGCATGAACTATTTCTATTGGGTGCTGGGACATCATCTGAAACATTGCCAACGGAAGTACTTCCCGGGGAGAGCTAGGCAAGATGGGTACGCGGCGTCAAGCATATATGCAGCGAATACCCTCTGAACCGCCTCTGCAGACTCGAGCATCTCAAAACAGCTGGTGGATAAGATGTACGAGAAGCGTAAGGCGGCAGCTCTCGAACTGGAGAAGTGCGTGTCGTGTGCATCCTGTGGACTCTAACGCACCTCATCTTGTATATAGACAGATACGCGAGTGTCACCAGCAAGGAGACCAGCGTCGCATAAACCAGATCGTCGACCAGCTCGTTGAGATGTTCAGCAACCCGTCAAATCCACTGCATGTACGAAACGGCGGTCTCATCGGTCTGGCAGGCACCGCTATTGCGCTAGGCGTAGATATTGCCGCGTACATGGAGAAGTTTGTCGAGCCATTACTTGTGTGTTTCACGGACCCAGAGAACAGAGTACGCTACTTCTCCGCCGAATGCCTGTATAACATCGCGAAGGTATCAAAAGGGGAGATACTGGTATACTTCAACCCCATTTTCGACGCCCTTAGCAAAGTAAGCAGCTATAACCTCGCATTCCCAGCTCTATGTGAACGCATACCAGCTTGCCGCAGACTCAGAATTGTCAGTCAAGAACGGGGCAGAACTCCTAGACCGGCTACTCAAGGATATCGTTGCGGAGACCGCGTCTGTGTACATCCCGCAGTACCCCGAGACCGAGGCGGTCCGAAGGCGAGCGGATGAAGCGAGCGGCATTCTAGTACCACACCCGGATGACATTGCGAACGGTACAGATATTGCGCGTGCGCGCAAAGCATTTTCCCTGGCCCACTTCATTCCTTTGCTTTCCGACAGGATCTACGTCGTCAACCCTTTCACGCGTAGTTATTTGGTGTCTTGGATCACTGTCCTGGATTCCGTCCCGGAGCTAGAGCTTATCACTTACCTTCCGGAATTCCTTGACGGCCTCCTGTTCGTAGACTTTCCTCTTGTCTTAAGTGCTGCAGTCATCCTGGCACTTATTGCAACGTTTACAGGAAGTATCTCTCGGATCCTACAGACGACGTCAGAGTAGCGACTGAAGGCCTACTTGCGGATTTCTTACGAGAGATCAGGGACGTGACGGTCGTCCAGAGGCGTCAGGAAGAACAGATAAGAGTCAAAAGGGAATCGACGGTAACAGAGGGGCCCCGTCGCATAGAAAGCGAAAAGCTACCAGAGATTACGATGGACCACCCCGAACGAGGAGCTTTCATTGCCGAACACGACGACGTCTTTGACAATGACCTTGAGAACCATGACGAACGACACGACGAACCAGATATCCGTGATATCGGAGGTAAGTTTTGCCATACGTATCTATCGCACTTCACTTTACTTGCGTTATGTTAGCTTGGGTGCCCGGTCAAGGGGTACGCATCGACTACGCGGCAATAGTCGAAATCCTTTTGCAACAGCTCGATGATCAACGTAAGTACCGAAAACAACGACTGTCAACGCAAAGTCAAATTGTGTTCTAGACGATGAAATACAACAGTCCACCGCACTCCGGTGGCTCTCCGACTTTCTCAATATCGCACAAGAAGTAATGATACCCTTCACGCCTCGACTCATCCTTGCTATCCTCCCGAATCTCGCCCACGATGTTCCGATGATCCAAAACGCCGCTATCCGAACAAATCAGGCCCTCATGAGTGTTATCCAATCTCTACCTCCCCCGGATCCATTACCTGGTCGACAATCGTCATCGGTCTCCGTTGCTGTGCCTTCCTCCCCCCCTGCGGTGGCGGGTAATGCAGGTCCTTCAAGACAGCCAACGACATCGAGAGACTCCGCAGCGAGCCGCGACATGAGCTCCCCTGAATCTCCTCCGGAAACGGTAGCAACGGCATCTGACCGCGCATCGGTGTCTACCCAGCACAAAGGACGATCCGGAACGCTCTCCTCGGTGACAGAAAACCCGCGAGCAATAGCCGCGCTCGACGGCGTCACGCAAGTGCAGCATAGTCGACCAGCATCGCCCACGTCTGCGATTAGCGTACAACAACTACATCAGTCTCCAGAGTCGTCGATGATGCAGGAGAAAGACCAGATCGATTACCAGAGCACTGTCAATACGCTGACGATTCAGTTCTTGAGCGAGCACGAGGAGACACGTGTTGCTGCACTAAAATGGTTGATCATGCTGCACCAGAAAGCACCTAAGAAGATATTGGCCATGGACGATGGGACCTTCCCAGCGTTATTGAAGACGCTATCTGACTCGTCGGAAGAGGTTCGTGTTTCGAATATTAATTGCAGCTTTTACCGGCTGAACGGCACGGGCTTAGGTCATCAAACACGATTTGCAACTTCTGGCTCAAATATCCTCGAGCTCAGAAGAGAGCTACTTCAAGGTGTTTATGAACAACCTGCTCGAGCTATTCAGCACGGATCGTGGACTTCTAGACTCTCGTGGAAGTTTAATCATCCGACAACTCTGTCTTAATCTGAACACTGAGCGGATATACCGGACGTTTGCAGAGATTCTGGAGAAGGAAGAGGTTGGTGTCGCAAACAGTATGCAAACGCCGCTTGGGGACTCACTGTCGGCTCCGTTAGGATCTGGAGTTCGCTAGCGTTATGGTGCAGAAGCTGAACTTGATCCTCATCACTTCTCCGGAACTGGCAGACTTCAGGAGGAGGCTCAAGAGTCTAGAGACAAGGGTATGTAATTCCGAGCTCCTATGCGGTAGGTGTTGACATCTGCGATAACAGCAAGATGGCCAAGCGTTGTTCACAACATTATACCGCTCGTGGTGTCACAACGCTGTCGCGGTCTTCTCTCTGTGTCTACTCGCTCAGGCATATGAGCATGCATGCAATCTGCTGTATATATTGTGAGTGTCACATTCCAATCCGCTAGCATTTTCAGCCTTATCGAAGGATCGCCAGTGCCGACCTGGAAATCACTGTGCAGCTTCTTGTCCAAGTCGACAAGCTAGTACAGCTGATTGAGTCCCCGGTCTTCACGTGTACGCCATTGTCGCGTTCGTGCGGGACCTTTTCTCAATCTTACCATCGACAGACCTGCGATTACAGCTACTGGAACCCGAGAAATACCCGCACTTATTCAAGTGTTTGTACGGACTCTTGATGTTGCTACCACAAAGCTCCGCCTTCCACGCCCTCCGGAACCGGCTCGTCGCGGTCAATTCCGCCGGCTTCCTGCACATAGCACCGAAATCGTACGTTTTTCTGCAACGCACCTTTGCCCGCTTCCTCCGCTCACGTTCTCGCACTGTCACAGAACCGTCGGGAACCTCTCCTCAACGCGCTCTAAGCTTGGACGCGAAGATATCAAGTGGCAGGAGCTCCTCCAACACTTCCGCACGGTGCAGATCCGGCACGAGAAGGCACGCCGACAGGCACTCGGCGGCGCGGACAGCACACCCTCCTTCCTGCCGTACATCAACGGTGCGGACAAGCCTCCCACGCCGCCATCGGGCCCCGACCGCGACCGCACCCCTGGCCCAGGTTCTGGGAACGTCGCGCTGCCAGCGCAGGCGAGGAGAAAGGTGGGAAGCGACGGGCCGCTGCGTCCGCCGTCGAGAACGGGAGGCGTTCTGTCGCCGTTGAACCCAAAGGCAAGGGTGCAGAGCGTGTTGTCGAACTCTGGTGGTAGTGTAGGGGCAGGCGGACAGCAGCCACCAGGCAGCCCGACGGGCCAGACGCAGGTGCAGTCGAAAGTACGGCGGACTCTCAGCTTGAGTCGGAAGACATGAATGCGTTCTACAGTGAGAATGAGAGCGGAGGCGACGGCGATGCTATGATAGTAAATCTCTTATTGCACTGGCTTGCGCCCGCAGAGAGCACGAGTGTCAGTTGGTTTCGACTAGAGTTTAGCGTAGGACGATTTGGTTCTAGGATGACATTAGTATTATGCGTACGGCGGGGATTGTCGTGGGCTAATGATACACAGCAGCAGCGTCGTGGTCGGGTGTACATTATGGACCTGGTATCTTACGGTGCGGACGAGCAGAGAGGGCGGGTTGAATCGCGGGAGTGCTCATGTGAGCTTCCGGAAACGCTAGCTTTGGGTGGGCTTGGTTAGAGTGGTTGTTGAGGAATGCGCTGAGAAGGATGGTGTGGGTGTGGAGACGAGGAAGTGTTTGCGGACGGCGTCGATGTCGTTGTCGGTGAGCCCCACGATATCCTTCACGTACATCTCGACACCTCCGTAGCGATCCGAAAGCAGCTGAAGGAACGCAAGCATAGTCTCCGCTCTGTTGCGCGCAGCACCTACTTTTAGCGCAATAGTGGGCTCGGGAGCATGGAGCGGCTTGCCTTGACGAGAACATGTTTAGTGCAGCCTCGGAGTTTGTAGCAAAGTAGGGCACTTTGGATAGGCGCTTCATGATCATCTCCCGAGCGGGCTCCCGGCCAATTCGCGTAAGGGCGTAATCCTGCGCTATCGTTTCGTCATCTACGCCCGCGAGCTATAGACATGTCCATATCCGTCAGCTTTGTTCGCGCCCGGGTGTCCAGTCTGTGTGTTGGGGGATGGTAAGCACCTTGAGCAGTATAGCGGCGAGTATGCCGGTTCTGTCCTTCCCAGCAGTGCAATGGAATAGGCACGGAGAATCGGGTCTATCCCTGATGTGCCTGAGTACTACGCCAAACGCGGGACCGGCGTTGTCTAAGATTTGTGCGTAGAGGATCATGAAGGCCTTGCTCCGTCGTCAATACGTCGCGTGTGTCGGGGTATGAAATGCGTACCTCGGTCTTGCCACTCGCGTAAAGCTCAAACCGCCTAGAGCACAGACGAAGTGAGAATCTCCTAAGGCGAGGTGAACGAGGCGTGAACGTACTGGGCCATTGCTTCGGGGCTGTAGTCTTCGGTCTTAAAAACCGGTATATGCACAACCTCTACACCATCTATGGCGGGGATGGGAGTTTCATATCGGAGCATCTCGGTGTCGGAACGGAGGTCATAGACGGTGGTGATCCCAAGTTCTCTTAGCTGCTGTACTCCTGCTCGCAATCAGGGAGGCATTCTAGGAGCCATATAGAATGGGTGCAAACCTTCTGGTGTGATGTGGGAGATTTCGCCGGAACGATAGAGGAGACCTGGCCTGGTGGCCAGGCCGGGGAAGTGGGTGTGGTAAGAGCCCAGGTCGCGGACGTTGACGACGCCGGGGACGATGACGAAGGGTGGCTGGGAGAGCGTGTGTGCAACGTACGCGGGGTCGAGGGGTTCAAGGTCCATTTCTAACTGTAGCAGTACGCAGAGCGAGAGAGACAGTGCTATTTAGTACGCCCTGGGTAGCGGGATGGAGGAAAGTCCGAGGAGCCCGAAGGGCGCACGCCACGGGCGCGTGCAGTTTAGGGCCGGTCTTCTCGTGTCTCATTCTACACGACGCGTCCACCGTGGCCATGGTCCGAGTCCATCTCATCCTTGTCTTTCCCCGCCACGATGGATATCGACGGTGCGTCCTCGCCTCCACTCCGATACAGCTCTCTTCCGTCCAGCAGCGCTCCCCGCCCCACACACTCCTCTCCTGCTCGTTCCCAGGCCACACCACGACGAAACCCCCAACAGACCGATGCGCTCGCCTTAGCCGACGACGAGGCCGAGGAGGTCGGTCAAAATGACGCGCCTTCCCGGAGAAGAAAGGCACCGCGAGGACAAGCCAACGGAGACGTTCCCATCGTCAAAGACGCGGTCGGTGAGAGCGTTCAAGAGGCCTTCGAGACTTTCCTCAGAACGTGAGTTCTCCCTCAACACCACCCACGTACTGTCTGACCCGCCTCCTAGTTTTACGGAAGAAATCGATCTTGCACCGACACCAGTGTCGGATGGTGGCATTCCCTCCGCACCGGATGGCGAACTCATCTACATCGAGCAAATACACACCATGCGCGAGTACGAGCTGACAACCCTCTACGTCGACTATGGGCACCTCCTCCAAAAAGACGACGTCCTCGCTGATGCCATTCAAAAGCAGTACTACCGATTCTTGCCGTACATACGACGTGCATTGCACAACTTGGTGGCCGAATTTGAGCCAGAATACCTGAAGCTGAACCCAACCGCCGCCGCTACGGACTCCGTTAACCTGCAATCACGCGAATTCAACGTCGCGTTCTATCACCTGCCTTTGGTGTCTGGCATCCGAGACCTAAGGACAGACCGGATCGGTACACTCATGAGCATCAGCGGTACCGTAACACGGACAAGTGAAGTTCGGCCAGAACTACTATACGGAAGCTTCATCTGTGAGGTCTGTGGAGGTTTGGTCAACGACATTGAACAGCAATTCAAGTATACCGAGGTACTTTTCTATTTCTGACTGTCATGCTTGGCCCCCGGCTGAAGAACATGTCTAGCCGAGTCTATGTCCAAATCTAACATGTGGCAATCGAACAGCCTGGCAACTTCAGATCGACACCTCGAAATTCACGGACTGGCAGAAAGTCCGTATTCAGGAAAACCCATCAGAGATACCCACAGGCTCGATGCCGCGCTCCTTGGATGTCATATTGCGTTCCGAACTGGTCGAACGCGCTAAGGCCGGAGATAAATGTGTCTTCACCGGTACATTCATCGTCGTCCCTGACGTTAGCCAGCTTGGCTTGCCTGGAGGGAACAAGGCAGAACTACAACGAGAAGCCAGCCGTGCGGGCGGTACTGGCGGAGCCGCAAGTGTCGGAGGTGCGGGTGTTACTGGTTTGAAAAGCTTGGGTGTGCGCGATTTGGCATACAAGACCGCATTCCTAGCATGCATGGTCCACGATGCTGATGGGCGGGTAAGCATCTCTACAAATTTTGCCACAAGCAGCTAGACAGACTTTATTAGGCTGGCACAAACATTCGTGGGGAAGAAGACGCAACTGAAGACGATGGTCAGGCGTTTGCACGGTCACTTACGGAGCCCGAGTTTGAGGAGCTCAAACATATGCTGGAGTCCGATCACATCTACTCGCGACTTGTCGAGAGTATCGCACCGACAGTGTACGGGCATGAGATTGTCAAGAAGGGTTTGCTTCTGCAGCTCATGGGCGGCGTGCACAAGCAGACGCCAGAAGGCATGCATCTGCGTGGAGATATCAACATTTGCATTGTCGGTGATCCATCAACTTCCAAGTCGCAATTCCTGAAGTAAGTGTTATGCTAATAAGCTGATCAAATACAGGACTAGACCCGTTAACTCTTTCCAGGTACATCTGCTCCTTCCTTCCTCGTGCTGTCTACACATCCGGCAAGGCATCTTCAGCAGCCGGTCTTACTGCCGCAGTCGTGAAGGACGAGGAGACGGGCGATTTCACGATCGAAGCTGGTGCGCTTATGCTTGCAGACAACGGTATCTGCGCGATCGACGAGTTCGACAAGATGGACATCTCAGACCAAGTTGCAATTCACGAGGCGATGGAACAGCAGACCATTTCTATCGCCAAGGCGGGCATCCACGCAACGTTGAATGCACGTACGTCCATCCTGGCTGCCGCAAACCCAATTGGGGGCCGGTACGACCGCAAGAAGAGCTTACGCGCCAATGTCGCGATGACCGCACCCATTATGAGTCGGTTTGACCTGTTCTTCGTCGTGTTAGACGAATGCGACGAGAAGAGCGATTTGAACATTGCGAAACATATCGTGAATGTGCATCGGTTCCAGGACGAGGCGATTCATCCCGAATTTAGCACAGAAGCGTTGCAGCGGTACATTCGATATGCGAGGACATTCAACCCCAAGGTAGGTATGAGACTGTCGAATGAATGTGCGTGATGCCAACTACATATTACGCAGCTCACACCAGAGGCTGCCGACGTATTGGTCGAGAAGTACCGTATCCTTCGGCAGGACGACGCGTCCGGGGCGAGTAGGAATTCATACCGCATTACAGTTCGTCAACTCGAGAGTATGATTCGGTTGAGCGAAGCTATCGCACGGGCGAACTGTACCGCAGAGGTATATTATCTTATCTACTTCTCCTTAGCTAGAACTTACGTTGCTGTACAGATCACTCCCGCTTTCGTCCGAGAAGCTTACACGCTTCTCCGCCAGTCGATCATCCATGTCGAGCAAGACGACATTGACTTCGACGAAGAAGAGCTCGAGGGTGAACGGGAAGGCGACCGCCGCGCTCGGGCGTCCTCGCACGTCAACGGTGAGGAGAGCCAGGACGTGGACATGTCCGGCATGCAGTCCGGCATGGACACCGACGCATTCAACGACTCGGCTGCAACTGGCTCTGGGGCTGTCCAAGGAGGTACATCCTCGGTAGCGCCATCGCGCGCTGCGAGCATAGCGCCGCAGCAGCCACAGTTAGGCGAGGAGCCTGCTAAGCCGAAGCGGCGGATGGTGATCACGCACGATAAGTACGTGACGTTGCAGAGCCTGATCGTACTCCATCTGTCGCAAGTCGAGCGCGAGACGGGGCGGGGAATGGACCGGGACGAGCTCATCGACTGGTACCTGGAGCTCAAAGAGGACGAGATTCAAGACGTGGACGAGCTCGAGTACGAGAAGGAGCTGATCACCAAGATGTTACGGAAGCTTGTCAAGGTGGGTTTGCGATTTACCGTGTTATAATGCGAAAGGACTGACGGCGGGGTGCGTGTGTAGGACAACTACTTAATCGAGATCCGTGGAGACGTACAGGACTCGCTCCCGTCGATCGACGAGAGCAGCGGGCAACAGTCCGCCGAGTCCCAGGACGAGAATGTGCGGGTGTTCTATATGGTGCACCCGTCGGTCGACCTCGACGAAGCGTCGTCGTCCGCGGTATGATCGATTAACTCCCCGCCCCTCGACCCTCCGCGTATTCTTCCCGTACTGGTTGTGCCGTGAGCCTGCAGTTTATGGTCTTATATCCGAGTCGAAGGTGCTGTCGCGAACCGCTGCTGTATTCCGCTGTCCCTGTTGTATCAGATCTCACTCTCCATGTGTATGCTATCTTCTCGCCAGAAATATTCCCAAGCGGTTAGGATCCTCAAAGAAGAGCGCCATCGTCTCTTGGGCATCATCCTCGCAACGTAATAGAGAGATCACAGTGGGGTGCTAGAGCGTTACACGTACTAGTCGCCTGATAGTATATAAGTACGAGATGGATGACGGAGGCAGTAGCGGGCGCTTAAAGCTCCGGCTTAATGAGGCTCAGGCCGAGAAGCATGCAAGCAGCCACTTCCTCCTCGTCCTCTTCCACGCGGGCGCAGTACCCCTCTCCGCCTTTTGAGCGTCCTCGTAGCTAGGCTCACATTCGGATTACTGAAGCACGCTCTGAGAGGCATCCACATCATCTGGCACCTCAATATTAATAACCCCGAGAGCCTCGCTCGGCGCCCTCAGACCGCGTAACGTGCTCCGTCGCCTAGGGCGGACCTCTATGGACGAAGCCCAATGTCGGCCGACCCGCTCATAGTGCCCACGATCATCCCCGGAGGCTCATTGCATTTCGCTACCATCCGCGCGGACGGGACCGTGCAGGATGTGCTTGATACCCTTGTCTCAGACGCGGACGTCGCCACCGAGGTCCTTGGGGACCTCCCGTCGTACGGCTGGGCCGTGCAACGCATCCGCGTCGAGCCTAACGGTAGGCAATGGGAGGAAGACGAACTAGAGGCGCTGGGGAACGGTAAGCATCACTGGGCCCTATATATACAGGCATAGTGCTGACGGCGTGCGGGGTGTGATGTACGGGTGTGCGGCAGGCATCCTCGCACCATCTACTGCCGTCGCCCCGCTGCTAAATGCACCCGCGCCGACCGCACGGTCGCACCGACACTTCTCCGCATTCCCGCTCACGTCCCACTTACATACCCCGACGCTGCGGCTCGTGTCGCTGCACCCATTTCTATCCTTAGCAGTCTCCTTCCTACGCGTGCCGGAGATTCATGACGGCTTCCAGTGGAAGTTGTTCCTCGCGAGGGCGAGCACAGTTCGCTCTGCCGTCGATGCGGTGATTGAAGAACTGGGCTTAACGAAGGCGCTCCCGGTGCCCGGAGGAGGCGCGTTGGAGTACGTTCTGGAGGAGGTGTGGTCGTCCGACCACAGTGAGAGTAAGACTTATAGGGTCATCTCGTTGGGTATCTTCTGATTGACGAGGCGTCTATCCAGAGGCTACTAGAATCCCTTTTGATACCACATTGTCAGAAGTGCTTGAGAATTCGCTCACCACGAACCCGTACGGCTCCTCTGCCAGTCGTTCTTTCCGGTTCTGTGTTCCCGATGAATGGTACCGACGATCCAAGTCGCGGAGTACTTCTTCTACCTCAACGGATGTTTCGGAAGACACGATCAGAAGGTTGGCAGATCTACAAGAGGACGATGAGGAAGAGGAGGAAGGAGGGGAGGGTACTGCAAAGCAGAAATCCCTCGAGGCGTCAAGGTCTCCGGAATCTCCCCGCGGATTCATGGCACCTATGGACTGGCGCGGCTCAATCTCACAGAACAGATTCTCAAGCATACTGGATAGCTGGATGCGTCCGCAGAGCCCTGTTGCGGACGGGCGGTTGACCCCAGAGCGCAAGATTGTAAGTGAACCGATGCTCGTGGAGCACAAGACCGGCGACAGTAATACGAGTGCTGCCACTACCGAGCCCTCCGCAGGAGGTGTCGATCCGACCGAATTTGAACAGATGCTTGTAGGTTACTATGAGACGCTAATGTGTATAATCTATCTAATATCGCGCAGGACGACCTTGGGCTTAAGGGTCCTAAACGAGATGCTATGCACCGCCTACCACCTGAACAGAAACGTTACCTCCTCGAGCAGAATCAGGTCTCACGCGCATCTACGCTCTCTCGCAGTAGTGGTGCGAAAGCGACCAAGTCCCCCACTACTCCCTCGACTTATGGACCTGCGAGCGCAGCAGCTATATTACCGCGGCTCGTGCCCCAGCTAACTGGAGACTCGAGCATCATGAAACGCTTCTCAATTGCAGGATGGGGTGCTGGGACGCCGTCTCCTCCAAGCGGTCCGCGGGAGAGTCCTCGTGCCAGTGTTGACCTTGGCAGCAGGCGGAGAGACTCTGTGGCGTCTTTGAGGTCTAACTCGGAGAAAGCCACGGAACCCCCCGCCTTGCAACCACAAGCCACCGGTAGCCTGTGGAGCAGCTGGTGGACGTCTTCTGGCGGGGACAAGGGGCCGAGTGGAGACAGGTCCAAGGAAGCTGAGAAGACCGCCGGTTGGTATGCTGCGGGGATTCGTAACGGACGTACTACGGACACAAAGCTCGTGAAGCACCTGATCTCCCTTCGTGTCCACTTGTCTACTGCCAACCTCGCCTGGATTGAGGAGTTCGTCTCGACGGAAGGCGGCATGAACATACTCAGCGACTTACTTGCACGTCTGGTAAGCAAGGGTGGGAAGCGGAAGAAGTTGACAGAGATCGAGCACACTGTCCTCCTTGAAACGATCAAGTGTCTGCGCGCGTTGTTAAACACAGAGGTGGGGACATTTTTGCATTGTTCAGTCTTGTCATAAAACTCACTTCAACTACGTAGCCTGGATTCCGCGAAGTCCTCGTGCATCCTACGCTGATCACCCATCTCGCCTACTCCTTACATGGCGCTTCGGCCAAGTTGCGAACACTGACGTCCGAAGTCCTCGCGGCGGTATGCGTCTTGTCGCTTAAGGACGGACATAAGGCGGTCCTCTCTGCCATGTCTGACTACCGCGTCGAGTTCGAGGAAGCTTTCCGGTTCCAGGAGCTTATTGCATCGATGCGGTTACCAGAAATGTCGGACGAAGACGAGACCTCAAGTGATGCTGGTTATGGTAACGAAGAGGAGGGGGCATGGGAGGCCAGAACTGCATCCATGGCACTGGTCAACGCCTTGACGAATTGCCCGGACTCGCTCGAGGAACGCATCTTGCTTAGAGAGGAGTTTAGCAGACGAGGCCTCAATGAGGTCATTGTGGTATGTGGCTCATGATTTGGGGCTTCTCGGACCATTTATTATAACGTTTTACACCTATGCAGACCCTGCGGTACATCAAGCCCCCGGAATCTCTAGTAACACAACTGGATGTCTACACAGAAGAGAAGTTCGAGGACGAAGAGGACATGCGCGAACGAGCGCGTGATGCCATGGACAATCGCCGATCGCGTTCAGAATCCGAAGTTGTCTTGGATGATTTGCTACATGTCGCGAAACAGCATGAAGATTTATACCCCGCGATGCTCGCGACTCTGAAGCGTTATGGATATATCTTCGAGCGGGAGATGGACTTGTAAGCTATATCGATTTGCGACATGTAACAAATTGACTTTGCGGCACGCAGGCAACTCAAAGCGGATCTGTTTGCGATCTTGGACAAGTTCGTAGAACAGGCCATTCTTCTTGATGACTTGTAGGTATCAGTAAACCTCATTCCATGATGATTGTTTAATACGTCTGCCTAGTGACGATTCTTGGTGTGCTTTCCTCAAACGTTTCGCAGACTCCGTTCAGCACGTCACCGGCCAGATTGTCGATGTTAGGCTGGAGTCAGACGTAGATCATTCTAGTTTGCAAGAGGAGATTGATCAGCTTCGCGCAACTATTAACAAGCTCAGCGAGGAGGTGCGTTCTGTTTTCACATTCTTGGGCCAGTGGACTAATCCATATTGTGCGACTCCCCTAGCGTTCAGAGTTGCGTAGCGAGCTCAGTCAGCAGACCGCTGAGTTGAACACGCTGAAGTCCGTCCCTGCTTCACCTGCACCAATAGGGCGCGGATCGGGCAGAGGCGCCCCTGGGGTATGTTGCTATTTGCTCAATTCATGCTCTAACGTCTTATCTTCCTTGCAGTCATCCCAAAACGTCAATGGGCTTGTACAACGCCTCGTTCAGAAAGAGAAGCAGGTCCTCCAGCTGCAAACTGAACTTGATCGTATTAGGGCTCAGAACCCATCAGAAACGCGGGACAATGTGTGTTATTATACCTGTCTTGTTCGGGGGTCGGGCTCACAATTGAGTGATAGGATGACCGTGCCAAACGTGAACGAGATAGAGTCAAGTGGCACGCGCTTAATGAGGAAATTGCCAACTTGAAGTTACAGGTACGCATTCATCTTGCCATATCCCAATACTCCTGAAATTCAATCGTTGCCAGGCCGGGGAACTCGAAACGACCATAGGCATCAAGGACAAGGAGATCATCTACCTCAAACGGGCATTGGAATCGGTCTATTCGCGTTTCCGGTCACGAGAAGAGAGCAAGGAGTCGGAGACGCGGGAGGCTGACTTCGATCCTCAAGCTATGGCAACCCGTGCAATTGATAGTTTAACCCGGAAGGACGAAGAGATAGCTACCCTGCGTGCGGAGATAGAGGACCTCAAGGTGCAGTTGGCTGCCAAGCCCAAGTTTATCACCGAAAAGGACTACAAGCAGAAGGTTGCGCCTCCACCGCCGCCACCTGGAAAGCCTACACGTGCTGCTACACTTCCGCCGCCCACAAGTGGCCTGCCTAACGGTAGTAATCCTCTTACGGCGCCTCCGCCTCCGCCGCCCCCAGCCCCAAGGCCACCTACATCACATTCACAATCAGTGGAGTCCTTACCTTCCGCAAATGGTCATAGCGCACCGCCGCCACCGCCACCACCTCCCCCTCCCCCGCCTCCGTTTTCGCCGATATCTACCATTTCGGGTCCGCCACCTCCGCCACCCCCGCCAGCCCTCGGAGTGGGGGCGCCCCCGCCCCCGCCACCACCTCCGCCACCACCGCCGCCACCCACGTCTGGATCTGGTGGACCACCACCTCCCCCGCCACCTCCAACCGCTTGGAAAGCTGCGCCAGTGAAGACCGCGCGTCCCGCTAAACGTCTAAAGCCATTCTTTTGGAACAAACTGAACGCGCCTGCTCTACCGTCTACAGTATGGAGCGAGATTCCACCAGATGCAGCCTTCGATTTAGAGGACTTGGAGTCCACATTTTCTATCGAGAGCGCTGCATCATCGAGTTCTCAGATCAGCTTGGGCTCCCCGAAGAAGCAGAACGTGACGACGCTGTTAGACATCACGCGAGCCCAGAACGTTGGTGAGTGGGCAAATGTCTCCTCGTAGAAGGCGGCGGCTTATGCTTCGTGGCTTAGCTATCATGCTTTCGCGCATTAAGCTCAGTCTGAATGATATTCGAAGAGCCTTGCTTGAGCTGGATGATTCGAAACTGACGGTTGATGACTTGCGGGCCATTAGCAAACAATGTCCTACGTCTGAAGAGGTATGGGACTCTTAGCTGACCGGGCATAACGGAATTGACCAACCCCCTTCCCCAAGATCACTCGGCTAAGGGACTTCGGCGACCTCAGCAAGCTAGCGAAGGCGGATCAGTACTTCGGCCACATTATGACTATTCCTAGATTGTCCCAGCGTCTGGAATGTATGCTGTACCGAAGGAAACTGGAGCTGGAGATCGAGGAGATCCGTCCGGACCTCAACATCGTCCATTTAGCTTCACGTGAGTTGCGTTCGTCACCGAAGTTCAAGAAGGTTTTGCAGGTGAGCAGCGTTGTTGTTCAAGTTGACTATATTTGTTCACACGCCACGTCTAGGCCGTTCTCGCAGTTGGAAACGCACTGAACAACTCCACATTCCGTGGGGGTGCTCGTGGGTTCCAGCTAGAGGCGCTGCTAAAGGTATGCCGAACCTCTTAGTTATCCGATAGTCGGCCGTCATCTAACTATGTGCACAGCTCAGAGAAACGAAGACGGTCAAAGCGACGCCCGACTGTCCGACACTCCTGCATTACCTTGCTAAGGTGCTCCTAAGAAAAGACCCTTCCTTAGTCACATTCATCGAGGATATGTCTCATGTGGAAGCCGCAGCCCGAGGTGGGTCCTTTGTTCCTGTGGTTTAGGCCAGATCTAAAGCCGACAACTCCCGTCAGTCTCCGTGCAGACAATCACACAGGCCGTTCAATCACTCGTAGGCGGTTTGAAACAAGTCAATGATGAAGTGCAGCAACTTCGCAGCGTGCAGGCAATCCCACAAGATCGCTTTGTAGTTGTCATGCAGGTGAGCCCTGAGCTGTAGCACCCTTTAGGTTTTTCTAAGGCAGAATATTTTCAGCCATTTGCCACGCAAATGGGCCCCGTCGTCGAGTCTCTCAAGAACATGGCGACGTCCCTAGAGACCGAATTGCGCTCATTGCTCTCCTTCTACGGAGAAAACCCTGACACTCCGGAAGCACCTAAACCCGAAGATTTCTTCGGACTCATTCTATCTTTCTCATCCGCGTTGCAGAAGGCCGCTCTTGAGGTCCACGATGCAACGCCCAAGCCGGACCCTTCCCCCAAGATCACTGTCGAGGAATCGACATCGCCGGCCGGCGAATCTGTGAGTTGGCTTTTGCTGATTGTCACCGGTAAGGGGCTAACCGCATTACAGACGATCAAGGGCCCCGATACTGCCACGCAGGGCAACATGCTGAAACCCTCGTACGGACGTGCTGCTGGTCGCTCGGTCGGACGCGGCGACTTGGACCAAGCCATACGTAGTATGCGGACCGGCAAGAAACGCGACCGCGCGCCGCCGTCACGGCCACTCAGCAAGATCTTCGTCGACGGCACCCGATCCAGTCGCATATTCGACTGAAGTGTACGAACTCGTGACGACTACTTCTGACATCCAGGGCGTGGGTATATTTCTGCTTCGTTTACTGTAGAATATGAGGGAATTTGCTGTATCTCATCCATCTCACGACATGTAATGACCTATACCTTGAATACTTCTCTACCGAAAGCGAGTTTCTGATAGTGACATGGCACCCGGGTTGAGTGGGGAGACCTTGTCGCACCGTTCCACGCAGTCGAGGAAGAGTTTGAAGAACCCATCGACCTGCACGTATCGCGTTCGGATGAGCGACCCGGCTAAGACTAGTATACTTAAGACACCTACGTCTAACTTCTCAGCAACCATGCAGTTCTTCCCGTTACGCCCCCACGAATTATCACAGGACCGGTAATTCCAAATATCTACTACCGTCTCCCCAACAGTATGCGCCCCGCTCAGCTCGACGTCAACGCGAAAGCGGCGGCACGTGAACAGCTCCGGTGCCGCGATGTACGCCACGGTAAGCGCATCGTGAAGGGGTGGACCGTCCATAAACCCGAACGTGCTCTTGTAGGACTCGGTGAAGAAATGGATGAGTGTTGAGAGCATGTGCCGGAGGGGTGTCGCCGGGGGCGGGAGTATCCCATCAACGGACGGCGGCACACGGGGATTGAGAAGGCGATGGTGGATGGCGTCGGTGACGATGGCTGTATGCGTGACATTGAGCGGGATCATGGTCTTCTTTATGGGAACGTCCAAGACGATCTGCGCGGCTTCAGCTGGAAAGGGATATTAGTACGCACGTAGTGATTTAGATAGAAAAATGCAGAGGGGAGCAAGCTTACGATCACAGAGGATGTTAAATTCTGGACATTGCACATTTAGCACACTTTGAACAAAATACATCTGGTCGCGCGCTAACCTGCAGCTGACGAACGGTTCCCCACTCCAACGCCGCCACCCATGAAGACGAATTCCTCTGTGGAGCACGCATTGAGCGATGGAGCCGGCAGGCGACGTACAATTGCTAGAACTCATGACGGACCAATGCATTCTAAGAGCTCCGGGTATACGCTCACGAAAAGAGCAATGTTCGTCATAGGTCCCGTAGATACCATGACGATCTTGTGGCCCATACCACCCTTCCACAGATTCTTGATGGCCTTGACCATGCCCTCTAGTGCGGAAACGACATCCTCCCCGTTGGCCAGTAGACGAGCACGAACCTCCGGACTAGAAGCGGGGGGTAGACCTTCAACGCCACCCAAACCGTCTAACCCGTGAATTTCGGGATCATGTCTCTCTGAGCGGAGGAGAGGTTTCTTTGCCCCAGGACAGACAAGGATGTTTTCGGTCGCTGCGAAGGCGTAGAGGCAGCGTGCAGCATTGTTGTTAGTGTTTTCCGCGCTCGCGTTTCCGTGTACCTGGTCCCGCGTCCTTAGCGCGCATTGCTATTTCCGCGGAAAATAGTATGCCCTGCGTACTGTGGATAGACCTAAGACACGAATGTTGCGGCAATGAAGTGCCAGCATGATAGCGGTAGCGTCATCGTGTCCCTGAATGGCACAGACGAAGAATAAGATGTAGCAATCCGCAATAAAGACCGTTTACTCACGGGGTCACAGTCAAGCCAAACGAACTTCATGGTGGGTGGAAAGAGACGATACAACGGAAGCTCGAACGCCACGAAGGCTTGCCTTATCGCCTACCATCGTGGATATCTTGCTTTGAAGCTATAGTTGACTCTCGAGTGTATGTATATGGCAGCGTGTTCACGCGCGGCGTTAAACTCAGATTTTTCAGGAGATCCACACAGCTAAATGCAAACGGCATTACAGCCGAGTCCGCTAGTTTTGAGAACGAGCCTGCCAAGTCGAGAGAGAGTAAGGTCTTGGGCGTCTATCCGTTTATGGCTATGCACTGCTTACCTAATCCATTTTTTGAGGAGCAAGGCCAAGTTGCGGCGTCGGATGAGAGCGCACACGACCCTGACCCGCCCGCCCACGCTCGGTTCCGCGACAGCCCCAGTCAGCGATGGACCCCCACTCCCGTTTCTCCAAGTTCAACTCTCGCCAGACAAGAGCTGGTCCTGTCGCTTCCCCTTCCCGTTACATGGAGCCGACCAAGCTCGCCGTCTCTCTAGACGGCTTCACACCCAAGAAGGGCCCAAAGACCCCATCTACTCCCAATAAGCCCTCCGCTGCCCAGGCTACGCTCTACATTGAAAGACCCATCGCGACCAACTCGCGAATTAAACAAGGTGCGCAGTGTGTGGCGTACACATATAGTGGCCATCTCCTCACCCCGGATGAAGATGAGCAGTACAGGAAAGACATGTACCTCGCCTTCGTCAACAACGCCCTGCAGCAGAAGGCGATGGTGTGTTGCTTATCGTCATCTAACTCATCCTTTCCTCTGCTCACGATCTGCAGGGTGTCAGTGACGCGTTCGATGAATTGGTCGATCAATTCAATCCAAGGAAGATCTCTCCCAGCGCCCCTTCACCCGCCCCTCAATTGCGGCTATGGATACTAGCACTCTCTCACGTCGTCTCTCGACTGGAACGCGTACACTCTGCACTAGTGGAGGCCGTTGTGAATGTACCGTGGACAACGATGGACACCAGCTTTGTTAAATCCTACACCAATTTCATCGGAATGTTGGTCAGTGCAAGGCCGGAATACCTATCCTTAGTCCTTGGCAAGATCGCGCAAGGGCTGACCTACCGTACGTGGTTCCGGCCACACAGTCTATCTTTCACATATTCATTCTCTCCCAGAGTCTGGTCTTCAAGCCTTGGATGCTGGTCTTCCGGAAACGTCGTCTAGGCCCCTCACACGAAGGATTGTTTATGATCGCATTCACTTTCTCCTCCGCCACTTGATCGCCCTTGTCCCTACCCTTCCCACTACCCTGCAACCACTCCTCGCTCGCAATTTCCCCCACAAACGGCAGGACCAGGTCGCACAAGTCACTTACATACGCAATCTATTGCGCGTGACAGATTACTGTCCTGAAATCGCGGACCGGGTATTGGCCACTGTGATAGACCGTGCCATCCAAATAGATGTGTGTCGTATTCTCGTCTCTCATGTCATCCGCGCTCACCCAATCTTCATGGCCAGGTCGAGATCCAAGTTGAAATAGAGGAACTAGAGGAGCAGCTGGAATCACAGGATCAGGGCGAGATGTTTGAGATAGATCCATTCGATACTGTACTGGGCCAGGAAGGCGATGAACATGATTCGGACGAGGAGGACGATGGGGATGATGACAATCTAAGCGACCTATCATCCGACGCTGGGGGTGACCCTGATGACGACTCTGATCAAGAGGACGAGGCGACGGACTTCCGGCATATCCACAGTATGATGCACAAGCTCGATTCCATCCTCAAAATCATCTTCGACCACTTCAACAAGACACATGCTATCACAGACCCTGTCTTCACGCCCTCGCCTTCAACGCTGTCCTCTCGCTCTGATTCTCCACTGGCTCCCGCGGGGCCTCCTCACGCCTTATCTTCTCTGACTCTAGAGGAAGGAAAGGCCTTGCGGCGCGCGCAATTCAGCACACTCCTCGCCATCTTTGACCGCACAATCCTCCGCACGTTCAAGTCGCGCTATACGCAATTCATTGTCTTCTGGTATTCTTCCCTCGACCCAGAGTTCGCGGACCTCTTCCAAGGTATGCTGGTGTCCAAGTCGCTCCTCGAGGAAGACCAACCCGCGGTCACACGGGCCGCTGCAGCGAGCTACATCGCATCCTTCGTCTCGCGCGCGCAGTTTGTCGATCGCGAGGGCGCTCGGCGCGTCGTCGCCGTGCTCTGCAACTTCCTTCGTAACCGCCTTGACGTCTTCGAGGCTGCCGTAAAAGGAGGCGGGTTAACGGCGTTCGGGATGAATGTCGCGCAACACAGCGTGTTCTACGCGGTCGCGCAGGCCGTGTTTCTCATCTTTTGCTTCCGATGGCGCGATCTGCTGGAGGACCAGGACGACGTTGACGAATTCACGCCCGCCACGGCTCCGTCGAAGAAATGGATGCCTGAGCTCGATGTTGTGCAGCGTGTCGTCACGTCAGAGCTCAACCCCCTCAAGGTTCGTTTTAGCGCCGCTTCCCCATAGCTCCGGCTGACCCCACGATAGGTCTGCTCGGTCAACGTCGTCATGCAATTCGCGCGCGTCGCACACGCTACCGGCTTCGTGTACTGCTACTCAATCATGGATGCAAATCGCCGCTCCGAGTACGCGCCCTCCGCACCCGGCGCGGCGACCGGCGCGCTGAGTGGTCGCCTCCCGAAAGGGCTGGTGTTTGACTCGATGACGTCCGAGCTCAATACGTTCTTCCCATTCGACCCGTACAAGCTCCCGCGCTCGGGGTCGTACATTCACGGCGTCTATCGCGATTGGGCGTCGGTAGCTATTGATGAGGACGAGGATGACGAAGACGAGGACGAGGAAGAAGGAAATCCTACGGAGGAGGATCTGTCTTCCCAACCCGTAGGCGTCTTCATCAACGGCGCTCAGGCCACGGAGACGGATGACGCGGCGGATGGGCTCGGTCAGTCGTTCGGTGGGATGAGCATCAGTCCTGCCCGTCCTACTCAACTTTCGCAGGTACTCGTAATCTAGTGCCGATATGTCGTGCATGGCTCGTGATTGGCATCATGATATGTGTTCTATTACTCTCCATACTTACTGCTCTTGTCGTTGTATTGTCGTTACGTGTTCTTCGCCCAATCTATCCAATATATGATCTACACCTCCAAGGTGAAGACCATGAAGCGCAGTGAGATACATATGCTCCTTGTACTACGGCGTATGCATGTATTAGAACTTTCTTCCCAACAACGCACTCTGCTCACAGAAATAAGATGCTATGCACTGTAATCCCAACATGTCCGACATGCGTGTGTAGTACAACAGTACCTACCGTAACTAGTGCTATGGATCGATCCCTGTATGGTTGGTATGTAATGTACCTATTCAAATGTAGTCTACGTTGTTCATCTCACCAGCTGCAAACAAAGCCTCATCCAGCGCTTCGTCTGGCACGTCCTCCTCGTTCTCGCCCTCGTACCCATGGTCCTCGTCCTCATCTTCCCCAAACACCATCTCATCATCCGAGCCCGGCTCGGATCCGGGAAGCGACCCGGGCATGCTCGCGACGCTCCGTCGCCGCTGGCGATTCCGCCGGATCTTCTGGCCTTCGACGTCGCCATCCTCCTCCTCATACTCTGAGTCGGAGTCGTGCAACGTCGGGCTGCTGGAACGTGGGCTTCCCGCCGTCGACGAGGACGACGTCGTAAGGTTTGCGAGCGTGCTGCTTAGCCGCTCGAAAGATGTCATCTGTCGCAGGCGCGTTTCGTTCGCCTGCTCCTCATCTGAGCGCTTGCCACTGCCGTTTCCGGTAGCCTGCGAGGCCTCTGTCGCAGGAGGCGGTAGTGAGAATCGATTGGTGGGCGGACGGCTCGAGACCAGGCTAAAATTCCGAAGCCGCGCGAAAGTGCTCTGATTGGATGTGTCCGAGCGCGCGCTGAGGGCGGGGGAGGGTGGCGAGAGGTCAGGTAAGGGGAAGTCCTGGATAGGCGCCTTCCAATAGTTGAAGTCAGTGTATTCCGATGCCCACTTGCGGTTAATAGGTGGAAACATCTGGTCGACGAGGTCTGTCATGTGGATGTAAGACGACTTGTATCCGGCGAGCTCGAGGAGTTCCATTTTGACCTCGCCCGTGGAGTCGATCGTGAAGATACGGGAACTAGGGATGCTCACGCTCCGATAGGACAGTGCGTCGGTGATACGATTCCCGAAACCGGCGTAGAAGGGGTTGTGGGTAGGCCCACCGAAGAGCTTCTGAACATCGCGGAGACACGCCATCTTGAAAACCTCAGGTTTCCGCATGATCACCTCCCTGAATAAAAATTGAGACAGAGCTAGCTCAAGGCTGAAACGAACGTACCGATGCAGTGACGCCATCAGCCGGTCTGGACTCATAATGACCGGCCCTTCTGGTAACTGGTAGTCATTCTGCTTGATACCCTTCAGGTACTCTCGTGTCGAGTCGGCCTGTCCAATGGCTCTTGAGGTTAAGTAGAGAATCTTGTAGCCGTTCCGACAGATGTCTGTGTACAACTTGGCAACTCCCAAGTGCGTCCAGTCCCGCCCAATCATGGTGAAAACATGGCCAAGCGCATCAGACCTATACCGAGTTAATTGAATGCTAGTGAAAGTTCACATAATATTTAGAGGACGCACTTGGTGATGGTCCCGTCAATGTCGGACACGACCACCGAATCTGCATAATCCCATACGAATAATCGCGCAGTACACGCAGCAACGCCCGTTGCGGAGAGCGAGAACGTGACGGAGTTCGCGCCTGATTTGAGATTCAACGATTTCTGTAGTCGTATATAAGAATGGGAAATCCTGAAACTGAGTCTGGTATGTATACCAGTTGATCTGAAGTCAACCGCAACGTCTTTGCGAACCGTTTCTCTGAGTCAGGTGTGCCTTGCGTTGGTGTGTTGCTGGATGTCGTCTCGGGTGTAGAGGGTGCTGGAGGCGCCGACTCTGAAGTCAAAGCGCGCTTGACTGGCGTCACCTCTTCGAACGACTTCGCCGTCTTCAACTTCGCTTGATTCAGCATAATCCAGCATATGCAGGCGTGAGAACGCACAGTAACGGCTGCTGAAGGATCGGAGCTCATGTGCCCCATGTCCGGGCGTGTCGTATCCGCTCGTCGGCTCCGGCTCCACCAGCGTACCCATGAGGATGACGTCGGTGCACGATTTGTACCGTCGACTGCAGTCTCGTTGCCGATTGCTGTAACGGAACGTGTGGGCCTCCGATCTTCCAACGCGGGCTCGTCCCCCTCTGAACGGATGGCTTCGTCCTCGGAGACAGGCGACGGAGAGGTAGGACGAGAAGAAAGATGTGAACTCTTGTCGCGCAGCGCGGACTCACGCCAGGTGACAAGTGCATCCATGAGCGGTGAACCGTCCTGACGCCTGATGTACCTGTTTACGCCAACGTTAGCGGGAAAGCCTAGAAAGCATATACGCCCTCTAGTTGACATACTTGTCTCCAGCCCATCGAAGAACTAGATTGTCATCGCTGACGGTTTGCGCTTCGTCTAAAAACCGATTGAAGTCGACCTTATTCTGCTCAAAACGCTTCTCGTCTTCCACCTCATCAACTCCGCCTAATGGCCCGGATGAGAGCTCTTTACCTTGGACCGGCGGCACGATGGCGAGCTCAAATTCGATCACACGGCCCTCGATGAAGACTCTAAACCGCGTTGGGTCCTTCCTATCAACAGTCAGTCGCCCACCGAGACCAAAGGATGTGCCATCGTCCTCTTCTATTGCGCCCATTGCGGAGATGGCGCGGTTTCGCGTAAGCTCCCCGACGCCGAGCTCTTCGGACATCATGCGCCCTTTACCTTTCCTCGGGGTCAAGTCCACTGACACCCCTGCAAGATGATTGTGTCCGTGACTGTGCCCAACCACGTGTGGGAACGTTGTGCGCACGGGAGTTTTCTGGGGGAAATTACCCCAGTCCCATGTGTACTCCGTCGGATCGGGGGAGGCAGTCGGTGGAAGCGTCGAGAGATGTGGGCGTGTGGCGATACTGCCGGAGGGTGTGCGCGTCACCGCTTCAGAGTTGATGAGACGAGAAGTGGAGGGGGATGAGAATTCATCGTGGTCGGGAGGAGGTTCGGACGTCGCACGGAAGACAGGGAAAGGGACGCCAGACGAGGAGGGTGGTGTTGAAGTTGATGGTGAAGGTGAAGGCGTCCCTAGGCGAGGTCCATGAATTGAGGATTAGGTACCCAGGATGTACTACAGAACCACGTACGGGATGGTCCAGGAGTTCGATCTGCGCTGGACGGGTCGGAAGGAGAAGAGCGCCTTGGTCTGTTCGATCTCAGTGTGGCATCTGAAGCGTCGCGGCCATGCGACTGCGAGTGGTAACCATCCACGTCGAATACCATATCTGACAGGTTATGCTGTGTTAGCTTTTTCAAATTCTCTCTCAAATGGCTAAATGGCTGCTTGTACGTACCACGAGCATACCGCACGTCGGGTTCGTGCACCTGGTCCATCTCGTTCTCTGGAAGAACTTTGTCTCCTTTGTCCTCTACAGACGGGAAGCCGATATGCGCATTCTTAGTCACGTTCAACGTAGCTGCTGCCTTGTCGGTGATGAACTGTCGCTGATCCTCACGAGTTTCTCTGAGGGCCTCTAAAACGGTCTTGTCTTTTAGCTTGTCCCTCTCTGACCTCTCGACCTCATGTGCGGCGCCCAGCATGGCCTTGCCTAGTTGAGCAGTACGCGAAAGAATGGATTGACTGCCAGAACTCCCGTCCTCGGATGGGTCATTGGGTTGGGGTGCGGATGAAGATGCGCCATCGCGAGAAGGGCTTTCTGGCGTGGCATCAAGGTCGAGAAACTCGGGCTCCTGGCTGCTTTCTGGAGTTTCCCCGCCTCGGAAAGATGACGCGCTTGCACCAAACCTCCCGGTTTCACGATTTTGTGCATTCGTCTGCCCAGGCTGGGTTGCTTCAAGAATGGGACTTGTCACGAGTGAGTCCGGAACGTCTTCCTCTGTCTCAAAGACGAAGAACGCTTCGCCGGCTTCACCGATCTTCATAGAGAACGGCACAAGCTCGCCGTTGACGAAGATATCGACCTGGAATCACGAACTGGTGAGCTCCATACACAGCGGAAAGAGCATCATGAGCGTGCACCTTCTTGTCTTGCGGCCTCAGGACCTGCCATTTCCCGAATCTAACGTGAAAAGGGGAGCACACAAGTTCTGTCTCGTCATCGGTAAGCTGCCGCGGGGGAGCCTCCGCCGGGAGCTCGCCAATATTCTTGGGTCTGCGGACGACGATGACGTCGATGGCGCCTGTGAGGGTGGACGGGTTGAGGTCCTTGTAATATTGGTAGGGCGCGCTGATCGCGCTCACCGCGCCACGCAGGTAGTTCATCGGGCAGGACGGCGGGCGAGACGGGGAGGCGGTCGCGGCCTGGGAGCGGCGTGAGGGAGAGAGAGAGAGAGAAAGACGGAGCGCACGGTGGTCGTCGGATGGGGTGAACTCTGCTGGGGAACCCCAGACGAAGGAGACGCTCAAAACGTTGGACGAGTGTGCGTCACCACGTGCGTACGCTTCGCATATGATATTCACGACAGAGATTCGGAAGAGAGGATGCTGTCTCCAGCGGTCATATCGACGCAAACGCGACGTCAGAGATCACTATATGGCTGTAGTACATTACAGGGTGTTGGTGCAACCGGAGGGTATGGAGTCGCCCATGGTGGTAGTCGCACTTGCCGCATGACCCATGCCATGTCAGGAGACAAGCGGCAACAGGCAGCATGATCCGGGCACATCTTAACTTATGTACATGCGTGTCTTGTAAACAGACCAACTTCAAACGATGCGCTATCCACAGCAGGTTTGCTCAGGCTACGAATTTGAGGCAGGAGCTCCGGAGCCTAATGCGCGGTCGTTTTCCGGCAAATGACAGTCACAGGCTTTCTGAAAGCCGATAGCATGGACTGTATTGAGATACACATCGGCGTACAGGACATGCTGCTCGATCAATGATGACCAGCACGGCCGTGCGCCTCGTTGTAAGGCTCGTGGTCGAAAAGGGGACCCAGTGGAGGCTGCGCATGCGGAATAAGCCGGAGTTCCGAAAGTACTGGTAAGGGTACGTACAGGTAAGTTGCGCTCCCTGCAAGGCGAGATCGTTAACACACGCGGAGGATGTAACAATTATAGCTACGCACCACTTCGTACCGTCGGGTGCCTCCGCAGCTAGAGAGTACTAGTTGATACAGGAAGCCGGGCTGTTTACAACAGAAGAACTCACGGCGGTACGGATCGGGGTGCTTGCGAGCGGCAAGAGCAGCCTCCGCCTTGTCAAATATTTGGGCAAGGGCGCGAGGGTCGTGGACATTCCTGAGGCGAAGGCACAAGGCGTTGTGCCTAATAAGCGAGTGTGTTGAAAACCGTGGAGTCGAAGGGTACGCACCTGTTCCTCTCAAACTCAGCACGGATAGCTAGCGCACGGGCCCTCCAGAGGTCGCGCTGAACGATCCAGTCGAGTTCATTTGTGAGGATGCGGCGGTAGAGAGATTTGACATAGGTCCGGTTGGCCGCCGTGAACGGCGCGGGGAGGGTCGACATCGTCGCGGTGCGCTGCTGGGCCGCTCTGGGCGCCTCCGAGGGCGTCGTCTTCCGCGAGCGCTCCCGGCGTTCACACAGTGTGACGCGCGTGACTGTCACAATAGACGCGGCCACGTGATGGACGCGCGAGAAAGAGGCGCTCGTTCGGATATTATTATTTGCTATTTGTTCGTGTGGGTACGCGCCGGTATATTTACCACGGTTCGGTTTGGCGGGAGAGAGACGAAGTGGGCTTTGTGGTGTCCAACGTTCTTCTCTTCACGACCGCGACTACTCTTCCGCTCGACGGCTCGCCGAAGGCCTTACGCCACCACGCTCAACGCACACGACGCTCCCTCAAGACCCTAATCGTCCTCGTCCTCAAGATCTCACGCCAATATGATCCCCCTCATCCCAGCACTCGCACTTGCTTTCGTCTCATTTGTATCCTCAGCGTTCGTAATTCTTCGCATTCTCATCCCAATCTTGCCTCCACACCCCCTCAGCCGTCGAGTGGCCCCTGTAAGTAGCTGCCGTCGCTGCCCATATTATACCCACCGGAAGCTGACTACGTTCACCTTCCTCCTAGTCCGAATTTGGTCTTCCTAACTACCGGTCCATCTCTCCTGCAGATAAGAGTCACGTCTGGCTCGCCGTATGCGACCTCCTCGCCCTCGCAATTTTCACATGGCAAACTGTGAACGAATACCTTGGAGGTCCTGCCGACTACGCCATCGCCCATGATCCCGCCTCCGCTGTCAGGCTCTGGTTCGCCCTCACCCTGAGGCAATCATGCCTTTTCGTCGTCTCGGCCCTCACTCTTCTGCATGTACGAATGGGCCGCCCCGTGGCCTTTGGAGGCAAACACTGGATGCTTTGGGCCCCCACTCTCGTCCTAGTCATCACTTCCACTGCTCTGGCTGGCGTTTTCGCTGCTACGAACGTCACTAGTTTCTTCGTTGGCCTCGTTGCGTATTCTACTTCCATCGCCGTCTTCAGCAGTATCGCGTTTGGTTGCCTCGTGGGCACCCTGGTCATCATCAAACGCAACCTTGCTGCATTGAACGACATTCGTGACCCTTGGCCGCCCGCAAAAGTGATGGAGGAAGAGAAGCCTCGTCCGTCCTTCGCGACTGAGGATATCGACGCACTCAAGGATGGTAGTTCGTGGATCACGTCTCGCGCAAGCTCGCGCTGCGAGAGCATTTCCGCGTTCTCATTCTCGACGCACCATACGCACCACTCCCGGGCTGCCTCCAATGCTAGCGCGCGTATGCTACCCAATCCCGTGACCGCGTCATACCCTTCGCTTGCCCCCAAGTCGTCCTTCTGGTTCAACCCGGCGACTCCATATGGTAGCCACGAGTCCGTCCCTCCCGTCCCCCCTCTGCCTGCTCCCTATCGCCCTGCGTCTACTACTTCAGCCCAGATCAACAGTGATCCCGACCCGTTCCAGCGTCAAGCTCCTCGCATGGGGTCGCAATCCTCTTGGCTCACGGAGCCCTCGGTCTACCAACCTACGCTTTCTAATTGGTCCTTCCCGACCACTCAGCCTCCGTCGCCGCCGCCATCCGCGGCTACGCTTCCCGGTCTTGGTACCGACATGTTACCTTCCACGGCCGTCTCACGCCCTATTACTCCTGCCATGGCCAGCGCGGAGGTCCTTGGTGGCTACGGCTACGTTCCTGAGGGTCAGGCTGAGAAGGGTTTCAATAGCTTCTCTTCCTCCTCGTCGGGAGACCTTGACATGACCATCTATCGTACCTTTGGATGGTTTATTATGATCTGGGTTCCTGTTGTGAGTCGTGCGTGGTATGTTGTGCTGCCTTCCGTCCACTAACAGCCTTATTATGCAGGGTCTTGGTCTCCCTTATATGTTTATGGTATCACCCGGTTCTGTCACGAGTCCTGCTGCCTCTATCTTGCTGCTGCTTTCAGTTACGTTATCGTCTCCTCTCCTGGCTATCAACATTCTCTTCCGATCCCCCATCCCGATCCCGTCCGGCCTTTTTGATACCTACAGCGAGCCTCCTTCCGCCGTTCTGCGCGCACCCTCTCCTCAAAGCACCGCGCCCTCATACGGCTTCTCCCACGAGTACAAGCGTAGTGGGAGTGTCACTGTCGTCGAGGGTCGCCGTAGCACTGATGTCTGGCTCACTAACGGTGACGCTGTCGACGGTAGGGGCAAGATCGGGCGTGCACTCGGACTTCTTCAGCCTAAGCCCAAGCTTGCGGTCCTTCCTCCCGAAGGCGAGAAGATGCAGGAACCACTTACCCCGCCGTTGCCAATGCAGATGGTTGAACGTTCCCTCCCGCCTACCCCCGCCCAATCGGAGCGCAGTGCTGAACTCGGTCGTATGCGCCCGCGTAAGGAGAGCAAAGCCAGTTCGTACTACTCGGGGGCATCAGACAGCGCCGCGTTCCAGACGCAGATCATGATCGCTCAACGCCACTACTCCGCACTGGCCACTACGATGGTTGTCCCGCCTTCTCCCACCGGTGGACGCCGCGCGTCTATGGACGACTCCGCTATCGGTGTTGCCGTCAGCGGTGTCGAGACGCCCCAGACTCAGAAGGCCTCCCGCACTTCGCAGCATCTTCGCGTCCGTTCGGTGTCATCCATTACGGGATCGAGCTTCAGCCCGGACCCTCGCTTCCCCGTCAGCCCGCCCCCTGCTTCGCCTCTGCCCCCTACGCCGCCGTCTGTGCGTGAGCGCAAGGCACGTCTGTTGTCACACCGCAAATCGCGCTCTCAATCGTCGTCTTCGGCCGGCTTTTCCTTTGGTGCTGTTGGTGGCGACGACATGGCGGAGATCGACGCGCTCTCTGCAAAGGTCCTCCCTTTACTCGTCCCTGGCCTTATGGTCGGCGATGACGTTCGCGTGCGCCAGGACTGGGACTGGACCTCGCCCCGTGACAGGGATACGCATCAAATGGGTACTATGAAGAGCTCAAAGACCGTTCCTGCTGAGATGGGCGGTTTCGTTAGTGGTTACTCAACGGACTTCTCATCCCCGGACATGCACTCGACCCCTGCTGAGAACCTCAAGACCGCGCCGAGGCAGAAGAAGACATCTACACATCGCCGGCATCACTTCAGTCTTCCCAGGTATTTCCGTTGTTCTATCATGCTATGACTAGTGATACTGACCTATCTTATCAGTCTCAGTCTAGGAAAGGACGGCATTCATGCTCTCTCAACATGGAGAAATGATCTCAACCGCGCGCTGGAGACGAAGCTCGGGCAGTACGCTACCACATCTGGCGATCACGGCTACAGGCGTAACACCGTCTACGGTGGCGAGCTCGTACCTAACTCAGGTTCGCACCTCAACGCTGTCAGCGAGGATGACGAACTCTTGCGTCCTGCGTCCCCGGCCGCGCGTGGGCGCCCTGTCTCTGCTCAGACCTTTGGCCATGATTCGCTGCCCCTCCCAGTTCAGAGCCAGGATCAAAGGGCGGGTTCGCGTAACTCTTTGGCGACCTTGATCACCGCACTTGACCAGGAGCTCCACATGCCGCTCCCGCCTCCTTCTGCGGCTTCCGAGGTCACGCTTTTCGATCTTGAGAACTTCGAAGCCGAAGGCCCCCTCGCGTCGAGTACGCCACACGAGTCGCAGCGTACGCAGCCCAAGTCCAAGCCGCGTCACATTCCTCCGGTACCCAAGATGCGTGACGGCCCGACGCAGAACCGTCGTTCAAGTATCAAGTACTTCCACTCAGATGAGAACGCGCCCGAGTCGCCTCGCATCGAAGTTGCCAAGAGCCAGTCTCAGGGTCTCGCGGGATGGTCTGCGCGGGCGATCCGCCCGCTTGTGCCCAAGTCGCCCAAGTCGAAGAGCAAGGTCAAGAAGGCCCCGGCGCCCAAACTGGCGTCTCCACCCGGCGGGGGTCTCCGTCCGCTGTCGCTCCTCCAAGAGCGAAGCCTTAACCAGGTCGTGCCCGAGACCCGTCCGCTCTCGCTAAGCAAGAAGAGCAAGGGTTCAGACGAGAACGTAAATCCCGACGCAGGAATGAAGGCGAAGGGCAAGTCAGTGCTCAAGCCTCTCCGTCTGGCGCGTAACGAAACGACCAAGGAGCGCGCTATGCTGCGCAAGCAGGAGATACTCCCCGATGTCGTCGTGCGCCCCCCGTCTGAGGTCGAGCGCGGCGTTTCCGGCTATGGCTATGCCTAAGCTCGCTCATCAGGACCTGTCGAGACCAACGCTCAAGATCTATTGCCCCAAGACCAACTGACACTCCACTGGCGCTGAACACTTCATGACGCTGAGGTTTTCGTCACACTACATACTCTTTGCTGATGAGTTATCACTCTGATCCCTCGTGTCGCACCTTCGCATTCTCGTTGCATCGTTTTTGTCGTTTGTTCTGTTTTGTCGTTGTCCGCTGCTGATACTTTCGTGTTTCATCTCGCTCTCATCACGTCTCACAACAATCTCGCAATCCCCTACCTATGCCCCCCTATGCTTCCCTGCTCTCTGTCTGTCCTTATGTTCCATTGCTCTCTCGATCCGTACGTACAAGCTGTCTCCACTACTGTCTATACTGTCTCTCACGTCGCACGCTATAACGCCCCCGCTGTCTGTTATGTCGTACGAAGCTCCTAGCTTTCTTCTCGCGCGCTATGCGCGCTCTCGTCGTTTTTACCCCCCCGCTCGTGTTTTCCGCTGCCGTACCCCGCAGTCTCGTTTAGCTAGTCTACTCGTTGCTGGTGCTCGTTGTCATGCTTTTCTCGTAGCGCAAGCACGCTCTCGTCGTAGATATCGATATCGAACTTTCGCAATCGCATCTTTGTTATCGTCGAAATTTTCGGGAGAAAAGAATATTGCGCTCGGTCTTCGTTGATCGCACAAGATGGTAAAAATACAGTTACGCAAAGCTACATTCCAGGCCCAAACAAACTTATCCACGCCGATGGGGCAGGACCGCCTTCCCTGGGTTTGGTCTGACCGCAGAAAGCGATGATGTGTTTTGAAGGGTGCCAAGAAACCGTAGGAGAAGGACCCAGGGCGGGAACACGATGTAGTGGCATTCCAGTTTCTACAGCGCACTGAGACTCTCCGATGAGACCGCTTGGCTTGGCATAGAGAACATGGTGTCTTACAATATCGATATAATTGCCAGCATTAGCGATTGCGATGAACTCCCCGTCGTGTGAGAAACTCAGCGCAGTGATGGAATGGCTGCATACAATTGTCAGACGTGTCGAATGCATCACTGATGCAGCAAGCAAGACGCACTCGCAGGCGGTGATCGTTCGTACACAAATCCATTCCGACATGTCGAACAAGTTCACGATGGAGTCGTTCCCTCCAGAAGCCAGGTATCTGTGGGATGTGTTAATGAGATGCATTCGACGCGCCCTAATCCGTTCCGCGTACCTGCCCCTCGGATCAAGTGCAGCCGCTACACACCCGCCTACATGGGCGGGAAGGCTATGCAGTACATTGAAGCTCGGGAAATCCAGTATGCGAACGTGATGCTCGGACTGGTGCGTGAGCACAATGCCGTCTCCGACATGATTGAAGGTTGCCGTCGACGCCGACATGGACCTCTACACAAGTATGAGGGGCTTGGTTGAGAGAATGGAGCACATTTCGAGATGGTGCGACCTACCCCTCCCATATCTGCCTGGTGCCATGTCTCTTTTGGCTCGTCTCCCTGTTTCCCGTACGCGAGCACGTACAGTTGGCGGCTGACGGTGGTGTAGACGATCGTCTTCCCGTCCGGCGAATAGTTGAGCTGGGCAGGGGAGACCTTGAGCGGGATCTGTTGCACATATCGGCTTTCTGAAGGAGCGGGCAATTAGCGCACGCGCCAAACAAGACTGCCGTGGAGAACGCACGACGGCCATCCCAAAAGACTATCCTTCTGTCCTTCTGGCTGGACGTGCAGAAGAGGTCTGGGTGGGTGGGGTTCCATGCAATGTAATCAACATCATCCGTGTGGCCGCCTGAGTAAGTAGTACAGGAACGGGGTTCCATCTACTGCACTTTAAATGGACATTAGGATGAGCGGAATGGCATTGTATGCGTACACTCTTCTCCGGCTGCCATATCCTCACGATCTTGTCAATCCCCACCGCTCCCAATTTCTTGCCGTCACAGCTCCACGCGATGTGGTTCATGGCTTGCGGGGATGTGAAACGGATGTCCCGAGGGCGGAATGCAGAGAAGGTGGGAGCCTACAAGGGAGAAACGCGACAGTCATCGAAGTCGTTCAGGCGATCATCGCTGCTAGTGTGTTCGTACATGGACGCCCCGCGTCGCGAATGTGGTGTGCAGCGGAGGTGAAGGCGGCCGCTCCGGAGGCGGAATTTCTTCTTCTTCTGGTTTCGAATATTGGTTAGACATACTTGATACGCAGGTTTAGCGTCGTTAGTGCAATAGTCGTATTATAATGAAAACAAAGATATAGTCTGCGTTGCTCGAAGAGAATAGTAGCGTGAGGAGAGGCAGGAGGTGAAGCCGTTTTGAAGAGAAGCCAGGGCAAGTGGCGGAAGCAGTACTAGTTCGCGAGTACTTGGGGTGATCGGTGTTTGTCTTGTTTAGGCAGGTGTACTAGTATGTTATTCACACAGCTAACCACCAACGTGTACACGGCGCAGAATACAACGATGGGGTAGCATCCGCGCGAGTTCCTCATCAGATGCTAGGCATGGACTGTTGTTGTATATACACGGTAAATTACATTGCTGGAGCCGAATATGCGAATTGTACTGAAGGATCGACTGTATGCAAGAGTTGTAGACCGTAGCAATACTCAGGTCGGACGAGAAGGAACGACGGGAGATACTCAGCAGACATGGCCAAAAAATAGGTCCGCTACTGGTACTCTGGTGGAGGCTCGGTGGCATCACGCAGCTCCAAGGCCATACGCTGCTGCACCGTCCTCATCCGCTCCATCTCGGCCTTCAGCTCGTCCAACTGATTTCGGAGGACTGCCTCCGAATCGTTTCCGCTCGCCTCCATGTTCCCTGTTCTAGTGGGTGTCGAGGATGCCCCGGAAGAACCCAGTAGAGAAGCCGAATGTACGGGTTCACCGACGTCCGCCGAGGGGCCGGCGTTGGGATACTTCGCCGCCAACGCGTCCTCGACCTCACGCACACGCCGAGTGAGCTCCGCCTCGCGCTGTGCCACTTTTTGACGTGCGATGCGTGCCATAGAGTTGTCGGGCCCTTCCAGCCTCGTCTCCGCACCCACGACCACAATCCTGGGGAGATCCCGTTGTGTGACACGGTCGGGCGCCGACGAAGCGGGGAACTCCATTAGGGGAACAGAGGAGGCTGAAGGTGAAGCTTCTTGTGGAGATCGCGGCGAGTCGTGGCTGTAGCGAGAAGAAGCGGAATACGCGTATGGGCCGGAAGACGCTTCGGTATGTTCGCGAGGTAGGGATGCGATAGAAGCTGCGTAGCTGGGCTCCTCGATGTCACCTTTACTATAGAACCGCCGTTCGCGCTTTGTAACCCGTTCGATGGTGTCAGGATGGTAGGACTGACGCCTTCGTCGGAGAATAACGAAAACCAGAATTCCAATAGCCAGTAGGGCCACGACTCCTGCCACGACTCCGCCCACGATAGCACCCAGGTTGACATGTGAACCATTGGATTTATCGGCGGAGGCGCCAGTAGTCGCTTCAGCGCCATTTCCGGCTGCCGAAGACGCAGGAAGAGAAGTAGATGCGGTAGCGTTGCCTAGATCTGAGTTCGTTCTAAGGGAAAACGGTTGGTAAAATGGCGTATGGCCAAGGCATCTGGAAGCCACAAACTTACGTGTACAGCGCATAGTCAAACAGCATTCGCGAATAGCCTACCGAATTGATTCGCAACGTATGCTTTCCATCTGGTACGGCACTATCGAAGACGGATACGTTGTAATGGATCTCGTAATTCCCGGCCGCGTCCGTCTGGCCGCTGACGTCGTGGAAGTAGTTGCCAGCTTGCTTGCCGTCTAGCTCGAACGTCATGTTTGAGACGGCAATTTCGATGCGATCGACCTCCGAGATAATGCAGTATACGGAAATGTGGTTTCCTGTCGCACACACCAGCGTTAACAAGGCTAGGCTGGGTCAAAGATGAGGAAGACGGACGGACCTTCGAAACTGAGGTCGATGGTACGCGTAGGGGCATCGTCCGTCTTGCCGACGGAATCGTGCCAGGTACCATTCCGGACGATATTCGGGTCTGGGTTGACGAGACAATCGTAAACGTCGAACCCACAGGGCTTGCCCTGCGTCCACGCGGAGGATGGCGCATACGTGGGCAGTGCCCCGGTCGCCTCGTCGCCGTATGTATCATCGATTACAACGGACCTGGTGGCACCCGCGACCAGGCGAGCAGATAGGAGTAAGGAGAGTGCATGAACGAGAGACAGACCAAGACTTTGATCGACCAGAACACCGAGCATGGCCGCGGGGAGTGCTCTCCGAGAGCACTGGGAGGCGGTGGCGAAGGTGAGAGAGAGAAGGAATGGGGGCGAGGGGGTCGCCGCCCTCGACGTCGACGCCTCCAAGAGGGTCGCCGAGACCACTTGACATATCGTTGATGGGACGTACAAGGTAGCATTGCGGAGTCTGACACCCCGACGCCTTTATTAATGGCGGCGTGGGCTTGATGCCAATGGTCGCCTCGTGCGCGAGCAGGCCATGCCCAGATAGGCTAACCGAACCTGTCAAAATGAGCGCCCAATCCCTCCAGGTCCGCGCGCGGTCTGTGAGGGTAACCGCGGCGAGCGATTCAGCAAGCGGGTTTCGCGGGACGAGAGTAAGCATTCTTTCTAGGTGTTTGGACACCGTTGTAACACTCAATAATACATCTGAAACAACATCGATGACGTCGCAGTCTGCAGACCCCGAAGTGAGCAGAAGGAAGGAACGGTGTACTCAAACGCCCGTTCACCGGCGGAGGGCGGTATAGGGCGGACGCGGAGCGTGTAGAGTATCAGCATGTCCATGTAACATTCGGTCTGGATGCGGGCTGCCCGTTGACCGGGTACTTAAGCAACGCCACACGCGTGATATGGCTTCCGGTACCGGTTAGGGGTCAGGAAACTGGGTTGGACTTCTAGATCCTGTGTGATAGTACCTTGGTAATTATAAAGACGGGTTTAGGGCCGTAGCGTCAGAAATTTCGAAAGGGGCAGCGGGTCCAAAGGACTCCGTGTCACTCGAATAGTCTCCAGTGCGCCTGACATTGGGGTGCCCCAACGCTTCTGAACAGTTAGACCGGTGTCGGTGATTCTATCCGTTGGCAAAGTACTTTCTATATGCCGAACCGGCGACATAGCGTTCAACTGGACGTCTTAGCTTGGGCCTGAACGCGGCACGTAGAAGCCGTTGGCGTGCTAGGTTATGCCGTCTGATACCTCCGGCGTGGAGGCACCCGGAGAACCTTGTATGCGCTCGACAGCACATGCAGCTTCGAAAATGTCTTCTAGTGCGCAAAAACGGTATGTACTCGAAGGTAGCACAGCCTTGGGTTGTCGTCCCGCACACCGTGCCACGGACTGGGCCGAGATACGGTCCTGAGCAAGGTCACAAGGTAGGCTTAAATTGTCAATAAATTATATCCGATAATGCACGAGGACGATACGACCTCTACTCACCAAGAGTGTGGCACCCGAATTCGTCCCGGCAACTGTAGCACGATTCACCGACCCGAATTGTTTTCTGTTAATATGCCGACACTGAAATTGCTTGTGTAGATCTCTGACCGCGGACGAATCCCGACCGCACATGTTTCACTTTTGTTGCGCTCGAAATCACGGCTTCTCCGCGACGATATGTTTTCCGCCGGCGACAGTCTCCAAGCACGCGAGCTCTATGCAGGAACCGGAGGCGCCGCGGCTCAGCATGAACTCTTGATGCCGCGATCCCGATATGAGCACTCATTACGATCGTCGCAGCAGCAGGGCCCGATTGGAAACAATCCGGCGCTTTGATGACCGGAGTGGGTAGCCAGGGGCGTAGCCCCATCGCGTTTCGTCTTCTTTCATCCAGAACATGGGCGGACAAGGCGGGGCCGCCCAGAAGAATTACGGATGATATCATAGACATTCCCTCGGTCTGGTTTTGCTGGTGGCGGACGGGTTCTGTCATTCGGGAAGGCGGGCCAGCTGAACTCTAGATGCATCGCCAGAGCAGGAGGACTGCTGGGAAGACAGAAGGATGTCCACTTACCTCGAGCGGACATTTTGCCAGCGTTCATAGTGCCAACGATCGTTGGCCAGGCTCTGAGCCTCCGCACCTTAGGCTTGGATGGGAAACACGATGCGGTAACGTTCTGCAGGGACACGTTATAATTTCTCTCGATGCGGCGCGAGGCGTAATCCATTCATATGATCTCTCGGACGGCATAACTGTGTGCCCGACTGAGGTGTCAATACCATTCACATGCGGTCCGAGAGGCGACATTCCGGCAAACGTACATACCGTCGTGGATTGGTAACGCGCAAGAGATTTTGAGCGGCTGGCCCTCGACCGAGCTTGGTGAACACCCCGCCCGACGCGCTTGCGGCGCATGAATGACTGACCGGGCGTGATGTTTTCTACCGGGGACGTCCAAGCCCACGGCCCTCGGCGAATGCTGCTAGGGTTGCGCAGGACGCTCCGGAGCCTCCCCCTACGCTAAGTATGGGTGCGCGGAAGCTGGGTTCAGCCACGTAGGTCGCCGGGGCTGCGGCAGACCGACGGGTCGGAAGCTTCAGGGGCTTGTCCGGAGAGAGAACGAGCGAGAGACGAATGCGTTGGGCGGATCGTCTGCCCGAGCGACGCGCGTATGGATGGGGGCCGAGAGGAGCACCGAGCGGGCTGCGTGCGGTGCTCCGGGACAAGGTGTCGCGGCGTGACCGATGTGAGCGAGAGTGGAAGGCGCACACGGGGGTTCCACCGAGCGCCCGGTCACGGTGCGCACTGCAGCGCGGTCGCGACGCCGGCGGCGTGGGCGCGCGAGGGCTGCTATGTACGGTGATGCGACGGCGAGCAAACACCCGTCCAAGCGCGACGTTCTACCGTCCCACTCTGCTCTGTTCCTCTCCCTGATGCCTCTGAATCTGATTGTGGCCTTGTTCGGCCTTTCCTCTGCCCCGACTCGGCGCGCAAGCGCCCAGAAAGGTTAAAAACCTCTCGAGTGCACACAGATGACCCGCAAGCTAGATCTCCCACTCTAAGCGTCATGGACCCTGCGAACCCCGCGAGCTTTAATCACCGCACCGAGCTCCTCTCCACTGGTCGCCGATACCACTTTGTCGACCAGCGTCCAATCAACTACGACCCCGCCACCTCCAAGACCCTCGTCTGCATCCATGGTTTCCCTGATTTCTGGTGGGTTCTTATGTGCGCCGACTTGTGGACGCGTGTGGTGACTGGCATCGCCTAGGTACGGGTGGCGCTATCAGATCAAGCCATGGGTTGAGCTCGGCTATAGAGTCGTCGTGCCAGACGCTTTGGGCTACGGCGGCAGCGACAAACCTCAAGATGCAGCGGAATATACGGCGAGGAAGATTTCCAATGACATCGCTGCCCTCTTGGACCTTCTACAGCTCCCTAAGGCGGTAAGTTCAGTTCCCAGTGCGTGCCACCGTGTATATGGCACTCACATAAGGGCGGCGTTTAGGTCATCATAGGACACGATTGGGGCTGCTTCATTGCATCTCGCTTCGCCTTGTGGCATCCGGACAGGCTGCTGTCACTGGTTCTGTGAGTACAATATGTGCCGTATGCCCGTGCTGCCCTGACCACGCGCAATCCGTGGGGCGTCCAGCCTGTCAATCCCGTTCATCCCCCCGGCGAAGGTGTACACGCCTTTGGAGAAACTGGTAGAGCGGGTTCCAAACTGGGGGTACCAGCTCTTCTTTGCGGACAAAGGCTCGAATGCTGTGATTGAATCGCACGTAAGCAACCTTCGTGGCATTGTCAGAAGTCGTCCACTTACCGTGCAATGTATCAGATATCCAAATTCTTCCGACTCATTTATCGGGACAGGAATGCACACAACTCGCACCTTTCTAACTGGACGCTTACGGGTGGTTTGCCGAGGGTGCTAAGCGACCCGGAGGTTCTCAATGGAGACGGCGCGGTGCTGTTGACACCTCAGGTAAGCGCGCCGATGTCGGAAGCGAGTTTTCGCGTTGACGGATGCACTCCGCAGGAATTCGACTACTACCTGTCGCAATTTGACAAGAGCATGAACGGTCCCCTGAATTACTACCGTACAACGCTGCATCGCTTCAACGAAGAACAGGGTAAGCACGCCGCGTCGCCACACCATGCCTTCCACTCACCCTTAACGTTTGCTGTGCAGAGGGGCCGATCCTTCAGGCTCCCCGGCCTGACTTGCCGGTACTGCTGATCATCGGCAAGGACGATCCTACGTCTAACCAAGGCGCCCTTGACGTTACGAGGAAGCTTGTGCCCCACGTGCAAATTGAACTAGTCGACGGTGTTGGGCACTGGCTGATGGTCGAGTGCAAGGATCACATCAACGAAAGCGTCTCGCGATTCCTGCACAACGTCTTCACGGGCGATGTGCACACGAAACTGTAAATATTCGGGTTGACGAGGCTGTTATTCTTTTAGCGGGTGAACATGGACCACGGTTCTATCATGTACATTTGATCGTGTGGGCGCCGGATCATAGTTCGACGTTGTGCAATGTATGCAATCTCATAGAACTGGAAAATAGACCTGTATCTGACGTAGATCATAGCTTCGTCATATTCGCGAGTCGAACTGCGATCCGAGCTGCGAGGGAGGACTGCG